>OY292319.1:18570093-20051594 GCA_958496155.1 Sisyra nigra | reverse complement strand
TTGGAGGGTTTTTCTTTAGACTTCTTTTGAGCCAAAACATGGTATTTTTTCCGATCAATGCCACTTGTAGGTTCAAAAGAGGTCTAAAATTTCGACTCGGGTTCTCTTAAAAGAATCGATTAGTAGCTATCCTACAGGACCTTTAGCAGAACTTCATTAAAATTCGTTCCGTTAAGTAATTGTTAAAATTTTTAGTTTATTATTTTACTACGTTTATTTCTAATTAATATCTTCGACAATGAACAATGAAAAAAAATCAAAATCTGTCTATAAATTTCCATCGTTGAAAAGAAGTCTTGACGAGTAGCCCAATACTGGTTTGAAAACATCCCGTTCCATTAGTATTGTTAGAAGTTAATCTTATGGCTATGTTTGTCCTGATTCAACTATGCCAATTTTTCGTTTAGGCTATTCAAGAGACACTTTATGATTGAGATAATGTATCTTACCTCCACCCTCTGTACTGTAAGGTTTCAATTCTGACTCGACCCTAAACCTATCTGAAAGTAGAGTTACATTAAACGACTAACTTATATCTGGCTACCAAGAGCGCCACGATGACTATTCTAAAACTATTTTCCTGATCAGAACATGGAACCAGTATGTGATTTATTTTTTCACAGGATATATACACCCTTATCCATAATCCATAATTGATTTCTCTAACTTAATCAAATGAAATCGACCAACTTGAAAAATGTCATTACTTGTATTGAAAACGTGAATATTTCGTTGAGTTGAAAATTTATTTTCCACCATATTTTTTCCGAATTCCAAAAAATGATTAATTGGTGATTCAATTGGAACTTTTCGCTCGCTTAAATCGAAGTGAAGAAGTTGGCACTGTCAGTGGAATGAGTTTATCCTTCCTTTTCCCTAGATTTTTTTTTTAATAAATATGTCGTTATGTTTTGCTTAATATGAAATGATTTATAAATCTGTTTAGCTCCCGATAAACAGATCGTAATTTATATATACACGTCCCGAGCGGAGGGGTGGCTTGGGGGGATGAATACGCGGCTCGAAGCTTTATAGAGTGGCGATATATAAAATCGAGGCAAATTTCATTAAAACTTTTCGATGTGCTAAATGAGAATTATCGCTTAGTAAAAATTAATAATAAAAAGGCCGAAAGCAACCGCTCGCCCCTATCGGGGGTGGCCCCGAAGGGCACTCGATGTGTGTGTCTCATAGGTAATAAAAAAGTTGGTTCGTTTCACTCGTGCTTAACATTAAGATTAAGTTTGTTTTTGTAATTGATTCGCTCGCGTCGAACGTGCACAATCCAATGCCGCCCCCGCATGCCGCCATCTTTCCAACCACCCCATCGCCACTTCCATCCACGTCGAGTCACTCGTTCACGATTATTGCTTATTATTCAAATTTGTCAAACACTTTTGTGACATAAGTTACGAAAGCTTTTAATTTAAGTGTATGATTTATTTGTAATACGAGAACAGCGAGAGCGTCACCACCTCACCGATGTCTAACTCCCCAGCACAACCCCATCAAGCAAAAATTTTTTTAAGCAATACAACCGAAATTTTTACCAACAAACTCTCCGCCAAACTCTGAATATTTATCAGGGAAAAAAAACGTTTGCGTCTTATTGTGTCTGTCTGTTTGGAGCTGGCACAAAAAACGAGCCATTGATTTTCAATAAAATTTAATAGATTTAAAATAGAGACTATACACGAAGTAACAAGATTTTTGCTCCATCGAAATACGGCTGAAAATAGCTAAGATTAAGGATCTCACAAACCTGTATTGAGTTTCTCGGAAAGGGTTTTTTTATTCGATAAAAATTTCTGGAAACGTTCAATAAACCAAATTATTTAACTTTTTGAAGTTATACTTCTTTAAACGCATTATAAAAAAATGATGAGAGTGAAATTTTAAGATGCGCGCGCATCAGGATGACACATATTTAACAGGAAGTTGGCCGCAAAACCACTCGGTTTTTTTAACTAGGCGCACGTAATTTGAATTTTTGTTTTATTTATTTACTTATGTATTTATTTTATATTTAAATTAAAAGTAATAAATAATAATATTTTATTTAGAAAATATTTATATATATATATACAAACGACACATATTATTAATAAAACAGTTTTTACCTTTCTCGAATTTTGCAGTAGCTGTTATACTATTTGGAGTTTAGTGATGAAAATGACGGCTGCATTCCATGCATATTTTTGGTTATCACGAAATCTGGGATTTTGAAATGATTCAACCATTTTAGAATAATAATTTTTTAAAACAAGGCATGAATAAGATTAAGGCATTTACTTTGAAAAGTAGCTACTTACTTTATTTTGCAATATCTATGGAGCTTTGTTTTCATGACATGCATGAATTGTTAACCAGAAAAATGATCCTGACAAATTTTATAAACGTCTTGCCGCTTTCTTTGGATGTTATTTTCATTGTAAACCATAGTTTTTCTCAGTATTTCAGCCATTAAATAGTCATAAAAATACAAATTTACTGCACAAACGGTGATTCGGAAAAAACGTGTTGAACATCATATTACTTTTAGGCTATTAGTACGGCGCGTTGTTCTTAAAAGCGTTTGTATTGGTCTATTTTATCATTACAGTGCAAGTCCATAATGCTTAAATGCATTTTGGTCATTGCTCCGCCATCTCTGTTCAACGAGCCGTACTAAAATTCAAAAGAACCACACCTCTCGTAAAAGTGTCCGATCCACGAATAAATTATATTCATTTGTAATTTAAATTGAATATTTTGATTAATATAATTTACTATTCGTAAGTATTAGTGAAACAAATTGTGCTTATATACTTTTTCAAGTGCTCCAATTTAATTACGGTTAACTATCGGTATGTATTATTTATTGATATAAATTAAAATATTATTCTCTAAATTTGATATTAATTCATTATTTGTATGCAACTAATAAAAACTAATTTTTAATGATGCCAAAGAAGTATAACTTCTTACGCGCGTACTTAAGTACACGCACCTATTTTCGTTAACAAGTGAATAAACAAATTATGACAAATATCACTTTCCAATCTAAATCTAAATCACTTATATCACTTGAAATAATTGTCAATAATAAGAATTCAAATCTCCCATTGTCGACTATTAGCGATTTTCAAAATATTCAAAAGGTTCAACAATCGAAGTTTCTTGAAGGTTCAAAAATAAAATAGTTTGCCTATATAAGGACGACGCAGCAGTGATTCATCATTATACGAGTTTATTGAATGAATTCTACTGATTGAAGTGATTATTGATACCACCGAATTAAAAAGTGATTTTTGTGATAAAATATCAATGTTGATAATCATGTTACTTTCCTATTCTAAGGCGTATAGTGTGTATGTGTGTGTTTGTGTGTGTGTGTGTGTTTTTTTGTTGAAGTTCATGAAAATGTTGAAACGATTCAAGCACTTAGTTTGTAGTAATTGAAGAACCCTTTTATGCGTGTAATGTAATTATAGAACATTTCCCATCCCTCATCTCCCAGCAATAATCGCTTTCATTAATTTAATGTTTATTTAGAATGAAACAATTTGATTAGGAGCACAAAACGATTCTAATATGATAGATCATATAAATCACGGGGTTGATAAATCGTCATGAGTTAAACATAAAGAGCAGGGAGAAATATTAGTATTAGTAGCTGAGAACAGTGGTGGCGTTAAAGTAGTAACAATAGCCCCCTTCCCCGACCAACACCCTTAAAATACATTGATTAAATGAAGTATCATATAGAAGTTAACTTAGTGATGTCCCCCCCCTTCACCACTGGGCATCAGCTTGAACGAGGCCTCAATCATCCCCTACGTCGTTGTCTACATAATTTTTTCGACTAAAAGCCTTTCCAATATAACATGTTAAAATAGGGGTGACTAATTCGATTTGCACCCCATTTTACAAGCGCGTATTGAGTGCACACGAAATGCATTGCAATGATGAGGCGAGCGAATGCTGTGTGAAACAGAGACAGCGCACCACTGACTTCTTGACGACAACATAAAAGGGACGCAACGAGGGGATGAAAACGGGATAAATGTACAAAATGGCTCGGGTATTATTTACATTTATCCTAATATAATATTTCAATCACTTCACAAATTAGATTAGGGATTTTTTTTTGTCCCTGGGGCGAATAGCACAAGTCAGAACCGTTAAAAATAATTAGGCCCCCCGATAGTGAGCGGGCGGGGGGGAAGGCCCCGGTAAGGGTTCATTGGAATTTTCGCGGGTTTTCCCGGTTTTGTCTTGGAGTGAAATTATTTTAAAAATTCCCACAGGACGTTTATTTATGGGCCAAAAAATCGGGGAGCTTTTTAATATCCTTATTAAATTAAAATTTTTCCTCCGCTCACACTCTCAGGACACAGTTATCTTCTTTTTTTTCATTTTCCATATACGGTGAGATACAAAAGCTCGAGGCCGAGTAGAGCATGGCTTTTATGTCCTTTGCGTCTTCCGTTTTATGCAGATAGTTGACGTAATTAAAAATATTTGCATTTACCGCTGATTAGTAAACGAAAAAATTGTCTCGTACAAACATCATCAACATCCCTCAATGTAATTAGACTAATTGTACGCACTTTCTCAGATTTAATTACAAATTGGCCAATCATTAATGCACCGTATACACCTGAGAGATTATTTAGGGGAAACTGGAAAATATGAGATCTTATCATTCCTTCTATGCTTGCTTTAAAAAAGTCTAATTTACGCAGTTAAAATCTACACAAGACTCATTGCAATGTAATAGTTGACGAGAAAATTTGCTTTTCACAAGAATTTATCTTTAAAGAACTAGGGAAAAAAAAAGATTTTCTTAGAGAAATGCCCTTTCATTTTCATCATAAAATAAAAAAATGCCTCCAAAGGGTTTTTATCGTAGTGTAACGTTTTACGGGTTCTTAGATTTGTGTTTGATTGAAGACAAATTTATTTTTAACAAATGTTTATTTATTTACACTTTAACAATGGTTAAGTTCAATGTTACAATAGTCACAGTCACTAATTGTCACTTACTGTTTATATTTCACTATAATATACACTGCACTGTTTACAATTAATTTTACACTCACGATTCACTGTATATTTACGATTTATTTATCACTCACGTTGACGATTTATTTATGACTGACTTACCTCTGTTTGTCCGGGGCTTATATAGGATTTCGGCCATCTCTCTAGAAAATTCCTACTCCACTTATTCAGTTTTAGAATTTTCTATTCTTCTTGGAACAATTCGTTTTATTGTTTCTATGTCTTTTTTCCACCCATAAAGAATTACTAGTGGAAAAGTCTAGAAGCTCTGCTCTTTTTTAATTCACCAAGTAATCCTGTTGGTCAAATCCTTGCAGCAGGTGGTCTCAAAGCCTTATCTTCTTGAGAATGGATGCTCGAGAATGTTCCGCCAGGTCTCTCCCATTCTACAACCACGTCGCTCCCCATTGGCTGGTTGATTGGCTTGACCCACCCACGGCTGAGAGAGTTTATAGAGCAAACGCTAACCCCGAACTCACAAAATGGTGACACTTCCGCATCCTTAAATTTTTTCTTTGCTCGTTAGACTGTGACAATAGCCAGAAGGCGATTGGAAACGAAACTCACCCTGATATTGAGATAAAATTTTCCACTTATCCTAGTAGGTAGCATATTGGGGAGGGGAGTAAAGAGGGCATGGCCCCGGGCGGCAAAATGATTAAGGATAATAGATAATGCTGACTGTAAAATAAGCGATGGCAGTTTGTTAAATATGAGAAAAATCCATATAGACAAAGCTTTAAAATACACTCAAAACTTGCGGTAAAGTACTTGAAATATCAGGTATATATCAGGAAAACTGGTTCTGTTAGTTAGTGAGCTGTACATTAAAATGTTGGTATACTAACAATCAAATATCGACAGGTCACTTAGTGGCGTAGTGAACTAGATAGTTACCATACACGCTAGTAGTCCTGGGTTCGAATCCCAATGAAAGCCTAAGATGTTTTTTCTGGGTTTTCGGATTCGACGGTCGCTAATGACCATAGTAGTTGATGCGACCTTAAATAAACCAAAAAAAAAAATATCGACGTTAAAATATCGTTCAAAAATCATATTATCAAATGTAAATATTAATATATTGTTTGCATCCCTAATTTGCCACAAACATAGCAATACAGAGTGTCCCAGCGTGACCGGCCATTAGAAGTTTCCGTAGAACCTGAAATAATAGAAATCTGAAAATTAGGGTTAGAGCCTAACTACATTGGAGCTACCCTTTAAAAATATTTTTAGTTTTCTAACACTTCCGGTTATACCGGAAGTCGACACTATAATCGTTATTTCAAATGGCAAGCTTGACATTGGCTGATTTTCATATTTTCAACGTTATCTCGAAAATCCTCAAACTTGGCTATTGGGATATGAATTATGAAAATGTGGGAAATTTTAAGAAGAACCAAACAAAGCAAATAAAATTGGGTGGTGCCATTTAAAATAAATGATATTTTGTACAAATTAAATAACGTGTTACTTTACGATGCACTTTGAGATACTTAGTAACAATAATTGAACATCTTCGAGCTCTCAAACGAGCCTATGTCGAGCTTCCTAAACAATTCAATGTGGGAGTTACGGACGTCTTTTACCAGACGTTCGTTTGCAGTAAAATTTACAAAAAAAGCCTTATTCTTTGAAGCCTTTAAGGATGAGATGAGATCTTGTTATTATAGAAGATGCTCAGAATTATTAATTAAACCGGGTTATGTAAAAAAAAATTAGGGCGTGCCATTTAAGATAACAATCTTAGTTTCAACTTCCAGTATAACCGGACGTTTCAGAGAACTAAATATATTTAAAGAAGGTAGCTCCAAACCAGTGTGGCTATAATTTCAATTTTCAGGTTTCTATTATGTCAGATTCTCTGGAAACTTCTACTGGTCGGTCACGCTGGGACCCCCTGTATAGTAATGTTAAATCATTATTTTGCCGCAGGATTTAATTACAAGTAACATTATTTGTGTACCTTTACATTTTTACAAAGGGTAGAGTCAGGTTTATATAGAAAATCTGCTTCCTCGGCTTTTTCGATCAATAATATAATTATTAATATAAATATATAATTATTAATTATATTAATAATTAATAATTAATTATTAAAATATATTTAATTATTAATATAAATATATAATTATTAATTATATTAATAATATAATTAATTATTATATTAATAATCGTATTAACTTTTTTACATATAGACAACTCAATGTTTCAGCAGGTCTTATTAGCTTCGTTCGCGGCTCTTTCTCTGAACCGATTATTAATTAGTTCATGATAGATTCAGGATTATCGTAAAGCGCTGGTTCAGTTATGAGCAAGTTCAGGATTGTTTTTCCCGCGAACGACTTGAGAATTGTTCCAAATTAGACGAGAACTAACAAGAATCCACAAAAATTGTTGATTGAATTGAACGTTGACAGCGAAACTAGACTTTCAAGTGGATACGATTTATCAAGAAAAAAAAATCAAATTCAGAATCGATAACGAACCCATTTCGTTTGAACCACGAAAATCGGACTGTTATTAAACATTCAGAATTCACTGGAATTATGAAAGCGAACGCTTTTTTTTAAAACGCGCATTCGAATAGTTCAGAATTGGTTCAGAATCGCACCCGCGAACGAAGCTATCTAAAATTATCTAAAATGATAGCTACAATGTGAGAGCAGCACCCTACAGTATGTCTACCATTAGCACATCCACAGCAACATCGACTAATCCTAAAGTTTAGTTTTCATTTTTTTATAATATTCCACCACTCCTAAAAAAAATCCTGAGCGTAAAGGAGTATAAAGAACATTTTGCGTCAAAGTTTGGCGAGTGAAACTTTTAAATACCACAGTGATAAAAAATATTATAGTTTTATTCCTGTTCTGGAAAATCGGGTTTCCTTCTCAACTTCATTATTATAGTGCATAGCATATCTTTTACTCTTAAAAATTGGACACCATTCATTAATTTTGATTCTTTGTATTTGATATCATATAACCCCGGTTATATTCTTTTGCTTGGTTATGAAAATAATGGGTTGCAAATTTATCATTAGCCCCGGTTAACATGAATCCACACTACGCCACTGATGTTTCGATCTTTTCTTGAGAAAAATAGTTTTGACCGGTGTACAGACAGATGATTTTATTTTAGGTACGGAACCCTATTATATAAAATTAATTCAACCCCAAGCAAAATAAGGCTGGGTCTATTTGTTTTTTCTTTATATTTATTAGAAAAATTTGAAATAATCAATTAGTATTTGAATGGTCACCCTGTAATCATATTTTTAAATTTTCACATTGGATTTGCCATTCATTCACAACATCATATTCATGAATGGATGTTCATCTAGACAATCTACCTAGAATTGATATTTCATTGACATCATCAAGCTCTCCCATTGGATTCCAGGGTATTTTTTTTTTGCTTCAATCATCGTGGCAAAGCTTCCCAATTTGACATCCTTTTCCGGTCGATTCGAGCCATTGTCCAATTTAGTCAAGAAATTTTAGCACTATTCAATATCCTGTCATAAAAGACCAACGAGGAGCCAAGGAAAAAATATGAAATAAAGCGGAAGTTCACTTATTAACAATAAATTACCCGGCAAAAAGGTCCGTAGACAGACCCCCGTATAAAATCAGACAAATAGAAGAAAGGTACAAATGGATGTCTATTGGGCTATTAAATTAGCATTCCTTTCATTTGTAAACACTAAATAGTTTGAAATCCAGTTTTGTGAGACAGTCGCTTTGTCATCCGGATAGTGATAGCGGCTCCCCTCTCGACCGGGCCAAACTGAAAAATTACTTAATTCAATTATTAGCCATATTTCAACATAAACTTAATCCATTGTCCTGGAGTGACATAGAGAAAAAGTAACAACCCCTTGGTCGGGTGTTCCACGAGGAAGAGGGGGTAGGAGTAAGGGTGTAAAATACGTTGAAAAAAAAAACGATCTCAGTCTATTTAACAGATCATTTTTTTAGGTCTTTTGAAATTCTGGATCTTCCAGGTCTGTCAAGACAAGGATAATGAATCGGCTTTTGTGCCCCGGGGGGTTTTGGATTGGGGTTTTGTTAGATTCATAAATGCCTTCATCATGGGCTTCATTGACTTCATTATCCGCTTAAATACTGTATCAACTGGACTTTGTGACTTTTGTCAATGGGCTGAAAGAAGGAAACGGAATTATCGTAGGCCGGTCGAAAGTCTTTTCAATAGAGCGGATGCTCGCGATTGTTGTCGACTTTTGGGTTATTTATTGTACCGGCAACGGGAAGTCGATCGGCTCTTTAATGTCCAGGTAGATTGTACACCTGTTGAAGACGTCCACAGGAATTCAGCGAAATATCATTCCGTTTCGATGAAACTACCCGGATTTTGGTTCCAGATTGTCTAAGCTACTTTTTTTTTTCAAAAACTTGCTTGATTTCAAGGATATAAGTTCACTTTGGCTCGAATAAAGATTTTTAAATCCACACGAATCTATAAAGATGAAATGATAATTTTCCGAACGTGCTAATACCGATAATACCGATAATAATAACAATAAAAATACCGATTAATTATTTAAAAGTGAAATTTTTTTTTTAAATCTCAATAAAAAAATTTTTTTGTCAAACTTTCCTCTCCTTGTTTCTCAACGTTTTCTTAAACTGCATATTTATTTTAAGCAAATTTTTCCCTTTAACCTATTGGCACATTTATTGTCTTCTGTACTTCTTGTTGGCCAACTGTCTAAATTTAGTTTTAGTTGTTTTTACTTATTTGTACTACATATTGTACCGAGCCAAGATAAAGGCAACGATCAGAACTCAAACATTTGTCACAGTTCGATTGTCCATTGAAAATTCAAATTTCCATTATCGACAATTCAACAATCGTGGAAGTTTTTAAACGTTTGGCCATCAAAGTTTCTGGACGGTTCGAGAACACATAGCTGTCTATTTATAGCGATGTATATAGATTTGATGCCACCCTAAGCTCTATCCAACTTTTTTAACCGACTTACCTCAGAATCTTCGACTGGGTGATCGATTTTAATTCTTTTTTTATTTGAAAGCTGGTGCTTCCCGTGTGGTTTCATTTTAATTTGAAGGAAATCATTCACTTCTAAAGGGTTGAAAACTAAGGGATAAAATATTAACTTCTTGTTGGATACCTCCAGTTTGATTTTTTTTTTGATTGGTGGAAGATAATTTTTAATTAATCTCATGTCCAATTTTTATAAAAAAAAAAACTTCACTCATTAGGGGTTAAAAATTAGGGATGAAATTATAAACTTTTTCTAGCTAACCCGATTTCGATATTTCTTTTTTCTATTACGGCATCGTACCTTTAAATTGTTCAAATTTCAATTTGAAGAAAAAAATCCACCTGCCTAATGATGGAAATAGGGGATGAAATAGTGACGTTTAACTGAATCATCGAATTTTGATTGCTAGATAACCTTTAAACTACAAAATACCAATAACAAATTAAACCTTTTTACAAGTGAACATTAATATTTATTTCCTTGGCTGACACCAACTCCAAAAATAACAATAGTTGTACATTATATCATCCTAATAATTTGTAAGTTGTAGACACTGCAAGGATACGCAATAATTTTTAACTACTTAGTGCATTTTTTTTTAAGATTTTTTTATTTTTTTTGAAGTCAGTTTTTCATTTTGTTATAATTTTTAATCATTCCTACATAAAATCGATTGTTAGAATTAAATATTCACTATGAATTAAAAGCTACTTGACTCAATTTTCAAACAACTTGGCTTAAATTTAATTTAAATTAAAGTCATACACAACTAAAATCAAATCAAGCATTAACATGTCATTCATTTAAATTGTTATAAACAAAGACAAAGAACAGTGGTGGAAAAGAATGGAACATTCGATATTCTACTATAGAACTCCTGGTTATGAACATTTGAATCTTCCATTATTGACTAGTTAGAAAGTTTTTAAAAATGTCGGCAATCAAAGTTTTTGAATTGTTCGAGAACACATAGTTAGCCTATTTAAGGACAATGCAGCAGTGACTTTTCATTCAAAAATATTGATTCTGTGAATTCAAGTGATTAAAGTAAAGTGATTTTTGTGATAAATTGGTTTATTAAACGTTGGAAAATGTCCATCGAAAAAAATGACAACTATCCAACTATTTGACTTGATGACTCTATAACAGTGGTTCTTAACCTAAGTTCAATCAAACCCCAGGAGTTCGGTGGAGGTCAAGACACACACCCAATTAATATAAGGTATATGGAGATATAGATCCCATATCTATACTTTGAATTTGAATAAAAATTATTTTTATAATTAAGAAGGGTTTGGTAAATGTGCATATGAAACTGGTGGAAGTCAGTACCTCCAACAAGGTTAAGAACCACTGCTCTATAACCAGAATTATGTATTCTCTTAATAAATATTTAAATTAAGTATTATGACTTTTAAATGGAATTGGCTAATTAAAAACTAGTTTTTGTTAAGCGAAGAGTAAAAGAAAAAATATGATCTTATATATAAGTGATGGGAAACAGTAAACAAACACATACTTGGCAATTACAAATAATAAATGAACTGATTGCTAAGCATCCCATTGGGTGCACGAAATTATTATTAATTAATTATTATTAAATTATTATTGAGTTTAACACTCAATTATGTGACTATTTTAAAATGACGTATTTTTTTCGTTATAAGAAGTAGTTATTACGTTATATAATACTTAAGCAATGTTTTAAGCAATTTTTAGTTCACTATATAGAGTTTACATATAAAATAATTTTTAAACCAATTAAATTCAACTTTTATGCCTAATACATAACAAATCTATTTAACTCTTAATGTCCTCAAATGTTGTCGTCATTTAGTTTTTGCCGCCCCCCTTAAATTATGCCGTCCTTATGGTTAATAAATATTTAAATGTAGTGTTATTACTTTTAAATTAATCTTTATATACACTGTAAACTGTATAAAATGAAATTGGCTAGTTAAAAACGAGTTTTTACTAAGAGAAGAGTACAAGAAAAATATATTATCTTATATATATGTAAGTGATGGAAAACAGTAAATAAGCACATACTAGGCAATTACAAATAATAAATGAACCGATTGCTAAGTATCCCGTTGGGTGCACGAAATATTGTGCTTAATGCCCAATAATATGAATATTTAAAAATGACATATTTTTTTCGTTATAAGAAGGAGTTATTTAATATAATACTTAAACAATGTTTTTAGTTCACTATATAGAGTTTACATATAAAATTTTTTTTAACGAATTAAATTCAACTTTTATGCATAATACATAACAAATCTAATTTAACTTATCTTAATGCCTTCAGGTGTTGTCCTTTAGTTTTTGCCGCCCATTAAAGTTATACCGCCCTCAAGAGTATAGGTATAAATCCATTACCATTTATACTCATCTTAATGCATTCAGTTGTTGAAAATCCTGTAATTAAGTTAGTGGAAAATGAAAAGAAAATGTCCGAATCGAAGCTAATTTTAATTTATTTTTATATAATATTATTCTTACAATACACATTTTTCATTAATTTTTAATTATAAAATGTAAAAGAAAGACTGACACTGATCGAATACTCTACAAGAACAGTGTGTGTATGAGTGTTTGTGAAAAGCTCTGGAAAATCTTTTTTTTTCCTCTTATATAGAATAATCTTCTTTAACATTCATACATACAGACATACTTATTTATAATCATAGTAGTTTAGTAATGTTCTCGATACACAAACAGAAGATGTTAAAAATGGCGATCAGAGATAACGAGAACAATGATTCAGGGCGTAGAAAAAAAAAACAGGAATGGGATAAGTATTAGGACGATTTTCAAACCAGTATAAATCTAGTTGCAATCCAGGATCTTCATGTTGTGAACCACTTGCTAGGCACAAAAATTAAAAGATATTAGAAGAAGATCTCCAAGGAATTTTCAGACAGCTATACCGAATTTACAAGGAAAATGGCCATTGGAAAGCTAAAAATTCAAAAATTAGAAACTCAAAGTTACAAATCATTTTACTGTGTTTCTTTCCATTGCCATTTTCTTTCAGCCTTTTTGAAAATCACGCAGAAAAACATCCTTTAATGGTTGCCTTGTTTATATGAGTGTTGAATGGGATAACTTTAAAATAGGGAATCAAGCTGGGGGTTAGAAAAATATTGTTATCTATACCTTTTGTCTGATCCTTTTCAAATGGCTATTATTTGAGAAAAAACGTGACTGCAATCGTTAGCAGTTTTCTCAACTTTTAATTTTCAATATTTTTTTTTTACTAAAATTTTCCTTCTTCAATTTGTAATTGTCTTATCTAAATTATTTACATTTATTGCACATACAATATCAGATCTGAAATCATTTTGTCTTCATTTTTAGATACTTATTATAGGTACATATATTAAAAAATAAAAAAAATAGGTTGCTTACATATTAGCTTTTTACAGGCATTCGTTTAAAACGTGCTTACATTAGGTTGCAGAAATCACTAATTGAAACAGGTGGTTATAAGAATGGAAAATGGTTTTAACGAAATATAAAAGAGCAGTATTAACGTACGAATTTTGCCTTATAATCAAAAATAATAGGTTTGTTCCAATCGTCCTTCTGGTGATGTTCAAACACTGACAAACAAACAAAGAGCAAGACAACATTGACCAAGAGACAAGATTGAGTGAAGAACATAAAGTGACAAGTTCGCTTGAGTTACAAATCGGTTAACCAGTGCTTAAACATCGCCAAATCAGTGTCGATATAAGCGATTGTCACGAAAATGTACGTACATAGCTCGACTCTCGGCCTAATGCGACCGAGCGGTTGTAAGCTGAAACATTTCTTCGCTCACTCTTGTCTCTTGGTCAATCTGCTCTTTGTCTGTCAGTGTTTGAGCATCAACATAGCTAGTCGTATGGAACAAACCTAATAATGAATGGTCAATGTCCATCCTGTGGCGAGCCACTGACCCACTCCTGACGGGATGTGGGTCGGCCCAACAACTACCGATGCCTCCAATAAATTTAGATCCAGAGAGTCCGGATTTTCTGAAGTATTGGCGAGCCATGAAGACGTCAAACGTCAACAACTCTATATAGATTTTTCTGACCAAGTCACGACATAGCCTTAGCAGCTGAAGCGACAGTAAAAAAAAAATTATAAAAAAAAATTATGAAAAAAATGATAATAAAACATTTAATTTAGTGAATCGCAGTATTCTTTCGTACTAAGCGAATTTTTTAAAGAGTTTTCGCTGTAAACGTTTTTGGAGACACTTATTCCCTTGTCTCCATAGGCGAGCCGTCACTGTTCAAGCTCATGTCTAAGACTAAGGGTTTCATGGGTTTTGATTCCCGGACAAAATATCCCCACGAAAAAATATCCTGAGTCAAATATTCCCATGACAAAATATCTTCAGACAAAAAGTCCTCATTTTGATGTTAAAACATTTAGTTTTGAGTAAAACTTCGTGGTGTCAAGAAGTGCACATTCAGTCAATGGATGAAAATCGGGTACAAATCGGGTAACAAACAAGGACTATAATTTCTTTTGTTCCCAAAACCCCGCCAGGGGGACCTCTGGACTCCTTTGATATTAATAAACACAGTTTTTTGTGGATTTAACACGGACACATGGAGGTCAATTTAACACTGTTTCAATAAATAATTGGGGGTCAAATTAACACGTTTTTACTAAAAAATATTAAGTATAAAATCTTAGTTTGTAAGCTAAAAAATTATTTTGTCCACGGACTTAATCAAAAAGTGCTCTTTCATCAGAAAGTTATGAGGTTTTGAATTTGCATAAAATAATTTATCGCAAATATTTTTGTCTTGAGGATAATTTGTCTGAGGATATTTTGTCATGGTGATATTTTGTCAGGGATATTTTGTCGGGAATAATTTTTTCGGGGATCAAAACACCTGATACCAAGATTAAGAACCATAGGGATCGGTGCCTTGGCGCCAGGTGCCGAATAATAAAAATGTTGTTCAACGAAATAACGACTAACAATGAAAATGCTGTTTTAATCTTAACAAATAGCAATAAATTTAATTGTGTAAAATTTAATAATTTGCAAATATATTGGAAATATTAATATATTACAGGAGGGGGAGGGGGATTTTAACGTGATATCGCGCTGTGGTTCTGCTAAGACCATTAAAATACCCTTTGGTCGTAATGGAAAATTGTACAGCCTTGCAAATTTTATAAATGCAACGGAACGTTTTAGCACGTTTTAAGAGAACGCATATATTTTGTATCAGTGTCCCTATTTTCAGCGAAATAATCGCGAGAGAAGTCGCTTTTTAGCTTAGTGTTAGATTTTCTTCCAAACATTTTACAGTCTTAAACTTTAGGCTTTTACAAAATTTGAATATTCAACAACAATGTATGTATAATGGAGCGTAGAAATAATTCTTTATATATTCAACTAATTTTTACGTTGTCCAAAGAAACGCCACCATCGAGATGCTGCTCGATGGTTGGTACCACAAAAAATAAAAAATCAAATAAAAACGCACTCGTACCAACTATATGTATATATTTTTTTTTATTAATAAATTTTATATTTACATATTTCTTTAAGTTAGATCCGTCCAAAATCCAGCTCAACACATGGATTTTTTTCAATTCTTGTCTTACCTTTAATTTTGAATCTGGTTAACACTTAATGAAATCAAAGATAAAGGAATAGACGGGTTCGACCTAATCAACAAATATTTAACCAGTCACACGTCATTCCATTTGAATTTACTTGCATGTCATATGACTTACTGTTGACATCATTATGACATCACAGTTACATCACAATGACGTCATGACAACATTAAACCTTCATTGGGTCATAAAATCCAAAACTGCAAGGAGTAAAAAAGCCGGGATTCGAGAAGTGTGTTAGATGGTAGAATATTGAGATGGATTTGATTATCTAGTATTAGTGCCTTCGTTGTCGCTTCGCATTGTCTTCCTCATCCGACAAAATGTCACTATTTTCATCCGTTTGATTGTGCAACACTTCCTGTTTCCGTTTCGCCGTCGCCATTTCAGCCGCGTGCTTTTTCCTCCATTTTGTCCGTCTATTTTGAAACCATACCTGAAACAATCAAAAGGACGTGTGTTCATTTATAAGGATAGTATTATCAGTGAAATATATTTCGATTAAATCATAACACGAGTGAGTTTCATAGATCCTAAATATGATTTTTATCGTCATTATCTTGCTATTATTGCGATGATTACGTTGGTGTTCCGTTAGGGTAGCTCGGGGCGCAACGGGGGCGGCATAATATGTTGTACATTGTTCATACCCTATAAAATTAACCGAGCAGATAATACAAGATAGAGACACGTGTAGAACGTGTGTAGTTAAAAGGAATCCTCTCACACATGAAAACGCAAGGGGTGCGATATTTTCTCAGTGGTCGAGCTAAAAGCCGGAAAATGCCACTTGAATATACATAGGTGGGAGTGAGACGGTGTGTGAATGAAGGTGTCGCAAAGCAACAAAAGAAAATTTAAGGGAAACCCGGTTTCGGCAACGACACGTGCTGCAACATTCAACAACAACAATAATAACAATAACACTAATAATAATAATAATAGTAATATTAATAACAAATACACCCTCAAATCAACCCTTAAAATTATTCAACACGGCCAACATTTGAAAACAAGCCGTTTTCAAGAGAGATTCGAAACTTGCCTGTGCCACTCATTCCCGATTCGTCCTCCCTCTCCCCCCATTCCCCACGAACCCTTTTCTATTCCCGCCTGATGGAAATGGTACAGCGCCATATTCTTGCAATTGTTTCCTCTGTATTATAATTGTAATATTATCTATAGTATGTGTACACACAAGTTGTAGATATATTCATCCCCCGTTTATCCCGGACGATCATCCCTCGCACATTCAACGAACGAAGCCAGCTTAAACAACCCCTTTGTAATATTGTTACATAATCCAGGTGACATTAGTGTCTGTTTGCCGTGTGTAGATTACGTTTTAACTGCCGCACCCTATTATTTCATTTTCTTACATATGTAGCTACATATGTACGTGTGCTTTCATCCCCGTGTACCCGGAGTCAACTCTTGAGCTGCGCCAGCCACGTGTCTCATCTCCGGGATTAAATTTAGCCAACTACAATCATATTATATACAATTTGTATTAATTATATCTGAGAAAATATTTGCCAACTGTGTCAAATTAAAAATGCTCGACTAAGCCAACTTTAAGGGTAGTGTTATGGCTACATGAGCGTTGACTAAAAATAAATTGGTCACCATTAATTCGAGTAAAAAATTTAAGAAGTTAACCAAAGAAAATTTGAGATTTAACAGAAATTGTTATAGTTTTTGACTATACAATTACGTCAAGATATTTAAATTTATAAATCAAAATTTGGATTTTTATTTATATCTCGTTTCTGGGGCTTTAAAGGGCATTTTGTGTAATTTACAAAGTTGTAAAACACTAAATTTTCTCTATGTTTTGTCAGAGAAAAATGTTTATACAATGAACCGTTTTTGAGATAGAGCAACATTTTAAGTGGAGTATAGTCCAT
The DNA here is from genome assembly GCA_958496155.1 of Sisyra nigra. Classification (NCBI taxonomy): domain Eukaryota; kingdom Metazoa; phylum Arthropoda; class Insecta; order Neuroptera; family Sisyridae; genus Sisyra; species Sisyra nigra. Next base: position 20,033,969 of record OY292319.1, on the reverse strand, counting down.
ATATACAGGGTGGCCGGAGTGTTGGCATCTAAAAGTTGATAAATATCTCTGACGAAAGAGCATTCAAATCACCTGCATGTACATATATAATCAGTGTTTCATATTTTATCGAAGTGTTTATTTGACGAAGGTCTCCAATTATCGTTTCTCTTTCAACAAGCTTTTATATGTTCTTTAATCGTAATTTTTTAACATAATACCAGTCATTATTTAAAACTGCCAGTTTACTTGGTTCTTTTGGAACATAATCTGGTGGAAAGTTCAAAACCATTCAAAGCTAAACTATTTTATTGAGGGTGAAATACTTTTACTCTGAACCCATTAATATTAGGGTCCAAAAATTGGAACCTTACAAAAAGTAAATTATTTACTTTTACCATTACTAAACAAGCCAATTTCATACCAATATGCATAGTTAACTAATAATACTATACTTCGCAGATGACACCGTGCTACTAGCAATCCACGACTATCCCAGAATAGCCTTCGAGAAGCTCCATACAGTCTATACTAAATGAACTCCAGCTGTGGTTTTGCAAGTGGAGGATCACCATCAACGAGACCAAGTCTGTCCACGTGACATTCACCACAAAAAGGGAAACCTGTCCTCCTGTCTCATTAAATGGCCATAAAATACCCTGGGCTACCGAGGTCAAGTGGAATGCACCTTTGGAATGCACCTAAACAGTCGCCTCACGTGGTCTAAACACATTCTCCACATACGCAACCAACTGAATAACACTATCTGAAAACTGTGGTAGCTACTGCGAAGAAAATCCCAACTGTCCCTGGAAAGCAAATTCATACTTAAACCCATCTGGACATATGAGATATAGCTATGGGAGTCGCCAGTATCTCTAATGTGGACAAGATTCAGCGCTTCCAGTCAAAAACTCTGAGGACAATAACTGACGCCCCTTGGTACGTCACCAATCACGCCATCCACCGGGATCTCAAAGTGGCTACAGTGAGGAGTGAGATAGCCAAATTCAAAGTCAAAAATACTTGCAGAGACTGAACGAATATCCCAACTATCTAGCTGTCAAGCTCCTGGATAATTACGATCAATATCGAAGGCTGAATCGCGTATCATTTCTGGAGTTAGCTTCCAGAGAACCACTGACACCTTAAGGTACCCCTTTTAGGGGATGCGGTCTTTCCCATCTGTACATTCATCATATTTGCTTAATGTCCAGGGACAGATTGAAATTTCATAAATCAGAAAAAAAAAATTATGCTGCGAGGCGTCACAGTACTTTCTTTTACTTGCAGTTATGAAACTCGCTGTTGGTTAAAAGAAATTTTAGCACATTTTGAACCATAAATATAAACAGAACTATAATATGTACCTAACCTAAATATTGTATACATACAAATTTCCAAGCTTCACTCCAGAACCGTTATTCGAATTATCCCAAAAAAAAGTTTCAAATAAAAGTTGTAGGCATCAATGAGTCTAAGAACTGTAGAAAGTTTAAAGAAACTCGTGGAAGCCGTTTTCGAAAAAACTTGTAAAAACTCAAAAACTCCAAAAATAAAGTAAAGCTTGATGATTTTTAAATTTTATTTAAAAAAGTGTCTTTGAAATGAAAAACGATTCTTTTGTGATGAAAAATGTTGTATTTGAAGTAAAAATCTTGTTTAGTATTTATTTGAAATATTCTGAGAATAAAATTCTATCGCAATAGTTTTGACACTGGTCCACCGAATCCTTCTAGATCTAGACTATGAAACTATTATTTGCTCTGGATTTTAAGTGAATTTAAACGAACTGAGATAAATTATCGTTGGTTTTGTGTTAGTTTTGTTAGAAGAAACGGGATATAATTTAGTGAAGTTAAGTTTTTCGGCAGGAATTTATGAATGTTGCAGACAAATAAGTTGCAATTGTCGGAATGCGTCTCGAATTAGTTGAAATTTGGATTCGGTCCAAAACCCAATTTAGACGCATTAGCTAGTTAAAATTAAATTTTCGCTGCCACGGACGACGTTGAAACGTTTGTCTCCCGACGCTCGTCCCGGTTTTCAGTGCGGGTTCGTCCTGGAGGCGTCGCCCACTTGAAAACAGAGGCTCATTAGAGTGTTATTAACGTAACTCAACCACATCGATTAGTGCTAAGTGACTGTGTAATTAGCTTTGGACGTGCACAACGAATTCGCATCGCATCCCCATCACACCCGAGGGAAGAAATGGGTGTGAATGCTACCCCTCCCCCATTTCACTTGGCTCACTTAGCGACAACGCGTGCTTGTCGCGCTTCATTCCATCCATTAGAGCAGTGATTTTCAATCTCTGGAAGCTACTTTTAAAAGTCCTAACTAGATTCCTGTACTTCTATATATTTGCTTACTATCCTTTCGAAAGGATCACAGGAGAAATAGTAAAACTCCTTTTTTATTAATTTTTAAATGAAAATTTCTCGATGAACCCAATTTCAAACATCTATCTATAAAATGACACCCAGTTCTAGTAATGTTACGATTTTTCTCAAAAAATACAAAACAAATTTTGGTAATTTTTTTTGTCCTTTGGACGCTCGGTGTTTGGGTAATATGAAAATTAATTTTATATTCCTTATATATACTTTATATTACTTAAAATACTTTACGTTTTAATATTGAAAGTAGAAATGGAAACACGAATAGTGTTTGGGTAAGAGAGAGCGTAATTCACATATTAAATATATTATATTAGAGAGTTTAAAAAATGTTTTTTTGTTTTTTTTATCGGGTCAAAAATTGAATTTGGTATCAAAACGAGCTCTTAATATCAATATTAATGAGTGCCTCAGTCCATTTTTAAAATTTTTACACTGAAAACTGTATGGTTCCAATAAAATAGCTATACAATGATGACAACTTCTCACAAAGGAATGAAACAATGATTCAGCATGATTTTTCGTAAAAATTTAGTTACTGAGCTAAAAATTACATAAGTATGTTGATATTTCTTTTGGAAAAATGATTGGGTTCTTTGGAGTCGTTGGAGAACCTCTCAGCTGTTTTTATGGGGAAGTAGAGGCAGTTTTACTAGTGACATCTAAACTTCACGAATTTAAGACGTATCATAAAGCTGTCCTCTTTATTGATTCTCATGTCGCGATAGCAGCCCTATCCTCTAACTACCCCACCGGTGGACAATTTCGCTAAAACAGGTTGACGCCTGTCCCTACAATGGATTCCCAGTCTTGTTGGTACTTTGGGAAATAAAAAATCAGACATCCTCGCTAAGTCTGGCACCTCTCTAAATCAACCACCAACCCTTATGTCTCTAACATCAGCTCAGAGACACATCGCAAGCACTATCAACTGGCATTCTCAAAAAAAAGAAGCCCATGGAAAGAATGGGAATCCTTACTGGAAGTTCCTATCCCACGACTTCACTCCCGCCAAGTGTCAGTTGTAGCTTTCCGAACTTTCACGGGACACGACTACCTATGCGAGCACTTGCTGTATTGGCATCCTACCGACTTCAATCTGCTACCACTGCAATAGAAAACCTATGAACGCCACGCATCTTGGCAACTGTCCTGCACTTGCAGATATCAGGAAGATGAACGAAAACAACCAAACCAATTAGTTTCAAACCTCTACTGGATAACGCGGCACCAAATGGCAGAAATTCAAGAGTAAACGTTTGATAAGAAGAAGAAGAAGAAATAGAAGAATAAGGTTCCTGTAGGAAAGCTAGATATATAAGAAATTATTTTTATAGGTCTTCTTGAAACTTAAAAAAAAACTTAATAATTCATTTATATGTACAATTAGTAAACAATGTGATTACCTACACAAAAGTGTTAAAGTTCCTAACCTGGCTAAACCTAGGGAGACGAATGCACTCGGCGCGCTCTACTGTAGCATTTAAAAACTAATCTACGCTAATCTTTTTCCATTTAAACATCAGCATTATGCGCTACTAAGAGGCACAAACTCCGCATAATGCTTCGTTATTGGAAAACGGCCTATATATTTATACCATAACAATTCATAGCTCCTGAAGGATAGTATTAAACTTGAGTATTTTGGTACAATAGTCTTTTGTCAATTGAAAGAAGTCCACACGATATGGTAATTTTTGTAAAGGTTCATCACTGTAAAAAGGTTGGGAATCACTGTCGTCGAGCCTCAAAATTAACTCACCCCCATCGAGTCGCTTGTTAGCACCGAGTTAATCGTTCGAATCAGCCACGAAAACTTGAAAATCTAAACAAAGTCTCAGATGTCCGTTTCTAATTGAGTTTCGAGCTATCAACGAGGGCGTCGATCATTTATCTTTTCTAGCGAACACCCCCGAAACCGTCCATTTAATATGCAAATGAGACGCTTGCCGAAAGGGCACTAATGATATTATAATAGCTTGAATCATTTCACCTACATCGAATGTGTGGAAAATCGTTCAATTTCTGTCGCTCCAGCGGAAAGCTCGCTTCCGATAAGAACGTGTCAGCTAAGACAAAAAGTTCCTATGACTTTTTTTTTTCAACCCCATTTTCAGCAGTGACGTGCGCGATTTAAAACGAGTTGCTCACCGTAACGCAACGATCACGTCTTGGAATCTTTCATCAAAAAAAGCACGTTGATAGACAAGCAAAACTGTGCTTTTTCTTATTCTGACGTTTAATTCTCGATTTTCGTCGTCAAATTGACATAAGTAGGTGCCAAAATTGTCTTATTCTAATCAAAAATTAAAGTTTTGTCAGAAATTAAGAACAATTAAAAAAAAATTGACAAGAGGTTGTCTTTGTACTATGACTACTAGAAATGAGGGGCGTAAACTAATTTAAAATCAATCAATCTTTAAGTTATCTTTTTATATAAAACAAGCTGAAGGATTAACTAGTAAAGAAATAATTATGAAATTTGAAAATTCCTGACAATACTATGAATTTCAATAAGAAAATATTTTTTGATATGCCATCTTTAAGTGACTTAAAGAACCTATTGAAAGTCTTATTTTGTAATTACATGTGAATGTAAAGAACCTCTGCTTTTGCTGTTTGTTAATTTGTTCGGGTCGAAAAATTTAGCAAAACTTTTTTTTATTCCTTTTACTACTATATATGTACATATAGTAAAGGAAGTATGGTAATCGGATAGATTTTTTTAATTCTAGCTTTCTGTGTGTGTGTGTGTCACAGCCATTTCGTATCGAAAGCTTTATCCAAATTTCACCAAGCTTGGTTTTTTGCCTTCATATTATATCTAGTTGTGCCGCGAAGCTTTTGGTTAAAATCGGTTAATCGAAAGCTCCACTTTATTTCAAGAGTTTTTGAGCTTTTTCAAATTTTTTTGACAACAGCTCTAACGATTTGCTATAAACTTTCTATAGTTCTTAGACTCATTAATCTCTAAAACTTTTATTTGAAACGTTTTTCTGGGAAAATTCAAATAAGAACGGTTCGGGGGTTAAGGGTTAGAATTTGTGTATACATATATAGGCTGTAAAGGAAGTAGGTATTGTAATCCTGCTGCTGGAAAAAGTGATTTGATCTCTTCATAATCCAAGAAAATTGAATGAAGTACAAATCCTATGAAGTAGAAATCACCATCAAGTCAAGTGGTTGAACATTTTTTAAAATGAATTGTGCTTGATATTTTGACTTGGGAATGAAATAATTTGTGAAGTCAATGCTAGATTTGATTTGATATTTAAATATTAATATTTGACTCGAGTTCGATATGGTTTAAAATAAAAGCCAAGTAGCTTGAAAATCAAGTCAACTCAATCAGTCTTGAATTCCTACTCTAAAGTGTCAAAACTTTCAACAATCTTTGAAAAATGGTATAGGCATAAATAAGTAAAAATAAGAGTCTTTTGAAAATTAATTTAATTTAAGAGAGTTTAAATGAATCAATATAATTGATTCGATATGTCATTTCAATCAAATTGAACAACAAAAATCTTCATTATGTTAAACGAGTTTTGTAAGGTAATTATTATTTTATTTTAATTTTAATGAATTTGGTTAACTTTCATGAACCATTTCAATCATTGAATATATTGAAATTTTTTAATTTTATTGAGACTTGTAAAAGGGTCACTTTCTATTTTTCTTAATAGAGTTTGCCACGATAAGAAAAATTTGATAATAAATTTCGTAAATTTCTAAATAATTGTCTCTTGTTCAAGTTAAGTGAAACCAGTGTGCTAATTTTAAAGGGAGGTTTTATTAAATGGTAGATGTTTGGGGGTGGAAATGAGACAAGTGTCGCATAAACGTTTCTCGACCGCAACTATGTACGTACAACTATGTGTATGAAAATAGTTACGACAATTAGATACAAATTATGTTTCACTCAAAATTTCTTAACAACAATAAACAATTTTCATTTTTCAACAAATCTTATGATAAGTTGATGTGCGTTGGGACGCAGTGAAATGATACACAAGTGATCACTCGTGATCACATTTTGAAATTGTAATTTAAAATGATGGGAATCGATTTTTTATTTTTTTTTTCTACTATATAGTAAAGGTAGTATTGTTATCTGGTCGAATTTTCGAATTCGAGCTTTCACCGGAAATACATGTTTTAAGATCCCCTGAGTCCTAAAAAGTGGTTTTTAGAAACATGTCTGTGACAGCCATATCGTATCGAAAGCTTTGTCCGAATTTCACCAAACTTAGAATTTAGCCGGCATATTATATCTAGTTGTGCCGCGAAGCTTTTGGTTGAAATCGATTAACCGAAAGCTTCACGTTACTCTTAGAGCTTTTGAGCTTTTTCAAGTTTTTTTGAAATTTTCTTTAAACTTTTATTGTTTTTAGAATAATTGATGTCTACAACTTTTATTTGAATATTTTTCCTAGGAAAATTCGAATAAGGACGGTTATGAGGTAAAGCTTAGGAATTTGTATATATATACGTCATATAGGTTGTATGCATAGGTACTATCGTTTTGTTAATATGTACCATTAGTTATAAAGCGCTTTGATTTGTTTTAACCAACAGCAAGTTTCATATATAAAAGTAAAAGAAAGTACTGTGACGCCTCGCAGCAGATATTTCCTTTAAGACTGAAAATATTAGCTTGATGGAGTTGTGATGAGAAAATTTTTTGTTTTTTGTGAAATAAGCAACATATTTTTTGGTGAAAGAAAAAAAATCACTTACAATTCTCCGAATTAATATAGTGGTTAAGGGATGAAAACAATGATCGTGCAGAAGGGATGTTTTGTGATATTATATATATCCGAGAACCGGGAAACAAGTGGTAGCTACTTCCGTTTACTACGTCGACAACATAGTAGAACATGCCACCCGCCCACCCCCCGTTCCGGCACCTTTCTCAAAGTTTTCGAACGCATCCCTCTGGTCGTCTCACTCGAACGTTTGCCCCATGCCACGTGGGCGTCTTTGTCGGGCGACGCCAGCTTGAGCTGTATCAAAAATAGGGATGAACTTTTCATCCCCCATGTGGCGGGGGTGTGGAGCACATCCGAGATCCCATAGAGCTCTATGTGTTGGGAGCAAGTTTATTTTTATCGTGTCAATTGTAGATTTTTACGGCTTAATTTTTAATCAAAATGAAAAACGAGAAACGTATATGAAAATCGTAATAATTTCAAATGGATATTTCGAAGTGAAATCAATTCATTGGAAAGATCCATGGAATGTGCTTGAAGACGCGAGTGGAGTCGTTGGAGGCGGTATGGGGTGGTATGGGGAGAGTGGTGTGGGGTGCGTTTAGCGCGAACAGGGGGACGAATGCAATTTATATGGGATCAAAACAGGAGTTGCACGAGTTTGAGATGATGTTGAACAAGGGAAATAACGCGTTAGGGATGATGTTATTAGGGTGGTTGTGAATTTCCTCGAACATTTTCCTAACGTATTACTTTATTTCAGCCGCAAGCGTGTTTATTGCAACTTTCAAGCGATAGACTTTTTCATTTTCCTTTCCACTTCCACACGTTTATTTTTTCCCATTATTTATGGTTGCCATACCAAAAATCGAGTGCCACTATCAAATAGTTGCTGAAACATGGTTGAAAAACGTTTTTCCCATATCTCAATTCAACGTCCTCGAAATTTTTGATGAAAAAAAAAAAATACCAACAGATCAATACACTCAAGGGAAATTAAAGATGTTTTATCGGGAATTAATCGCACTCTTCTTCCAGCGCATACATTTGCGCCTTTTCCAATGGGATTCATAACGTCTGATCGAAACATTTGCCATAAGGGAAAAATGAACATTTCCAGACAATTACTTACAAAAACCTGATAAAAATCAAAATTTTTTACTAAAGTTCAAGAAATATTGGATCTCGACTAAAATCTATATCTATAAGGTATTAACGACATGACCATATGTCAGCCGAAACATGGAAAAAAATAAATAAATTAGACCATCTATTGGCGCAGTGGTTAGAGCAGTAGTTCTCTCCACTGCATGCGTCAAGTGGTACGGGTTCGATCCCAGTTGAATCCTACACTGAAAATCATAGACCTAAGATTAAAATTGACCAACAGAAATTGTCTGTGTTTAGACAGTCGTGATATGACCTTAGATGTTAAAGCGACTTAAAAAAAAAACAATAAACAAATAAAATGTAAATAACTATGGTACAAAGGGCTGCTATAGAAACTTCGTAAAACCTTGCCGAACGGTTAGTACCAAATGATTAGGTCATACTTAAACGAAAGAAGTTTTCAAGTCAAACAAAAAGACTTAGTAAGCGATCTTAAACGAATTTGGACAAGGGGCCCTGGGAAAGTATCCTTGGACCCTTATTGTATCTTATCTTTACAGCTGATCTTCCAACAGTCAAAGGGGTCACAACCGCTACGTATGCGGACACTGCATTGATGGCAACTGCAAAGGATCTAGAGGTAGCTTCTGAAAAACTTCAGAAAGTATTGAACATCTTTAATCTGTGGGCCAATAAATGGAGGATAAAAGTTAGCAAGGTTAGCAAAAACATCACGTTTACCATCAGACATCAGCACTGCCTTCCGGTGAAATTAAACAATGTCGAACTACCTCAATCCGGTAGATATCGATAGAAGACTGACCTGGTCCATACATATTAAAAGAAAAACTCAAAAAATAGTTTGGAAAAATATACTGGCTCCTTGGATAAAGATCACAACTGACGGTCAAAAATAAAGTGCTGCTATACAAATCGGTATTAAGACCTATTTGGATATATGGAGCGGAACTTTAGGGTACGGCATCCCACTCCAATATAGAAATTCTGCAGAGGTTTCAATCCAAAACCCTCCGAGCAATAATAGGCGTACCATGGTACATTAACAACGATCGGGGTACATGAGGACCTTGGAATTGAAAAGGTGAAGGAGGTGATTACGGAACGATCTCAACGTTACCAAGTGAAACTGGAGAACCATCCTAACCAGATTTCTATTAATCTGCTTGATAGATAATTATAAATATATATAATATATAAATAGGAAATTGAAAAGATCCACTATTCTGGAGTTGACCAATAAGTTTTTGACTTGTGTCAGTGGACACCACCAATTCAAGAGTGTATCCGTGTAGACATAAGGCAATTATTGCCAAGAGGCAATAATTGTGGAAAAAATTTTTTTATAAAAAAAAGAGTTGCTAATACTAAGATACATACAGTTTCTAGGTATAGGTTCTTGATCAGGAGCCTTCAACTTGACGACATTCAGAGGACTCTATGAAGTACTGTGAATGTCAGAGTATCATTGTGTTGGAGATGTCTGAACCCACACCGTCTTTCTTCCTTTGCTTCCATATATTTCATAATAATAATAATATCTCACAATTTTCTACACTGAAAGTCATTGTGTGGTATATCATGCACATTAATGATCCAACGTAACGCAGAGAGAAAGTTGAGAGATCCAGATTGCTCGAATACACGTGCTGCCCCCTACTCCGAGTGCGAAGTTTGGAACTATTCCTTAGTCACTTGTGTGTTCCTTTCTCTCCACTATTCTACGCTCGGAACGCCTAAAGCACTGAAGCCTCGACTGTTTCTCTATGGCTCTAGTCGTTCCTAAGGAATTGTTTCTTGATTTCGTACTCGGAGTAGGAGACAGCACGTGTATTCGTGCGATCTAGCTTTCTCAACCTTCTCTCTGAGTAACCTTCAATGCAAGTAAAAATCTATAGAAACAAAAGGAGAAGTACGCTACGTTCTGGGTGTCAGTGTGAATTCCCAATAAAGCCCATAGATAACAAAAGAAAATAATGGTTAAGGGTCACCGGAATGTGGGTTCCCCATATTACTGAATGCTCTTCAATACTGAAATTCATTGTTAAAATTTAAACCAGGCCACATTAAAACTGAAAAGATCATCGTTCAAGCATCTCTGACTACTAACATACGAACTACCATCATGATGGCATGAAAAAAAATTAAATATCTCTCATGGTTACGGAACATGGACGATAGCCGGATCTGTGTGGGTCGACCATTAAGCATCCAGGGAACCCATGAAATTGTATCATGTTCAAATCAATTCTGTTCCTGTAATTAAACGATCAAATTTTGGAGAAAAAACTAAAAACTAAAAAACGGTTAACAGAAAGAGTATGACACTTTGTAACACGTCCTACTTAGATCTCAATTTTAACCGGCATATCCATATGGGAATCCCATTCGGGAAAGGTCAAAGTGAAAAAATCGTAAAAGAAACCTTCGTTCGTATTTTTATCTTCTGGAGATGACCCACCATGAAAGGTTTTCTTTTTATTACTGTTTAACACATGATACGTAACTTACTTTATGAACGAGCCAAGATTTCTGGCTTGGGGTTGAAAGGTGACAACGTGGAAGAACACGGGTAGTTTTATTAGGGAATCAAACGGCAATTATATCGGTGGTATTCCGGTAATTATAGTCGAAATTGGTCGTAATATTCTTAGCAAATGATATCACCATGTCAGATTGACAACATTGAAGAGATTGATAGGGGATGGCTTGAATTAGATGAGAATTGTCGTAATATAACCATTTCGACGTTGATGCGCTAATAATTAGGGTAGTAATCAGAGAATATTCAGGAATAATGGCCGGTATGTGTGATAGTCGTTTGAGAAAATCGCCAAAGAGTCACTAACTATATGCTGTTATTGCTGTCATATGAAACGAGAACGGGATCAGTACATCCAGGCACATACATTCGGGAATATAATCCTCAATTAAATGGCGACAGATGGTTGTAAATGACATGCGTTCCTATTATGTCCGGAGCCCCATTCATATAAATTATAACAGTTGGGGATGATTTGAGCGGAACGCGTTTTGCCGGATTGCCGCAGACACAATCAAGATCTTCATCGACCATATTTCAATTTCAACGGTCTCTCTGAGACTTAAGAATTGTTCAACCCCTTAGACCCGGTTGCGACCACCATCCTAATAGCTTACTACCCTAATTACACAAAACGCATGTGTTCAGTGACACCTTTAAATGAGTCACTTGATACTAAGTTCTCATTAGACCACCCTTTTTATTGATAATCTAAAAAAATTTAATTAAATACCACTTGACTTAAATTGGTATGGATTTGGATTTTTCAAAGGCAATTTAAGCGATTCGATCCAAGGGTTGTGCATTAACATCGTTTAAATTATCCGTAAAACCATTGAAATGACGTTGAAAAATTTGCAGCACTTTCACTGTGAATACGCTGGGGTTGTAAATGGTGTTGGCCAGGGGGTGAAGAGACTATCGCTATCAATCACGTATATCAACAATTCTAATAATCTATTTATTAATTTAATTATGTTGATACTATTAAGTAAATTGCAAATGGGGTTGAATGGCATTCGCTTTTGATCTAGGGGTGCGATATTGTAATCATTTTTAGGGGTGCATTTGTTTCGGCCGCAAGCGGCTTTGACGGCAGTATGACGAGATCGTATCACTCAAAATGGGGAGTTTGTTTTTTTGAACGCTGATTTCGTCCGTTTCTCATCCCCTCACTTGAGATTTACTAATTTTATTTAGTAACCAACTATTATTTGAATCGATAGAAAAGTTTATTGAGCATTTAGTAAAGTTTGAATAGATGGGGTAGTTTAAATTAAGTACAGTTCAACTGGAAATGATCTGAGCGACTTTTACTTCTGTCATTTTTATATTGAATAGTTCAGTTGTAGAAATGGTACACTTAACAAGGGATCATTTTGGTGAACGGTCTGAATAATTGAGACTTATGATGGTTATTCAATAACATTACATATTTCTTCTCATTTTTTTTCCATTCTTTTGTTTTAATATGTTCTCGCGACATTGGCGACGTTCATATAATGGTGATTGAAATATTATTAAAAATCTCAAAATGTTAGATTTGATCCTAACTTCACTATAAGCCTTCTATATTTCTAGTGGAAGCTTATACGGGGTGATTTGATACAAAACGAAAAAAAGCGGTCAATTGGGGAAGTTGTTTTGACTCAGAAACTGCTAAATGAGGGGAAGAGGCTTATTAGGGGGACGCTTATGACGGGTACTTGACTGTATTTCTTGACTGCTCCCGACTCCAAGAAACTTTGAAGTTGCAACCTTATCTTACCTGAAACTCGTAGGAGTCGGTATAATAGACTTAGAAACTTCTTGAAAACTTTTCCTGAAGTACTATTCCTTAGAGCATAGTTGTTATATTTGAGAATGAATGAGATACTCCTGTTTTATGCTTCTAAAGGTAGTTTTTAAAAGACTACAAGATCTTAGTAATTGGATTGAAGTTTTTTTGAGTAATCTCGATTAAAACCGTGAGATTATAGAAAAGCAAAGGTGAAGAGGTAAATGGAATGGTGGTCAGACAGATAAACCTTGTAGGTACCTACCGGCGCGGTGACAGAACGACATTTACGTTTTATTATGGAGTATATTGGAATAGATTGAATGGGGTTGAAATTGTAGACTTGTATTACAAATACAATGGCAGCTCTAAGGTAAATTTATAAGATCAAGAGAGCGTCAGGCGCGTCTTTGAGGTTATGTTGATTATATGAATCGTAAAAAAGAACAACTCTATCATAAAATAAAATGTTTTACGTATATTATTTTATTTTTATATGTGACCCCGGCCGTAGTGCAGCAAGTAAAGGGGAATAAATAAAATGGGGATGAATCCAATCCGGGAGCAATCCAGTCAATATCCAGGTGTTGCGTTCTGTCTATCGCGGAAACATCCCTTATTTTATTTTTTTTCTCCGGTTACTCGTGTTTTATTTATTGGAATTTTATTGTTCGGTATCTCGCGGCTAACAAAATGGCTTCATATTGGAGTAAGTTTCATATAAATGGATCTATATGCCGAGTCATCCCCTTCTTAATGTCTCAGATAAAAGTTTCGCTTTTCAGTTTCTGATTTTTCATTGCTTAGACTACTTTCATACTCTAAGTGAAAAAATTTGATTTCGTTAAAAATCACAAACCAAACCAACTTATAAAAGTAGTCATGAAAAGGTTGATTTAGTTAAAACTATTTTTATTTGTATTAGGGTATGGGGGTAGGTTTTATTGGTGCAAATCGACTCCGATTTGAGTTGGATATATTTTAATAAAAGCGCTGAGGTGAATTTGATAAGATGAATGAGGTTGTGAAAAAGTTGAGAGGGTTGATGAGAGAGGGTTGCGTCGATTCGGACGTCATCGTTCACCATTTGACAGGGCGTAGAGAGAAAAAGAACGTAAGGCGATGTTGGAAACAGATCCGGTTGACCACCGTTGGCTTTTCAATAAAGAAAAAACAACCACCGAAGCCAACCGCTGCTGGAACAAAGGGCGCTAACGGGGGTGGACAAGATTTAGATGACGCAAGGGTAGTGCTCGAGACCCTCACACATTTCTCGAGTGGCACAAAATTGAATTGTGAAGGTAATCGAGTCACTCAACGATTTCCAAATTAACAGAAAAAGCTCTTAACGTATTTATTTTTTTAGGGGGATGGGGGGGTGGAGGAATTTATTTTTCAATTTAAAATAATTCGTCGTATAAAATTGATACGGCAACATTAAAAAGATAAGGGATTTAAATGCTTTTTAAACATCAATCCCCACTCGCTCCGTTCAGCCACCCCTCTCCGCCCCCTCGTCATCCACTATCCTCATTTCTTCCCGAACATTCGTCATATTTATTCCAGCCTCGCAATCCTCACACTACGAAATATGATAAATAATTCAATTAAAATGTTATCGAGTCGAATGAGGGATGATTGGGCGATATAGCGTACACAAGGGTAACTGTGTGGGGGGAGGCTGCAAAAAAGTTCGATGTAATTCCATTATCTCTAGTGTCAAACAATTTATAAATTTGAATTTTTGTTTAGTATTTTCCATTTAAATGGATTTTAATCGGGAAACTGGAAAAATATAAACGTCGTATGAAGAGAAAAAATACAAGGGGATAGTCACAGTAAAATCGTTTATGAAAAACGAAAAACACCGAGAAAATTGAAATTTTCGTCTTTGGATTATTAGATTTTAAAAAACCTCCAGTTTACTAAGCCGCCACTGCTTCACTTTTGGTTGAAAAAACAACAAGTATTTCTATTTATAGTTTTCCTGCAGGAACCATACAAGATAATTAAGAATATGTACATGCATTCTTCGACCTATATGAAAAATAATATCAACTATTTCGTTCTTCAATGAGAAACAACAAAAATCATTTTTCCAGATTAAAAATGTGTACCTTATCACTGAAATACAGTCATCCAATTAAAATAGAACCTCGTGTTCTTTCAGAATCATGTGGTTTTAGAGGAAACATATACCCTATGGCTATTTTAAATAACGTAGCTTCCAAATGGGGAAAGCAGTTTTAAAATCAGGTGAGTAAAGTCGGAAATTACCCCGAACATACAAACTTTCAAATATTTTCTTTTTAATTTATTAACTTAGATACCATCTGCAAACTCTACTTTTTTTCTAAGAAAATATATAAAAAAATAGAGTTATAAACTTGGTTTCAAATCAAACGATAGATAAAAACTAATGCCATTGTATAGAACTATGGTACTGTGGTATGTGTAACCTAAAAATATGGCTGAATTAAAAAAAAAAGAGATTTCTTAAATGATTACGTCCAACTAAACTAATACAATTCTTCTTGATTATTTTTAAATTTCGTAAAGGGTACATCTTTCTTAGCAGGAGTTTCCAACTCTTTACACTTTTGAAACCTTTCAAGATTTCCTAAAAAAAAACGCATGTTTAAGTAACAGATGAGTTTATCATAGCTAAAAGCAAACCAAACAGTGGATACTTGCAAATAGTTTGTCAACATTCCAGGCAATCTTAAAATTCCGTGGATCTAAGATAATTTATCCTAGATACTACTAACTCTTAGCTATGCATTTAATCCAGGGTCTCTATTTCGTGGAATTCTAAGGTTTCCTGAAACTTGAACAAAATTTCTAAAGGTGATCTCTACTTGGCTTGGTGTTAGCTGTGATGCGCTGTTTCATTTAATATCTAAGCATGAGGAAACTTTGAGCTTGAAAGCTTGAAGCTACACAGGAACCTTTTCGATGGAATAAAATAACATAAAGTCTTATCTCGTTTTGATCAGTTTAATACCCTTAAATACTGGTAAACCTCATACAAGTCTTGACACTCACGTGAAAACCATTAGAGCTAACTTTAAAGACCTCAAATCTAAATGAATGATTAACTAAAAAGTTGATATTTTTTGAAGGGTCTCAATTATACCATAAGAGATATAAAAATCTTCAAAATTATAAATAATCCAAATTATCTCCACCGCGTTGAGATAATTTAAATCTGATTCAAATAGAGATAGAATAAACTCTATTCACCTCTATTCAGTAAAGGAATCTACATAAGAACAATTTCGACGATATAAAAGATTCGTTCCAAGCGACCATCCAGCACGACCATTTTCGTGCATGAGCGAGACGAGCGCATAAAACCCGTTCCCGACTATTTTGGCGATGCTAATGTACTGTTTTGAGCAGATGAGTGTGTAACTGAAGCGAACATGTCACCTTATGATGGTCGGATCTAAACACATGCTAACCGTTTCTAGTTTTTGATGTGGTATCGTTTAGGTCGACCGTCAGCCTAAGCTGGTGGTATACTTGCACACAAAGTAACGAAGTCCTTCACTCACTTGTATCTGCTCTTGTCAATGTTGGTCAATGTTTGTATATCACCAAAGAAGGATGATTGGAACAAACCTAAAGAAACATCAAGACTTGTCTCGTTTTGATCAGTTTAATGCCCCGTAGATATAAATAAACCTTCTAGAGGTCTTGGCTTCCACGTAAGAATTATTAAATTTAACTTGGTAGACCCTGAATCTAAGTGAATCATATACAAACAAAAAAGAAAGACGGTTTTACAGAACAGAAGACCTCCTTACAAGGGTCTTAATCATATCATGGAAGATATAAAAAGATCAAAACTTTGATATAATTTCGATCTGATTCAAATGGTAGATTAAATAGAAAAGTGTTCTTAATGTGTGAGTCGTGACCGTGAGGGGGTCATAAAGTTTCTATAAGTGGGTCACGGGGATCTTGAAAAGGCAGTAAAAAGGAACAAAAACATTCCGTACGGATTTGATATTTGTAACATAATAAAATATCAGCTAGAAACAGTGGAGGAAAGGTAGTTGCGAAAGTTTGTGTTTCCAGAAGAGAAGGGGTAATATAGTGAGAAGGGGTGTATAAGATGTTCTAAATATAAGTTTGAGAGATACCTAAATGATACTCAATGTTTGAAATGTTTTCGAATGTTTTTAAACTAGAATTCGCTATAAAGAGTTCAGTTGGTATTCCAAAAGACTAGGTGTTACTGGAAAAGTGATATTGAAATTGGTTGCTCTTACCTTGACTTGAGATTCGGTCATTCCTAGAGCGTAGGCGAGTTTGGCCCGTTCAGGTCCGGCCAGGTATTTCGTTTGCTCGAACGTTTTTTCCAGGGCAAAAATTTGCTGTCCGGAAAAGGTCGGTCGTGTGTGCTTTTTTTTGGACTCCTTGTCGTTCGACGAATTGCTCAGCGAGCCTGTGTTAACTGCAATTAGAGAGAAAAATTCGCTCAAGACAAAATGAACACATCAATCACGTCGAGTGCCACCCTTGATTTCAACCCCCTCCTAGCAAACAGGCGGCTTGTTGTTATCATTTTTTATATCTGGTACATCTTTAATTAGAAAACTGTGGATATTCTTTTCTCGCAGTCACGCGACTTGTCTCTGTCTCGTACGAGACAGCGAACATTCACGATTATTTTTTGCAACCCCGTCTTAAATTAAAAGTTATATGCAATTTACCTAACGACTTTATGCAAATGGTACATCTCGTATAATAAAAACTGCCCTTATCTCGCCGGGAATTAATTGCTTATACCTTCAACTCAAAAGCGTTGATTTCTACGGATTTTTTTTATTAATCTCAACCCACTACCCTGCATCATCTTATATATTTTCATCCCCACTTTAATTCTCATAGATAATACGTCGATAATTCATCCCTCAAATCTACATTACTGTGTTGAAAAATTATATGCAAAAAGGGTTAAAAATAAGCTTACTAAAAAAATGGAGATTTAATTAAATCATCCCTATTGTACTACGTTTCCGGATTCAATTCGCAAGTCAATACCATTGTGAAACATAATGTATCAGCAAACGAAGCAATAAGGATAACATTCTCGAAATAGAAAGCATCTTTATTGAAACATCCCACGTATTCCCGAAATCCATCCCGTGGGACATGTTTCGTATTTCTTAAAGTTAACCGGATTTTTTCCTCCACGCCAAATATGAGAGGCAAACAACGCATATTTTAATACGTTCAACGGAAGAAAGGAAAAAATCAATATTCTAATTTTGACGCATTTTGTCCTGAAAATAGTGCGTTAAATACTTGATCGGTTTTTAAGACAACAAAGTTTTCAAAAAGCTCAGTTTTACAAAGCTCATTCTTTTTTTCCATTACTCTAAAAAGGATTGGTGAAAGTTTGAATGAATGTTGATATCCTAGTCCAATTACATAACAATTACGTAACAGTTACATATACATGACGAAAGAATGTTACGTAATTGTTACAGAACTGTTACGAAGTTGAATGTTTTGCGTTCGCTAGGTGTATCATAGACTACCGTAAGAATATAATGGTGACTCGTGACAAATGTTTTAGGGAAGGTAAATTTTTGAGCCCTAACCTCAATTTTTTTCAAAAATGACTTTTTCAAGTTCTTTGGTAGATATTTTTTGTGATTAAATTATCTAATTATTGTGTGATGTTTTAATCTATACAAAAATAGTTTCTAAATATTGGAACTAATAGAAGCTGGTGTGTAGGGAGCTGCCAACTCTCTTTACTTTGGAAGTACACTGGAATATGTCAGTATCACTATTTGAAACTTTCAGACTTAATATCCAAGCTTTGAAGGACTTCCCATAATAGATTATATATGCAGCTTAAGTTTTTCACCGATAGCTTACTGGTTTCTTCCGTAAGAGTGCCAGCCAGTGGAGTGAAGTTGCCACGGAATTCAAATAGTCCTTATACTCTGATACCATGCACTAGAACTAGTAGTCAATTCTGTTGAATGCCGAGCTTTTACTAGTAGATTATATATGTATAAGAATGTGTACAAACACTCGCATAGTTTGTACACTTACTTATACAGGGTGGTCAGTGAGAGACGAACGTTTTCGGAAATTGGTATTACTGAGAAAGGCGTGATCTCCTAAGGTTGCTGGCACTCTTATCTTATAGTCCGGAAACGAAATTTTAGTAGCCGTGGACTGTGGTGTGAAATTTCCTAACTCGGAATAATTGGGCCCTATTTTTTCGAAAATGGGAAAGAGGAAGCAATGACTATCAACTCTGAGCGTTACCTCGGTATGCTCCAACAAGTTCTCATCCCTCATCTTGAAGAAAATGAAGTGGGCACAAAAAAAAACTGGTTTCAACAAGACGGAGCCACAGCGAGAGTTTCCATTTTGCAAACAATCAAACAATATTCCCCAGACGCGTTTTTCCCGACATTGTGACGTTCCCTGGTCTTCGCGCTCCCCAGACATCATTTCCTGTGACTTTTTTCGTTGGGGCTACGTGAAAATCAAAGTATACGTGGACAAACCAAGAAATATTCAGGAGTTGAAGGAGTCAATTAGACGTAAAATTGCCGAAATTCCAGACGATAAGTGATGGGTAACTTCAGGAACCGTCTTGAGCAATGTATCACCGAAAAAGGTCGTCATTTAAATGAAATAATTTTTCCCTAAAAAATTACCCTCTACACATTCTTTTAACTTTCAACCCCATATGACCAAATTTAACAATTTGACCGAGTTTTGAAATGTGTCCGCCTTTTCCTGTACATCCCTGCACAATTTATTATGGGAAGTTCTTATAAGTGCTTCTTAATCTTAAGTATTTAAGTAGATTATAAGTAATTGTTAATTCTATGTATAAAAAAACAAAAGTTAGAGATCCTATTACAATCGTGTCCTGTCTGAAAACTTAGCACATTCTTATCCTTAATTCATTTAGCTTGATTGTTTTCATTAGGTAGATTAGGAGATTTCTTACAGGAGCCCTTTTGAGGTCTCCTTAATCCGAAATAGTGGTCTGTGTGTGACAGCGATATCGTATCAAGAGATTTATCCGAATGTCACATTACTTGAAATGTTTCCTTAATATTAACAGGAAAACAGGAAAGCTCTACATTGGAATTTTTTGAGTTTTTTATTTTTTTTTAACGAAAACAGCTTAAATGGTTTTTTTTTCTTGCTATAGTTTTTAGACTAATTAATGGCTACAACTTGAAACTTTTTCCTAGGAAAATTCAAATAAGGAGGGTTTAGGTGTTAAGGGTAGGAGTTCATTTGTATACATATAGTTCTATTTATATAGATATTTATATATTATTCTATTTATTATTTTTTTGACCAAACGTAGGTTTTATTTATGTTCTTTGATTAACCAACAGCGAGTTTCATGTTAATGAAAACTCTGTGACGCGTCGCAGCGGATAGTTTTCATCTAATTTTTCAAACCCCTAAAAAAAATTTGGTGTCAGTAAAAAGTATTGCAAACAGTGAGGTCGTAGTACGAAACCCTTCTACTATGAGTTTCTTTGGCACTTGATCGTTTTTCTTTTTGTATAATTACAATGAAAATAGTGATATTGATGAAAAGTGAAGGGATAATAGAGGAAAATTTTAATAACTTCTCGTTGAGTTTCACATGGTGTGTGAGTATTGTTTTTTTGTTTTTTTGTTCGGGGAATTTTTATTGGGATTATTTTGTTCTTGTATATACCCACACACATGTTGAAGGGAAAATGGTAGCTAAAAAACGTTAGCGACGTGTTGCAAAAATACTGAACCGATGAGTACTTTTTTATTGGTAGGATTAGACTCGAATCCACGATGACATCAGTTTTATCAAATTGCACGCATTCGCATACCACTCCCGAGGCTTTCCGCCTCCCTTAAATATACCGAACCACCCTGAAATATACCGAAACGCATCCCCATAACCTCAAACTCTTGACATGTCCAAGCCACGCATGCGCTAGTGGCGTATGGTTTTCTTCACTTCGTATTATTGAGTCATTGTCTCACATACTATATTTCATCAAAGCTTTTTAAAATTTATTTTTTTTTAGTTTTTTTTTTTCAGAGGAATTTCCGAGTGAATTTAAATTTATTATATGCATCAATATCAAATACATATCTAGATACAAATTAGAGTAACCGTAGTTGGGGCAGTCATTTAAAAAATCCATTTTTAATTAAATTTAGCGATAAACATTTCACATAAACCCCACCGAACACTTCGGGGGATGATTGGGTGCGTGGAGCCAATGCATTGACAGTACAACGGGTTGGGGTATAATAAAAACAAAAACTATATCATTTTCCATTTGCGTTTCAATAAAATCACACTATACAAATAAAATAAATTTAGTTGTACCAGTGGAGAAATGTGAGGTTAGGTCGTTGGTGTGGGGCGATCGAATGGAAAATTGAAAAGTTTTACTTCTAGTTACTGGCTCATGTTATTTATGTTCGGTACTATTTCAAAGAAAAATCTCAACGAAACAATCAGTTTCGCCTTCGACATTTCGTTTAAGAAGCAATCAATTTTCTGGCGGCCATTTGCAATTGCCCTCGTTGCCGACATTTTAATGGAAACATACGCTACTTAGAGGATAATGAATGTTTTCATCAAATTATCGATTGTATAACAATTAAGTTATAATGATTCATTATTTTATTGTAAAATGAAAGCTTTTCTTACGATTCTATGAATCAAAGGGTGGTTTGGGGGAACATATTAACTTATGCTGTACGTAGCATGTAATTTATAATCCCTTATAATTTTAGATATTTCAATTTTAACGTAAAGTTTGCTAAAGAGCGTAATTTAAAAAGTAGAAAAATTCAACGTAAAAAAAATTAGAGTTAGTGAGATCGTTTCTTTATTGGAATTTCTTGAGATTTAAAAAAAATCAACCCTTAAATGAACGAAATAAAAAATATAAAAGCAAAAGTTTTTTTTATATATTTTATATGTAGATTTAAAAACCTAATTAGAATGTGAGGAGTTGATAAGTGACTAGGTCTCAAAAAATAAAAAAACGTTCAACCCTCTATTGGAGCCACTTAGGGGTGCCATTTTAAAACACCATTTTTTGGGGGAAAATCACAGTCCAATGAAGAATCACACTTTAACGTGTTTTTATCTTAAGTAGTTTAGTCGATCGCATCATATTCACGGCATCACATAAGGTTCGTTCCAAGCGACCATCCAGCACGATCATAGCCAAACATTTTCGTGCATGAGTGCGACGAGCGTTTAAAACTCGTTCTTCACTGTTTTGGCAATGCTTATACACTGCCTTGAGCGGGTGAGTTTGAAACTGAAGCGAACTTGTCACTTTATGATGGTCGGACCTAACATGCTTACCGATTCTAGTTTTTGATGCGGCATCGTTTAGGTCGACCCTCAGCCTAAGCTGATGGTAGACTTGTACACAAAGTAACTGCAAACAGTTCTTCACTCACTTTTGTCTGCTCTTGTCAATGTTGGTCAATGTTTGTGCATCACCAAAGAAGGATGGTTGGAACAAACCTATAGTGTTATAAGTTTAACGAGTGTCTGTCTGTATCATCGTAGCTGCCAAAAGAATAGACCTATTTAGTGTAGTTTCTTCTATTTGAAAGCTTATATGAACGAGATGGTCCTTAGCTATACTTTTTTAAGGACTGTTCAGCCATTTTAGGATTATCAACTTATTTCCTACTTGACAGAAGGGTCTTACCAACTTTTGACCGGGCAGACAGTCTAGTATAAAAGTTTCTTAAGAAAATTTGTAGAAACGATGACCATTTTAGAAAACTGAGATTTTTAGAATCTGAAAATATCTCTTGAAATATGAAATGCTTAAAAGGAAAAAAACGATATTTTTCAAAGATTTCTAAGAACATTCAAATCAAAAATTTCCTTATAATATATATGTGCATCTAATATAGGGTTCATCAAGTCAAGTAGTTGAATGTTTTATACAATGAATCAAGTTAAATATTTGAAATTAAATAACTTTCAAATTCAATGCTTGGTTTAAGTCAGTGGTTCTCAGCCGGTGCACCACGAGCTTATTGCAAGCGCACCGCGAAAAAATTGGTGAAAATGAAAAAAATCCGCAAAATTGTGAAAACCAAAAATGTCTATTTTTTATATAAATTAACTTAATTTTTAAGTCAACAAATACTAATGATAGCAAAATGAAAAGCCGACTTCAAAATAAATAAAAACTCTTAAACAAACAATGCACTAAAAAGTAAAAAAGTTATTGCGTATCCTTGCAGTGTCTACGTCTTACAAATTATAAGAATGCTATAATGTACAACTATTGTTATTTTTGGAGTTGGTGTCAGCCAAAGAAATACGATATATATATATATATTGGTACTTAGCAATAAACGAGAATAAAATGTTTTTTTCAAATGAACTTTTATACAATATACTCAAACTGTAACAATATCTAGCGACCTTAAAACTACAAAATACCAATAACTAATTAAACCTTTTTACCAATAAACATTAATATTTATTTCCTTGGCTGACACCAATTCCAAAAATAATAATAGTTGTACATTATATCATCCTTATAATTTGTAAGTCGTAGACACTGCAAAGATACGCAATTATTTTTTTACTTTTAAGTGCATTTTTTGTTTAAGAGTTTTTATTTATTTTGAAGTCGGTTTTTTATTTTGTTATAATTTTTATTTATTTCTCAAGTTTTAGTGATCTGAAGTTTGATAACTGATTTTATTTTTTTGAATATGGGTAAATCTACTAAACGCGCTTCTCATATGAGGGCAACGTCGTTAAAAGTTAAAAGTTACTACTTCATCCCTTGTTGCTCTTAAGAGTTGCAATTTTTTTTCTTTTAAATGTAAAGAAAGAAACTTAGAAGAATACTCTTTCTAATAGAAAAAAAACCATCAAAATTCAATGATTCAGTTAAACGTCACTATTTCATCTCCTATTTTTATCCTTAGAGGGTGAATTTTTTCCTTCAAAT
Source organism: Sisyra nigra (assembly GCA_958496155.1). NCBI lineage: Eukaryota > Metazoa > Arthropoda > Insecta > Neuroptera > Sisyridae > Sisyra > Sisyra nigra. The sequence continues at coordinate 20,010,432 of OY292319.1, read as the reverse complement.
TGAAATGTGAACAATTTAAAGATACAATGTTGGTAATAGAAACAAAAAAATCGAAATCGGGTTAGCCAGGAACAATTTATAATTTCATCCCTAATTTTTAACCCCTTATTCTTCTTCTTCTTATCCAACGCCCACGCTTGACATTTCTGTCATTCGGTGCCGCGCCGTCCAATAGAGGTTGGAGATTAGTTGGTTTTGATTGTTTTTTAACCTCTTATGAGTGGAGTTTTCAAAAAAAATGGAAATAAGATTAATTTAAAATTGTGTTCTACCAAAGAAAAAAAAGAATTATCAAAATTGAGCCATACAATAAGAAGTTAATATTTCATCCTTTAGTTTCAACCTTTTAGAAGTTAACGATTTTCTTCAAATTAAAATGGGATCACACGGAAAGCACCAGCTTTCAAATTAAAAAAAAAAAGAATCATAAAAATTGGTTCACCCAGTCGAAAGCTCTGAGGTAACAAACAAAAAAAAATACAATCGAATTGAGAATCCTCCTCTTTTTTTTTAAATCGGTTAAAAATATAGGTGAAATTTTGTATTTAACTATTTTCTTTTCAAATATCTAATAAAAATTATGTTCATATGTTTTTTGATATTTTTTTATTGGTGCATTTGCCACTATCAAAAATGCACCGTGACTTCTTAAAGGTTGAGAACCACTGGTTTAAATTAATAAACACTGACTTGAGTTCGACTTGATTTTAAGTCAAGTAACTTGAAAAGTAAATCAAGCAGTGATCATACAAAAATATCCCGGAAACCAATTTTTTTTATATGATGTTTCTAATTGCAATTTTTAATGGACAACAAAGTAAAATAGGGTTTTGTCTAAATCAAACTCGATGGGTTTTCCTCAGATTTTCTTTTCTTAGAAAGTTTCGGAATGTTTTTCTTGGATACCATCAACGTTATTCAATTTGGTTTTTAAGCACTACAAATTGATTTTAAAATCGAAAAATTGGTAAAATTGATTTTTCCTAAAAGCTTTTATAGGGATTTAAGACGTGGAAAAGTTGCAATTGAATATTGTTGATATCTTGATCAGCTTTAGTGTCTGGTATTTAGTGATTCAAAGTCGTTGAAATGTATTTTGACAAACGATTTGTGAAAAATCTGATGAAAATGCAATGTCTTTGTGCGTCTCAGATTCACGTGCATGATAAATGTGGAAATGGCTGTGACACGGCATTTCGAGAATTATGCGTAAAACATTCACGCGAACATTTTGAACATTTCCCAATATACGACACATAATGTGGTGGAAAATTGTGATCTGCATCAACTATTTATGGGCGGAGAGACAGAGACGGCACGCCGATGAAGAAAATCGGTATGAACGGAAAAACGCACGAGTGAGACGAGAGCGTTTTCCATTTTCACTGGCAACGAGATGGCGATGGGACGCCCGAGCGCCAAATATGAGAAATGGGATGCGACGCCACGAATATGGGGAACACGAGGGGACAAGATGGAAAATGATCGGGGAAATGGGATGAGAAGCAATTCGCAAAACGTACGTGAACCCTTCTTACAACATTGTTATAAAATTACAGACAATTTATTTATCCATATTGAAAACGCGACCATTTTTTTCGACTTAACAAGAAAATGTAGCTCGTTTTAATGAAGATTCAACTTCAAGTACTTCAATTTCTAACAATTTACAGTTACAACTTACAAAAACTCTGATTTAAGGGTTCTTTTATTAAGGGGGTATTCTAGTCAAGAAATTTGAAACAATCGATTTTTCTTTTCTTTCATATTCTCAAAGTTTAAACCTTTAAGAATGTTCCCTTGAGAGAATTTTAATTATTTTTGAACGAAGAATCGCTGATTAAAAATGTAAGTATTAACTACCATTGTATGGCCACTGGATGCAACTTTACCCAAAACTTTAAACGCGTTTTTCTAGAAACTACTTTCTTCGATGTGGTTACCACAATATCTCAAGTTCTAATCAGCGGATTTACTTGAAATTTGTCATGAATATTCTTTAAATATCTCTCTATCGCATGAACCAACAAAAAAAAAAATGAAAATTTGAAATTTGTAATATTTTTAAAAAATTCGACAAAGTTAAAAAATTAGTGAAAAAACCGACCTTTATTTTTGAGTAGCCGCCATTTTATAAAAAAAAAAATTTTTCAGTTTTGCAGATTCATAAGTTAGCGACATTCGTACTAAGCAAGAATCTATCATTGTTATATTTTTCAGATGACCACAAGGGTATAAATCGTGGCGACGAGGTTACGGCCTTTTTTTTCTTCTACTTCAAGGACCCATAACTCAGTAAAAAAAAATTTTTTTTGAAAATTAATTTTGTGTACTCTATGAATATAAATAAACAATGATAAAAAATGTGTAGTAAAAATATCAAATGCTCTTTTTATCAATTGCCAAAAAACGCTCGAAATTCGGGCCTCTAGAACTAGAATACCCCCTTAATGTTTAAGAATCTACGTTCAACGATCCTCTCCCATTTTATTTTTTTAAATAAACCTAACTTTATCCAGCTTTTTGGGTAGAGTTGAAAATAATTAAGTAAAAGTTTTGATCTGAATATGGTTAGTTTAATTTTTGATAGAATTTTTAGGTTGTCAAATCGAATTGACACAAATTTTTTGAAAAACCCAACTAAGCTTAATAGACCATAGCATGGAAAATATCAATAGAAAAAAATATTGCGATTGAAATGGAAAACTATTCGATAGTCTAGATAGAAAGACAAAAAAATAATCAATGGGTAGCATTTATTTTTGGTAGTTTTTTTTTTACTGTATCGATCGTCATGGTGTGACGGACGTCGCCAAAGTTGCAAGAACGCATTGAACGGAAGAAAAGACTAATGAAAAAATCATCACTATTGGCTACTGCCCTTCTCTTACAGAGAAGGTCCGTTAATATATGAAAAATAGGACACTTAGTGGCGTGGTTGACTAGTTAGTTGCCCTATACGCCAGTAGTCCCGGGTTCGAATCCCAATGAAAGCCCAAGATTTTTTTCATGGGTTTTCGGATTCGACGGTTGCCAATGACCATAGTAGCGGATGCAACCTTAAATAAACAAAAAACAAAAAAAATGAAAATTTCAAAAGCCTTTGGATCAAGTTAGCTTTATCCATAAACATTGACAAAAATTTATTCAAAAATTGAACTTAATCCGCTATACAAAGTTAAAAATAATAATTTTCGATCAAAAATTAGAACTTATAAACTATTTTCTTTGCGTCAGTGATGCTCGGTTCAAATCCTCAATATTTCTAGATTTATAACCCATAAACTACCTACAGTTGTGATATGAAAAAAAATTATTTTAAAGACAAAATTAAGAAAAATTTTACCAGTAATTTATGAAAACTTCGTAAACACACCTTAGCAATTAAAATGCACTCGAAATTTCACGTTAATATTTCGTTTGTTTACGATTCGTTACACCGCAATGAACTTTATCCAGAATCCTTTGGATAATGTTAACCTTATCCAGATTAAGTCTTTCATTGATTAATATTAATTCTACTTTTAAAGGTCTCACTTAAAGAAAAGTAAATTTTCCCCTTAAAATGTTCTACTTTATTTTTCAACCAGAAAACTACTCTTTAAGTTAAAAATAGCTTTCTATGTTAAGAACTTAAGTACTAACATACTAACCATATGTTGTGAGCGCCAAGTGGAAGGCGCCATAGATGGCATATTGTGATAGTTGTTTGAAATGCATCAATTTGCATTCAACAATTTGGTTATTAAAATTGCGTATAAGCTCTATTCCAGTGGTTCTTAACCTTGTTGGAGGTACTAACCCCCACCAATTTTATATGCACATTCACCAAACCCATCATAATTATAAAAATAATTTGTTTCAAATTCAAAGTATAGGTATGGGACCTATATCTCCATATACCTTATATTAGTCGGGTGTGTGTCTTGTCCTCCGCTGAACCCCTGAGATTGATTCACCGAACCCTTGGTTCTTAACCCTGGTTAAGAACCACTGCTCTGTTCGAAATAACTGATTAAAATTAAATGGTCAAAAGACCAAAAGTTTCCTTTACTTTCATAAAGGAGCCACCATCACATTATGGTAAATGTCCATTTGAGTCAAAATAGTCTTGAGATTAGACTGAAAAATCTATCGAGGACATTTTGATTAAATTACTATAGAACTATCTTTATATTATAAAGCACAGCGATAAAAAAAAATGAAGTACTCTAGAATATTCTATCAAAATTTCTATAATGGACATTTGAACCGTTTCATTATTGACAGTTTATGGAAGTTTCTGGAAGATTCGCAATGAACTCTCTAGAAAGCTCGAGATTATAATTGAGTGCCTATATAAGGCATAGTTAGTCAGTTCAGTCATTCTGAGTCAGTCAGTTAGTGAATACAAGTGACAGTGATACGAGCTATTTAAAAAGTGGTTTCAACATTTTGGTGATAAATTGTTAATCAACGAGTGATAAATGAAGCAGTTGGATTATTAAACATTTTGTAAAATTTTCGTTGAGAAGTTCAATACATGTTTGAGAGCCCGTTACTCTCTTAAATCAAAATAGTGACTTTTGACTATTCACTATTTAGTAATGAAAAGTATACCACTATTTGAATTTAGTGGTATACACTGGTCTACACTGCAAAAATAGTGAATAGTCACTATTTCGATTTAAGAGAGTACAGAAAAGACTGCAGCATCTCGGAAAGATGGACATGACGCCTAGCGAGATAGTAACAGCAGCCCCCAGGCAGGTGCTGGCTTTCTTTAAAAGCCAGGAGCTTCCCTAGTACCCTAGTAACACAGAGGGTCACATCACAATAGATCTCCTTGGTCACAGTGATAAAAGGAAGGAATATCCTGGGACCCGTAAAACGGAAAAAAAAGAAAGCCCGTTACAATATGATACACCTTAGTATATCTTGGAAGGTGAAGCATCTATATTATTTCTATATAGTCCATAAAGGTCTGTATACGTACGTCAATTTAGTTTCACAAATTGAAAAATTTTTGCCTCAAATGGACACTTACCATTAGGCATATAAAATCGAGTGAGCGCACATGTAACAGTTATGTAAGATTTACGTAACATTCTTGTAATTTTTACTTTCATTTTACGTAACGTGACGTTGTGCTCAATGAAAAAAAAATTAATTTTTCGGTAGATTAAGCTTTGGAAAGTGAAGATAATTTGGTACATTTAAATAAGTGAAACTCAGAGAAAGATCACAGGGTTGTCAATTAAAATTTAAATAAAAAACATATGTGTACGATATGTGCTTTTAAAGGGAGTTTGTTTTGCAACGACGTGAAAAGCTTGGAAGTGAAGCGACGTCATCATAATAGTATTTTCCACATGTATCCAAGACAATAATCCATATCAGGATATCGCTGACAAGGCCGAAAGCTGAGGATGACTCCCCTGAGGTATGTACATAATAGTGAAACAAATTCAATAACGCATCTTGAGCATCGTGTTTCGTCCCCCAGCCATTTGCCGATGGTCACCGCGTGTGACCCCAACGCTGGTCATCCTCTTCCAGAAACATCTGAATTTAATTGAAAAGTGAATTCAGTCGTCGCACTTTCGAGTCACGGTCGTTCGGTATGAAAAATATCCAGGACTCGACGTCCGGCTTGTAAAACACGAGAACATTTTCTCAGTGCGGTTAACGGGAACATTGTTACCTAGCAACGAAACGACTCGCAAACGACGTGTACCCAAGGGAACGGATTCGGGGCGGGCCGGAACCGGCGGCGCGACGCCGCGCTCGCCGACAAAGAACACACGAGAGGGCGTCGTCAACGTCGCTGTCACCATCGCCACAACCCTCCGGCTCCACAACCCCTGTGTCTCGACGCGACCCGCCAACGGCGTCAACACCGAAATCCATAAGTACATCGCTCCACTTCCATTTTCCCTCGCTACATTCCATTATATCGCTACCTGTTTATTCAATCTACGATCTTAATTATCCCCCCATCCATTCCCACTTAACATATTCATTAAAAACGAGAAAAACAACTGATTCCGCTTCGATCCAGCTGGGAACACGATCCACATCCACCCCTTCTCATCTTAAATGCAATATAACACAATCGTCTTCGTGGCAATTGCAAAGATTTGCACTTTGTTTCGGGGGAGGAAAGGGATGCACGTCGCTACATTTACATTTTCCCCAATGCGGTTTTTCACATGCACTACGTCATTAGGTGGTTGAAAAGCGCGCATCTACGGAACCCTGTATGAATCTCTACGTCTCCCATAGCATATATCCTCCATTTAATCAGATTTATTCAAATTTCGATCACCTCATAAATATGTTTCGAACAGACGGAAACATAATCCTAATAACTTCCGATTATCCTATGAAAAAAGACAATTTTCAATTAAACCTCCTTCATCTTATAAGTGAAGAACATTTCCTTTAAATATGTACTTAAGTAAGTATGCGAATCAAATTTCTATGAAAAATGGCTGCCCATATTAGTGAGTGGTGTTATTCGCGCAATAAAACAGGATTTGGTCTCCTGGAAAGGACGTGAGGAGTTCGGGTCGACGTTTAGTTGTCCGTCGTCTCGATTCATTTCGCCATTTTCCATTATGAATGTGTTCCGGCTTTGCTTAGCGGTTACATTCGAAATAAAGTGAGTGCTTTTTCCCATTTCCCGTTTGTCGTCTCCCAGCGTCACCCAGTGAGAGAGAATCGCATCCCGGCGCTCTAAGGGTGGTCGCATTAGTGCCACCGTGTTACAACACTCCACTTATAATTAAACAGCTCTAAATGGAATTGTAAAATGTAAAGTGTCATTGCCAAATAGCTCATTGGGATTCATAACGCGCATTAAATTTTACGATCTGTGGGGGGATGAAACTACCACTACGTATATAGGCCTTCGTTTCGTTTCGGTTAAAGCTAACGCGAAATTGACGAAAACTACATCTGACGTTCTTCTTCAACTAATTGCCAAAAAACCTCATCATTACAACTATATTTATGTAATGGTCTCGTCATCTCTCACCCTTCTCACGTATTCGCAGCATGAAATTGATTTAATTTGAGAAAAATGAATTCCAAACAAGAGATCCACTACTTGACTTGATTTTCAAGCTTCGACATAAAATAAAGTCAAGCATCTAAAAGGCAAATCAAATCAAGCATTGGCTTCATACGTGATTTCATATACATGTCACAATATCAATTCAACTCACGACTGGGTAAAAAATTATAAATAAAATAATTTATATATACAGCCTCTATTTGGGTTACCATCACAAAGATTCACTAAGCCGGGAGCAGTATTGGGTTCCATGCGTTTTGATCCCCGGACAAAATATCCCCGACAAAATATCCCCGGACAAAATATCCTCATGGCCAAATATCCTCAGACAACAGTACCTAACAACGTCCAATTTGGTTAAAATACAACGCGATGGTCACACCTAACTTGAGGATATTTTGTCCGGGGATCAAAACGCCTTATACCATATTTTATAATCCCCGTCAATGCATATGAATTTGCCACAACATGTTTTAAAAGGAACAAGATTTCCAAAAAAAAAAATCTAATGTATCAAACTAGAAAGTCTTCCTGATTTCCCTGTTTCCTGGTAAGAACTTCAACAAGAAAAAATAAGGATTGCTCAAATAGAGTTAATCTGACGCGATTCAAATCAGGAGCACAATCGATAGCTTTGCTTATAAAAATTAGTTTTCATTAGATATCAGGGCTCTTCTTGGCATCTTCTTGGGCTCATCTTAGGATTCATCTTAAGAGTCTATAAATCGGTAGTCTTAGGGTCAAATCTGATATCTAGGATTTTTAACTTAGGATTTTCGATTCACCAGTCCCTATGGACCAGAACATTTGAAGCGACTTTAAATAATAAAAGAAATAAAATCATAATGTTTATTCTTTTTCAAGACAAGGTAATCCTGATATGAGCTTAAATGTTCCTAATCAGGAGCATATAAGATAAGCCTGATAAGGAGCTATTCATAAATTACATCACACGTTAATGGGGAGGGAGGAGGTCGACGCAGTGTGACATTGTGTAACAAGGGGAAGAGTGGGGTCCTAAATTTCGTGACTTTACATTTCAAAATCTATTTTAATCTAAGGGCGCGTTCAGACGGATCAACTAAACTCGCCCGACTATTTTCAATTTTGTAGACTGTAGCAGGGTAAGCGACGCGAGAAGTGAAGCACAAGCGAGTTGAATGGGAAACAAATTGAGCAGAATTGAAAGAAAACTGATCAACAAAACTCGTTCAACAAAAGTTTGATTCAGTCAATCTTTTGTTGAACGAGTTTAGTTGATCAGTTTTCTTTCAATTTGCTTCCCTTTCAACTCGCTTGTACTTCACTTCTCGCGTCGCTTACCCTGCTACAGTCTTCAAGATTGAAAATAGTCGGGCGAGTTTAGTTGATCCGTCTGAACGCGGCCTAAGTGTTTAAAGGAGTGGGTTTAAAGTTCATAAACTCAAGATGATTAAGTTTGATATTTAATTAAAATAATTAATCGTTTTTTTTTAATTTCTTGAAAGGTTTGATTTGATGTTAATTTTATTCTAAAATCATTTAAATTGAAATAAAACAAATTTTGAAACTGCTGTTTCAATGTATTCAATAATTATTTGTAGGTGTAAAATTGTAAAATATGTGACGTCATATTAAGGAGAGGTGGGTTTTACTAATGTGACCAGCTGTGACAAGGACGAGGGAGGGGGGTTCAAAAATCATGATATTTGTGTGACGTAATTTATGTATGGCCCCTAAGAACATCATGGGTCATCTACGTTACATTCTTGTCAGGTTCTTCACTTGGTAATCCTGATCTTAACCTTATCAAGGAAGAAAGTTAACCTGAGAAAGTCCTTATCGGGTCCTTATAACAAACTACAGCCGGATATGTATTATGAACAGTCTAAGGGTACTTGACATAATTATAGAATTTACGACCAAAAAAATTTTTTTTTTTTTAATCGGCAGTTGATACTTAAACCCGGGAGTCGTGAGAAACGATACGTTTTCGGAGGTCTCCAGATCAAATCAAGAAAGCTAGCGACTCTAGATATATACAAGCATCTAGGTTTTTGCCCCAGAATTTTATTGGAATTTTTTTAGGAAAATGTTTCAAATAAAAGTTGTAGGCATTTATGAGTCTAATAACTATAGCAAGTTTCAAAAAAATTGTTAGAGCCGTTTTTGCAAAAAAAAAATTTATTACAAGTCTACATTACTAAGTCTACATCACAAGATTTACCTACCAAGAAGTATTCACATTTGTATAGTATAATAAGAAAAATTGCTAGATGAAAATAAGACTTGCGAATTTTAGTAAAAGAAACTTTGTTAGAGATCTTTTGTCACACATTGAGAAACTATTCTACTAAAGAAATTCGTGGTGGATCTCCGGTAAAAGTTTCAAATAAAACTTGTAGGCATTAATCAGTCTAAAAACTATAGCTTTGTTCCCGAGTCCCATTCTGAACCAGAATTACAAATCAGTTCAAGACAAATTTAGAATTATCGTCAACGGTTATGAACCGTTATGAACAGATTCAGAATTTGTTTTTCCGCGAACGACTTCAAAATTAAACGAGAACCAACGTGAACCAACGTTTGATAACGTTGACAGCAAAACTGGACACAATCTTTCAAAGTGCCCATGAGTAAAAAAAATCGAATTTTTCGCCCTAACAAAAATCCAAGAATCAATTTTGAATCGATAACAAACGAATTTGATGTGAGCCGCAAACATGGAATTATTACTAAAAATTCAGAATTCTCTGACTCGCGAACGCTCTTTTAAGAGTGCGCATGCAAATTTTTTAGTTTTTTATTTTTTTTTTCGAAAATGCATCCAAATTGTTTTCTAAACTTGCTACTTAGACTAAACTTAACTAAACTTACTACTTCTAAACTAGTCTTAGACTCATTAATGCCTACAACTTTTATTTGAAACTTTTTTCTGGGAAAATTCAAATTAGACAGTTCTGCAATTAAGGGTAGGAGTTCGTATATACATAGAGACTGCATAGATATAGTTTTATTTATATAGATATTTATATATTGTTCTATTTATTCTTTTTAACTAATCGTGGGATTTATTTATGTTCTTCGAACAGCGAGTTTCATGTAAAAAAAAGTACTGTGACGCGTCGCGCAGCAAAAATTGTTTTTTATATATCAACAATTTATTTACTGTACGTATTTGTACAGTTATTCTATAATTCTACTTGTACCCTTTTTGATAAATACCTTCCATAGTCTATTTGGCTTCGGTAAATACAAATTTTCTTAAAAACTATTTGGTAGGTACTGCTTTGTAAGTTTTTTCAGTCGCTAAAGTGTGGCCAAAATTTTCACTTTAAACAGAGGCAACAAACTACTGAGCAATATCTACCTCGATGGAAATATAATCCCGTGGAGTCAAAAAGACAAAACTGTCAAATATCTGGGTGTCTATCTAGGTAAAAGGTTAATCTGGTCAGAGCATACCAAAGCTAAGCTAAGGGACGCAAATTTCAGGCAATATCCAATCCTAAATAAAAGATTGAAACTAAATTCTTAGTGCTCTGTAACTCTATACAGGTCTATGATCAGACCAATAATTACCTACGCCTGTCCTTTCTAGTTGATCACCCCCAGGGGTAACTATAAGCGCTCCAAAATAAGGTCATTAGGATTGCTATCAGATCCCTTTGGTTCATCCGAAATTCCCAGATCCAGAAAGAACTAGATAAGCAATACCTAGATGAATATCTCAAGCAGATTGCGGGCAACTTCTTCAACACTTTAGGCAAGTGTGCGACTGCCCAGACACTGGGTCTTGGCGTCAGATGGCTCAAAGGAAGCTAAAAAGAAGACTCCCTCAGAAGTGTTTGGATGCTTCTTATAGTGACTAGGAGACTATAAATTTCAAAACTTGCTTAACAGCCGAGAACAATTATTAATAAACTGCTCAAGGATGAATGTAAACCTTTAAAAAGGTCCCAAAGTGAAACATGCAAATGATATCCTTACCATGTATAGCCATTATCCTATTGGCTGATCTGGTAGAGAACACATTAGTATCAAAAAAAAAAAAGGAAAAAAGTTAGCTCTGTTTTGTTTTTGAATAGTCGTCCTTCTGAATAATTTAGTGTCCTCACACAATAATTAAAAGAATTTTATTTTTTTAAATAGATTTCTCATCTTTAACACTTCAAATAAAGTAGTGGCTGTAATCAAACGACCAAGTTGCAAAACAGGAAAAAATAAAAATCAAGTCTTTCACATTATTTATTATCCTTTTTAATGATTATTAACAAGTGAAGGAAGGGTGAAAGTAACATTAGAGTTATAAAGACAAATATTCATGAAGTAGGATTATTATTTACTACGAAATTCAAAAATGTTTCGTATACTTGACATAAATTTAGCTTAAAATCAGGTGTTGGGTTACAAACTCAATATTACAAAAACTCTGATAATCATTCCCGTAAGTCCAGAAACATTAACTAAAATATTTCAAATCGTATCAAAAAGTTATCTTTGAGCAATTTAGGGATATCTTGCTAGTAGAAATTGGCACTTGACTTGATTTTCAAGCTACCCGATTTAAATTCGACTTTTTGATTTAAAATCAAGCCAAACACAAGTCAAATGTTAACATTTAAACATTAAATCAAGTCAAGCATTGAATTTAAAAGATTTCAAAGTTAAATGCGCAATTCATATTTTCATCATACCTAAATCTATACTCATTATTAATCAGTATGGTTGGTTTTAACATAACCAACTCGAAATTCCAGAAAATCCGACAATCATTTCTGCCAATCTACAGACTTTAAATAATAAATCATGTTTATTTCAATTTTCTTAACTTATCGATACCATTCCTGTGTTATAAGTTAAAATGATTTGATATAAGGACGCAGTGCCTCTCTTGATTCATCAAGTCAAGCAGTTGGACATTTTTTGAAATGCATTGTGTTTTAATTGACATTTAAATATTAATATTCGACTCGAGTTTGACTTGATTTTAATTCAAATTTAGATCAAGTAGTTTGGGAATCAAGTCAAGTAGCAATGAAATCGAGTGAAGTACTCTAAAAAACTAAACAGTGGATTTTCAGTAATTGACAGTTCATATTCACTATTTACCGCAGCTATAAGTGTACCACTAGCAACTAGTGGATACTCACTTTTTCAATCAGTGATATGATAACACTAATTAATTTAGTGAAAATTACACTAGTTTATTAGTGAAGTAGAATAAGTAGTAATAATAACTAATTGAAAGAGTAAAATTCTATATAACAATTAGCGATGACATGGTTAATTGAAACAGTGAAATTCACGTAAATAGTGAAGGTAGTTATTCATATGTATTTATACAAATCATAAAAGTAGATATACAATAACGTGTGTTCAGATCTCGTCCTTTTACAATGCTCTATGTATAGGATGCTGTTTCACCAGCCTTGTTGTACGAGTAAAAGAATTTCCATCCGCCACACAATTAATAGAACAGCAAATATCACTCTTCTAAAATAAATAGTGAAGTAGTGACTATTTAATATCGAAAAATACTGGAAAAATAGTGGTGGTATAAATCACTATTTCTAAAAAGTGAAAATTTCACTAATTTTTTTGGGTGTTGTTAGCCGCTTTCACATCGAACAATAAGGCCATACCACGACTGTATACACATAAAAAATTTCTGTAGGTAACTTAAATCTTAAATCTAGGAATTCGGCGGGGATCGAACCCAGTACCACTGACGTATGTAGCGGAGAGAGCATACTGCTCTAACCACTCCGCTACTAATTAAGTGAACTTAACCAATTTATAGTGAAAAATACTAAAAAAATTGTGATGGGTGGAAACTACTATTTCTAAAGTGTAAAAATGTCACTAATTTATATTTACAAAAAAAAAAATATTTTACAGTGAGTGAATTACTCACTGATGTAAATAGTGAAAATATCACTGTTTCATTTTTAGAAAGTAGTAAATCTTTGTATTTAAGAAATTTTGTATGGGACACGGTTCGAAATCCTGATAAAACAATGTTTAATTTACGACCGTTTAAAGATAAGTGATAGTGACTTTTAAAAGTGAAATTAAACACGTTTATCACAAAACAGCCAAAAAAAAAATCGGTTAATACGAAAACGAATCCAACTAATTATAGATATTTTTATTTCTCTTAACTCACTCAAAAAATATTTCAGTTTCATAATAATTGTTTTTTCCCTGTAATTATTTCTGTAAGCATTTCCTCGTTAAGTCGTCTCACTTACCTAACCAACTTCTAAAAATGAGGTACCTATCATTTTAAAAGAAACTATAACACGTTAAGAGAAATGGATCCTTGATCGCCATAAGCAATTTATGTAAAACGATCGTATTTGGAGTATTTTCTAATTTGTACGGATTTGCACGTAAATTTTTTACACATCAAACCGTTTATCGAATGGCTGGAAAAAAGCCGGGTATATTATTCTTGTATGTACCTATACATGTATATAGAAAAATCGTATTTATAGAGGCTTTATTGGGATCATAATAATTTTTATCTAATATCTACACCCTATTTATATCCCGTTTAATCCCAACATCTAATTAAAATAGGGCCACCATATTTATGTACAAAATGTCACGTTATCGGCTTTTATTTATTTCAATTATTTGACGTGAAAATTTAATTTAAAATTATTACTATTTTTATTTGGAACCCCTTCAAGTAAATATTGCCAGGATTTCACTTGGATTTATTAAAAAATATCAATGATGATGAAAAATCAGTCTAAGAGTTGTAATGTCTGATTTTTCGATTTTTGGTAATTTTTTTTTTTAAGGGTTTACCTGTGGTAAGGCGATCGCGCCATGCCATGGGGTTGGCGACTAGACCTTGGAATCCGGGCCAGTAGATGCCTCCAGCACTGGGACTCGCCGTTTTTCCGGCCGAGACCGCGGAATGGTGCTGGAAGAATGCGGCGGCCGCGATGTTGAAACCTCGGAAGCCAGCAGCGGCGGCGGCCGCCGCGGCCGGCGGTTGATGGCTGGCGGGCGGCTCGACTGCCGGAGGCGAGCCCGCCGCGGCCCCCATTCCCAGCGAATTGTGCGTGGCAAACGACAAGTTCGCCGGGAAGTGCAGGTGATTCGGCGTTGACGAGCTCGTCGTGGTCTGCGATGGCCGCGACAAGATATGATCAATCCCGTGTGGATTCCCCATCGAACCATTCCCACTTCCCGAATTGTTAGACCGTTCCAAGTGGATGTTGGTCCGTTCCAACATGCCATGATCCACGCTATTGTTATCGGATGAATCAATCCTGTCCCGGTCCGGATTCGTTTTCATCTCGGTCATTGTGTGTAACGCGGCTAGCGGTGCCGCCAACATATTCCGCCGTTCCAGATTTAGAAATCCAAAATTTTGAGTCGAACTGGCAAACTCGAGCATTTTACTAACGGCGAGTGGTGGCGGTGTGACCGACACCTCCGAATGATCACTCATCGAGGTCTCACTGTGCTGCGTCATCTGGGACTCAGAAGACGCCGTGTTTAATTGCTTCGACGGCGACACGCGTTCCACGTGCCACACTACCAAAATCCCAAAAGAACCAACGGAACCAAAGAACCCAAAGGAACCAAAACACACATGTACCCCATTCACAACACTAATCCCAAATCCAAGACGTCCAAAGTTAACGGACACTCACTCACATTTGTCCACATCAACTAGAAAACAGAACTAGGAAAAAAAGGGAAAAAAAAACTAAAAGCTAGACACCAAAATGTTCACATAGCACTCCCGGTTGTGGGTAAGTGAATCTGAGACCGTTACGACTTGAGCAGCTTGGTTTAGTGCACCGAGTTGACGTGGTTTTTGTTGATCGGCTGTTTCGAGCACTTTTGGAACAATGTCCCTCCACTAGCCCTGTGCTTGTTACCTCGTCGAGCCAAAACGTCCGAATCACATCTGAATCGCAATGGAAACACAACCCCAACTCCCACCAGTCAACAAACACCGATATTTTGCTAAAGCAAGACACAATTTGATTTAAAACTTATTACAACATTCGCCAGGAAACGTGGCTCGACCATGTGTCCGTCCACCAGAGTCCGTCTGTCACTCCGACTCGGACAGAGAGCGACGTTTTCCACACATTTTCCACCCCATTTCTCTCACTCGCATCGCACCAAATGAAAAGTCAATCTCGGATATCTTTTTCTAATCGTCTCAAAGAGCGACCAACCGCCCATTGGCAACCCCCGTAAACGAGTGCATGAGTAACGACCAGACTCCCGGTGAGACAGCACGCGTCCCGAGTGCGAGTCGAACAAGGATAAATACTTCGGGATCGCTCCCATCTAGCATACGTTGATTTGGTCCACGCGTTCTCAGCATCCGCAAAATATGTTAAATTTGTTGTAGTAGAAACATTTGGCGTTGCCGTTCCCGTTCGAGGCGGGGCAACATTATTCCCGTATCATCCTTCTCACCAATTATATTTCCCTGCGAATCTCAATTGAGAGATGGAACAAGGACGAGGGGATGATGTCGCGTGGATGCGATAAAGATGCCGTGCTTTCCGACAAAGGAACTCACACACAATGAAAATGTTGTGTATATTATATTTGTAGTCGAGTAAATTTGTTGTGAGATCCCATAAACAGAAACCGGGGTTAGAACGAGATGCAACAAACAATTATCTACTAGCGAAACGACAATGGGAATATGAAAAGTCCTATCTTGGAAATGGCAGAAAAACGGAAAAATTCGAAGAAAATTGAAAAATAAATCAAATGCGACCAATCAATCAGAATTCGTTTCAATCAAATCAATAGTTGGCAACAATTAACACGAGCGACGAGAAAAGCCACCACTGCTTGAAGGTAATTGGGAAAATCGCGAATTGGGACAGCGTTCGAATGGCGGTCGGGACAAATGGGAAAAGTCGGGGAACATTAATAATTTTCCTTTTTTCCATGTCTGTGTGTGTGTGAGTTTGTTTTAAGAAGCGTTTTTAAATGATTAATCCAATTTGATTGCCGCCGCGTTCGGATCGAGCGCCGGAAAATTTCGCGCCCGTGTTGATTGGCTATTTTAAAGTAGGCCGACGATTTTTCCGATTGGTCCATGATGGAAGACGACGAACGCCCACGTGGCACGTTTTTCCTTTCCCAATGTGTCTTATTCTTTTTGAAATCAACGTCGCTATGGGGATGGTGAATCACTGCCATTTAAAATTCTATTGCTTTAAATGTCTGCTCTCTGGTTAATAGCAATGCTGAGACAATTTTCTTTGATTTTCTTCAAATCGTTTTCAACATATCACGTTTTCAAACATAGTTTTCACGCTATACAGTGAATATTAAATGAAATCAGCTACTAATTTTAATCATCATAATAAATAAGTACAACAATTAAAGATCGATTTTTAAAATAATTTAGTGAAACATTCAACAAATAATCAATAATTAGTTAAATAATCAGTTAGTATAGGTACATATAATAACACTATTAGACTTGAGTTTCAAGCTACTTGACCAAAATTTAAATTGAAATTAAGTCAAACTTAGACCGAATGTTAATGTTTTATTATAATTTTAATATCTGCTATGGCTTCATAATTAATTTAATTTCCAAGTAAAAATATCAAGCACAATATGGCCAACTGTTTGATTTGATGTCCATTTAGTGGCACAACGATTAGATCTGTTGACCACCACTCCATGTGTATAAGTGGTACCTACTCGTTTCAATTCCCAGCGAATCCTATCAGTGGCGTGCGGTGACTTTTGAAACAGGGCATGCAGTTAGAAGTGGGGGAGGGGGGTTATAAGAACCACATTTTTAAAATTTATTTTTTTTAAATTAGCCTTATTCGACGCTCCTTCTTACAAAAATCATCAACAACCGCATCATATAATGTATTTAAAAACCACGAAAATAGTTCTTATCCTAAAGAACAGAACATTTGTATGGCCTTTGGGTCAATAATTCAAAATAACTCACGAAAAGTATCAGTAACAATTAAATTCACTGTTTAGATTCAAAACGGCAAACGCATCTGCAGACCGTTAATTGGCTATGTGAAATGCCGAGAGAGATAGTATTCGACCGTACTAGTGCGCATGCGCGGCCAATTCGAAGCAAAGAATCGCATGCTACTATCGCCAACGCATTCATTCGGCTTTTGCCGTTCATTTGATTTGTTAAGCTATGCCAATTTTATGAGTGATATCTTTCATTATTACGTAAATTAAAAAATTTATAAATGATAAAAATATATCATTTTTAGAATGATTTTACAAATGCAATTACGTAAATTAAAAATTAAATAAATAAATCATAAAAAATATTAAATTTTTAAAATCGTCTTACAATCCAAAGGCATGCGCCGCATCTACAGCATGTATGGACCGCACGCCTCTGAATCCTATATATGTATGTCTAGATTTGTAGATTACAAAAAAATGTTTGTCTTTAAACAATCGTAATATGATCTTAGATATTAAAGAAACTTTAAATACATAACAAAGTGCTTGACTTGATGAATCTTGATTTATTCTGTCCATGTCTACATGTAACGTTGAATGCCTATACGCTTGCATTACTCTTCCAATATACATATTTAACGAAATCATCAACTAAGGGGTCCATCCATAAATTACGTCACACAATTTTTTTGATTTCTTTGCCCCCCCTCCCCACGTCCTCGTCACAGATGGTCACACTTATGAATCACCCCGCTGGTGTGACGTCACATATTTTTAAATTTTCAATTTAAAACACCAGTTATTTCAATTTTTTTATATTTGCATTAAAATTTTTTAGGTCACTTAGTAACGTGGTTGACAAGATATACCCTATATGCCAGTGGTCTTGGGTTCCAATTCTCGGTTTTCGAATTCAATGGTCGCCAATGACCATAGTTGTCAATGATATCCTAAATAAACCAAAAAAAAAATTTACAATATATAAATTTCTCGTTTTAGGATTTGTTAGTTTGGAGCGTAACGTCACTAAACTTTTATGCCCCCCCTCTTGTCACACAATGTCACATGTCACTGCCCCCCTTCTCCATAACGTGTGACATAATTTATGGGTGGTCTCAATTATAATTACATTTGATAAATAGGTACAACAATGGGTGCTCAAATTTTGAAATAATTAAGTGAAAAATACATTAAATAACAAATTATCAATAATCAATACTCAAGTAGTGAACATAGAGGTTCCCTTCTTGACTTGATTTTCAAGCTACTTGACTAAAATTTGACTTGAAATATATTTTATTATAATTTTAATATCAGCTATGGCTTCATAAATAATTTAATTTCCAAGTAAAAATATCAAGCACAATATGGCCAACTATTTGATTTGATGTCGAATTAGTAGCACAGCGGATAGATCTGTTGACCAAAATTCCATGTTGGAGTGTTGGTGTTACCTACCTACTCGTTTCAATTCCCAGTGAATCCTATATGTGTCGAGATTTGTAGATTACAGGAATGTTTTTGCCTTTTAACAATCGTAATATGATCTAAAATGTTAAAGAGATTTAAAACATCAAACAAAAAAGTGCTTGACTTGATGAATCTTGGTTTATTCATTCCATGTCAACATGTAACGTTGGATGCCTATACACTTGCTATTACTCTTCCAATACATTAAACGAAATCATCAACTAAGGGGCCATCCATAAATTATGCCACACAAATTTTCATGATTTCTTTGACCCCCACGTCCTCGTCACAGGTGGTCACACCCCGCTGGTATGACGCCACATTTTTTTTATTTAGTTGTGATTAAATTAAAACAGCAGTTATTTCAAATATGTTATATTTATAGATTGAACATTTTTATTTACAATATATAAATTTCACACTTTATTATTTGTTAATTTTGATATGTGACCTCGCTATAAGCTTTTATCAACACTAAGCTCTTGTCACACCATGTCACAATTCCCTTCATAACCCCCCCCCCTCCATAACTTTTTTTATATTATTTATTTTGCAATTTGTCCCAAGACAATAAGCGAATCTGGTGAACGTATCTGGTGGACGAGACAGATAACCCCAGGTGGGGTGCTGTACTGCTACCTGTTACCCCCCCCCCTTCTTAACGTGTGATATAATTTATGGATGGTCCCCAATTATAATTACATTTCATAAATAGGTAGCGCAATAGGTGGTCAAATTTTTAAAATAATTAAGTGAAAAATACATCAGTTAACCAATTATCAATAATCAATACTTAAGTAGTGAACATATAGATTCACTTCTCGACTTGATTTTCAAGCTACTTGACTAAAATTTGACTTGAAATCAAGTCAAACTCATAACAAATACCTAGGTACTAATAGCATTTTAATATCAGGTCAAGCCAAGCATTGACAAATAATTTCATTAACCAGTGAAAATATCACACTACATTCAAAAAATCGCCAACTACATGACGTGATGTTCCTATCGCCGTTCTATGTATCAGTGGCTCTCAAGTTAATTCTCAGTGAATCCTAGATGTTTCTAGATTTGTATATGATAAAAATATTCTGTTTTTAATTAGTCGTGATATGACCTTAGGTATTAAAGCAACCTAAGGTTATTCCCTCATCATCAATTGACATATACGCTTATTCAAATCTTATTTTAAATCTCGCTTTTTAAAATAATTTAGTGAAAAATTCAACAAATAACCAATTATCAATAATCAATACTCAAGTAGTGCATTCACTTCTTGACTTGATTTTCAAGCTACTTGACTAAAATTTGACTTGAAATCAAGTCAAACTCAGAACAAGAAGATAATAGTATTTTAATATCAGATTGATTTGATTGACAAATAATTTCATTAACAAGTGAAAATATCGAGTACAATACATTAAAAAAGTCGCCAACTACATGACATGATGTCCCTACATCCGTTCAATGTGTCAGTGGCTCGCGATTCTGTCTGATGTTTCCAGATGTGTATATGACAGAAATTTTCTGGTTTTAAACAGCTGTGATATGACCTTAGGTACTAAAGCAGCGGTCGGGGAAGCGGGGTAAATTACCCCAAATGGGCTAAAAATTAAATTTTTGGCGATAATAAGAAAAATATTTGCCATGGCTATATTATAAACATGATAGTATGGCTGAAGATTGTTTCAATTTTTTTTTTAATCAAAAAGCCCCAATTTTGAAGTTATTGTATCAAACATGAACCAAGATCATCTATTCAAAATCTGAGGGGGGAACGTTTTTAATTAATTTTACATACTTACTACTCTCATGCAAGTTTTTTTTTCGGGTCAATTAATTCAATAAATAATTTATAATTTAAATGTACATTGATTGTATCCTTTTCAAAATTAGAAGGTAATTTCGACTTACGCCAAATAATTTGGTGTAATGGCAAAAAAAAGTTCCCCGACCGCTGTATTAAAGCAACTGAAGGTTATTACCTCATCATCAATTGACATGTGAGCTTACATAAATTTTACTTTTAATCTCAATTATGTTACTATGTTCTTACTAGATCAGAGTTCGCGCCTCTTCATTTCTCTCTTGTCGTATGTGAATTTTGAACATTACTTACGGTGTTTAAAAAAATTTCTAATGATTTTCATCCGAATGGCCGGAGGATAATGATCTTAGGCATTCCGAATTCGGCCCGCAGGCCATATTTTGGTAAACACTGTAATAATTAGAAAAAGAAGATAAGTAGAGTTTGGTGAGTTTGGAAATAAGATGCTCTTGCCATCTAGTGATGAGAAGCTAAACTGTTAAGTTCAGAGACTAAAAACAAATCAAAACGGTATCTCATGTTGCCAACGTAATTCACAGTTGGTTGCATTGATTCGATGATGTTTGTTGGGAACAAATTGGCGTTTAGGTTGGTATTAAGGGAGGCAAGTGATTTGGTGTGAAATACAATGCCGACCTAGAAAAAAAGGTTTTTAATTAAATTTTATATTTTTCCCGATGAGTAATAGAAATTGTTTCTTCGCCGTATCCGTTTTGTTCGAATAGATTTCGCGTGTCGTTGCCGTGTCGGAGACAAACAGTTTCTTTGCGTTCGGTGGCTAATTGACGATATGTAATATTGTTTGGTTGTAAATGTCAAAAATTCTCACGGGAGTTTGTTTTCGTTGTACACAATTTCCATTTTGAGCGTTTTCGTTTCGGTCGAAAATTGTGGCTTTTTGGCCATGTAGAACTTGTTCTCGGCTGGGTGTTTAGGTGATTATCGGATTCGGGTTTGACTCTGGTTGGTTTAATCGGAGTCGTTGTTGCAGGTGTTGATGATTGGAAATGAATTCGTTGGGGTCTGGCCCGGTGAATAATGGGGGTCTATGCACCCTGGTCGAGGAGGAGTCGGCTGGAGGCGGCGATCGTGTCGATTCCACCGCCCGCCGAGACGCCGCCGACAATTTGGACGCCGACAAACAGTCCATGGCTAGTACAAATATCGATCAACACAACCAGTACGAGACGAACTCGAGTATGGACGGGCGCCCGTACCACCAGCACTACGACGTTGACGAAGACCTGGGACCGCTACCCCCCAAATGGGAAAAGGCATACACGGAAAACGGCGAAGTTTACTTCATCGAGTACGTAGCATGTTCAAAGTTATAAGATTCAAGACAGGAATACACCAGTCAAGATACTGAATAGAGAACTCTCTGTCCTAATGCTCGTTATAATCAGGGACCTCACACTCTGCGAAGCAGGACGTTTTGGCGCCGCCGCTTTGGCGCCATTGAAGTTTTAAATGGGAAATCGAAATTTGATACAAAAAACCACCCCCGCATAGTCGTAAGACCCCGGGACATTGGAGCGAAACCTCCCGCGGGAAAACGTCACGTACCGACACTTCCCCCCACTATAGATTTATTTGACGCTAGCTGAATAAGGCGTTGTCCGGATTGAAACAAACCCCCTTAAGTCTATACTCCCTCTCTAGCATGGACGTTTTAAGTGAAAAAAGAAGAACTCAACGAAGGACCTAATTACATAGCATACGTTTAAAAATAATAATATACTCTTTTTACCCAAATATGAGTAGTAGTGGTGCTATCTCTAGGAAGTAAAGGTCTTTGACACTAGTGGCATTGTAGAGGTTATATTTATAATACAAGTATATCTAGTGTTCTAAGCCTTAAGTTCCTAGATATAAAGGAATTTAATTCAAAAACGACGTAAGGTCTTTATGACCTGTTATATAATAGGTGTAATATTGATATACAGTAGAAATCGTTTATAACGACCGTAAAATTTCGTTTGTTATAAGCGATATTCACTATAACCGATATGCATCGTCTTATCTAAGACATATCACGGGGACCGAAGGTTTTGTACGTTACAACCGGTTGTTCATTATATCCGGTGTCGTTATAAACGATTTATACTGTAAATTGAAGATATAGGTAGTATTTACGTAAAATAATTTTGATTATAGAGACTACTCACGCTTAATACAGCCTCTACTATGCGTTTTGATTCCTTGCTTCCTAGAGATAGCACCATTATCATATTTGGAAAGTTAAACGGGTTGGGGGGGGGTCTTTAATTCGAAACCTTGATAGCGTCACTATGATCCCGTATTATTAAATTGATAGATATAGGATTTACGTGACTATAGATCAGGTGTCGGCTACCTTTTTTGACTGAGGGTCAAAATCAAATAAAGTTTGAGTATTAAATACACGTTTGGGTCAGTGGTATTTTAATTTTAAAAGACTTTTTCAGTGCATAAAGGGTATCAGGCGTTTTGATCCCCGGACAAAATATTCCCATGACAAAAATATTTGCGATAAAATATTTCATGCAATTTTTTGAGCTCAATAACGAAGATTTTATATTTAATAATTTTTGATAAAAATGTGTTAAATTAGCGCCCAATTATTTTTTGAAATACATGGTGTGCCTATTAAATAATGAGACTGGCGCTACGGCGGAACAAGTGCACATGCGTCAACTGTCATTGACAGTTAGCTGTTTAGTGTGAAACCTTCTCTTTAGAACGCAGTTTGTCTCGTTTGTCTAACCTTCACCGTTTAGTCATAACCTTCATTTTCGTTAGTGCTGTTTACGGACAGCTGCCGGTTTTTCTTTTACAGCTTCCATGGACTCAAATCTTGTCCCTTTTAATGCAGATTTGTAGATTGCCCTTTAATGCGGTTATTTTCAATGGCATTCAAAGTGTCAGTACAAACATTTTTTAGAGCTGCTTTTTTGCATGTTCAAATTTTCATGTAAAATTTGCCGTACACATTCTTTATCAATTCTTACAGTTTCAGCAATTGCACGAAAATACTTAATCGATGGTCAGACCGAATCAAATTAGCAACTTTTTCAATATTGTCATTCGTTTTTGACGGTGAGCTGGCCGCGAATCATCTTCAACGTCTTCTCGGCCATCTTGAATATACAATATCTTGATAAAAAATTACTGCCATACACTTCTGTCAATAAATTATAGGTTTCAGTAGCGGTTTTTCCAAGTTTGGAGTAAAATTTAATAACAATTAAAGTTGCTCTATTATTACACGAACCATTTTTTCCAGTAAAACAAAAAAACAACACTAACGAAAATGAAGGTTATGACTAAACGGTGAAGGTTAGACAAACGAGACAAACTGCCATTCTAAAGAGAAGGTTTCACACTAAACAGCTACCTGTCAATGACAGTTGACGCATGCGCACTTGTTTCGCCGTAGCGCCAGTCTTGTTATTTAATAGCCACACCATGTAATGTTTAATTGACCTCCATGTGTCCGTGTCACATCCGCAAAAACTGTATTAAATTGACCCCCAATTATTTATTTAAATAGTGTTAAATTGTTCGTTTACCTAATTTTCATTCATTGACTGAATGTGCACTTCTTGACACCGTGAAGTTTTACACAAAACTGAATGTTTTAACATTAATATTATGCTGCAAATACGATTTGCAGTTATTCTAAGAGGACTTTTTGTCTGAGGATATTTTACCCGGGGATCAAAACGAATAGAACCAATAAATCATACATTATAAATTATACCAAGAAAATAATTACAATATGCTTAAAACATTTTTTTTTATTCTTTTATTTATTTTATACCTTTATTATTATACTTTGTGTGGGTCACTTATAATTATCAAACGGGTCACTTAGTGACCCGCGGATCGTAGGTTGCCGACCACTGCTATAGATGATTTTGACTATAAAAACTATAATTGGTTTCTAAATAGTCTAGTCTTTTCTAAACATGTTATTCCTAGAGACAGCACCACAAGTAGTCAGGTTAATTTCGAGCGATCCCAATGATTCCATGTTATTAAATAGGTTTAGTAAAGATTTAAATTAAAGATTTAGTACTTATATGAGATGTTTTGATCTGTTTAGTCATGCGACTGGAACTTCCCACTGGCTCGATCCGCGTTTGTCGAAATTTCAGAAGAAATCCCTGGAAGATTGTTTGGACGACGAGCTGCCATACGGCTGGGAGAAAATCACCGATCCCCAGTACGGAACGTACTTTATCGACCATGTGAACCGTCGCACGCAGTACGAGAATCCCGTGTTGCAAGCGAAACAAGCTGTCGAGCAACGCTTGTCGACGCCGAACCCGAAACAGGGTCGCATTTCCTTCACCAAAGAGCCGTCGGAGTTGTGTGGCGAGCGACTCACCACCACCCTGACTAAGTCATCGCGAGGGCTTGGCTTTACGATCGTCGGGGGCGATGATGACGTCGACGAGTTCTTGCAGATCAAGTCGATCGTTCCGAACGGCCCGGCATGGCTTGATGGCAAACTCCAGACCGGGGATTTGATTGTCTACGTAAACGAGACCTGCGTGCTGGGGTTCACCCACAATCAAGTCGTCAACCTGTTCCAGTCGATCGCTCCAGGAGAAGCCGTTTGTTTGGAGGTTTGTCGCGGATACCCTCTGCCATTCGATCCGAATGATCCCAACACGGAAGTCGTAACTACTGTCGCCGTCGACTCCCAGCCATCTCAGTCGCAACACGACGTCTCTGGACATCCATTTATCGACTATAACTTCAACGGTAATCTCAATTTCATCACCAACGCCGAAAACGAACTGTGGAAATACAACGACAACGCGACCAACAACGACCTGAACGACGATGGATGTGAATCAAACAAAAAGATCACCGTCATCATCCACATAGTCAAGGGAACCATGGGATTCGGGTTCACAATAGCCGACAGTGCCTGCGGGCAACGGGTGAAAAAAATCCTCGATCGTCAACGGTGCAAGAATCTCTACGAAGGCGATGTACTATTAGAAATCAATCACGTTAACGTACAAAATAAAAGCCATGACGAAGTTGTGCAAGTATTAAAAAACTGTCCTCACAACGAGGAAGCCGTGATTGTGGTGCAGCGTGGTTTGTGTGTTACGAAACTGGCACCCGGTAAGAACAAAGTACGGAAAGTGGTCGAAAATGGACGTCTCACAACCAAAGATATCGTTGCGAGTATGTATCGGAGTAAAACACCGACGGCTGATCTGTACAGTACGCAACAGAAAGAAGTGTTGCCGAATCGGCCGAAAACGCCACTGGTTGATACGAGAAACCGTTCAAAGACACCACTGGCCGAGGTCTCGGCCAGTTCGACTAGCTCTTGCCAATCGGGAAGCAACATCCACGACGTGATCAACTCGAACTACATAATCGACAATCCTATTATGCACGGAGACTCGGAAACTCACAGTGATATTCCCCAGTATCAGTATCACTACGAATCCTGTTACTGTTACGAATGTAAGAAGACCAAGGATCCAAATAACAGCTACGCTCTGAACAGTTCAGTTCCGATCGAGAGCTCCGTTGATGAGGACTTGAATCAAATGAAGCACTTAGACCGACGAAAGGATCAGTACTTGTACAAATCTCCACTGGAACTTGAATCGCATTATCATCCATCGTCGAACAGTAGCGACGTGGTGGCGCTGACAACCGGCACTTACTCGAATTGGGACTCGATGCAGTCACTTGGTCATCGCATGCAACGCCTCAATTTGAACACCAACGAAATAACAGTGACCCTGATTCGACAGGAAAGTGGTTTCGGGTTTCGTATCGTTGGAGGCACTGAGGAGGGATCGCAAGTGGCCGTTGGTCACATTGTTCCTGGCGGCGCAGCAGATCTTGACGGAAGAATATGCACTGGGGATATTATCTTGAATGTCGATGGACACTCGGTTATAAACTCGTCGCATCATCAGGTCGTACAGTTGATGGGAATCGCTGCCGCCAATGGACGAGTGAAACTTCGAATTCGGCGAAGAAGAAGTTTGCATCAGATCCCACAAATGGCTTCGACTTATAACGTCGTCGTAACACGTACTGAAAATGAAGGGTTTGGCTTTGTCATCATTTCAGCTGCTAACAAAGCCGGATCTACTATCGGTAAGTAAAGTATTGGACCAAATCCGGCTTGCCAAAGATTTTCATTGGGCCTAGGATTTTAGTCCGGAGACTACACAAAAAGTTTTCTTCGAACTCTAAGGAGCCATCCATTAATTACGTCACACGTTAAGGAGGAGGGTGGTGGTCGACGAAGTGTGACAAGGGGGTGGGAGGGGTTCTAAATTTAGTGACGTCACATTTCAATATCTATTTTTAACCGACTTCAAAAAAAGGAGGAGGTTCTCAATTCGACTGTATTTTTTTTTTTTTTAATGTTTGTTACCTCAGCATTTCCGACTGAGTGAAGCGATTTTGATGATTCTTTTTTTATTTGAAAGCTGGTGCTTCCCAAATGGTCCCATTTTAATTTGAAGGAAATCGTTTACTTCTAAGAGGTTGAAAACTAAGGGATGAAATACTAACTTCTTATTGGATGGCTCGATTTTGAAAACTATTTTTTTATTTGAAAGCCAGTGCTTTTCGTGTGGTTCCATTTTAATTCGAAGGAAATCATTCACTTCTAAGGGGTTGAAAACTAAGGGATGACATACTAACTTTTTATTGGATAGCTCGATTTCGATAATTCTTTTTTTATTTGAAAGCTAGTGCTTCTTGTGTGTTCCCATTTTAATTCGAAGGAAATTTTACACATCTAAAGGGCTGAAAACTAAGGGATGAAATATTATCTTCCTATTGGACAGCTCGATTTTGATAATCCCTTTTTTATTGGTAGAACATCATTTTAATTTATTTATTAATCTAATATCCATATTTATTAAAAAAAAAACTTCACTCATAAAGGGTTAAAAATTAGAGATGAAATAATATTATAATTTTTTTTCTGGCTAACCCGATTTTGATAATTTTGTTTCTATTATGTACAACGTACCTTTAAATTGTTCACATTTCAATTTGAAGAAAAAAATCCACCCCTTAAGGATGAAAATAGGAGATGAAATAGTGACATTTAACCGAATTTTGATAATTTTTTTTCTGTTGGAAAGAATAATCCACTTAGTTTAGTTACTACATTTAAAAGTAAAAAATTTCAACCCTTAAGGGCAAAAAGGGATGATGTAGTAACTTTTAATATTAAACGGCGCTGCCTCATATGAGCAGCGCGTTTGGAAGGTTAACCATTTTCAAGAAAATAAAATCAGTTATCAAACTTCAGATCACTAAAACGCGAGAAATAAATAAATATTATAAAAAAATTGAAAAACCGACTTCAAAATATATAAAAATTCTTAAACAAAAAATGCACTTAAAAGTAACAAAATAATGGCGTATCCTTGCAGTATCTACAACTTACAAATTATTTGGATGATTCAATGTACAACTATTGTTACTTTTGGAGTTGGTGTCAGTCAAGAAAATAAATATTAATAGTAATTTGTAACAATTTTAAAAAGGTTTAGTTGGTATTGGTATTTTGTAGTTTAAAGTTCGAGTATATTGTTTAAAAGTTCATTTGAAAAATAATTTTTATAAGGTATTCTCGTTTTTTGCTAAGTACCTATATAGTCGTATTTCCTAGGCTGACACCAACTCCAAAAATAACAATAGTTGTACATTGTATCATCCTAATAATTATACATCCTAAATATGATACGCCATTATTTTGTTACTTTTAAGTGCATTTTTTGTTTAAGAATTTTTATGTATTTTGAAGTCAGTATTTCATTTTTTTTATAATATTTATTTATAATCTAAGAGTTAAGTAAAACACGAACTTTAAAATATTAACGAAAAACTCAAAAACGTTTGCAGCACTATCAATAGAAACATAAGGTTCAAATTATTTTGTCGGTTGGTCACTCTACTACACTGAGAAAAAAAATTATCATCTGATAACTGAATTTCATTAACGCCAACAAAATGATTTGATAACCTATTGCCAATCAAATATTTAATATTAAGATTTTTTAGATTTAATTGTCCGGAGAGAATTTTTTTCTCGGTGTAGTGTTAAGCGTCGATACTATTGCCCTTTGATAAATGCCGCTAAATGCTGCACCGTGCCTAGCGGTGATATTGTTTTTATTTTATTTGACAGTTGACTTTTAAGATGATTAAGTTTGATTTTTAGTTAATATAATTAGTCGTTTTTTGTTTGTTTATTTCTTGAAATGTTTGATTTGTTGTTAATTTTATTAAAAATAATTTAAATTGAAATCAACCAAATTTTGGAACTGCTGTTTTAATACAATAATTATTTGTAGATGTAAAATTGTAAAATATGTGACGTCACACTTAGGAGGGGTTGATCTCAAAAATGTGACCAGCTGTGACAAGGACTGGGGAGGGGTCAAAAGTCATGAAATTCGTGTGAAGTTATTTATGGATGGCTCTTAATAAGATATCTAACAAGTTATAGAAACTTTTTGTTACAAACAGCAACTTGCTGGTTTGTGACGTCACATGTCACGTGGTCAATGCCAAGCAAAAACGCTGTTTCAACACGATTTTCAAAAAATTAGTTTTTATCGTCGTTTTTAGTCGAAAATTCGAAATATTATTCGAAAATATTTACAATGTATACCCAAACTATCATTGTTAGTATAATATTATAAAAAAGAGTTTGCATAATTTGTTAAGTACGCCACTGCCGGGTATATCAAAAACTATTTCCTCAATGAACTGGAAATTTTCAAAATATTATATAAAATAAACTTAGTCTTTTTGAAAATGCTTACATCTCTAATTCCTTAAGATTGCATTGCTTTTGTTGACACACTGTCGACATTCGCATCAGAGATAAAAAGATGTCGACAGAGTGTCGACAATCGCAATGAACTGTTTACACCTATTCATCTCATGAATAATTGCTAATGAAATTTTGATTGTTTTCAGGACGATTGATCGAGGGAAGTCCTGCCGAGCGTTGTGGGTTGCTTCAGGTGGGAGATCGTATTGTCGCTGTTAATCACATCAACATCACAAACATGTGTCATGGGGACATTGTTAATTTGATCAAGGACTCGGGATATTCCGTCGTCCTTACAATCGCTACGCCGTCCAACGAAATTAATCACTAAGTCTTGCCTGTTATACGTCGATCAATTGACAATCATCGATCGTTTCGCCAGCCATCAACCAGAAAATGTGCAGCTATTTATTCGAATCACGAGTTTCAAGAAATTGTTATCATTAGGTTTGTTCCTGATAACAATAAAACTGTACATTGTACGTTCATTGTACGTTTATAAGCCATGCGCAATATAAAATTTTTTGAAAATTTTTTTTAGTACCGACGACTTTTGTGTTTGTACCGTACAATGTACGGTTTTATTTACATCTTGAACAAATTTTGTATAGGTCGATTTGAGGCATTCGCTTTTATATTTCCAGTGAATAAAAAAAGTTTTTTATTCTAAACCCGTTCACACTTTCTTTTAGTACTCACTACAATACAGAGTGGCACAAAACGACCGTATTGGTTTAAATTTCTGATTGAACGATTATTTTAAACACATTTAATTAATGGAAAATAATTTTTGAAGTAGTGCCCATTTTTAGCGACAAATGAAACAAATCCTTTTTCGGTAATATTTTAATCTCGAATAATTCTGTTGGAAAGTTTAAGGAAAAATTACATGTGGTTTACTTGTAGTTATTACTAACATTGTTTGAAATTTCATCATCATTAAAAGAAAAAAGAATGAGGGTCCATTTTAAATCGTGAAAATAGACTACGATCATTTTGTGCTACCTTGTATTGTTATACAGTCAGGTATCCGTTATAAGCCTTTTCTCGAGGATGTAGGAGAAGTTTTTCTTAAAATTTCAGCATTTCTACTCAACATAACCCCGCTCTCATCTTATGAGGCTTATGTGGGGTACGAAACGAAAAAAATGGGGATGGAAAGAGGCTTATGACGGGTGTTTGATTGTAATTTTTTTTTTTGGGAAAGTTTCATTGTTATACCTTATTTTAAAATTTATCACGAGTTGGCAATTTTCATTGGAAATCATTGCTTTAAAAAGATGCCTACTTAATGTGAAAAAATACTGTCAATGTGTTTGGCTGGTGAATTATGCATGAAAATTGATTCTACAATTCTAAACGCTTTCACTTAACTGTGCCTTTTTCGAGAATTTTTCAAAAAAATTTTTTATATATCTTACAACTGAAACGAATTGTAGCAATCGCTATTTTAGTAAAGATTTTTCTTCATATATACGATCTCATACGTACGCCGACTTTTTCTCTTGTAGAAAAACGAAACCTGTAACAATCCATTCACAGAAGTGATAAGTGTAATTTTTTTTTAAACGCCAAATTCAATATTTACATGTTAGTAAATATAATTGATATTTTATTATGCATTTGTTAGATTTTCACATAGAATATTAGTAATGACGTGAAATCGATTCAATGGTGTAAAATATAATCAAATTACTTAGCCAATAAATAATTAAGTTGATTTAATTACATTTATTATATTATATTTTCCGTATTTTATATTATTTTATACATAAATTTATATATATATTCTTAAATTCGGATAGTGAAAATTATTCCATCTAGACAAAAAAAAAATGAAAATTATACAAAAAAAAATTTTATTCGATTTTTCTGTGCTAAATTTAAATTATTTACGTTGTACAAATACGAGAAAATCTGCTTAAGGCTATTACATGTGTAGCTATGGCAGTGCTACCAATAATAGGATAGTTGGAAGTCCAAGTTACTGGTAGATTTTCTTGAGTAGACCTATCCAAAAATAGCTAGCGACAATTTAAACTAAGCATTTCGAAAATCTCTGTCAATTCTGACTTTATATTCACATTTATTTTACTCAGGCAGTTTGCTCTAAGACCTACTATTTCTTTTCCGCCTTTCTACAAATATACGACAATGCTACCAATACATTGATATCTCGAGATACGAGTGTCTTGTTTTACAAGTTTTTTTGAGACTAGACTTTAATTTTTGCCAGAGATCCCACAAATTTGAGGTGCAAATTATTATTTGAGATACGAGTCAGTTTCGGTAAGATAAGCCCAGAGACACTGTGACTAGGAGTATAATTATACGAGAAGGACCAAATATTAATGGGTACATTTTTCTAGAGGTTAATACGAATTAATCAATTAATACGAAAAAAAAAATTTTGAGATACGATTGTTTTGACTTACGAGCTCAGTCACGAATCAAATTTAACTCGTTTTTCAAAGTACCACTGAAGCATAATTTTTTTAAAAGCTAGCGACAATTTAAACTAAGTATTTCGAAAATTTCCGTGTCAATTCTGACGTTATATTCAAATTTATAACTGTACTCAGGCAGTTTGCTCTAAGACCTACTATTTCTTTTCCGCCTTTATACAAATATACGACAATGCTACCAATACATTGATATCTCGAGATACGAGTGTCTTGTTTTACAAGTTTTTTGAGACTAGACTTTAATTTTTGTCAGAGATCTGTCTTAGAGACACTGTGACTAGAGTACAATTATACAAGAAGACACGAGTTGTCATCGCAGATTTGCCTAGGTAGTGACCAAATAGTAAATTTTTCAAGAGGTCTAATAAAAATTAATCACATTTCAATTAAATCAAATGGGGATCCTTGTTTTGAGATACGAGTGTTTTGACTTACGAGCTCAGTCACGAATCAGATTTAACTCGTATCTCAAAGTACCACTGAAGCATAATTTCTTTAGAATATATCAGAATATCTTTTAATAGATTATATTTTTTTGTTATACAATGTCGATTCGTTATAATTTTTAATTTAATATATTAAAAACTTTTGAGTCTGGTACGAATTGATCACATTTTAATTCATTAGAAAAGTTGATTTGCGATACGAGTGTTTTGACCTACGAGCTCGATAATGGAATGAATTAAACTCGTATTTTAAGGTATCAATGTATTTTGAAGCATAATCTCTTTTCTTGTCTGTTGCAAGTTAATCATATTTGAATGGGAAAAACTGTTTTGAGATACGAGTGTTTCGACATACGAGCTCAATCACGGTATTGTAAGGTTTAAGCTCGTATCTCAAGGTATCACTGTCTAAGATAGTTGAAATCGAACTCGTTAACACATTTCTTGTTATTTATCTACGAATTACTAATTTTTAAAACAAGCTTTCAATTATTTCCTAGGTTTGAACTATCCACAAATATCCAAAGATAATTTATATCATTTTTTTTTTTCAAAAATCTCAGTGTCAATTATGATGTTAATCTTATTTTTATAACTGCAGTCGCATATGAGGCCATTATGTTCACTTAAACTCCAAAACTAAGGATGTTAAAATTTAACGTCCTTAAATAAGTTATAAGCTAATAAACTCGACTGAATTGTATTTAAATAAATGTATCATCCAGTGGCAGCTCGTAACAAAAATTTTTGGCGATACAAATATTGACTGAATATTGATTTGGGGAGGCACTGCCTCCAAAGATGAGCCGCTGGTTTCATTCAAAACTTTATTGGAAATTGAATGCAGATTTCGCTGTATTTATAGTAAATCTATAATTGTCATAGCAACATATTTTATAGAAAATTTTAATATGAATTTAGTACATTGAAATTATCCAATTATGTTTGAACAATAAAATGTTATCACTGATTAATTCGGTTTGTTTGTAATAAATTTTTAATCCCATGTGTGATCCCAATAAAACTATCATTTTCCAGTTCCAGCCGTAACATCAATGCAATCAGTAATACGATTTTACAGGCTAGTTGCGAGAGGTATTGTTACATTTTCCAATTCCAGCCGTCACAAAACCATGGAAAACTTGTTGAGATATAGATTTTCATGGAATCAATAAAGATATTGATAAAGTAAACTAGGATTGTGCTAATTGTATTATTAATAGATCAAATTAAAATCGATAGAGAGCATTTTGTGTTGCATATTCTTAACATACTTATTATACAAATGTTTCAAAAAAACTTCCTTGAACTGTCTTCAAAATACCATCGATTTCTAAAGTGCTTTACCTATGTATCGAAAATTGAAGGACAAACTGGATGTTCAGTAGTTACAGAAGAAGAAGTAAGTCACATCAAGTTACCAAATGAGTACTCCATCTTCTCTTGTGAAGCTTATGTCATCTTACAGGCAATAGAGGAGATTGATGTTGTTGAACAAGGAACTGAACACCTGATCCTTTCTGACTCTAAATCTGCACTCAAGCTGTAGTGAATAAATGTACTGACAACCCACTGATACAGATGATCCAAGCACAACTAATTGCCAAGCTAACTGGAGATAAGCAAGTGGTCCCAGTCTGGGTTTCAGCGTACCAGGGTATAACCGGTAATGAGTGGGCAAAGAGCCACAACCGAGATTGAAACTACCGTTATACCAGGCAAGGACGCTTTGAGAGAGATCAGAAACCGGATCGCGGAAAGATGGAAAAGAAGTTGGAAAGATTCAACAACAGTAAATATGACGTTCATTAAGCTAGCCTTGGCACCCATTTTTGGCCCTTGGCCCAATCAAATGAAACTATGTTAATGATTTAGTGCTATTTTTGTGCTAATTAGTTGCCGTAGTTTAAATTTTGTTGCTCTTGTGCCGTTTACGAAATTTTTGTAACAATGCTAGCTTAGGGAAAAGTGGGGTATTTAAGAACAATAAACTTTAAGTTATCCTAATTAATAAAATAAAATAACAATTTTAGTAAACTTTTGCTATAACATAAACTTTTACTTATCTACTTTAATAATTTGATCACAAAAATTTTTTAAATTAACATTATAATAACAAACATATAGAATATAAAAACTATTGCAATTTCTTTTTCCCCGGTAGTGTGTGGGGTAATTGAAATCAATCCACGGGGGAAATAGAAACTGCATTGTGTAATGATAATATATAGGTATAATATAAATTTTAATGATTAACTATGTTTCACACAAATCACAGACGTAATTATTACACATGTATTGACCGTTCGTGCGTGCGTCATGGGCCCATTTCGTACATTTGATACACATAATCCAGTCTTCTTTTGGGGGCGATTCATATTTTTCCGTGCAGAATATGCAATAATAGTCCACGCTGTCACTTTCCTCGAACACCGTTTTCAAATTTCTAACGACCGCTGTATTGTTGACTGATGGTGGGTTCGTTGTACTTCTTCGTTGTTGAATATTTTTACTTTTCTTTGCAGTTTGCCGTTTTTGTTTTTCCTCTAATTGATGTCTTATGGGAGTGCTGGATAAAATTTGAGAATGTTTTCTTTTTCTTCGTTAAGAAGTTTCTATTTTAGGAATGATCGGCACGTTGGCTATGTCAGAGAGGAGCACAGGAGTTCACGGAACAAGAAAAGTGTGTATGGTTAAATCGGTTTGATGTTCATGATTATGGTTGTGTGATGTTGTCGGTTGATCGTCCACAGGAATTGTTTTCTCAGCTGTAGTAGTAGTAGTAGTAGTAGTATGACGAACGGAAGTAGTATGTCAACTGTCATGACTGTCAGCAGTGTTGAATTTATCAATAAAAGGCATATTTGCGAAGCATTCGTTAAACTTGTCCGTATCGATGGGATGAATTCCAGCCACTCTAAAACCATTGATCGCTTTGCTTATGTTGGCTGTCTTGTTGTACGCATTAGTAAACAGCTCGGCCACTTTGTATTGGGTGATCCGTTTGCCAGGATTGTTAACCATGTAGAGCTCACACTGTCGATTGTATGCACATTTCAGTGCACTGAAAAAAGTTAAGTCCAGCGGTTGCATTTTATGTGATACATGAGGCGGTAAGGAAAGAACATGAAGATTGTGTTCTCAAAAAAGCTCTTCTATGGTATGTCCCCAAGCTAATGTGACTTTCATGATTATCTAGTATTATCAAGACTGGCTCGTCCTCGATAGGTTTAACAAAATTAATGAAGTGCTGTAAGTAATCAACGAATATGGACTCATTTATCCAACCAGAATCAGAAACCGTGCCAATCATATCGTTATTAACGCCATTCAGCAACAGGTCACACATACGCCTTCGTTTGAAGATAAACGTTGGAGGTACTTTATATACCGTTTGCACTTATTGCACAAACAACGGTAGTGGTGATACCGCGCTCAGCGCTTGTCGCTTTTCCAACTTGCTTCAAACCTTTCGGCGCCAATATTTTCGAATTACGTTGAACAGTGTTGATACCGGTTTCATCAATGTTGAATATACGGTGACTAGGAAAATTGTATTTGCGTTGGAGGGCTTCTAGTTGATCGAAAAACAATTTAAATTCGGTGGCATTGAACGCTTGAATTCGGTTAAGTGACGTTGCTTCTGGAGTTCGTAGACTGATGGAGGGATGTCGAGACATGAATGAATAGTGCCAGTCTTTACCAGCCATCTGAGATTCTTGGTTAAATTTATGGCTCAATTTGTTGGCTTCAGCAAATGTAAAGGCAATCTTTCGTAGCGATCTAGGTGTGATGCCGTAAAAAGACTCGCAACAATCGAGGATGTATTTTTTCAATTGATTTTCGTGACTATGATTGAAGACAGGGTGTCGTCCTTTTTTCGGTTTCTTAAATTCTTCTAGATGCACTTGTCGAAATAATGTTGATTTTGGTACTCCGTATTTGGTTGCTGCTTTGCTTAAAGAAAGTCGTCGACATCTCACATCATGTCTCGCGCGTTGGAGATTTTCAATTGTGTACCGCGGTGTTGTTTTTTTTGTGTAATTTCTGGGCATCTAAAGAGAGAATTTTTTTTTTCCGTAAAACAATCATAATTATTGGAAACAACAGCACAAAATAAAATTGATCCAAACAAATTGATCAAACAAAACAACAACAACAACAAGTCAACAAAACGAAACGTTGCATCAGAGTTTAAAATAAGAAAATTCTTCGAAAAAATTGTAAAATAATTAATTTCTTACATATTAATAAGAAACGTCCACATTTACCCCGCGAAAATCGTTCCAAATTACCCGATTTAGGCAATTCATATTTAAATGCTCGATACTTAAAATATTTTATTCATTTAACTTAAATAGCCACATAAAACTAATAAATGAATTGTAAATGAAAGATAATAACAAAAAAATACGCACTTAAGGCCAAGAAATAATTTTTTCAAAGATTTTTACATACGGCAAAAATTGTAACAAAAAATCAAATTTTAATTATTTACTTACCGTGACAGTATGCGAACGCCAATTTAAATATTTTTTTCTGTCAGGAACGATAAAGCACACACTTGTCAATTCAAACACTAATATTTTTTTTTTAAATACAGAAATAATTAAAATTTAACTGTTTTTAACTAGCCGCTTTTCTCAAATACCCAACTTTCCCCTACAGGTCGGATTGCTTACTAGTACTCGTTTAAAAGCCATTCGGTACAATTAATTGGCTTAAACATTACTCCTAAGTTCTAGGGTTTAAGATATACATAGGCATAGGCGGGATATAAGCTAAGGCCGTCAATACGTTTTTTTTTAAGTTTTTCAGAACCTTACATGTTTTTTTGCAAGCAATTTATTAGCAACTAATTAGCAACAATTTTTTACGCATTTGTTTTAAAATTTTATTACAGTTTAGTGCATGTTTTGCATGACAATGCTAGCTTAACGGTTAAGCTCGCATTGTTACAAAAATTTCGTAAACGGCACAAGAACAACAAAATTTAAACTACGACAACTAATTAGCACAAAAATAGCACTAAATCATTAACATAGTTTCATTTGATTGGGCTGGGGTGCCAAAGCTAGCTTAAAGGATGTGTAAATATGAACCTAAACAAGATCGACAAACTCCCTGGAATCTGGAAACACACCCAAACTAGAAGTGACCAAGTATTTTTCATCAGACTGGCTGTGGAACAAATGAGAGTCAAAACTGATAGTATATATTAAAACAAACATTTTGGCGTCAAAACGAGCTCTCAATATCAATTTTACGGTTTGCTATTTTTTCCATTTATAAAACAGGCAAAAAAATTTTTATTTTTGAATTTTCATAGCTTCACAGTTCATCATAACAAAAATCCGAAAAAAGAGATTTTTAAAAAATTCACACTCTACAACACTAAAAAAAATACCCTAAAATTGGAAAATATTAAAAATTTTCATTTAGCGTTATTTTTGAACTCTGACGTCTTTGGAACGGTTGATCTGAGGAACTTTGTTCATATGATCTTTTTTGCAGAGAGTGAAATTTCATTAAACCGCGTCTTTCAGATTGTTGTTACGATGAACTGTTCCAGAACTATGAAAATTAAAAAATGTTCCTGTGTTACTTAAATGAAAAAAAAAAAAACAAATGGATTGAGGCAAACCTTTACAATGATATCAAGAGTTCGTTTTGATGCAAAGAATTTTGTTTTATTATATACTAGCTGATACCCGCTTACTTTGCTGAGAGTATCTAAATTTAATTGATTGATTAATAGATTCCCTACCTTCATAGCAATATATAAAAATTAATCTATAATATTTTGACAGAAAAAGATGATAGATAGAACTTCCAGACTTTAGATTCTAAGTAAATTCATCAAAATCCTTAAAACTACTTTTCTAGGAAGAGATATTAGCTATCTTACAGGTTCTACAAGATTTTGTCAAATGTCATTTAAATCAATTCAGCTATTTTAGTAGAAAATATTAGCAGTTATTCTACAGCAACCGTCCTTTTTTTAGAATAAATGATATTCAATAATATGTTCAGATCTGAGGTATCTATAACAAAACTTCATTAAAATTCGTTCCGTTTAGTAATTGTTAATTATTTAAAAATTTAGTATATTATTTTAATACGTTTTTCTATTTCTAATTAATTTCTTCGACAATGAACAATACAGAAATTCGAATATTTAAAAAAAATTTATTATTAATTTTATCGGGTGTTAAATTGAAATTTGTATTTATTTTTC
The DNA here is from genome assembly GCA_958496155.1 of Sisyra nigra. Lineage (NCBI taxonomy): Eukaryota > Metazoa > Arthropoda > Insecta > Neuroptera > Sisyridae > Sisyra > Sisyra nigra. The sequence goes on along the minus strand of OY292319.1, from coordinate 19,972,159 downwards.
AGTAAAATTTTGTCAATTGTTTAATTTAAACTTTGTGGAGAATTTCTTTCGCTACTGTGTAAAATTGGTCAGGCCTTCTCTGAAAAAAATGCTATTTCACGAACTCTAACGAAACTTTTTTTATACACACGGTTCTTGTAGAAAACAATTGTAATGCTATTCTATAGGATTCACGTGTTTTTCACTATATATTACTGACGCGAAATATAAATAAAAACCATTCTGGAGCCATATTAGCAATTGGTACAGAACAAAAACCAACATAACATTTTTATTTAATATAGAAGAAGATACCAATAAAACAATACGTACGTCATACAATAGCCAGCCGCTATGCCAACATAATTTTTTTGTCATTTGTAAAAGATAAAAATGGTTCCTGTGGGTTATCCTTAGGAGATAGACATATACCGTCGCGGACTTTTTTATCATTCTTTTTAAGATACACAATTTCGCTGCATTTAAGTTTGATCTATCTCGTAAGGTTGAGCCAGAGTTTGCAATGTAAGTGCACAAAAATATGTTTGTTATGACATCACATAATAAATCTTTAAATTTTCCAACTTTTTTCTACTAAGTTATGTATAAATTATAGCCATTATGTTACCGAGGACTAATAGCTATATAACAAAAAAAATTTCATCAAAATCCCTTCAGTAGTTTTTGCGTGGAAAGGAACAACAAACAAACAGACAAAAAGCTTTTTCAGTTTTATTATATACATAGAAGTACTATCAATTTTTGGACACCATAAGATTTTTTATTTTTTTGAAACACCCTAGTACATATACTAGTGTAATGGTGGGAGTGGTTACCCACATTTATTTACATAAATATATATACAAATACATATGCCAGCGCTGGCCAAGAGCAGATCACATCATAAAGGTATATCATATATTTTTCCCAAGTCAGCTGCGAGAGATAAACACTGCATTTTCCAATTTCCAGCCGCCACATCACTCCCCTCCTAGTGACGATGGTCACGATTGTCGTCGGGCCGTGAGACTCTAGGCTGCTGGGGCCGTCGTGGAGCAGAGGCCGCTTGAACGAGCTGCTGGGCTCGAGTCCGTAAGACGACGCGGGACGAGTATGGAGTAGCTCAACCGAAGATCAGGATGCAGTTAGTCCACCGTTGAATTCCCTGGTGAGGGGGCCGGATGTATGTGGCGACTGGCGGCGTCCATAATGAGGCGAACTGGCAGGTCCACGCAGAATGACTGGTCCTCGCTGTTGCTGCGTGTTTAGATCACGTCGGGGTCACCAGAATGTAATGGTGGGAGTGGTTACCCACATTTATTTACATAAATATATATACAAATACATATGCCAGCGCTGGCCAAGAGCAGATCACATCATAAAGGTATATCATATATTTTTCCCAAGTCAGCTGCGAGAGATAAACACTGCATTTTCCAATGTCCAGCCGCCACACTAGGCCAGTCAAAATCAACGTTATATTCGCAAAACATGATGTATATCTGATTTTTTAGTATTTTGTTTGAACACATTCGAGCTACGTATTCTTTAACATTTTATATTATATTTTATATTCTTTAATCTTAAAAAAATTTATACAGGAAAAACCGTGCAATTTGAGTTTGTTTCAGATTCTGTTCGGTATCTCCTAATCCATGCATTTTTTTTCGGAAGCTATTCTATACGTTTTCTAAAAGCATTAAATTTGTACCAAATTAAGCCCAATCAGTGCTCTGCACGTCAATACATTATCCAGTTACGGCACGTTGAAAATAGGCCAGTTTTTTTCAAAAATTGGAACGTAAGTTTTAGATCTTTTTTGGATCGAAGTGGCGTCGAAACCATTCATCCTACGAGCAGAACTTGTTGAATATAATTCGTAGGCATTTTAATAAGCTTTAAATTAAGAGCAGAGCTGGGTCTGTAAGCCTTGTAGTTCACCTAAAAATCTTAGAGAACCCATATAAGGTAAAATCACATTTGGGTGGGTTCTCCAGTATTGGTGGATCGTCAAGTTTGTCTTGAGGCTCGTCACCGTCGTCCTTTTCAATGATGATAAGGACAGCATTCTTGCACATTTCCCTAGAGGAGATAGCACACATCACAGAACATCTAAGCACTGCTTTTAGGCAAGTGCAGCCACCTCTGCACCCTTTTTTACATTTACAAGAGAGAAGCTTTAGAAGCTCTGCGGGGGTAGTAGTTTGCCGACTGGCCATGTGGATGAGTCCAGCCAAGGTCATATATGTTTAAAAATCATTTCATGTAACAAAAAAGTATTAAGGTACATTTCTGGGAAAATGCGATTTTGCCTTTTATGGTTTTCTTAAAGAATTTGAGAGAACTACGAGGCTTACAGACCCCGCTCTGTGCTTAATTTAAAGCTAATTAAAATGCCTACAGATTATATTTATCAAGTTCTGTTCGTAGGATCAATGGTTTCGAGTTTCGACGTAACTTCGATCTAAGAAGGTCTAAAACTAAAATTTTAAATTTTTGAAAAAACTGGCCTATTTTCAAAGTGCCGTAACTCGGTGACCCATTGACGTGCAGAGCTTCGGTTGAGTTTAATTTGTAACAAATTTAATGCTCGTAAAAAACGTATACCTATAATAGCTCTTTCGAAGAAAAATGCATGGATTAGGAGATACCGAGCAGAATCTGTAACAAGTTCAAAAATTTAACCGTTTTTCCTGTATAAAAATGTTTCCACAACTTTTGAATAGTTGCAAACTTGAGAATAGCCCTAATGGGTCCAAATAACATTCTGAAAAATCAGAGATACGTCATGTTTTGCGAATTCAGCAATTTTTTATGTCGAGTTTGACTGGCCTCCCGAGTCGAAATTTTAGACCTATTTTAGCCTCAAAATCTGGGTTCAAATAGATTGAAACATGACCATTTGCATTTGAATTTAAGACCTCTTTTGAACCTCCAAGTGGCATTTATCGAACAAAATACCATGTTTAGGCCCAAAACAGATCTACGGCAAAAACTTCAAATAGACCTCTCTCTCTCTCTCTCCTTTCTCCACTCTTTCTTGTTCACTCTCTTTTATTGTTTTATTGGTAGGGTTTTTTTTCAAAAAGAATAAGATTTTTATTTTAATATTTTGTTTTTTTTATTCATTAAATATACAAGTTTCATTAATATAAGCGATAAATTTAAAAGTAATAAGAATATTACAAATATCAGTTCTTAGTTCTTAATTTCCTTGTCCTTGTTTACCAGCTCCTTTATTGTCGCCATTGCCATTATTTTTTTCCAGGATTTCGTTTTAATATAATCCACAATATACCTAACCATGTGCATTTCTTTAGAAATTTTATTTAATTCAATAACATCTCTCTGATTACTTTCAAGATAATAAACTAAAGCAAATTTCTTCACACTTTTTCTTTGAAACTCGGTTTTTTCACTTTTAAATTTTTTACATTTACACTTTTAGGCCTTTTGATATAGACAATACTGAAAAATAATCAAATAGTGAAATAAGTTTATTCAATTGTTGTATAATAACTCGTATAGCACTCGAACGGTTAACAAGAGACTAAAGCTGAGTAAAAATGAACCAGAGTGAACAGGATTAAGGGACAAACCAGTAATGTACAAGAATACACAATATTATACTAAGCATCTAAGTAGGAAAGAGAGAGATCAAAAATTTGGGTTATTAGTAAATAATATTTGCAATAGGTGTTGTAAAAAAAAGGAAATTTACAACCATATTTTATGTTTTATGGTCATAAACCATTTTAGGACGAGACGATATGTTCACAAAATATAATAAAAATTTCATGTAGGTTAAAATGCAGACGATGGAATTGTTAAGGTCTATCTGAGGCTCATTTTAGTCTTTGGAGGCCCAAAAGAGGGTCAAAGTACCATTTTAGGACCAAAGGAGGTCTGAAATTTCGACTCGGGCTATACCTAGTACAACGGATATTAAATATCGAGAAATTGAAGCGTAGTCATCCAAATTCCAAACACTAAAATAAAATTTCGATTTGAAAGCAAATTAAAAATTTGTTATGTCAATCCTTGCGATATTAATTCAGTTAAAAATTCTTCTAATCACATTCTACAAATCTTCTATAAGCTTCATAAAAACTTCGAGGAATTCTTTATGAAAATATTGATGGTTTGTTCAAAAAACTATTTAACAAATGGTTCATTCAAATATTTGATCATTTGTATTTGAAATATTTTAATCAATTTAAATACTGGACACAATGACTTAATTGCTTAGTAATTTTTCAAAAAAATTTTCAGCAGGAAATTTGTTGCATACCACTTTTTGTGCTATGAAAAGCCTAGTACGGTTTTAGAGGGGACTGGTGGAATTGCAGGGTATAAAAGTTGAAGCCATCAATGTTTGCATCCACTTTGAAATTATTCTTGTGAAAACATGGATAAATTAAAAATAGCTGCTCTGTTAGTGACCATCGTCATTTATTTGGTAAGATTTTTTTTATTTTTTAATACATTGCCAATATGATTTGTCCTAATCTAATGGTAGTGTACTTAGTATGGTTTTGTACAAGGGTGTCCAATCTTTTGGTCACTGGGAGCTACTTTTCTATTTTAAATTTGCTCGGGATCGACTTCTAATAAGGTTCTTATGGACAATTTAATTGGTATTTTATATCATTCTTCAAAGTTTAAATGTACCTTAAATGTACCCAACTGGTTCGACTTTCGAGATTTATTATTCCTATAGGGTGTTAAGAAATCTAAAAAATGTTTTTCTTGATTGGTCTCGGGATCGACAGGTTCCTATTGGGACCATTGGGGTAAGATTTTTTATGCATTAAAGTGAAATAGTCAAGCTTTTTAAAATGTCTTGTTTATTATGCTTTCAAAGTAATAAACTTTTTAATTTTTTTTTTTTCACAACCACTCTATGGAAGTTAATGCCATGTTATGGATCTTATTGAAACATATAAACATAGATATTGGAAAGTGTTCTTTTTAAGTTCGCTATCTGACAGTTTAAATATGAACTAGTTTAGTTGTTTTTTTGTTAGCAGAAAACCAGGTTAGGGCTCGTTCCCCGCACCGCAGCCTTAGGCTTTTTGTACTCCTGTTCTGCTCATGTATCCCTGGTGTACAGGATTCTTGCTTATTCCAGGTTCAGCATTCTGCCTAGCAGTAGCAGTCCCTGAACAAAGCTTTTTGCGCGATTTGTACCTGTTTGGGTGTCATTTATCCCAAACAGGTGTCGCCACTTTGTGAGGGCTTTGCAGTCAAAAATGACAAGGATTGCGTTTTCCTCCCCATCCCCACACAGTATTCAATTGGGGTCCTCTTGATACATCCCAATAATCTGCAGATGCTTTCTCAGTCTATAGTATTCGGTTATCAGTGCCGTTACTGTCCTGCATTGGTTTCATCCCAGTCGTAAAACTTTAGCGGTGAGCGAGGGGAAAACTCTCTCTATCACTATATTGCTGAGCTTTTAGTTTAGTGGCATTTAAAATAGTCGATGTTTTATACTGTTAAATACATGGGGAAAACATTAAAAATGTAATTTCAATACTAATTTAAAAATAAATCATAAAATAGTAACTGCCGTAGGGAGAAATTACGTCCCTGGTAGATTTCCCAAAAATATTACAAATGACACAGAGTACTGTTGGTTGCATATAATAAGCAAAGATACAAAAAATCGAATATCGATAAAAATCGATTATTATGATTTTTTTAGCATTTCGAGATAACAAGAATTAAATAAAACTCTAGCAGGGGTCAGTTGGAAATATATTTTTTTTAAATTACTTCTACACCAATTTTCCAATAGAAACTCATTGGAAATTGCGAGACTAATTCATTTGAAATTCACTCACACTCTTCAAAATCTGTATTGCCTACATGAAAATTTCAAAAATGTATATCTACTTAAAAAAATTTTAGATTTGCTCGTTGAAAAGTAATTAATGAATATTTAATTCAAATATTTGGTTATTTGGATATGATAAATTTCAAATACCTAATTTTAATACATAACAAAATGACTTACCTTTGAAAAATGGAATAAAAAATTCCAGGTACATAGTTTTAGGGGGGATAAACGTGGAAATATAGGGTGTTTAAGTTAGTAGCTATAAGCAATGTCTGATTCCACTGTTAAATTAATTATTTTTGTAAAAACATGGATAGATTAAAAGAAATTGTATTACTGACCATTTTCATTCAATTGGTAAGATTTTGTTATTATTAGATATTTAACTAATAAGGTTAATAGTGTAGTGCAGTAATATGGTAGTGCCTCAAAAATTTCTCCCCAATTTGTTCATCTGATAAATTTAATAATATTCTAGTTTTTGTATTGTACTTGAGAATCAAGATGGATAACCATTTTAGTTTTTTAGTTTCTAGTTATTTTTTTTATTCTATCCCTGTTTTCAATTTTCATCAAGTTTATCCAGTAGTTATAAACAGTATAAATCGTTTATAACGACACCGGATATAATAAACAACCGGTTGTAACGTACAAAACCTTTGGGTCCCGTGATATGTCTTAGATAAAATACATAGGAAACCGTTTATACAATACAACCGTTTGTAAAGTACAATTTTATAATAATTAAAATTAAAAACGTTCAAAAAACAATAATTACAATTTTTAAATGTCCAAAAAATAATAATTAAAATTCTTACCAGCAAATGATTTTTAAAATATGGCATATACATTTAAGTCTGAATTGAGTTTTTGGAAACGAAACAATGTCTTGGAAGTCATTTTCCATTGAGGAAAATTTCGCGAGTTGAATCAGGAGATTTTGTGAGTGATCTTGAGGGTGAAAGAGGAACATATCGTTCCACTATATTGGGAATTTTAAAAACTAAAGAAAAAATAAACTAGCAGTTGAACAAGTACCATAAAAAGTTTCCCTCCAAAATAATTGTTAAATTATTTTCCCTTGATATAACAAATGCATACGTATACATTTAATACATATATACATTACACAATTACTCGTACCTATATGTTTTAAAGTGTATGTATGCATTGGGCGTTATGTTCAGTTATAACGAATTGTTCACTTTAAGCGATACCTATCGGTTATAGTGAATATCGCTTATAACGAACGAAATTTGACGGTCCCCTGAAGTTCGTTATAAACGATTTCTACTGTATATAGTTATATAGTATATACAGGATAGTCACAGTATCGACGTAGAAATATTTTTCAATAAAATCACGGTGTTTGAAATATTAATGAAAAATCGATAAGTGGGATAATTCAACTCACACCCTAAAACTCACACTCTAACGATTAAAGCATTTATTCTTCTCCTTCTTTCTTTCTCCCAGGCTTTTCTCTATTCAGGGACGCCGTTCCGTTCCGTCGCTTTTCCCTCTAACCAGCTCTATTTTTGGCGTCCTCCTCTATCAGTCCTTTTTCCCATATCTTATGAAACACAGTTATTCCATTTCTTCCTCAGTCTTCCTACTGGTCTTCTTTCTTCCACTTGAATTCTGTCCACTCGCTTCCCAACATAGTCCTCTCCCCTTTACGCCACATGTCCATACAACTGCAGCCTTCTTTAATGTATTTTTCTTAAGCACTCTACCACTCCAAGTGTCTCGCTTATTCTTTCATTCTTGATCCTATCCTTTCTCGTCTCCCGTCTGCTATAGATGAGCGCTGACCTCACAACCGTCTTGTATACTCGGCGCCTCATCTAACTGGATATTCTTTTCCAGTTCCTCCACCCAACTGAATTCTGTGATTTACTTCTCTGGATTAGAACATTTATTATGTAGTTCAATTAGGTTTTCTTTATTCTTTTCCGGAACTAACAAAACAGCAAACTAAACCAAATAGGACCAAAAATTTAGTGTTAAAAGTAACTTCACATTTAATTGTATTTACAGGACCTCGTCCAAGATGTGGTGGGAAACTCTCAGCTTTTCTCGGGGCAACCAACTCCAAGCGACAGCAACCGAAATCAGGACCATATTCATAAGCCGACCAACGTATACCGCATGCGGGATTTTCTTGAATATCCAAAAGAACTTCCGTTTGATGAATGGGAAGTATACGGTTTGAAGGGTCCAAGTCTAATACGAGCTCCGCCTCCCGGTTACGTTCCCTTTGCACATCGGAAAAGTTCAACCACAGTCCCAACCACCACTAAGCCTAATGCTCTACAAAAATTCCTCTCGGCACCAAACCGTAAATCTGTCAAGGACAAGGACATGTACCATGAGAAAAAAATCGCCAAATTCATGGAAGAAAGAGCGCGACAAAATGCGTTAAGATTAGCTGCTATAGTGCTCACAACAAGAGCCCCACATCCCTGGTATTGGAGGCCCAGTTTTCAACTCGATGAAGTGGCAAAAGTGGCAAGCACGGTCCCAAGCAAAAAGGAAAGTTTTGGCCAGAATGTTCTGCAACCGTTAAATAAACTTGATGAGAACGTAAAGAAAAATCAAGATAGAGAAAGTACTATGGATACTAAGAAAAATGATAGCGTGGATGAAGTATTTAAGAATCATTACGAGGAAAAACATGGAGGCAACAACTATAAATATGGTGCTGAAAATGTAATGAAAACAGCTGAAAATGATGGTGAAAATCAACTTCAAAAAGAAAAGGTAGAAGAAGTTACTAAAGTTTGGAATGAAGAAGATGAAAACGAAGAAACTGAACAAAATACAACCACAAACAATGACCACGTCAAAAATGAGAATTACGGGGAAAATGAAGAACAAGATGAAGAGAATCAGAATGAAGAGAATCAAGATGAAAAGAACCAGGATGAAGAGAATCAAGATGAAGAGAATCAAGATGAAGAGAATCAGGATGAAGAGAATCAATATGAAGACCAGAATAACGACGAAACAATAAACGAGGAAAGAACCGACGAAGGTGAGAGAGCAGAGACTGAACATGAACCTCTAGTTGAAAATAGCGATGAATACGCAGATAGAGATGAAGATGGAGATGAAAATGGAGATGAACCAATGGTCCAATATGAAGATAAAAAATCTGCTAAAATGAACAATGTTGGTTATAAAGATTACAATCCCAATGTTGACGAAATAGAAAACGAAGATGAAAACGAAGATGAAAATAGATATTCTTATAACCCTTATCCAGCAGGTAAAGGACACTCCTACCCCAATGGATATTCTAATGATATCTATCCAACTGTTATTACGCACTACTGCTCAAATGTCGCAAAAGGAAACCAAGGTAAAAACAGATATCCTTATGATACCAATCCAGCAAGTAATGGACACTCCTACCCTAATATTGACGAAGAAGAAAACGAAAATAACTATGGATATTCTTATGACACCTATCCAGGAGGTAATGGACACTACTACCCCAATGTAGCGAAAAAAGGAAACAATGATGAATATGAACGTCATCAAATACAATTTTCCTCTCGGCCTTATAATCAAATCAAACAAAAACCATTACGCGTTCAATCAAAAGTGAGGCCATTCCAAAAGTATCTTCCACATGAGCCAGTAGACGATTTTGGTCCAGTTTTCGACCATAACAACCGTCACGCATCCATCGGAAACGATGATGAATATGAACGTAGTCAATTGAAGTTTTCCCCACATTCTTATAACCAAATCAAACAAAAACCATTACGCGTTAAATCAAAAGTGAGGCCATTCCAAAAGTATCTTCCACATGCGCCAGTAGACGATTTTGGTCTAGGTTTCCAGCATACCAACCATTATGCATCCAATGAAATCGATAATGAATATGAACGTAGTCAATTAAAATTTTCCCCTCGTCCTTATAATCAAATGAAACAAAAACCATTACGCGTTAAATCAAAAGTGAGACCATTCCAAAAGTATTATCCACATAACCCAGTAAACGGTTTTGGTCCAGTTTTCGACCATAACAACCGTTACACATCCACTGAAAACGATAATGAATATGCACGTCATCAAATAAAATTTTCTCCTTGTCCTTATAATCAATTCAAACAAAAACCATTACGAGTTAAATCAAAAGTGAGACCATTCCAAAAGTATCTTCCATATGAGCCAGTTGACGGTTTTGGTCCAGGTTTCCAGCATACCAACTATCACTCATCCTTACCAAAACAGCCAAAACGTATTCCTTCATCGTCCCATTTGCACCGAGTACAAACAGTCTCACGAGAACAACCTCGTCCCCAACAACTAGCCGTCATCAACAAAGCGTTAAATCCACCCGTTCAAAACCCGTCTGGTGGACATTTACCCATGAAATCCACAAAGAAACCGATTGTCAAAGTAACTCCCCGTGCAACACCCAAACCAAAGCCTCAAAACAGCAATGGAAAGCGAACGTCCAAGAAAATACTTAACACCGTACCGAACGGAGTTCGAGTTCCAAATCGAGTACCTTTCCGAGATCCAATTCGTTTCTTTAGTAACTAAAATTAATGTAAGATACGATTAATATTAGAACTTAATTTATTTTGTTACTTTTTAGAAGTTATCCAGACTTAATTTAGACTAAGCGTATCTTTAAAGACTTTTTCATAGGTTAATAATAAATAGCTTACTCCTAGATAGAGATTAGGAAGGATATGAGGATGATAGGAAAAAAGATTGGACAATAGTTTTCTCCGTTTTTAGGTGGTGGAAGATAGCCTTGGCTCGCGTGTGCAAGGTTGCATCCCTGAAGTATGTCTTTCCATTACCGGACTAATAAAAGAGTACCTATTCGCTACTCTAGGATATCAAACTATCTTTTATTATCCAATTTTGACAGATTTTTCAATCCTAATTTCAATTTCAATATTTTTTTTATGAAGTAACAAATCTTCAGATAAGAAACCAGAAACTTGCAAATACAATTTGCCCTACAATTTTTTTTATTTTTTTGAAAATTTTCTTTTAATTTTTGTACAGCTGAAAGCAGGCCCCAGTAACTTAAATGCGAGAAAAACTAAAAAAAGTGACCGTTTTTCTCGAATTTTTTAGTACTTTTGGGTGGCGCTGGTAGTTTAGTTGCACGACAGCTGTTAACTATTTGGGTTGTCATTTATCAGTTCCTAATGCTATTATCATCGTTACTGTCACCAATGTCAACTTTGTAATTATTCTCATATAATAACAATAATAATAATAACAATAAAAATAATTTGCCTGACGTTAAAAAAATATTATTTCCATAACCTCCATAAAAGTCATCGTGCAACTGCACTACTAGCGCTATCTGCAAGCAGTGATAAAATAGGATCATATTCTGTAACATGGAGAAGAAGAGGGCTGGCTGGAAGTCTGAAAAAACTGATTTTTAATACAATATCCCTCAAATTTTCTACCTAGCTTAGATCTTTAAGTTACCTTAATTTTTAATTTTAATTTTATTTAGAAAAAATGTTTAGATTAACTCTATTTTAAATGTATCAATAAAATTTTTATCATAATAAACAAAGTGTCAAGTCAGTTGTATATTCCTGGTATCCTGTTTTGTACTTTTTTGATAGAAGAACATTACCTACGTAGTATCAAACTTGGTTGAGGGGTGCTACAAATTGATGGCAAAAACTTTGTTGACTTAAACACTGCAATAATTACTTTGGTTTAAAAGTCACAAATCCAAGAGATCAAACTTTATTCGATGCCTCACAACAATTGGCATTGGAAGTTTTGCACCCAACAGGGCTAACATATTTTCCAGATTCAGTTGCAGCTCCTGACGTTCTCGAATTTTATGTTTCCAAAAAAAATAGCACACTTGTAGTTAGTAAAAGTAAGACACAAAAATATCTAATCTCAGAGCATATTAGACAACTTCTGCTAGTCAAAAAGAACGCCAAAAGAAGATGGGAGCAAACAAAATATCCGCCACACAAAAGCGCTTACAACACAGCCACAAGAGATTTGAAACAAGCCATCAAAGACTAACGAGAACATCCGCATAGAATTAAACTGGCAACTATTAATAAACCAAGCAACGGGTTTTGGAGGAAAATAAAAACATCCACAAAAGAAAAAATAGAATCACACCCCCTACAAAAAAACAACGTATGGTACACAACTACAAAAGAAAAGGCAGATCTTTTTAGTGAAGAATAACAAAATCAATTCACTCCCTACAGTTGTCAAGATCTGGAACACAAAATGATGTTGGAAGGTGTAATAAAACAACATATTTTCTTGAGTCCTTTAAACTTACATTTTACACCTATGCAACTCTATAACGCAATCTTGAGAGCACCGAACAAAACCTCTGGACACGACCTAATAACCCAGCCATTGCTCAAAGCTCTACCACGAAAACCCATTGTTCAACTGACACAAATATATAACGCTATTATTCGAAGAACCTACTTTCCAAAATTGTGGAAAAAAGTAATCATAATAATGATTCCGAAACCGGGTAAATCAAAAAAAGACCCTAAAAACTACAGACCCATTAGCTTGCTGACAATATTCTCAAAAGTCTTTGAAAAACTAATATTACCCCACCTTCTCCATCAAACAATAGAGCAAATCCCAAACGAGCAATATTGATTTAGGCAACAGCATTCTTGCCCATACACCAACTGTATAGGGCCATAAAGGCGATTATGGAGGCTTACGAGGAGAAGAAGGTCTGCTTAGGTCTTTTCCTGGATACAGAAAAAGCTTTCGACAAAGTATGGCATACAGGACTGCTTTGTAAACAAAAGCCACTGTTAACAGACACCAACTTCAGAATCATACAGTCATACCTAGCTGGGCGCACTTTTAGTGTAAGAATTGAAAACACCTACTCCCCTTACAAGGAAATGCGATCAGAAGTGCTACAGGGAAGCGTACTCGGGTCTTTTCTGTACACAATTTATACGTACGACTTCCCCAAAACAAATTCAACAATATTGGCGCAATACGCTGATGATGTCGCCATATTGTGCAAGGGGGACTGCGTTGAAGTAGCAGAAAAAATTCAAGAGCATACAGCATTGGTCCACGGGTGGTGTAAAAAATGGAGAATCCGTCTAAATCCAGAGAAATTCAAAATAATAAGTTCATCCTTAAAACAAAAATAAACCATTTCCCAATAACTCTGGACGGGATAACAGTAACCAGGGTGGACACGATTTATTACTTGGGTCTAACCATGGACTCTAGACTCACCTGGAACGTACACATCACAGGCCTCACAGCTTGACTACGTATCCGCCTTAAGCAACTTAAATGGCTAATTGGCAACAGTGCTTTATCAATGAATCTGAAGCAACTCTTATATCTTCAAGTTGTGAGACCTGTTTGGATGTATGGGTTTGAGCTTTGGGGTACAGCATTTAAAAGCCAAATAAATCGAGTACAGGTGACTCAAAATAGGACTTTGAGACTTCTGACTAATGTTTCGTGGTACGTTACAGGTGCCACTCTGCACCACGACTTAGAAATGCCAGAAGTAGAGGCTGTTAACCAAAGCAACTATCATAAGCTAAGCGAAACATTCGCATCTCACCCTAACCCAACTGTACGGGAAAACCTAAATAATCTGCCTCCACCCAGGAATCAAAGAAGGCCCAAAAAACAAGGCTCAAAGAGAAAGAAGCATGCTGATTTAGTGGAGGATTAATCTCCACAGTAATAATAAAAATAAAAGAATAACTTTTAAGGGCCATCAAAGAATGGTGACCTTATTCATGTGACAGGTTAATCTGACTCTAGTCAGCTTCTGCACTGTGTCTGCCCAACCATAATGCCGACTTGGCAAGAAGTTTTATCAAGGAGAGAAATAAAAATAAAAATTAATACTATTCCGAACAAACATAGAGACAATGAAAAGCGATGAAAAAGAATGGAACATTCTACGTTTTTCTTGTAAGTTTTAATAATGGACATTTAAACCGTTTCATTATTAACGCCAACGGTTTTGAAAGTTTCTAGAAAGTTCAAAAGTGTATAATTGTTTGGATAAACAAGTATACGAGTATATGAGGCAGTCAGTCGGTTGAATGAATTAATTCATTCTGAGTCACTTAGTCAGTAAATACAATTGATTGCGATACGAACGATTTAAAAAGTATTCAAAAAGTGATAAATTGTATAATCACGAGTAAAAATAAATAAAGTCGTTTGGTTTATTAAATGTTTCAGAAAGAACCTTTAACGAGAAGCTCAGTACAGGTTTGAGAAATCCCGTAAAAATATATTGCTTACACGTGTTAAGACTCACGTATCATTGTTACGACAAGATCAACGTCTCTTTTACGTCGATTTGACATCATAGTTACATTGAATTTTATAATGAGCTGTTGTTAAGACTAAAGGTGAGACAAGTCGAATGTCTCATAAAATGTTGGAACAAAAATGTAGGATAAGGATTTTTTTTATTTATTTAATGGTAAAACTCAATAAAACAAATAAAGTAACAATATTACGTCAAATAGATACTTAAATGTTGAAAAGGAAATTCACATACTGCAGATATGCATTTAAGTATCCACTCAAAGTATGGTAAAATCAGGAGGCGTTTTCATTCAGTTCTAAGAGTATTTTTTCGACGAGATCGCGTTCAGGATCGCCTGGAACGTTTGGGCTGTGAGTCCCAGCCAGGGACTGGATGACGTCGACGCCGGCGTACCCTCGAAATCGCAACCAAAGACATAATCGTAATCCGTATAATCCAAAGCAACTAAATTGTATTTTGCATAGTAAATCGCAGCAAATGCTGAGTAGATGAGAATCGCCGCCGTTACCAACTAAAAAAAAAGCATTAAATATTTATCATTTTCAATATGAATCATTAGGAATAAACATTTTTAAGAGCTTCAAATCTAAACTGAAACCAAGAAATGAATACTTTTCAGAGATTTACAAGCTCATTAATAATATGTGTTTTTCAGAAAGGATTAGAGAAACATTTAGGGGGATTCACATCATTTTTGACGCCTCGAGCTGTTTGTTTTAAGTCTAAGGCTAAATTGAATGAAAAAATTGGGAAAATAACTAAAAAATTGAAAATCCCCTAACTATTGTTGATATCATTTTTCTATGACATGATTAGAATGATAGAAAACTATCACAAGCCCGCATCAAAAATGAGAAAACAAAAGTCGACACAGTGTCGACAGCCGCAATCAGCTTGTGAAAAGCTTCAAATCTTCTTTTGGCTTCATGAAAACTTCGGAGAATTCCTTATAAAAATATTGATGGTTTATCAAAAAACTATTTAACAAATGGTGCATTCAAATATTTGTACATTTGCATTTGAAATATTTTAATCAATTTAAATACTGGACACAATGACTTAATTGCTTAGTAATTTTTCAAAAAAATTTTCATCAGAAAATTTGTAGCATACCACTTTTCGTGCTATGAAAAGCCTAGTACGGTTTTGGAGGGGACTGGTGGAATTGCAGGATATAAAAGTTGAAGCCATCAATGTTTGCATCCACTTTGAAATTATTCTTGTGAAAACATGGATAAATTAAAAATAGCTGCTCTGTTAGTGACCATCGTCATTTATTTGGTAAGATTTTTTTTATTTTTTAATACATTGCCAATATGATTTGTCCTAATGTAATGGTAGTGTAGTATGGTTTATACTATGATTTAGTATAAGTTCTAGTGTTCCAAAATTTTTTATTTAATGTTGATTTGGTAATATTTCCCTTTCAGATTTTGTATTGTTTTTTAGAATGTTGCTAAGCAACTACTTAAAATTGCCTTATCTGTATTATACCAGATCCCTCCAAGTTAATTTACTAGGTAGTTAAATAATATACAGAATAGTCAGAGCATTGCCGTTCAAAAGCAAAATTTATAGATATATATATACTTCTGCTGATCTAAATTTTGAGCATATTTTTTTGCCATATAATAAGATTTTTTATGCATAAACGTGAAATAGTCGAGCTATTATAATGTCTTGTTTACTATGCTTTCAAAGTGATGAACTTTTTAAACTTTTTTTTAATTTTACAACCACTCTATGGAAGTTAATGCCATGTTTTGGATTGTATTGAAAAATATCTGCTGCGAGGCGTCACAGTACTTCCTTTAACTTTCATTTATGAAACTCGTTGTTGGTTAAAAGAACTATAAGCATTTTATAACTATACATATAAACATAACTATATGCGCCACCTATTGGCGCAGTGGCTAGAGCAGTAGTTCTCTCCACTTCATGCGTCAAGTGGTTCGGGTTCGATTCCCGTTGAATCCTAGACTTAAGATCCTAGACCTAAGATTAAAATTGACCAACAGAAATTTTCTGTGTTTAGACAGTCGTGATATGACCAAAGCTGTTAAAGCGACTTAAAACACCAAAAAAAAAAGAACTATATGCATAAAAGTATACAACTTATATGTTTAAATGAATTCCCAACATTTACCCCAGAATCGTCCTTTTTCGAATTTTCCCAGGAAAAAGTTTCAAATACAACCTGTAGGCATCAATGAGTCTAAGAACTATAATAAGTTTAAAGAAAATCGTCGGAGCTGTTTTCAAAAAAAATTGCAAAAGCTTTGGCAAAAATTTTCAAAAGCTTTGCGGCACAACTAGGTATAATATGGGGGTCAAATTCCAAATTTGGTGAAATTCATATAAAGCTTGCAATACAAAATGGCTGTCACACACAAGAAGACACATGGACACACACACACACAGACATATTTCTAAAAACCTCTTTTTTGGACTCAGGGGACCTCAAAACATGTATTTCCGGTGAAAGTTCGAATTCGAAAATTCGACCCGATTACAATACTTCCTTTACTATTTATAATAGTGGTAAAAGAAAGTAAAAACAACAAATAAATAAAACAATTTTTTTTTAAATTCTGTAAAATGTTTTATATTATGAAAATCAAATTTTTTAACCATACAACACATAATATAATTTTAAAAATTTCCATGAATCATCGCGAAACAGTCACCGAAGATTCTTCGATTTGATCCACTATATTGGTTGTTCGGAAAGTAATTTCTTTTTTTTTTGTATAATGAATAAATATTTTATTAAATTTTCTATTGGCCATTCTAGTCCAACACCTTTTGCCATCTTTCTGGTAGTAGAATAATTCCACGTTCATAAAATTTTTGGTCTTTTTTGGCAAAAAACTAATCCAGGTGATTTTGGACCTCTTCATTTGAAGTAAAGATTTTACGGTCCAAAAAATTTATCAATGACCGAAAAAAAATAATAATCTGAAGGCGCCAGATCTGGAAAGTATGGTGAGTGTGGCAGTATATCCCATTCAAGCTGTAAAAGCTTTTGGCAAGTGACCAAACTTGTATGAAGTCTTGCATTATCTTGGTGGAACACGACCCCTTTTCTGTTGATTAATTCTGGCCTTTTCTGTTGACGTGCATCATTCAGTTTTTCCAGCTGATTACAGTAGACTTCCGAATTAACTGTTGTGTTATCCGGAAAAGCTCAAAAAAACGATTCCTTTAAAATCCCACCAAACAGACAGCATCACCTTTTTTTGATGGATATTGGCTTTTGAAATGCTTTGAGCCGGTTCATCTTTTTTGCTCCATGATCTCTTGTGTTTGAAATTGTCATATACAACCCATTTTTCGTCCCCAGTAATGATACGCTTCAAAAATGAATCATTTTCGTGGCGTTTGAGAAGCGAATCACAGACATCAACGCGACGACACAAATTTCTCTCCGTGAGGACATGAGGAAATCATATATCGAGCTTTGAAGTCAAACCCAGGCCTGAATTCGATAAATTTAACCTCTCACCGATTTCACGTATTGTTATTCGTCGATTCGCATCAACTAATGCCTTGATCATGTCTTTAAATAAGCTTCAACCGGCCTTCCGGAACGTGGTGCATCTTCGACGTCAAAATTACCGGATCAAAATTTTGCAAACTAGTTCTGGCACTGGCGTACTGTTAACACATCTTCGCCATACACATCGATTAATTTTTTTCTGGCTTGAACAGCATTTTTACCTTTTCTATAGTAAAAAAGTAAAATATGACGAAAATGATACCAACTAAAAACTGCTGCGTAAAATTAATCGAAATTTTTCACACACAAGCCTTGCTATATCAGCTCTAATAATATATAATAAGGATTATACGGCTTAAGTGTGAAATTGGGCTCTAAAACATAAAATCAACTCCTCGGTCGGGAAAAAACGAAATTACTTTCCGAACAACCCAATATAATGACGAATGCATTGCATTTGAAATACGTATTTGGAGATACATGGGAATGGTTTGGATTTTTTTTTGTTTAGTTTTACATTTATTTTTTGCTTAGGTTTATATTTTAATAGGTATTTTCCTTTGTAAATATGATTGGAAAATTTTTTCTAATGGAATAATTTAGGTTTTTTCATAAATCCTTTCAATTAATCAATCGTCATTACTATCAAGTATGTTATAGTAGAGTTTGATCTTAGTTACTATTTTAGTAGGCCTAACAATTTTCGATTTGTATCTTACATATTTTGAAATTTTTGAATTTTTTAACAGAGAAATGACTAATTGGTTGGTTACTAGCATTATAATTCCTATTTTTTTAAGTCATAAAATTGAAAATTAGGGAAGAAAAAAACATTGAAAGGATAAAATGACTGAATGTTTATTGCTTCAAAAGTCTTTCTATTTTTTTTTGAATTCAATGCTTTTGAATTTTTTTATTATTTCAATATTCTTTTTTACTCATGAGTCATTTACTGCAAGCTATCTTATAGGTTGATTTGTTATCCTTAAAGTGACTCAAAAATTTTGCACATTTTTAAAATTGATTTTTTAATTATTTTATCTGTTAAAATAGTATAACTTGATTATTACAACTCAAAACTTTGTAATGCAAGATGTAGAAAATTGTTAGGCCTATAGAAATACTAACAAATATATTCAATCGAACGCTATTATTACAATATATAGATTGAAAGTGCCAGTGATGACGATTGATTAAATGAGGGTTTATTTTTTATATACCTAATATTTTGTCTTGTATGGTTTAAAATTTGATGTTCATACAATAAAACATTTTACAGAATTTAAAAAAAACATTTTTCAATTAATTTGTTTTTTTTTAATAGAACTAATGGTCGCTATCCAAACATTAGTGCGGTATATATTTTTTAAAAGAAAATATGTTCCAGCAAATCGATTTTCTCGAAATTTTTGCGATAAGTAGTTACTTGATAGTTGCATAAAATATATTTTTACTTTCTTTTACTACTATATAGATAGTAAAGGAAGATAGTAATTGGGTCGAATTTTCGAATTCGAGCTTTCACTGGAAATACATGTTTTGAGGTCCCCTGAGTCCATAAAAGTGGTTTTTAGACACATGTCTGTGTGTGTGATAGCCATATCGTATCGAAGGCTGTATATGAATTTCACCGAATTTGGAATTTGACCTCCATACTATACCTAGTTGTGCCGCGATGCTTTTGGTTGAAATTGGTCAACCGAAAGCTTCGCTTTATTCTAGGAGTTTTTGAGCTTTTTCAATTTTTTTCGACAACGGCTCCATCGATTTTCATTAAACTTTTTACAGTTCTTAGACTTTTTGATGCCTACAAGTTTTATTTGAAACTTTTTTCCTGGGAAAATTCGAATAAGAACGTTTCTGTAGTTGGGTCTGAGTTCTTTAGGTTGGGAATTCGTATATACATATTAGTGATGTAACGAATGTCCAATTTTTCACATTCGTGAATGCGAATGCGAATGTTGACTTTCAAATAAAGGGTATACTTTATATCCAGAAAAAATGTACGGTTCCCGTGGGATAGATATTTTTTTTTATAGAGCAAAAAATTAACTTCTTTTTTTACAATGTGGTAGTTTAGGGGTCAGCGAATAATATAGGTTACTTCTTACACCGGAAAAATGAACGGTTCCCATACGGTAGTAAAACAAGTATCTATTCTATAGGAACCGAGTATTAAAAAGCAGTTTCGTTAAAGTTCACGAAATAGAGTCTTAACTAATTTTCCTTAAAAAGATTTGATCTACTTTTTACTCAGGAGAGATGTACTATTCCCGTGGGTTAGATATGTTTTTTGTTTATCACAGAGTTAAAGATTGATATGATTTTTGTAATGTGGTAGTTTGGGGGAGAATGATATAGCTTACTTTTAAGGCTAGAATAATGCATGGTTCCCATGGGATGGCAAAACAATTATATCCTACAAGAACCGTACATTTAAAAGTTTCGGTAAAGTAAAGTTTTTTTTTTTAAATTAAGTTTTGCTAAAGATCCTATAGGATAGCTACTAATTTATTCTTTTAAGGGAGCATCCGTTAATTACGTGAGGCGTTTAGGTACCAATGGGGTCGAGCCAAATCTCATCTAATCTTACTTTGGGGAAAAGAAGGGTCTCGCAAATATCACGTTTTTTTTTTCAGAAAACAAACATCTTGTAAATATTACATTAGATTTAGAAATTTCTTTGGATCTAAAGTATTATAAAGTCTGAAAGTATCTATCATCTTTTTCTGTCAAAATAGATTAATTTTTACATTTCGCTATAAAGGTAGGGAATCTTTTAATCAATCAGTTAAATTAAGTTACACTCAGCGAAGCAAGCGGGTATCAGCTAGTATATCATAATTAAAACGAAAGATCAACTTCGATAGCTACTAGAATTTTAACTTTGATTACATTTTTTTTTTGTTTTCTGTAAAAAGATATTTTAAATTTTATTAAGTATTTAATTAAAATCCTAGTTATAATCTACTTAATAAGTACAATTCGTACATTATAAATTGCAACAAGACTTAATAGATCTAGAATAATATAACTACCGTTTATCAAAATATATACAACAGTTTATACCTAATTGGGGTTTTTGTAAACGAAAAGAAGGCATTTAATAATTTATTTTAGTTCTGATTCTTTCATTACTAATTAAACTAACAAGAATATAAAAAAAAAGTATTTTTAACTTCTCAAAATATCCTATCTTAAAACTGTTCCGTGATCATTTAATTATTCAAATGTTTTTATAAAATAAAAAATATGATTTTTATCAGTTTTATTATCATTTAATATATTTTTTTTTCGGTTTGTCAAAAACATTCGCGTAGTTTCTTACGAATGCGAATGCAAATGTAAAAAAATATGCGAATATTTATAAAGGTTGTATGCATATAGTTCTGTTTATATGTATATAGTTACAAAGTGCTTATTTTTCTTTTAACTAACAGCGAGTTTCATAAATGAAAGTAAAAGAAAGTACTGTGACGCCTCGCAGCAGATATTTTTGGTAGGTGTCAACTAAGAGGGAGGTATAAAAACAGACACTCAAATATTTAATTAATTTTTTTACCACTTAGATATTTTGATGTGAGCACAAAAAAAAAACAGAATATTGAATTCATTAATTTAAATGTTATTTTGAAAAGTTTGTTTTGTTATCTTTATTAGTTTCGGAGAAAAAAAGGTTAAGGCTTGGTGAAGGTTTTTGGTTAAGGCTTGTAATAAACGAAGGTTTACTTTAAATTTTAGAATATTGAGCTTGAAAATATCTTGGAGATTTTTATGTTTTTAACTTTAAATTTTCCTCATAAATGCCCAAAAGACTGCATTTTCTATAGTTAATTTTCATGGTAGAGAAAATAAATACAACAATTCCAGTCATTCTTATAATGCTGACAATTACTTGATAAGATTTAGGAAAAAATCTGCGAGAACTCCCCTTGAAAAGTTGATTTTTATTAAATGGAATGATCCAAATAAAATATATTATTCAAAAATGTTTTAAAATATCAATCAAAACTTCTCATTTCTTCGGTGAAGATTTGACCAAGGTCGAAAAACAAGTTCAATTTAATCGGATTAAAAATCGACGTTCACGACAAATGCAGATATTTTTGAATTTCTACAATTTCTATTACTTATACGAACAAAAAACGATTACAAAACGATGATTGTCGAACATAGGTCAAAACTTAAAAGCATACAATTTTCGTACTGTCCTTTTCCTACCATCTAAATCTATTATAACATAGGTATATAGGCTAAGTAGTCAAAATCAACAATAAATTCGCAAAACATGATGTATTTCTGATTTTCTAGTATGTTGTTTGGACCCATTAGGGCTATGTATTCTCAAGTTTGCAACTCTAAAAAAAAAATAGTGGAAAAATTTTTATAGAGGAAAAGACGTGAAATTTTTGAACTTGTTTCAGATTCTGCGCGGTATTTCCTATTCCATGCATTTTTATTCGAAAGCTAGTCTACACGTTTTTTAGGAGCAGTTTTGTTACAAAATAAGCCCAACCGGAGCTCTGCAGATCAATGGATTACCGAGTTACGGCACTATGAAAATAGGCTAGTTTTTTGAAAAATTATAAATTTTAGTTTTCGACCCTTTTTGGATCGAAGTTGCGTCAAAATCATTGACCTTACGAGCAAAACGTATTATATAAAATTTGTAAACAATTTAATAAGCTTTAAATTAAGAGCAAAGCGGGGCCTGTAAGCCTCGTAGTTCTCTCACGATCTTAGAGAACTTATTAAAGGTGAAATTGCTTTTTTATGAGTACTCCAGTATTGGTGGATCGTCAGGGTTTCTTGAGGTTCGCCACCTTCGTTCTCTTCATTGCAGTTTTGCACATTTTCCCAGAGTGGGTATCACACGCAATAGAGGAGTTTTAGGAGCTTTGCGGGGGCAGAAGCTTGCCGACCGGCAATGTGGATGAGTCCAGCCGAGGTTTAGGTACATTTCTGGGATAATTTAATTTTATCTTTTATGGTTTTCTAAACAGATTTTGAGAGAACTATGACGCTTGCAGACCCCGCTCCGCACTTAATTTAAAGATTATTGAATTTCCTACAAATTATATTCAGAAGTTCTGCTCGTAGGATCATAGGTTTCGACGCAGCTTCGATACAAAAAAAGGTATAAAACTAAAAATTTTAATTTTTGAAATACTGGTCTTTTTTCAAAGTGCCGTAACTTAGTGACACATCAACGTACAGAGCTCTGGTTGGGTTTAATTTATAACACATTTAATGCTCTTAAATAACCTACAGAAGAGCTTTCGAAAAAAAAAAATGCATGAATTAGTAGTTAAAGTGTATATGTATATTTGTATAGTATATATAGTTACTAAATACAGTTTCTTGGTTGTCGCTCTTATTGTAAATATCAGCTGCGAGGCGTCACAGTATTTTCTTTCACTAAGCACTTTGATGAATTTATTTGAATACACACTCGGTGGTTTATTTTATACTCGTCGAACATTTATTTGAATACTTTTCGATGAACACCCGATGATTTATGTTAATACTCGTTGGAGGTTTATTTGAATACTGAACTGTTGGCTCATCTTTCGGATTATTTATAGTAAGCGATCACCCGTTTCTAGATTTTTCTATTGGTAATCTTAGCGCATGTCTTTCTCTCCTCCATTGATTTACCAATGGAGAGAATTCTAGAACAACACGTTCCTCGTCTCATCCTTTGTACTGTTAATCCGTGGTCATAAAAGCCGCTTCAGGGGGTTCATCCTTTTGTGCAATTCTTATCACTGGTGATTGTTAATTCCGCCCTCGGGCGCCAGACACAAATGTGTGTCTCGGATTTGTGACAATACATATAAACAGAACTATTGTATATGCAAAATGCCTAAATACATACGGATATACGAATTCCCAACCTTCACCCCAGAATCGCCCTTATATGAATTTTCTAAGGAAAAAGTTTCAAATAAAATTTGTAGGCATCATTGATTTTAAGAACTGTAGAAAGTTTAAAGAAAATTGTTGGAGCCGTTTTCGAAAAAATTGAAAAAGCTCCAAAATTCCTAGAGTAAAGTGGAGCTTTCGGTTAACCAATTTCAACCAAAGCTTCGCGGCACAGCTAGGTATAATATGGAGGTCAAATTCCAAATTCGGAGAAACTTCATATACAGCATTCGATACAATATGGCTGTCACACACAGGCACACACACAGACATGTTTCCAAAAACCCCTTTTTTGGACGCAGGGGACCTCAAAACATGTATTTCCGGTGAAAGCTTGAATTCAAAAATTCGGCCCGATTACAACACTTCCTTTACTATATAGTAGTGCAAGAAAGTAAAAATAAACATATTTGAAATTGTTCTTTTTAAAAACGCCATCTGATAGTTTAAATTATGAAAATAATAAAATAAAATATGAACTAGTTTAGTTAGAAAACCAGGTTTGGGCTCGCTCCCCCTGCACTGCAGTCTTAGGTTTATTGTACTTCTATTCTGCTCATGTATGCCTGTTATACAGGTTCTTGCTTATTCCAGGTTCAACATACTGCCTAGCAGTAGCAGTCCTTGCACTAAGCTTTTTGCGCGATTTGTGTCTGTTTGGGTGACATTTATCCCATACAGGTATTGCCACTTGGTGAGGGCTTTGCAGTCAAAAATGACATGCCTCGCGTTTTTCTCCCCATCCCCACGTAGTCTTTAATTGTGGTCCTATTGAGACACCCCAATAATCTGCAGACCCTTTCTCAGTCTACATTGTCCGGTTATCAGTGCCGTTACTGTCCTGAGTTGGTTTCCCAGCCGTAAAACCTCAGCAGTGTGCGAGGAGCAAACTCTCCCCATCATTCTTTTGCTAAGCTTCTAACCGGAAATTTCTAAGCCAGTATTTGTTTTGCTGCCGTCTCTGCCGACTTTTCATGGCCCTTTTGATCGTAGATTTGGTGATCTCCACCCCAGGCTTCGGGCCCACGTAGTAATCGAACCAGGCCTTGCGCAAGCATCAGCTACTTTATTGCCCTCAACTCCCTTATGCCCCGGAACCCAACCAAGTTTGACTCGATTGTGCCTTGCCAGGTCCTCCAGGAGTTGCCGACACTCCAATTCATATGGAAATGGCCGTGACCTCCGCTTGAAAAATAGTGCAAATAATAGTCAAGCGGGACTAGGATAGTTTATTTTAGTCGCATTTAAAATAGTTGATGTTTTGTACTGTTTAAAACATGTGTAAAATTTATTTGAAATTATTATATTATTAAAAATAAGGTTAAAAATGTAATTTCAATACAAAATAATCAAATATTTGAATGGTAATTCGTGACACCTGATTTAAAAATAAATCATAAAATAGTAACTGCCGTAGGGAGAAGTTACGGCCCTGGCAGATTTCCCAATAATAAAAAAAAATGACACAGAGTCCTGATGTCCTTGATGTGTCCTGATGATTTTTTTGAACTTTCGAGATAACAAGAATTAACAAGAATTAAATTAAAAAAGACTCAAGCAGGGGTCAATAGAAAATATTTTTTTAAATTACTTCCATATCAATTTTCCAATAGAATCTCTGTTCATCGGTAATTACGTTAATTCATTTGAAATTCACTCACATTCTTCAAAATTTGTATTGCCTAAATGAAAATTTCAAAAATGCTCTAATTAAAAAATTTTAAGATTTGCTCGTTGAAAACTACTTATTTAATAAATATTTTATTCAAATATTTGCTTAAATGGATGTGATCAATTTCAAATAATTTTAATACATGACAAAATGACTTATCTTTGAAAAATAGAATCAACAATTTTAGGTACCTACATAGTTTTAGGGGGGATTAACGTGGAAATATATGGTATTTAAGTTAGTTGATATAAGCAATATCAGCTTCCACTGTTAAATAATTCTTGTAAAAACACGGATAGATTAAAAGTAATTGTATTACTGACCATATTCATTCAATTGGTAAGATTTTTTTATTTTTAGACTTTTACTAATTAGGTCAATAGTGTAGTGCAGTAATATGGTAGTGCCTCAAATTTTTCTCCCAATTTTTTATCTGATAAATATGATAATATCCAGTTTTACTTTCTTTTACTACTATATAGATAGTAAAGGAAGTATTGTAATCGGGTCGAATTTTCGAAATCGAGCTTTCACCGGAAATATATGTTTTGAGGTCCCCTGAGTCCAAAAAAGTGGTTTTTAGAAACATGTCTGTGTGTGTGTCTGTGTGTGTGTGTGTGTGTCTGTGTGTGTGTGTGTGTGTCTGTGTGTGACAGCCATATCGTATCAAAAGATTTATCCGAATTTCACCAAACTTGGAATCTAGCCTCCATATTATACCTAGTTGTGCCGCGAAGCTTTTGGTTGAAATCGGTTAACCGAAAGCTCTACTTTACTCTTGACGTTTTTGAGCTTTTTCAATTTTTTTCGAAAACGGCTCCAACGATTTTCTTTAAACTTTCTATAGTTCTTAGACTCATTAGTGGCTACAACTTTTATTTGAAACTTTTTCCTGGGAAAATTCGAATAAGGGCGGTTCTGGGATGAAGGTTGGGAATTCGTGTATATACATATAGCCCTATAGGTTGTATGCATATAGTACTGCTTATATGTATTGTTACAAAGTGCTTATATTTCTTTTAACTAACAGCGAGTATTTTCATAAATGTAAAAGAAAGTAGTGTGACGCCTCGCACCAGATATTTTGTATTGTACTTGAGAATCAACATGGATAAACCTTTCTAATTATCTTATTTATACTATTCCAGTTTTCATCAAGTTTATCCAGTATGAAGTTCATTAACAGGATCGTCACAGTATTAACGAAATATTTTTTAATAAAAACACGGTTTTTGAAATATTAACGAAAAAGCAATAAGTGGGATATTCAACACTCTGCCGATTAGAACATTTATTCTTCTTCTTCTTTCGTTCTCCCAGGCTTCTCCCTATTTGGAGTCGCCGTTTCGTATCTTTTCCCTCCAACCTGTCCTATTCTTGGCGTCCTCCTCTATCAGTCCTTTTTCTCTCATATGTTCTGCAACACAGTCCTTCCATCTCTTCCTCGGTCTTCCTACTGGTCTCCTTTCTTCCACTTGAATTCTGTCCACTCGCTTCCCAACATAGTCCTCTCCCTTTCACGTCACATGTCCATACAACTGCAGCCTTTTTTAATGTATTTTTCTTAAGCACTCTACCACTCCAAGTGTCTCGCTTATCTTTTCATTCTTGATCCTATCCTTTCTCGTCTTCCCCAGCATCCACGTTCCCATCAAACTTCTTCTCGTGGGCCCTCTTGGTTGACCAAGTTCCACTGCTATAGATGAGCACTGGCCTTACAACCGTCATGTATAAACGGCCCCTCACCTAGTTGGCTATTCTTCCATCACACAGCACTCCGGAAATTCTTTTCCAGTTCCTCCACCCAACTGAATTCTGTGGTTCACTTCTCTGGATTAGAACATTTAGTATGTGCTTCAAATAAGTTTTATTTATTCTTTTCCGGAACTAACCAAAGTACACCAAATGGGACCAAAAATTATTTGTTAAAATTAACATTTATTTTATTTACAGGACCTCGTCCAAGGTGTGATGGGAAACTCTCAGCTTTTATCGCGGCAACCAACTCCAAGCGAAAGCAATCTAAATCAGGACCATGTTCATAAACCGACCAGCGTATACCGCATGCGGGATTTTCTTGAATATCCAAAAGAACTTCCGTTTGATGAATGGGAAGTATACGGTTTGAAGGGTCCAAGTCTAATACGAGCTCCGCCTCCCGGTTACGTTCCCTTTGCACATCGAAAAAGTTCAACCACAGTCCCAACCACCACTAAGCTTAATGCTCTACAAAAATTCCTCTCGGCACCAAACCGTAAATCTGTCAAGGACAAGGACATGTACCATGAGAAAAAAATCGCCAAATTCATGGAAGAAAGAGCGCGACAAAATGCGTTAAGATTAGCTGCTATAGTGCTCACAACAAGAGCCCCACATCCCTGGTATTGGAGGCCCAGTTTTCAACTCGATGAAGTGGCAAAAGTGGCAAGCACGGTCCCAAGCAAAAAGGAAAGTTTTGGCCAGAATGTTCTGCAACCGTTAAATAAACTTGATGAGAACGTAAAGAAAAATCAAGATAGAGAAAGTACTATGGATACTAAGAAAAATGATAGCGTGGATGAAGTATTTAAGAATCACTACGAGGGAAAACATGGAGGCAACAATTATAAATATGGTGCTGAATATGTAATGAAAACAGCTGAAAATAATGGTGAAAATCAACTTCAAAAAGAAAAGGTAGAAGAAGTTACTAAAGTTTGGAATGAAGAAGATGAAAACGAAGAAACTGAACAAAATACAACCACAAACAATGACCACGTCAAAAATGAGAATTACGGGGAAAATGAAGAACAAGATGAAGAGAATCAGAATGAAGAGAATCAAGATGAAAAGAACCAGGATGAAGAAAATCAAGATGAAGAGAATCAGGATGAAGAGAATCAATATGAAGACCAGAATAACGACGAAACAATAAACGAGGAAAGAACCGACGAAGGTGAGAGAGCAGAGACTGAACATAAACCTCTAGTTGAAAATAGCGATGAATACGCAGATAGAAATGAAGATGGAGATGAAGATAGAGATGGATATGAAGATGGAGATGAACCCTTGGTCCAATATGAAGATGAAAATTCTGCTGAAACGAACAGAGTTGGTTATAAAGGTTACAATCCCAATTTTGACGAAATGGAAAAAGAATATGAAAATAGATATTCTTATAACCCTTATCCAGCAGGTAAAGGACACTTCTACCCCAATGGATATTCTAATGATATCTATCCAACTGTTATTACGCACTACTGCTCAAATGTCACAAAAGGAACCCAAGGTAAAAACAGATATCCTTATGACACCAATCCAGCAAGTAATGGACACTCCTACCCTAATATTGACGAAGAAGAAAACGAAAATGACTATGAACATTCTTATGACATCTATCGAGGAGGTAATGGACACTACTACCCCAATGTAGCAAAAAAAGGAAACAATGATGAATATGAACGTCATCAAATACAATTTTCCCCTCGGCCTTATAATCAAATCAAACAAAAACCATTACGCGTTAAATCAAAAGTGAGACCATTCCAAAAGTATCTTCCACATGAACCAGTAGACGATTTTGGTCCAGTTTTCCAGTATACCAACCATCACGCATACAATGAAATCGATAATGAATATGAACGTAGTCAATTGAAATTTTCCCCTTGTCCTTATAATCAAATTAAACAAAAACCATTACGAGTTAAATCTAAAGTGAGACCTTTCCAAAAGTATCTTCCATATAAGCCAGTAGACGATTTTGACTCAGTTTTCCACCATACCAACCATCACGCATCCAATGAAATCGGTAATGAATATGAACGTAGTCGAATAAAATTTTCCCCTCGTCCTTATAATCAAATCAAACAAAACCTATTACGCGTTAAATCTAATGTGAGGCCATTCCAAAAGTATCTTCCACATGAGCCAGTAGACGATTTTGGTTCAGGTTTCCAGCATACCAACCATCACGCATCCTTACCAAGACAGCCAACACGTATTCCTTCATCGTCCTATTTGCACCGAGTACAAACAGTCTCACGAGAACAACCTCGTCCCCAACAACTAGCCGTCATCAACAAAGCGTTAAATCCACCCGTTCAAAACCCGTCTGGTGGACATTTACCCATGAAATCCACAAAGAAACCGATTGTCAAAGTAACTCCCCGTGCAACACCCAAACCAAAGCCTCAAAACAGCAATGGAAAGCGAACGTCCAAGAAAATACTTAACACCGTACCGAACGGAGTTCGAGTTCCAAATCGAGTACCTTTCCGAGATCCAATTCGTTTCTTTAGTAACTAAAATTAATGTAAGATACGATTGATATTATAACTTAATTTATTTTGTTAATTTTTAGAAGTTATCTAGACTTAATTTAGACTAAGCGTAGCTTTAATGACTTTTCCATAGGTTAAAAACAAATAGCTTACTCCTAGGTAGAGATTAGGAAAGATATGAGGATAGTAGGAAAAAGATTGGACAATAGTTGTCTCCGTTTATAGGTGGTCGAGTATCCTCTATTCTTGGTTTGTGTGAGCAAGTTTGCATCCCTGTAGTATGTCTGTCCTTTATCCGACTCATGAAGGAGTACCCGCTACTCTAGGATATCAAACTATCCTTTATTATGCATTTTTGACAGATTTTTCAATCCTAATTTCTATTTCAATATTTTTTTAATGAAGATACAAATCTTCAGATATAAAAACCAGAAACTATCTACCTCAATTTTCCTTTGAATTGTTTTCTTTCAATTTATATGCAGCTGAAAGCAGCCCCCGGTCCGTTAAATTTGAGAAATCCTAAAAAACTGATCATTTATGTCGCATCTCTTAGTACCTTTGGGTGGCGCTGGTAGTTTAGTTACACGACAGCAATGACAATTACATAACTATTGTCATAAAATAACAATAATAATGACAACAATAAAAATAACTTGCCTGACGTTTAAAAAAAATATTTCCATAACCTCCATAAAAGTTTTCGTGTAACTGTACTACTAGCGCTATCTGCAAGCAGTGACAAAATAGGGTCATTTTCTGTGGCATGGAGTTGTAGGAGGCTGGCTGAAAATCACGCAAAAAATTGAGATTTTATTCAATATCTTTCAAATTTTTTATCTAGCTTAGATCTTTAAGTTACCTTAATTTTTAATCTTAATTTTATTTAGAAAAATGTTTAGATTAACTCTATTTTAAATGTATCAATAACATTTTTATCATAATAAACAAAGTGTCAAGTCAGTTGTATATTCCTGGTATCCTGTTTTGTACTTTATTAATAGACGAGCAGTACGTAGTATCAAATTTGGTTGAGGGGTGCTACAAATTGATGGCAAAATTTTTGCTGATTTAAACACTGCAGTAAATACTTTGGTTTAAACTTCACAAATTCAAGAGGTCAAACTTTATTCGATGCCTCACAACAATTGACATTGGAATTTTTGCACCCAACAGAGCCAACATATTTTCCAGATTCACGAGCAGTGCGTAATTACAATATTGGTTGAGAGGTGCTACAAATTAAAAGCAAAAATTTTGCTGATTTAAATACTGCAATAAATACTGTGACGAAGAAATATAGAGACAATGAAAAGTGATGGAAAAAAATGGAACATTCTACGTTTTTCTATATAAATTTTAATAATGGACATTTGAACCATTTCATTATTGACGCTAACAATTTTGGGAGTTTCTAGAAAGTTCAAAAGCGTATATTTTTTTGCATAAACAACTACATATCAGGCAGTCAGTCGGTTGAATGAATTAATTCATTCTGAGTCACTCAGTCAGTAAATACAATTGATAGTGGTACGAACGACTTAAAAAGTGATAAATTGTATAATGACGAGTAAAAATAAATAAAGGCGTTTGGTTTATTAAATGTTTCAGAAAGAACCTTTAACGAGAAGCTCAGTACAGGTTTGAGAAATCCCGTAAAAATATCTTGCTTACACGTGTTAAGACTCACGTATCATTGTTACGACAAGATCAACGTCTCTTTTACGTCGATTTGACATCATAGTTACATTGAATTTTATTATTAATATTTAATTATTTGAGCTGTTGTTAAGACTAAAGGTGAGACAAGTCGAATGTCTCATAAAATGTTGGAACAAAAATATAGGATAAGGATTTTTTTTATTTATTTAATGGTAAAACTCAATAAAATAAATAAAGTAACAATATTACGTCAAATAGATACTTAAATGTTGAAAAGGAGATTCACATACGCAGATATGCATTTAAATATCCACTCAAAGTATGGTAAAATCAGGAGGCGTTTTCATTCAGTTCTAAGAGTATTTTTTCGACGAGATCGCGTTCAGGATCGCCTGGAACGTTTGGGCTGTGAGTCCCAGCCAGGGACTGGATGACGTCGACGCCGGCGTACCCTCGAAATCGCAACCAAAGACATAATCGTAATCCGTATAATCCAAAGCAACTAAATTGTATTTTGCATAGTAAATTGCAGCAAATGCCGAGTAGATGAGAATCGCCGCCGTTACCAACTAAAAAAAAAGCATTAAATATTTATCATTTTCAATATGAATCATTAGGAATAAACATTTTTAAGAGCTTCAAATCTAAACTGAAACCAAGAAATTAATACTTTTCAGAGACTTACAAGCTCATTAATAATATGTGTTTTTCAGAAAGGATTAGAGAAACATTTAGGAGGATTCACATCATTTTTGACGCCTCGAGCTGTTTGTTTTAAGTCTAAGGCTAAATTGAATAAAAAATTGGGAAAATAACTAAAAAATTAAAAATTCCCTAACTATTGTTGATATCATTTTTCTATGACATGATTAGAATGATAGAAAACTATCACAAACCCGCATCAAAAATGAGAAAACAAAAGTCGACACAGTGTCGACAGCCGCAATCAGCTTGTGAAAAGCTTCAAATCTTCTTTTGGCTTCATGAAAACTTTGGAGAATTCTTTATGAAAATATTGATGGTTTGTTCAAAAAACTATTTAACAAATGGTGCATTCAAATATTTGTACATTTGCATTTGAAATATTTTAATCAATTTAAATACTGAACACAATGACTTAATTGCTTAGTAATTTTTCAAAAAAATTTTCATCAGAAAATTTGTAGCATACCACTTTTCGTGCTATGAAAAGCCTAGTACGGTTTTGGAGGGGACTGGTGGAATTGCAGGGTATAAAAGTTGAAGCCATCAATGTTTGCATCCACTTTGAAATTATTCTTGTGAAAACATGGATAAATTAAAAATAGCTGCTCTGTTAGTGACCATCGTCATTTATTTGGTAAGATTTTTTATATTTTTTAATACATTGCCAATATGATTTGTCCTAATGTAATGGTAGTGTAGTAAGGTTTATACTATGATTTAGTATAAGTTCTAGTGTTCCAAAATTTTTTATTTAATGTTGATTTGGTAATATTTCCCTTTCAGTTTTTGTATTGTTTTTTAGAATGTTGCTAAGCAACTACTTAAAATTGCCTTATCTGTATTATACCAGATCCCTCCAAGTTAATTTACTAGGTAGTTAAATAATATACAGAATAGTCAGAGCATTGCCGTTCAAAAGCAAAATTTATAGATATTTATATACTTCTGCTGATCTAAATTTTGAACATCTCTTTTTATGCATAAAAGTGAAATAGTCGAGCTTTTATAAATGGCTTGTTTCCTATGCTTTCAAAGTGTTTAATTAACAACGAGGTCTATATAAAGCTTGAAAGAGTGGACCTCCAATAATTAAAAAACGGCACTCTAATAATGTTGATTTAAATTTTTTATTATTTTACATCAACTGTAGGTATGGAAGTTAATGCCAACTCCCTTATGCCCCGGCACCCAAACAGGTTTGACTCGATTGTGTTTTGCCAGTTCCGCCAGGAGTTGCCGACACTCCAGCACCAACTTAGGTTGCGTTCACACGGTTCAACTTCAGTTGATCAACAATTCACAATCTTTTTGACCGTAGCGGGGTAAGCGACGCGAGAAGTGAAGCACAAGCGAGTCGAATTGGAAGCAAACTGAGCAGAATTGAAAGAAAACTGACCGGGGTCGACTCGATCGACTTGAACGACAATATGTTTGACTCAGTCAAACTTTTGTTGATCAAGTCGACCCCGGTCAGTTTTCTTTCAATTCTGCTTCCCATTCAACTCGCTTGTGCTTTACTTCTCGCGTCGCTAACCCGCTACGGTCTAAAAGATTAAAAATTATCGTTCAACTCAATTTGAAGCGTGTGAACGCGGCCTCAGTCAAACTTTTGTTGAACAAGTCGACCCCGGTCAGTTTTCTTTCAATTCTGCTCAATTTGCTTCCATTTCGACTTGCTTGTGCTTCACTTCTCGCGTCGCTTATGCCGCGTTCACACGCTTCAACTTGAGTTGAACGATAATTTTTAATCTTTTAGACCGTAGCGGGGTAATCGACGCGAGAAGTAAAGCACAAGCGAGTTGAATTGGAAGCAAATTGAGCAGAATTGAAAGAAAACTGACCGGGGTCGACTTGATCAAGAAAAGTTTCACTAAGTCAATCTTTTGTCGTTCAACAATTTTGTTTTCAATTCTGCTCGTTTATGCTTTACTTCTCGCGTCGCTTACCCCGCTACGGTTTAAATATTGAAAATTGTTGATCAACTCAAGTTGAAACGTGTGAACGATCCCTTACCCCGCTACGGCCTAAAAGATTGTGAATTGTTGATCAACTAAAGTTGAACCGTGTGAACGCGGCCTTAGCTGATCGTTGTATTGGCGATCGCTTTTAGCGCTGTCTGGATGTCAGAGAAAATCCGTATGTTTCTTTTCAATAGCCCATATATCGAAGTTTTCTCTGGTATATTTGGAAATGGCCGTGAACTTCGCCTGAAAAATATCCGTCGAGCCCCCAAGTGGCAGTGAGATAGCTTATTTTAGTCGCATTTAAAATAATTGATGTTTTATACTGTTAAATGCGAGTGAAAAATGTAGTTGAAATTATTATAGTATTAGAAATAAAATTTAAAATGTAATTGCAATACTAAATAACCAAATATTCGACATCTAAATTTAAAATAAAACATAAAATAGTAACTACCGTAAGACAGGGGCGGATTTAGGATGTAGCTTGGGGGGGTCACTACCGGGTGGTGCTGTGGTACCTCCCTTACGCGGGGGGTCCGAGGTCCTTCTTCGGAAAATTTTTGAAAATAAATCTCTCCACTACCGGGTTTTTGTGCGTTTCTTCATTAAAAACAATAACTAATAGATTAGTATTTTGTATCTATTTATTTAGCAGACAACCTATAACAATGTTAACATGTAACAGGTAAGATAACCAAAAAGGGTAAGATAACTTTATATAATACTAGCAGAGGCTAAGTTAATGTTAAATTATATTGTAGTAAACTATTCAATACAGAGAAATTATTATATAGGAATAAAGATGAAAACGTTATACGTAGCCGATGTAAAAATAATTGTGATTTGAGCTTAAGGTCAAAATTTGAAAACGATTGATAAAGTTGATATCCCCTCGCTTTGCTGAGAGTATTTAAATTTAACTGATTGATTAATAGATTCCCTACCTTCATAGCAAAATATAAAAATTAATCAATTAATTGTTAATTATTTAAAAATTTGGTATGTATATTATTTTAATACGTATTTTACCTATTTCTAATTAATTTCTTCGACAATGAACAATACAGAAATTCAAATATTTAAAAAAAAAATCATTATTAATTTTATCGGGTGTTAAATTGAAATTCTTATTTTTTTTTTTTCAGTAAAATGTTGTCAATCGTTTTATTTAAACTTTGTAGAGAATTTCTTTCACTACTGTGTAAAATTGGTCACTTTAACAAAACTTTTTTTAAATACACGGTTCCTGTAGGATACAATAGTTATGCTATCCTATGGGATTCACGTGTTTTGCACTGTATATTACTGACGCGAAATATACTATATAGATGAAAACCATTCTGAAACCCGATTTTGTATTGTACCAAAATTATAAATATCAAATAAAGACCAACATAACATGTTTTAACAAGAAGATACCAATAAAACAGGCTAAACATACGTCGTACAGCCAGCGTAAAAGCCAGCCAACTCTGGCAACATAATTTTTTTGGCATTTGTAAAAAATAAAATTGGTTCCCGTGGGGTATCCTTAAGAGGTAGACATATACCGTCGCGGACTTTCTTATTAATCTTTTTAAGATACGCAATTTTGCAGCATATATCTCTGTTTGATCTATCTCGTAAGATTTGGCCAGCGTTTGCAATTTAATTGCACAAAAATATGCTTGTTATGACATCACGTAATTATTTTTAATAATTATTATTTTAATGATTTAAATTAAATTAATATAATTTAATTATAATTATGTTACTAAATCTTAGAATTTCTCAACTTTTCTCTACTAAATTATATATAAATTATAGCCTTTATGTTACTGAGGACTAATAGCTATATAACAAAAAAAGTTTCATCAAAATCCGTTCAGTAGTTTTTCCGTTAAAGATGCACAACAAAAAAATGGACAAAAATCTTCTACAGTTTTATTTTATATACAGAATATAGATAAAATACCTGATGAAACAAAGAAGTTATACCAATTGGCCTAAAATTCATTTTTCTTACTTTGCTTAAACCAAGTGGAAATTAAACATTAACTCAAAAAAAGAAATACTAAATATTTTTTTTGGCTTAGGTCTGTATTAAAAACTCGTACAGAAAATTTTAATATACCATAGCCCATAGACCTAGAAATAAAAAGAATTTTTACCATAGATCCTAACTAGCCTGGAAACACAATGAAAATTAACTTAGGCCTATATATTTTAAAAACTGATACATCTTACATTGATAATTATTTGCTATGTGCCTACACGAAAAGGCGTAGGCCCAAATACATTTTGAAATAAAAAATTGATATAAAGAGAAAAGAAACTGCCATTTGAATGTATAAAACAATTGATACTATGGTCGGTATTCACACCAAGGGAAGGAAAGAACGGCGAGCCAAACAACCAAATTTCTATAAGGCTTAGTATTTATTAGGAAAATGAATTAAAAAGATAATTTATTACTTTTTTTAATACATGAAAAGCTTGGGGGGGGTCATGACCCCCATGCCAAACCTACCCCCCCCCCCGCCCAAAATCAGCCACTGCCTTAAGGAAAAGTTACGCTTCTGACAGATTTACCAATAATATTACAAATGACAAAAAGTACTACTGGTTGCATATACTAAGCAAAGGTACAATAAATCGAATATCGATAAAAATCGATTATTATGATTTTTTTTGCATTTCGAGATAAAAAGAATTAAATTAAAAAATACTCAAGCAGGGGTCAATGAAAAATATTTTTTTTTTTAAATTACTTCTACACCAATTTTTCAAGCCCAAGGAGACCCCGATAAAAATTATCTCAATTATTTTCATTCGTATTTTAATGAATATTCCAAATCACATATATAAGTAACACCACTGGTGGCTCAGATAGACGGGGCCCAAAAAGGCCAGAATATGCTATTAGAATTTTTATTTAAAAAAAACATATTTATTTAATTCTTAACACTTAATATTCTATTGCACGCACTTGACGCACTATTCGTTTTATTGCTTACAGACCTTATCTTTAAAAAAAAAGTGTGTGCAGTTTTAAATAGCACCCAATATATAAAAAGCTGACAGGGCCAGTGAAGCCAGATCGTGGGATTTCTTTACTCCCATTTAGTAGCACAAACGCCGACAAATTGAGGAGAATAATGCCTCTTCCATATGACACACTATATGAAATATTTATACCTTACGCACATAATCTTAATTTAGCTGGTGTTCACGCAGTATCCACAACGTCAGGAATGGTTACCTTTTTTGGCACTATCCAATAATTATTTCACTTCTTTTCTTCTTCGACGACGCGTTGGGAATATTTTATAAAATTTTTAAAATTATCACTGAAAGGTTTTTCAGATACTAGATGGTTGTCAAAGGCGAATGCTATAAAATCATTGTGCTTGCGACTTCCAGAAGTAAAAAAAAGAACTTGAAAGAATTAAAGATGATTTGTCAAGCTCTGAAGCAGTGGCAAATGCAAAAAGATTACTATTTCAAACTAATTATAAATTTATATGTATTCTTCATGTTTGGAATAAAATATTACAATGCGTTGACCGTGCAAATAAAGCCTTACAACACAAAAATCTATTAATAGACCTTGCAACAAAATTAATTAATGGTCTGCGTTGCTCTTTACAAGGACTACGGGAAGCAGGATTTAAACAAATAATTTCGGATGCACAAAAAGTCGCTTTGGAAATGAATATAGAAGCTGAATTTTCTAATCAACGAATTAAGCGAATTAAAGAAGAAAGTGTTACTAATCTCAACCAAGAAAATTTGTTTGCAATGCAAATGTACAATATTTTTGACATTTTACTTAGTGAAACAGACTGGCGTTATAGACAAATGAAAACTATATTTTAGGTTTTTCTTTTTTTTTGGCTCGTCATTAGAATCAATGAGCGTTGTTGAATTACTGAAGGCGGCGGCAGATTTATCCAGAAAATATGATAAAGATTTGAATAGTCACGAATTAAGCTGTGAGATTGAAAGTTTTAAATTTCAAGTATGTGGGCTGGTGGAAAATTTGAAAGAAACCACTCCTCTAAATTTATTACAGACTAGATACATGATTTCGAATTAGTCGAATCGTACCAAAACATCGTTGTTGCTTTAAGAATATTTCTAACCCTATCAGTCACCACCGCTTCTTGCGAGAGAAGTTTTTGTAAACTGAAGTTAATTAAAAACTATTTAAGATCGTCGCTCTCAGAACAGCGTTTGTCGAACCTGTCTATTATATCAATTGAATCTAACATAGTGCAAGAAATAGATTTTAATAATATAATTGATGAGTTTGCGGAGAAAAAAGCAAGAAGAATGCAATTTAAATAGATTTTTAATTCGTTTTTCTTCATAAATATAAAATTAAAAAAAATTACAAAAATTATGGACAGGACCAATTTAAAGATTCCTTATTTTGTGTTTATTTATGAAGTGATATGCCTACTAAACTTTAAAAATGGGAAAGAACAAGAACTATAACCATGGTGAGTTTTTTCTCAATTTTTTTTTATTGAGGGGGCCCAATTTGAAGGTCTTGCCTAGGGCCCACAAAATCCACGTTACGGCCCTGGCTATAAGCAATGTCTGCTTCCACTGTTAAATTAATTATTTTTGTAAAAACATGGATAGATTAAAAGTAATTGTATTACTGACCATTTTCATTCAATTGGTAAGATTTTTTTATTTTTAGATATTTTACTAATTAGGTTAATAGTGTAGTGCAGTAATATGGTAGTGCTTCAAAATTTTCTCCCCAATTTTTTCATTTGATAAATATGAAATTATTCATTTTTTGTATTGTACTTGAGAATCAAGATAGATAAGCGTTTCTAATTGTCTTATTCATACCATACCAGTTTTTATCAAGTTTATCCAGTATTTCATATACAGGATAGTAACAGTATCGACGTAGAAATATTTTTCAATAAAAACACGGTATTTGCAATATTTATGAAAAATCGATAAGTAGGATCGTTCAACTCCTCCCCCACCTAAAACTCTACCGATTAGAACATTTATTCTTCTTCTTCTTTCTTTCTCCCAGACAAGTTTGAACGAGTCAAACTTTTGGTCGTTCAAGTTAAATGAGTCTGATCAAGTCGACCCCGGTCAATTTGCTTTCAGTTCTGTTGGTTTTGTGCCTCACTTCTCGAGTCAATAACGGGGGTTATGGCCTAAACGATTGAAATTCGTCGAGTGATTTTAGTTGAATCGTCTGAACACACCTTTATGAAACACAGTTTTTCTACCTCTTCCTTGGTCTTCCTACAGGTCTCCCTCCTTCCACTTGAATTCTGTCCACTCGCTTCCCAACGTAGTCTTATCCCCTTCTCGTCACATGTCCATACCACTGCAGCCTTCTTTCCTGTATTTTTTTTGAGCACTCTACCCTCCAACTGTCTCTCGTATCCTTTCATTCCTGATCCTATTCTTTCTCGTCTTCCCCAGTATCCACCTTAGCGTTCTCATCACAATTTTTCTCGTGGGCCCTCTTGGTAGCCGAAGTCCCACTGCTATAGATGAGCGCTGACCTCACAACCGTCTTGTATAATCGGCCCATAAACTTGTTGGCTATTCTTTAACCTGAATTCTATGGTTCACTTCCCTGGATTAGAACATTTATTATGTTGTCCAAATAGGGTTTCTTTATTCTTTTCCGGAACTAACCAAAGTACACCAAATAGGACCAAAAATTTAGTCTTAAAAGTAACTTCACATTTAATTTTTTATACAGGACCTCGTCCAAGGTGTGGTGGGAAACTCACGGCTTTTCTCGTGGCAACCAACTCCAAGCGACAGCAATCGAAATCAGAATCATATTCATAAGCCAACCAACGTATACCGCATGCGGGATTTTCTTGAATATCCAAAAGAACTTCCGTTTGATGAATGGGAAGTATACGGTTTGAAGGGTCCAAGTCTAATACGAGCTCCGCCTCCCGGTTACGTTCCCTTTGCACATCGAAAAAGTTCAACCACAGTCCCAACCACCACTAAGCTTAATGCTCTACAAAAATTCCTCTCGGCACCAAACCGTAAATCTGTCAAGGACAAGGACATGTACCATGAGAAAAAAATCGCCAAATTCATGGAAGAAAGAGCGCGACAAAATGCGTTAAGATTAGCTGCTATAGTGCTCACAACAAGAGCCCCACATCCCTGGTATTGGAGGCCCAGTTTTCAACTCGATGAAGTGGCAAAAGTGGCAAGCACGGTCCCAAGCAAAAAGGAAAGTTTTGGCCAGAATGTTCTGCAACCGTTAAATAAACTTGATGAGAACGTAAAGAAAAATCAAGATAGAGAAAGTACTATGGATACTAAGAAAAATGATAGCGTGGATGAAGTATTTAAGAATCACTACGAGGAAAAACATGGAGGCAACAACTATAAATATGGTGCTGAAAATGTAATGAAAACAGCTGAAAATGATGGTGAAAATCAACTTCAAAAAGAAAAGGTAGAAGAAGTTACTAAAGTTTGGAATGAAGAAGATGAAAACGAAGAAACTGAACAAAATACAACCACAAACAATGACCACGTCAAAAATGAGAATTACGGGGAAAATGAAGAACAAGATGAAGAGAATCAGAATGAAGAGAACCAGGATGAAGAGAATCTAGATGAAGACCAGAATAACGACGAAACAATAAACGAGGAAAGAACTGACGAAGGTGATACAACAGAGACTGAACATGAAACTCTAATTAAAAATAGCGATAAATATGTAAATAGAGATGAGGATGGAGATGGAGATGGATATGATGATGAAGATGAAGAAAAGGATGAAGATGGACCCTTGGTTCAATATGAAGATGAAAATTCTCCTGAAACGAACAAAGTTGGTTGTAAAGGTTACAATCCCAATGTAGACGAAGTACAAAACGAAAATGAAAATATATATTATTACAACCCATATCCAGAAGATAAGAGACACTCCTACCCCAATGTTAACGAAAAAGAAAATGAAGAAAACTATGGATATTCTGATAATATCTATCCATCTGGTAATATGTACTACTACTCAAATGTCGCAAAAGGAAACCAAGGTGAAAATAGATATCCTTATGACACCAATCCAGCAGGTAATGGACATTCTTACCCCAATATTGATGAAGAAGAAAACAAAGATGACTATGAATATTCTTATAAAACCTATCCAGCTGTTAATTTGTACTACTACTCAAATGTCGCAAAAGAAAATCAAGGTGAAAACAGATATCCTTATGACACCAATCCAACAAGTAATGGACACTCCTACCCTAATATTGACGAAGAAAAAAACGAAAATGACTATGAACATTCTTATGACCTCTATCGAGGAGGTAATGGACACTACTACCCCAATGTAGCGAAAAAAGGAAACAATGATGAATATGAACGTGATCAAATAAAATTTTTCCCTCGTCCTTATAATCATATCAAACAAAAATCATTACGAGTTAAATCAAAAGTGAGACCATTCCAAAAGTATCATGAGCCAGTAGACGGTTTTGGTCCAGGTTTCCAGCATACCAACCATCACTCATCCTTACCAAAACAGCCAAAACGTATTCCTTCATCATCCCATTTGCACCGAGTACAAACGGTCTCACGAGAACAACCTCGTCCCCAACAACTAGCCGTCATCAACCTAGCGTTAAACCCACCCGTTCACAATCCGTCTGGAGGACATTTACCCATGAAATCCACAAAGAAACCGATTGTCAAAGTAACTCCCCGTGCAACACCCAAACCAAAGCCTCAAAACAGCAATGGAAAGCGAACGTCCAAGAAAATACTCAACACCGTACCGAACGGAGTTCGAGTTCCAAATCGAGTACCTTTCCGAGATCCAATTCGTTTCTTTAGTAACTAAAATTAATGTAAGATACGATTTATATTATAACTTAATTTATTTTGTTAATTTTTAGAAGTAACCTAGATATAATTTAGACTAAGCGGAGCGTTAAAGACTTTTCCATAGGTTAATAATAAATAGCTTATTCCTAGGTAGAAATTAGGAAGGATGTGAGAATAGTAGGAAAAAAGATTGGACAATAGTTTCTTCCGTTTTTAGGTGGTAGAGGGTCGCCTTGGATCGGATGTGCAAGGTTGCATCCCTGAAGTATGTCTCTTCTTTATCGGACTCATAAAGGAGTACCTACCCGCTACTCAAGGATATCAAACTATCCTTTATCATTGCCTTTATTATTAAATTTTAACGAATTTTTCAATCCTAATTTCAATTTCAATATTTTTTTTATGTAGATACAAATCTTCAGATTTAGAAACTAGAAACTTGCAAATTTGCGCTTTGAATTTTTTCTTTGTGAAAATTTTCTTTCAAATTATGTACAGCTGGAAACAGCTCCCTGTAACTTAAATGCGAGAAAGATTAAAAAAAGTGACCTTTTATCTCGCATGTTTTAGTACCTTTGGGTGGCGCTGGTAGTTTAGGTAGTTGCACCGTAGCTGTTTACTATTTGTGTTGTCACTTATCAGTTCCTAATGCTATTATCATCGTCACTGTCACCAATGTCAACTTTGTAATTATTAATAATGATAACAATAAAAATAATTTGCCTGACGTTTAAAAAAAATTATTTCCGTAACCTCCATAAAAGTCTTTGTGCAACTGTACTACTAGCACTATCTGCAAGCAGTTACAAAATAGGGCCATTTTCTGTAACATAGAGTTGTAGGGGGCTGGCTGGAAGTCACGCAAAAAATTGATATATTATTCAATATCCGTCAATTTTTCTACCTAGCTTAGATTTTTAAGTTGCCTTAATTTTAAATTTTATTTAGAAAAAATGTTTAGGTTAACTCTATTTTAAATGTATCAATAACACTTTTAACATAATAAATAAAGTTGCAAATTAGTTGTATATTCCTGGTATCCTATTTTGTACTTTATTGATAGACGAGCAGTACGTAGTATCAAAATTGGTTGAGGGGTGCTACAAATTGAAAGAAAAACTTTTGCTGATTTAAGTACTGCAATAAATACTATGACGAACCAATATAGAGACAATGAAAAGCGAGGAAAAAGAATGGAACATTCCACGATTATCTATGTAAGTTTTAATAATGAACATTTGAACTGTTTCATTATTGACGCCAACGGTTTTAGAAGTTTCTAGAAAGTTCAAAAGTGTATATTTATTTGCATAAATAACTACATATCAGGCAGTCAGTCGGTGAATGAATTAATTCATTCTGAGTCACTCAGTTAGTAAATACAATTGATAGTGTTACGATTTAAAAAGTTTTCGAAAAGTGATAAATTGTATAATGACGAGTAAAAATAAATAAAGTCGTTTGGTTTATTAAATGTTTCTGAAAGAACCTTTAACGAGACGCTCAGTACATCAGTACAAGTTTGAGAAATCCCGTAAAAATATATTGCTTACACGTGTTAAGACTCACGTATCATTGTTACGACAAGAGCAAAGTCTCTTTTACGTCGATTTGACATCATAGTTACATTGAATTTTATAATGAGCTGTTGCTTAAGACTAAAGGTAAGACAAGTCGATTGTCTCATAAAATGTTGGAACAAACATGTAGGATAAGGATTTTTTTTTTATTTATATAATGGTAAAACTCAATAAAACAAATAAAGTAACAATATTACGTCAAATAGATACTTAAATGTTGAAAAGGAAATTCACATACTGCAGATATGCATTTAAGTATCCACTCAAAGTATGGTAAAATCAGGAGGCGTTTTTATTCAGTTCTAAGAGTATTTTTTCGACGAGATCGCGTTCAGGATCGCCTGGAACGTTTGGGCTGTGAGTCCCAGCCAGGGACTGGATGACGTCGACGCCGGCGTACCTTCGAAATCGCGACCAAACACATAATCGTAATCCGTATAATCCGAAGCAACTAAATTGTATTTTGCATAGTAAATTGCAGCAAATGCCGAGTAGATGAGAATCGCCGCCGTTACCAACTAAAAAAAAAGCATTAAATATTTATCATTTTCAATATGAATCATTAGGAATAAACATTTTTAAGAGCTTCAAATCTAAACTGAAACCAAGAAATTAATACTTTTCAGTGATTTGCAAGCTTATTAATAATATGTGTTTTTCAGAAAGGATTAGAGAAACATTTAGGGGGGTTCACATCACTTTTGACGCTTCGATCTGTTTGTTTTAAGTCTAAGGCTAAATTGAATGAAACAATTGGGAAAATAACTAAAAAATTGAAAATCCCCTAATTATTGTTGATATCATTTTTCTATGACATGATTAAAATGATAGAAAACTATGACAAAGTCAAGAACTACATTCCCTGTGTCGACACATTGTCGCTACCCGCACCAAAATGAAAAGACTAATGTCGACTGCCGCAAACAGCTTGTGAAAAAGTTTTACTACTTGTTCAAAAGTTGTACATTTTGAAAAGGCTCAAATTATTCAAATCAGGGATGGACACAAAAAAATTAAGGGGGGGAAAGGTCAAGACATTTACTATATTATATTGATATTTCCTATAACTATTCTTCATTAAATGAGTAATCAGCATCAATTAATTGATTTCAATATCAGATTTACAGAGGGGGGGGGGGTTGATTCAAATTTTATTTCAAGAAATTTTGGAACAAAAAAAATATGGATTTTCATAAAATGTTGTAATAAACTATTGAAAAAATCGACTGCTTAAAAGGTGGCTGTTAAAATTCCCGGTAATTATCATTGATTAAATCAATCAAACATGAAGAAATTGATCGCAATTCTATCAAATGACTAAATAGATTATTTTGAATTATAACTAGGAACATTCTCAATCAACTAAACTTTCAAATAAAAAAAGATATATTCATATCCGTTTATTCATTTAAGAGTTACGATGACACAAACATACATTGATCTTAAAACACCCTTCTGCTTGTGTTAAAAATAGGTTCCCAGACTTAAATTAAACTAAAATCGGTTCATCCGATTGGGAGCTACGATGTAGGTACACATCTCTGTTAATGTTATAAATAGGTGTTGATTTACCTGGAAGACGGACCAGAATTTGAAGGAGCCCTCGTTGATTAAGAAGTCGTAGTACTGGGCTCCCC
Source organism: Sisyra nigra (assembly GCA_958496155.1). Taxonomy (NCBI): domain Eukaryota; kingdom Metazoa; phylum Arthropoda; class Insecta; order Neuroptera; family Sisyridae; genus Sisyra; species Sisyra nigra. The sequence continues at coordinate 19,927,273 of OY292319.1, read as the reverse complement.
AGGTGTCTTTGCGCCCAGTCGCTACTTCTGTGACCGTCGTCGTGGCATTTAAAGGGATTTGACGCGATGATCTACAAAAATAAGCAAAATAAAATAAACTGCAAATCCCATTAGAGCTTGTATCGCCCACCTTAAACTCGTCTGATTAAACGCCTCACAAAGTCCCAGCAAGCAAATCACAAGAATAATTTTGAACAAATTCACAATCATTTTGTTCGATTTGAAAATGTCGATAAACTTTATTAGTATAGTCCTAGCTGTTTTGATCCAAATGGCACATTATTTCATTAAAAAAAAAACTCCACAGTATTGTTCGGTAGCACTTGAAAAACTTGGCGCACTGAGTTTTAGTCCGAAATATCACTTGATCACTTTATTTGTTTAGTCCGTTTTTTTTCGGGAGCATATTATTGAGATGCGGTCGATGAATTAATCCAGAATATGGCTGGAAATCTGAGCGGAAAATTGAATATATAGTCACGATTCGACAAACAAATAACGGAAACTGCAGGAAATTGGATTAGAGTTGAGTGGAGGACGTTTACTTAAGAAATTTATCTTAATTATCACATGTTGATGGATTGATCTGAACGTGGAGCACACATTTGGCCAAGTCGAAATAACGCAATGGTTTTCTAATCTAGATGATCGATATGATCTACATTATCTGGATGGTCCATGGTAGATGTGGTGAGATATGTGGACGATCGAGCAACAGTTAATTTATGCAATGGTAACAAATTCATCGCTCCATGCTAATTGATTATGAGTTTTTTTACGATAATTTAACACCTCATAACTACGGTAAATAGAACCCAGACAAATATTACAAGTGCTCTCATTAATTTCTGTCACAACATTACGATTTTTAGATCATTTTTTTTTTTTTTTGAATAATTGGCCGCGTTTTTTTACTAATGCGTCCCGAACCCCTCTAAAATTATCTAATTATAATTAGATTATCAATTATAATATTGTTCGATTACTCGCTTAAAATTTGTTAGCACCATATTTTTTTTTTGGCCCCTTTAATAAAACTTAACAAAATACTAACTGGATTCAATTATCCTTTGTAGCTCCGAAATTATAAGACAAAACTAATAAAATATTCAAAAGTATCAAAGGCGTAGCGTTAATTTATAATATCCGAAGATAAAGATAAATTTGCCACCCCCAAAATTTCGCAATCAAAAGACAATTGTAAATATTCTGGAATATCCAGCCAAGAAATCCATCAAATCAAAAAGTAATTATTTCGGTATTTGTATATATTTTGATATATGACGAAACAACGTGTAGAAACAGTGTGAAAAATTGACTCTATTGATTTGACTCGATTTCAAGTCAAGTTAAAAACAAATTGCTTGAAAATCAAAGCAAGTTTAGGAACTCCCTAATCATGCCAATGTTTCACACATATATATCTAAAATAATACTAATTTTCAGGTCTTAATAGTTTAATATTTTAAGCAATTATTAGGTGAAAAGACCAGTTTTTATTTTATTTTAACAATTTATTTTCTTTTTACACTACGTTTTGTCGATGTTATTCCGACTTCAACAGGTATCTAGTATCTTGAAAATTGACATATTTAATTTACAGAAGAAATCATTTAAAAAATTGAAAGCAAAAATATATCTATATAAATAAAATGATAGCTGTTTTCCAATGTTCGCTTTTAACTCAAAAACTACTGACTAAGAAAAGAATTATCACAATATCTTCATTAAAAACACAGTAATTAAAGTTTAAAAAAATGCAATTTTTGCAAGCAAAACACGTTAATTAGTCGGGCATTTTTTGTCGCTTTAATAGAGTGGGGCAAACGTTTTAATGCGCATGGGCTGCAGAGATAGTGTTTCTCCTTTCACTTCCTTTTTCAATTTCTCTTTTTTACTGCACCCTATCTGCAGCAACACTAGCACTAATTTTCTCAAAATTTTTGGGCCCCCCAAACCTTTGGGTCTTTGACCCCTTTGACCCCTGGTCTAGCGATATGGTAGTTCCGCCACTGTCCTAGACCTAAAATAAAATTTGACCAACAGAAATTTTCTGTGTATAGATAGTCGTGATATGACCTAAGATGTTAAACCGACCTAAAACACCAAAAAAAAAAAAAAAATTCAAGGTAAAATTTATTTTGTAAAAGATTAAACATAATAGAATAAGTAAGTACATTCCTCCAAGAGTAAGAAAAGAAAAATCTGGTTCTACTAACTACAAGCATACATAGATGGCTCGTCGGCCAATTTTACTAAAAATTTGTAAAAATCTATACATTTTTACGAGGAAAACTGATAGAGTGGGGCATACGGTTTAGTACGCATGGGTAGACTGCAGAGAAAGTGTTTCTCCTTCCACTGCCTACTGATTATTTCATATTTGAGCCGCTTAGTGCACACATCGATAAACGCCGTAATGCAAAACGTTGAGTAATTTGATAAAATAGACTTCTGAAATACAATGTCTCTTATGGAAAAACTCTCTTTAAACAGCAATTTGTCATTTTGAGCTGTTATTACTTATTATTAGAAAAATTTATTTCGGGTATATAAAGTTAGGAGTCAACTAAAATGTTTTGACATGAAAATTTGTAAAAGTTGAAAAAGTGGAGTTAATCGATGTGTGCAGTGACCGGCTCATTTGAGCGTAGACTTAATAGTTAATGCAGCTCAGCGAGATATTAGATTAATATAGCTTTTCTTTAAATTCTCTTTTAGGTTTTTTTTTATTTTACTGTCAATACAAATTCAAAATGCATTTTTAAGTTACTGCCGTTACAATAATCAAATTACATATCAACATTCCTTTTTATTATTGCATATATTTTTTAACCAGAAAGAGTTAAGTTAGCGAGGTTATTATTTTTTAAATTGCTCCATAAATGCTATTATTTCGGATCTGCAATAGCTCCAGATATATAGTTAATAGTTAATTAATAATTAAATTTTTAAAAAAAAAAAAATCAATCTCAGGAATTAAAAGCGCTGTAAAACCCAAAATAATATTTAATTAAATTTTTTTAAGCTTTCTATCTGCTCTTCTCATTACGCAATTAATTGATCAAGTGTTTGCAATATTTTTAATAATTAATTATTTTTAACTATTTATACATGTATTGTTGTATTATGACGTCATCAGCTGCGGTTGGATCTTATAACCATAAATAGTTTAAAAATTGAATTACTAATTAACTTTACACCTGGAGCAATTGCGGTACCGGAAAGAGTATTTTAGGAACAATTTTTTGAAAAAAAAATTAAAAACCGTGATTATTTTGGATTATATAGCAATTGCTCCAAGTGTATAGTTGGTTGTTAATTAATAAGTAAGTTTTCAAAAGTTTTTAATTCAAAAATAAAAATTGCTGTATAAACCAAAACAATCAAAATTTTCAAAAAATTTTCTCCTAAATCCTCTTTCCGGATCCGTAATTGCTCCAGGTGTTAAGTTAATTAGTAATTTAATTTTTAAACTATTCCTGTTTATAAGATCCAACGGTAGTTGATGACGTCATAGTACAACAATATTTGTATAAATAATTACAAATAATTAATTATAAAAAATATTGTAAAAATTTGATCAATTATTTGCGTAATGAAAAGAGCAAATAGAGAGATTTTAACTCTTGAGATTGAATTTTTTTTAACATTTAATTGATAATTAACTACTAACTATACACCTGGAGCAATTGTGGGCCCGGAAAGAGTATTTAAGGAGAGCAATTTAAAAAAAAAACTCGCCAACTCAACTCTTTCTGGTTAAAAAAAAAATATATGCAATAATAAAAGGAATTATTGAAATGTAATTTGATTATTGTAACGATTGTAATTTAAAAATGTATTTTGAATTTGTATTGACAATAAAATATAAAAATGCTAAAAGAGAATTTAAACAAAAAGTTATATTAATCTAATATCTCGCTGAACTGCATTAAATATTAAGTCTACGCTCAAATGAGCCGGTTAATGCACACATCGATTAACTCCACTTTTTCAACTTTTACTAATTTCTATGTGAAAACATTTTGGTTGACTCCTAACTTTATATACCCGAAATAATTTTTTCTAATAATAAGTAATAATAGCTCTAAATGACAATTTGCTTTTTAGCTTTTCTGTAAGAGACATTGTATTTCAGAAGTCTATTTTATCAAATTACTCAACGTTTTGCATTACGGCGTTTATCGATGTGTGCACTAAGCGACTCAAATATTAAATAATCAGTAGGCAGTGGAAGGAGAAACACTCTCTCTGCAGTCCATCCATGCGTACTAAACCGTATGCCCAACTCTATCAAAGCGACGAAAAATGCCCGCTTAATTAACGTGTTTTGCTTGCAAAAATTGCATTTTTTAAAACTTTAATTACTTTGTTTTTAATGAAGATATCGTGATAATTCTTTTTTTAAATAAGGACCAAGTATATAAGAAGTAAAACAAAAAAACCTTGTTTGAAATCTATCTAGTAGTTTTTGAGTTAAAAGCGAACATTGGAAAACGACTATCATTTTATTTATATAGATTATATTTTTATTATATTTTGTATAACAATTTTCAAGATACTAGATACCTGATGAATTCGGAATAACACTGACGAAACGTAGTGTAAAAAAAAATAAATTGTTAAAATAAAAAAAAACTGGTCTTTTCACCTGATAATTGCTTAAAATATACCTAAAATAAAAAACTTTTAAAAAAAGACAAAATTCTTTAAGTTATTTTTCCAACTCTAAACGCATTTTGGTTTCAAAAAAAAATCTAAAAATGTTCCAATTTTTCCTACAATTTTCTTGTTTGCTGCACTGAAAATTAGAGTTTTCCTCGTAAAAATGTATAGATTTTTACAAATTTTTAGTAAAATCGACCGACGAGCCATCTATGTATGCTTGTAGTTAGTAGAACCAGATTTTTCTTCTCTTACTCTTGGAGGAATGTACTTACTTATTCTATTAGGCTCAATCTTTTATGAAATAAATTTTACCTTGAATATTTTTTTTTTTTTTTGGTGTTTTAAGTCGCTTTAACATCTTAAGTCATATCACGACTGTCTAGACACAGAAAATTTCTGTTGGTCAAATTTTATTTACGTCTAGGACAATGGCGGAACTACCATTTCGCTAGACCCCAAAGGGGTCAAAGACCCAAAGGTTTGGGGGGCCCAAAAATTTTGAGAAAATTAGTGCTAGTGTTGCTGCAGAAAGGGTGCATTAAAAAAGAAAAATCGAAAAAGTAACAGGAACAGGAACAGGAACTTTTAACAAAAATACCAAAATTATCCTGTTTTTTTAAATCGTTTGCTACGATCACAGAAAATCAAAGTACATACATACTTCTAAAGATGAACAGGTGTTTAAACAAGTTTATAGCAAAAAAATTAATCCAACTGACTTAAAACTAAAAATCAAGGACTACACCTAAACATTTGAACATGTTGATAGCAGAAGCAGTACGGCAATTGATTTGAAAAACGATGAAAATACCATGGTTTTCGACCAAGATGTTACGAATAAGGATATTCAAAAACAGTCGTTATTCTTAACGGACAATGCTAATTTTCAAAACAAAATATTACACCTGATATGAAAAAAACTATAATATCTGCTAACTCCTCTAGACCTCAAGGGCCTCTTAGGAAGAACCTTTCGCAAGAAAATCGGTGCTAAATTAAAATATGGGACGCTAGATACGAAAAGCAAAAATTCATAAAAGGTTGGGGGCCGATCTAATTTTTTGCGGAGGGGCCTAAAATTTGTAGTTCCGCCACTGGTCTAAGATCTTAAGTCTAGGATTCAACGGGGATCGAACCCAGCACCACTTGACGCATGAAGCGGAGAAAGTAATTGAAGGGCTTGGTGCAAGAACCGGGTAAGTCCAAAATGTTCAATTTTGTTTTTATAGCATTTTTTCCTTGGTACAATATTACTCTTTCGATTGGTCCAAGAACGGAAGCAAAATGTAAGATCAGTACTGTCCTGTGTACTGTACCTTATGTCATCTTTATTTTCATTCAACGATTACCGAAACTTTGTCAGCCAGGACTTACCGGGTTTTTGCACCAAACCCCTCAACTGCTCTAACTACTGCGACAATAGGTGGTATTTGAAAAAATTGTTTTATTCCTTTTCTCCTATGGTACAATGATATTACCGGGACTTGACAATTAGACAAGTGTATGCTCTGTTTAATACATGCAAACCAAACTGGTTGCCGATACAACACAAAAATTCACAATCTGTATCAAATGGTTAAAAAACAATTTGCCTTATTACCTGACTTAAGAATTTTTTCTTTTTTTTTTCTAATCTATCTGCACGGCGATGCTTCTGATCGTGAAAGAAAAATTAAATTATAAATTTTGTTTTTCAAACTTTCATCAATATACATACTGAATAAATCACATTGAAATTCAAGCACATGGACATGTCATCGGTGTTTGATAAAATCAATTAACTTTTTATACACCTTTTTTTAAAACTCGTTGTAAAGTGGGAGTGGTTACCCACATTTATTTACATATAATATATACAATTGCATTGGCCAGAAATGGCCACTTATAAATTGAATTGCTTAAGGTATATAACGTCGTTTCGTCAGGGCAGTTGCAAGAGGTATCGCTGCATTTTCCAATTCTATTTCCAGTCGCCACACTCGATATTTTTTTTTCCATATAAATTGCACAATCTGCATATGGTTGCAATAAGTGCATTCAATCTATAAACAATCACATGTAAGCACTAGTCCCAGTAGAGTCGATATTTAAAAAAATAAACATTCCTAATTGAAATTTCACTTCTAAAAGCTTAGGGAAAAGTTGGGTATTTGAGAACATCGGCTAATTAAAAACAGTTAAATTTTAATTATTTCTGTATTTAAAAAAATATCTGGTGCGAGGCGTCACACTACTTTCTTTTACTTTCATTTATGAAAATACTTGCTAATAGTTAAAAGAAATATAAGCACTTTGTAACAATACATATAAATAGAACTATATGCATACAACCTATAGGGCTATATGTATGTATATACACGAATTCCCAACCTTCATCCCAGAACCGCTCTTATTCGAATTTTCCCAGGAAAAACTTTCAAATAAAAGTTGTAGCCACTAATGAGTCTAAGAACTATAGAAAGTTTAAAAAAAATCGTTGGAGCCGTTTTCGAAAAAAATTGAAAAAGCTCAAAAACACCAAGAGTAAGGTAGAGCTTTTGGTTAACCGATTTCAACCAAAAGCTTCGGGGCACAACTAGGTATAATATGGAGGCCAGATTCCAAGTTTGGTGAAATTCGGATAAAGTTTTCGATAAGATATGGCTGTCACACACAAACATGTTTCTAAAAACCACTATCTTGGACTCAGGGGACCTCAAAACATGTATTTCCGTTGAAAGCTCGAATTCGAAAAATCGATCCAATTACAATACTTCCTTTACTATTAAGTAGTAAAAGAAAGTAATATGTATACACTATACAGCTTATATATATGTACATATAGGTATACGAATTCCGAACCTTCACCCCAGAACCGCCCTTATTCGAATTTTCCCAGAAAAAAGTTTCATATAAAAGTTGTAGCCACTGATGAGTCCAACAATTATAGAGAGTTTAAAGAAAATCGTTGGAGCCGTTTTCGAAAAAAATTGGAAAAGCTCAAAAACGCCAAGAGTAAAGTAGAGCTTTCGGTTAACCGATTTCAACCAAAAGCTTCGCGGCACAACTAGGTATAATATGGAGGCTAGTTTCCAAATTTGGTGAAATTCAGATAAAGCTTTCGATACGATATGGCTGTCACACACAGACGACATGTTTCTAAAAACTACTTTTTTGGACTCAGGGGACCTCAAAACATGTATTTCCGGTGAAAGCTCGAATTCGAAAATTCGACCCGATTACAATACTTCCTTTACTATATAGTAGTAAAAGAAAGTAATAGTGTTTGAATTGACAAGTGTGTGCTTTATCGTTCCTGACAGAAAAAAATATTTAAATTGGCGTTCGCATACTGTCACGGTAAGTAAATAATTAAAATTTGATCTTTTGTTACAATTTTTGCCGTATGGAAGAATCTTTGAAAAAATTATTTCTTGACCTTTAGTGCGTATTTTTTCGTTATTATCTTTCATTTACAATTCATTTATTAATTTTATGTGGCTATTTAAGTTAAATGAAGAAAATATTTTAAGTATCGAGCATTTTAATATGAATTGCCTAAATCGGGTAATTTGGGACGATTTTCGCGGGGTAAATGTGGACGTTTCTTATTAATATGTAAGAAATTAATTATTTTACAATTTTTTTGAAGAATTTTCTTATTTTAAACTATGATGCAACTTTTCGTTTTGTTGACTTGTTGTTGTTGTTGTTGTTTTGTTTGATCAATTTGTTTGGATCAATTTTATTTTGTGCTGTTGTTTCCAATAATTATGATTGTTCTACGGAAAAAAAAATTCTCTCTTTAGATGCCCAGAAATTACACAAAAAAAAACAACACCGCGGTACACAATTGAAAATCTCCAACGCGCGAGACATGATGTGAGATGTCGACGACTTTCTTTAAGCAAAGCAGCAACAAAATACGGAGTACCAAAATCTACATTATTCCGACAAGTGCATCTAGAAGAATTTAAGAAACCGAAAAAAGGACGACACCCTGTCTTCAATCATAGTCACGAAAATCAATTGGAAAAATACATTCTCGATTGTTGCGAGTCTTTTTACGGCATAACACCTAGATCACTGCAAAAGATTGCCTTTACATTTGCTGAAGCCAACAAATTGAGCCATAAATTTAACCAAGAATCTCAGATGGCTGGTAAAGACTGGTACTATTCATTTATGTCTCGACATCCCTCCATCAGTCTACGAACTCCAGAAGCAACGTCACTTAACTGAATTCAAGCGTTCAATGTCACCGAAATTAAACTGTTTTTGATCAACTAGAAGCCCTCCAACGCAAATACAATTTTCCTAGTCACCGTATATTCAACATTGATGAAACCGGTATCAATACTGTTCAACGAAATTCGAAAATATTGGCGCCAAAAGGTTTGAAGCAAGTTGAAAAAGCGACAAGCGCTGAGCGCGGTATCACCACTACCGTTGTTTGTGCGATAAGTGCAAACGGTATATATGTAGGTACCTCCAATGTTTATCTTCAAAAGAAGGCGTATGTGTGACCTGTTGCTGAATGGCGTTAATAACGATATGATTGGCACGGTTTTTGATTCTGGTTGGATAAATGAGTCCATATTCAATGATTACCTACAGCACTTTATTAATTTTGTTAAACCTACCGAGGACGAGCCAGTCTTTATAATACTAGATAATCACGAAAGTCACATTAGCTTGGGGGCATAGCGAAGCTTTTTCGAGAACACAATCTTCATGTTCTTTCCTTACCGCCTCATGTATCACATAAAATGCAACCGCTGGACTTAACTTTTTTCAGTGCACTGAAATGTGCATACAATCGACAGTGTGAGCTCTACATGGTTAACAATCCTGGCAAACGGATCACCCAATACAAAGTGGCCGAGCTGTTTACTAATGCGTACAACAAGACAGCCAACGATAAATGGTATAAGCAAAGCGATCAATGGTTTTAGAGTGGCTGGAATTCATCCCATCAATACGGACAAGTTTAACGAATGCTTCGCAAATATGCCTTTTATTGATAAATTCAACACTGCTGACAGTCATGACAGTTGACATACTACTTCCGTTCGTGATACTACTACTACTACTACTACAGCTGAGAAAACAATTCCTGTGGACTATCAACCGACAACATCACACAACCATAATCATGAACAGCAAACCGATTTAACCATACACACTTTTCTTGCTCCGTTAACTCTTGTGCTCCTCTCTGACATAGCCAACGTGCCAATCATTCCTAAAATAGAAACTTCACAACGAAGAAAAAGAAAACATTCTCAAATTTTATCCAGCACTCCCATAAAACATCAATTATAGGAAAAACAAAAAAGGCAAACTGCATAGAAAAGAAAAATATTCAACAACAAAGAAGTACAACGAACCCACCATCAGTCAACAATACAGCGGTCGTTAGAAATTTGAAAACGGTGTCCGAGGAAAGTGATGGCGTTGACTATTATTGCATATTCTGCACGGAAAAATATGAATCACCCCCTAAAGAAGACTGGATTATGTGTATCAAATGTAAGAAATGGGCCCATGACGCACGCACGAACGGTCAATTCATGTGTAATAATTACGTCTGTGATTTGTGTGAAACATAGTTAATCATTAAAATTTATATTATACCTATATATTATCATTACCCAATGCAGTTTCTATTTCCCCCGTGGATTGATTTCAATTACCCCACACACTACCGGGGAAAAAGAAATTGCAATAGTTTTTATATTCTATATGTTTGTTATTATAATGTTAATTTAAAAAATTTTTGTGATCAAATTATTAAAGTAGATAAGTAAAAGTTTATGTTATAGCAAAAGTTTACTAAAATTGTTATTTTATTTTATTAATTAGGATAATTTAAAGTTTTTTGTTCTTAAATACCCCACTTTCCCCTACATTTGTCAGCCTTAAGTGAAGCAGGAGTTAAAGTGGTTAATGAGTCAAAAAAAAAGGATCCATTAAAAAACTTTTATTATTATATATTTATTTGACACATGAATAATTATTTAAAAAAATAAGAAAAAAAAATGTGTCATGAGAACTGATTAAGTTGAGACGTTTTTACAGTCGTCGTTCATTTAGGATTTAGGATTCGAGATTTTTCCTGCAAATATCACGTTATTTGTAAGCGTGTCGTAAATAAATATCAAGAACGGATGATCGGCCCGGACTTGGGGAATAATTGATCCCATCAACGGGATTATTTGGGCTGTCGAAACTGCCGCTGCGACTGTACCCTCTTCGCTCAGCTCCACGGACACCTTGTGGTAAACACTATCAACGCCTAGTCCATTCTGACCGAAACCTTGCAGCTCCGCTTTATTCGTGAACAACTTTCTGATTTGAAGCTGAAATGTATAACGAAACACATTCAAACTGGATCCCGATTATGGATGAAGGGTTCACTTACATGTTGCAGTGGCATTATTAAGTCTTGTGAGTGTTCCAGTTTGAATTTCGGCAAAGAAAACGATACTTCAGTTACGTTCAGTTCCCTGATGATACTATTGATGGGATTATGAGATAAGTCTCGAAGAAGTTGATAAAGTCCATTCTTCTTGTTGGGAACAACTACCAATAGGGAGTATTTAAGGCTTTTGTATGGGAAGTTGACGACTTGGGCGTCCAAGGTCTTAATTGAAGCGTACTGTAGATTGTCAGTAATGTGCATGAGTGGTGTTTGCACGCACTGATCTTCAGAGACATAGAAACATCTAGTTTGAGTGTCTCGAAGTGGGAAGGACTTTTCCCAAGCGCCTTTGAAATACAAAGCGTTTGCAACCATGATGACCATTTCCCGGCTGATATCATTGGACTGAACAATCGATTTTAAGGTACCGTGAGTCGCCTGGTTCACCCACTGGTTGATAATGGAAGCTGCTCGGCCCGGATCAGCAAAATTGATTGGTTGGAGATCAGAAGCGTAATAAGTTTGAACGATTTGTTTGTAGCTTTGTGCTGGTGTGAACTTAACTGAATGGAATAGTCGGTTAGACACCTCGACGGTGACCCCATCGATCTTTTGCTGAAAAAAAAAATAAAAATCACTTTTGTTTCAAATTAAATCAGTAGATTTTTACTGAAAGACTTGATAAGATTGACTCGATATATTTCCTAGAGTTTTCTGGGGATTCGGGAAGTCGAAGAGCAGACCATAGTTCTTCGGCAGTTCGGCCAGATGCTCCTTCGAGAATCATCGAGAGTGCCAATTTGACACTTAATGGGGAGACTAAGACATTTCCTGCTTGACCGGAACAGACTGCCTGAAGTTTAAATTTGTTTTAACTAAGTTTTTATACTGATTATACTTTATACTTGTAAGAGTTCAACATCAAAAAACTGGGCTCTTTGATGGGTATGATCAAGTTCTACAGCCGGGGGGGACAGAAAAATCTCCGAGACACTTTCTTCATCTCCAACTAAAAAAAAAATGTCCAGTTATTCACAAGAAAAGTTCAAGTGATTCCGTTACATTTGTTGATGTCTTGAGGAACCTGAGCAGTTGAAACTGGCTGAGGTCGTGGTGGAGGTCGTGGAATATCCCGCGACTCTCCCGATGTCTGTAAAGGATTCTCGATTTTCCCGAAGAACAGTATGCTTCCGGTAAACTCATCTTCGATGAGGAATAAAAATGGATGGGAGGCATTGAACACATAGTCGGCATCCCCAAATTTATTTCCGATTTGGATAGCTAGAATTTAAGTTTTCATAAGTCACCGCTGAAGCGGTCTATTGAGAGATTCTTACACGACGCGGCAAAGGCTAGACTTCCTTCTTCATTGATTTCGATTCCAGCTTTTTGGAGGACATCCGAAACGACCAGATTCGTATCCAGACCTCTGGCAATTCCTGGTAAGCTAACCGTATCATAGAACAACTCATTGATGCCCAACTGAAATAAATAAGATCAGTTTTTGTTCCATTCAATGCAAGTGTTACAAATACATTGCTTAGAGTTCCCGCCATTTTCGAATTGAATTCGAAATTGAATTTCGGAAGAACGACTTGAGTCTCGCGCTCGTTCATCAACCATAAATGTCGCTTGTATGTATCAGGATCTAATACGGATATCAACTGAGACAATCCGTTTTTAGAGTTCGGTAAGAACACGTACATTGCAAATTTATTTCCCTTAATGATAAAGTTAAATTAGGTTGAGAAGCTACTTAAAAGAGGTACTGTAATACTTGATAAGGTAACCGGATGATTTTCGCGTCCAACTCATTGCTTTCATGGTAGAAAAATTTTGCAGTTGTTGTCATAAAGGTGACAGGAACCTTGGTATCGGAGTTCACATAAAACTGACCTGAATGAGTCTCATTTTTTGGGAATGGATTCCTCCAGGATCCCTTGAAATAAATCGCGTTTAACAGTAGTAACACTGTATTTTCAAAGTCCTCTGGAAAAAATACTCGTTTTAATTGATCGACACTTATCCGCTGATTCTTCTTAGATACACTTAAAATAGGAATTTCAATACAAACCTGCTGTGACCAATCCACTGACTTTTCCTTTGGTAACTTTATTAACCCAGGCATTAACGACATTCTGGGCGTTCAAGCCATTAGAGAAATCAATTTGTTCGACCATTGTATCATAGAATCTTTGGGTGATCGCTGCGTAGCGTTGTCGAACTGGAAATTTCGTGTCCAAATACATTTGGGTTCCCAAACGTAAGTCATAAGCTTCATTTTTTTTCTGAAAATTGTCTTTAGTGAATCAGGCATATTATATTATCTGGATGTTTGTCACCTGTAACGAAACGAGGACTTTCCGAATTTGTTCGCGAGCCGCCTGAACACTCACTGGAAGTTCTAAGATAGATTCCAGCTGTTTGGCAGTCGAACCAGAAGCACCCTCATACAGTAAGGCGAGTAAAATTTTGATACTGATCGGTGAGATGATCGTATTACTCCCCAAATTATCCATTACGATTTTCTGAAATAAACAAGTGATAAGTCGAGGGATTCTGGAAGAGTGATGGATACTACTTTTGATAGTGCCCAATCGAAGTTATCATTTCGTGAGCCCATGTATGGTAGGAAGTCGTCGTCTGCGGTTTCTAAGATTTGGCTGTCCGTGGGCTGCAGTTCTTTGGCCGCGTTTTTGGGCGCAGCATTAGGTCGACGAACCCCAGCCAGTTCGGCTGGACTCCACGACAATACAACCACACACAGTATTACAAATACTGGAAATAATGAATGACATTATTTTAAGCATATAAAAACTTGCAAAAAAAAGTAACAGAATTATATATAGAAAAAGGGTTTGTCGCCTTCAATGTAGGTACCGCCAGTATTTACTTTTCAGTCTTATGTGTACGTCACATGTATGTCATATTTACGTAACCAGTTGGTCATAATCACAACCTATTCAAAATATCTCACTCAAAATAAGGATTAAAATTTAAGAATTATTCAACACTAGCTGATACCCGCTCGCTTTGCTGAGTGTAACTAAATTTAACTGATTGATTAAACGATTCCCTACGTCCGTAGCGAAATATAAAAATTAATCTATTTTAACAGAAAAAAATGATAGAAACTTTCAGACTTTAGATCCAAAAAAAGTTCATCAAAATTCGTAAAAACTACTTTTCAAGAAAGAGATGTTAGCTGTCTCACATCAGCTTCTATACGATTTTTAGTAAAAAAGTAACTGTATTCTTTCCTTTAGGACTTGAAAATCTTTTATACCAAATGTCATTTAAAACACTATAGATATTTTCGGGCGCATCCATTAATTGTGCGAGGCATTTTTTGCGATTTTTAAAATCCCACCCCCTCCCCTCTGGTAAGATGTCATGAGATTTGCCATATATCCTTCAATAGACCTTTAATTTCCCCAAAGTAAGATTAGATGAGATTCGACTCGACCCCATCGGCCCCTGAACGCCTCACGTAATTAATGGATGTTCCCTTACAAGAATAGATTAGTAGCTATCCTACAGGATCTTTAGCAAAACTTCATTAAAATTCGTTCCGTTAAGTAATTTTTAAATTTTGAAATTTTTAGTTAATTATTTTAATACGTTTATTTCTAATTAATATCTTCGACAATAAACAATGAAAAATTCAAATATTTTAAAAAATTTCATTATTAATTTTATCGGGTGTTAAATTGAAATTCATATTTATTTTGCAGTAACAATTTCAACTTTGTAGAGATTTCTTTCGTAATTGTGTAAAATTGGAAGAAAATTCGTTAAAATTCTAATTCACAAACTTTACTGAAACTTTTTAGCGTACGGTTCCTGTAGGATATAATTGTTTTGCCATCCCATGAGAACCATGCATTATTCTAGCCTTAAAAGTATGCTATATCATTCTCCCCCAAACTACCACATTACAAAAATCATATCAATCTTTAACTTTGTGATAAACAAAAAACATATCTATCCCACGGGAATAGTACATCCCTCCCGAGTAAAAAGTAGATCAATTCTTCTTACGGAAAATGAGTTAAGACTCTATTTCGTGGATTTTAATAAAACTGTTTTTAAATACACAGCTCTTATAGAATACATACTTGTTTTGCTATCCCATGGGAACCGTTTATTATTCCGGTATGAGAAGTAATCTATATCATTTTCTGGCCTCTAAACTACCACATTACAAAAAAGAAAGTTAATCTTTTGCTCTGTAAAAAAATATCTATCCCACGGGAACCGTACATTTTTTCTGGATATAAAGTATACTATATGTTAAACCGGATTATAATCTATATCTATGCCAAATTTCATCCAGATCCATTAAGTACTTTTTGAGTGAAAGAGCAACAAACATCCATTCTTACAAACTTTCACGTTTATAATATAAGTAAGAAGTAAGATTAATACTAAAATTATAGGAATCATAAAATAATGAATCTATGTATAAAATTTGTTTTTCTTTTAAAAAGAAATTCGTTTAGTACCAAATTTCGGTTCTTTAAGATTTATTGTGACGGTTCTCTATGGTAATTAAATGAAGTGAAAAAAGTGAGAAATTAATGTATCCTCATGTAGAGGTATAGGATATGGACAATTTTTGTTAAAGGAGGAGAGTTGGGCTACGCCATTGATTGTAAAGCAATCAGTGAAGTTTAATGAGAAAGAAGACATGCTGATTATTATTGAGATAGTCATAAAACCGGAAAATAGTGCTCAAGGTAATTAAGACAACAAAGTTGATTGAATTTTGAGATTGTGTTGCTGTTGGTGAGGCCAATGCAGGCGAATTGGTGGTGGCCAAAATTAGGATTTTCTATAAATTATCGAGTTACTTACAGTTCTGAGCGAACATTGTCGAAAATCGTTTTTTTTTTTTTAATATTTTATGTTTTTATATCGAAAAAAAAACGAAATTGTGGCCCTAGCTCGATGTCGGTGTGCTCACATCGCCGTTGGACACCCGAGATTTTGGACACCCCAGTGGAGAAGCTCGAAAAACAGGAAAATCACAATGAAACCAAAGAATTCACGTCGACAATAATTAAAGTTGACCGTTTACATTCGTCTGTGTTAGTCCCTGAAATGTTTCAACTAGCAGTAAAACGCGTTTCGGCCACTCCGAACAATGATGATGATGATCGAGCTCATGGATTTATCAAAACCCCCCTCCATCTAACGGCCATGGCCGATTGTTGGCTATCTCTCATAGATCCAAGTGCAGCTCAGCAATCTTTGATCAATCCAGCGAAAATCCCTTAGAATCCACGCCACAACCCACCCTCAACACCCAACCAAACCTTGATACCGCCACCAAAATAATTTTACCCCCCTGAAAATCGGGTGGAAAACATCATCGCGCCTCAATCGCGACAGATAACAGAGGTGAAAGATTACGGCCTCCAGATCAAAAATATTTTGATCAACAAAAAATTTCCTCCCAAAAATGACCTAAAACCAAATCATCAGTGCAACACCCGAAAATCGATTTTCACACATATGCTAATTGAATTCATAAAACCGAGTTTTTTTCCCCCAAGTGATATCATTGCGAAAGATTTGTTGTGGTTTTCAAATGACTTTATCTAGCGACAAAAGCCTCAAGTGATTGCTGTGGTTTTCCACTCCGGAAACTAATTTGTTTCTAGGATTATCTACCGATTTTTTAAATCGAAACATTTGTAATAAAAATATTTCAAAATATTAGGTGCTAGAAGTTCTACACCTAGACGATCCGACACAGCTTCGTTTAGAACAGTCATCCTTAATGATCCACAGGCCATGTATATTTGGTGATCTAAAATTTTTACGTAGGTATAACTATTAGTAATTCATTTAATTGCCCTTATCGCCCTCCTTAATACGTCCAAGACAGTAGTTGTACAGTACTCATAAGTGTTTATCTTCACATAGTATAAAACAAAGTCGCTCCCGCTGTCTGTTTCCTTAGATCTTTTAAACTACACAGTGGATTTTAATGAAGTTTTCAGAAATTAATAGAGTGATCCAAGAGGAAGGTTTGTAGGTATAATACATACATATTATAGTAGAGAAAAGTCGGGAAATTCAAATATTTATAATGTGGTGTCCTTACTAACATATTTTTGTGCACTTACATTGCAAACGCTGGCTAAACCTTACGAGATAGATTAAATTAATATGCGGCGAAATTGTGTATCTTAAAAAGATTGATAGAAATGTCCACGACGGTATATGTCTATCTCCTGAGGATAACCCACAGGAACCATTTTTATCTTTTACACATTACAAAAACATTATGCGTTATTTACCAAGCTATTTTACACAAAACAGTATTATTTCTTATCCAATTAAATACATTAGATACGTTGTACATTTCATGTAGATTAAAATTGTCCTTTACAGCGTGTCATCAAAATGAATATCTTAGAAGAAATCACAGATTTAAAAAGCGTTGGCAGAGCGACTGGATATTGTACGTCGTAGGTAGTGGCTGTTTAATTGCTATCGTTTTCTTATAAATATAAAAATGTTATGTTGGTCCTTATTTAAGACATAAATTTCGAAAAATTCTGCACCAATTAGGTATGGAAGGTACATGTACTCTTAAAAGAGTACGGTTGGTCACCACAGGATATAGCATAACAATTGAATCCTGCAGGAACCGTGTATTTATTAAAGTTTGTGAAATAGTATTTTAACGCATTTTCCTTAAGAAGGCCTGACCAATTTTACACATTAACGAAAGAAATCTTTACAAAGTTAAAATTAAAAAATTGACAAAGTTTACTGGAAAATAAATATGAATTTCAATTAACACCCGATAAAATTAATAATGAAATTTTTTACGAATATTTGAATTTCTTTATTGTTGATTGTCAAAGGTATTAATTAGAAATAAACGTGTTAAAATACACTAAATTTTAAAATAATTAACAATTACTTAACGGAACTAATTTTAATGAAGTTTTGTTAAAGATATGTTGAAACATGTTGAATATCATTTATCCTAAACAAAGTACGGTTCCTGTAGGATAGCAACTAATCTATTCTTTTAAGAAATAATTTAGGGGGCGGGGGGGTTGGTTCGAGCCGAATCTCATCGAATCTTATTTTGGGGAAAGGGGGGGAGGGGTCTCACCAAATATCATGTATTTTGCATGCAAGGAACAGAGCAATATTACAAAAAAAAATAAGCAAAACATGTTCCTTCACAAAAATATGGCCAAATATTATATATATTATTTTATTATTATTATATATAAATATATATATATATTTTTTTTTTTGGGTGTTTATAGTCGCTTTAACATCTTTGGTCATATCACGACTGTTTTACACACAGAAATATTCTATAGGTTTTGATTCTTAATTTTTAATCTTATATCTAGGGATTCGATGGGGATCGAACCCAGAACCACTGGCGCATGTAGCAGAGAGAGCAGTTGCTCTAACCACTGCGCCATCAAGTGGGTTTTTATATATTATTTATAGCAGTTTTGCAAATACCGCGACGCATTTACACTAGAAACACACGTTTTGAACGTATCCTAAAAAAAAGCACTGTTCCTGTACTACGAATCTGTACTCCTTACACTACGAATCTATTCTACTAAAATAGCTGAACGTTTATAAATATTTGAAATGAAAAATTTTCAAGGTTAAAGGAACATTTTATATTTAAAATTCTAATGACCCTGTAAGATAGCTAATATCTCTTCCCAGAAAAGTAGTTTTTAGGATTTTGATGAACTTACTTTGGATCTATCTATCTTAATTAATCAATTAAATTTAGATACTCTCAGCAAAGCGAGCGGGTATCAGCTAGTGGCTTAATATAAATACAGTTTCTTTTATCTCAAATTCAACCGATTTCATTTCAAAAGAAACTTTTTTTCATTTCAAAAGCAACCTTTTTTATGTGGATAGATTTTTACTTCAAATACAACTTTTTTCATTGCAAATACTTCTACTTACCATGCAAATTCTTCTCCTTGAAAGGCAAGCCTTTTCATATCAAAACCCTTTTTTATTTTCAAAAGGAACCCTTTTTATTTCGAATACTCCCAATGGAGTATCTCTTTAAACCATAACCAGATCGCGGGGGACCTTCCTCTTTAATCGCCTACTATTTTGAGGCTCCAGGGGTAGTGATATTAATGGGTTCGGGTGTTGGTAAAGCTTTTCATAGTAATTGGTGGCACGAGTCTCAATCTTACTGGCTACTGATATTATTGTTAAGTCCGTACGCAGGGCTTCATTGGTCATGTACCATGGAGCGTCTCAGAGCTCTCTGGGCATTTTTGATTGAGCTTTTTCTAATATCTTAATGTTAGACTTGTTGGCAGAGCCCCAAAGCTCAATCTCGTGCGTCCAAATTGGGACTATTATTGTTTTGTACAAAATATTTTGTTCTCAAGGGAAAGTTTGGGTGGTTTTCCCAAAAGCCAGTGTAGATTTTTAAACCGGTTGCACATCGTTTTCCTTTTTTTGGGTAATGTGGAGTTTCTAAGTAAGCCTTCGGTCTAGATAGATCCCAAGGTACTGAACCCTGTCTGATGAGGGGATCTCGACATAATTTAGGGTGACCGGAGGGTATACCCCTTTCTGAGTGCGAAGGTGAGCTGCACTGATTTGGCTTCATTTATAGTGATTTTTCATCTGTTGGCCCACATGCTCAGCAGATCCAGGTTTTTTTTTTGGTTTATTTAAGGCCGCATCACCTACTATGGTCATTAGCAATCATTGAATCTGAAAATCCATGAAAAAAAGCTTGGGATGCGAGCCCAAGACCACTGGCGTTAGGGCAACTATCTAGTCAACCACGCCACTAAGTGACCTGATCCAGGTGTTGTTGAAAATGCTGAGAGGCAATGGAAGCATCAGTATGAGTTGCCATGATCACCGTATCGTCCGCGAAAGTTCTGGTCAGAGTGTCGTCGCTTGTAAGCAAATCCGAAGTATACAACAGGCAGGTACAAGAGGGACCCCAAAACACTCCCTTGAGGTACTCCAGATTTTCTATCATAAATATCAGAGTGTGATGTGTTGACTCGTGCTTTAAATTTTAAAAGTTTCCATAGGTGTGGTAGATTTATTTTTATCTATCTTATACTAGATAGATTTCGATCATTTTTTTTTTTGTTTTACTTCTTATATACTTGGTCCTTATCTAAAAAAAGAATTATCACGATATCTTAATTACAAACAAAGTAATTAAAGTTTTAAAAAATGTGATTTTTACAAGCAAAACGCGTTAAGCGGTGAAATTTTCGTCGCTTTGATAGAGTGAGGCAAACGATGTAATGCGTATGGGCTGGACAGAAGTTGTTTCTCTTTCCACTGCCTACTGATTATTTCATATTTGAGTGTGGACTTAATGCATCACAGCGGTATAATAGATTAATAAAGACTTTTTGAATTCTACTTTCTATTTGTTTAGCAGTTTTTGTAGCTTTTTTTTAATTTTCTTTTAGCATTTTTTATATTTTACTGTAAATACAGTTTCAAAATACATTTTAAAGTAATAACCGTTATAATAAACAAACTACATTTCAACACTCCCTTTTATTATTGCATATATTTTTTAACCAGAAAGAGTTACCTAAGTTAGCGAGAAACATTTTTTTGTTATAATTAAACTATATGCCAAAAAATTGCTCCCTCAGAAGACCCAAAATAATTTTTAATTGAAATTTTTTTAAGCTCTCTTTATCTGCTCTTTTCATGACGCAAATGTTTGAGCAAATTTTTGCCAAAATTTTAATACTTAATTATTATTAACTATTTATACATCTATTGTTGTACTATGACGGCATCAACTGCCGTTGGATCTTATAAACATGAATAGTTTAAAAATTGAATTACCAATTAAATATACACCAGGAGCAACTGCGGATCCGGAAAGAGCATTTAAGAAACAATTTAAAAAAAAAAATGTAAAAACAGTGATTATTTTGGATTATAGCAATTTTTATTTTTGAATTTACAAATTTTTGACAAATTAATTATTGATTAACTAATAACTATACACTCGGAACAATAACGGATTTTGAAGGAGTAATTTAAGAGCAATTTTTTGGCATATAGTTAAAAATGTTCTATGCTAAGTTCTTTCCGGTAAATTTTTATATATTTTTGCTTTCAATTTTTTTAATGTTTTTTCTCTGTAAATTAAATATATTCTTAACATAATAACCTACGCAGACGACGTCGCGGGTATCAACTAGTTTTATATATATGTATAATAGCATATATAATACATTACTTATAAACTACATACAGTGGAGCATTCGTAATTTGAATCCTTGTAGTTCAAAAATTTGAAATTTTGAACCCATGTAATTTGAACAATTCCATAATTTGAAATGCATTGAGAAAAACTTCTATACGCCGTATATTATTCAATTTTTTTTTTTTTTTTTTTTAGGAAAATCGTTTGAATTAATTTTCATAACTTTTACCTGAAAAATTCAACAATGCTTTTTGTATTTAATTACGGAAATTAACGATAAAAATGTTAAATTAACAAAAATGTTGAATGATAATTAGTTAATTTTCGTCATCCGAATCAGCCGTGTCGACATAATGGAAAATTAATATAAAAATATTATTTTTTAAATTTATTGAATAAATAAAATTAGGCTTCTGACATGAACATAATATATTAATACAGAACTATGAAATTTTAAATATTATATACATATTAATTCAACGTGTATAGTCGAATCTCATCGTGTAAGCGTGAGTTCAAAGAACCTCAATTTGTTTTTGCTACTAGAGAATTCTTACCAACTCAAACTTTTAATTTATAGAAGTACAAGAGTGGTCTTTCTCACTTATACAGGGTTTTGGTTAATGCATTTAAACGTGTATACAGGGCTTTATTTTCTCTGGAGGACACCATATTAATTTAAGTGTAACGTTACATACCTAACCTATAATCAACAGACTACTAACACGCTTCCTACGATACCTCATTTTCAAAGTTATTATAAGTAGTTTAGAAGATATTTGGAAACAGATACACATTAAAAACACCCTCCGTATGTCTTCGCCCCGTAGCCAATTAAAAGTAATGAACCCATTCGTAAGAACTGCAGCAATTTGTCGTTTATGAGAGATCATGTTTTGAGGAAATGGCATTGAAACATATTTAGCTCTGTTTCGAGAAGTGTAAACTCGAGAGAACCCATGACGTCATATAAAGGTCACATTTTACATTAAGAGGACAAAAAATCAATTAGAGCAGCGGTCACCAACTGTTTGAAGAATAGGGCCGAAATAATTTTAGAACCCAGTTGCGAGTCGTTCTTTCAGCCATTTTTTATGGTAACTACAGTCGTTGTGTTGAGTAAAACGTCATCATTGATGGCGTTACTTTCGTTTGCAATCACGCAAACCCTTCTTAATAGATAGATGAACGTCACTCAAACTAAATTGTTCTTTCTTTAAACTATCAAAAAACTTTCGGAAGCTGTTTCTGGGATGTTAAAGTTTAGAACACTAAATACAATTACTTACGTATATGCTTCACTTACTTGGTAACAACTTTACAAACCTTACCAAAAAATGCTAAGCTTACTTTTGGCAAGGAGCCAGGGGGCCCTATCGATCGCAGGACTCTGGGAACTTGCCCAGTGGGACAAAGAGGTCTGTGCTTGGCTTACGTCTAGAAAGACAGCTGAGCAGCACTGCTTTTCGTGGAGGCTTTGTATCATAGCTTCCTCGGGCTCTCTGATGCATGCTCAGCATTCTTGTCTTTTTGTAGTCTTGCATATACAAATTATCTATTTTAAAAACGAATTTGACACTCATGATTGATGTTTATGAAAATTGTTATCACCATCAGAGAGTATCATGTATCAGAGAGCCTGAGGAAGCTATAAAATATGGCAAAAGGTCGCACCCTGATATTCTTGTTGCATTCATTATAAATTCCGATCCATTACCCTTTACATATTTAATAATAAAATTTATAATTAATTATAGTTAATTATCACAATACGACAAATTATATATAAGGGGCCATCCATAAATTACGTCACGCGTCAATGGGGAGGGAGGAGATCGACAAAGTGTGACATTGTGTGACAAGGGTCCTAAATTTCGTTACGTCATATTTCAAAATCTATTAAATCTAAATGTTTAAAGGAGTGGGTTCAAAGTCCATGGACTCAAAATGATTAAGTTTGATCTTTAATAAATCAAATTAAACGTTTTTTTTTTATTAAATTCTTGAAATGTTTGATTTGATTAAAAAATTATTTACATTGAAATAAAATATATAAAGGGGGGTATCAAAAATGTGGCCAGCTGTGACAAGGACGGGGGGGGGGTGTCAAAAATCATTAAATTCATGTGACGTAATGTATGGACGGCCCCTAATTATAATTATAATTAACTACTAGCTGATCCCCGCCCGCTTTGCTGAGCGTTTTCAAGTTTGGCGATGTATGTGTTTCGTTGCACAGTTTTTCTAGTTTTTATTTTTTTGCTCAGAAAATCAACATTTTTTTTGGAATAAAAAGTATTTTATAGCACTTTTTGTAATATTTACTGCCTATATGTGAAATCTCGTCCAAATCGGACCAGCCATTTTCAAGTTTGCCAAGAACAAACAGACAGACAGACAAAACTATTCGAAATAAAAAGTAACCTATAATGTAAGTTACAATATTTAGTAACTTTTTGTGAAAATTTCATCGACCCAGCCGTTGTTTGGGGAAAATTACAATGTAAATGGCATTTTTTTTTTTTTGTATAAAATATATGAAAATGTAGGTATTATAAAAAGTTTTTAACAAAACACCTTTCATTTTTTAGATTAGATAAGAATCTCGGCTGAGAAAAATAATTCCGTTTTATTCGCTCGCGCAGGACAGACGTAACGTTTTTATTATTTAACTTTCAAAAAGCAGAAATCTTCAACCTTATTATTGGTATAGATATATATCAATACAAAATAACAAGGATCTGTAGAAATATTAGTTTATTATTAGATAAAAATTATAATTAAAAGCAGAAAGTTTGTCTGGAACACTTTTTCGTTACGTGATGGTTTCTGCTAGTTTACTCTTAAAGGAATTTTGTTTCAATGTGGCAATCGTTGGCGTAATCGTTGCAAATGCCTTGTGGAACGTAGCCTTGTAATCTTAAAATTAAGTGCACATTGCCTTGTCGCGAAAAGACTTAGATCGTCCAGCTTTGTCATGGAACAAACAAAAATATGCTTCTTTATGAAAAGCTTAGTTTATTTTAAAAGGCTGTGACATGTTGTTGACCACTGGACTAGAGCTGGTCGCTGTAACTGTAAACGATAAAAAAATATCACTAAATCTATCGATTTGATTACAATCGGTTGGTCAATGAAATATTTGAAACGTGAAAACCGAGTCGAAGCTGAATAAAAATTTGATTTCATCGCTTGCAAATGGGTTTTGGTCGTTAGTTCGTCACTTGCATGCCGTGGAATTATAAAGTCGGTGTTGTTTTGATGTTACGTCGAAAATTTCCAAGTGCGTCACAGTCCGGTTGGAAATCTGTAACAATAAGCCACAGAACTCGTTTATGTGCGACTGGTCAACTAAATATGTTTTTCTTTTTTTCAAAAGAAGCATTCTTTGATTTGATTCGAACGGGTGAAGTGTGTGGTCAAACCGGTTTACAACAAATTTGCATGTTTTACTTTTGTTTAGACCGTATTTTGCTTGTTTTTCGTCGCGGTCAATTACTCGGACAAATAGAAAGGTCAATGCTAAAAATGGAAAATTTCCCCAATTGTCCATCATCACATGACGGCTATTTCCCATGCGACTCAGTTTCAATTTTTTCATTTCAATAAAAAGTTCGAATTTAAACATTGCAAAATGCTATCATCAATTCTCTTTAGTAATATCACAGGCATAGGCGTACCCAATAACAGCATTTAGCAAAAAATGCGGCATTATTTGTAGCATCAAGCGCTCCAACTACAGATACGCATTGCACTTTAGAGCATTATTATTTTATGCACCAGTTGGTTCCTTCCCAGCCGTAAAACCTCAGCGGTGAGCGAGGGGCAAAGTATCCCTATCATTCTTTTGCTGAGCTTCTGAGCGGAAATTTCTAGCCAATATTTGTTTTGCTGTTGTCTCAGCCGACTTTTCATCGCCCTTTTGATAACAGATTTGGTGATCCCCATTCCAGGTTCTGGGTCCACGAGTGGGGTCATCGAACCAGCCCTTGCGCAAGCATCAGCTTCTTCATTGCCCTTAACACCCTTATGCCCCGGCATCCAACCAAGTTTGACTCGGTTGTGCTTTGTCAGGTCCTCCATAAGTTGCCGACACTCCAGCACCAGCTTAGAGCTGATCATTGTATTGGCGATCGCTTTTAGCGCTGCCTGACTGTCACAGAGAATCTGTATGTTCTAATTTCGATAGCCCATATCTAGGTTTTCTCTAGCACATATGCTCTCTTAAATCGAAATAGTGACTTTTGACTACAAATAGAGACTATTCACTATTTTGTAGTGAAAAGTATACCACCAAATTCAAATAGTGGTATACTTTTTACTACAAAATAGTGAATAGTCACTATTTGTAGTCGAAAGTCACTATTTCGATTTAAGAGAGTGGCAATAGCCGTGACTTCCGCCTGAAAAAATTGTACAAATAAATTAATTCTTAAGTTTTTTTATATCAAGTTTCAAGAAGTGCTTGATGTTGTTTGTTGGTATCACTGGAGCATGAAATTCGTAAGCTACGTTTTTTCGAATGCTCTAAAATGCAATGCGTATCTGTAGTTGGAGCGCTCGATGCTACAAATAATGCCGCATTTTATGTTGCTAAATGCGGTTATTGGAAAACGGCGACAAACTGCGCACAATGCTTTGTTATTGAAAAATGGCCAATATTAAAAGTGTCGCATCGCAAATTTCCATTTTCTAATTAAATAACATGGGAAAAGCATTTCTTTTGCACTTGGGAATTTTTATAGCTCACATCAATATTTTGAAACGACTAAGATATATTCTCATAGAAATAAACGCTCAAAAAAAATAACGCTCTACAAAATAAGTGTCGGACAATTTTTTGATATATATATATTCCTTCAAATGTTATTCAAGGCTAAAGTTGGATTGATGATAAATTTTTCCAATTTTTCGACACAACTATCAACTTTATGGAAAAATTTCATGCATTTTTGATATTTCATACAGGTCGTAAGTTATTCGCATTCACAAAATGTTTTTAAAATAATCTTAGTTTTATTGTTTATATTACTTCAATTATTAGCACTGTACGAAATATCAAAAAAACTTTTATGTAGATATTAAAGAATCAAATATGATCCAAAAAAAATCCGATGAAATTTTTCCATAAAATTAATAATTATCACAAAATTTGAAAAATCTTGAAACTCCGTATTTAGTAATTATTTCCTTCAAATTGATACTTATTTATAGAAATCAGTTAAGTGAACAAGCTTGAAATGGTACCAATAGTTTTTATTCTTATAATAATACTAGCTGACACTCGCCCGCTTCGCTGAGTGTATTTAAATTAAATTATTTGATTAATAGAAACCGTCATTCTAAAATATAAAAATTTAGCTATTTTGAAAAAAAAAAGATAGATTGTTATTTCTAGTAGTAATTCCATAAAAATACGTTAAACTACTTTTCCAGAAAGAAACATTAGCTATTTTTTTTCGTTCTACGGGTCTTAGGATATTTCTTCCCTTTATCACCGTGACCAATGAGGTCTAATGTGATGTGATCGTCTGTATTAACTAAGGGAACATCAGGCTCTTAAAAAAAGCCAGCACCTGCCTAGGGGTTACCATTGCTATCTCGCCAGGCGTCATGTTCGTCTTTCCGAGATGCTACAGTCTTTTTTTTTTGCCACTAGCAGAAAACCAAGTTAGGGCACGTTCCGCCCGCACTGCAGCCTAAGGCTTACTGTACTCCTGTTCTGCTCATTCATCCCTGCTATGCAAGGATCCTTGCTCATTCCAGGTTCAGCATTCTGCCTACCAGAAGCAGCCCCTGTACTAAGCTCGCGCGATTTGAGCCTGTTTGGGCGTCATCTATACCATACAGATGTCGCCACTTTGTGAAGGCTTTGCAGTCAAAAATGATTTGGGTCGCGGTTTCCTCCCCATCCCCCCCCAATAGATATTTATTAGGAGCCGTACGTCCCTATTGTCCTTCTGATGATGTTCAAACACTGCCAAAAAGACAAAGAGCAAAACAATATTGACCAAGAGATAAGAGTGAGTGAATAACATAAAGCGACAAGTTCGCTCGAGTTTAAAAACCGGTTACCCAGTGTTTAAACACCTCCAAATCAGTGTCAAAATACGCGATTGTCACAAAAACGTACGTACATAGCTCGACTCACGGCCTAATGCGGCCGAGCGGCTGTAAGCTGAAACATTTCTTCACTCACTCTTGTCTCTTGGTCAATGTGTCTTGCTCTTTGTCTTTCTGGCAGTGTTTAGCATTAACGTATGGAACAAAACTAATATGTCATGAGTTCTCTTCTTGAAGTACTTTATGAATTTCTTAGCTAATCTATGCTCTGGATTATTTCTCCAGTGCGAGGTTTTGGTTTCCCAATCTAGAAAAGTGTTTTTGATTTTGCTTTTTGTGATACCACAAAAAGGTTGAGGTCCTATAAGTTCTAATGAGATGGCATTTTTGGCTAGTTGATTGGCCTTTTCATTACCCTAATGTCCTGGAGCCACCTTGTTGCAAGCTGGCAGTTCCTTGAGAGTTTAGATCTAAGCGTCTTAGATGACAGTGCCTTTAGCGCTACTTGACTGTCTGACTGACTTACAATGTTGATATGTGCCTCATTTAAACCCCTCACAATGTTTAGTCTGGCACATTCATCTAATAGAAGTTTGGAAGATGGTAGTGCTAGTACCAAGGGCCTGTTCAATTTGGCCATTTTGGTCCATAAAAGCCCATTCTGCTCTGCCATCCATAACTGCGCCGTCGGTGAACCATACCGGTCCGCAAATATTAGCTATTTCACAGGTTTTATACGTCTTAATGAATATAAACTACCTGCCTACTTTCATACTACATGTCATTGAAAACCGTTCATCCATTTTAGTAGCAAGGATTTGTAGCTATCTTACAGGAAGCGTACTTTTTTAAGGATAAATAATATTTAGTACATTCATACATCAAGTAATCCCTACTGGAAAAAACTCATATAAAAACAAAGTTTTTTTATGAGATTGAATGAGGTTTTATGGTATCCTATGAGAAAGAAAAAATTAACAATCAAATATTTTATGGTATTGTTATGTATTTCTATGAGTTGAAACTCATAGAACTCGCATAGAATTATGGTTGTTATCTTTTATGAGATTTTAAGAGATTTTTAAGCGTTTTATTAGGTTGACCCAAAAGTAGAAATCCTATGAGATTTTATAATAAAAATTATTCTATGAGATTTTTATGAGAATCTCGTACTTATTTTAGTAATTTTTATGTGAGTTTTATTAGGTTAAGCCAAAAGTAGAATTCATATGAGATTTTATACATATCTATGTATTTATTCGCGCAAATACTCATAAAATCTCCAAAAAATAAAGTCAAAAATATTTTATGTGTATTTTATGAAATTTTATTGGTGTTTTTGTCCGAAACAATACTCATAGGATCTCATAGAATTCCACCAAAAAATATTTTTTATGAGATTCTATGAGTATTTTCCCGGACAAAACTACCAATAAAATCTCATAAAATACACATAAAATATCTTCAACGGTTTTTTTTATGAGATCCTATGAGATTTTTCCAGTAGTGATATTTCATCAAAACTCGTACCGTAGTTTATGTTATGTCGCGTTCACACGGTTCAACTTGAGTTGAACGATAATTTTCAATCTTTTAGACCGTAGCGGGGTAAGTGACGCGAGAAGTGAAGCACAAGCGAGTCGAATTGAAAGCAAATTGAGCAGAATTGAAAGAAAACTGACCTGGGTCGACTTGAACGACAAAATGTTTGACTGAGTCAAACATTTTGACTGAGTCAAACATTTTGACTGAGTCAAACATTTTGTCGTTCAAGTCGACCCAGGTCAGTTTTCTTTCAATTCTGCTCAATTTGCTTTCAATTCGACTCGCTTGTGCTTCACTTCTCGCGTCACTTACCCCGCTACGGTCTAAAAGATTGTGAATTGTTGATCAACTAAAGTTGAACCGTGTGAACGCGGCCTTAAAATAATAGTGGAATTCAACGAAAGCAATGAATATTTAATGAGTTTGATAATTTTTTACCAACTCGTCTTTAAATTTTGTTCAAATTATGTTAATGCTTCTTGAAATAATTTCGATGAATCTGAATTCAGAGGTGTACCAAGGTTTCATCTCGTCTTGACTATTCAAATTTTGTAATATTATAGAAAGTCAATTGCATAGGTGCATCATGAATTAATACTCTCCTGAAGTTTGCGATGCATTAGCATTTATATCTCATAAACAGTAAAATTAGAAAGCATTTGATCGTTTTGGGGGAAATAATGTCACGTTGGTTATTCATTTAATAAATGCCCTTGGTTTCTTTGAAGTTCAATCAATTACTACCTCACATCAATAATTGATTTGAGCCTCATTAAATAATCATCAAGTTTTCCCTTAGTTTTTTCATTGTGAATGAAAAGCATGTACGAGGTGAAGGTTTCGTAGTTCAAATTGATGAATCGATTCTCGATTAGGAGTGCTTTCCCATTTTCAGTAAGTAGGTATTAAGGGGTATAATTAGATACAGAAGGTTCAATACCGGGGTTCTGATGGTCATTTTTTGGCTTGTATTTCTCGCGAGATCTCGTCCACGTTATACTTCAGAATCGATATCGTAGAATAGATCGAGATCCCGCGAAAAATATCTCACAAAAACAATTAAAATAAACTAGCGGTCGGGGAACCGGGGTAAATTACCCCAAATGGGGTAAAAATGAATTTTTTGGGGGTAATAAGGAAATTGCTTGCCATGGCTATTTTATAAGCGTGTTACTATGGCCGAATACTTTATTCAAATTGTTCTCACATCAAAAAAGCCCCAATTTTTTAACTCTCCAAAATCTAAAGAGAGACAGCTTTAAATTACTTAATTTTTGTTTGTTCCAATATGAGAATTTTATTCTGTGTATTTCATACTTACCTACTGCTTTCATACAACTTCTTTTTCGTGTCAATTAATTCAATAAATAAAGTGTAAAGGCCCTAGAGATATAAGTATGGTAAATTTGCTCCCCGGAAGATATTTAAACAATACTTGGAGGGTTTGCAGGTATTAATGAAATAATAAGATCCTGAAAGTTTCAGATCCGTACCGTAATTGGTTTTAAGAAAAAGCAAAAATTTAAAAATCAAAAAAAAAATACATTGATTGTCTCTTTTTCAAAATGAAGGGGTAATATCGACTCATGCAAAATTATTTTGGGGTAGTGGTAAAAAAAGTTCCCAGAACAATGAAATATCTACTAAAATAATCTGAATCTATCTGAAATAATCTACAACTTATATTAGATTTTTTTCTTGAAAATTCAAATAAAGGGGGTTTAGGGGTAGAAGGTTGGAGTTTGTGACTACATGGAGGCTACATTTTTTTTTCCTTGTTAGTAGAAAACTAGGCTAGGGCTCGTTCCCCCCGCACTGCAGTCTTAGGCTTATTGTACTCCTGTTCTGCTCATGTATCCCTGTTGTACAAGGATTCTTGCTTATTCCAGGTTCAGCATTCTGCCTAGCAGTTCCTGTACTAAGCTTTTTGCGCGATTTGTGCTTGATAGGGCGTCATTTATCCCATACAGGTGTCGCCACTTGGTGAGGGCTTTGCGGTCAAAAATGACATAGCTTGCGTTTTCGTCCCCATCCCTACACAATCTGCAATTGAGGTCTTGTGGAGACACCCCAATAATCTGCAGATGCTTTCTCTGTCTATCGGTTATCAGCCCCATTACTGTCCTAAATTGGTTCCTTCCCAGCCGTAAAACCTCAGCGGTGAGCGAGGGGCAAATTCTCCCCTACATTCTCTTGCTGAGCTTCTGACCGGAAATTTCTAGGCAGTATTTGTTTTGCTGTTGTCTCAGTCAACTTTTCATCGCGCTTTTGATAACAGATTTGATGATCCCCATTCCAGGTTCTGGGTCCACGAGTGGGGTCATCGAACCAGCCCTTGCGCAAGCATCAGCTTCTTCATTGCCCTCAACTCCCTTATGCCCCGGCACCCAACCAAGTTTGACTCGATGAGGCTACATACACATAGTTTTTAATTATTATATAATATTAATTTTTAGGTCTTAATAGTTTTATATTTTAAGTTATTATCAGGTTATTAAAGACCAGTTTTTTGTTTTAATAATTTATTTTCTTTTCACACGACGTTTCGTCAGTCTTATTCTGACTTCATCAGGTATCTTGAAAATAGTTATATGAAATATAATAAAAATATAATTTTAATATAAAAATATAAAACACATGAAATTTTGTATTGTTAAATTTATATTAAAATTATATTTTTATTATATTTCATATAACTATTTTCAAGATACCTGATGAAGTCAGAATAAGACTGACTAAACGTCGTGTGAAAAGAAAATAAATTATTAAAAGAAAAAAAGTGGTCTTTAATAACCTGATAATTACTTAAAATATAATATTTTATTGATAATTCTTTGACTAATTGTAGGCTTTATTAGTGTTCTTTTAGGTAATAGCAGGTTTAATGTAAAAGAAAGTTCTGTGACGCGTCGAAGCAGATGTTTTGTAATTACAAGCATAATTGTTAAGTTTTTAAGTAACAAACAAAAAAGGGATAATCCAGTTTAAATACAGAAAGTTTAAGCTTTTTTCCGGCGCGCTCTAGCGGCCAAACCACTCAACTAGGAAAACATTTTTAAAAAATGTTTAATATACTTTATTTTTATATAGAATCATCATCCTCAAAAACGACATAATTTTAAGACTTCTTGGAAAAATTCAAAAATTTTCACATTTTTTTTTTTTGGTTTATTTAAGGTCGCATCAACTACTATGGTGATTAGCGACCGTCGAATATAAAAATCTAGAAAAAAAACATCTTAGGCTTTCATTGGGATTCGAACCCAGAACCACTGGCGTATAAATATCCTTGGAAAGTAGCACAGTTGAAATTAAAATGTAGTAGCCCAGCACCTCCGAGCACGATTTGATTGAACTTATAAACAAAGAGAAGACTGATATAAATATATATTTCCAAATTTAAATTATTAATCTTACAAAATATGCTTTTGCAACCGATTTAGTGGTTTCATATGATACGATTTATAAAAAAACAAATTAAAATTGTTACAAATAGCCCCACGTTCCCCTACCATGTGTGTTTCACTTTTTGGATTTTGGATATTTGTGCTCGAGCCGCTCATTAAGAATTATGCAATGATCAAGGTTATTTTCATAGTTCAAGCCATTAGCATAAGTAAAAGATTCGTGCCTGTGAAAAACTTGGTGAATTTTTATTTTGTCCAAGACCATTGGAAGATTCAGTCGTTTTTTTTTTAACCACCGTCATATCTTTTAATCAACACAATCGTTTCGGTTGAAACTCAAACATTTGTTGTATTATTTCGTGGTTATCCTGTGGGAAATTTTCTGATGATTAGTTACAATTTGCGAATATAAAACGAGTATTTGTACTGAAGTGTTTTTCGTTTTAAAAGTGCGCGCTAATTTTCGTGAGACAGATGAACGAGGCGCAAGCGCCGTGTGTTTGTTATTGACACCTTGATAGCAATGACGTTTCTTGTGATAAAATAAAAACTTGAAAATTTGTAAATATTATGTTTTAATTATAGGTTAATTATATATATATATATATATATATATAGCAATTATTAATAATGCTTTTATTAAATCTTGTAATTAATTACGCTTAAATTATTGCTCACTTGATTGTTTCAAGTGTTTATCGGGGGTTGTCAATTTGTCATCTGGTATGGAAAATTTTCTGGGAGATTTTCATTTTTAGTTTTGATTATGTTTCGAATTGTTTTGCTCTAGATTGGATTTATTTTTGGACATATGTTGGACATGAGACATATTGTCCGAGGCGTACGACGACGGTGATATGAATACTAAAATTCCATGAACGTGATTTGCATCGTTAACAAATTTCATTCCAACGATGATCAATTTACTGGAATCGGACGTGCATGAGACGGTGCTCCTTACGACATTCACAATCAACAGGCGTCAATCCCGAGTTTATTTACACCGAGGCAAACTCATTTGGGAATCAGAACGTCTTCCACATTGTAAGTGACATTCCTCACGAGGGCTCGGACACTCAATGCCACTTAGCCCAGACCCCTATCACTTAAAGTTAAAGGTGCGGTCTCATACATCGCTCGGTTTCCAGCGATTTTTCGTCACGTGGTACAATTTTGACCAATGTGCTGCCAGGATTTTGAAATTGATAAATTCATGGCTGCCAACTGAGCGATTCTAAGCTTCAACGATTTGACACTGACGGCGCTAAGGTAGCATTTCTCTTGCCACTCCATAGACGCCATTGAAGGTAAACAGCTGATCTAACCTCCATTGATAATATTAATCGTTTATTCTTAATAATTGATATACAAATTGATGACGTAAATACAACTAGCATTTCTAAATTTTTAAGAAATAAAATATATTAATATTATCAATGGAGGTTAGATCAGCTGTTTACCTTCAATGGCGTCTATGGAGTGGCAAGAGAAATGCTACTTTAGCGCCGTCAGTGTCAAATCGTTGAAGCTTAGAATCGCTCAGTTGGCAGCCATGAATTTATCAATTTCAAAATCCTGGCAGCACATTGGTCAAAATTGTACCACGTGACGAAAAATCGCTGGAAACCGAGCGATACATGGAACCGCACCTTAAACACGAGAGAGACTAAAAAAGTGACCAATTGTTACGCAAATCTTAGTACCTTTGGGTGGCGCTGGTAGCTAGTTGAAAAACAGCTGTCAACTATTTGTGTTGTTATACGAGTCATACGTCTCAAACTGTCACTTAAACTTATCAGAGTTATTATACTTAATAAATAAAAAAATACTACTTAAAGTCGCTTTAACATCAATGGTCATATCACGACTGTCTAAACACAGAAACTTTCTGTTGGTCAATTTTGATCTTAGGTCTAGGATATTCAACGGGGATCGAACCCGTACCACTTGACGCATGAAGCGGAGAGAACAACTGTTCTAACCTCTGCGCCAATAAGTGGTTACTTATCATAATTATTTTCATATAATAACAATAAAAATAATTTGCCTGACGTTTATTAAAAAAAAAAAGTATTTCTAACTTTCGACCTCCATAAAAGTCTTCGTCAGTCGTCTTTGTGGTCTTCGTTCAACTCGTTTTCAACTAATATAACTGACAATGTCTGCAAATGCAGTCAAAAGGATCACATTTTTGTAACATGGAGTTGTAGGGGGCTGACTAAGCCTATCTCCTTATTATAAAGAAAATCAAACTACAGTGGTACCTCGACATACGAGTTTTTCGAGATACGAGCCGGCGAGCGAGTGATTGTTTGCTTTGAGTTACGAGCGAAATTCGTGATACGAGTTTGATTTAGCAGGTCGGTCGGTGTTAATTAATGGTAGTTCAATTGTTTTGTATGGGGAAATTTGCTTTGAGATACGAGCAAAGTTGCGGTACGAATTAAACTCGTATGTCGAGGTACCACTGTACTAATTAAAGTTATAACCAGGGACGGATTTACCATGGGGCTATGTGGGTCCCCGTACATAGCGGCAAATTTTTAAGGGCGGCAAAACGGTAAAAACATGATTGTGCGGTTTTATGAAACCACGATGCAAGTGAAACTTTAACAATATGTAATTCAATTTGTTAAAACGTCAGCTTATATGCATTTTCGAGCGCCGCCATATTGGCTTGCCGAACACTAGCCGAGTTCTACCGAAAAGTAACGCGCGACATGCAATAGATGAACGAAAAAATTTGGCACGATGTATTAAAAGTTTCATTGTAAAAACCCTGGAATAAGTAGTAAAAAATATTGTTTATTCAATGTAAACTAGAGAAAATGTTGGTTAGGCCATGGGTCGGCAACAAGCAGCCCGCGAGGGGTCTTATTGCAGCCCGCAAGATATTCGCTAATTCGAATTTGCGAGTAGATTTCTACTTGCATTTCTACGATTTCGATTTCTACTAGTATATTTCTCTTTTGCGGGAATTCTACAATACGAGTTGTATTTTTGGGTTAGAATTAAAAGTGAATTTGGTGGTAATTTTTATTGGTTGTCGTACGTCGATTTTTTAATGTTCACGACGCATGGCCCACAAGTGGATACTAGGGGTTGCGATGGGGGGAGGGTGTCTAGTCGGCATTTGCCGAAATGCTTACCATTTTTTGGATCCGCCACTGCCCAAATGCGGCCCGCACCAAACCCCACGTAAGATAGTTGGCCCTTTAACAACCAAAGGTTGCCGACCCCTGGGTTAGGCTATAAACTGATTTTATTTTTATTTTTTTTGTGTGGGGGGGCAGCAAGTACTAACTCAACGTATTTATCCCTCTATATTATTAAAGGGGATAAACTGAATAGAACTGGAGCTTTTTATACACAAGAAAATAATAAGAAAAATTAACGTATAGAACTTCGTATTTTTAAAAAGAATTTTCATTTTGAACGGTGGCAGGATTAGAGAGTTCCTACTTGATTTGATTTTCAAGCTACTTGTTTTTACTTTATCTTGAAATAGAGTCAAACTCAACTTACCGATTAATATTTTTGCGCCGGATCAAGTCAAGCATTGAGTATACAAACTGTTTCAGAAAGTATTAAATATCAAGCACAATTGATTTTAAAAAAATGGCCTACCACTTGACTTGATGAATCCGTAGACAGAATATTAGAGATTATTTACAATTATTTTTAGTTGCATAATGTAGGGTACAACATTTCATCTCTTTTCAATGTGTGACTTTTTACTACTATCCTTGTCCATCGCATTTTTATAATTGAATATGACCTATGATCCTAAAGGACTTTAACGTTAAAAGCTTAGATTCCGCATACTTTCATCATCTTTTCCTGATTTGAATCAAGTTAAATTACTTTCATATACAACACCGTCACTGAACTAGTAATCAATTGAACTGAAACGATTTTTGATAAAAATTATCGACTAGCCTAAAATTTTCTACTTAAAAAACGATATTTATCATCAAATTATTGAAAGATAACCCAAATTGTCAATGATTTATTCATTAATATTGTGTTTCTTATGTAAGAGTCATTAAGAGCTATTTTTAAATCGTTTAGTTAAATGTAGCGTATAGATAATATGCGAGTCACTGTGACACGACTGATTGCATATACTAGTATCTCAATTAAACGTTTATTTACAGTCGGGGGATCAAAAAAAAAAAAAAAAAACTATTTTTCATTAATTTTTCCTGTGAATACTTTTGAATTTGTTAATATAAAAATCTGTACATATATTATGGTAACTTTAAACTATATTAAATGATTTTTGTATTTGTTAAAATAATAGTTTTGAAAGCTGCTATTACTGTTCTCCAAAAGCCCCTCTCAAAAAAGGCATGCTGCGGTGACCACGTTATATTTGGACTGGATCATTTAAAATGAAAAAAACCAAACTGATTTCCTTTAAGTAATCTATATATATAAATATATATATATATATATATATATACTATATATATATATATATACTATATATATATATATACTATATATAAACTGTAGAAAGATTTTTGTCTTTCTGTCTGTTGTGCAGCTTTCACGCAAATACAACTGAACGGATTTTGATTAAACTTTTTTTACAGCTTTTTATTAGTCCTCGGTAACATATAGGCTATAATTTATGCATAATTTAGAAAAGTCGGGAAATTCAAAGATTTGTAATGTGATGTCATAACAAACATATTTTTGTGCACTTACATTGCATACGTTGGCTAAACTATCTATACTATCTAAACTATTGGCTAAACTATAGAAAAGTCCACGACGGTATCTGTCTATCTCCAAAGGATAACCCACAGGAACCATTTTTATCTTTTACAAATGACAAAAAAATTATTGGTCATTTACCAAGCTATTTTAAACAATACAGTATTATTCATTATTCAATTAAGGCAGTTTTCTAGTCTAGAGGCATGAATTTCAGGTATTTTTTGAAGTGTCCTAAAAAACGCATTTAATATTTTTACATCCATTTTTTATTAGTTATTTATTAACCTTACAAGAATACAAAAAAAAAAGTTAAAAATTTCAAAAATTAGCAGCTGATGAAGATACCCACGATTCCAACTCTTCTAGCAATTTGAAACAAAAAAAGAGGAAAAGATTATTAATCTAGAGTAATGTCGCAATGTCTAAAACTATGGAAAAGTTAAAAAAAAAAATGGTTTTCACAAAATGACGACTGCCTGAAAAAAAAAACAATTTTTGTACCACTTTTTTGACTGTTTCAAATTTTTTAAAAATAGTAAAAATTGAAACTTGGGGATGGGGATGGGGATAGTTCCAGGTATAGACAAGTCTATAAAAAAGACTCTCTAAAAATTACAGGTAAATCGGTGGAGTAGAACCTGAGAAATCGTAGGTATCGTTTTGAAAAAGACAGTTTCGAGAAAAACGCGTTTAAAGTTTCGGGTAAAGTTACATCCAGTGGCCATACAATGGTAGTAAATACTTAAATTTTTTATACAGCGATTCCTAGTCCAAAAATATTGAAAATTTTGAAAAATCCTCTTAAGGGCATATTCTTAAAGGTTTAAACTTTGAGAATATGAAAGAAAAGAAAAATCGATTTTTTCAAGATTTTTTCTAGACTAGAATACCCCCTTAATATAAACCACCCTTAAATGCATTAGATACGTTGTGCATTACTATCTATTGAAGTTTGCTTTTTAACGTTTAGTTTTGTTATGGGAGACAAAGAGAAGACTGAGAGAGCCAGATCGCATGAATACACGTGCTGCCATCTACTCCGAGTAAAGGTGTTTAGAACTATTCCTTAGTCAGTTTGTGTTTCTTTCTCCACCGTTCTACACTCGCAACGTCTGCCATAGAGAAAGTTCTCTCTGTCAAAACATACTCGAAACGCTTTTCTTCTCTCTCATGAGCATAGGATAAGTAGTATGTTTCGACAGAGAAAACTTTCTTTATGGCAGACGTTCCGAGTGTAGAACGGTGGAGAAAGGAACACAAACTAACTAAGGGATAGTTCCAAACACCTTTACTCGGAGTAGATGGCAGCACGTGTATTCATGCGATCTGGCTCTCTCAGTCTTCTCTCTGTGGGAGAACTATTTTGAAGTTCTTCTAACAAACATTTTTATACTCAAACGCAAAATGGTTAACATTCAGAAATGTAAAATAGGTGCTAGCGTTGGAGATCTTAGGAATTGGACGCAGGCGGAGCGCGTTTCGGTACCTTGCGCTCGAAAATATTTAATATCTTCCAAAATAAGAGAGATCCCAACTTTTTGTAAACTGGGTTTTGTAGATGATAAAATTAGGAATAAAATGATATTTTTTTAATTCGATTCAAGCTGGGGTAAGAGGGTGATATAAGCTTATAAACAATTAAATTGCAATTGTTTATAAATGTTATGCAAAAATTGTTTTTTTTAATATCCTTAAGTAACAAAGTACAGAATAAAAAAAATCCGACATAAATCCGATTAGTAGAACTGGAGATATAAAATTTCAAATAGGCAAAGGTTGGAGAAAATTCAAATATCATCGAAAATTTAAAGGGGCATAGTTTCCAAAGAAAATTTTTTTGAGCAAAATCCAAAAATACGGGTTGTTATATTTACGCATAGAAGCTGTAAAAAAATTTTTAGGCGATTCTAAAATGTCAAGTTCAAATTTGTTCAGATTTTGTGCGGTTTGTAAAAAAACGACCCATGTATGGACCAGAATGTGGGGAAATGGGAGGACTCAAAAAAATAGTACTCTTATATATATGAAAATTTTTTTTTCAGCTCAACATCAGGTCGAATTAAAAAATGTGATTGGAGTGAAATCGGGGGAGGGTTCCCAATCGAAAAATCTGATCGTAGACTACGCCAAACGAGTATCAGGTAGTATATGGCGGCATTGTCGCATCGTGATGATCCACAATGATTACCGACAAGTGGTACTTTGGGTTCGAACCATCGAGAACCACTTGGCCAAGTTTCAGTCGCGGCCCAAGCGTTTGTTACTCTTCGTCAATCCGTACGGTGGCAAAAAGAAGGCGTTGAAAATTTTCGAAAAGCACGGCAAACCACTATTTAAAATAGCCAATGTTGATGTTAGTGTGATAATCTCACAACGCGCCAATCAAATCACCGATTTGGTAATGAGCTTGAACTTGGACATCTACGATGCGATTGCCTGTGTCGGAGGTGATGGTACATTTTCGGAGCTTTTCAATGGTCTGATCATGAAAACGTGTAAAGATAAAAACATCGAACTGAACCATGACAACATGGAGATTCCGATGCCGTCAATTCCCGTGGGAGTCATTCCTGGAGGGAGCACAGATACCGTGGCGTATTCAATGCATGGCACTAGCGACATTCAAACAGCTGTCTTGTATATCATCTTCGGGGATACCGTAGGACTCGACATCGCCTCGACCTTCCAAAAGGAAAACTTTGTTCGGTTTTACGCGAGCGTTATGAGTTATGGGTTCCTGGGAGACGTAGCGAGAGACAGTGAAAATTTTCGATGGATGGGTCCGAAACGATACGACTATTCCGGCTTCAAGAAAATTCTATCAAATACCGGATACGATGGCGAATTACGACTGTTATGCGAGACAAACGAAACGGATGAGTTGAAGAGATGTTTGGAAAATTGCGACACGTGTCAATCGAAACGGGTCGAGGCGACCAGCGGAGAGCTGACAGAATGGAAAACAGTTAAAGGGAAATTTTTTATGGTCAGCGGAGCTAATGTCAGTTGCGCGTGCACGAAAAGTCCGAATGGAATCGCACCCTATGGCCATCTGGGAGACGGTTTCATCACTCTGGTCGTCGTTCGACATACATCCACCC
The DNA here is from genome assembly GCA_958496155.1 of Sisyra nigra. Lineage (NCBI taxonomy): Eukaryota > Metazoa > Arthropoda > Insecta > Neuroptera > Sisyridae > Sisyra > Sisyra nigra. The sequence continues at coordinate 19,887,127 of OY292319.1, read as the reverse complement.
TTAATGTTCTACGTCTACTCCTTCGTTTATCGAGCAAAGCAAAAACTATTGTAAGTTGATCTCATTTTTGCGTGATAAGAACGTTAGGAACCAATTAAAAATCGTTCTTTCAGCCAATTATTATGAGTAAAACGTCATTCTCTTACGCCCACGCAAACCCTTCTATAGGATTTATGGATAGCCCTTATATCTAATATTATGAAGTGAAAAATGACTTATAGTAATTTCTAAAAAGAGAAACCTATCATTGTAATTAATATAGTTTTTGTGAAAATGTTAATTTTATTTATTTTTAATCGACTTTAAAAATAGGAGGAGGTTCGACTGTAATTTTTTTTATGTTTGTTACCTCAGAACTTTTGACTGGGTCATCCGATTTTGATGATTCTTTTTTTATTTGAAAGCTGGACAATAGAACTTTTACTTTGAAGCAAATCGTTCACTTCTAAGAGGTTGAAAACGTAAGGGATGAAATATTAACTTCTTATTGGATAGCTTGATTTTGATAATTCCTTTTTTATTGGTATAACATAATTTTAAATTGATCTCATATCCATTTTTTATAAAAAAAAAACTCTACTTAAAAGGGGTTAAAAATTAGAGATCAAATAATACATTTTTCCTGGCTAACCCGATTTTGATAATTTTGTTTCTATTACGTACATCGTATCTTAAAATTGTTCACATTTCAATTTGAAGAAAAAATCCACCCCCCCAAAGGATAAAAATGGGGATGTAATAGTGACGTTTAACTGAATCATCGGATTTTCATGATTTTTTTCTATCGGAAAAAATTTTCCACTAAGTTCTATCATTACAATTAAAAGCAAAAAATGTCAACCCTTAAGGGCAAAAATGGATGATGTAGTAACTTTTAACATTTAACGGCCCTGCCTCATATGAGCGACGCGTTTAGTAGGTTTACCCATATTCAAATAAATAAAATCAGTTATCAAACTTCAGATCACTAAAAATCGAGAAATAAATTAAAATTATAACAAAATGAAAAACCGACTTCAAAATAAATTTTTAAAAATGCACTAAAAGTAAAAAAATAATTGCGTATCCTTGCAATGTCTACAACTTACAAATTATTAGGATGATATAATGTACAACTATTGTTATTTTTGGAGTTGGTGTCAGCCAAGAAAATAAATATTAATGGTAATTTGTAAAAAGGTTTAGTTGGTTATTAGTATGTTGTAGTGTAAATGTCGCTAGATATGGTCACATTACTAGTACATTGTATAAAAGTTCATTTGAAAATAAATTTTACAAGGTATTCTCGTTTATTGCTAAGTACCAATATAGTCGTATTTCTTTGGTTGACACCAACTCCAAAAATAACAATAGTTGTATATTATAGCATCCTAATAATTTGTAAGTTGTAGACACTGCAAGAATACGCCATTATTTTTTTACTTTTTAGTGCATTTTTACTTTCTTTTACTACTATATAGATAGTAAAGGAAGTATTGTAATCGGGTCGAATTTTCGAATTCGAGCTTTCACCGGAAATACATGTTTTGAGGTTCCCTGAGTCCAAAAAAGTGGTTTTTAGAAACATGTCTGTGTGTGACAGCCATATCGTAACGAAAGCTTTATCCGAATTTCACCAAACTTGGAATCTAGCCTCCATATTATACCTAGTTGTGCCGCGAAGCTTTTGGTTGAAATCGGTTAACCGAAAGCTCTACTTTACTCTTGGCGTTTTTGAGCTTTTTCAATTTTTTTCGAAAACGGCTCCAACGATTTTCTCTAAACTTTCTATAGTTCTTAGACTCATTAGTGGCTACAACTTTTATTTGAAACTTTTTCTTGGGAAAATTCTAATAAGGGCGGTTCTGGGATGAAGTTTAGGAATTCGTGTATATATACATATAGCCCTATAGGTTGTATGCATATAGTACTGTTTATATGTATTGTTACAAAGTGCTTATATTTCTTTTAACTAACAGCGAGTATTTTCATAAATGTAAAAGAAAGTAGTGTGACGCCTCGCACCAGATATTTTATTTATTTATTAAAATCGGTTTTTCATTTTGTTATAATTTTTAATTATTTTTTTTAATCTAGGATGACCTATCATTTGTTGAAACATACAAAGTCCGTGAGTTCGAATTTGGAATTACCGATAGGTCTCAAGAAAATATCGCGATAACCGCAGGATCTACCAACAGCGTGTGGAACTGTGATGGAGAAGTCATTCCCGAGGCTGAAGTTCATGTCAAGTAAATATAACGTTACAAAAGATAGAAAATTGAGATTAGGAACCGCCATTTTAAATGGAATTAATAGTAACACATAAAAATCATGTTGGTTACATCCAAGCATTAATTTGGGCTTCTGATCTCTATTTTCGTACCAACATTAAAAATGTATAAAGAAAATTTTTTGTTGCAGGGTTCATTGTCAATTGCTCAAGGTTTTTAGCCGCGGACCAAACCTGTCCGAACCAGAACCGTCCTGTACATGTTTCTTGTGACGGAACTTCCACTATATGTAATAATTCAAGCAACCATTATTTAGCGAAAAATGTGTCATTCCAACAAAAAGTTTCCAAAATTTAAGAGAAGTATTTCAAAATTGTGATTTAGTAGAGCAATTAAATTGTCTTATTATTGCCTTATAAAAAAAATTAGTTATTTAAAAAAAGGTGACTGGGTTAGATTTTTACTTTGTTGAACAAATAATTTAGCAATAAGTTAGCAATAATTTCAAAAAAATTTTTGCAATGCGAGGGTTCGTTATTTACATAAATAGAAACGGAGGGCTGTAAAAATATTATTGTGATTGGAAAAAAAAGAATCTTAATGCCTTAAAGATCTGTTATTATAGATTTGTTCCAGATGAAAATAAAACCGTACATTATACTGTGCGATGAATGGTTTTATTTTCATTTGGAACAAATCTTATTTTTTTGTTGAATATTACATTCCATTAGTTATAAGATGCATTTCAGTTATATATTGATATTGTTTTTTCGAAGTATTCATTTATTTTAGTTAAGTCTGTCAAGATAAGATATTTTTTTTTTTTTGTTATCTAAATTTTTGCCCTAGGAATAGTAAAAATGTTGGTGAACTGCTCATTAATGATAATAAAAATTTTCTTGAGAAGAAAATCAAATTGTTAAGTATTTTAATTAGGGCCATTTTCTCGAATCACTAGCAATGACACCAATTGTAATGTCACTAATTTTTATCAGTGCAATATGTATTATGTAAAATATTAAATATGTTATAAATAAAGTTATTGTAAAATTAATGGAAATGTTATTTTAACCAGTGACTTTTCGATCAGATTTACTCTCTTTAAACTGGTCAGAGATAAAGTTTGAGAGAGCCAGATCGCAAGAATACACGTGCTGCCCCCTACTCCGAGTATGAAATTTTCAACTATTTCTTAGTCACTCGTTTGTTCCTTTCTCCACTGTTCTACACTCGGAACGTCTAAAAGCTCTATGGTTTATGCGTTCTCAGTGTAGAACAGTGGAGAAATGTGCGAACGAGTGACTAAGGAATAGTTGCAAATTTCGTAGTCGAAGTAGGGGGCAGCACGTGTATTCATGCGATCTGGCTCTCTCAATCTTCTCTCTGAACTGGTGTTGTCTCTAGACCTATTTTGAACTTGTGTGAACATAGTCTAAAAAGACTATCTTCAGTTTTTAACAAACTAACAACAACGCCACGCCGACTCTTCTTGAACTATTTTTCTAATCTATAAATATAACCAGTTTTTAACCGACTTCAAAAAAAAGAGGTTCTCAATTCGACTTTATGTTTTTTTTTTAATGTTTGTTACCTCAGAACTTTTGACTGGGTGATCCGATCTGGATGATTCTTTTTTTATTTGAAAGCTGATCTTCCCGTGTGGTCTTATTTTAATTTGAAGGAAATCGTTCACCTCAAAGAGGTTGAAAACTAAGGGATGAAATATTAACTTTTTATTGGATAACTCGATTTTGAAAATTATTTTTTTATTTGAAAGCTAGTGCTTCCCGTGTGGTCCCATTTTAATTTGAAAGAAATCGTTCACTTCTAAAGGGTTGAAAACTAAGGGATGAAATTTTAACTTCTTATTGAATAGCTCAATTTTGATAATTTTTTTTTCATTTGAAAGCTGGTGCTTCCCGTGTAGCCTCATCTTAATTTGAAGGAAATCTTTCACTTCTAAGGGATGAAATGTTAACTTATTATTGAATAACTCGATTTTAATAATTTTTTTAATGGTAGAACATAATTATAAATTAATCTCATATCCATTTTTATAAAAAAAAAAACTACTCATATGGAGTTAAAAATTAGGGATGAAATAATAAATTTTTTCTGGCTAACCCAATTTCGATAATTTTGTTTCTATTATGTACATTGTACCTTTAAATTATTCACATTTCAATTTGAAGAAAAAAATCCACCCCCTAAGGATAAGAGTAGGGGATGAAATAGTGACGTTTAATGGAAACATCGGATTTCGATGATTTAATTTATGCTGTTAAGAGCAATTTTGATCTACATGTAATGCACAACGTATTTAATGCATTTAAGGGTGGTTTATATTAAGGGGGTATTCTAGTCTAGAAAAAATCTTGAAAAAATCGATTTTTCTTTTCTTTTATATTCTCAAACTTTAAACCTTTAAGAATATTCCCTTTAGGGGATTTTTCAAAATTGTCAATATTTTTGAACCAGGAATCGCTGATTAAAAAATGTAAGTTTTAACTGCCATTGTATGGCCACTGGATGTAACTTTACCCGAAACTTTAAACGCGCTTTTCTCGAAACTGTCTTTTTTAAAACGTTACCCACGATTTCTCAGATTCTACTCGACCGATTAACCTGAAATTTTTAGAGAGTCTTCTTTATAGACTTGTCTATACCTGGAACTATCCCCATCCCCAAATTTCAATTTTTATTATTTTTAAAAAATTCGAAACAGTCAAAAAAGTGGTACAAAATTTTTCCAACTTTTCCGTAGTTCCAGACATTGCGACATTATTCTAGATAATATATTTTTTTTTTGGTTTCACATTGCTAGGAGGGTTGAAATCATTGGTATCGTCACGTGGCAATTTTTTGCAACCCCCCACTTCATCAGCTGCTAATTTTTGAAATAGTTAACTGTTTTCGTTTTTTGATTTTTTCCTGTATTCTTGTAAGATTAATAAATAACTAGTAAAAAAATGGATAGTACAAATATTAATTGCCTTTTTTTACGACATTTCAAAAATTACTTGAAATTCATGCCTCTAGACTAAAATACTGCCTTAAAGGTTGCTAAATAGTGCATTGTATAAAAGTTTATTTGAAAATAAATTTTATAAGGTATTCTCGTTTATTGTTAAGTTCCAATATAGGCGTATTTCCTTGGCTGACACCAACTCCAAAAATAACAAAAGTTGTACATTATATCATCCTATTTTTTTTACTTTTTAGTGCATTTTTTGTATAAAAGTTTTTACTTATTTTGAATTCGGGTTTTCATTTTGTTATAATTTTTATTAATTATTTATCTTCCATCTTAAACTACGAACTTAATAATCATTGTAATATTTTATTGACTAGTTCTATAAGAAGTTATACACTGAAAATGATTAAAAATCAAATAGCGAGAGATAGTTAAAGATTTATTGTTTTCGAAAATCGTTTTCGATCGCTGATTTAATTATCACAGTATTTTTCAAATAAACTACTTATACTACAATAACAAGATATAAATAAGTAGAGCAACTCGAAAACGGGTGAATTTCATTTCGTGATATTCGGCTCTTCCGGCTGATCCGGTTTACTACTGCTGTTCTGTTTCACTTCCATATCAATTCGTTCTTTCGCCCGAAACACTTTCGACTGTAAATAAAACGAGCCACTTTTCGTTTTCTCGTTGGCTTCAAACAGCCGCTCGTATTGTTCCTTGATTTTATCCGCGTTTAAATCGGCAACGTTCAAGATCTGTTTCGCCTCCTCCAGACTGATTCCGGCACGTTGACTACGGACGTCCGTCGCGGTTCGATTCCGGCCCCGCATCCGAGCCGCCTCCTGTGAAATTTCCATTTCTTGTTTCAGCGCGCGGGCGAAGGCTCGACCCAAAACTTGGGCTCCGGCCACGATTATTTGGGCGACTAATTTTGCCATTGGATCTAGCCTATAATCAAGCATTTCACTTAACCTTATATTTCATTTAATGTGACATTTTCTTACAGGTATGACTTAATAAATAAATTAAAGTACGCTTTAAAACTAATTAACCAATAAATCTGTTTATTTTTAAAGTTATTGCACAATTTTCGAAAATAATTTCATAATAAGTTGAACGCGTTGAACGTCAGTTTGAATAAGTAACACGCGACTTACTTCGCACAGAACTTCACATCGTTCATTTGTGACGGATATGGAGGGTATAGAAAGAGGACAATCTCTGTCATCTCTGTGTTAATAGCTTGCGTAAATGTCTGTGACAGCACCAGATGGCACTGATGACCCTATATGTTCACTCTAGCGTTTCCATTGGTTTATTTCGTTTATTTCGCTGCAATTGGTCGCAGTACTTGAACAAATATATGGCGCGAAAATTTTAAAATAATTGACGTGATATCAGAGAACAAAAATTACCATTTTGTAATTTTTATTTAAAATTTAAGTAAAATATTTTTACTAATGGTTCTTGAAATATTTTTTGTTATTTTAAAATAAGAACATTGGCATTTATAAATGAGTTTTTTGTACTATTAATTATTAATAATTAACTCTATTAACAACTAGCTGATACCCGCGACGTCGTCTGCGTAGGTTATTGATTATTATGTTAAAAATATATTTAATTTGCAAAGGAAAAACATTTTAAAAATTGAAAGAAAAAATATAATAAAAATAAGCGAAAAAAATTAGCGTAGAACATTTTTTACTATATGCCACAAAATTGCTACTTCAGAATCCGCTATTGCCAAAGTGTATAGTTCGTAGTTAATCAATAGTTAATTTTTCAAAAATTTGTAAAATCAAAAATAAAAATTGCTATATAATCCAAAATAATCATTTAAAAATTTTTTTTTTCGAAAAATTGTTCCTGAATGCTCTTTCCAGATCCGCAATTGCTCCAGGTGTATAGTTAATTAGTAATTCAATGTTTAAACTATTCATGTGTTTAAGATCCAACGACAGTTGATGACGTCATAGTACAACAATTCATGTATAAATAGTTACAAATAATTAATTATTAAAAATATTGCTAAAATGTGATCAATTATTTGCGTAATGTAAAAAGCAGATAGCAAACTTTAAAAAAATTTCAATTATAAATTATTTTGGGTTGTATAGCGATTTTAATTCTTGAGATTGAAATTTTTTTGAAAATTTAATTATTAATCAACTATTAACTATACACCTGGAGCAATATCGGATTCGGAAGAGCATTTTAGTTAAACAAATTTTTGAAAAATTAATTATAATAACTATACACTTGGAGGAATTGCGGATTCTGGGAGAGCAATTTTGTGGCATATAGCTTAATTAAAAAAAAGGTTTCTCGCTAACTTAATTCTTTCTGGTTAAAAATATATTTGCAATCATAAAAGGGAGTGTTGAAATGTAATTTGATTATTGTAACGGTTGTAATCTAAAAATGTATGTTGAATCTGTTTTACAATTAAATATAAAAAATGCTAAAAGATAATTTTAAAAAAAGCTACAAAAAATATTTTAAAAACTGCTAAACAGAAAATAGAATTCAAAAAATCTTTATTTATCTAATATCTCGCTGAGCTGCATTAAGTCTACGCTCAAATATGAAATAATCAGTAGGCAGTGGAAGGAGAAACATATTCTCTCCAGCTCATGCGCGTTAGATCGTTTGCCCCATTCTATCAAAGCGACGAAAAATCCAGCGCTTAACGCGTTTTGCTTGTAAAAACCGCATTTTTTAAAACTTTAATTACTTTGCTTTTAATGAAGATATCGTAATAATTTTTTTTTTAAATAAGGACCAAGTATATAAGAAGTAAAACAAAAAAAATGATCAAAATCTATCTAGTAGTTTTTGAGTTAAAAGCGAACATTGGAAAACAGCTATCATTTTATTTGTATAGATAATTTAAAATAATTTACTAAAAATGTATTATTTTATTTTTAATATTGACTATTTTACTAACTTACTTTTAAATGCGACCTAATCTTAACATTATTGTTTTATTGCACTTATACTAGCTGATACCCGCTCGCTTCGCTGAGTGTATCTAAATTAAACTAAAAAAAATTAATCTATTTTGACAGAAAAAAATTATATATGCTTTCAGACTTTAGATCCAAAGAAAGTTCATCAAAATTCGTAAAACTACTTTTCAAGAAAGAGATGTTAGCTGCTGTCTCACTACAGCTTCTATATGATTTTTAGTAAAAAATTACCTGTATTTCTTCCTTTAGAACTTGAAAATCTTTCTTGCCAAATGTCATTTAAAACCCTAGAGCTATTTTAGGGGGCATCCATTAATTGCGCGAGGAGTTTTTTGCGATTTTTGAAATCCCATCCGCTCCCCTCCGGTAAGATGTCATGAGATTTGGCATATATCATTCTCCCAACCCGCAATCTAATATGATATTTTTCAAAACAAAAACATACGTGATATTTGGGAAACCTTCAATTTTCCCAAAGTAAGATTAGACTCGACCCCATCGGCCCCCGAACGCCTCACGTAATTAATAGATGTTCCCTTAAAAGAATAGATTAGTAGCTATCCTACAGGATCTTTAGCAAAACTTCATTAAAATTCGTTCCGTTAAGTAATTGTTAAATTTTGAAATTTTTAGTTAATTATTTTAATACGTTTATTTCTAATTAATATCTTCGACAATGAACAATGAAAAAATTCAAATATTTTAAACAATTTCATTATTAATTTTTCCGGGTGTTAAATTGAAATTCATAATTATTTAATTATTTATTTCCCGGTAAAAATTGTCAATTTTTTAATTTCAACTTCGTAGAGATTTCTTTCGTTATTGTGTAAAATTGGAAGAAAATGCGTTAAAATTCTATTTCACAAACTTTACCAAAATTTTTTAAATGTACGGTTCCTGTAGGATATAATTGTTTTGCCATCCCATGGGAACTATGCATTATTCTAGCCTTAAAAGTAAGCTATATCATTCTCCCCGAAGCTACCACATTGCAAAAATCATAACAATAGTTAACTCTGTGTTAAAAAACATATCAATCCCACAGGAATGGTGCATCTCTCCTGAGTTAAAAGTAGATCAAATCTTCTTAAGAAAAATGAGTTAAGACTCTATTTCGTGGATTTTAATGAAACTGTTTTTAAATACACGGCTCTTATAGAATACATACTTGTTTTGCTATCCCATGGGAACCGTATATTATTCCGGTATGAAAAGTAATCTATATCATTTTCTGGCCCCTAAACTACCACATTACAAAAAAGGAAGTTAATCTTTTGCTCCGTATAAAAACAAAAAAATATCTATCCCACGGGAACCGTACATTTTTTCTGGATATAAAGTATACTATTTGTTAAACCGGATTATAATCTATATCTATGCCAAATTTCATCCAGATCCATTCAGTACTTTTTGAGTGAAAGAGCAACAAACATCCATTCTTACAAACTTTCACGTTTATAATATAACTTGTAAGTAAAAAAAAGTAAGATATTACTCGAAGTGCACAAATCACACAAGCCTGAAGGAAATGCCGCAATATAGGCAGTGTTAGGTAGTACTTTGGAAGTACTGTGCTTAGTAATACAATAGCAATACATAGCCAACTTCAAGGAAAACATTTAGTACAACCAGCGCCAACCAACTGTCACGGTTTTTTTTTGAAATTCGGTATAGTCGTTCAGTGCTAATCAGTGTAACTTCGGTGCCAAGTCAGTGTCATAAGCCGTCATAACTCATAAGCGACATTGAAACGGTTTTATATATATATATATATATATATATATATATAACGATATAGGGAAATTATTTATGAAAATGTAAACGTGTAATTATTTTATAAATAGATTATCTTTAAAACGTTTATTTGAAAATAAATTCACTTAAAAACGGGAAAAATTAACAATCAAAGAATCCAACCTAGAAATTCTGTCAATATTTACCATTTCAATTGTGCCAACTCGATAAACCATAACTATTTACAAATCAATGTAATTGTCATTTTTTTAATGTTATTAATTAATATTTCATCGACTCATCAATAAACACTATTAATTCATGCATTAATTACACACATGAACTGTTTGCGATTCAATTAAAACATTGTCTTCATTCTTTTCAGAGAACTGTAGAATTGTATTGGTATATGGGACGATGTGACACAATGACCAATTAGGCGTTTGCAAAAAAATATTTTTTCCATTTAGAAATATTGATTTGGAACAAATATGTACCAGTTTTGATTTGATCGAGTGCAAGCCATGGATAGTTCGAATGCGAGCCACTCACACGATTCGGATGGCCGTGGCTCCGGTGCCGTTTCCTTTTGGAAGAAAAACGCGAAAACTGTTCCCGGCAGGTAAATCACAGTCCCACACTAAACTCTCGATCAGTAGAACTTTTAGAAGGTTTGGCTTAGGAAACGTTTGAGTTATCAAGTGGGAATCGTTGTTAAAATAAATAACCAAAGCAAATAATTTGACTTATAGAGGTGACACTGATTAGGGCTTCGACTTATAAAGGTGATAGATTCTCGTCAAGTTTTTTTCAGTGTCTTCAGCTCGGTTCATCTACTAGAGTCTAGATAGAAAAATGTTCGATTTATTGAGGTGAAAAGACATAGAGATGAATCGGAACCAGAAAAACTGTTCGACTTATTGAACGTTCGAGTTATCAAGGATGGAGTTCCACTTATTTTATTCCACTTTTTTGTTATTTTGTCCACTGTTTAAATGATAGCCGTTAGAATAAATAAACAAAAAAAATTGTTTGACTTATAGAGGTGATACTGGTTAGGGGTTCAATTTATAGAGGTTCATATAGATTTATATATATGATTTATATCTCTATATCATCTCTATAAAATGAACAAATGTTCGTTTTATAGAGATGAATCCGAACCAAAAAAACTGTTCGACTTATTGAACGTTCGAGTTATCAAGGATGGAGTTTCAATTATCAAGAAATCATTGATTTTATTCGTTTAAATGATAGCCGTTAGCATAAATAACCAGAAAAAATAGTTTGACTTATAGAGGTGATAATTAGGGGTTCGATTTATAGAGGTTCCGCGAAGCTTCTTCCACAAATTCAATTCATCTTCTAAACAATATCAAAATAATTAGTATTAGTCTATTAGTATTAATTAGCTACTTGTTGATTTGACTTATAGAGGTGACACTGATTAAGGCTTCGACTTATAAAGGTAGTAAGTAGATTTTTGTCAATTTTCTTTCAGTAGCTCGGTTCATCTACTAGAGTCTAGACAGAAAAATGTTCGTTTGACTTATTGAAGGTTCGAGTTATCAAGGATGGAATTTCATTTATCAAGAAATCATTGATTTTATTCGTTTAAATGATAGAGGTAATACTGGTTAGGGGTTCGATTTATAGAGGTTCCGGGAAACTTCTTCCGAAAGTTCAATTTATCTACTAAACAGACGTGTCCCAAGAAAAATTATCGACATTTTTAGGTGAAAATACACAGATCCAACTTGGAAAACTGTTCGAGTTATCGAGGATGGAAATAGATTTATCATGAAAGTGTCGGGAGTGGCTTTGATTTTATTCGTAAAGCAAATAGTTTGACTTATAGGGGGGTAATGTCAATTAAGAGCTCTACTTATAGAGGTGATGTTTGTTATTAGTTTGGCTCATTAAATTGAGATTCATCTCAAAAAAATTTTTGATTTATTAGGGTGAAAATATAGACCAGAGCTAAAGCCTTTGAAAATGGTAAAAAGTGAGAAAAAAAATGATAGTAGAATGAAACCCATTAGAAAAGAACGAGACTAACAAAAATGAAAGGGGAAGTGAAAAAGGGGGGTGTTTTTAAGGGTAGAAACGGTTTATCTCGATTTCCGACAAAACTACAAGTCCTATGGAAAAAAAGTTAAATAGCAAAGTTGTAGGTTATAAGAAGATCTACAACATTTGTGCTAACACTTTTTTCACTTAACCTTAAAATTTATGTGAAAAATTCCAATAAATAATAAGCAAAAGTTTTTAGTTTTAGATTTTTATCTTTTCCAAAAAAAAGATTGTTTTCATGAAATTCGGTAGAAACTTACCTCTTAATGTCTCAAACACACTGTAATTTTTTTGATTTAAAATATTTATATTTTCACCTTATTTTGACTTAATATTGAAAAACCACCCTAAGTTTCAATCGAAAATTCTCACGTCAAAATATTTACTTTGTTAAATAAGTCGGTGGGCTTTTTGTTCGTTGAAATCTCTACTTTTTGATGATGCAAAAAAAATGTACATTACAATGTTAAATGTTTCCAGAAAATGCAATAATTAAACTGTAAATTTTAATAAATTGCTCAAAGTTGTACATAATACAATTGTACAAATACAACTTTGAGCAATTTATTAAGAGGTAACTTTTAACAAATTTCATGAAAAAAATTTTTTTTTTGTAAAAAATAAAAAACCAAAAACTTGGTTATTGGAATTTATCACATACAATTTGAAGTTATGTGAAAAAAGTGCTAGCACAAAAGTGTTAGATCTTCTTAATATCTACAACTTTGCTATTAAACTTTTTTTACATAGGACTTGTAGTTTTGTCGGAAATTGAGATAAACAGTTTCTAGCCTTACCCCCCCCCCCCCTCCCCCTTTTCCCCACCTCAGTTTGACCGTAATTTATTTTTCCTTTCATTTTTGTTTCATTCTACTATAATTTTTTTTTTTTGAGTTCAAAAATTATCGACTCTGGTCTAATATTCAGTTTGATATACGATTGACTTGAATACGTGTTCTTATCGAGTGTTCACTGTATTTGATTGGAATTTTGCAACAATGTGGTTCCCTACTCAAGAACTTTCTCTTCGAAATATTTATGACAGATGTTGAGTGAGAGTGTGAAGAAATTTTTTTATTGTTATTTAGGCCTAGTCCTAAGAGGGAACCGACGACAGCGTTGAAGAATTCCGGATCGACATCGTTTAATGAGTTCCAAGCCTCGGTGAACGATGCCTGGGATTTGGGCGACGATGAGTTCTGCATCATTTCAGCCATGTCAGGTACTTGTTGACTAAATTTATACAGTGGCAGTTTTTGACAAAAAAAATTTTATAAAGGTTATTAATTAAATCATTAAAACTTCTGTAATAAAAATATTCATATCATATTTCAATAGTGACCGCAGTATTCAGTTTGTTGTTAGTGACCCTCGCATAATGTTTCAATAATGACCACGGGGTAGTTTCTTTGTAATTGATCTCCATTCAAATAAGTTTTCAAATAGTGAGCTTTTCATGTTAGGTTCGTTTGCGGATCTAATACTGAACCGATAACTTCGTCTTACTTCCGAACATTTTCAAACTCGTTCACGGAAAAATAATCCTTAATCAGTTCATAAGCGTGTATGGGCTTGGCGATTATCCTAAATTCACTTGGAGTGATTCGTTATCGGGTCAGTATGGGATCCGCGAACGAACCTGTAGTTTTTTTTAGTTAGGGGCCATCCGTAAATTATGTCCCAAAAATTTCATGATTTTTGACCCCCCATCCCTCCACCCTCCTCGTCACAGCCAGTCACATTTGTGAGACCCACCCCTCCTTTGTGTGACGTCACATATTATACAATTTTACATCTACAAATAATTATAGAATTAAAAATTTATTATTAAACTAACAGCAGGTCAAAAATTTATTTTATTTCAATAAAAATGATTTTTTTAATAAAATTAACATCAAATCAAACATTTCAAGAAATTAACAAAAAAGAAACGATTAATTATATTAATTGAAGATCAAACTTAATCATCGTGAGTTCATGGACTTTGAACCCACTGCTAAACACTTAGATTAAAATAGATTTTGAAAAGTGGCGTCACGAAATTTAGGACCCCTCCCACCCCCTTGTCAATCAATAGGTTTGTTTGCGGATCTAATACTGAACCAATAACGAATGTTCGGAAGTGAGACGAGGATTAACGAGAGCCCACGAAAATTGTTAATTGAATTTAAGGTTGATAGAAAAGGATAGAAAAGCTAGCCACAATTTATCAAACTGCGCATGAGTAAGAGAATCGAATTTTTTGTTCTAAAAAAAATCCGAGTATCGCTAGAACCAAAATCCCGTTTTGTTGTCCTCTATCAACGTTAAATTTAATTAACAATTTTCGTGGGTTCTCGTTAATCCTCGTCTTATTTCTGAACATTTTCAAACTCGTTCACGGAAAAATAACCCTTAATCAGTTCATAAGCGTGTATGGGCTTGGCGATTATCCTAAATTCACTTGGAGTGATTCGTTATCGGGTCAGAATGGGATCCGCGAGAGAACCTAATGTTACACTTCGTCGACCCCTCCCTCCCCCTTAACGTGTGACGTGATTTATGGATGGCCCTTTAGTGATCTCCACGTTTTCTGATAATTTTTTAATGGTGACCCCCCTCACTTAAATACTCCCCACGTAATTCTCCATAATTTTTTCCCATTGTGACCTCCTCGCGTAGTTTTTCACCTGGCGTGTTACGATTTCAGATGCGAAAATATCGAGTAAGTCGCAGGTGCCGCCTACGAACCAGGCCTGTGATAACAATCCAAGTGTACATAAGTCGTCGGAAAAGTCGACAAAGCACATTGTTAAAGACACGAAAGAATCGAACTTACGGCGTGAAAGCTCGCCGAAGCGGACTCCTCTACTTAAAGAAATCAAAACAGTCAACCTCCCAACGCGGTTTGTCTCTCAAACCGTAAACCCAGACAAATTGAATGATTGAAATTTTCTTATAGATCTCAGAATATTGAACGAAGTTTATATCCAGGACGTCCGCAGGCGTTGACATGTCCTGTGCTACCAACTAAAGATGCCGATTGCGAGGCTAAACTTGAAAAGTTTGACGCACTGTTAAAAAATGTCCTGCTGGACCTGGCTGAGTTGAGACAGCTGAGTTGGTCTGGGATTCCTGTTAAGGTAGGTTATGTTTTTCATATTGCATGATAGCAACTTGAAAAACTCCCAAATATCTTTCTTAAGGTCTTTCCCTCATTAGCTTCATAACAAAAATGTTCATATCGAATTTTATAGCTCACGTCAGGAACAATTTTTTGATATATTTATTCCTTTTTTTTTGTTGGTGTTTTAAGTCGCTTCAACAGCTTAGGTCATATCACGACTGTCTAAACACAGAGAAACTTTCTGTTGGTCAATTTTAATCTTAGGTCTATGATCTTAAGTCTAGGATTCAACGGAAATCGAACCCGAACCACTTGACGCATGAAGCGGAGAGAACAACTGCTCTAGCCACTGCGCCAATAGGTGACCCTATTTATTCCTTCAAAAATTATACACCATATATTACAGCTTCATGAAGCTCTCTGATCTATGCTCAGCATTCGTGTTTTTCTGTAGCCTTGCACATACCAATTATATATTTTTTTTTTCTATTTTCAAAACGAGTTTGATACTTATGATTGACAATTTAAAAAAAAAAATTCACGAATGCTGAGCATAGATCAGAGAGCCTGATGAAGCTGTAATATATGATGAAACGTGGCGACCTGATACTCTCGTTGCATTCTTTGTAAATACCGATCCATTGCTCCTGTAAATATATCTAGTAATACAAAATTACAAGGATATGAACATTAATCAAAAATTTTTATGATTTTAATGATTATTTTTTGAATATGTCCCAGACTATTGGTTTTTAACCGACTTCAAAAAAAAGAGGTTCTCAATTCGACTTTATGTTTGTTACCTCAGAACTTTTGACTGGGTGATCCGATTTTGATGAGCTAAGAGGTTGAAAACTAAGGGATGAAATTTTAGCTTCTTATGGGATAGCTCGATTTTGATATATTTTTTTTATTGGTAGAACATTATCTTAAATTAATCTCATCCATTTTTTATAAAAAAAAACTCCACTCATAAGGGGTGTAAAATTAGGGATGGAATAATATTATAAATTTTTCCTAGCTAACTTGATTTTGATAATTTTGTTTCTATTACGTACATCGTACCTTTAAATTGTTCACATTTCAATTTGAAGAAAAATATCCACTCCCTTAGGATGAAAATTGAGCGTGAAATAGCGACATTTAACTGAGTCATCGAATTTTGATGATTTTTTTTTCTATTGAAAAGAGTATTTCACTTAGTTCTATCATTACATTTAAAACCAAAAAAATTCAACCCTTAGGAGCAAAAGGGGATGAAGTAGTAACTTTCAACATTTAAACGGCGTTAAAAAAATTTCAAATTACTTGAATTATGTAATAATTAATGACCGATTTTTTACGATGAACTGTAATTTTTAACCGACTTCTAAAAAAAAGGAGGAGATTCTCAATTCGACTGTTTTTTTTTTTAAATTTTATGTTTGTTACCTCAGAACTTTCGACTGGATGAACCTATTTTGATGATTCTTTTTCGATATGAAAGCTAGTGCTTCACATGTGGTCCCATATTATTTTGAACAAAAGCTATCTCTTTTAAAGGGTTGAAAAACAAGGGATGAAATATTAACTTTTTACTAGCTAACCCGATTTCGTCATTTTTTTTCTATTACGTACATTATACCTTTAAATTGTTCACATTTCAATTTAAAAACAAATTCCATCCCCTAACGAAGTAAATAAGGGATGAAATAGTCACGTTTAATTGAATCATCGGATTTCGATGATTTAATTTCCATTTGAAAGAGTATTTCTCTAAGTTTTTTTCATGACCTTTAAAAACAAAAAATTTCATCCTTTAAGCACAAAAGGGGATGAAGTTGTAACTTTCAACATTTAAACGGCGCTGCCTCATATAAGCAGCGCGTTTAGTAGGTCTACCCATATTCAAAGAAATAAAATCAGTTATCAAACTTCAGATCATTAAAACTCGAGAAATAAATAAAAATTACAACAAAATGAGAAACCGACTTCAAAATAAATAAAAAATCTTAAAGAAAAAATGCACTAAAAATTTAAAAAAAAAAAACAAAAAACAATTGCGTATCCTTGCAGTGTCTACGACTTTCAAATTATTAGGATGATATAATCTACTATTATTCTTATTTTTGGAGTTGGTGTCAGCCAAGGAAATACGACTTTATTGGTACTTAGCAATACACGAGAATACCTTATGAAATTTATTAATCAAATGAACTTTTATAAAATGTACTAGTACTGTGACAGTATCTAGCGACCTTTAAACTACAAAATACCAATAACCAACTTAACCTTTTTTCAAATTAACATTAATATTTATTACCTTGGCTGACACCAACTCCAAAAATAACAATAGTTGTACATTATATCATCCTAATAATTTGTAAGTCGTAGACACTGCAAGAATTCGCAATTATTTTTTTACTTTTTAGTGCATTTTTTGTTTAAGGGGCTATTCTGGTCTAGAAATTTGAAAAAATCGATTTTGCTTTTCTTTGATATTTTCAAAGCTTAAACCTTTAAGAATATGTCCTTAAGAGGATTTTTTAAAATTTTAATTATTTTTAGAGCAAGAATGGTTGTTTAACAAATGGAAGTATTAACTACCATGGTATGGCCACTGTACGTAATTTTACCCGAAACTTTAAACGCATTTTTCTCGAAACTACTTTTTTCGAGGCGATAGCCACAATATCTCAAGTTCTAATCAGCCGATTTACTTGAAATTTGGTGTGCGCCTTCTCAATACATTACTCTATCGCACAAACTAAAACTATAATAAAATTGCAATTATTATTATTTTTTTAAAAATTCGAAAAAGTCAAAAAAATGGTAAAAAAGTTTTTTTTTCAGACAGTCGCCATTTTCTGAAAAAAAAAAAATTTTTTTCAACTTTTCCGTAGTTCCAGACATTGCGACGTTACTTTAGATTAATAATCTTTTTTTTATTTTGTTTTAAATTTTTAGGAGGGTTGGAATCGTGGGTATGGTCACGTGCCTATTTTATGAGTACCCCCACTTTATCAGCTGCTATTTTTTTAAATTTTTAACTTTTTTAATTTTGTTCAGTATTCTTGTAATGTTAATAAATAACTTATAAAAAAAATGTTTGTTAAAAATATTGATTGCCTTTTTTTGTGGCATTTCAAAAATGACCTGAAATTCATGCCTCCACACCAAAATACCCCCTTAAGATTTTTTATTTATTTTTAAGTCGGTTTTTTATTTTGTTATAATTTTTATTTATTAAATTGCTTTGTTGTTTCTAGGTCCGAGCAGTTACTTGGAGACTCCTTTCGGGATATTTGCCGGTTAACTTGGAACGGCGAGAGGCTGCTCTGGAAAGGAAACGACTCGATTATTGGAACTTAGTTCAGCAGTATTATGATATTGACCAAGACGAATCGTATCAAGATACATATAGACAAGTACTTTTTCGCAACAATCCATTTTTTTTTTGGATTTGCAATATTTAATTTGTTCCAGATTCATATAGACATTCCCAGAATGAATCCGTTGATTCCATTATTTCAACAAACTACCGTACAGGAAATGTTTGAACGAATCTTGTTTATATGGGCGATTCGACATCCAGCTTCTGGATATGTGCAAGGGATCAATGATTTGGTGACCCCATTTTTTGTTGTTTTTCTCCAGGAAATTGCCCCGAATGGTAAATGGTAAATTTTCCTCCAAGAAAACGTTTAGTTGATGTGATTTTTTTATCAGATAATTTAGATAAGTTCAATATAAGTACACTAAGTCAAGACCAACGCGATATTATCGAAGCTGATTCATTTTGGTGCTTATCGAAAATCCTGGATAGCATCCAGGATAATTACATATTTGCTCAGTTGGGGATCCAGCACAAGGTGAACCAGTTAAAGGAGCTGATTCAACGGATCGATGAGCCGCTGCATCGCCACTTGTTGCATCACGGAGTTGGATATTTGCAGTTCTCGTTTCGTTGGATCAACAATTTGTTGACGCGCGAGCTGCCGTTGCATTGCACGATCCGGTTGTGGGATACGTATTTGGCGGAGTCCGACGGCTTGGCCACGTTTCAACTATATGTGTGTGCAGCTTTTCTACTTCATTGGAGATCACAGCTGATGTTGGAACAAGATTTTCAAGTGAGTTGACTCTTGAATCAAGTTTCAAGCTTCACATGACAATTTTCTACTATGCATGTACCAAAAACAATTTGAAAAAGACTAGAAAAGAAGGAAAGTTGCCTGGTCACTTTTTCGTTACGTTATGGTCTCCACGGTTTTCCAATAAAGGAATTCCATTTTGAAAAATGTATTATACAGTTTTAAAATGTTTTTTTTTTTTAATTTCAGGGATTATTGTTGATGCTGCAAAATCTTCCGACTCAGAACTGGACGAGTTCCCAGATTGGGATGTTAGTGGCGGAAGCCTATCGGCTGAAGTTCATGTTTGCCGATGCTCCCAATCATCTAGCAAGCAATAAAAAGACGACGTCTAGATGACAACTTTTACCTGCCTCACATTCAGCTCTAATAAAATGATTTCTTGGATAGTTTAAAATCGGTCAAAGACTTTTATTGAAAAAAAAAAATCGTCTAAACTTCCTTGAAATTATTTGTTAGAGCCACTCTTAAACGTGTATAAATGATTTTATCACAAACTATCAAATATTCTACATCTACTTAAAATATCCAACTATGAAAATTCTCAAATAGGGATTTTGTATTTATATATACATTTCAAAACGTACTGATTTTAGATATATTTATAAAGAGAGAAATTGAATTTTCAGTGGACAACTTCCAAATTTAACGAACCTTTAACTAAAATATAAGATCTGAAATGTTGTCAAATGTATTCAGAGCTTAGTCGATTTGTTATGGAGACATAAAAAAACGATAGAAGTATGACTTTTTTTTTCTTATAAATTATACGTATTATTTGAAAAAAAAAACCGTTACAACTTGTAAATTTGCATAATTTTGAATAAAATGTTATAAAAATTGTTATTTGTTAATGTTTTTTCTTAGTTGTTATAGAAATCTAAGTGATGGAAAAACGCTACCAGGATCACTAGAACATCAACATGATGGTGAATTATTGTTAGCTACTTAAAAAAGGAAAAAAGTATAAGCCAATTATAACCGATAAGTGAAAACTCTTAGTAGATTCATTGAATAAGGTAGATTATATCACAGTTTTAAATAACTTACTGCGAATATAAATCTTCCTTTTGTATACCGTAAGATGAATTTTCTCGTATCCCAGGTAAGGGTTTCATACTATAGAAAAAAAAAAAAACAGATTCCTCGGAAACTATATAAAACTTTTTTTTTATATTGCAATTCATATGTTAGGTTTAATATTTCCGGAAACATAGAAATGTCAGTAAATCTCCAAAAAACTGAATAAATTTTTGAGTACACACAAAAAAATGTTCAAAAATTAAAATTCAATCAGATTTAAGGCCCTAGAATGGTTAACAAAACGACATAAAAGAAAGGTTCTACAGCTCAAAGCGCTCAAAGTCAATCGACATAACTTTAATTTAAACTATAATTAAAACTGTAAGAGTAATGACATTTAAGAAACATAACTAATTAATACTTTATCAAGCTATTATTTTCAATAAACCACTTAAAATAAGTAATTTAGAGCAAAAAAATCAATTTCTCCTGTAAAATTCGATATATAAATAACTAGATTTTATGGTAATTAATTGTTTATTTAATGCCCAAAAACTCATGGCATATTGAAGCTTATGAATTAGATAGCAAATTTTGATAGAGAAAATTTTGGAAAATCGTTGTTAATACCGTAAATTGCAAAAGAAAATTGTATGTTATTCAAAAAATAACAGATATAATCTGTCAATTGGATGTCGGTAAGATAGAACTTACCGACACCCAAATTCACTGTTTTGTGGATAGATGGCACTGGCCACACCAAAATTAGAGTAACTCGTTTTAACATATAGCTGATTGAATTTTCTTTTGCAATTTATGGTGTCCTGGAAGGATTTTGTGAGATTTTCTTTACTAAAACGTGTATTTTAATTAATTAACTTTACCACGCATCGGTTTTTTGGACGTTAAATAAATAATTATTTACCTTAAAATTGTACAGGTGAAATTGGCTTTGTGCTGGATATCAAGCTGGTAATCGAGCAGGACTCCAGCCAAACATGCCAGGACCTTGCCTTAAGATTTAATGTGAGTGATGAAACTATTCGTTCACATTTGCACCAACTTGGAAAACGTTGGAAGTTGAGCAAATGGGTACCTTATGAGTTGAGTGAAACAAACAAGCTACAGCGTTTAACCATTTGTTCTTCATTGCTTTCCCGCCACAATGTAGTGCCATTTTTTGACCGGATGTTGACGTGCGACGAAAAATGGTTTATGTACTGTAACAAAAAACGAACATATCATTGGTTTGTCATCAAAAACCTAATTCTTTGAGATTTAAAATTGCTATAAAATCGATTTCAGAAGGGGTATAAATGCGAAATTTTTGATGCATTGGCGTAAGGAAACATCCACAATGCATTTGCAAAGAAAAAGGCAACCGAAATATTTGTCGATTTTTTCACAAAAATCATTGAACTATATAGCCCTTACTGTTCATACATGTCATACTACATTCATAGTTTCGATTATCTTTTAAACTAGGAATACTTGTTCTGTCTTAGAATTTAAAATCATAAACCGTTTCAATTAGTTAATATTTTTATTTTATTATTTATTTTTATGTATTATCATTTTTCGCTGTATATTAAATAATTCCTAAATTTTTATGTATTCGATATTAAAGTTTAATAAATATTTGATAAGCTGAAATTTTTCTTTTTATTTCTAGAACTATTCTTATTTTTTTCAGGTATTCCTTCTTTCTGAGTTATTCGTAATTTACCTTCTTCAGAAAAAAAATCATGTATTATTTAGTACAGACAACCACATTATACATAATTGTTATGTAGGTTGCCTATGCAAATCATATAATGCATACCAGGTTTATGTAAAATCGAAAATTTCGATTATCTCGGTAAGGACGAAAAATTAATAAAATTGGCAACGACAAGTTTTCCGATTTTACTTTCGACTATCTATATCCTGAGTTTCAGCGCGAAATTCAATTGGGAAGTCTCGCCTGAACGTTTTCTTGGCGCAAGTTTCGAGTTGTATTAACAAATTGAAATTATATGGAGAATAAAATAATACTTTATAAACAAGTTTCAACGCACTTAAAAAGTTCTCCTATACCCTAGGTGATAGAGACTTTGGCAGTCAACCAGTGGACCCTGGGTTCGTTTCCAGCCCCCGATTCCGGATTTCTTTTCTAATGTTTTGTATTTTTATTTGTATCATAGCATGAATTATCATAAATTTATGTTCATTTGAATTTTCCAGGTATCCTTCGATTTAATTCGGTCCTTCGAACGTTCAAGTCATTTGTGATTTGAACGATTTGAACGGTAGATAGATGTAACGTATATTTTTTTCTCATTATGGAAATTGATTAGATTTATTAATTTGATTGCGGATATTTAATGAGCTCAATTATTAAATAAAAATTTGGTCGAAAAATCTGGTGGTCAATTTTCCAAGTTTCGAGCTGATCCCCAAATTTTGATTTGGCATTTTTAATTTTTTTGAAGCGGCACCGCATCAAAACCGCATTGAAATCTGAGAAATTCCTGCAAAAGAGGCAAAATTGGCACTTTTTGCAAATTTAACGTCAAATATCTCGTTAACTATCGACCGTACGTTAACGATCATAGCATCATTGGAAACAGCGTTAATTATTCTAACGATTGACAGTTCCGGAAAAGCTTAAGGGAAAGATTTTAATTATGCCTTTAAAAAAAATCAAATTTTCATGGGCGAATTTTTCGCTGAAATTCAGATTATAGATAGAGGATGGCGTAAACGAAAATTTGTTTTATCAGTTTTCAAAAATCTTTAGTCGTTTTCGAGATAATCGTGATTTTCGATTTTACAAATTTCCCGTTAACGAAATTAACATTTTTTAAGATTTTGATCTGTCAAAATAAAATACGTATCGCGCCATCTATCCACAATATAGTGAACTAATGATGTATGTTAGAAAATAGTTTACCGTATGGTGAATAGGTGGCGGGAAAAGTATCTTATATCTCTTATATTTACAACTGACGATTCAAATGTTGACTATGTTAACTGAGCACATGGGAGGGACACTCAGTGTTAAGCTGCGGTAGCTCGTGGGGGGTTAGTATGGTCGCTTGTTCATAGAGGCGCTAGTGTTGTTTCTTTTAACTAGGCGCGCGTAGTTTTAAATATTTGTTTTGTTTATTATTTTTTATATTTAAAGTAAAAATAATAAACTCCGTAATTATTTTTAAAATGTTGTATTTAGAAAAAAAAAACATATTACATAAGAAATTCTCACAAACAAATTAACAATTACCATAACAAAATATAGTTATTAAAT
Source organism: Sisyra nigra (assembly GCA_958496155.1). NCBI lineage: Eukaryota > Metazoa > Arthropoda > Insecta > Neuroptera > Sisyridae > Sisyra > Sisyra nigra. The sequence continues at coordinate 19,863,604 of OY292319.1, read as the reverse complement.
AAATTATTACTTTTCTCGAATATTGCAGTAGTTGTTATTAGGAGTTTGATGATGAAAATGACGTCTGCATTCCATGCGTATTCTTGGTTGCCACGAAATCTGGGATTAGAAATTATTCAACCATCTTAGAATAATAATTAAATTAAACAAAATAATTTTAACTTAACTTCAAAAAAGTTTGTCTGTCATCCATTTCGTTTATCCGAGTTATCCATGAATTGTTTGTCAGAAAAATGTTCCCGAAAATTTTTAAATGTCTTGTGGCTTTCTTTGGATGTTATTTTTACTGCAACCCATAGTTTTTCAGCCATTAATTATCCATAAAAAACTAATTTATTACACAAATTGACACAGATGGTGATTAGAAGAAAACATGTTAAGTAAGGTTAGCTTGGGGTCTAGTATAGGTCGCTCGTTTATAGAGGCGCTAGGTTCGCGCTAATTATATCATCACAGCGCAAGTCCGTAATGCAAAGATGCATTTTGGACATTGCCCCGCCATCTCTGTTCAACCGACCATACTAAAATTCAGGAGAACCGCATGTGCCATAAAAGTGTCCGCCCCATGACTGAGCATTTGTAATAAAGGAAAATCACGATTATCTCGGAAACGACAAAAGATTTTGAAAATCTGCAGTAACATCTCTTACGATTTTATCATCCTCTATCAGTATTCTAAATTTTATCAAAAAATTCGTCCATGAAATTCAAATTTTTACCTCGATGGTTTCATCAGGGATTAAAAATACGAAAAATTAAAATCTTTCCGTTAGTCTTTCCCGAAATTTTCTTGATGTTGATCGATAGAGTAATTCGGGCTGATTTCAATGAACTCACTTTTGTTAACGTACGATTGATAGTTAACGAGATATTCAACGTTAAAGTTACACGAAGTGCCAATTTTGCCTCTTTTTCAGGAATTTCTCAGATTTCAATGCGGTTTTGATGCGGCGCCGCTTTAAAAAAATGAAAAATGCAAAATCAAAATTTGGGAATTGGCTCGAAAATGAAGCACGATTCAAACTTCGCTTTCCTAAAAGTGAAAATAAAAAAATTGGCCACCAAACTTCCCGACCAAATTTCTAATAAAGGAGCTATTTAAATATTCCCTCTCAGATTTATACTTCCAATCAATTTCCATAATGAGAAAAAATATACGTTACATCTATCGACCGTTCAAATCACAAAGGACTAGAACGATCGAAGGACCGAATTAAATCGAAGGATACCTGGAAAATTCAAATGAACATCAATTTATGATAATTCATGCTATGATACAAATAAAAATACAATAACATTAGAAAAGAAATCCGGAATCGGGGGCTGAAAACGAACCCAGGGTCCACTGGTTGGTTGGCGACGTCTTTAATACCTAGGGTATAGGAGAACTGAAATAAGTTTGTTGAAAATTCTATTTAAAGCATTGTTTTAATCTCCATATAATTTTGAATTTGTTAATACAACTCGAAACTTGCGCCAAGAAAACGTTCAGTCGAGACTTCCCAAATGAATTTAGTGCTGAAACTCAGGATATAGATAGTCGAAAGTAAAATCGGAAAACTTGTCGTTGCCAATTTTATTAATTTTTCGTCCTTACCGAGATAATCGAAATTTTCGATTTTACTTAAACCTGGTATGCATTATATGATTTGCATAAGCAACCTACATAACAATTATGTATAATGTGGTTGTCTGTACAAAACGATACGATATAATACGATATAAGGAAAATTTTCAACTAATCAAATGTTTATTAAACTTTAATATCGAATACATAAAATATTTAGGAATATAATATATTATTTAATATAAAGCAAAAATGATAAACATAAAAAAAATAATTATAATATTATAAAAATATTTAAAAAATAAAATTAATTAATTAAAACGTTTATGATTCTTAACTCTTAGGCAAAACAGATATTTCTAGTTCAAAAGATATTCGAAAAGTAGGACTGTTCATGTATGAACAGTATGGACTATAGTTCAGTGATTTTTGTTAAAAAATCGAAAAATTTTAAGATTGGCTTTTCTCGTTTGCAAATGCATTGTGAATGTTTCCTTGCGTCAATGCATTGAAAATTTCACATTTATACCCCCTCTGAAATCGATTTTACAGCAAATTTTTAATCTCAAAAAATTTGGCTTTTGAAATGCATTAATTGTCGAGTTCTTAAATGATTTTAAAAGATTCTAATATATTTATAAAATTACCAAATATTAACTTTCAAAGTCACTTGATTTAGATTCTTAGTGTTAATTATAATTACAATTTCAAGAGTAATTATATGAAAGCCAAAAATAACACAGGTAAAAAAATTTTATTCTTTTTTTTTCACATGAAAACTTTAAATGTTTTAGAGCCACAAAACAATAATACATTAAAGAAAAAAAAATTTACAAATTATTTTCCCATATAAAGCCATTGTAAAGCAATTAACACATATAATTAAGATTAAATATGCTAGTTTCATCTGTAGAATTTGACACAAAAATCACTGCATTTTAAGGTAAATAATTATTTAACGTCCAAAAAACCAATGCGTGGTAAAGTTAATTAATTAAAATACACGTTTCAGTAAAGAAAATCTCACAAAATCCTTCCAGGACACCATAAATTGCAAGAGAAAATTGAATGTTGTTCAATCAGTGTACTTATTCCATGGGAGGGACACTCTTACGAGACGTGAGGTGCCCCTGAATTTTAGTAAGGCGGGTCAAACACAGATGGCGAAACAATATTCAGTCGGTTAGGTAGATAAAATTTCTTCAAAGGAATTGTTCCGAACTTCCCGATTGATACCGAGGATTGGCGATGATCAAAAAAATTCGTTTTTATTTTACACTTCTGTCAAGTCCTTCCATAAAGTGCACGCGTTGGTATGTCATTTTAAGAAAAAAATGTTGATTGTGTGAATTAAAGTCATCGGAAACAAATTATGTATTTGTTTAAATTTATTTCAAGGAGCATAATCACGAAAAAAAGGATGATCGACTCATCATAAGTTAAGTAAAAAATATTTTATCTTACTAAATTATTTTTCTACGTTGGTTAAGTATTTTCATATTCCCAGATTTCGTGATAACCAAGATTATTAATGGAATACAGAAGTCATTTTCATCACCAAACTCAATACTCGATAACAACGAATAACAACTGCTGCAAAACTGGAGAAAAGTAGTAATCATTTTTTTATAATATTTACATTCATGCATTCATTGTAAAATCCCGATCCATTGCCCCTCTAACTAAATTAATCAGTTTATAATATTAATTTTGTTGTAGCAATTTAATTGTTATTATTTCTTATGTATTAGGTGTATTTATTTTTTTTAAATAAAATATTTAACATGTAATAAAAGAATTAATTATTTTAAATTTAAATATAGGTAATAAAAATTAATAAATAAAAAAAAATTCAAATTACGTGCGCGTGGTTAAAAATTGCCGACACTAGCGCCCCTATGAATGAACCGCCTTACTAATAGCAAAAAAAAGCACCGCAGTTTAACACGGAGTGTCCCTCCCGTGACTTATTCTATGGCTATATTTCAAAACGATTTACTTTAATTTTAGTGTAGCCAGTGCCATCTATCCACAAAACAGTGAATTTGGGTGCCGGTAAGTTCTATCTTACCGACATCCAATTGACAGATTATATCTGTTATTTTTTGAATAACATATATTTTTCTTTTGTAATTTACGGTATTAAGAAAGGTTTTCCAAAATTTTCTCTATCAAAATTTGCTATCTAATTCATAAGCTTCAATATGCCATGAGTTTTTGGGCATTAAATAAACAATTAATTACCATAAAATCTAGTTATTTATATATCGAATTTTACAGGAGAAATTGATTTATTTGCTCTAAATTACTTATTTTAAGTGGTTTACTTAAAATAATAGCTTGATAAAGTATTAATTAGTTATGTTTCTTAAATTTTACTACTCTCAAAGTTGTAATTATAGTTTAAATTAAAGTTATGTCGCTTGACTTTGAGCGCTTTGAGCTGTAGAACCTTTCTTTTATGTCGTTTTGTTAACCATTCTAACGACTTAAATATAATTGAATTTAAATAAAAAATTGGTTTTTGAAAAAATGTCTGTGTGTAACAGCCATATTGTATCGAAAGCTTAATCCAAATTACACCAAACATGGAATTTGGCCTCCATATTATACCTAGTTGTGCCGCGAAGCTTTGGTTGAAATCGGTTAACCGAAAGCTCCACTTTACTCTAGGAGTTTTGAAGCTTTTTCAATTTTTTTCAAAAAAGGCTCCACGATTTTTTTTAAACTTACTATAGTTCTAAGACTCATTAGTGGCTACAACTTTTATTTGAAACTTTTTCCTGGGAAAATTCGAATAAGGACGGTTCTGGGGTGAAGGTTGGGAACACTTATACAAGCTTTTCGTATATGTATATGTGTATAGTTCTGTTTATATGTATAGCTATAAAGTGCTTATAGTTTAACCAACAGCGAGTGTCATAAATGAAAGTACTGTGACCTCAAAACTTGTATTTCCGGTGAAAACTTGAATTTGAAATTCTACCCGATTACAATACTTCCTTTACTGTATAGTAGTAAAAAAAAAGGTAATATAATATTTATACAGTTTATATGTAGATATATACTTTACACCCTTAACCCCAGAACCGTCCTTGTTAGAATTTTCCTAGGAAAAAGTTTCAAATAAAATTTATAGGCATCAATGAGTTAGGGATGTGAAAAAAATAATCGATTTTGGAAATAATCGATTAAAATCGATTTTAAAAGGCATTTTTAATATGACAAATAATCGATTATTTATTAATCGATTTTTCTTGCAAAAAATACAATCGATTTTTTATTTAGAACGCCACATCCCTACAATGAGTCTAAGAACTATACAAAAGTTTGAAGAAAATCATTGGAGCCGTTTTCGAAAAAAATTAAAAACCTAAAAAATTCCTAGAATAAAGTGGAGCTTTCGGTTAACCGATTTCCACCAAAAGCTTCACGGCACAACTAGGTTTATAATATGGAGGACAAATTCCAAGTTTGATGAAATTCGGATAAAGCTTTCGATACGATATGGCTGTCACATACACCCATACATGTTTTTAAAAACAATTTTTTTTTGGACTCAGGGGACCTCAAAAGATCTATTTCCAGTCAGTGACAGAACTACAAATTTTAGGCCTCCCCGCAAAAAAATTAGATCAGTCCCCAACCTTATATAAATTTTTACTTTTCGTATCTAGCATCCCATATTTTAATTTAGCACCGATTTTCTTGCGAAAGGTCCTTCTTAAAAGGTCCTTGATATCAGGTGTAATATTTTGTTTTGCAAATTAGCGTTGTCCGTTAAGAATAACGACAGTTTCTTAATATCCTTATTCGTAACATCTTGGTCGAAACCCCTGGTATTTTCATCGTTATTCAAATCAATTGCCGCTTCTGCTATCAACATGTTCAAATTGACCTTCATCTCTAGGTGTAGTAACTTGATTTTTTAGTTTTAAGGGAGTCGACCCATGTGATGGTTTCAAAAATTTTTTTTTTTTTTTTTAATAAATTGCTTTCTTAACATTTCTATAATACGGTAGTAAAGTGATTTTTGAAAATTCGAAGTCGTTTTAAAGATACAGCAGGTAGAAGAAAGAGCTGCTCGGAGCGCTGAATTGGCAGTTGAAACCTTAAACACGTTTTTCTCAAAACCGTGTTTTTCAAACTTTCCTCCATCGTATCTCAAAAACGGTTTGACCTGAATGACTTGAAATTTATAGGGTACACTCAACACATGTAAACGCATAGAATAAACTATTATCAATTGAAAGTTTTTAAAATTTCTATTCTTTTATAGCAAAAAAAAAAACGCAAAATTCGTAACTTTTATTTAAAATGTCTACCAAAAGTCCAATTTTTTGTATATTCATTTGATAATAGTTCATTCCGTGCATTTAGGTATACCTACAGATTAAAACGCCGTATTTTTTTTTTTTTTTTGTTTTTTTGTTTCGGATAAGCTAATTAGCCGGAATCGAGGAGGAAGTGCGAGCTCATTTTTTCGAGGTGGGGGTGTTCAGAACGCTGTAACTCATGTTCTACACAATATTTTTAGCTTAAAATGTAAATTTATACTGTCCAAATATATGTTAACAAATGATAATAAACTTAAAGCTCTATCTATTACTGGTCGTAGAAAAAAAATCCCTAAAAAACAGGCCGTCACATGGGATGACCCCCTTAAATCAGTTGGATTAATATTCTTACTGAAAACTTGTTGAAACACCTGTACTTCTTTATACATAAGTACTCTGATTTTCTGTGATCGTAGCAAACGATTTAAGAAAACGGGATAATTTTGATACTTTTGCTAAACGTTCCTGTTCCTTTTTCAATTTCTCTTTTTTACTGCATCCTCTCTGCAGCACCACTAATACTAATTTTCTCAAAATTGTCGGGCCCCCCAAAGCTTCCCCCCCCGCGTCGTGAGGCCTAGCGATATGGTAGTTACGCCACTGTTTCCAGTGAAAACTCGAATTCGAAAACTCGACCCTACTACAATACTTCTTTTATTATATAGTAGTAAAAGAAAATAAAATTGCTTCCTCAAAAGTTATGAGCCGCCATTGTTTTTAAGGATTTCAATATGTCAAGTTTATTTGGATAGTGAAGGAATGTTTATATCAGAAATATTAATAACTAGCTGATCCCTGCCCGCTTTGCTGGACATAGCTAAATTAAATTGATTAATTAATAGAAACCGTCATAGCAAAATATAAAAAAGTCATTACAGTTATGTTGACATAAAAAGATAGTAGTTATTCCTCAAGAATCGAAAATTTTTCTTAATAATAAATATCTTAGTATTTGTACCTCCCTAGAAATCTCACAATTTGCAGTTCAGTCATATTTCTAAGGATTTTTACCCGTAATTTACGTTTGACATATTTTTAACTCCCTATAAATGTATAAGGTAAAAATGTTTTTTTGTTCCAATTCACTCCTTTGTAACTCTGTGTATTTTCCCCTCTATGAATCGAAGTTTTAACAGGCCCTCACCTCTCTAAGCCAAACTCCTAATCGGGATCACTTAAGTCGAACTGTATGCTTTGGTTATTTATTCTGACGGGTGTCATTTTGGTACTTCAATATTTATTTTTTAAGAATAAAATCTATTCACTGCAGAGAATTCCCAGATTACTCCAAGTTTTACTCTCAATGAATCGAACAATGGATAAATAAAACTACTCCTTCGATAATTCGAACGTTTACTGAGCCGAACTATAGATAAAATATAACCACCTTTAAATTAGCTATGGATGTATTGTTTCTAGGAATTTAACTTATCGAGATTTCACTGGATGAAAAAAAGTTCAACTATGAAAATAAAATTTTTTATAACTTAGAATATGTATTATAAAAGTCGTGTAAAACGGTGAACTAGTAAGTTAATTTTAATTTTTTGTACTGCTTAGTCGTTTGCAGTTTATTGCAGTTATTAAATACATGAACAACAACAATTTTTTTTCAAATTTTATCAGCCTTTAATACGTTACCGAATAGCAGTAAGGATATGGTAGAAAATAAACTCGCTCCGTCACCTAAAATCTCCACAATTTGGAAAGGTATACAACGTCCGTCTATTAAAATATATTCTACGTTCATTGTTTATATTTCCTAAGTATTATAATTGAAAATATTAAAGATAATGAATTATATAATTTATGAAAATCAAAAGTGTTAAAGCAAATTGTAAAAATCAAATCAATTATCGAATAAAATTTTATATTAGTTTTCAAGAAGATACAATAAAATAAATAACATAATAGCTACGGTTACCATGACAACTTTTGCTTAGTGTAAAATCTGCAGTGAGATAAATTTGGTAAAATTTGTAAAGATGGGTAGATGAAAATTTTATTTTGGATAGGATTTGAGTAAAATCCGTTCTTAGTACGCGTCTACATGGTAAGAGGAGTAACTATGTTGAATTTCAAGTCGATCGGACCTATAGTTTCAGAGATCTCGTGATAAGTCAGTGATCGTTTTTCGCTTATATATATGTAGATAAATAAATATTATAAAAAAATGAAAAACCGACTTTAAAATAAATAAAAATTCTTAAACAAGAAATGCACTAAAAAGTAACAAAATAATGGCGTATCCTTGCAGTATCTACAACTTACAAATTATTAGGATGATACAATGTACAACTATTGTTATTTTTGGAGTTGGTGTCAGTCAAGAAAATAAATATTAATGGTAATTTGTAAAAAGGTTTAGTTGGTTATTGGTGTTTTGTAGTTAAAAGATCCGTAGATATTGTCACAGTACTAGTATATTGTATAAAAGTTCATTTAATTAATAAATTTCATAAGATATTGTCGTTTAGTGTTAAGTACCAATATAGTCGTATTTCCTTTTACTATAATAATAACTATTATTGATGAATGAATTATTTGATTTTAGTTAATTAATCAAAAAAAAAAAATCCCCGCTTAGTAGCATTATGCGTCAGGTGATGTATGCTGTAATTATTTTATGACCATTCTTTGACCAACCTTGGATTTTGCAAGAAAAAGTAGATTACAGAAAGCTTACACACTGACAGGGGAAGTGGAGGTGGGGTCAGAGATGTTTCCCCTCGAATCACGGATTTGCGAGGGAATACATTTTTCATAATTCGATGAAACCAAAATTTCTTTTGGTTGGAAAAGAATAATTAGATAGAGGGTACAAACTGCTAATTTTTTCTTCGTGAACGAATTTTCTACTCACCACCCCGTTCAAGTCCGCTGTGGGTATATATTAATAGAAAAATATGAATAATAGGATGTTGTAGGTACTTTTTAACCGAATTCAAAAAAGGAGGAGGTTCTCAATTCGACAGTATGTTTTTTTTTTATGTTTGTTAAATACCTCAGATTTTTGACTGGGTGAAGCGATTTTGATGATTCTTTTTTTATTTGAAAGCTGGTGCTTCCCGTGTAGTCCCATTTTAATTTTATTATTATTTTTATTTCACTTCTAAGGGGTTGAAAACTAAGGGATGAAATATTTACTTCTTATTGGACAGCCCGATTTTGATAATTCTTTTTTTTTATTGGTAGAACATAATTTTAAATTAATCTCATATCCATTTTTTGAAAAAAAAACTCCACGCATAGAAGGTTAAAAATTAGGGATAACATAATATTATAAATTTTTCCTGGCTAACCCGATTTCGATTATTTTTTTTTTTTACGTATCCTTGAAAGATTTTTTTCTTCAAATTGAAATGTGAACAATTTAAAGGTACGTTGTACGTAATAGAAACAAAATTATCAAAATCGGGTTAGCCAGGAAAAATTTATAATATTATTTCATTTCTAATTTTTAACCCCTTATGAGTGGAGTTTTTTTTTAAATGGATAGGAGATTAATTTAAAGTTGTGTTCTACAAATAAAAAAAGAATTATCAAAATCGAGCTATCCAATAAGAAGTTAATATTTCATCCCTTAGTTTTCAACCCTTTAGAAGTGAAAGATTTCCTTCAAATTAAAATGAAAACACACGAGAAGCACTAGCTTTCAAATAAAAAAAGAATTATCGAAATCGAGCTATCCAATAAGAAGTTAATATTTCATCCCTTAGTTTTCTACCCTTTAGAAGTGGAAGATTTCCCTCAAATTAAAACTGTACCCCACGGAAAGCATCAGCTTTCAAATAAAAAAAGAATTATCAAAATCGAGCTTTCCAATAAGAAGTTAATATTTCATCCCTCAGTTTTCAACCCCTCAGAAGAAAACGATTTCCTTCAAATTAAAATGGGACCATTCGGAAAGCACCAGCTTTCAAATAAAAAAAGAATCATCAAAATCGCTTCACCCAGTCGGAAATGCTGAGGTAACAAACATAAAAAAAAAATACAGTCGAATTGAGAATCTCCTCCTTTTTTTGAAGTCGGTTAATTAGTATTTAAGAGGGTGTATAATGAAGAGATTTAAGATTTAAGATGAAAATCCATATGATTGGAGTTGTAGATGTTTTGTAAATGATTGAATTATTCCAACTCGAACGTGTGATACGCGTCGAGCAGCATTCAAACTTGGCGGTTTGCCCGACGACAACGCCACCTGCCGCCAACGAAATCAATCAGTAACGAAGCAGCCGAAGCAGTCGAGAGCTCGAGAATATGAAATAACCATAAATTCTTTGTTCCACGTATGTTCATTGTGTGCATGTAAATGGCGTAGAAAATGCTCGCAAAAAATCACCGGGATTCTTGCAACGGCACCATGCATCATTTTGTCGCGAACGCGCATTGTCTCGCATTCAATTCATAATAATCGGGCATTTGCTTTTTTGCACGGGGTGTCAAGTCCCAAATCTATATAACGATTGCATTCGAGTGCATCGCGACATCTCACTTCGACGCGCACGTGGCCCCATACGCGTCTCTCTGCTATCACCGCTCGCTTTTGTCTATGTGTGAGTGTGTGGTCGCTGTCCCGTCACCCGTGTCACTCTGATGACTGGCCATCAACCTTTTCTTTGCTCTAAATCTATTTATTTTTGATTTTTTTTCAATTTATAAATAATTCTCTAACAATATTCCACGAAAAAAAAAGCAATTTTATTAACAATTTAACATCATGTGAAACATTGTTACAGTGGAACTTTAAAAAAAAAGAAGGCGATTCGTTTTTGTTTTGTTCAAGTCGCAGACGCAGGATCCTCATTCTAACCCTAAATTTTATATACGGTTAAAAATTATTAAATGGTAGTAATTCGATAAAAATTTTACCAAATCAATGCAATAATGATTATAAGTAATTCTTTAAAATATTAACATCATGTAAAAATTTTAATAGTGTAAATTTAAAAAAAAAAAAAGTGGCGATTGGTTTTTGTTTTGTTCAAGGCACAGACGCAGGATTTTCATTCTAACCTTAAATGTAATGAAAGAAAAAATTGTTTAAAAAAATAACTTAACAAATCAATTTTGACGCAATAATGAGATGACTAGTGCAACATTGATATCCGACATGCCTCTGTCACGAACTCATCCGTTCACCGTACCGAGTATCCCCTCGTCGGGCATTAGCTCGCAAACGGGGTATATCCAGGAGGGTGGCAGCTTGCCGCCGTTGAAGTCGGTGCTGAAGGAGCAAAGCGCGGCGGCGACGACCACCACCCAGGCGTCGCTGCCCGAGGTGTCACCAGGATGTCGTCAGGGGGTCGCGACAACGACCACGACGACCAGTAAAACCTCGACGACGACCAGCACGACATCCACGACCCAGTCCCAGACGCCACAATCGCCCCAGTCCAATTCCAAACCTCTGCCGCCGCTCACCATCGAGAGCAGCGTACCGAAATCATTCCCGGCCACTCCCGAACAAGTCTTGAAATCATACCGCGACAAACTCACCCCCTATGAACAGTTCGAACTTTTACTGTACCCGCACATTTTCTTCATCGGTCTGTATGCGAAAAAACGTCCTGGAATCATTGGCAGCGCCAATAATAGCGGCTACGACAACGAAACCGGTTCTTACATCCACATCCAACACGACCACATCGCCTATCGTTACGAGGTCCTGAACATTCTAGGCAAGGGCAGCTTTGGTCAGGTGGTGCGCGCTTATGATCACAAAAACTACGAGTACGTTGCCGTGAAAATGGTGCGAAACGAGAAGCGATTTCATCGGCAGGCCCAGGAGGAGATTCGGATTCTGGAGCATTTGCGTAAAAAGGACAAATACAACACGATGAACATAATTCACATGTACGACCATTTCTCGTTTCGCAACCACATGTGTATCACGTTTGAACTGTTATCAATCAATCTGTACGAGCTGATCCAGAAAAACAAGCACGAAGGATTCAGCTTACAGTTGGTGCGGAAATTTTCACATTCATTGTTGCAGTGTTTGCATGCGCTATACCAAAACAAAATCATACATTGTGACATGAAACCGGAAAATATTCTTCTCAAACGGCACAGTCGCAGTGGTCTCAAGGTAAGCGAACATTTCTAAATATCCTCTGATAACGGGATCTTCACATCCCGGGATCTCGCTATCCCGGGAACTCGCCATCCCGGGATCTTGGCATTCCGGGATCTGGTCATCCTGGGATCTCGCCATTCCAGAATCTTGGGATAACAAAAGGTTTCTTAATATCAACACCCCGAAGCTACAAACTCGATCTACATACTCATATAAAATGGACTTAGATTGTTTTTCGTACTCTGATAGACTCAATCAGGAATTCTTCTTGTGACAGATGTTGAAGGATTAAATGAAGATTCAAAATTCACCATAGGCACAAGGCGCCACTGCAATGTTATCACATTACATGTAGAGATAATCCCGGGATTTCGTGAGATAGCAAGTGTAGTCCTAAGGCAGGATTTTTATAGAACACTCAAAACTCCCGTAGTAAAGATGAAAAGTAACAAATGAAGAGTGATTTGTCGCGGTGGTAAATGGAAAGTAAAATTCCTAGACTCGTAATAGCAAATAAAATTTCGGGATTGAAAACTCGATCCCGAGATTCTCATTGTTAGTAACGCCAAATTGCGATGCAAGTTTGATTTTTGAACTACCAGATTAGTGTATTAAGATATTATTTTGATATCAATGTGATTATTTTATTAACAATTAATATTGTAGGCCTCTCACTAGTAGACATGTTACGCGATTTCTCTAGAGATGGCCTATAGACACGGTCCATAGACCGTCTGGAGACACTGTTTTTTGTCTCGTCTAGCGTCCACACTACGATGTGAATTTCTCAGTCTCAATGAGATGACAAAATGAAATAAACAAAATGAATGGAGCTGACCATGGCTCGCCTCTGGACACTAGTGACGTCCACACTATCAACATGTTGCGGCACATGTCTTACGTTGCATGCTGTCTAAAGCCTAAGCCTGGAGCATGTCTATGTCCTAAAGCCTAGTACTCACTCGTAGACAATGTTGCTCGATTTGTCTAGAGATGGTCTATAGACACGGTCCATAGACCGTCTAGACCGTTTACACTAAAATAGGTTCGTTTACGGATACCATACTGAATTGGTAACGGATCAGTTCAAGACCGATTTAGAATCATCGCCAAGCGCATGCAAGTTTATGAGCCGAGTTACGATCCGATATTCGCGGTTTACACGAAATACGTTCGTTAGCGATTCATTATTGGTTCTAGCGATCCTCAGATATTTGTTAGGATGAAAAAATAGATTCTCTTACTCATGCGCAGTTTGCTAAATTGTGGCTAATTCAAAATCCCGTTTCGTTGTCATGCTGCGTTCACACGAGTCAACTTTAGCAGCCCGTTTTTAGTTGATCAAAAAAAGTTGAATGAAGAACCTCGTGTGAGAACCGTAATCAACTTTTTAGTGGATCAGAAAAAGTTTGAACGAGTCATCACACTAGGTTTTTCATTCAACTTTTGATCGATTAACTAAAATCGGCCAACTAAAGTAGACTCGTGTGAACGAGGCATCTACGTCTGTCAACGTTAAATTCAATTTACAACTTTTGGCACTCCGCGGCACAGTAGTCGAGAATCACTGCTCTAGACCAGTGGTGCGCAAACCGTGTGTCGCGACCCCCCAGAGGGTTTGCGAGAACATTTTTCAGGGTCGCCAAATTTAAAGGACTTTATATGCAAATAAAAAATATAGCCAGCTAAAATAATAATTTAATTGAAAATAGTTACCGAGAACAGCTTTAAACACGAACTCGAATCCTACTCTAATTCCACCCAAGTGAAAAGGAAAAACTTCAAAGGAAATAATTTAACTTTAACTACGTTGACGATTAAAAAACGTGTACTGTCTACTCATGGGTCGCGAAATCTTTTTTCAAAAAAATTAGGGTCGCAAATGAAAATTGTTTGGGTACCACTGCTCTAGACAATAGGGACATCCAAACTGTCAAAATGTTGCAGAACATGTCTTACGTTGCCTGTTGTCTCCTAAAGTGTCCCATTCTGGGCGGAAGACGTTAGACTTGCGATTTTTGGTCTAGTAACACGCCCTAGACGGGGATTCGTCTATAGACATGTCTATGGCGACAACTTGAGACGCGTCTCTTACCAAAATCGCGCCCCATGTCTACTAGTGAGTACTAGGCTTAAAGTCTTCTATTTCGGTCGGGAGACGTTAGATCTGCGATTTTTGGTCTCGCAACGGGCTCTAGACGAGGATTCGTCTATAGACATGTCTATGGAGACAACCTGAGACGCGTGTCAGAGACCAAAATTGCGCCACATGTCTGCTAGTGAGTACTAGGCTTAAAGTCTTCTATTTCGGTCGGGAGACGTTAGATCTGCGATTTTTGGTCTTGCAACGGGCTCTAGACGGTGATTCGTCTATAGACATGTCTATGGAGACAACTTGAGGCGCGTCTCAGAGACCAAAATCGCGCAACATACCAACTGAGTACTAGCCTTTATAATAGAAGTCGCTTAGAATTTTGTTAAATTTTTGTGACATATCAAGAAATAAATTTATATTGTTACAGAAATAATAATCAATTTAGAGACATTTTCACGTGTTTAAAACATTAGCCATAAAATATGCAGTGTTAAAATATGCATTGAACGTACAAATCATGCATCATAATAACGAATCGTTGACTGAATTCTTTATGTTCTCAATGAAAAATTTGTTGTCTAGCACACTGAGTGATAAATAATTCATTAATTTCAATTTTAAAATTGTTGTTGAATTTTGATCTAGTTCAAAATTTCCACTTGAACGCAACATTAACAACGTTATAATTCACCCCATTTACTGTAGAAACGTAGTCTTAATTATCAAGGCCATGGTGAAATTCGATATTATCGACAATATGGTTCCGATCGATATTAATTTGTGAAATAATTATATTGTCAAATTCAATATTAGTTTTGTTTGTATCAGATTCGACATTGTATCGGCGCAATGTGCTATTTTACGGGGTTGTTTAGAGTTGGAATTTTCAAAAATTTGATTTTTTAAATATAATTTTTGTAATGTAAATGGGTGTTTCTCTGTAAACTGGGCAAGTTTTTGTAAGAAACTGTCTAGGCAACTTTTTTGCTTAGATCTGTAACAAATCTTACTCAGGGAATAAATATCCACCTATTTATTAATACTCGGCAGGTGAACCAAAAATATTTCCATTACCTTAGAAAATATTGTGCATTTTCTAAAAAAGCCGATACAGGGGACTGTGAACTTTAATGAAAAATACAATTTTTTTGAAGCTTAATAATTAAATAACTGAACAATAAAAAAACGAAAAAAAAAATTCTAAAACGTTTTTAAAATATCTCACTTAAATATACTAAAATTTCCACTCTGAAATTTTAATATTTTTCTTGTTTAAACATTTCTTATTTAGAGAGCTTTTTTTTTTCTTTGGTGCCTTATTCGAAGCAAGTGTACCTAATACAATAGCAAACATAGTATACAGACAGCATTTTGGAGGCGAAAACAGTCCCCTGTCCTGTTGGGAGACAGGAGACTGTTTCCAGGGGACTGTTTAATTTGATTTCATTGAAAGATAGTATAAAATGTATTTGATCTATGCTATTTTGCTATACGTAGAAAAGTCTTGTTTGTTATAACGTATAAAGATTCTCAGGTATTATTATAATACATATAAAAAGAAATAAAATACTCCTTGCCAGGGGACTGTTGGCTGTTAAGTTTCAACGTATTTTCCACAGAAAGACGCTCGTGCAGCACTAAATAAAATGACGTCTGGACATTAATGACAGTGACCGCGTACACTTTAGATCGTTTGCGTTTGGTTACAAAGGGAAGTGTCATTCTTAAACCTTTAGGGTACGTGGGGCGTAATTTAAAATATAAACAGGGAAACTGTTTACAAAATGCGGAGACTGACTTTAATTGACTTTTTTAGAATTAGAAAATAATATTTTTTTAAAAATAAACAGCTCTAATTAATTAAACAATATTGTGTTAATAATAGAAACAATTTGATTGTTTCAATCGGTAAGGGTCTAATAAATTTAGTCTGAAGTAACTATACTGCTTTGGTGACACGCCAGGGGACTGTTTTTTAAAGATTATATCAATGATTTTGATTGAATAAAGTTTATGTTAATGGATATTAATTATTTGGGAAAGGTAGATTAGTTAAGTATCTTTTAAATTATCGACGAAACGTATGTATATCATCTGTAATTTCTTTACACAATATTGGTCTGCGACAATGAGTTGCCCAGTTTACAGAGAAACGCCCAAATATATTTAAGTATACACTCCGAAAATTTCAAGTCAATCCAACGATTATTTTCAAAGCTACACTCAAATTTGTAAATAAAAGTTTCACTCAAAGTATAAGGCTTTTGAAATTTTCAACGCGTTTTTAACGTCGACCAAAAAGATTCCTCAGAAACGGATCAGTTTCAAATTATACCGCAAGCTTCTCCAGTATATTTCTGAGTAATTAATTGAAGGTTTTTTCCTCACCGATAAATATTCTTCATTTAATGAACAATTTAAGGTCGACATTTTGACCAAAAATCGATACGAGAAGCCGCCATTGTATTTTGCCTATACCTTTAATTAATTTCAAGATTCTACTTTAATATAACGAAATCAGTAACGAAACCCAGCCAGAGATATTGTGGTCATTGCAAGATACCTTTTTTTGAGAGGAGTTCCAGGAGATCAGCCATAAGAGCTTTCAAAATTACTATTTTTCCAATTACAAAAAACTTTAAATACAGTTCAAAGTAAGATAATCAGATATAATAAAAATATAATTTGAATATAAATTTAACAATATAAAATTTCAGGTGTCAAATATTAGTTTTTTTTTTTTCAAAATTTCAAAATAGTAATACAATTTTCAAGATGCCTGATGAAGTCGTAATAACACCGACGAAACGTAGTGTAAAAAGAAAATAAATTGTTATAATAAAAAACTGGTCTTTTCACCAATATAATAATATATATAATACTAGCAGACCCGGGCACTCGGGCTAAGTGATTTGAACTTAAGGTCAAAATTTGAAAACGATTGATAAAATTGATACCCGCTCGCTTTGCTGAGAGTATCTAAATTTAATTGATTGATTAATACATTTCCTACCTTCATAGCGAAATATAAAAATTAATCTATAATATTTTGACAGAAAAAGATGATAGATACTTCTAGACTTTAGATCCTAAGTAAGTTCATCAAAATCCTTAAAACTACTTTTCTAGGAAGAGATATTAGCTATCTTACAGGTTCTATAAGATTTTGTCAAATGTCATTTAAAACAGTTCAGTTATTGTAGTAGAAAAGATTAGGAGCTATCCTACAGGAACCGTCCTTTTTTTAGAATAAATGATATTCAATAATATGTCAAGATCTGAGGTATCTTTAACAAAATTTCATTAAAATTCGTTCCGTTTAGTAATTGTTAAGTATTTAAAAATTTAGTATATTATTTTACACGTTTACCTATTTCTAATTAATCTCTTCGACAATGAACAATACAGAAATTCAAATATTTAAAAAAATTTCATTAATAATTTTATCGGGTGTTAAATTGAAATTCTTATTTATTGTTCAGTAAAATTTTGTCAATTGTTTTATTTAAACTTTGTAGAGAATTTCTTTCGCTACTGTGTAATATTGGTCACTTAAACGAAACTTTTTGAAGTTTTACTTCTTTAGGCGCGTTATGAAAAAATGATGAGAGTGAAATTTTTAGATGGGCGGCCATCTTGAGACAAAAATTAACAAAATGAAGCTAGCCGCAAAACCACTGGGTTTTTGGCGCTCGTAATTTGAATTTTTGTTATATTTATTTACTCATTTATTTATTTTTATATTTAAATTAAAAATAATTATACATATCTACAAATGACACATATTATTAATAAATAAGTTATTACTTTTCTCAAATTTTGCAGTAGCCGTTATACTATTTGAAAATTAATGATGAAAATGACGTCTGCATTCCATGCATATTCTTAGTTATCACGAAATCTGGGATTCTGAAATGATTCAACCATCTTAGACTAATAATTTAGTAACACAAGATATGAATAAGATTAAGACATTTACTTTGAAAAGCAGCTACTTACTTTATTTCGCAATTTCTATGATGCTTCGTTCTCATGACATGCATGAATTGTTAACCAGAAAAATGATCCTGACTAATTTTATAAACGTCTTGCAGCTTTCTTTGGATATTATTTATTGATACAAATTAAAATATTATTCTCTTAATTTTATTTTTAATAATTATATCTTTAAATATATATATTATTATTATTAAATATTAAATTACAGATTTTTAAAATTGGTTATTTGAATAAAATTAATAAAAACTAATTTTTAATGATGCCAAAGAAATATAACTTCTCACGCGCGTACATAAGTACACGCAACCACTTTTTTTAAATACACGGTTCCTGTAGGATACAATTGTTACGCTATCCTATGGAATTTGCGTGTTTTTTACTATATATTACTGACGCGAACTATAGATAAAAACAATTCTGGAGCCCGATTGTATATTATTGTATATTGTATATTTTTATATAATATAGAAGAAGATACCAATAAAACAGGCAATACGTACGTCGTACAGCCTGCATAAAAGCCAGCCAACTCTGTCAACATAGTTTTGTTGTCATTTGTAAAAGATAAAAATGGTTCCTGTGGGTTATCCTTAGGAGATAGACATATACCGTCGCGGACTTTTTTATCATTCTTTTTTAGATACACAATTTCGCCGCATATATGTTTGATCTATCTCGTAAGATTTAGCCAGCGTTTGCAATTTAAGTGCACAAAAATATGTTTGTTATGACATCACATTAATAATCTTTAAATTTCCCGACTTTTCTCTACTAAATTATGTATAAATTATAGCCATTATGTTACCGAGCACTAATAGCTATATAACAAAAAAAGTATCATCAAAAGCCGTGCAGTAGTTTTTGCGTTAAAGATGCATAATAAAAAAATGGACAAAAATCTTCTACAGTTTTATTATATATATAGATATCAGTGGCGTGCGGTGACTTTTGAAACAGGGCATGCGGTTAGAAGTGGGGGTGGGGGCGGTTATAAAAACCACATTTTTAAAATTATTTTTTTTTTTTGATAAACGTGGTGTTATAAGTATTTTTTTTAACTTAGCCTTATTCGACGTTCCTTCTTACAAATATCATCAACAACCGCATCATATAATGTATTTAAAAACCACGAAAATAGTTCTTATCCTAAAGAACAGAACATTTGTATGGCCTTTGGGTCAATAATTCAAAATAACTCACGAAAAGTATCAGTAACAATTAAATTCACCGTTTAGATTCAAAACGGCAAACGCATCTGCAGACCGTTAATTGGCTATGTGAAATGCCGAGAGAGATAGTATTCGACCGTACTAGTGCGCATGCGCGACCAATTCGAAGCAAAGAATCGCATGCTATTGTCGCCAACACATTCATTCGGCTTTTGCTGGTCATTTGATTTGGTGAACTATGCCAATTTTATGAGTGATACCTTTCATTATTACGTAAATTAAAAAATTTATAAATGATAAAAATATATCATTTTTAGAATGATTTTACAAATGCAATTAGTAAATTAAAAATTAAATGAATAAATCATATAAAATATTTAATTTTTAAAATCGTCTTACAATCCAAAGGCATGCGCCGCATCCACAGCATGTATGGACCGCACGCCTCTGATAGATATATATATATATAGGTTAAACTATTAAAACCTGAAAATTAGTATTATGGGTTACCATAAGATATGTAGCAATTTTTAGATTAATAAATTCAAAAGTCTTCTCAGGAAAAATTCTGAATGTATAGGCTCCTTAAAGAAAGTCTCGTTTATTACCGTTTCAATGGACTGTTGAATATGTGTATTCTAGATGCCATAAACCGATTGTACTAAAAGCCAACTTAATTGAAAACATCAAGTGTTTTAACAGGGATTTTTGTTTGTTTGTTATAGGTGATTGATTTTGGATCGTCATGTTTTGAGGATCAACGCATGTATTCGTATATCCAGAGCCGATTTTATCGAGCTCCGGAAGTGATATTGGGAGCTCGGTATGGAATGCCGATTGATATGTGGTCGTTGGGGTGTATATTGGCGGAACTTCTGACGGGATTCCCACTCCTTCCCGGCGAAGACGAAGGCGATCAAATGGCGTGCATTGTTGAGCTGCTTGGTGTGCCGCCGAAACGCGTGCTCGACTCGGGTAAGCGCAGCAACACGTTTATCACGTCGAAGGGTATACCGAGGTATTGTATGGCGTGCGTGTACGCTGACGGGCGGACGGTGATCAGCGGCGGTTCGTCGCGCAACGGTACGAGACGCGGGCCGCCCGGGTCGCGCGACCTGAAACGCGCGCTCAAGGGCTGCGACGATCCGCTGTTCCTCGATTTTATTCGGAAGTGCCTCGAGCTGGACCCCGAGGTGCGGATGACGCCGTGTGCCGCCCTCAGGCACGCCTGGCTGCGGCGACGGCTGCCGCGTGCACCCTTCGAAGAGTCGACAACCGCTGCCCGAACAGCGGCTCCGACCGCAATTCATCCCACACATAAACTACGCACCGAATTATCAGACGAACGCTCGAACACGACTCATTCGCGGCACAGCGATCACTCCAGCGGAAAGTTACCGAGCATCACGTAGCATAAATAAGTACCCCGATTTAAACAGATCACTAAACTTCTCCCCCATCAAAATTTTTTTTCAACTTTTTAGAACATTTTTTATTCAAATTTCCAAGTAAAAATGTTTATCTTGTATATACCCCCCCCCCCTTCTATAGATTTTAAATAAAATTAAAACAAAGTTAAGGCAGAATTCTAGTCTAGAGGCATGAATTTCAGGTAATTTTTGAAGTGTCATAAAAAAGGCAATTAATATTTTTACCATCCATTTTTCTATTGGTTAGTTATTAACCTTACAAGAATACAGAAAAAAATAAAAAAACAAAAGAAGTTAAAAATTTCAAAAATTAGCAGCTGATGAAGTGGGGGGTCTCAAAAAATTGCCACGTGACGATACCAATGATTTCAACCCTCCTAGCAATGTGAAATCAAAAAAAAAATATTAATCTAGAATAATGTCGAAATGTCTGGAACTACGGAAAAGCTGGAAAAAATTTCACAAAATGGCGACTGCCTGAAAAAAAAAAACAATTTTTGTACCACTTTTTTTGACTGTTTCGAATTTTTTAAAAATAGTAAAAATTGAAATTTGGGGATTGGGGTAGTTCCAGGTATAGACAAGTCTATAAAGAAGAGTCTCTAAAAATTTCAGATAAATCGGTCCAGTAGAACCAGAGAAATCGTGGGTATCGTTTTGAAAAAGACAGTTTCGAGAAAAACGCGTTTAAAGTTTTGGATAAAGTTACATCCAGTGGCCAAACAATGGTAGTTAATACTTACTTTTTTTAATCAGCGATTCCTGGTCCAAAAATATTGAAAATTTTGAAAGATCCTCTTAAGGGAAAATTCTTAAAAGTTAAAAATTTGAGAATATGAATGAAAGGAAAATTCGATTTTTTCAAATTTTTAGACTAGAATACCCCCTAATATAAACCAGCAGAAATATAAGAAATAACATTTTTTGACTTGAGTTTCACAACAGGGTGAATTTTTTTTTTTTTTTACTTATAATAGAAAAAAAAAATTAAAATGCACATTTTATTTTTTAAAATTTTTCGCCGTTAAGTAAAGGGGGTAAAGCGTATAATTTATGTCGTCTTGTATAAACATTAAAAATTATATGCATATAGTAAAAATTTTCCTGAGAATGAAAGATGAGAAAAACACTAAATCTGGCGTCAGTAAATGCTTGCGTACAATTTCGACAAATTTTTAATTATTTACATTTTTGCGCTGGATACGGGATACGAGATGATCCATTTTAAATGATCCGATTCCCTTCTAAGAGCGTATATTTTGTTTTTTTTTTAATAAAAAAAATTTTTATGGGAGACTAAGTTTAGTGATCTGATCCCAACCAGTGTAAGTGCTCTCGCCCTTTTTCTACCCGCATTTCTTCATAGATTTTCCAATGAAATATAACTGTTAATAAAGCAATCTGATCATTTACACCCATGGTTTTTCAAGTTTCCCAATTAAACTAGAACTTTGATAATACGGACCAAGAAAATTTAGAATGTTTGGGTGTACCCTTTCGAGTTAATTACTAACTTTTTACCCTTTCTTTTTTTTAAATTTAAATTTTAACGAATAAAATTTTAAATTATTGATTCGTTCGAGCATCACTTAATGTGGAATCTTAACCCGTTCAAACTGAGAAATTTGACGAATTTCTAGAAAATTATAGCAAATTAAGATTAAAAATTTGAGTTTGACGGGATTTTACAATTTGCGTTTAAGCTTTTGACTGTAGAAAATCCAGTTTTCGACCGTACAAATTCAGTGCTGCTCGAACGAACCGATATTTACTTCAATCTATTTTAAAATACACATAAATTAGTAAAAATTTGTTAGATATTCTCTTGCGTTAGACTTGGGTTAAATCATTGTATATATTAACGTAATCTTTGATTATGTTTTTTCAATTTTAAAAATTAAAATTTTTTTCAAAACTTAAAAAAGGAAATTTTTTTTAAACTAGAAAATTGTTTCGAATTGTCAGGAAACTTAAAATATTTTTTAAACGATTTGTTTTTTTTTTTTTTTAATTTTATTTAACGATTGATCAGAAGACTGTTTTTAGTTAGGGTTTGTTCCATATAAACACGTACATCGTACGGTCATGCGCAATTTAAAATTCTAATATTATTACGCATGTCTTATACAATGTACGTTTCTATATGGAATAAATCGTTGCTTTGTAAATCTAAAAAAAAAAAATTAATAAAAATAAAATCAAGTCAACCATCCAAGATCTATATTTGCAAATATTGAAAATTTGGTCATAGTAAAATCTGTACTATGGTACTTTTTTTTTAAAAATAACAATTGATATTCTTAACAGGTGCTCAATTTAGACAGATTTTATTATGTTCCACTTGATTAAATCACGGTTTCACTTTCGCTATTGGTTGCGAGGAAAATGAAAATTTTCCATTTAGTCGCTAGGCTTTTAGTTGTTAACGATAGAATCAAGCTCCGATACGGCCGATAAATTCTAATTTTACGCTTTAATTTTATATAATTTTTTTTTAACGAACGAATAATGAAGAGTCTTAAACCCGATGTTGTGTTCCTTTTACCATTAATTAATTGAGAAAACGTCTTAAGTGCAAGTCGCATTTTTCCCCGCCTTCGAAGAACGAAATTTTATTATGATTATTTTAAGTATTTAATAACGAGTTAATTGATCAACTCTTAGGTTTAAATGGGTTTCATTAACCGATTGCACCATTTTATGTGGACAAATCAGTTGCATGTATTACGTAGTAAATGAACTAGGAAAGGTTTATTTTTTCTAGTTAAACTAATTAAGGCTTTATCTAAATATTAACACTATAAAGTTGTAACCGTTTAATGAAACACATCTTTCGAGTTATTTCACATTGTAGGTAAAAAAATTTATGTTCTATTTAAACACCGTTTTATTTACATACAATGAACGTACGTTCTGGACGAGAAAATCACTCGAAATCAAAGCTAATAACTGGCGTGAAGTTTACGCATAACTTTAAGCTTAATATTTTGTATTTTATAATTTTACAAAACGATTCGATTGTAGGGAAGTTGAAACGTTGAAATTCACGACTAGGAAAAAAAAACACGTGAAGGATAGTTTCATCTTATTAACTTTTTCCTCGGTGAGTTTACAACCGATTAACTTTCCGATGTTAGACATTGTATGTTCGATTTAAGTTGAATCTTTCGATTGAAGAGGTTTTCGATCTCAAATAATTGCGATATTATTGTATTTATTTAAGTAATTGGTTATAAGAATTGCGAAAATGTCCCATTTTGAAACAATTGTCGATCACTAGTTTTGATTTAGTTGTTACGTGCTGTCCTTTACAGTCGCAAGAGTGAAATTGAATAAAATTTAACACTCGTTTTTCAGTGGAATACGACTTAATATTTTAACAATTATTTACTGAATATATTAATAAAGAAATAACTAAGAAATATTATACACAAAAATTGCTTATTATGAACTTAAGAAAATAAATGGGACCACCTATTGGCGCAGTGGTTAGAGCAATTTCTCTCTCCGCTTCATGCGTTAAGTGGTACTGGGTTCGATCCCCGTTGAATCTTAGACTTAAGATCCTAGGCCTAAGTTATAATTGACTAACAGAAATTCTCTGTGTTTTGACAGTAGTGATATATGGCCTTAGATGTTAAGGGGGTATTCTAGTCTAGAGGCCCGAATTTCGAGCGTTTTTTGGCAATTGATAAAAAAAAGCATTTGACATTTTTACCATCCATTTTTTTATCATTTGTTTATTTATATTCAAAGACTACACAAATATAATTTAAAAAAACATTTTTTTAATGGGTTATGCGTCTTTGAAGTAGAGAGAGAAAAAAAAACGCCATGTCCTCGTCGTCATGATTTCTACCCTTGTGGTCATTTGAAAAATAAAACAATGATGGATTCTTGATAAGTACAAATGTCGCTATCTCATGAACCTGCAAACTTGACAAAAAAAAATTTTTTTTATAAAATGGCGGCTACTCAAAAATAAAAGTCGATTTTTTCACTAATTTTTTAACTTTGTCGAATTTTTTAAAAATATTACAAACTTAAAATTTTTTGTTGGTTCGTGCGATAGAGAGATATTTAAAGAATATTTATGCCAAATATCAAGTAAATCGGCTGATTAGAACTTCAGATATTGTGGCTATCGCATCGAAAAAAGTCGTTTCGAGAAAAACGCGTTTAAAGTTTCGGGTAAAGTTACATCCAGTGGCCGTACAATGGTAGTTAATACTTACATTTTTTAATCAGCGATTCCTGGTCCAAAAATAATTAAAATTTTGAAAAATCCTCTGAAGAGCATATTTTTAAAGGTTTAAGCTTTGAAAATATCAAAGAAAAAAAAATTGATTTTTTCAAATTTCTAGACTAGAATACCACCTTAAAGCGACTAAAATATAAATGGGAACTCTTAGTGGTTGGACTGTCGCTCTATACGTCAGTGATCCAAGATCTGAATCCCAGTGGAAGTCTAAGATTTATCCGTCGTACTTTTCTGACACTTTTGGTCCTTCGAGCCGGATTCTTCTAGAAGTGTGAAATATTCCGGTGTCCCGCACACTTTTCCATTGTTTAGAGTAAAAAATTAGTTTCCCGAATTTTGTTAAATGCTCAGTAATAATTATTTGTATGATTCCTTAATTTCATTTCTTAGAGAAATATCCGTTGTATTGTTTCACATTCCTGAGACTCAAACATTTGGTCCTTCGAGCTGGGCCTCTTTAGAAGTGAGAAATATTTTTTGTAAATCAGATACTCATCAGCAATAGTAGCAATGAACATGGTCTGATTCTGTTCTGGCTGAAGTCCGTCAAGACTGTAAACGATATCAATGGAAATTGTACGCAAATCCAATGACAACTACATCAAAACGATGGCAACAGTAAACGAATGTTAGCACAATCAAAATAAGGCTCTTATCGTTGCAAATAGGGATTCATCAAGTCAAGTATCAGAACATTTTATCTAACAAACTGAGTCTAATATGTAAACTTTAAAATAACTTACACATTCAAAACTTGGCCTGATCTGATTTTTAAATATCAATCTCTTGACTTTGACTTGGTTTTAAATCAAGTAGTTTGAAAATAAAGTCAAGCAGCTTGAAAATCAAGTCAAATAGTGAATTCCTAGTTGCAAATCTCTAGTCAGAAATCCGTGTTTGTTCCAAACATGTTTCCTTGAAACGTGTGAGGTAATTTTTAAGAATTTAATTTTAGATTTTTTGGGTAGTGTTATTCGTACTGAAGAAAGCAAAGTGGGAATATATAACATTTTTTTTTCCAAATAAGATGTAATCAAGAAAATAAATTCGCAATTTCACCATTGACAGAAGCGCAAATAATGGCGGTCATGCGAAATTTTTCTTTCAGTAAGATATATAAAATTAAGCAAAACTAGCACAAAAATTGAGTTTTTTTGTCGACTCAAAGATTTGAATGTTACATTTTTATCATTTTAAAATAGATCCCAGAAATAATTTGCCCCTATTACATTAGATCTGTCACTTGTCAAGTGAGACGACAGTTGTCACTTCACGACAAATGTCGTTAATGTGACAATTGTCTGCGCACGTGACATATCTTACGGAATAGTTTCGATTATCTGGGTTCTTAGATCTCCATGACTTCATTATGCTAGGTTTTGAGTCTTAGTCTTATTTAATCAAAATTTGATTGATCGATATCGTAAGACTGAAAACCTAACTTAAATATTTACGAACTAACAAGTTAGTTAATTAATTAGTAATCAGATAGAGTACAGGACTCGGTTCCATAGCTTTAGTCTTGATCGATTAGTCGTTAAACTGAGACATTTTCGTATATTTTTTTCGCCATTATTTCTTGACCATGACTCGAGGCACGAAAAATTTGTTCGTTCCCGATTTAATCTACCTATATTTAATGGTCTTTCACTAAAAACGAGGTAAAAGTTATTCTAGTCGAATAAATCGACGTTGTTTAAACACAATGTAATTTAAAAAAAAAATTGTACGAATAATTCACGATGTTTCTTCAAATTGTTCATTTTTTTTTTCTTTAATGTGATAATTTTCATGAGTGTACCATCACCTGTCTACCTTTGGTATTTCATTATATTTTTAAGTTAAGTGATTTTTCAAATGATTATGTTTAGAGTTAATTTACGAGATGGAAAGTTTCCTATAAGAAACTTATTTCATTTATCTCCTTGTAAGCGACTAATTTTAAGTTTCGATTTTTAAGATTTTTTTAGCTGATAAGATTTAGGAATTATATTTTTTTGCTTTTTAAAAGTTTGCTTCGACTAAGCGAAGTTCAACGTTTCCAAATGACAAATTTTTCAATTGCACAAATCTTTTTTTTTATACTCTACCGTAGTTTTTAGATAATGTACGCAATAACTGATACATGAATTGGAAAAAAGTCGATAATTTATTTATTATTTTTTGTGTATTTTATGTTGCATTTTAATGTTTGCTTCGAGACGGCCTTGCAATTGGCCGATAACGGCCCTCAAACGAAACGTGGCCTAGACATTTAGAAGCAGCCTAATGAAGCATTTTCGCCACTGCCTTAAAAAAAAATTGATTTAAAAAAAAAATTTTTTGGAAAAGCCAAATGTTGTTTAGTTTCGTTTAAAATCGTCTACTGAGTTATTAAAAATTTAAAAGCTTAACTGATCAGAGCCAGTTTTAATGATTTACACCTAGAACTTTTAGCAATATCAAAAGATGCTCAAACCATAAATTTTTTTATATTTAATTTGGAAATAAACCTGGAGTAGTTAAAAATATTAAATTTATTACGAAAATTTTTCACCGTTTTTTCGTTATATAACAATTTCTGCCAATTCACTTGCGATTTGCATTAAGGTTTTAGTCTAGAGGTCCGAATTTCGAGCGTTTTTTGGCAATTGATAAAAAAGAAGCATTTGATATTTTTTTATCATTTGTTCATTTATACTCAGAGAGTACACAAAATTAATTAAAAAAAAAATAAAAAATTTTCATTGTGTCCTTGAAGTAAAAGGGGGGAAAAAAGGCCGTGTCCTCGTCGCCATGATTTCTACCCTTGTGGTTATCTGAAAAATAAAACAATGATGGATTCTTGATTAGTACGAACGTCGCTATCTCATGAACCTGAAAACTGAAAAAAAAAATTTCATAAAATGGCGGCTACTCAAAAACAAAAGTCGATTTTTTCACAAATTTTTTAACTTTGTCGAATTTTTTAAAAATATAACAGATTTAAAATTTTCATTTTTTGTTAGTTCTTGCGATAGAGAGATATTTAAAGTATATTCATGCCTAATTTCAAGTAAATCGGCTGATTAGAACTTGAGATATTGTGGCTACCGCATCGAAAAAAATTTTCACAAAATGGCGACTGTCTGAAAAAAAAAACAATTTTTGTACCACTTTTTTTGGCTGTTTCGAATTTTTTAAAAATAGTAAAAATTGAAATTTGGGGATGGGAGTAGTTTCAGGTATAGACAAGTCTATAAAGAAGAGTCTCTAAAAATTTCAGGTAAATCAGGACAGTTTCGAGAAAAACGCGTTTAAAGTTTCGGGTAAAGTTACATCCAGTGGCCAAACAATGGTAGTTAATACTTACTTTTTTTAATCAGCGAGCGATTCCTGGTTCAAAAATAATTAAAATTTTGAAAAATCCCTTCAAGAGCATATTCCTAAAGGTTTAAAGTTTTACGTTAAGTCTTAACCGGTCTAGTTGCCACGACACTAAAACGGCTATAACTCCGGAAATAATTTGAATTTTGAAAAATTATTTTAGGGACATATTTTTGAATACCTAAACTATCGGATTATGAAAAAAAAAAAATTGTTTTTCTTTTTTTTCAAATTTTTAGACTAGAATAACTTACTACTAGACTTAAAGAACTTAGTTCCAAAAAAAAGAGAGGGCGTAACGTTTTTTCGTTACGTTACGATTTCCTAACACTCACTCCTGGAAATCGCGTTTCATCACTTTTAAATCTCTTTAAATTTTTGTGAGTCACCATTTATGAGGTTTTCATTGCAGAAGTTCTAGGTGTATCCTTTATTGCAGGCAAAGCTTTTACG
Source organism: Sisyra nigra (assembly GCA_958496155.1). NCBI lineage: Eukaryota > Metazoa > Arthropoda > Insecta > Neuroptera > Sisyridae > Sisyra > Sisyra nigra. The sequence goes on along the minus strand of OY292319.1, from coordinate 19,834,869 downwards.
TTAAAAAAATCTTTTTCTAAGTCAAATCTTAATTGTTTCATTGTTAAGAAACAGTTCTTGAACAATGAAATAATTTGAATTATAAAAAGATAAATTTGACACAGTTAAGTGTTAGCTATCGTGCAATTCAAAGCAATACAATGTATAAAAAAAAAAAAAAAAAAAAAAAAAACAGAAAACGCAATCAAATGCAATTTTAGCAACGTACCAGAGACTTTAAATTAGCAATCGATTTTTTTAGTCTAGATTTTATTTGGCGCCTTGTCGTGAGAACATCGAAACATTTGGGACAGATTATTGAAAACGAACCATGGTTTAAAAATCCGTGGTGATCCAACGTTAATATTACATATATATTTTTTAAACCGTAGCTTTATGACCTTATTAGTGTATGAACAACTGATTCAAACTAGCGATGCTCTAAATATAACTATGTATATTTTGAAGATGATAAAAATACTTATATTAATCTAATGGTGCCCAAAATTTTAAAAACCAAAAAAAATAATTCTATTTGTATTTTTTTTTAATGTTTAAGTTAGTGATTAACCCAGTGAATTTGGCTGAGTATTGATTGGGTCTTTTGATCGGAAATGGCAAACAGGGCTTTTGGAAAACTCGACCAGAATTAGTCAAGTTTGGAAGGTAAAAGGTTTGGTGTGGTAGGAAGACAAATGGCAAGTACCAGGAGTCTTACGATGTGATTTTACACAGCAACTGTTGAAGTTATACCCAGTCACACTTACGTAATGGTTACATCATCTGAACATTGTTTCGTGCTTAATTCATGTTACGTTTATGTACATTGGGTATCATACAAAATTGTCAATTCCGTCAGCAGTTGACGTGCCTTTTAAACATTTTGTTTTTCTTTTTAAATTTTCATTCTGATTGAATTGAACTTTTTTTCCTCTGAACTTGACTTAACACGTTAAATATCACATGAACACTGTTAGTCAATGCGACAGTTCAGAAAAATGTTGCTGTACCAAGTAAAGTCTAAGAAGAATCGACCCGAGTGTACTAAAAACTATTTCGATAGACTTTTATTTAAAGGATATTTTCATTGCATTGTTAAAATTTTTTAAAAATTCCGTAAGATGTCTCACATGACAAGTGACACGTCTTATAGAGTATATGATTAGTTTTATTAAAAACATTAGGTTTGTTCGCGGGTCTCATTCTGAACCGATTACGAATCCGAAAAAGTGGATTTAGGATAATCGCCAAGCGCATACACACTTGTGAACTGATTAAGGGTTATTTTTCTGTGAACGAGTTTAAAATTGTTCGGATGTAAGACGAGGATTAACGAGAACCCACGAAAATTGTTAATAGAATTTAATGTTGACAGCGACACTGGACTTTGAACTAGCCACGATTTATCAATCGTAACTGATTCAGAATTGGTTCGATTTAAAAAAATTCGATTCTCTTACTCATGCACAGTTTGATAAATCGTGGCTAGTTCAAAATCCAGTTTCGCTGTCATGCTGCATTCACACGAGTCAACTTTAGTTGCCCGATTTTAGTTGATCAACAAAAGTTGAATGAAGAGCCTAGTGTGACAACTCGTTCAAACTTTTGTTGATCCACTAAAAAGTTGATCACGGTTCTCACACGAGGTTCTTCATTCTACTTTTGTTGATCAACTAAAGTTGACTCGTATCAACCCAATATGACAGCGAAACTGGATTTTAAACTGGCCACGATTTATCAAATTGCGCTTGAGTAAGAGAATCGAATTTTTCGTCCTAAAAAAAACCCCGAGAATCGCTAGAACCATTTCGTGTGGGAACCGTGATCAATTTTTTAGTGGATCAACAAAAGTTTGAACGAGTCATCACACTAAAAGCGCGTTCAGACGTTTCAACTTTAGTTGAACAACGATTTTCAATCTTTTAGACCGTAGCGAGGTAAGCGACGCGAGAAGTGAAGCACAAACTAGCAGAATTGAAAGCAAATTGGACTCGATCAGACTCATCGACTTGAACGACAAAAAGTTTGAACCGTTCAAACTCTGATCGAGTCCAATTTGCTTTCAATTCTGTTGGTTTGTGCTTCACTTCTCGCGTCGCTTACCACGCTACGGTCTAAAAGATTGAAAATCGTCCTTCAACTAAAGTTGAAACGTGTGAACGCGGCATAAGTTTTTCGTTCAACTTTTGATCGATCAACTAAAGTTGACTCGTGTGAACAAGGCATTAACGTACTGCCAACGTTAAATTCAATTAATAATTTTCGTGGGTTTTCGTTAATACACGTTTTACTTCCGAACATTTTTAAACTCATTCAGGCAAAAATAACTCTTAATCAGTTCATAAGCGTGTATGCGCTTGGCGATTATCCTAAATCCGCTTGAACTGATTCGTAATCGGTTCAGAATGAGACCCGCGAACAAACCTATTTACAGCAGTTCATATGAATAATATGATAAAAATTTATTTATAGTTTTTAACCATATATTCTTAAAGAATTCTATTGAAATAGTTTTCGGAACTGATTTTCGTCCGATTGTTTCTCGACTAACATGACTTAGTCTACTTCTAAAATTTGACTAAATTTCCACAAGCCTCAGTCTGATTGAAGACAGCGATTTGGTTTTTCCTGTAAATCGTTTGTGTGACACAGAATTGGTTCTGCGAAATAAAATAACTCGTAATCAAAAAAGTGTTCTCACTGAATATATAATTAAAAAAAAATGTATAAAAAAACTATAACTAGATAAAGATTTTAAGTAATTTGAAATTTATCAAAGATTTGTGAAAACGTAATGTAATAGTAATAAAAATTATGATGAAAACATTGATAGAAATTTGTAAATGTATAGAAAGATTATTAAAAAAAAATCATGCCATGTCTTCATCTCTTTTTGTTACACTTTAATAAGTTATTTTGTAAACTTTTTACTGAAAAAAATTGCATAAAATGGTGCATAAACACTGCAATTATACACGTACATAATATAAAAAAAAATATTTTAGGAGGAAATATGTATTCATACTTTCTTCGATTTACTAATTATAATTTTATTGTACGATGAACTGATTATATTGATTTTGTGAAATATTATCGTAATATTAAAATAAATACAAAAATGATTTGAAATTACTATTATTTCTGGTCCTTAAATTCCAATATTATTTTCAAGTTTGAATCCCTTTACTCGAAAAATGCACTGTTAAAAAAAACGATTTATTAATATTAATGATTTTCTCGGGAACTTGAACCGGGGAACTTGCCCCAAAAATTTCACCGGAAGTTGTATGCCCGGATTCTAAATTTCAAAATAGTTGCGAGTAGCTGTCAAAACTTCGTAGTTCCAAAAATGGCCGCTTTCACAAAATTTAACTCTCATAAGAAATGGCATTGGAGTTGTGCTACTTAAAATCAATTTTTCTCGAAAACTCAGAAAATTGTACTCCTCATTTTCGTTTTATTTTGGCGGGATCTATAAGGATCCGTTGTCAAGTTTTGGTGCTCGAGAAAGCACAATATCCCCTTAAAATGTAACAATAAATAATTAGCTATATTGTCGATTTCACGAAAAAAAAATATCTGCTGCGAGGCGTCACAGTACTTTCTTTTACTTTCGTTTATGAAACTCACTGTTGGTTAAAAGAACTATAAGTACTTTACAACTATACAAATACATAAAAGCAGAACTATTGTATATGCATACAGCCTATATGCATATGGATATACGAATTCCAAACCTTCACCTCAGAATCGTCCTTATTCGAATTTTCCCAGGAAAAAGGTTCAAATAAAAGTTGTAGCTACTAACGAGTCTAAGAACTGGAGAAAGTTTAAAGAAAATCGTTGGAGCCAATTTCGAAAAAAAAATGAAAAAGCTTAAAAACCCCAAGAATAAAGTGAAGCTTTCGGTTACCCGATTTCAACCAAAAGCTTCGCGGCACTACTAGGTATAATAGGGAGGTCAAATACCAAGTTTGGTGAAATTCGAAAAAAGCACACACACAAACATTAATTCAAACCCCTTTTATGGACTCACTTAAAAGATGTATTTGAATTCGAAAATTCGACCCGATTACAATACTTCCTTTACTATATAGTAGTGAAAGGAAGTAAAAAGAAAATTCACATTATAAATTAATCGGTTAATTACTTTCTTTTACTACTATATAGATAGTAAAGGAAGTATTGCAATCGGGTCGAATTTTCGAATTCGAGCTTTCACCGGAAATGCATGTTTTGAGGTCCCCTGAGTACAAAAAAGTGTTTTTTAGAAACATGTCTCTGTGTGTGTGTCTGTGTGTGACAGCCATATCGTATCGAAAGCCTTATCCGAATTTTACCAAACTAGGAATTTGACCTCCATATTATACCTAGTTGTGCCGCGAAGCTTTTGGTTGAAATCGGTTAACCGAAAGCTCTACTTTACTCTTGACGTTTTTGAGCTTTTTCAATTTTTTTCGAAAACGGTTCCAACGATTTTCTTTAAACTTTCTCCAGTTCTTAGACTCATTGATGCCTACAAGTTTTATTTGAAACTTTTTCCTGGGAAAATTCGAATAAGGGCCGGTTCTGGGGTGAAGGTTGGGAATTCGTATATATGCATAGCCCTATAGGTTGTATGCATATAGTTCTGTTTATATGTTTATATTCATCTTCTAACAGCGAGTTCCATAAATGAAAGTAAAAGAAAGTAGTGTGACGCCTCGCACCAAATATTTTTTACTTTTTTTTACTATTATATAGTAAAGGAAGTATCGTAATCGGGTCGAGTTCAAATACATCTTTTAAGGTCCACTGAGTCTAAAATATCTGGTGCGAGGCGTCACAGTACTTTCTTTTACTTTCATTTATGAAACTCGCTGTTGGTTAAAAGAAATATAAGCACTTTATAACTATACATATAAACAACTATATGCATAGAACCTATATGTATATACGAATTTCCAAGCTTCACCCCAGAACCGCCCTTATTCGAATTTTTCCATGAAAAAGTTTCAAATAAAAGTTGTGAACATCAATCAGTCTAAGAACTATAGAAAGTTTAGAGAAAATCGTTGGAGCCGTTTTAAAAAAAAATTGATAAAGCTCAAACACTTCTAAAATAAAGTGGAGCTTTCGGTTAACCAATTTCAACCAAAAGCTTCGCGGCACAACTAGAGATAATATGAAGGCAAATTTTTAAGTTTGGTGAAATTCGGATAACGCTTTCGATACGATATGGCTGTCACACACAGACATGCTTCTAAAAACCACTTTTTTGTACTCAGGGGACCGCAAAACATGTATCAATCCGGTGAAAGCCCGAATTTGAAATTTCGATCCGATTACAATACTACCTTTACTAGTAAGTAGTAAAAGAAAGTAATATTTATACACTATACAGCTTATATGTACATATAGGTATACGGATTTCCAACTTTCACCCCAGAACCGTCCTTATTCGAATTTTCCCAGGAAAAAGTTTCAAATAAAAGTTGTAGCCACTAATGAGTCTAAGAACTATAGAAAGTTTAAAGAAAATCGTTAGAGCCATTTTCGAAAAAAACTGAAAAAGCTTAAAAACCTCTAGAATAAAGTGGAGCTTTCGGTTATCCGATTTCAACCAGGTATCATATGGAGACTAATTTCCAAGTTTGGTGAAAATCGGATAAAGCTTTCGATACGATATGGCTGTCACACACAGACATGTTTCTAAAAACCACTTTTTTGGACTCAGGGGTCCTCAAAACATGTATTTCCGGTGAAAGCTCGAATTCGAAAATTCGACCCGATTACAATACTTCCTTTACTATCGATATAGTAGTAAAAGAAAGTAAAAGTGGTTTTTAGAAACATGTCTCTGTGTGTGACAGCCATATCGTATCGAAAGCGTTATCCGAATTTCATCAAACTTGGAACTTTGTCTTCATATTATGTCTAGTTGTGCCGCGAAGCTTTTGGTTAGAATCGGTTAGCCGAAAGCTCTACTTTATTCTTGGAGTTTTTGAGCTTTTTCAAGTATTTTCGAAAATGGCTCCAACAATTTTCTCTAAACTTTCTATAGTTCTTAGACTGATTGATGTTCACAACTTTTATTTGAAACTTTTTCATGGAAAAATTCGAATAAGGGCGGTTCTGGGGTGAAGCTTGGGAATTCATACATACATAATATATAAGCTGTATGCATGTAGTTCTGTTTATGTGTATAGTTATAAAGTGCTTATATTTCTTTTAACCAACAGTGAGTTTCATAAATGACAGTAAAAGAAAGTACTGTGACGCCTCGCAGCAGATATATTTTTAAAATATTTTTCTATTCTTTTAGTGTAAAATTAAAATAAAGATTTTTTCAAGAATACTAGAGGAAATTTTCCAAATCATTGATAGTTTCATGAATTGTGAGCATGACTATATCAGAAATTAATCTTATATCAAGGGCAGCAAAACCTTATCTGAAACCCACTTGATGGCGCAATGGTTAGAGCAAATGCTCTCTCCGCTACATGCGCCAGTGGTTCTGGGTTCGATTCCTATCGAATCCCTAGATATAAGCTTAAAAGTTGAGATTCAAGACTTAAAGAATATTTCTGTGTGTAAGACAGCCGTGATATGGCCATAGATGTTAAAGCGACTATAAACACCCACACACAAAAAAAAAACCTTATCTGAGTAATGTCAAATGAGTTACTAAATTTATTCATTTTTCTAAAATCTTTTCAAATATTCATTCGTGAAACCGACAGTCTAGTTAATTATTCAATCATTTTTGAAGTTATACTTCTTTAGGCGCGTTATGAAAAAATGATGAGAGTGAAATTTTTAGATGGGCGGCCATCTTGAGACAAAAATTAACAAAATGAAGTTGGCCGCAGAAGTACTCGGTTTCTTGGCGCGCGTAATTGGAATTTTTGTTTTATTTATTTATTTTTATATTTAGATTAAAAATAAATATATATACAAATGACAAATATTATTAAAAAAATAAGCTATTACTTTTCTAGAATTTTGCAGTAGCTGTGATGAAAATGACGTCTGCATTTCATGCATATTCTTAGTTATCACGAAATCTGGGATTCTAAAATGGTTCAATCATCTTAGAATAATAATTTAGTAAAAAAAGATTAAGACATTTACTTTGAAAAGCAGCTACTTACTTTATTTCGCAATTTCTATGATGCTTCGTTTTCATGACATGCATGAATTGTTAACTAGAAAAATGATCCTGACAAATTTTATAAACGTCTTGCAGCTTTCTTTGGATATTACTTATTGATATAAATTAAAATATTATTCTCTTAATTTTATTTTTAATAATTATATTTTTAAATATATATATATATATATTATTATTAAAAAATAATTAACAATTTTTTAAAATTGATTGTTTGAATGCAATTAATAAAAATTAATTTTTAATGATGCCAAAGAAGTATAACTTCTCACGCGCGTACATAAGTACACGCAACCACTTTTTTTATTGTTAAATTTTAATTCACTTGCAATGTACGTGTAGTGTCGAAATTTTTTATTTTTAATTTTCCTTTGACTCTGTGTAATCCAACAAATTTTTGACAAGATTTACATCAGAATGTGTTTTCCCCGGTCCATGAAAATCATTAATAGCACTGTATAGACATGGATGCGACACACACAATGGAAAACAATTACTTTTTTTTCTTAATTAAATATATCGAAAATGTTGTGGAAATTATAATTTTTCAATTTTTTGACACAACTATCTATGTTATGGGAAAATTTAATAGGACATTTTTTGAAGAGCATTTAATTCTCAATAAATTTTCTCCCTTTTAAGTTTTGTATAGTTATTAAGAGTTTAATCATATTTTTTTTCGTCATTTCCAATAACATTTTCGACATACTTAACAATTTTTAACAAAAGTTCCAAATTCAACAAGTTACCATTAGAGGGTCTAAATGAATTCATCAAACAGTTAATAGCTAAATATGAAAATTTATTTATTACCACTTTTACAAATTACTGTTTTGTACAAGTAAAATACTTACAAATAATTTAAAAATAATAACGAGAACTTTGTAATATCTATACGAAAAAAAATATTTCAATAATTTATCGATCAACTGTTAGATATTAACAGTTCAAGTTGTAGACAATTCAGTAAATCTTCTTCCGGTAAATGATACAAATTTTTTTCAAATCAAACTCCAACTATTGACGTGGTTATCGACACTTGATCGATTTCAAGTGATTTACATATATTAAATAGGATCTATAGATAATAATACGAAAATTATAACTATACATTTAAAAAAAAATGGGAATAATCAACTGACATAATTACTTGGAATAGATCATTGACTAAAATTTTTATATTAACATCTGAAAGTTTATGATCTGGTTGTACAGTGCGAGTTGGGTTCGAGCAGTTACTTGTATTGTGACCGCCCCATGCGAGTCACTGACATGGAGAAGTAGATCAGTAGCTCACAAATCCGAGCATACAATACACCCGCTATTCGTCGTTCCCCACCACACCAAAAGGCAGCAGCTCCCATCCACCGAGTCAAGTTACACAGTGTAGCAGACCATTGTCTGATCAGCGACTCCCACTCTATAACCAGGCCATTCACGTATAACTTTCAAGTCGTCAAAAATCCTTTTTGAAACAATTGAACGACCCAAATGTTATACTTTCTGTTTGGCCAGAAACCCTTAAAGTCTAAATTCGAATTTTAGATTAAAAACTCCAGCATTTTGAACGTATCAATTAAAGTCTGGTACTCAATGTAGAAACTTGTTCCAGATGAAAATAAAACCGTACACTGTACGATACACGTCTCGTGCAACATAAAAACCATGCTCATTAGGTGTCATAATTTTTTTTATTGCGCATGACTGGAAGAAATTTCCGACCTTCATCTGTCCTGAGAAGAAAATCAAACTACCCAATTTATAGAATATCGAAAATTATTTTGGTTTTAATAAAAATGGAAAACGATTTTTTAGTAAAATTGAGTTTTGAGGAAGGAAATCGAAAAAACGAAATTCCTCATCAAACAATCCACATTAACTTCGTTCGCGGATCTCATACTAAACCGATAACGAATCAGTCCAAGTGGATTTAGGATAATCGCCAAGCTCATACATGCTTATGAACTGATTAAGGGTTATTTTTCCGTGAACGAGTTTGAAAATAGTGTTGTATGATTCGGAAGTAAGACGAGGATTAACGAAAACCCACGAAAAATGTTAATTGAATTTAACGTTGTGAGCGAATGATATTTTATCAAACTACGCATGAATAAGAATAAGAATAATGAATAAGGTTCGTGGTTTCGTGGAACCATTTCGTGTGGGAACCGTGATCAACTTTTTAGTGGATCAACAAAAGTTTGAACGAGTCATCACACTAAAAGCGCGTTCAGACGTTTCAACTTTAGTTGAACGACGATTTTCAATCTTTTAGATCGTAGCAAGGTAAGCGACGCGAGAAGTGAAGCACAAACTAGCAGAATTGAAAGCAAATTGGACTCGATCAGACTCATCGACTTGAACGACGAAAAGTTTGAACCGTTCAAACTCTGATCGAGTCCAATTTGCTTTCAATTCTGTTTGTTTGTGCTTCACTTCTCGCGTCGCTTACCCCGCTACGGTCTAAAAGATTGAAAATCGCCGTTCAACTAAAGTTGAAACGTGTAAACGCGGCATAAGTTTTTCATTCAACTTTTGATCGATCAACTAAAGTTGACTCGTGTGAACAAGACATTAACGTACTGTCAACGTTAAATTCAATTAATAATTTTCGTGGGTTTTCGTTATTCCTCGTCTTACTCCCGAACATTTTCAAACTCGTTCACGGAAAAGTAACCCCTAATCAGTTAATAAGCGTGTATGCGCTTGGCGATTACCCTAAATTTACTTGGACTGATTCGTAATCGGTTTAGGATTGGATCCACGAACCTATTAAGAATTGTTGATTTTTTTTTTATAAATTCAGTGTTGCCAACGTTGTCTATTATTGGTAGCTGTTAATACTTCTCATATCAAATAAAATTTTGAGTACTAGAAGCTCAGATACGGTGTCAAAAAGTCGGACTTATTCATCTGGGGTGGTTTCTTGAGTATTGGCTGAGGGGGGAACAACAGCCGCGTGTGGTGATGGTGGGGTTAACGTTGAGGATGTTTCATTGGATGTCGGAGCTGGTGGCGGATGTGATGGCGCTGTGTGTGCCGACGTGTGCATTATATTCGATGTGGCTGAAGGCACTGTCGGAGGAACGCCTGGGTTTGTCTGCTGTTGCTGCTGCATCCACTGATGTCCCTGTTCAGCAGCCAGTCGCTGATGGGCTTGCTGACGCGCCCGAAACTCGGCTGCCTTCAACTGCTCTAAATGAAACTGTTGTCGTTCAGTGATCAGTTGCTGTCGTTGATATTCCAACCCTAAACATAAGAAAAAAAAAACAGTCAAGTGCAAGCGAAACTTGCAGTAGAAGAGTATCGCATACTAATACACCGAGATTTTAGTAGTATATACCAACCTTCTCGTTCCCGTTCCATAGTCGTTTCAAGCTCCTCGAAATGTCGAAGTTTGATTTCCAATTTCTTCATTTGTGTTTCCACTAGGAGGGCGACCAAAGATTTGATTTTCCTCTCTTCAACAGCGGCAAGATGCTTCGCCTTGACGGCAGCAGCAGCCAAAGCTGCAGCAGCTGCACTCTGCAACTGTGCATCCTTGACAATCTTTTCCGAAGGCTTCGTAGTGTCAATCGGTTCCTTTTTGGGCTCTTCCTCTTCCGTTTTTGTCTTCGGCTTCTCCTCTTCACCCGCGTCCCCGGCAGGTTTTGCCGCTTCCTCGACCGGCTTTTTCTCCTCGCTCTTTTCTTTCGGCTCGTCAATTTCCATTGGCGTCGACTTGTCGCCAGGTTCTTTAGTTTCCTCCCGTTTTTCTTTGTCTTCCTCTTCTTTTTCTGGTACCGTACCGGCAATGCCACTACTTTCAAGTCCGGCTGACGGATCGAATTTGCCGTCCGTTGTGGACGCCTCGACGTTTTTAATGTGGGCATCCATCAATGCGGCGGGAACCTCATCTTTAATGTTGGCAAACTCCTCCATGGCGGCTTTAGCCGCACAAGAAGCCACTCGAGGATCGACAACCGACGCCAAAAACGCCACTGTCGACATAATCGGATTCCCTGCTTTACTAAAAGGAATCGGTTGGTAGGCCAAAGGACCAAGTGCTCCATCCGACTCGAAATCTTCCAAATATGGGTCTTCAATTGGAAGTCGTAGGAAGTTTAAAATACATTCGTCCTGGGTTCTCGTTCCTACATGTTCGCATACTTTATTCCAGTCGTCTTTGTACATTTCTAAGCCTTCCAGAAGAAGTAGGGTTTCTTGTTCGGTCCATTCTCGAGCTGATGAGGCTGCCGTTTTATTTCTCATGGCTGCGGGTTTTTTCACGTACTGATCCAGTTTTAAACCGAATTGAGACGATGGCTCGATCTCGGGTTTCTTCGACACATCCTTATCGAGATCTAGTAGTGATTTGGCGGCGCTTGGTTGAATGGTTTTTAACGGGTTGATCTGTTGGAGTCCTGATGGCATATCGGCCAGGACATGGAAGTGAGATGTTGGGGGTGGTCCCATTAAAGTAGGTCGTGAATCTGTGTCGACTTGATAGTTAATCAGTCCCCATTGTTCCAGAAAAGCGTGGACTCGCATTATCGCGCAAACATCTCCCGCTAAATTCCTTCGACACGCTGTGCTCGTTATATATTCCATTGGATTCAATCTGTACGTATCGATAATGAAATTTCGATACGCCAAATAGATTTCGGGGGTTTTCGATTTGTTTTTCCCGTTGAAAAATTCGGGAAGTGCTCGTTTTTCGACGGTGTGAATCGCGTTGTAGTCGAACCAGGACGAGTACGACGGGATTATGATGTGGTGCATTTGTTCGGTCGCATTGTCTTCCTGGCCCTCGTCTTTCGTTACGATGTTATCCTGGGTGCTGGTCTCGCTGGCTTTACTCGGTTGTGAGTCCTCACATTTTTCCTCAGATTCTTCAATATCAGCCACCATTCCACCTTTGAGCGGTTGCAGCTCGTGGTCTTTCTTATTAGGACCAGGCGCTGTCTTCGGTGGTACGTTAACCTCGATTATATTGGGCTCCGAAACCGGCTCTTCCATATCCTTCGTTAAATCTTCGGTTTCTACCTCATCACCAGTTCGAGTTTTCTTGGCACTCCCTCCAACAGCAGGACTTCGTCCACTATTAAACAAAAAAATCAACATTTTAAAATCAATTTAAATACCCAAGTTACAAGCAAAGAAACTATGGTGGAACCTCTGTTATTCACAATAACCGGAAGTATTTTTCGAGTTATAAAGGATCTTCCAAAAAGAACTGGCTTTTTAAATTTGGCGCCGTTTTTTTTTTTCGTAGAGCAGAGGGGGCTGTCATTGTAACCTCCTGCCACAGGTTTATTTGACCGTAAGGAGCCAGGACTGCCAACACAAAAAAACAAAATTACAAAAGGAAAAGTTAGTTATGTTAGCTTTTAGCATGTTTGCGTTTAAGGCATGTAATTTTACATGAAGAACATTTCAACAATTTCTATAGACTATAATTTCTTTTGATCAAACCCCAACCAGGGGGACCCACTGGACTCCTTTGGCATGAACACAGTTTTTGCGGATTTAACACGAACACATGGGGGTCAATTTAACTCTTTTTAACCGACTTCAAAAAAAGGAGGAGGTTCTCAATTTGACTGTTTTTTTTTCTTTGTTGTTGTTACCTTAGCATTTCCGACTGGGTGGAGCGATTTTGATGATTCTTTTTTTATTTGAAAGCTGGTGCTTCTCGTGTGGTCCCATTTTAATTTGAGGAAAATCTTTCACTGTGTTTTTAATACTCAAATATTAGTTGATTTTGACCCGCAGCCAAAAAAGGGTTGCCAACCCCTGATCTAGATACTATGATGGGACACATAAACAATGGGATACGTTTTCGTATGATAAAGATGGATCGTATTTTATATAATGCTTATCGCGGGATCAGGATGCGCTTTTTCAGTTCAATCTTTTGTTCAAAGCATGTTCTGATTACACCGATAAATTAACAATTAATGTTTTTTTTTTTATAAAATAAAAAGAAAATTTTAGTTTTTAATATCCAAAAACCTTCAGGATTATCAGGAATTTTGTAAGTAATTTATATAAGGTTTCGAATTTTGGGATCTGAGATTAACACCTTTAGAATCGTTCAGGTTTATATTTATTAAGGTTTACTATACCTTTTTCTTTTGCCAAGTTTTGGCGGTGGTGTGGGCGATTTCTTTCGTTTGTGTTTCTTTTTGGAGCGATCATCATTACCAGGGTTCATCAGATCTTCAACCGATAGTCGTAGTTTGTGTACTTTTTTGGTTCCCGATTCGTCAACTTCGTAGTCTTCCTCCGTCATCCACTCGTTGTACTGATCGGATTCGATCACCCACGAGGCGGTGATCCGCCAAGGACCGTTGTGCTGTTGCGGACTGTCGGGCGGATCGACGGGAATTGTGTCGGCCGGCACCCACGTGTCGTGCGAGTCTGGAAAATAGTACCAGTGCAGGAGTACCGTTTTTTCGCGACGGATACTCGGCCGGCCGTATTCCTCGTCGAGAGGATCAACGCACGGGTATAGAATGTGGGTGGCCTCGTCTTCGTTGTCGCTGATCGTGCAGTTGCGTCGCTTGATTATTTCACGGACTTTGGTCGCTGTGCTTTTGTCGACGTCGGGGCGAATGAATACCGATGGTATCGTCATCAGCTTGTTGTGCACCAGCGTACGCTCTACATTCATGAACATTTCGACAAATCGCTCCATGCGGGTGGGATTCTAAAAATGATACTCAAACTCAATTCACTTAACAATAATTTTATAAGAATATCGCATTTTGTGCCATTTTTCGAAAATAAATATAAGAATTTGGGAATGTGGGAAATGAAAAGTGTTTTATGAAAAACTGGAGGACATTGTAAAATTTTCCTTGTGCTAACAAATTTTTAAAATGTTACGAATAAAATTTTTTAAAAATTGGGCCTATACGAAACTCTTAATTTTATGGTGACTATCCAGAAAGGGGTATAGTATTATCATTTAATAATTTATGAAACTTGAATATAGGCAATAATTTTTTTTTTCTTCATACAATGGTACATTGAGATACGAGTTCTTTGACTACGAGCCGTCACTTAGCTTTAGTTTTTACCAGAGATTCTAAAATTTTAAGATGCTAGCCAGTCTCGGTAAAATAAGCTCACTGGAGATACCGTGACTAAGAGTATAATTTACGAAAAGGTTGTTATAGCAAATATGCTTAAGTAGGTCTGATAAGATTTAATCTAATTTCAATTAAATCCAAAGGAAACACTTGTTTTGAGATACGAGTGCTTTGACTTACAAGCTAACTCACGAAACAAATTTAACTCGTATTTCAAGGTACTAAGTGGTATTTTGAGATACGAATTTAATTCTTTCTGTGATCATTGTCATATGGTAAAAAAGTCGTATCTCAAAGCAATTTTTCCCATTTAAAATAATGTAATATATATTAATGCGTTCTAGCGATATAAAACTAACCCAAAACACAGTTAAATTACCTATAATATACACAATTTGTAAATAAATAAGCGAGTAATAAGACACATAATGTTTATTAATTTATTTATTTCGTATTTTCGGTAACTTCGAAGCAACGTTTGAAAAGATGTTTCGTAAAAAGTTTCTTAAAATTAGAGATAACTTGTTGATCCATGGGCTGAAGGGTAGACGTTGTACTGGGTGACAGATAGACAATTTTAATAAATTTATATTCATCTAAAAGTCCCTCCTCAAGGCCAGGAGGGTGAGTGGGAGCATTATCCAACAGAAGGACACACTTAAGCGGTAGACCACTATCGATTAAGTATTTTCTCCCTAAAAGCCCAAAAAGCTATTCTTCCACTCAATAAAATCTCACATCGCAAATTCGTATCTCAAATTTTTCGTTGTATGTCGTGGTATAAATTTTAGAATATTTCATGTTGTATCTCAAAACATTCGTATGTTAGGACATTCATATCTCAAGAATATCTCGAATATCTTTTAATTGGTTCTATTTTTTGGTATACAATATTTTTTTGTTTTAATTTTTCATTTATACATTGCAAATATTGAAAACAATTGATTTTTTTAAATTGTGTGTAGTCTCAGAAGGTAATCACATTTCAATGGGAAAAACTTGTTTGAGTTACGAGCGTTTTGACGCACGAGCTCGTTCACGAAACGTGTTAAACTCGTATCTCTAGGTATCACTGTAAAATTTTAAAACAAGCGGAGAATGTGTGAAAAGAAGCTGAATTTTTGAAATGAAACTTCTTTGAGTGCGATAAGAAAAAATACTACTGTATGTTTTAAAAAAAGTAATGCGTTACGAATTACATGTAACCACAGTTAGTATTAGGACATGTTACTTTTAATAATGAAAATATTTATGGTAGTTTAAAACCAATGGGAACAATTGTTTTGAGATACGAGTGTTTTGACTTACAAGCTCAGTCACGAAACAAATTTAATTCGAATTTCAAGGTACCGCTATATTCTGAAGCATATTTTTTTAATAGAATATATCAGAATATTTTTCAAGGGATTCCTTTTTTTTGGTTTACAATATCGTTTCGTTTAAATTTTTGATTTACACAGTTCAAATATTTTAAAAAACAGTTGTTTTTTTTTTGTGATATTGATGTGATATTTATAGTTGTTCATTATATAAAAGCCAAAAGAATGCATATATTATGAAACCGCACAGTAAAAAATTAGGCAATGTTACTCGTTACTTGTAACCATTTATTAATTATATTTGAAATCGGTGGAGACCATCATTAGTTGAAGAGGAGAAGACAAAATGAATTCGAATTGTTAGTGAAATATTATCATAGAAGGAACTAAGATTGTGATTTTCCAAGAACTACAAGTTAATATTACAAGTATATAATATATTTTAGCTTTTTCTTCCAGTTTTTTTTTTATGTATTTTTATTTTTTCTCATATGAAAAGATAAATAATTTTTTTTTCGAGGGAAATTTGAAATGTTTATGTCAAATTTGATCGTTAAGTGCGTAAACTATATTTCAACCACCATTTTTTTCAATTAGTTTCCTTCCGTTAAATAAAACGTTGATGTGATGTGAAAACTAAAATTTTCATTTTCTAAGGTAAGAAAATTGATTTTCCTAATAATAATGATTATAATAACAAGAGGATCGATTCCTAGTTTACTAAATAACAAATTAGATGGTTCCATTGGGATTTTTATTCATATTTCTTTGAAGTATACCGCGGCGTGTATTCATATAATGTTGATGCCGGTTGGTTGATAGAGGAAGATAGGGAATATTAATATTGGGTTTTAAAAAAAAAAATTGAAATTATAAAAATACAATTTAAGGATAGACTGAGAAAATGAAAATAAAAAAAAAATGGGACACGTTACCTTACCAACCTGGAAATCAAAACGACGCCACCCCTGCTCACTTTTAAAGCGATAGACTGTCGCAAAAATATGACAAAGAGCACCGCCCGGTTTAAAATCCATGAAACATTTGACCTAAAACACAAAAAGAAAAAAAAAACATTCGAAAATCCCGATTAGGTCCCGTAACAAGCCTTACAGGTAACCGAATCAGTGACGGCTTTGTCGCATTCTTCCCGAAATAGTCCTCCTGGAACTGCAACAGCTGAATGGTGAGCGCCGACAAGCCCTTATTCGTCGGCGGGTCATTTTGTACATACTAAAAAAACGACACACGAACATGTTACAACTCGACTACATTTACCCTACAATGCAATTCAAACCTTTTTACAATTTTTGATCAACCAATTTCTGACCGGCTCGAATGCCGCCACCGTCTCCGGTGACTCGTAAAATTTTGTATTTGGTCCTCCATCTTTTTTCGGACTAAATGCTGCCATCATTTTGCAGTTTCACCAATAATTTAAACAATGGAAACCGCAATCAAACAACAGTCAAATTCGAAAAATCTAAAAACCACGCACAAATCTTACAACTAATATGGAGGAATCAATTGTATACGGCATTCGTCCAGAAGTACTCAAACATGAACAAAACACCCAAAAACACCAACTAAAAAAACCCACCTAAACATATTCAATCTATTAAAATCATCAATCTCGATCTAATTAAAGCTAGAAAAAAACAAAATTTTTAAGAAAAATGCGAGAAATTAATTTATTTTCAATTCGATTCATTGCGTCTCTTCGATACCACTGGCATGCGCCAATGGTGTTGTGCGCCGCTCAATAGTCGCTCAAGCGCATCCGGTTCGTCATCTTTGCGCCGAAACGAAACCAGGACGGAGCAAGTTATTGCAAGCGATTCTCGACCATATTGGATACAGTAAATATTTATTTTCGTTTAATTTACGCGTTGTAATTGCTTAATTTTTTATTCATCTTGTATTTTTTAACTCGGTTAAAAGTAATATAACGTTTTTTCTCAATCGGTTTACTTTCCAACGATAATTAACGATATAATCAGTGCCCGGCCGAAACCAAATTCGCCTGACTATCGGACGACCGCATACCAGCAAGGTGGGAAATTAAAATATTCAAATACTCGCTATCAATATCGTTATATTCAAGTAAAAATGCAATTAAAGCCATTTCTAATCATATTACAACATTTTTACAGTAATTATTTGGCTAAAAAATGTAATAATTGGCCATTTCAATATTATTGGCACGTGGTGCTGAAACTTAAATTCATCTTTTTGCTCGTTATTCCATCAAATTTATATCTGAAAAGAACTCCATCGTGTTTAAAATGATAATAAATGGCATTTTTAAAAGAAATTACGTTCGTGGTGTTCGATTTCAACGAATAAATGCTTGATTACAAAATGTGCCATGCAATGCGGTTTTCTGTAAATCAATCATTATCGATAATTATCTCGTTTTTAATTTATCATCCACCGTTTATTCGCTTAAATCTTGTACCAACCCATTGAACCAATGATGGTTCACGAACGATTTTCATTATTTTATTATTTTTTTATTAAATTACCAACGAATAAAGCCATGGCGTGATATTTTGGCATTGGGTGCGGGATTAAAATCATTTTTTTGTAATGTTAAACTATTTAATTATTTAACTGTATAATTATTTGGTAATTTTGGCGTTTAGCGTTTGATAATTTAGATTTCAAAAGTTCCTTTTTAAAAAATGATTATAAAACTACGTGGATATTTATTTGAATATGATTATTGATGAAAGTTCTAACAGCATGGAGATCACATTAGGCTAATGTTAAATTAACGAGGTGGTCATTATCGAAACACTACGTTGGGGTTCACTATTGGAAAATTTTCAGAAAACGATGTCGGTCACTTTTTAGAAAAGATCGGAAAGCTACGCGGGCCTCTGTAAAAAGAAATGATTGTAAAACTCCGCGGGTGTCATTATAGAACAAAAATATGGGAAAATCAATTGGGGAAAAGTTCTAAAATCATAAGGGTAATGGGCCATTTATAAATTACGTCACGAATTTCATAAATTTTTGTCCCCCTCCAACGTTGTTATCAAAGCTGGTCACATTTGTGAGACCCACCCCACCTTAGTGTGACGTCACATATTTTACAATCTACAAATAATTATTGAATTAATTTTAAAATTAGCAGTTACAAAATTTGTTTTATTACAATTTAAATGATGTTTTAATAAAATTAAAATCAAATCAAAGATTTAAAAAAAAAAACAAAAAAAGAAAACGACTCATTACATATATTAATTAATAATCAAACTTAACCAACTTGAAATTCAATTGTCAAATGAAATAAAACGGTGCAGCATTTAGCGGCATTTATCAAAGGGTAATAATTTCGGCGCGTAACACTACACCGAGAAAAAATTCTTTTTGGACAATTAATTCTAAAGACAGTATAAATCGTTTATAACGACATCGGATATAAAGAACAACCGGTTGTAACGTACAAAACCTTTGGGTCCCGTGAAATATCTTAGAAAAAATACATAGGAAACCGTTTATAAAGTACACATTTATAATAACTAAAATTAAAAACGTTCAAAAATCAATAATGAAAATTTTTAAATGTCCAAATAATAATAATTAACATTTTTACAAGCAAAAAATTTTTAAAAATATGGCATATACATTTAAGTCCGAGTTGATTTTTTTGAAAACGAAACAATGCCTCATAAAACATTTTTCATTGAGGAAAAATTTGGATTAATTTCGTGAGTTGAATCGGGATATTTTGGGTAATCTTGCTAGTGAAATAGGAACATCTTATCAAATATTATTAATCTTAAAATCAAATCAATTATTTCAAAAAAAAAAACGACTAATTACAGTATAAATCGTTTATAACGACACCGGATATAATGAACAACCGTTTGTAAATTATAAAACCTTCGGGTCCCGTGAAATGTCTTAGGAAAAATATATAGGAAACCATTTATAGTATACAACCGTTAATAAAATACAAATTTATAACAAATAAAATTAATAACGTTCAAAAAACAATAATGAAAATTTTCAAATGTCTAAATAATAATAATTAACATTTTTACCAGCAAATGATTTTTAAAAATATGGCATACTTATACATTTAAGTCTGAGTTGAGTTTTTTAAAAACGAAATAATGGCTCATAAATCATTTTCCATTGAGGGAAAATTTGGAATAATTTCGTGAGTTGAATCGGGATATTTTTTGAGTGATCTTGCAAGTGAAATAGGAAAATTTTGTTCCTTTATATTGGGAATCTTGAAAACTAAAGAAAAAAACTAGTAGTTGAACAAGTGCCATAAAGTCAAAAACAGTTTCCCATGAAAAATAATTTTTAAATTATTTTCCCTTTATAAATACATGCACATTACATAATATGTTTCAAGGTATATGTATGCATTGTACGTTATAACGGATTGTTCACTTTAAGCGATACATATCGGTTATAGTGAATATCGCTTATAACGAACAAAATTTGATAGTCCCCTGAAGTTCGTTATAAACGATTTTAACTGTATATTAATTAATAATCAAACTTAACCATCTTGAAATTCAATTGTCAAATGAATAATAATAATAATAATCAAACGGTGCGGTATTTATCAAAGGGCAATAGTTTCGTTTTTTAAAACATTTAAACATTTTTTACTTAACTCATCTTTCATTTCTCTATATTTATGGCACATTTTTCCATTTAATGGCAGAAATTTTGTGAGGTCATTATTATATAAGAAAAATATTATCTTATATAATATTTTATAAGCTTGGTTTGTCTTGGAACATCTTCACTTGGTACATGTATAGGCAATCAAATCAACAGGTTGGTTTTAAAAATGCACCACTACTCACTCGAGATTAGGTACTGGTATTACTATTTTCGAAACGTACAATATAAAATCACAAATCCAGTACTTCTGATTTTTTTTTTATATAAATTGTCGCTCAAGTATATGGTTACATTGCGACTTATAAAATATAATGGGGTATTTCTCTGGTTGACTTTTCTTATATGATTCGATATAGGTTCGTCCGATGTGATGCATTTGTTCTTACCAACCTGTTGATTTGTTTGTCTATACAACTACAAACTAAAAGTCTTTTAGATCAGAGGTAAAATTATGCATCATTATTTGAAAAGCAATAAGGATTTGAATTTTGTGGAAAGTGGATAGTTACCCGAAAAATTGAAATTCGCTTTTTTTGAAAAATATGGCATATACATTTAAGTCTGCGACGGGTTTTTTGGAAACGAAACAATGCTTCATAAATCGTTTTCCATTGAGGAAAAATTTGGAAAAATTTCGTGAGTTGAAACGGGATATTTTGTGATTATATTCTTCCAAGTGAAATAAGAACATCTAGTCAAAATTATTAATAATAAAATCAAATCAAACATTAAAAAAAAGGACCAATTACAGTATAAATCGTTTATAACGACACCGGATATAATGAACAACCGGTTGTAACGTACAAAACCTTCAGGTCCCGTGAAATGTCTTAGAAAAAATACATAGGAAACCATTTATACTATACAACCGTTAATAAAGTACATAATAATTTTTTAAGTAACATTTAAACATTTTTTTAAGTAACTTAACTCATCAAAGCATTGCTTTCATTTCTCTATATTTATGGCACATTTTTTCATTTAATGGCAGAAATTTTGTGAGGTCATTATTATATAAGAAAAATATTATCTTATATAATATTTTATAAGCTTGGTTTGTCTTGGAACATCTTCACTTGGTACATGTATAGGCAATCAAATCAACAGGTTGGTTTTAAAAATGCACCAATACTCACTCGAGATTAGGTACTGGTATTACTATTTTCGAAACGTACAATATAAAATCACAAATCCAGTACTTCTGATTTTTTTTAAATATAAATTGTCGCTCAAGTATATGGTTACATTGCGACTTATAAAATATTATGGGGTATTTCTCTGGTTGACTTTTCTTATATGATTCGATATAGGTTCGTCTGATGTGATGCATTTGTTCTTACCAACCTGTTGATTAGGTTGTCTACACCAGGGCTTCTTAAACTGTGGGTCGCAACCCCCAGGGGGGTCGCGAGACTACTGAAAGGGGGTCGCAAAGATC
This sequence comes from Sisyra nigra, assembly GCA_958496155.1. Classification (NCBI taxonomy): domain Eukaryota; kingdom Metazoa; phylum Arthropoda; class Insecta; order Neuroptera; family Sisyridae; genus Sisyra; species Sisyra nigra. Next base: position 19,813,251 of record OY292319.1, on the reverse strand, counting down.
TTATACTTTTCAATCATTATAAATAAAATTTTAAAATTAGTATACACACTACGTACAAATATAAATACAAATAAAAATCATACAAAATACTATTGTAGTTTTATTATAACTATTTTTTGAAAAAAGTTATAATATATTATTAAATATTATAAATGGGTACGTATTCTGTAATCCTTATTTTACTTACATTGTAAAATAGTGCGATATTACATCTACATCTACGGTTAATATATATTTCATTATATGGAGGAGGGGGTCGTTTAAAATTTCCTAAACTTGAAGGGGTCGCTATATAAAAAAGTTTAAGAAGCCCTGGTCTATACGACTACAAACTAAAAGTCTTTTAGATCAGAGGTAAAATTATGCATCATTATTTGAAAAGCAATGAGGATTTGAATTTTGTGGAAAGTGGATAATTACCCAAAAAATTAAAATTTGCTTTTTTTAAACATTTTATTACCGTAAGATTTTCTTAGGCACTGATGTACAAAAATTGGAAAATTTTCCAATTAATTCGAGAAATTTTAAATATGCATTTTTCAGAAAAAATTTTATCATGTGGTTTTTGGGGGTCGTTGATCCCAAATTTGCTAATAAAATTTACCGAAAAAAAAGATTTCCCGTCAAATTCGTAACAATTACAATAGTCGTTTTTGAGAAAAACTTGTTTTCATGGGATATAAAATATAATGGGATATTTTGCTGGTTGACAGTTTTTCTATGATCCGATTTAGTCCTGTCCAGCGGATTGCCACTAAACGCTAAAGGATAGGAAGCTTATTTGACCTATCACTTCTGAAACAATACCTAAACTAAATATATACTAAACTCACTTTAGCCGTAAAATCTTCAAATGTCTTCAAATGTGATATTTTTAGTTTTCTCCTACATTTGTTGGTATGCAGCGCAATTTATTGACAAGTAAACTATTTAATTTTAAATTTAACCTGATTTAACCAATAATAAACCAATTTTCTTTAAAATTTTCTTGTTGTAAAGGTATTGACACTGAAGTGATAATTAAATAAGAAAGTGGAGAGGGAAAAAAGTAGCCGCCTACTGGTCCTGTTAGCTGAATGTTTTATACTTGTCAGATATTACATGTTGTATGATGCATTTGTTGTTACCAACCTGTTGATTTGGTTGTCTATACAAGTACAAACTTAAAGCCTTTTAGATCAGAGGTAATATTATGTATCATTATTTGAAATGCAATAAGGGTTTGAATTTTTTGAAAAGTGGATAATTATCTGAAAAATTGAAATTTGATTTTTTTGAAAAACTCATTACAAAAAAGTTTTCAAGGCCGCTGATGTACGAAAAATTAAAAAAATGTCCGATTAATTAAAGAAATTCAAAATTTGCAAATTTCAGAAAGAATTGTATCATGGGATTTTTGGGATACATTGAACTCAAATTTGCTAAAATAATTTACCGAATTAAATATTTCCGGGAAAATTCGTAAAAATAACAATCGGCATTTGTGAAAAAACTTTGAAAAGTCATAATCATCTAAATCATTGGAAATTTTTTGGTTTTTTGAAGGGGCTAATACCATACTTGCTATTTAATCTTACGAAAAGTGCATTATTTTCCGAAAAATTCGAATGATTGAAAATTTGAATTTTTAAGAAAACGAGCTATCATTGGGTTGGTAAAGTTGCTGATACTGAATTTGCAATCAACATTTACAAATAGCGGAAAATTTTTTGGAAAATTTGTAGAAATTTTGATTGACATTCCAGAAAAAAAATTTGTTATCATGCATTTTCCTAGAACGCTGATAGTGATTAATGAATATGTTGTCTAAATTTTCTAAAAATATTCGGAAAATTTTTCTGGAAAATTTAATCATAATTATAACTGCGTTTTTGAGGATGATAATACAGAATATCCTATCTAATCTTACGGAAAGTGCATAATTTTCCGTAAAATTCAGATTATTTAAAATTTATTTTTTATGAAAACAATTTTTAATCGGGTTGGCGTAACTGCTGACACCGAGTTGGCTATCAAAATTTACGAATAAGGAAAAATTGTCGAAAAATTCGTAAAAATAACAATCGGTATATTTGAATAAACTTGTTAAATGGTTATCACAGGATTTTCGAGAGCGCTGATACGGAAAATGTAGTCTAAATTTCTAAAAAAATCCTCAAACTTTTTTGGAAATTTAAATTTAAATAAAATTGCCTTTTCAAGAATAGTTGTTATTAGGGGGTTTCGAGGGTGACGATGCCGAATCTGTTATGTGTTTAGTTAATCATTACGAATGCATGTTAGATTTTATCTATTCCCAAATATTTTCATAAGTTTAGAAGGAGTTTTCCCCTAGAAAAAAGAGAACATGAACTTTTGTCCCCTTTCAAACAACCTCCCACCACCTCAACTATGCTCATGCCCGTCATTATATATGTATCACTTATTCTCTTGATATCATTTAATAAACATGAATAAATATTCAAGAAAAATTATTTAAACATGACTAATTGTTTATTTTTCTATTTTGCAGTGAGTGAAAGTGCTTCAATTTGATTGGTGCTGATCGAGTTAAGGTAAAATTTTTCTCTTTTTACCAAGTCAATACTCTATGAATTGTTTGTTTAATTTTCTGGCTTGATGAACTTAATTAGTTCCATTTAATGGTAGAAATTTTGTGAGGTCGTTATTCAATAAGAACAATTTACCCTGGTATATATAATATATAAGCTTGGCTTGGAACATTTTCACTTGGTACTAGTATAGGCAATCAAATCAACAAGTTGGTTAAAAAAATGCACCAATACTCACTCGAGATTAGGTACTAGTATTACTATTTTCGAAACGTACAATATAAAATCACAAATCCAGTACGTCTAATTTTTTTTTTTTTTGATAAATTGTCGCTCAAGTATATGGTTACATTGCGACTTATAAAATATTATGACCTATTTCTCTGGTTGACTTTTCTTATATGATCCGATATAGGTTCGTCCGATGTGATGCATTTGTTCTTACCAACCTGTTGATTGGGTTGTTTATACAACTACAAATTAAAAGCCTTTTAGATCAGAGGTAAAATTATGCATCATTATTTGAAAAGCAATGAGGATTTGAATTTTGTGGAAAGTGGATAATTACACGAAAAATTGAAATATGCTTTTTTTGAAAATTTTATTACCGTAAGATTTTCGAGGGCACTGATGTACGAAAATTGGAAAATTTTCCGATTAATTCGAGAAATTTAAAATATGCATTTTTTTTGAAAAAAATTTATTATGTGGTTTTTGGGGGCCGTTGATCCTAAATTTGCTAATTAAATTTACCGAAAAAAGAAAAATTTCCGGAAAATTCGTAACAATTACAATAGTCGTTTTTGAGAAAAACTTGTTTTCATGGGTTTTTCGAGGGGACTGATACCAAACATGCTATTTAATCTTACGAAAAGTGCTTAATTTTCCGGGAAATTCAAATGATTGAAAAATTGATTTTATAGAAAACAAATTATCATGGGGTTGGTTTTTTTTTTTGGAAAATTTAACCAAAATTTTAATTGCGTTTGTGTGGGTGCTAATACAGAATATCTTATCTAATTTTACGAAAAGTGTACAATTTTCCGAAAAATTCGAATGATTTTAAATTTAATTTTATAAGAAAACGAGTTTTCATGAGGTTGGCTTAAGTGCTGCCCCCGAGTTGGCTAACAATATATACGAATAATGAAAAATTTGTCGAAAAATTCGTAAAAATTACAATCAATATTTTTGAATAAACTTGTATTATGTGTTTTTCGAAGGGGCTGATACCAAACTTGCTATCTTATATTAAGAAAAGTGCATAATTGTTTGGAAAATTTGAATAATTAATAATTTGATTTTTTTAAGAAAACGAACTACCATCGGGTTGGTAAAGGTGCTGATCTATAATTTGCAATTAACATTTATAACTAGTGGAAATTTTTTTGGACAACTCGTAGAAATTTGGATTGACATTTTTGAGAAAAAAAAACACTTGTTATCATGTGTTTTCCTAGAATGCTGATAGACGCTGAATATGCTGTCTAAATTTTCAAAGAAAATATTAGGAAAAATTTTCTGGAAAATTAAATTAAAATTATAACAGCGTTTTTGAGGATGCTTACAGAATATTCTATCAAATCGAAAAATGCACAATTTTCCGGAAAGTTTAGATTATTTAAAATTTGCTTTTCTAAGTAAATGAGGTTTCATGGGATTTCGGAGACCGCTGTTCACAAATTTACTAATAAAATTTACTGAAAATAGCAAATTTTATGGAAAATTTGTAAATAATACAATTGGTATTTGTGAAAAAACTTGTTATCATGGGTTTTTCGAGGGAGCTGATACCAAAACTACTATCAAATCTTACGAAAAGTGCAAAATTTTTCGGAAAATTCAAACGATAGAAAAGTTGATTTTATAGAAAACGATCTATCATGGGGTTGGTAAAGTTGCTGATCTTGAATTTGCTATTAACGTTTACAAATAGTAGAGGAAGTGCAGCATATTTGGAATACCAGTTTGTTTTTGGAGTATAAATGGGAAATTAAATCAATTAACTCAATAAAAAACACATTGGGTTGCTGGAAAATGATTAAACTTTAATAATATAAACGATTAAATAAAATAAAAAAATAATAATTTCTTATAAAGTTGATTTAAACCAAAAAACTTTCAAAACGTGATTTTACTTAACCTGCAGGTAATTTGGAATATGATTTATAATATAGTATCCCAAATTTTATTCACCCAAAGTGAACCTAGGATGAAAATAAAAAGATTTCCACAATTGAATTTGTGATCAGATGACATTTCTAAGAAAAAATTAGAATACTTTTTACAGACGCAAAATATGAATATATGTTGGAACACTATCCCAAATTATGTTCACAGTGGGTATTCCAAATTAGCAACAAGACGTTATAGATTAGAACTCGAAGTTACATTTTTAATTTTAAAAATATTTATAAAATCAAATCAAAACCATAAACTAATAGGATTATTAAAGATATAAACGCATATAGAAAAGATTTCACTCAATAAAGTAAATGAATATTAAAGATGACATTCTTACTAAAAAAGTTTTTGAAATGGGCATTTTGTACTTATGTGGCTGGCGAAGAAAATATCAAAAGGGAATGGTTCTTTTACTACTCAATGCCATTTTAAATCATGTGATATTATTTTTATAACAAAAAAACACAGATATCGCTTAAATTGCTCTAGAAAACTGAATATTCCAAATTACCTGCAGTATTCCAAATATGCTGATCTTCCTCTACCCTAGACAATATTACGGAAAATTCGTAGAAATTTCGTTCGAAATTTTTGAAAAAAAAAACTTGTTATCATGGGTTTTCCTAGAACGCCCATATGGAATATATGCTGTCTAAATTTTCAAAAAAAATATTAGGAAAAATTTTCTGGAAAATTTAATCAAATTTATAACTGCGTTTTTGAGGGTGCAAATACAGAATATTCTATCTAATCCTACGAAAAGTGCATAATTTTCCGGAAAATTCGAATGCTTTATAATTTGCTGTTTTAAGAAAAGGAATTATCATGGGTTGGCGTAGGCACTGATCTCGAGTCAGCTAACAACTTTTTTACTGTAATTATTAGGCTAAAAATGTAATAATGGTCCATTTTAACATCATGAGCACGTGGTGCTTAAACTTAATTTAAAAAGATGACGATCTTTTTGCTCTTAATTTCTTCAAATTTATGTCTGAAAAGAACCTCATCATGTTTAAAATGATAACAAATGGCATTTTAAAAGAAATTACGTTCGTGGTGTTCGATTTCAACGAATAAATGCTTGATTACAAAATGTGCCATGCAATGCGGTTTTCTGTAAATCATTCATTATCGATTATTATCCCGTTTTTAATTGATCATCCACTGTTTATTTGCTTAAATCTTGTACCAACTCATTGAACCAATGATGGTTCACGAACGATTTTCATAAATTTTTTTTATTTATTAAATTACCAACGAACAAAGCCATGGCGTGATATTTTGGCATTGGGTGCGAGATTAAAAATCATTTTAGTAATGTTAAACTATTTAATTATTATTTAATTATTTGGTAATTTTGGCGTTTAGCGTTTGATAATTTAGATTTCAGAAGTTACTTTTTAAAAAATGATTATAAAACTACGTGGATATTTATTTGAATATGATTATTGATGAAAGTTCTAACAGCATGGAGATCACATTAGGCTAATGTTAAATTAACGAGGTGGTCATTATCGAAACACTACGTTGAGGTTCACTATTGGAAAATTTTCAGAAAACGATGTCGGTCACTTTTTATAAAAGACCGAAAAGCTACGCGGGGCTCTGTAAAAAAAATGATTGAAAGTCTCCGCGGGTGTCATTATAGAAAAAAATATGGGAAAATCAATTGGGGAAAAGTTCTAAAATCATAAGGGTAATGGGCCATCTATAAATTACGTCACGAATTTCATGATTTTTGTCCCCCTTCACGGTTGTTGTCACAGCTGGTCACATTTGTGAGACCCACCCCACCTTAGTGTGACGTCACATATTTTACAATCTACAAATAATTATTGAATTAATTTTAAAATTAGCAGTTACAAAATTTGTTTTATTACAATTTAAATAATGTTTTAATAAAATTAAAATCAAATCAAACATTAAAAAAAAACCTAACAAAAGAAAACGACTCATTACATATATTAATTAATAATCAAACTTAACCAACTTGAAATTCAATTGTCAAATGAAATAAAACGGTGCAGCATTAAGCGGCATTTATCAAAGGATAATAGTTTCGACGCGTAACACTACACCGTGAAAAAATTCTTTTCGGACAAATAAATTTTAATCTATACTAATATATAAAATTGAAGAGTTTGTTTGTTTGTTTGTTTGATTGGTTGAAAGGGCTAATCTCAGGAACTACTGGTTCGAATTGAAAAATTCTTTTAATGTTGGATAGCCTAATTATCGGGGGAGGCTTTAGGCTATATAACATCACGCTACGACTAATAGGAGCAGAGCATCGATGGAAAATGTTGCAAAAATCAGGAAAAATTTTTCCTTTTGAGAGCGTTTGTGGCCTGCCCTGCGTAAACGGTTAAAGTTACGCAAAAATTATGTGCAGCAAAATTGTTCCTCTTAAAAAGTTCTACAAAAAAGTCCGCGACGGCATATGTCTATCTTTTACGGTTAGCCCGTTATAACCTTTTTAATGGTTGTTAAGGTTGTTTCAAAAATACATAATTCATTATTTGCGAAATTGTTTTTAGAAACATAATATTAATTCTTACCCAAATAAATATGACTTTTAATAAAATTTGTTGTGATAATAAATGACAACCTGAGTCCTTAAATAGAATTTTTTTTATTAAGGAAAAATGTCTCATTTACCCGGGAAATTGAAAAACGGGTTGGAGAAAAAAATTATGCATAAACTCTATTTTTAGTTGAAAATGGATTTTGGTGATATTTAAGTATGATAAATATGCGAATCATTATCTAAAACACGTTTTATTTCGGAAAAATTTCTCATTTCATCGGGAAAATAGAGAAAAACTGGTTCGAAGAAAAATCATGCTGAAACCAAACATTTTAATAACTCATTTATTAGCTAAGAGTTAAGTAATAACTCATAAGGTCCTCAAGGCAAAATCATAATTTTTCTTTTCATACAGTCCACTTTTTATCCAGGAAAAATGTATGTTCCCGTAGGATAGATACGTTTTTGTTTTTCACAGAACAAAAGATTACCATAATTTCTTGCAATATGGTGGTTTAAGAGACAGTGAATGATATGGGTTACTTTTTATGTTAGAATATTGTACGGTTCCCGTAGTAGCCTATCCTACGGGAACCGTACAATATTCTAACATAAAAAGAATAGAATTTTTCAGGAACTGAGTATTTCAAAAGAGTTTTTTAAAAGTTTATAAATAAGAGTTTTAACAAATTTTCCTCAGGAAAGCTTGATCTCTTTTTTATCCAGGAAAAATGTTCTACTCCCGTGGGATAGATATGTTTTTGTTTTTCACAGAGTAAAAGATAGACATGATTTTTTGCAATATGATAGTTGAGGGATCAGATAATAATATAGATTATTTCATATGCCAGAATAATGCACGGTGCTCAAAGGATAGCATGATAATTGTCTCCTGCGGGAACCGTGTGTAAAAAAAAAGGTCGTGAAATAGATCTTTAAAGTTCGTGAAATAGCGTTTTAACACATTTTCTCTTTAGGATTAAAATAAAAATTACAATTTTCACTTGAAGATATGATTTTTTATTTAACATCCAAAAAATAATGAAAATTTTTGAAACGTTGAAATTTCTTTCATTGTTAATTTTTGAATACATATTTAGAATTTAGCGTGTTAAATTACATTTAAAAAATCAACAATTACATTTTTAACTTTTAACATTTTTCAAGACTCCCCACTCTTTAAAATATGTTAGGCCTCCTAAGTGAGCGCTTGCGCTTTTCCTTCTCAATATTTGTGTACTTCTAACTTTTCTTCAGTAGTCAGTACTGAGCTGATTCATAGATCATTAGACATTCAGGCATTCAGCTCCTTGCAATATATTATATCAGATACAGAAGTACAATTTTAAAATATATTATTTGTTACAACGGTTACAGGCGTTGCAATAATCAAATAACATTTCAATTTTTTTTACGTTACTCTTTGTTTAAGTTTCATATAATTTTAAGTTTACATACGTAAATTTTATCAATAAAACACCCCAGTAGTGTTGTGCAGCGTTCCTTTATTATTCCCGTTCCCGTGACATTTTTTACTATAGTTCCACTCTTACTGATCATAGTGTGATGTACCTAAGATAACTCATGAGTCATGTTATACTTTTAACGTTACAGACATACAATGTTTTTCTTGGTTTCGTCCGCGTGGTTTTAAATTAGCATTATAGGTACCAAATTTTATCTCTTCAATGGTTCTTAAGTGATTTGTGGATAAAACAAAGAAAGTTTCAACTCCTTTAGAATTGTGCCATAGGTTCCCCACGTTTAACCCTCTCGCACTCTTATCTGACGCAGACGGAGTTGCGCGGGTCAGCTAGTATAGTATAAATCGTTTATAGCGATACCGGGTATAATGAACAACCGGTTGTAATGTACAAAACCTTCGAGTCCCCTGAAATATCTAAGAAAAAATACATCGGAAACCGTTTATATTATACAACCGTTAATAAAGTACATAATAATTAAAATTCAAAACGTTCAAAAACCAATAATGAAAATTTTCAAATGTCCAAATAATAATAATTAACATTTTTACCTGCAAATAATTTTTTAAAATATGACATATACATTTAAGTCCGGGTTGATTTTTTTGAAAACGAAACAATGCTTCATAAACCATTTTCCATTGAGGAAAAATTTTGAATAATTTCGTGAGTTGAATCGGGATATTTTGTGAGTAATCTTGCAAGTGAAATAGGAACATCTTATCAAATATTATTAACATTAAAATCAAATCAAACATTTCAAAAAAAAAACGACTAATTACAGTACAAATCGTTTATAACGACACCAGATATAATGAACAACCGGTTGTAAATTATAAAACCTTCGGGTCCCGTTAAACGTCTTAGGAAAAATATATAGGCAACCATTTATACCATACAACCGTTTATAAAGTACAAATTTATAATAATTAAAATTCAAAACGTTCAAAAATCAATAATGAAAATTTTCAAATGTCCAAATAATAATAATTAACATTTTTACCAGCAAATGATTTTTAAAAAAATGGCATATACATTTAAGTCCGAGATGAGTTTTTTGGAAACGAAACAATGCCTCACAAACCATTTTCCATTGAAGAAAAATTTGGAATAATTTAGTGAATTGATTTGGGATATTTTGTGAGTAATCTTGCAAGTGAAATCGGAACATCTTATCAAATATTATTAATATTAAAATCAAATCAAACATTTAAAAAAAAACGACTAATTACAGTATAAATCGTTTATAACAACACCGGATATAATGAAAAACTTATTACCACAAGGTTTTCGATGGCGCTGATGTACAAAAATTGGAAAATCTCCGATAAATTCAAGACATTTAAAATGTGCATTTTTCCAAAAAAATTTTAACATGGGGTGTTCTGGGACATTGCTTCCAAATTTGCTAATAAAATTTACCGAAAATAAAAAATTTTTTTTTCGGAAAATTCGTAACAACTACGATTGGTGTTTTTGGAAAAACTTGTTATTATGGTTTTTCAAAAGAGCTGATACTAAACCTGTTATCTAATCTTACGAAAAGTGCCTAATTTTCCGAAAAATTCGAAAGATTGAAAATTTGATTTTATAGAAAACAAAATTTTTTTTATCTATGCTAATATATAAAATTGAAGAGTTTATTTGTTTGTTTGTTTGTTTGTTTGTTTGTTTGATTGTTTGGTTAAACGCGCTAATCTCAGGAACTACTGGTTCGAATTGAAAAATTCTTGTTGTGTTGGATAGCTTAATTATCGACGAAGGCTTTAGGCTATACAACATCACTCTACGACCAATAGCAGCAGAGCATCAATGAAAAATGTTGCAAAAACCAGGAAAAATTTTTCCTTTTGAGAGCGTTTGTTGCCTGCCTTGCGTAAATGGTTAAAGTTACGCAAAAATTATGAAAAGCAAAATTGTTCCTCTTAAAAAGTTCTAAAAAAAAGTCCCCGGCGACATATGTTTATCTTTGAAGGTTAGCCCGCTATAACCCTTTTAATGGTTATTAAAGTTGCTCCAAAAATAAATCATTATTTGCGAAACTGTTTTTAGAAACAAATTATTAATTCTTACCCAAATAAATACGGGTTTTAATGAAATTTGGTATGATGATAAATGACAATCTGAGTCATTAAAAAGAATACTTTTTATGACGGGAAAATGTCTCATTTATCTGGGAAATTGAAAAACAGGTTGGAATAAAAATTATGCATAAACTATACATTTTTATTTGAAAATGAATATTGGTGATATTTGAGTAAGATGATAGCTAAATATGTGAATCATTATCTACAATACGTTTTATTTCGGAAAAATTTCTCATTTCTTTGGGAAAATAGAAAAACTGGTTTAAAGAAAAATCATGCTGAAACTAAACGTTTTTAGCTGATTATAATAGAGTATATTGGTGTTTTTATAAGTTATAACTCATAATGTTCTCAAGGCAAAAAATAATTTTCTTATCCTACAGTCTTATTTTTATACAGGAAAAATGTGCGGTTCCCGTAGGATAGATATGTTTTTATTTTTCACAGAGCAAAAGATTACCATACTTTTTTACAATAAGGTGTTTAATTGAGAGTCAGAAAATAAATATAGGCTACCTTTTATGTCAGAATATAGCACGGATCCCGTAGGATAGGATAAGAATGGTATTCTTAAAGAACTGAGTATTTAAAAGAAGTTTCGTAAAAGTTCATGGATTAGCGTTTTAAGGAATTTTCCTCAAGAAAGATTGGTGTACCTTTTATCTAGGAAAAATGTACAGGCTCGTGGGCTAGATACGTTTTTATTTTTCATAGAGCAAAAAATCGACATAATTGTACTCTTCCCGTGGGATAACAAGACAATTGTATCTTACAGGAACCGTGTATTTAATAGAAATTTCGTTAAAGTACGTGAAATAGAGTTCTAGCACATTATCCTCAAGAAGACCTGATCTGTTTTTTATCCAGGAAAAATGTACTACTTCCGTGGGATAGATATGTTTTTGTTTGTCATAGAGCAAAAGGTTGACATGATTTTTTGCAATAGGGTAGTTGAAAGGTCAGAGAAAAATATAGATTATTAATTCGTATGTTAAGAATAATGCACGATTCTCAAAAGATAGCATAACAATTATACTTATCCTGCAGGAATCGTGTGTTTAAAAAAGCTTTCCCTAAAGTTCGTGAAATAACGTTTTAACACAATCTTTCCAAAAAAGTTTAAATAAAAATTATAATTTCTACAGCAAAATATGATTTTTAATTTAACATCCGATAACATCGGTAAATTAATAATGAAAATTTTTGAAACATTGAAACTTCTTTCATTGTTAATTTTTGAATGTCTATAATGATTAAAAATAAACGTGTTAAATTACTATTGAAAAATTTGAACTTGGCGAAAAACTCAGTTAAATATATAATACATTCAACATTTTCGAATTGTATTGCTACTTAAGGAACACAAGTATAAGTATTTTTTAATATTCATAAAAACGTATAGAACCAATAAGATAGCTCTTCTATATAGCTATATAGAATATCTTCCTGGAAAAGTAGTTTATCTGATTTTTATGAACTTTCTATGAATCAAAGATCTAGAAATATTTATCTGTCTTTTTTTGTTGATGGGATGAAAGTTTTCATTATTCAATCAGTATAATTTAGATACGCTCAGCGAAGCGTGCGGGGACCAGCTATAATTTTATAAAATTATAAAATTTATAAAAAAAAACTTCTTATTATGGATTTTCCTAGAACGCTGTTAGTGAATATGCTGTCTAAATTGTCTAAAAAAATTCAAAATAATTTTCTGGAAAATTTAATCAAAATTATAACTGCGTTTTTAAGGATGCTTATACAGAATTTCCTATGTTATCTTACGGAAGCTGCATAATTTTTCGGAAAATTCGGGTTATTTAAAATTTGCTTTTTTAAGAAAACGTGTTTTCATGGGATTGACGTAAGTGCTTACATCGAGTTGGCTATCAAAATTAACAAATAATGAAAAAATTTGTCGGAAAATTCGTAAGAATTAGAATCGGTATTTTTGAATAAATTTGTTATTATGTGTTTTCGAGGGGGCTGATACCAAACCCGTTATCTAATCTTATGAAATTTGGATAACTTTCCGGAATATTCAAATGATTGAAAATTTGGTTTTTTAAGAAAATGAGCTATCATGGGGTTGGTAAAGGTGCTGATCCTGAATTTGCTATTAACATTTACAGTCGACATTTTTCCGGAAAATTCGTGGAAATTTTGTTTGAAATTTTTGAAATAAAAATCTTGTTATCATGGTTTTTCCTAGAACGCTGATATTGAATATGCTGCCTAAATTTTCTAAAAGAAACTAGGAAAAATTTTCTGGAAAATTGAAACAAATTTATAACTGCGTTATTGAGGGTGCTTATACAGAATATCCTTTCTCCTCTTACGGAAACTGCATCATTTTCCGGAAAATTTGGATTACTTAAAATTTGCTATTTTAAGAAAACGTGTATCATGGGATTGACGTAAGTGCTTACCCCGAGTTGGCTATCAAAATTTACGAACAATGAAAAATTTGTCGAAAAATTCGTAAAAATTACAATCAGTATTTTTGAATAAACTTGTTAAGTTGTTATCACAGGTTTTTCGAGAGTGCTGATATGGAGATATGTAGTGTGTTATAGGGGGGTTTTGAGGGTGACGATGTCGAATCTCTGTTATGTGTTTAGTTAATCATTACGAATGCATGTTAGTTATTATCTATTCCTAAATATTTTTTTAAGTTTAGAAGGAGTTTTCCCCTAGAGAAAAGAGGACACGAACTGTTGTCCCCTTTCTCAACAACCTACCGTCACCAACCCTATGCTCATTTCCGTTATTATGTATGCATCACTTATTCTCTTAATATTTATTAATAATCATGAATAATTTTCAAGAAAAATTATTTAAGCTTGACTAATTTTTTTTAATTTTTATCTTGCAGCGGGTGGAAGTGGTTCAATTTGATTGGTGCTGATCGAGTTAAGGTAAGATTTTTTTATTTTTTTTTTTTTAATAATTAATTAATAAATCCATTTTTTTTCTTAAATGAGACAATGGTTAAAGGTTGCTAATTTTCTGTTGTTCAATGAAACATTTTCTTAAAATTTTCCTTAAAAACATTTTTAACTCTAAGAACTTATTACAATTTTTAAACTATGACATTCCTTTGTATGTATCTAACCTCTACAAGCAATATTTAAAAGTTAACATAAGTCACTAATTTGAATTTAAATATTTATTTAAGAAAAACCATTATAGTTTCAATTTATTAAGGTTTTATAGTACCTATCTATATAATTAAATATCTGAAGTTACTATCGAAGCTTTGCACGATTTGAAATCAAATTTTAATCAAGTCAAGTATAGTTTTGTAAATAAGGGAAGTACCTAATCTTTAAAAAAATGCAAGGATCATTAAGAACAAAAGAAACAGGATGAAAAGTTCAGAACTGTTTAAATAATAAAATTTAGAAAAAAAACAAAGAATTTTTAAAATTTTTTATTGTTACAAATATAATGTTTATTTAGAAAAACTCGTATAAACGAATCGTCTATTTAATTATGTTTGAGGGCTTACTTAAAATGACTTAAACTTTACTAGGATGTACGAGTATTCCAGTTATTCCTAAATCGACAGTTAAAAATTTCAAAAGCATTAACGATTTTAAATATATGTATGTACTTATAAATATAAGAGTCAATGTGTTTAAACTTTAACATAAATTAAACCCACGGTTGATTTAGCTTTTATTTAAACTTGCTGTAGTTCTTAGACTCATTAATGGCTTCAACTTTTATTTGACGCTTTATCCTGGCTAAAAATTCAAATAACAGGGGTTTTGGGGTAGATATTTATAATTGTTTAACTAATTCTGAATTTCATTTTTGTTCTTTTAACCATCTGCAAGTTTCATGTAAAAAAAAGTTCTGTGACGCGTCACAGCAGATTAAAGATTAGCAGATTAAAATGATATGTAAACATTAACTTTCTTTAATCTTTCTAGTTCTTTTTTATATCGCTAAGCCCCCATTGGAATTTTACCAAATCAATTATCTATGAATTGTTTGTTTAATTTTCCGGCTTGATGAACTAAATTAATTTTTTTTAAGTAACTCATCGAAGCATCGCTTTCATTTATCCATATTTACTGCACATTTTTCCATTTAATGGTAGAAATTTTGTGATGTCGTCATTATATAAGGAAAATATTATCTTGGTTTATAATATATAATATAAGCTTGGTTTTTATTGGAACATCTTAACTTGGCACTTGTATAGGCAATCGAATCAACAGGTTGGTTTTAAAAATGCACCAATACTCACTCGAGATTAGGTACTAGTATTACTATTTTCGAAACGTACAATATAAAATCACAAGTTCAGTAAGTCTGATTTTTTTTTTTTTGAGAAATTGTCGCTCCAACATATGGTTAGATTACGACTTATAAAATATTATGGGATATTTCGCTGGTTGACCTTTCCAATATGATGCGATAAAGTAAGGTGACCATATTTTTTTATTTCAAATCCGGGTACAGGAACTTGAAGCGGGGGGGGGGAGAGTTAGTTTAAATAATTTAAATATGATATTTTAAATTATTTTTTTAATAAAAATTATTCATAACAAATACTATTTAAGGATATGATATAAGAAAATATTCTTTCCGTAGAAGCATTTGTGCCAGGCAGGCAGAAAAAAACTGCTAATTTTATATGCACAAATTTTTTGGTTCAAATTTTGTAAAAATAATTCTAGTTGAAATATATTTAAAATAAGTATTGAAAATAACAACCTTTTCAAAAATTCGAGACAATCCGCGAAAAAATATTGCTTCTAGAAAAATCCGGGACGCAAAGCGGAAATCTGAGACTGTCCCGGCGAATCCGGGATGTATGGTCACCTTCGATATAGTCCCGTCAGCTGAATGTTTTATACTTGTCAGATATTATATCATGCTGTATGTTGCATTTGTTGTTACCAACCTGTTGATTGGGTTGTCTATACAAGTACAAACTAAAAGCCTTATAGATTAGAGGTAATATTATGTATCATTATTTGAAAAGCAATGAGGGTTTGAATTTGGTGGAAAGTGGATTATTATCCAAAAACTGAAATTCGCTTTTACTGAAAAACTTATTACCAAAAGGTTTTCCCGAGCGCTGATGTACGAAAATTGGAAAAATTTCCGATTAATTCAAGAAATTTAAAATATGCATTTTTCAGAAAAAATTTAATCATGGGGTTTTTGGGGTATATTGATCCCAAATCTGCTAATAAAATTTACCGAAAAATGAAAATTTCCCGGAAAATTTGTAAAAATTAAAATAGGTGTTTTTGAAAAAAACTTGTTATCATGAGTTTTTCGAGGGGGCTGATACCAAACTCGCTATCTAATCAAACGAAAAGTGCATAATTTTCCGGAAAATTCGAATGATTGAAATTTCGATTTTGTAGAAAACGTGCTATCATTTGGTAAAGGCGCTGATCCTGAATTTGCTATCAAAATTTACAAAAAGTGGAAACATATGTCGGAAAATTTGTAGAAATTTCGTTCGAAATTTTGAAAACACTTGTTATCATGGGTTTTTCTAGGTCGCTGATGGTTAATTTGCTGTCTAAGTTTTCAAAAAATATTCGGGAAAATTTTCTGGAAAATTTAATCAAAATTATAATTGCGTTTTTGAAGGTGCTAACACAGAATATCATATCTAATCTTACGAAAAGTGCATTATTTTCCGGGAAATTCGGATGATTTAAAATTTGCTTTTTTGAGAAAACGAGTTGTCATAGAGTTGGCGTAGGCGCTCATCTCGAGTCAGCTCTTAAAATTTTCGGATAGTGGAAAATTGTTCGGAAAATTCGTAAAAATTACAATCGGCATTTGTGAAAAAAACTTGTTATCCTAGGTTACAAGAGCGCTGATACCGAATATATAATTTGAATTTTTTTTAAATATCCAGAAAATATTATAGAAAATTAAATTTAATTCAAATTGCGTTTTCAAGAATAGAGGCTGTAGTATACATATAGTTCTGTTTACATAGATATTTATAATTTGTTAACATATCCTGGTTTTCATTATTGTTCTTTTAACCACCAGCAAGTTTCTTTTTGCATCGTTTAGCTCTCATTGGAATTTTACCAAATCAATACTCTATGAGTTGTTTGCTTAATTTTCCGGCTTGTTGAACTAAATTTAATTTTTTTAGTAACTCATCGAAGCATCGCTTTCATTTTCTATTTATTGCACATTTTTCCATTTCATGGAATATTTTATGATGTCTTCATCATAAAGAAAATATTATTTTGATAATATTTTTTATCCAGTTATCTGGGTTTTTTTTTAGAATTTAGAATTTAATATGAGCTATATGTAGTCTTTACTCCAATAACGACGTGGATCTGAGCTATTATGAATTTACGTAATATGTAATTTTACACAGTAGAGGTACTTGGCTTGAAAAATGGTTAAATCTTACTAATATTATAAACGCGAAAGTTTGTAAGGATGTATGGATGTTTGTTGTTCTTTCACGCAAAAAGTACTGAATGGATCTGGATGAAATTTGGCATAGACATAGATTATAATCCGATTTAACATATAGTATACTTTATATCCAGAAAAAAAAAATGTACGATTCCCGTGGGATAGATATTTTTTTGTTTTTGCAGAGCAAAGGATTAGCTTCTTTTTTGTAATATGGTAGTTTAGAATTCAGAGAATGATATAGGTTACCTTTTATAACAAGGTAATGAACGGTTCCCATGGGATATCAAAAGAATTGTATTATATTGGAATCGTGAAATTTAAAGCAGTTTCATTTAAGTCCACGAAATAGAGTCTTAGCTCATTTTCCTCAAAAGGGCTTGATCTACTGTTTATTCAGAAAAAAATGTGCTATTCCCGTGGGAAAGATATGTTTTTGTTTTGTTTATGTTTTTGCAATGTACATAGTAGTTTGGGGAAGACTGATAAAGGTTACTTTTAAGGCTGGAATAATGATGATAAAATGATGGATATATATCCAGTAGTTTTTGAGTTAAAAGCGAACACAAAAAAATAGCTATCATTTTATTAACCGACTTCAAAAAAAGGAGGAGGTTCTCAATTCGACTGTATTTTTTTTATTTTTTATGTTTGTTACCTCAGCATTTCCGACTGCATAAAGCGATTTTGATGATTCTTCTTTTATTTGAAAGCTGGTGCTTCCCGAATGGTCCCATTTTAATTTGAAGGAAATCGTTCACTTCTAAGGGGTTGAAAACTAAGGGGATGAAATACTAACTTCTTATTGGATAGCTTGATTTTGAAAATTATTTTTTTATTTGAAAGCCAGTACTTTCCGTATGGTTCCATTTTAATTTGAAGAAAATCTTTCACTTCTAAAGGGTTGAAAACTAAGGGATGAAATATTCACTTCTTATTGGATAGCTCGGTTTTGAGAATTCTTTTTTTATTTATAGAACACAATTTTAAATTAATCTCCTATCCATTTTTTATAAAAAAAAAACTCCACTCATAAGGGGTTAAAAATTAGAGATGAAATAATATTATAAATTTTTCCTGACTAACCCGATTTTGATAATTTTGTTTCTATTACAAACAACGTATCTTTAAATTGTTCACATTTCAATTTGAAGAAAAAAATCCACCCCTTAAGGATGAAAATAGGGGATGAAATTAGTTTTGTTATTACATTTAAAAGCAAAAAATTTCAACCCTTAAGGTCAAAAAGGGATGATGTAGTAACTTTTAATATTAAACGGCGCTGCCTCATATAAGCAGCGCGTTTAGAAAGTTTAACCATTTTCAAGAAAATAAAATCAGTTATCAAATTTCAGATCATTAAAACGCGAGAAATAAATAAATATTATAAAAAAATGAAAAACCGACTTCAAAATAAATAAAAAATCTTAAACAAGAAATGCACTAAAAAGTAACAAAATAATGGCGTATCCTTGCAGTATCTACAACTTACAAATTATTAGGATTATACAATGTACAACTATTGTTATTTTTGGAGTTGGTGTCAGTCAAGAAAATAAATATTAATGGTAATTTGTAAAGAATTAAGGTTTAGTTAAAGGTTAAAAGTTGCTAGATATTGTTACAGTTTGAGTATATTGTTTAAAAGTTCATTTGAAAAATAATTTTTATAAAGTATTATCGTTTTTTGCTAAGTACCAATATAGTCGTATTTCCTTGGCTGACACCAACTCCAAAAATAACAATAGTTGTACATTGTATAATCTTAATAATTTGTAAGTTGTAGATACTGCAAGGATACGCCATTATTTTGTTACTTTTTAGTGCATTTTTTGTTTAAGATTTTTTATTTATTTTGAAGTCGGTTTTTCATTTTTTTATAATATTTATTTATCTATATAGATATGTATTCTTTATTTCATCGCCAACGTTTCGTAAAAATTTCTATCTGTACAACGTGGGGGGTTTTAGATAGTCGAGTATAATTAGCAAAAGATTTTTTTTTGAATTTTCCTCGATGTTAAAACTGTTGTTGAGATTTTCTCCGACTTATTTCTTTCCTTCTTACTCTAACATTATTGTCATGCCAATCCTGTCTCCCATCATTGTTTATTGCTTGCCTTGCTTCTTCTATACTTCCATATGCAGTTTACGTTTCCATTATTATCCAACGTTTTAATGGTAATAATATCTTTGCATCTGACACTTTATTATACATTTATACAATCATTGCAATTATTTTTTTATAATTCTACTTACGATCAGTTCGCAGTTCTTACATATAATTAACAATACGGATCGGGTTTCCTATTATATTTCCCCAATCCTATAAAATCAATTTTATTCTATCTAGTAAAATGTAGTTAGAAACACGTTTCAATCAATCGCATTTGTTAACAATGAGCAACCAATTGTTGTAAATTTTTCAATTGTACAATTTCTTATTCCTCAATCTTTCGAATTTCGCAATTATTTATTAATAATTGTTCGTTTTAATGCATCACTTGCAGTATATTTAATAGTTCTACGTTTTAATTGTTATTATTTTTCCAGAAATAATTTGTGATTCATAGTAAAAAATGTTCTTCCTTTAAAAAGCAATTTGATTTTTATCATTTGCTTGAAAATGTGATTAAAATATAAAATTTTCCATCATGTGTAAGTGGGGTTTTGTTGCGTTTTTATAAATGCTAATTTTTCAAAATAAGCGAAAATGATACAGAAAATGATATTTATAAAAATTGAATTGTTTCGAGACCACCAAAGAATTTATTCTTCATTTCTCTCAATGACGTCATGAGTAGGGTTTTGCAAACCGGGTTAAAACCGGTTTTTAAACACCGGTTTTTTCTTTCTTTTACTACACTATAGTAAAGAAAGTATTGTAATCGGGTCGAATTTTCGAAGTCGAGCTTTTACTGGAAATATATGTTTTGAGGTCCCATGTGTCCAAAAAAGTGGTTTTTAGAAACATGTCTGTGTGTGTGACAGCCATATCGTATCGAAAGCTTTATCCGAATTTCACCAAACTTGGAATTTGACCTCCATATTATACCTAGTTGTGCCGCGAAGCTTTTGGTTGAAATCGGTTAAGCGAAAGCTCCACTTCATTCTAGGAGTTTTTGAGCTATATCATTTTGTTTCGAAACGGCTCAAACGATTTTCTTTAAACTTACTAGATATAGTTCTTAGACTCATTAGTGGCTACAACTTTTATTTGAAACTTTTTCCTGGGAAAATTCTAAAAAGCACCGTTCTGAGGTGAAGGTTGGGAATTCGTATATGCTATATATGTACATATAGGTTGTATGCATATACATGTAGTTCTGTTTAGGTATATGTATAGTTATAAAGAGCTTATATTTCTTTAAACAACAGCGAGTTTCATAAACTAAAGTAAAAGAAAGTACTGTGACGCCTCGCAGCAGATATTTTTTTTAGTAAAAATCAAAAACCAAAAACCGAATATTTTTGTAACTGTATTTAATTTATTTAAAATGAAGTTTACACAAGAACTTTGGCGAAGTATTTAAAAAACCCAAATTATACAAAAATCAAATCATTTATTCAACCGGGAGTTTCTCTGTTATATTCGTCAAAATCAGAAGTGTTAAATTTTGACAGGTGATTATTAGTAAGATTTTTTATTAAAGTAATTATCAGGTTCATAAAGACCAGTTTTTTATTTAAAAAATTTATTTTCATTTTATTTATTAAATTAAATTAGTTTTATTAAATTATCAATTAACATTTAATTTATTTTTTTTTAATACTACCTATCTCAACTTTGTTTATTTTTATTATATTTATACTTTTCTATCAAATTAAGTTATATACTATTAAGGTTTTCAGTATTTGTTCTTAAATTAATTTAATTTAATTCTTAAATTAAGATATTGAAAACCTTAAAAGTATATATCTTAATTTTATAAAAATTAGAGATGCAACGAATAGTGATTATACCGAATATTCGGCCGAGAGTGTGGCCGAATATTCGGTACCAAATATTCGGCCGTTTCATTTATGAGTAAATCGTATCACAAGACGCATTATTTTTTATTAAAAAAAGAAACATTTATCGGCACCCAAAATTGATTTTTACTTACAAAGTATTTGCCTAGATCGGACACTAGAGCCATATAAGTAGGGTTTTCTAAACTCAAAGCAGGTTCCTACTCGAAGAAACTTTACTCAAATGCAGAAAAAATTGTTTTGATTCATCATAATTAATTTTTCCTAGTGGGTTTTCAATTTGTAATTTAAATATATATAATTTTGAATTAAACATTAATTTTGTTATGATTTAGTATTCGGTATTCGGTAGAATAGTACACAATATTCAGCCGAATACCGAATATTAAAAAATGCAACCGAATAGTAGCCGAATATTCGTTGCATCTATACTAATATATAAAATTGAAGAGTTTGTTTGTTTGTTTGTTTGTTTGGTTAAACGCGCTAATCTCAGGAACTACTGGTTCGAATTGAAAAATTCTTTTTGTATTGGGAAGCCTAATTATCGACGAAGGCTTTAGGCTACACAACATCACTCTATGATCAATAACAGCAGAGCATCAATGAAAAATGTTGCAAAAACCAGGAAAAATTTTTCCTTTTGAGAGCGTTTGTTGCCTGCCTTGCGTAAATGGTTAAAGTTACGCAAAAATTATGAAAAGCAAAATTGTTCCTCTTAAAAAGTTCTAAAAAAAAGTCCGCGACGACATATGTCTATCTTTTAAGGTTGGCCGGTTATAACCTTGGTTTTTAAAGTTTTTCCAAATTAAATCATTATTTTCGAAAATGTTTTTAGAAACATATTATTAATTCTTACCCAAATAAATACGGTTTTTGATAAAATTTGGTATGATGATAAATGACAATCTGAGTCATTAAATAGAGTACTTTTTATTACGGGAAAATGTCTCATTTTCTCGGGAAATTGAAAAACGTGTTGGAACAAAAATTAAGCATTAACTATACATTTTTAGTTGAAAATGAATATTGGTTATATTTAAGTATAATAATAGCTAATTATGCGAATCATTATCTAGAATACGTTTTATTTCGGAACAATTTCTCATTTAAACGGGAAAATAGAAAAATTGGTTTAAAAAAAAATCATGCTGAAACTAAACGTTGTTAGCTGATTATAATGTGTTAATAGTAATAACTCATAATGTCCTCAAGACAACAAATAATTTTCTTATCCTACAGTCTTATTTGTATCCAGGAAAAATGTGCGGTTTCCGTAGGATAGATATGTTTTTATTTTTCACAAAGCAAAAAATTACCATAATTTCTTACAACGAGGTGGCTAATTGAGAGTCAGAGAATAAATATAGGCTAACTTTTATGTCAGAATATAGCACGGTTTCCGTAGGATAGGATAAGAATTGTATCCTTCAGGAACTGCGTATTTAAAAGGAGTTTCGTAAAAGTTCATGGATAAGTGTTTTAACGAATTTTCCTCAAGAAGGATTAATCTACCTTTTATTCAGGGAAAATGTACGGGCCCGTGGAATAGATACGTTTTTATTTTTCATAGAGCAAAAAACCGACATAACTGTAGGTACTCTTCCCGTAGGATAACATAACAATTGTATCTTACAGAAATCGTGTATTTAAAAGAAGTTTCGTTAAAGTACGTGAAATAGAGTTCTAGCTCATTTTTCTCAAGAAGGCCTGATCTCTCAGGAAAAATGTACTACTTCCGTGGGATAGATATGTTTTTGTTTTTCATAGAGCAACAGATTGGCATGATTTTTTGCAATAGGGTAGTTGAGACGTCAGAAAATAATATAGATTATTAATTCGTATGTTAGAATAATGCACGGTTCTCAAAAGATAACATAACAATTGTACTCATCCTGCAGGAATCGTGTTGTTAAAAAAGCTTTTGTTAAGGTTTGTGAAATAGCATTTTAACATAATTACTCCAAAAATGTTGAAATAAAAATGATAATTTTTACTGAAAAATATGATTTTTAATTTAACATCCGATAACATTGATAAATTATTAATAATGAAAATTTTTGAAACATTTTTGAAACTTTTTTCATTGTTAATTTTCGAATGTCTATAATTTTTAGAAATAAGCATGTTAAATTATATTTAAACAGTAAACAATTCTCCACTAACTAAACTTTTTGAACTATTGAAAAATTTGAACTTGGCGAAAAACTCAGTTAAATAGGTATATAAAACATTCAAAATTTTCGAATTGTATTACTATACTTAAGGAACACAAGTAGGTATAGGCATTTTATAATATTCATAAAAACTTATAGAACCTATAAGATAGCTCTATATGCATATGGAATATCTTCCTGGAAAAGTAGTTTATCGAATTTTCATGAACATTCTATGAATCAAAGATCTCAAAATATCTATCTGTCTTTTTTTGTTGATGGGATGAAAGTTTCTATTATTCAATCAGTATAATTTAGATATGCTCAGCGAAGCGGGCGCGTACCAGCTAGTCTCTAATAAAAATATATTTTATATAATAAAAATAAAATAAAAAAAGTTGAGATAGGTAGTTATAATAACATTTTTTTTTAAATTAAATGTTAATTGATAATTTTAATAATTTATAACAAAAAAATTAAACATTTCCCTGTCTAATATATGACACCTGAAATTTTGTATTGTTAAATTTATATTCAAATTATATTTTTATTATATTTTGATACAACAATTTTCAAGGTATTACATTTTTTATATTGTTTATGTATTACATTTTCATATAGTTTTTATAAACTGTCTGTCTTGTTAGAAACCTGATAAAGTCAGAACAAAACTGACGAAACGTCGTGTGAAAAGAAAATACAATTGACCAACAGAAATTTTCTGTGCTTAGACAGTCGTGATATGACCTAAGCTGTTAAAGCGACTTAAAAAACACCAAAAAAAAAGAAAATACATTTTTAAAATAAAAAAACTGGTTTTTAATAACCTGATAATTATTTACTTAAAATATAAAACTATTAAGACCCGAAAAGTAATACTATGGATTAGAAAAAATGATTCAAATTGAATCAGAACCAGAAAGTTTGTAGGTGATGATAGTGATATTCAACCCCCAGAGTCATAAAATGGCGGCACATTCTTAGACTTGTGACAATATAATACTAGTGGAAGTATTCATAAAATTGGTGTACCTTTCTCTGATTAGTTTAGTTAAAGTATACTTTAGCTAGTGGGTACATACATTGACTAGTTAGAGGGACAATGGATCGGGATTTATCAATGAATACAAACAGAATATCAGATTGCGACGTTTCGCCAAATATTACAGCCTCCTCAGGCTCTCTGATGCATGCTCAGGATTCTTGTCGTTTCGTAGCCTTGCATATCCAAACTATACATAAATTCTCTCTAATTTGACACTTATGTTTGCGGCACCTAGTCCATTATTGATGTCCAGTCTTCAAATATTAAAAAAATGTTGTTACAGATATCTAGTGATGTGGTGATTTATGCGAATTAAAAATTTAGTTTTAAATGTTCCAAAAAAATTGTGTCTAAAAGCATTTCTTTTAGCTCGAGTTTAGATTTTCAGGCTTATCATTCTGACTTTTAAGATCCTTTAGTGGTTTCAGCAAAAATGTATTGTAAATAGTCCAATCGTAGTACGAAACCCTTCTACTGTGAGTTTCACTCACACTTGATCGTTTTTCTTTAAAATTTTTCATCTTGAAAATATTTTCCAGTGGAAGTTTTTGTAGAATAAGTTCTTGTTAACTCAACAGAAATTTTTGGCTATCCAATTTCCGCTCTTTATTTAGACAAAAATAAATAATCATGGCGAATCAATTCATAATTGGATCGCATTCCATCGTTCATCTAACGATTGATTACGTAATTTTTAAGGGGTCCGATCTATTGATATCGATGTATCCAAAGAGTTTATTTTTCTAAAAAATCCTATAAAAATATTATATCAAGTGTGAATATTGAATGTGATGTAATGTAAACTTTAACTAAAACACAAATTTTTGGCTTCGCATGGTTATCGTCTCAAAAAAATTTCTTAAAAATGAATAAATCGTTAGTGTTTTAATTTATCTTAATTGATTTTATATTCACCACCGTAACAATAATCTCGACGTTGATAACACAACACGAATGGACCAGAGACGTGAACTTCTCAACGCTTGATGTTCTTCTAATGGCAACCTTCGTTTCTCCAATTTATATGAATTTGATAAAATTTTTAGCAATTACACTGTCTGGGATTAAAATATTAAAGTCTTTAAAAATATAGTAAGAGATTCGTATATTTCCATTTTTTTAAAGATTGAACGTAAACCAGCATTTGATATGACTTTATTAGCTGTTACTTGCCCGTTTCGCTGAGCATAAAATAAACTTTATTTATACATAATTGAAGTATTTATAACAAAATTAAAAAGAGCACAACAAAAGAATTAAAAATTTCAAATATGTTAATAATCAACTTTTGTTTAAGTTTACGATATGGTGGAAATAGAAATCATAATTTTACAATGTTTAAATTGAACTTTTAATTTATTCTCTACTAGCTGACACCTACATATATGCTTTGCTGAACAAACTTAAATCAAATTACTTAATACCAAAATATGAAAAGGAAATGCTTTTATCTATTTTGGCAAAAAGGATTCTGTCTCTTTAATATCGTGAGTTTAAAATTATTTTGGTAAAACTTCCAGATTTTAATTAATTAATAAGGGTTAGATTTCATAATTAAATCATCAAAATCTGTTAAACCACATTCCCTGGTAAAGATATGATCTGTAACTGTTGTTATTATACTTTTTTTTTTGCTATTTATTTTGTTTTTGTTTTGCACTAGATCAGCGGCCTAAGTGGCGCTATGCATAGTGTTGTTGATAGAAGATTTTTACTGGCTTGATTTGGCTGGAGGTTTTATTTATATATATCCTCTAGCGTTCTATTCCACAGCAGAGCTAAATTATAGAGTTTCTTGTGGGAGTCTTCTTTTTAACCGTCTCTGAGATCTACATTGGCCTAGATTTAGTTCTGTGGCGCTCGAACAAAGGGAAATATTTTCATAGAAACTCTGTGCTAATGCCCTTGTGTGATCTTTAATCTCTGTTATGCTGAGTTCCCTGTGGATTTGAGAGTTTCGAACATACCATGGTGCCTTGCAGATAATTCGTAAAACCTTATTCTGAAAGGTTTGCAGCCTCTTGAAGTTACCTTCAGAAGTGTTGATCCAGATTGAGCAGGCATAGGTTAATATGGGTCTGATCATACCTTTGAAAATCATGATGGAGCACTCTTTGCGGAGGTTTGATTTTTTATTTATGAGTGAGTAGAGTTTCACTAAGCGGATATTTGCTTCTTTCAGTTTTGATATGATGTGGTCAGTCCAGCCTAGCCTGTAGTCGAGTCGAGGTACACTCCGAGGTATTTAACGGGTTTGTTTCTGGGGCACCATGGGATTTCGCTGTTCTCGTACACTAAGTTTGCTTGTTGCATATCAAACCTTTTCAGCGTGAATACCTTAGCAATACTTTTGTTGGGTTTATAACAATTTTCCAGTCGTTAAACCATGTCGATAGTGTATTCAGCGACTGCTGGGACTTTTCAATGGCTTTTCTGAGTTCGATATCCTGGCTAATGATAGCTATGTCATCAGCAAACATGGCAAGAGTGCTTTTTTCGCAGCGAGGAAGATCAGCCACGTAGATATTAAATAAAGTAGGACCAAGAACAGATCCTTGAGGAACACCGGAAGTTGAGAGTTTAGTCGCTGATAGATAATTTTCTATTTTGATGTTGAACGAACGATCTCTTAGGAATGAGGCAGTTATATTATAAAGATATTCGGGTGCCTTGTATGTTGTTAATTTGACGAGTAGTCCTTCATGCCATACTCTATCGAAAGCTTGTGTAGCGTCCAAGAAAACTACAACGGAATACTGTTGTTCTTCAAACCCATTTTCGATTTTTTCTGTTAATCGAAGCAATTGATGTGTGGTGGAATGGTTTGAGCGGAATCCAAATTGGAAATTTGGTAAAACTTCTTCCTTGTCAATCCATGTTTGCAGGCGTGATTTAATGATTTTTTCCAGTAGTTGAGATAAGGTGCATAGGAGACTTATTGGTCGATAGCTGGCCAGTTTTTGCTTGGGCTTTGATGGTTTGGGGATGACCACAATATGGGCCCTTTTCCAGGAATTTGGGAAATATCCGATTGTCAAGCAGCGGTTTAATATTGAGGTTAAGAGTGATATTACCTTATTAGGACAGTTCTTTAGGTGTGCGTTTGATATTTGGTCATGACCGGGGGCTTTATTGTTTGGTAACTCCTCGATAAGGGACTTTATTTCTGAAGGGGTCACAAATTTTACTTGGTTGCTGGGAATCACTTTACTGTCGAAGATCTCGTTGTCGGTATGAGTAGGATTTATGTTTAAAACGGAATTGAAATATTTGGGGAATCCTTCACATTTTTCCTGGTTGGAGTTCAGCGTCTTATCTCCTTCAGTGATGGGGGGAATTTGTTCTCTTTCTCGCGTTATTCTACGAGTTGTTTTCCAGGTTTGATGATCCTCTGGATGGATTTCGGATAAGTATGATTGGTACTTTGAGTAAGAGTAACTGTCCAATTTTTTCCTCACTAAGTGTGTGTAAAAGTTTAAGATCCTTTTATCGCCCGGATCTCGAGACCTTTGCCACACTCGCCTACATTTGTTTTTTTTTATTAGTTTTACAATTTTATCTGGGATATTGTTCCATGAGCTTAAATGTGCTTTGTTGCGTACTACAATTTTGGAAGAGCTGTCTGCTGTAAGGATGGCATTCGAAAGTTTATTTATAGATGCATTTATTTCATCTGTGTTGGAGAAGGAATATTCTTCGCCTTTAAGTGAGTTTTGTAGGTGATGTTTAAAAGTGTTCCAGCAGTTTGCTCCACGGGGATGGATTTTTTCGTTGGTGTGAGGCATGTCTTGGAGTGAAATTATAACTGGGTTATGATCCGAGTCCAACTCGTCAACAACTGTTTGTATTAGGGGAACTGTAATACCCTTTTGGACTGCTATGTCCAGTATGTCGGCAACATGATCTTTTCGGTACGGGTAGTGGGTGGGTTTGTTTGGGGCGCAGATAATGAGTGAATGATCTGAGGCAATGGAATTTAATAATGTACCATTTTGATTATTTCTTATACAACCCCAAGATGTATGTTTACTATTTAGATCCCCCAGTAGTAACGTGGGTCTAACGTGGGTTTCTTTAAACATTTCAACAAAGTCAGATGGTCGTAATCGGCTGCTTGGTTTTTTGTAGGCAGCTATTAATTTGATAGAACCGAGGTTTGTCGTTTGAAAATTAACCATAGTAGCTTCGATACTTAGCCTAGGGTTGTTTGCAATTGAGTTGTGACGGATGTTTTTTTTAATAATAATTGAGGCTCCTCCGGAAGCAAAGTCCGTGTCTCGATCCGTACGGTAGACATGGTAACCAGGAATTTTGAAATTTTCTCCGTGTATTAGATGTGTTTCCGATATGCAGGCGATGTCAATTTGATGCCTGAATAAAAACTCGATAAAGGTGCTTCTCTTTTCTTTAATACCGTCTGCATTCCAGTTGAGAATATTAATTTTTTTGATACTGACCATTTTTTTGTGTGTTAATTTGCGGATGTTTGAGAGGATAGGAGGGACATAAACATAGACGCTATTTGAGGTAGGTGAGGGCGAATCAGGTTTAGGAAGAAATTTACAATTACAGGGATAAGAGAGTTTAATTCGAGTGGGGCGTTTTCTGTGGATGGTTGAGTTTGCTCGGGGTTTTGGTTGTGAGGAGTATTTGGGACGTTTTGATTTGGATGATTATTTTTTACGATGGATGCGTAGGTAGCGGTAGTAAAAGTGGGAATGTTTTTTTTGGTAAGTGGGGAATGGGTATTTGTGTGTGTCCGGGGGTTTTGTTGGGTGTTTTTATAGTAAGAGCAACCCCTATAGTTGGCTGGGTGCTGACCCCCACAGTTGACACACTTAGAGGGGTTCTTCTGGCTTCTTATCACATTCAGTGAATTTATGATTTTTTTCACATTTAACACATCTGGAATGAAGACGGCAATAGTTTTTAGTGTGCCCGAATCTTTGACAGTTTGTGCACTGTGGGGTGTTCATATTTTTTCTACGAGCCTCAACTTGGACCACAGCTTTATCTAGATATCTTAGCTCGAATATTTTTAATCCTTCTTCAGTTTTGGGTAGAAGTACTGCGCAGAGTGGGGTAGGCTTTTTCTCCCTGTTGAGCAGTCGTGTGACGCTAATCACTGGATAATTGTTATTTTTTAACAAATCCAATATTTCGGGGTCTTTAAGTGAGTAAGGAACATTTCTTATAATTACTGAAATATTGTTTGTTGTTGGGTTTTTAAAGGTGTGATAATTTATGTTGTTTGAGTCGTAGAATTTTGTGAGTTTTCGATAATCATCTATTTTAGTGATGTTTACTTTAAAGATATTTTTATTTTTTTGTAAGACGGTGAATTCGTGATTTTTTATATCGTCTACGAGTTTTTGATAATTATTTGCGTCGTGCACAAAAATTGGGGGGATTTTTATTGTTGTTTCGTCAGATGGTAGGTCCACTTCTTCGTCTTCACTGGAAGTGAGCACTTGATATCTATTTTTTAAGGCCAACTTAACATGTTTGTTGTTTTCTTTTCTTGCTGGGGCCACCCTTTTGCGTGATTTTGTGGGCGTAAAGTGATTTGCTATTATTTCAGAATCGCTGTCATATTGGCTTTCATATTCCATTTTACCTTTTATTATATATCACCATTTATATTATATTAATTATGTATTATTATTACTGTAACTTATGTTTATTATTTATCTTAGGCTAATTTTACGGACTTAAAAATAATTTACTAACTAAACTTAAATGTTAACTTATTTGCTAGATGTATACAGTTAGATAGTAATGATTATATATTTATTATTTATTTTAATTTAATATTTTATAGTTTTTCCTTTTTTTCCCTTTGTTTTGGAGATAAGAGTCGGTTTGACCGACCGCTTACCTACTTGTTCTGTTGTTTGAATTTGTGGGACGGTTGTTTTTGACTATTATTGTTCACGATTTGGTAGCGTTTGACACAATGCACACACACAATGGAACTTGCGTGAAGATGATAGCGCTGCACAAACACACACAAAATTATTGCAACTTATAACCTAATAGTTTGTTATAATGTTTTTTTTTTTTTGAGTTAAATGTTGTTTTTTAATTTTTGATGATAGTCACTGGACGTTTTTTATATCACTATGATCTAGTGGCCCGCCCTATCACTTTGCGAGCATTTTTTTGTGCACACGATAATACTTTTGGCTAATAATGGTTTTTTGGCGATTTGACGGTTGCTGTTTGTACGAGCGCCATTTTTGATCAGAATTATACTTTAAGACCTGAGAAACTTTCAAACCAAATGCCATTAAAACCTGTTTGACCATTTTTAACGGACTTCAAAAAAAGGAGGAGGTTCTCAATTCGACTGTATTTTTTTTAACGTTTGTTACCTCAGAACTTTTGACTGGGTAAATCAATTTTTAAGATCCTTTTTTTCTAAAAAAGCTAGTGCTTCTCATGTGGTCTCATAAGGTTTGTTCGCGGGTCCGATACTGAACCGATAACGAATCACTCTAAGTGGATTTTGGATAATCGCCAAGCCCATACACGCCTATGAACTGATTAAGGGTTATTTTTCCGTGAATGAGTTTGAAAATGTTTGGAAGTAAGACGAGGATTAACGAGAACCCACGAAAATTGTTAATTGAATTTAATGTTGAGAACGAAGGATGGAAAATCTAGCTACATTTTATCAAACTGCGCATGAATAAGAGAATCAAATTTTTTGTCCTAAAAAAACTCGAGAATTGCTAGAACCAGAGAATAACCTTGGAACCATAGTCCCGTTCCGCTTTCCTTTTTTGTCAATGTTAAATTCAATTAACAATTTTCGTGGATTCTCGTTGATCCTCGTCTTACTTCCGAACATTTTCAAACTCATTCACGGAAAAATAACCCTTAATCAGTTCATAAGCGTGTACGGGCTTGGCGATTATCCTAAATCCACTTGGAGTGATTCGTTATTGGTTCAGTATCGGACCCGCAAAGGAACCTATATTAATTTGAAGGAAAACTGTCACTTATTAAGGGTTGAAACACAAGAGATGAAATATTAATTTTTTGCTGGCTAACCCTATGTCGATATTTTTTTTTCTATTACGTATATTATACCTTTAAATTGTTGTGCTGTGCTTTCGAAAATTAAATTGTATCAAAGCTATTTCGAATTTGTTTTTGATTTTGAAAAAAAAAATGGTTTTTACGGTAACTTGTTAGTAATTACTTTTGGTGATTCATGTCTCAGATGATCAAGAAAAAATCAAACTTTTAGTTAGTTAGTTAGTTAGTTTAAATTTGATACTGGGGAAATTTATATGGTATTATCGAGGTTGCCTTATTGTAAGAAAAAATTCTCATAGTCGTTATCTTTGCTCAGATATTCTTTGTTAGTGGAATTTGTGTCTAACTGGGAGTGATCACATTTCAATTTCAATTTCAATTTCAGTTGAATTATTTTATTGGAATCAGATGTTTAGTTTTTTGAAAAAGAAAATGTCAATATCCAAGAATACAATTTTCGATTAATTTGTACATTTTTGGTGTTAATTGGTCGTGGTTGTAACGATAGAATTGGTTTGATTACCCGTCCAATCCTCATTCATGTATCGTGGCATATCCCCTGTCCCCTTGCCCAGTACTTTGTGCCCAGACATTATATGTTCATCGTTTGTATGGTAGACATTTAAATTGGTGCCTCTCTCAAATTACCGAATATTTTATTTGATCTAACCGGCTAATCTTAACTCTTAGAAAAAGTGTTACTGGGCTTTCGAAAAAAATTGTGTTAAAGACTTTTGATTTATTTTTTTAATATTAAAAATTAATTTTTCGTTACGTTTGGTGATTTATGTCCTAGTTTTAAATTGTCAAAAGAAATTTTACGTTTCATTTAGTTAAGTAACTTAAATTTGATTCTGGGGATAACTTTGTTGGTATTATAGAGTTGTGACATATTGTAAGTACGAAATCCTAATACTGGTTATCTTTCAATTATTTAAGTATTATAGTTTTATTCAACTTAGACATCTTTTACTGGGCTTTCTTGGAGAAAGCTTTTATAAAAAGTTTCGTTAAATATTTATTTTCATATTTCAATTTGTTCTTGTTGCTTCGTTTTTTTTTATTTTTATCAAATTATGACGTCATATCCTTAGTTACCATTGCTCTACCTAGTAATTTTTAATTTTATTTTCAACGATACTCACTTCAGATTTTCTAACTTATATTCATCAAGCCAAGTAGTTGGAAATACATATATGCTAGATATTATAACTTGAAATGACTTGAAATTTTTTTGATATTTTGATTTGAGCTTAATTTGATTTCAAATAAAATTTGAAACAAGTCAAGTAGATTAGACATTGAATCAAGTAGTGAATGTCTATGCTTCTAAGCAAATTGAATATTTTTTGTCAAACCGTTTTAATACACGCATGTTACGTTCGTGTAACGAATCCTGTAACGAAAATTATACAAAAGTAACGTTTCATTGTTGCGAGTCAAACAATGTGCTCGTAACTTGGTAACAAATACACACGATTAAAAACATACTTTTTAAATTTTATAAATTTTAAATGAATTAGTTTTTTAATATTTTTTTTCTTCTTTCAGATCGTGAAAGCACTTCAATTTGCAGATTAAGGTAGGATTTTTTATGACACTTTCCGCTTTACACTTGTGCATATTGAACTTATTACCAAACCAATCTCGACTTTGCAAATTAAGTTAAATTAGGAGTTAGGCATTTTTTTGTCTTATACTTACAGGATTAGATTACAGTTTTTCAATCAACCATTTCACAAAAGATCCTAGATTAGTTTGTCTTAAATTAGAAAGCAACCTAAATTTTGTGATACCTTTAATTAATTTGATATGAAGTTATTTAAAAATTCAGCGTTTGGCCTTGACATTTTAATTTTGTTTTTTGCTCGAGTTTGAGTCAAGTAGCTTGTAAATCAAATTATGTAGTGAATATGTGGAACCAAAAGTTTTTATCTAGATTTTTTATTACGTTTATAAGTTTGAAATTTTTATCCCAAGTCATTTTAGTAATCAAATATTACCCCTCATTTGTTGTTCAATATGCAAGCTTTTTGTGCATGAATTTGTTTGTATTTTTAAAAGCTCAACTTTTATATGCATT
Source organism: Sisyra nigra (assembly GCA_958496155.1). NCBI lineage: Eukaryota > Metazoa > Arthropoda > Insecta > Neuroptera > Sisyridae > Sisyra > Sisyra nigra. The sequence goes on along the minus strand of OY292319.1, from coordinate 19,779,697 downwards.
AAAATGCATCATCCAAAGTAAGTAATTTTTTTAATGGTATATTCTTCTGATTTCAATTTAATATTACATTTTTTTAATTAATTAATCCTTTAAAATCTTAGGTCCTCCCTTTAATATTATTGCTCATTTTAGATCAGTGGTCGGGGAACCGGGGTAAATTACCCCAAATGGGGTAAAAATGAAATTTTTGGGAGTAGCAAAACTATTTTGTGAACGTGTTAGCATTTTCGAAGATTTTATTAAATTTGTTCTTAGACCAAAAAGTCCCAAATTATTGTATCAAACATGAAGCAACATCATTCATCTTAAATTTGAAGGAGAAACGTTTTCAATTAATTTTTGTTTGTTCCAATAGGAGAATTTTATTTTGTTTGTCAATTACATTTTAACAACCTCCATGCAAATTTTTTCGGGTAAATTAATTCAATAAATAATTTAAATTTATATTGTTTGTCTCCTTTTCAAAATGATTGAGGTAATATCGACTAACGCAAAAATATTTTGGGGTAGTGACAAAAAAAGTTTTCCGACCACTGTTTTAGATGATATCAACAGTTAAATTTTTTTGATTTTTTTTTGCGATTAAGCTTAGAATATTTATTTTTTTGAATCTCTTTTTTAAAAAATTGTACACTTAGATATTTCGTATTAACCGTGCTTAAAAATGAAACAAATTGAACATTAAGGTGTTTATAAAAAAGGCCCTTATATCAAACCATCTTTGAAGCAAACTCCATTCAACGTGTTGATGAAATTGGTTTTACATCGCTAAATTTCGTATGAATATACTGTAAATTTTACGCAGCTCATAATTTTGGGATTTTAAAATTATACTTGAAAACTATTCGATTGAATCCTAAAATTGTTATTACTCAATTTATTTCATAATATAAAATATATACACTCAGAAATTGGAAATTTTTGAGGGGTCTTATGAAAATCTTTAGAGGGTCGTATTCAATTCTATAGAAACGTCATTGCAAAAATAAGAACCACTGTCATTAATGATAGCCGTATAGGGGTCAGGAAATCAAATTTGAATAAAATCATTTGATTAATAGCGTAAGCGATGGAAATTAAACAAACTCTTGAAACTAGGGACTCGTCAAATCAAGTAGTTGGATATTTTGTGTAACGAATTAAGCTTGACGAGTTGTCTGTATGCTTGACTTAGTATTAAAATAATATTAATTGACTTGATTCCGAGTTGTTTTTAAATCAAATTTCAGTCAAGTAGCTTGAAAATCAAGTAAAGGAGTGAATGCTTATTTGAAACTAAAAAAAAAAAACAAATTTACAGGGTTGGGTGGGTCAATTATTTTTCGTGATCGTTTACATAAGATTTTTATAAGAATGATGATAATAATAATTTTGTAAGAATAATGTGCCAAATACAACCGAAAATATTCAGTTTAAATTTTATGATTATTGTCTCTTGGAAAAATTTATCGATAATAGTCAAATCACCAAGTGTCCCGAATTATAGTCGCTAATCTTTTTAATTGCACCGCTACATCAATTTCGACTTTGATAAAACGTCCGAGTTGTGGACATCTAAATTCCACTAATTTCCTCTCTCAACCCGCGTGCGATTTCATTAGAACAGTTTCCTGTCGTTGCCTTGATAATAATGATCGTATTAATATTTCTCTTGTGAGGTCGTTTCAAGTGAAATAAAAAGAAAAAAATTACACAATCAAGAAAAAGTTTGATTTTTTCACCCGTGCGAATGTGCCAAAGATGTTGGGTGTAAGGCGATAAGACATAATCAGTTGATATCTAGCTAATATTCGGATAAGTCGATCGCAGTATTCGGTACCTCAATTTCATTGAATCTTAAAAGTGGCATTTATCATTTTAAGTCGTTAATTAAGCAAACGTTAATTTTTCGCTCTTTGCAACAATCACTTTTTTTTTTCTTATCGGTAAAAGCTCAACGCATTAATTATAGAATTTTTAGTTACGAATTGCTTGTGAAATTTTGTGCTCCAACGACCAACTCCTGACCTGCTTATGGGAGTAAAAAAGGTATTTATTCTTAAAGTTAGGTCGAAAATGTCTAAATATTAGGTATATCATATATCAAAAAAAAAAAAAAAAAAAATTGTTCAGATTCATGTATCAGAAAGTTTTCGGTCATATTCTTAAAGATTTTCCAAATTGTATTGACACTAATAAGTCCACTTTATATTGTAAACTCTCAAAAACTTCTATTTATTTCAGGATTCTTACAAAATCTGTTCCACGATAATGTTTTCTAATAATGACCCTCAACATAAAAAATCAAACAATAATGGTCACATTTAATAGTTGATTTTGATAGGAAATTGAATTTTTAGACGATTTTAATTCAATTACTTTTTGGTTAAATTTTAATGTTTAAATTAATAGTTAAAAACGATCTTTAGCGAGAGAAAAGTGCTAATAACTATTACAAATTAATTTTTTAATTGTGAAAATTTTTTTCTTTTAATATTTCTTGCACTTTACCTAGAAAACAAGGTGGATAAAGTTAGTTTTATCCTAGGCTACACAAAAATGTTCAAGTTAATTGATTCTCAAACTAATTTTTTTGATCATACAAAAATTTTTCTTGTCTCTTAATCTTTATCTACAAAAAAAGCTGGGTAAAGTTATCATTATTTAAAATCAGGCTTATTTCGTTACGCATACAAAAATTTTCAAGTTGATTGCTTCTTTTGGTCGCCAAATAATTTTGCTTGTAATATTTCTTGCACTTTATAACGGTGGATAAAGTTAGTTCTATCCTCAATAAGGCTTATTTCTTGACGTACTCAACAATTTTCAAATAAATTGATTCTTTTGAATGCGAAATATGTTTTTTCTCATATTTCTTGATTTTTAACCGACTTCAAAAAAGGAGTAGGTTTTCAGTTCGCCTGTATTTTTTATGTTTGTAACCTCAGAACTTTCGACTGGGTGATCTGATTTTGATGATTCTTTTTTTTTTTTTTTTTTTTGAAATCTGGTGATTGCCGCGTGGTTCCATTTTAATTCGAAGTAAATCATTTACCTCTAGGAGGTTGAAAACTAAGGGATGAAAAATTAACATCTCATTCGATAGCTCGATTTTGATAATTCTTTTTTTTTGGTAGAACATAATTTTAAATTAATCTTATATCCATTTTTTATATAAAAAAAAAAAAAAACTCTACTTATAAGGGGTTAAAATTGGAGATGAAACAATAAATTTTTCTTGGCTAACCCGATTTCAATAATTTTTTTCTATTACGTACATCGTACTCTTCAATTGTACTCTGAAAAGATGACGGGTTATTTTTTTGTGGATGCTTTAGGTCACTTTAACATCTAGGGCAAAAATGGGCAACTTTATAGGTGAGTGGGCCAAACAAAAATTTCCAATTATGACGCGAGCAGTATTAAAGTGAACGAGTTAGTTTAAAAAAAATCAAAACTTTAAAAATATCAAATTACATAAATTATGTAATAATTAATGACTGATTTTTTACGATGTACTGTATTTTTTAATTGACTTCCAAAAAAAGGAGGAGGTTCTCAAATCGACTGTATTTTTTATGGTTGTTCCCTCAGAACTTTCGACTGGATGAACAGATTTTGATGATTAATATTAATTTGTCCCATATTAATTTGAAGGATAACTTTCACTTCTAAAGGGTTGAAAACAAGGGATTAAATATTAACTTTTATTAGCTATTTTGATAAATTTTTTCTACTACGTCTATTATATCTCTAAATTGTGCATATTTCAATTTTAAGAAAAAAATTGACCACCTAAGGATGAAAATAGGGTATGAAATAGTGACGTTTAACTGCATCATCGAATTTTGATTATTTTTTTTTTCTATTAGAAGGAGTACTCCTTTAAGTTTCTTCCATTACATAAAAAAAAAAAATTAACCTTTAAGAGCAAAAAGGGATGAAGTAGTAACTTTCAACATTTACACGGCGTTGCCTCATATGAGCAGCGCGTTCAGTAGATTAACCCATATTCAAAGAAATAAAATCAGTTATCAAACTTCAGATCACTAAAAATTGAAAAATAAATACAAATTATAAAAAAATAAAAAACCGACTTCAAAATAAATAAAAAATCTAAAACAAAAAATGCACTAAAAAGGAAAAAAATAATTGCGTTCTCTTGCAGTGCTTGCAACTCAGAAAATGATTAGGATGATATAATGTACAACTATTGTTATTTTTGGAGTTGGTGTCAGTCAAGGAAATGAATATTAATGTTCATTTGAAAAATACATTTCATAAGATATTCTTGTTTATTGCTAAGTACCAATATAGTCGTATTTCCTTGGCTGATACCAACTCCCAAAGTAACAATAGTTGTAAATTATATCATCCTAATCATTTGTAAGTTTGAGACACTGCAAGGATACACAAATATTTTTTTACTTTTTAGTGCATTTTTTGTTTAAGATTTCTTATTTATTTTGAGGTAGGTTTTTCATTTTGTTATAATTTTTATTTTGGGCAGTAAGGTCAAGCGGGCCAGATTTGACATCGTCGCGGGTCGGCAGTTGCTCATCCCTGATCTAAGGTCATATCACGACAGTCTAAAAACAGAAGATTTCTCTTGGTCAAACTATATCTTAGGACTACGATCATAAGTCGATGATTCAACGGAGGTCGAACCCAGTACTACTTGACGCATGATACGGAGAAAGCAATTGCTCTATCTACTGCGCCAATTGGTGGTATCGATAAAATTTGTTAAATGTAAATCAGGCTTTTTCCGTATTACAGAATGACCCAAAAGTCACTAGACTATTTAAGATAAAAATAACTTTAAATTTTATCTCAATTCACATTTATAATTTCATAAACAGAAAACACACTTATTGGAAATAAATTTTATTCAATTTTTAAAATAACATCCCTTAAATATCCAATATTTTGTTCGTTACACTGACGCGCTCTTTCTAGAGAGTGAACCATCATCTGTCGTAATGTTTTTTGGTTTATGGTTTACTCTCTCTTTTAATTTCCCTCCATATAAAGAAATCTGGAGCTGTTTAGTCAGGTGAGCCTGACAGCCAGTTGATTTCAGAATTTTTTGAAATAATTCATTTTCCAAAAATTCGTCTTATGAGTTCCATTGTTGAGATGTATGGGTAATAGCACCATCTTGTCACCATACAATGATGCCGACTCTGGGGATTTACCCCTAAATTTAAGAAAACAAATTTTGTATGGAGAGTTTTCTGGGGGGTACATTTTCATGGGGATATTTTAAGAGATAAAATTTAATTCACTTCTTATAGAGAATTACATAGTATTACAACCAAAATTTAAAAAAAAATATATTTTTGAAGAGTTTTCAATTGTCAGAACATTCCAAAAACTACCAAAAAATAATAATTATTTTACGTTAATAGTCAATAGTTTTCAATAGAACATGCCTAATGAAGATTACTAAAGCAAAGTATAAAGTAAGCTAAGTTCTTATTGCGTATATTTATTAATAGATAACTTTAGGGGTTTGTACCATTTGTACTTTTAATTTAGAAGTTTTTAAGGGGTTTTTGTCAAATACTTTGGGTGAATGTTGTTTCATGAGTTGGCATCCTGCCACCTCTAGACACACCATACCTCTGGTGTGTCCTCGACCGTAGGACGCACGAAATTATCTAGAATTTCTCGATTTCTTTCACCATTGACAGTTAGAGTGTTTTCTGCATCATCTTCAATGACGTTTTTCAAGAACTATTTCCGCATGTACATCACACCAAACCGTTACTTTTACAGGATGTAGACAACGTTGTTGGACTATTCTTGGATTTTATGTACCCTAAAATTGCAAATTGCATAAGCTCTTGTTCGGTAGTGAATTTCTCCATATTTAATTTACAAGAATTACGTTTAAATAATCTGAAATTTAAAATATAAAATTTATTGATTGTAAAAAGTTATTTGCATTTTAAATGGTCTAGTTAATTTTGGGTCACTCTATATAAACGCAAATTTTAAGTAATTTGATTTTTCGGACTGCGAAAAAAAATCTTGTAATATTCTTTACACAGGAAAAATGGTGGATAAAGTTAATTTTTACCTAAAGTAGGCCTATTTCGTAATGAGCAAAACAATTTTCAAGTGATTTGATTCATTTGATAACGAATAAACTGTTTTATATTAAGTGACAATTACTTTTATGAGTTGTTTATAATTAAGCAACGAGCAAGTTTAAACAGGTGGCCATAAATGGTATTGTCTACTGAAAATATTATTTAAAAAAAAGTAAAACCAATTTTATCAACAACATGATTCAATCGAGTCCAAGTATATTACAATTAAAATAAACATCATTGAAGAAGTGATGAAATTTCAATTGTTGAAGATTTATTTTCCACCAATATTTGTTTAAAGCTTAATAAGATCCGGTTTTGAAATGTTATCTTAAATCATTTTGTTTCATTTAATGATTCATTTTTATTCGACAAAAACTTTTTAGGAATTCAATTTTTTTCTTCCACTTACATAGCTTCGTTCGTGGGTGCGATTCTGAACCAGTTTAGGGACTATTTGCATGTGCATTCTTAAAAAGAGCGTTTGCACTTCATGCCAATTTTGTTCGTTATGGATTAAGATTTTTTTTTATTTAAATAAAAGCGCTCAGCTACTGAGGCTATATGCGCTGACGATATAGGATTTAGAATTGATTCTACTGATTCTCGTTTTTTTTAGGACAAAAAATTAGATTCTCTTACTCATACGCAGTTTGAAAGATTGTGATTAAGTCCACTTCTGTTGTCAACATTATCCAACGTTAGTTAACGTTGGTTCTCAGTTAATTTTGAAGTCGTTCACTGAAAAAAATCCTAATTCAGTTCATAACCGTGCATGCGCTAGGCGATAATCCTAAATCTGTCTTGAACTGATTCGTAATTGGTTCAGAATGAGACCCGCAAACAAAGCTAATATTATCAACATTAAATCTTATAAATAGTGCAAAATTTCTTTCGTATTTAAGTACTCTGCAAGGTGAGACAATTTGACTGTAACCAATTAAGAACGCGTATTTTATAAGTTAATAAATTTTAATATTACAACAAAGCCAGAAAGTATATAATAGTTTTTTTCATTGTGACCTTTTTAAATTTTCATTTGTTCTGTGGTTTTCATTGTTATATTTTAACTTCCTTTTACTACTTTATATAGTAAATGAAGTGTTGTAACTGGGTTAAATTTTCGAATTGGAGCTTTCATCGTAAATGCATGTCTTGTAGTTCCCTGTGTTCAAAAAAGTGGTTTTTAGAAACATGTCTGTACGTGACAGTCATATCGTTGCATTGTAGTATAAAAAGCTTTATTTGAATTTCACAAAACTTGGAATTTGCGAAGATTTTAGTTTCAATCGGTTAACCGAAAGCTCCACTTTACCCTAGCAGTTTTTGATATTTTTAAATTTTAGGTAATTATCAAGTTATTAAAGACCAGTTTTTTCTTTTAATAATTTATTTTCTACGTTTCGTCAGTTTTATTCTGACTTCATCAGGTATCTAACAAGACAGACAATTTATAAAAATTTAATTAAAAAGTAATACATAAACAATATAAAAATTTAATACCTTGAAAATAGTTATATCAAATATAATAAAACTATAATTTGAATATAAATTTAACGATACAAAATTTCAGGTGTAAAAATATTAGAGAGGCATTTTTTTTAATTTTTTGTTGTAAATTATTGAACTTATTTTTATTAAATTATTATGATTATTTTCAATAATTTATAACAAAAAATTTAAACATTTACTTATCTTATATTTGACACCTGAAATTTTGTATTGTTAAATATACATATATTGAAATTATATTTTTATTATATTTGATATAACTATTTTCAAGGTATTAAATTTTTATAGTGTTTATGTATTACTTTTTAATTAAATTTTTATAAATTGTCTGTCTTGTTAGATACCTGATGAAGTCAGAATAAAACTGACGAAACGTAGTGTATAAAGAAAATAAATTATTAAAAGAAAAACTGGTCTTTAATAACCTGATAATTACCTAAAATATAAAACTATCAAGACCTGAAAATTAATATTATGGACATTTTAAAATTTTTTTCGAAAACGGCTCCAATGATTTTCATCAAAACTATAGTTCTAAGACTCATTAATGCCTACCACTTTTAATTGAAACTTTTTCCTGGGAAAATTCAAATAAGGAGGGTTCTGGGGTTAAGAGTGGGAATTTGTTTGTACATATAGAGGCTGCATACATAATATTTTCTTTTGCTAATATAAAGTTAAGGAAGTATTAAAACGGGTCGAGTTTTGATTTCGGGTTTTCACTGGAAATACACGTTTTGAGGTTCCCTGAAACCAAAAAAGTGGTTTTTAGAAAAATGTCTGTCTGTATGTGTGATAGTGATATCGTATCAAAAACTTTATCCGAATTTCACCAAACTTGGATTATTGCTTTCATATTTCATCTAGCTGTATCCCGAAGCTTTTGGTTGAAAATATATTCCATTAGTTTTGGAGCTTTTTTAAATTTTTTCAAAACGTACTTGGATAGGTTAAGATGTGTCCTTTAGAACCGTGATTTCTTTTGAACTAAACGATTTTTTTTGAGCTTAAAAAACGAACAAAAAAAATTGATTGTTACTGGTATAATGTAGAAAATGTTAAAAGTATTAACGATAAATAACAATTTAAATACAGTTACCCACAGTAGCACGAAATGAATAACAGTTTTACATTCGAAAGTGCTTTTTTATGAGTAACACAAAGCTCTTCGGCATTGTCCGAAGAAAGCTATATCGAATTTTTCGGTTTTGAATCTGATTTTTTACGTTTTTCCGAATTTTTTTTTAATAAACTCCTTTTGAGATGAACAAGATAAAAATAAGAACTATTCAGACTCATTTATTACTTCCTGAGATTTTCGGTCATAAATATACGGAATCGAAACAGTTGGTTACAGTTATATTGTGTTACCATGTATGGTACAAATTACAGTATGTATTTATAAATAAGAACGACTGCTGGAAGAGGCTTCTTGGCCTCCATAGATGACCTGCCACTGGGTCCTGGTAAAGATGTTATTTTCAGGTTTTTTTTTTCAGGAAATATCATCGTTTCATGAAGTGACAACAAAGGTAAATGTTTTGAATGAACTTGACAGCGTTTTGAATTTTTGTTTTCTTATAACAATTTGTTTATTTGAATTTGATTTGCATTTTAAAATAAGGGCCTTTGATATATTTAACATGTTTTCGACAAACAACTTTTGTTTTTTGTTGAAAACCCCACATATAAGAGCTTTAAGTATTGTACCATTTCATGGTATATGTTAATGTTTTAATTATTACCGTTGGTTTTAAAAACCTAAATATTGTCAGTGAATAACACAGAAGAATTAATTGGAAATTAAAATTTTAGAACACAACTTAATTCTGTGGCAGCATTTACAATTGGCTGCTCGAACTGGAGGTGGGTTTATCACATTATACGTTTGATAAACTAATATCTTCAAGCTAATTTTTGTTGTAGTGCGACTAGTAGTTAATTTGTTAAATCCAAACAGGAATAGTGACCATTAAAGTGGAAATGAATAAATCCGATAGTAAGTATACTGTATTTTGCAACTGTTATACTCAGAGGAGTTTCTGTTTTTTTCACACCTTAAATCAGTTTAATAGTTTTTTTCAATTTTTATCATAACCGTCAAAAATAGGCTGGAGCTTTTCTATGTTTTTTGGCTTTTGACTAGACGTTTGATGAAGAAGCGGCTTTCAAGGAATTTGATTCAAGACAAGGCAATTATAGCCGTTTCATAAAATTTTATGTTATATATATGTTACGGTAAAAATAGATATTGCGGAAAATGTACATATTTTCCGGTAAATGTGTACATTTGCCTCTTAGTTTGGGTAATGTGCATTCAACTAACATTTACAATTTCAAATAAGGGAAATGTACATTGAATTCACAATGACCATGTCGTTTTGGTATATGTGAGCATGTTTGTTTTAAACGAGAAGAAAAATTTAGGTGATAATGCTCGAAAGAAAGCAAGGGAAAATTTAGAAAATCAAGCTGTGTATCAAAATGTGTAATCTTTCGAAAGAAAAATTTCCTGCTGCTGTGATTGGTGACAATGTTAGAGTTTCCATTCCAGACGTTGATCGTGGTAAAACGGTTTCAAAAAATTTGATTTGCGTTGTTTTGTCTAGAGATGACGATTTTTTTACTGCAACAAAATTTTTAATTTCTTTATATTCCAACTTTTCTTAAAACATGAAGATAAGAGTATACATTTACCAAAACGTGAAGCCAAGAGTACACATTTACCGGGAAATGTACATATACATTATATCCAGTTCACATATACCTAACTTTTTGGGAAATGTACACATTTTACGGTTAAAGTATACATTTCCCAAGAGTGTATATTTACCGTAACATATATACAGTATAACTTATATTTAAAAAAACAATTAAATAATATTGGATCTTGCGAGGCTTTGTGTATCAGTTGCCAAAATAACTTGGTTTTATTACTTAAAGTTGATCGAATTCTTGTTAAAAATGTTTCTTTAATCGATTTGTGTCACTTGGAAGCAAAAAAACAAATTTTGAAATGCATCCCATGCTCTTAGTTTTGAAAAATGAGAAATGTCATTGACTTGGCAAAAGTCTTCAACTGCATTTTTTTTTCTTTCTTTTCTTTTCTTTTCTTTTCTTTTCTTCACGTGTCTACCCTGGCACTTCCTACTGGAAAAATTGGTCTATTAAAATTAAAATTTTTTTTTACATAACCCAGGACTTAAATTTTTGAATACCATAGTATCCTGTTAATGAGGGGATACACTTAAAAATTATTTGATTTTTGGGCAGAAAAGTCAGAAACCCCCTTTGGACAGTCTCAGTTATTTTAATTTTTAAAGCAAGTTCATAACAAAATCGAATTATTTTTCCAGAACAAAAATTAGCCGTGGCAAAAATCTTAGCCTCTTTTCCGAGTAAGTTTGCTTAAGATTATCGAACTGTCATAGTTTGATAACTTTAAACTTTTAGATACCCCACGACGTTTTGATACTCCATCAGGTAGTTTCGCAAAGATGGAAAACCCAGATAAATCTATGAGGAAAAAAACACCTAGTCCACCAAAAACTAAAAATATTAAAAAAAAAGCAGCTATGAATAAAGTGGAAAATACGAACAAAGTGAAAAAAGAAAAACAAAAACGTGCAACACGTGCAAAAGGTGCAAAAGGTGCAAAGGATGCATCGGGCGTTCAGAACAGTAAGTAAACTGTTTTGGTGACAGTAAATTTTTTTTGGCTTCCTAGAAATTTTTACAGGGTATGAGTAGGCTGAGATGAAAATGCTTTTCGTGAAAATCATTTCTTAATCATTCCTTTTGTAAGACTGTTGATTTTTGAACAGAAAAATCAAAAAATTGTAAGACTGTTGAAGTAATAAAGGGAAGCAAATGATTTTCAAAGAAATACGAATCAAAAGAGGTCTTACTTGTTTAATAGGCGAAACATCCACTAATTTACGAACTACCCTTTAGGTCATTTTTTTCTCTTTTAATGTCCAAACCATTAGTCGTTCAGAAATAATGAATCCAAAAAATTACTTTTTGGATTACTTAACACAAACATTGTTCGGTTGATAATTTTCGCGTTCTATGGTTTAGTTAACAAAAAGGAATACCGACGGAAGTATACTAATAATTAATCATTTAATTAATTTTTTTTTGTGGGTGTTTTTAGCATCTTAGTCATATCACGCCTGTTTTACATACAGAACATTTTTGTGGGTCTTAAACCTAGAGATTCGATGGGAATCGAACCCAGTACCACTAACGCATGTAGCGGAGAGAGCAACCTGCTCTAACCACTAAGTGGACTACTTCTTATGTTGGTTAATTTTTCAAATGCGTTCTAATGGGAAATGGCGCTCGTACACCAAAAACCTGTTGATCTTACGAAGACAAAGGTTATGGTATAAATTAGAGATGCAACGAATATTCGGCTACTATTCGGTATTCGGCCTATTCGGCTGCATTTTTTAATATTCGGTATTCGACCGAATAGTGTGTACTATTCGGCCAAATACCGAATAGTAAATCATAACAAAATAAATGTTAAATTTGAAATTATATTTATTTAAATTACATATTAAAATTGAAAATCTACTAAGGAAAGTTAATTATGATGAATCAAAACAATTTTTTCTGCATTTGAGTAAAGTTTTCTGCATCGAGTAGGAACCTGCTTTGAGTTTAGAAACCCCTACTTATATGGATCTAATGTCCGATCTAGGCGAATACTTCGGTTGCCGTTAAATTTTTCTTTTTAATTAAAAATAATGCGTCTCGTGACGATTTACTCATAAATGAAACGACCGAATATTCGGCTATTCGGCCGAGAGTGTGGCCGAATATTCGGTATTCGGCCAAATTACTATTTGTTGCATCTCTAGTATAAATTGTAAGAAGTTTTCTCTTAAGTCATTTTACAAAAAAGTGTTTTTGCTGTGAAATGAGTCGGAAAGGAGATTTTGTAAAGAAACAGTGTTTTAGGCGCCGTTTTCCAATATGGCGGCGCGAGCGACAAAGATACAAAGTTGGCAAAGTTGAAATTTGGAAAGAGCACCTTAAGAGCACCACACTTAAAATCTATAAATTTGTCTATTTTTAAAACTCCCGAAAAACTTTCTAGGTAATCTCTTGTTTTAAAACCAAATGACTACAATTTATTTATTTTTTAAAGTTACAAATAGTATTTTAGTTCTTTGACATTTTCCCCATTTGGCAGAGGATGCTCGTTGAAAGGTTGTTTTTCTAACAGTTCAACAAATATTAACCGTGAAGGTGAAAGCTTCTTTCAGGACTAAATTTAGTCAGAGAAATAGTCATAAATTGTTGCCTTTACCGAACAAATAGGAACTCTTTTGATTCTATACTAAAAAAAGGAAATTAAATGCACAAACAGCTACGTTCAGTTTATTTTAACACGGGCACATTCTAGTGGTTTAGAATTTTGCTTTTTCTAATTTATTAACTACTTAACACTTATCAGAACGTTTTTTTTTATGCAGCTTTTATCTTATGATTTGCACCATCTCATAGTACCAAAACGTCTTTCAGTTTAGATCCGTAGTTTTCAACCTGAGGGTCCTCGGTAGATCCTAGTCGTTATGAATTTTTTTTTTTGGTGTTTATAGTCGCTTTAACATCTATGGTCATATCACGACTGTCTTACACACAGAAATATTCTGTAGGTCTTGAATCTTAATTTTTAATCGTATATCTAGGGATTCGATGGGGATCGAACCCAGAACCACTGGCGCATGTAGCAGAGAGAGCAGTTGCTCTAACCACTGCGCCATCAAGTGGGTCTTTATGATTTTATCTCTATATTTATGAAAGTGTAGACTAACAGACACGCTGGAGGCTAAACCATTGAAGATAAACCATTAACTTTTACAGTATTATTCCTGAGTGGACTATAGTCCGTACTAAGGAAGTATTTTTCAAAATTCTAAATGCTCGTAGTTCAAAAAGGAGCTTGAAAGTAGATGAATTTCTGTTTTTGCATTTATCAATCTGCACGTAAGGCTTTAAATCAATTTTGAGAAAAATTAAACGAATATTTAACGTAAACGAAGACACGAGAAGCCGGTAGTGCAATTATACAGTCTTTACATGCACTATTTTCTGTTTGTAGTTTTATCATGAGTTTGCCATGGTAAAAAGGTTGAGAACCACTGGTTCAGATCATTACTCTCATACATTTAGCTAACTTTTAGGTGTTTATCTTTTCAGATGAAATACTTCAGGGCTCTTCGCTATCTAACCAGGTCAAATCACCAGGTTTGACACGCGGTGTGTACTTGAAACTAAAGTTTTTTTTTTTGATCTATTCTTAATTAAAACTTCTCATTCCAGCAGGAAAAAGGCAGTATAACTTAAAAAAACCACATACCGTTGTGAGCGGTTCAGGTCTGGCTATCTCTTATTTATCTTTAGATCTCAACTGATAGAAGTACCCACATCTCTTTTTGTTACAGATAACAACACTTCTGCATTGCAGAGTGCTAAATTGGATCTGGAGCAAACTCCCAGTATGTATAGTTTATACCTGATGTCCCATTATATAAGCACACATCTTTTATCTCTCACATTTTTTAAAACAAACATTAAGGGATATACGATCATTAAATGGCGCGGTGATTCGATTATCGCACTAAACGTTAATGTATACGAAACTCAATTTTAATCAAATTCCAAGATTATTTTTGGGTTTTGATTAAATTGGGCTTCAAAAGATTCCTCTAAGGCACTATCAAAAATAACTCCATACCGGGCGGCACCACTTTATATTTAATTTTAAAAGCCCAAACTTTTACAGTAGGTATTTATTTTTTTAGGTGTTTTAAGTCGCTTTAACATCTAAGGCCATATCATGACTGCCTTACACACAGAAAATTTCTGTAGGTCTTAAATCTAAGACTATAAATGTTAAATCTAGAGATTCGACGGGGATCGAACTCAGTACCACTGACGCATGTAGCGAAGAGAGCAAACTGCTCTAATCACTGCGCCACTAAGTGGACCACAGTTTATCTACTGTGGTATTTATTTATTTGTTTATTGCCATTTCCAACATTTTTGATATATCCAAGAAAAAAACATTGATCGTTTTTTAAAAGTCAATTGTGCAGTAATTTTAGTTTCCGATTTAGTTCTAGTCCTGTTTTATAAGGGCCATGTAAACCATAATTTAAAATAGTGCTTGTCATAATTTGATTCCATATTTAACGATTTTATAACTTTTCTTTGATAATTTTTAGAAGAACCTCCACAACTCACCCCCATGGAAAAAAGTCTTCGGAACTGTCCAGGTATGAGCATTTAATGGTGTTTCAAGGATACCACCTTTTTTGTTATTATATTATTTTCTTACAGAGATGCCAAGACCATCTTTCAGAAAAAGCGTGAAGAATCTACTGAAAAGGGGTGGTCCGATTTTGAAAAGTAATCCCGTGGTGCACCAAAAATGTTGTGGTACGAATCGTTGTTTTTATTTGTTTTTAGTACTTAAGAATATTTTTATAGAAATGCCCGTTTTAACACGAGGTTTGTCACCAATACAGGCATATTTAATGGGGAAGACCCACCAATACTTAGTCAAATCTTAAAATAAAATCCTTTTAGTTTTAGTTACGCTAGTAGAGCAGTTGGTAGGTTATATTTAATTCTGACAGTACATATTTGCTGAATCTGTTATAGCTAAATAAGCGGGAAATGTGGGGTGAATGTGTACTATAAGCATTACATTATTATAGGGTGGATTTTAAAAAAAAAAACCTTTTTTATAGATAACCACGTTGGTTCTTTCAACGGATTTCCAAGTATCAGTGGCCGAAATACTGGTAAGACTTGATTTCTTGGATATTAGTCTTTGGCTTTATCTTCTTTTCCCTGAATAACATGATTCAATGAAATTACTAACATTTTGGTTTTAAATTAAAGCAATTCCTGTTTGCATCTAACAATTGAATGGAAAATACTAACAACTCTACTTTAAATTCTAATTTAGTTATCTGAGGATCAAATTGGGAGTATTCTCATACTATATTAATGAACTAGTTTTTAAAATATTTTTAATTATTTTTTGTTTGTAGAAGCCTTCAAATCTAACAGTTTTGGCCAGCGTGGTGGCTTTCGCCGACGTAAGTCTTCGATTTTTTTTTATACTCATAAGAGCTTTTTTAATCTATATAACTGATTATAAAAATAAATTATTTTTTAAAATTAAATCTGGAGGTATTTTTTTTATTACTAGACCAGGGCTGAAGCCTTTGAAAATGGTGAAAGTGAAAAAAAAATAATAGTAGGATAAAACCCATTGGAAAATAATTTACGGGCATTTGAGTTTGAGAAATGGAAAGGGGTAAGTTTTAAAGGGTATAAAACAATTTATCTCGATTTCCGGAACAACTACAAGTCCTATGAAAAAAAGTTAAATAGCAAAGTTGTAGGTTATACAAAGATCTACAACTTTTGTGCTTATACTTTTTTTTCACATAACCTCAAAATTTATATTTATATAAAATTCAAATAACCAAGTTTTTGGTTTTTTATTTTTCTTAAGCCTTTTCTACACTTACTGATCGCTATGTGTAATGTGCAATGTATGTATGTCGTCGCCACAAATTTCATAGTCTTCAATAGATTCTATAGATTTCAATAGACTTTAATAGACTTTTATAGATTTCAATAGATCTAATAAAATTAGTAATAAAAAAAGTAAAAAAAAAATATTGATGGTGCACAGATGTGAAGCTTAAAAGGCTTAAGATGCTGTAATAAGTATTTTTTACGATTGACTTGTTGCCTTCCCTTCTTCTTCTTATCCAACGCCCACGCTTGACATTTCTGTCATTCGGTGCCGCGCCGTCCAATAAAGTTTGGATATAAATTATTATATATGTATATATATATTACCTTTTCCAAAAAAAAAAAAAAAAAAAAAAATATTTTTATTATGAAATTTGGTGAAAACTTATTTTTTTATATCTCAAACACACTATAATTTTTTTCGATTTAAAATATCACCTTATTATCAAAAAGCATTTTTATTTTCAATCAAAAGTTCTCGCGTCCAAATATCTGCTTTTTTGAAAGAGTCGGTGGGCTTTTTGTTTGTTGAAATTTCTACTTTTTGACGGTGTAAAAAGTATACATTACTTGGTAAATGTTCTCAGAATTTTTTTTTTTTTGTAAAAGATAAAAAACCAAAATCTTGGTTATTTGAATTTTTTGCATAAATCTTAAGGTTATGTGAAAAACGTGTAAGTACAAAAGTTGTAGATCTGTTTATAAACAACAACTTTGCTATTTAACTTTTTTCCCTAACAGTTGTAGTTTTTCTGGAAATCGAATAAACCGTTTTATACCCTTTAAAACTCACCCCTTTCCACTTCTCGACCACAGATCACCCGTAAATGATTTTTCCTTTCATTTCTGTTATATTCTCTTCCTTTTTCAATGGGTTTCATCCTAGTATAATTTTTTTGGCTCCAAAAATTATTGACCCTGGTCTATATCTCAAATCTCTAATATCTCCTCAAAATTTGTAATCTTGATATATACGACACGAGTCGCTACTGAATTATCAAATGTTTTATTTATTTATTAGAATATAATAGGCAGCCACCCCGGCGAATGTCTCTAAATGAAGAGGCGATGCCAACTCCATCTGAAAATTTGGAATCCCAGGGACTACTTGAGAGATTACTACGGAGACCTGAAGAAATTGGTCGCAACTACATAAAGCAAGCCTTTATGGTTACTGATTTTGAACATGATAGTCTTGTTTTGACTCAGGAAGAAATGGAGTTGAGAAAAGTAGTGGAGCCAATTCTGGGTCCAATTTCTAATCCAGACTTTAAGGAGTTTTATAAGAAGCAAATCTTGCTATTTAACAAACCGCGTCTATGTGCGGGGGATCAAAAAGAAAATACGAGTTTCCTTCCTGATGACCAAATGGAAAAAATTTTCATTTCATCAGAAGGTATCCATACACCACCGACACTCAGTTCCCCAGCAGTTTCAGTTTATAGCGACAGTGATGACATGTGTGAAGATTTCCTTGGGTTTAGTTCAGATGAATAATTGCTTCCAAATAATCACCGCTTAGTTCAACATCCACTATATTGAGTATTCAGCTTAAACAAGTAGAACTATAAGTAGGTAATAAGAAGGTTGTCCAACACTTCAGATTTTTTATTTGTTTCGTACTGGTCTTACACTCGAATTTGGACATTTGACAAATCAAATTGTACATCTTACAAACCTAATTGAACATTTTACTAATATGGTGCTCCGTGCTTTATTATTTATATTTATTAATGATTATTATGCACATATATACATATAATATAATCTCTTAAATAATTATTAAACGCGATGCCTTATTACATTTTCCTAATTGCACCAGTTTGTTGAGTCAAGTGTCTAATTTGCTTTGTTAAATGTTTAATTTGAAGTGTAAAACCTGTAGTGATATGATAGGACTAATCATAAGAGAAAGACAACTCATACAAGGTTGTCTCATCATTCTTGTTTCTCTCTTGTTCTTTTCGATTCTTCTTATTGCAATTTCTATTTTTCTCAATTTCGAAGTTTTTTTTTCCATTTTTGTTTATCAATTTTTGTTAGGCTATTCGAATACTTTATGCCACTTTAATTTTTAAGCAACTACTTTAAGAGTATTAATATGATTGCCGTTTAAGTTTTTGTGATTTAAATCAGAAATTAAAGTTATCTACTTAATTAAGACTGAAGGTAGTTATTATAATGATCTCTCATTTTTTTTTTTTGAAAAATACTAACCTACACTTTTTTTAAGAACACTTAGGTAGTTGAAGACTAGTTATTTGTGGATAACAATTTCAGTTAACACAAAGGTGACAGTACAGAATAAATATGTTACGGGGGAAGTTAGTTAAACATGGTTGAAATTGAACACGTTTTGGGCTTTATCCGGGTAAACCACGTTCTGTCGCTTGGTTAAACTTGAGTGTACTAAAAATGACAAAACCATAAATATTTAAAAAAAATATTTTCTTAAAAAAATAAGAACACCATATACTTACTGTACATTATAAAGTAAACGATTTGTTCAAATAGCTGCTGTGAGATTTCGAGTTAAAAATATTTCTAATAGCTTTACATAAAATTTATTGGTTATGTATTTAGTTTTACGGTTGCATCGTTTATAACCTAATAATGATTTTTATCAAGTTTTTTATCAAAAACTCATTGACTGTTTCTAAAATCGCCCCTCTTACAGTTCACGTCTTGAAGTTTCACTCTTACTGTTTAATTAATTCTTCACACTAAATTAAACCAAGCGACTGCGGATAGAACGCGGTTTACCCGGGTAAAGTCCGAAACGTGGATATTTTCAACTTAACCAATGATTTCTGGGTATTATGATCTCGGTAATCCCTTAACAAACATAAATTTAGTACTAAGGATGTCTGGTCTCATTACAAAATGGGAAATACCTAATATTAGAAAATAATATTTTTAGATTTATAAAATTTTTGTGATTTTAAAAAAGATTGGTGATTTATATTCTGGTCTATAAAATGGTACAATGAATTAAAGAAATTTTGTTTAAACATGTTACAAACATGGTACTAGCTATAAGTTTATATATTTTTTATACAATTCTATTTTATACAAACTATAAAATTCGTTGTCAAGCCATTTTTATTATTTTTATTGATGATTCATACAAATAAGTAGAGAACATTTTTTTATTTATAAATAAATATTTCATGCATGCTCCAATGTTCAAGTTTTGGCTTGTAACACTAAAAACTTATCAAACAAAATGTTTGGGAATTAAAAGTAATAAAAATTCAGTGCAATTTTGTCTTGTACAAAATTCTTTTCTCTTACTAAATCATTTCAAGGTTTAAACTCAGAGTTTCGATATATAAAGATAGAGGGGAAATGAATCGGGATTTACAATGAATGCAAAAAAGAATATCAGGTCGCGACGTTTTGCCATATAATATAGAATCCGCAGGCTCTCTGATGCGTGCTCAGCGTTCTTGTCTTTTTGAGGCCTTGCATATACAAATTATACATAATTTTTTTCCTATTTTAAAAACAAATTTGACACTCATGATTGATGTTCATGAAAATTGTTATCACCATATTATCAAGACTAATCTTCTTCTATAGTTCCTTTTGCTTATAGCGTTCGATAATATATAATAAGATAATATGGTGATAATAATTTTCATAAACATCAATCATGAGTGTCAAATTCGTTTTTAAAATAAAAAAAGTATTATTTGTATATGCAAGGCTATAAAAAGACAAGAATGCTGAGCATGCATCAGAGAGCCTGAGAAAGTTGTAATAAATGACGAAACGTCGCGACTTGATATTCTTGTTGCACTCATTGTAAATCTTTATCCATTGCCCCTTTAACTATATCAATCAATACAAAATAACAAGGACGTGAAGAATATTAACCATTTGATTTTGTTAAACATATATTCAGTTATTGACTGATATACCAGAACTTATTATATGATTAATCTATATTACTGATAATTTTAGTATATTATACTAATTTATAATATTAGTTGAAACATTTACAACTGGTTATAATACTTGTTTAAATTAAGTCATTAATTTAAAAAAAAAATCTTTATAGCCGGGGTTGTGAATCCTTGATACATTTTAACAAAAGAAGTTTTTGAAACAACTACATTTACAAAGTAACCCGACAAAACCGCGATTGACGTTTGCGCGCCGACAAAAATGCGAAGCTTAAACTGACCCAACACAATAATCATGCGAAAAAAAGTTAAAAAAAAAATGTTTTGCTCAGACAGTGCACAAAATTCAATCAAATTTACGGTATCAGTATAGAAAATATCAAAAAACAATACCACTTAAAAAAAGGTATCTGACTAAGAGATGCAAGATATGGTCAGTTGATCAAGAATTTGTGGCCAGTTTTTCTTCAGCACCCTTCAAATCTTTGAAAAAGTAGCTGCCACTCAAATAAAGTATCTGATCATGGAATTTTCTGAGCACTGAATCGTGTCGGAGAAAAAATGTTCGTGGATTTGTCCTTAGCATGCTAAATCTATATATCATGCGAGTGTTAAGTGATTCGGTGTTTTTTAATTTTTTAAAAGTTTTTCAGCGGTTTTCTGAAAATTGAAGGGTGCTTGAGGAAAACTGGCCGGATTCTATCGCATCTATGGGTTAGATTTTTTTTTAATGTTGCTGTGTAATTTTCATTTATATATGTTCAATTAAATGTACTTGTCAATAGTCTGTTATGGGACAGGGGGGTAAATTTTAAGTTTACACCCAGAATAGTAGGAAAATTGTAGCAAAACTTATTGATATATGAAAGTATTTAGACTTACTGGTTACCTGACTACTGCTGTTTTTACTTTGTAAACAAATTAATGATAAACTAATGTGAAAATTCTAAAGCATTAGCTGTTAAGATTTCATCATGCTTTGTGTGTTTTGTCGGTGTATTCATAGACAGGTCATTAAGTTAAAGTCATCAAATATTTTGAAACTCACACATCGTTGGATTCTAATTCAATTTTATACAAACAAAATTTTCATTTGTCGATAGATTCACCACCCCTGCTATATAATACTATATAGTTAAGTAAAATACCTAACAGTATTGGTACGTGTTCAAAGCAATATTAAGCTTAGAAAAAAATCCCACAGGAATGATTGTTTGATGATGTTTCTATTTACCATATACAAAGATGTCAGTAGTTGTAATATTTTTTTTTTATAAAAATAAATATTGAAGATTTTTTTTTTGTTGTGAAGAAACATAAAAAGTCTGATTCATTTTCTTGTATGATTTCATTTTTACTTAAAAATGATTTTATATTTAAACATTTTACATCTTTATCATCCTGAATTCCAATTGATTTCTTTTAATTTTTCAGTGATGGAAGTATTGTAATCGGGTCGAATGTTCATTTTTGAGTTTTTACAGGAAATATACATTTCGAAGCCCCTTGAGTTCAATAAAGTGGTTTAATAAATGTCCTAGCATGACAACGATATTATGTCAAAAGTTTCATCAGAAATTCACCAAACTTGATATTTTGCCTTCACATTACATCTAGTCATGCCGCAAAGCTTTTGGTTGAAATCGGTCGACAGGAAACCCCACTTTTTCTATGGGGTTTGAGTTTTTTAATTCAACGATTTTCTTTAAACATGGTATAGATTCTTAGACTTTTTTTATTCCATGCCTGCAACTTTTATTTAAAACGTTTTCCGGGGAAAATTCAAGCAAGGATAGTAATAAGTAGAAGTATAATCTGGGGTATAGGGTGGGAGTGCGTATAAACAAAAAGGATGTATGTACATACATACACGTAGAACTGTTTATATTGATATATAAATATTATTCTACCTTTTTTAACCAATCGTGGGCTTTATTTATGTTCTTCTAACCAATAGCGAGTTTCAAATAAAGGAAAGTGCTGTGAGGCGTTGCAGCAATTTTTTCTGTTTAATACAATCTGAGATAGACGGAAATGGGATAGCGGAAATTCGTATCGTAGGACGAAGATGTTTTTTTCTTATTGTGTACTGCATGATTTCTATTTTTATTTAAATGGCAACATTGTAGCAGAATATTTCGGACATTCAATCGAATTTAGCTTTGGTAGCGGGTAAAATATTCAATCTTTGGATATTTTGCTTCAGGAAGTTGAACGCTCCTGCCATCGCGAGTTCCTCATGGCCGTAGCGACTTAAAATGCCAAGCCTAGTTGCTACGTTCTAATGAGTATGATTTCAAAAAAATCTGTAACTATTTATTTGATTTTTGTTGAACAAATATTTTTTTTTTGCGCTGGAAGGTTCTTCATTAGACACCAAAAGACCTGTGCCTCGTAGTAGTGTGGGATTTTTACCCACTAAAACCACCTTCTGAATCACGACCAATTTTACAATCGTCTAGTGATTTTTATCTCTTGGGAGCGCCCCGTATAGGACAATTATTATAAAATAATTTCCATAATGTTTATTCGCTCAAACCCTAAGACTTCTTTCGTTTTAGTCGTCGAACAATGCCAACATCAAGGACGTCTTCCATTTTGGAATTTATATGAACTTGCAGTCTTTGGTTATGCCTGATCGCAAATCGCCTGGTCTCTTCAGTGACTAGGCTGATCTGGAGGTTACGGTGTAGATCCTTGTTTCGTATACACCAAGGAGCATTTACAATTCCACGTAGTGCTTTGTTCTGGAAGTTTTGAATCATTTCCATGTTTTCTTTTTTAGTATAGCCTCATAATTGGATTCCGTACGTTCATACAGGCTTTAGCATCTGTTTATATATCAAGAGCTTGTTCTCGACGGTCAATTCCAATTCGCGCCCAAGGAGCCAGTAGAGTTTTCTGTACCTAATATTGAGCTCGTATTTTTTCTTTTTAACGTGGTCATACCCCTTCAACTTAGCATTCAGATTCATTCCCAAGTATTTGGCTGTGTTAGCATACGGTACAATTTGTCCATTTATTGTTATGGGTAGAGTGGGTATCTTCTTGTTGGTGAAGTTTACATGCGTAAATTTTCCTTCATTCAACTTGATGCGCCACTGTTCCGTCCAATCATAAATTTTATTTACAGCATTTTGTAGTTTGGCTTTGGCTTTGTCCGCACTTTCAGCAACTGAAAGAATGGCGGTGTCATCAGCAAAAGTAGTCCCACCCCCAAAAGTCCCTTGTGTACAAGAGATACAGTGTTGGTCCTGAGACACTTTCTTGGGGCACTCCTGCTTGATATTTCTTTCATCTTGGAATACTCTTTAACATGTTAAACACGAAAGTGTCTATCCGACAAATAGGAGTTTAAAATCTCAAAATATTGGTGCGGCAAATCTCGATGCAATTTGAAACGTAAGCCGTCATGCCAAACTTTATCAAAAGCCTGGAACAAATATTATTGTCGAAAACATAAATAGAAAAATTGCAAAATAAGCAAAACAATTAAAGGTTAAATCCAGATTATACTTTGTTCACATGTATTTACATAATGGAAAAGAACAGCATCCACGCAATGTTTCAAATGTTGTGATACATTAAAGGTTTTAGATACCATCATTCTGCCCCCTACTTTATCAGGACAGAAATAAGAATATGATCCCAAAATGGATTCACGAAAAACACAAAATCCTAATGTTTCCCAAACCAATAAAACAACTCAAAAGCAAACATTTTCAACTGTTCGGACTTCAAAGCAGCTATCGCGGCTCTATCCAACTACAACACCACAAATGAACTGTTCCGGAAATGCCAGGCGAGACTACATGCTATATCACAGGAGAGCAACCTAGTTATCAATTGAAAAACGGCACACAATGGACTGGATTATTATGAAAAAACCGACAAAGCCAAAAAGAACACTACCGCAGAGGTCTTCGACAGATCGAATATCCTCTTGACATTCAACGACTCCAGATCAAAACCTGAAAACATGTGGCGGTGACGCATCGACACATTCTTGATAGATCGATTCCAAGAATTTGTTTGAAATGTGGCGGCAAACTTAAGGTGATGCACGCTGTCAGTGAGCCCCATTATTTGACTGATAACGAGGTTCTAAGGGATATTATGATAATTCAATTCAATTCATATTCAAAGTGACGCTCAACAACCAATACTATTTTTAGAGCACTTAACAATGACTGAGATTTCTGGAAGTTCTTATTTTAAAAACGTCTAAAAAATTTCTACAACATACCGTCATCTCGACTTCTTGGTATCTTTTCATGGCCAATCAAATTGATACAATGCTTCCTGAGTAAGGTAATGGCTATTTAGTTATAATAATACATTTTTTTTATTAACACATTATCTCTTCTTTATTAGTCTCAGGAACTTTTAAAGAAGAGTCCTTGATATCCACTCCGACCAATTTCAACCTGCCGTTCACCATCAACACCATCTTCAATTCAGCAGGATCGAGGTTCATAAAAGTTCCAATCATCGACTCTTTTTCGTTGTCAGCTGTTTCAACTCGAGGACTGTTCAAAAAGTAGGAAACAATTATAATTGTATTAAGTTTTTGAGGAAAAAATATTGCTCTATAAATAAATAATTAATCCATTAGCTTATTAAAAAAAACAAACATAAATATTAACATTATTATTCATTTAATGAATATAAGTTATAAAATATTTAATTTGAAATCTAAAATCGACGAAATGTTAAACATTTCTCATGGC
The DNA here is from genome assembly GCA_958496155.1 of Sisyra nigra. Taxonomy (NCBI): domain Eukaryota; kingdom Metazoa; phylum Arthropoda; class Insecta; order Neuroptera; family Sisyridae; genus Sisyra; species Sisyra nigra. The sequence continues at coordinate 19,754,899 of OY292319.1, read as the reverse complement.
ATCGGTTAAAATTAGTTTCGAATATTCCAATCCTTTGAGGCAATTTCGTTCTCTATAAAACTGCCAAATAATGATACCGTTCTTATTTGTTTATCATTATTAAAATTTGATTTTTTTACAAGCAATATTGAACAAAGAGTTCATAAGTCATAAACGTTTAAACATTATTAACTTGGATTTTTTTTATAATTCAACGTTGTTTGCGTTTAGACAAGTTGTAAATTATTTCAATGTCTGAATATGAACTCATAAGTTTTGTAATAAGGCCGGCATTTTCAAATGAATTTGGGTATAGTCAATTTTTTGTAGGATAAGGATTAAGTTTCGTTTTCCGATAGATGAACTTGACTAAGTAAATATTTACCCAAATAAAAGATCATTTCCCATATAGCCGAATGTGCTTTAAACTGCAAACTCTATGTATTACAAGATCAGACTCCACTTTGATTGGTAGCAGGTGTAATATTTTTCGTGTATTTTGCTTTAGGAAGTAAACGTTCCTGTCATTGTGAGCTCGTAAATTGTAGACACAAAACTAAAAATTTCTATTTGTCTATAGCCCATCAAATATTTCCCCCATATTCCACTAGTTTTTGAATCAAATTTTTATGGTGAAAATATATGCGAAAAATACGAGCCACCGTTTCTAAGTATTTTTTATGGTCAGAAAATTGGAATCTTTTTCAAAACGCCAATTTCTTTTGAAGACTTTTTATTTAAATGGTAACGGGGGAAATTTATTCTTCGTATTTTACCTCAGGAAGCTGAACGTTCCTGCCATCGTGAGTTCATTCACGAGGCCCGACTTGAATAAGTATCCAAATCGTGCCTCGCAAATTTTTTTCTTACACTTTTAAAATAGCTCGTTTGTTTTAATTTGTCTTTGCTTCTCTTCGGGACACTAAGGTATGAATGTAATTTGTCCTGAAAAAAACCGGTAGAAAAACCATTTCTTACACAGTTTCTCTTCTTTTTTGGGTAATTTTTCAACGAGATCTGGATCGGATAGGTCCTTTTTATTGATAGACTGGGATTTTTTTAACCCTCCCATGAGAACTTTTCAATTAGTAACTTATGAAGAAGGACTTGTTAGTTACGTAGCATAAGGGTGAAATTAAAATTTGTTACGTTTGATAACTTTAATTTTTTATATTTTTCGTTAAAAACGATTTTTTCAATTGTATAACACGAAAGAATAAAAAATGTGGTTATTAGATGGTACTTTAAACAATTTTTTTTTTATTTTGCTAATGACGATAAGAATCGTGTTTTAATGGTGTTAGAACTTCTTTGTGTTTGTATTTTTTTGAAAACTAAACGTAAACTCTTATCCTAAAATTGGATATGTATTATAATGATACCGTTTTTGTGTTCTTCTAATAGAAGGATACAAGTTCATAGTTGTCGACTATTACTAAACAAATTTTGACAATATTTGTCCTTATTGTATAAATTCGAAATTCAAATGTAATATCTAACACTGTGAGTTCATCCACGAGGTATCCATGGATATCATACATCTGAATCGTGTTTTGTATAATATCTGTTCTTCCTTCTCTGAAATAAATTCTTGCTTTATTCGAGTAGAAGAAAATATTTTTCGACTCTAAGAAAACAGAATTTTTTAAATTTTTATTGTTACGTATTGTTGAAAGTGTTTTCTGCTCAGAAACTTGTTGTTATAATTCCATTTGAAATATTGTCTGAAAGCATGTTCTCTAGTTCTTCAAGTTTTCTAAAAAATTGGAGAAAAATCTAAAAATAGTCACAAATACTATAAAAATATTTATATTTTAAATATTGGAAGTGTTAGGATTATTGGATATTCTGGATTGTGGTTTATGTTTCTTTTAATAATAATTACACAGTTTTAAAATATAGAAAATTATATTTTATTTGAGGAGCTTCGAAAGATATGTCCTTACACGTTGAGGCTGTCTTATGCGACTTGTTATCCTTACATTTATTTTGGAGATATATATATGAACTTGCCAGTTGTCCATCATAAAACCATAGCCAGAGGCTAGTACCTCTATGAGTCATGACTCCAATTTGTCACATTCGAGTGTCGCTAACAGTAAGTGAGTAATAAAGTTAAATTCCTTATTTTCAAGGATAAATAACGAAAACATAAATATTTTCACACAATAGAAACCTTTCTCTAAACCCTTACAATTTAACAAGCTGTTAAATAATAAAAATAACATTCTTAAAAGAGTAGATTTTTGAAGACAAACTTTAATATTTCAACACGCCCCCTCAAAAATTTATCTCTTTTATATTAAACAACAATAAAATATATTATAAACTTATAACTATGGACATATCTTCCTTTTACCCCTTTTACTCTCTTTACTGGGATGGTTGTAAATAACCATTACATAATGATCCAACATTTGTTGTACGATAAGGGAAACCCAGAAAACCTTATCAGATCATGCATCAAAATTCAAGAAATTAATCATAATATTACATGACAATATTATACTTATTATTTAATATATACATTTTTATTTATTTATTTAAGGTCGCATCAACTATTATGGTTATTAGCGACCGTCGAACCCGAAAACCCAGAGTAAAAATCTTAGGCTTTCATTGGGATTCGAACCCAGGACCACTGGCGTATACGGCAACTATCTAGTCCACCACGCCACTAAGTGACCTTAATATATTTTATATTAATATAAATCGACGTCCAATGACATCCTGGCTCTTAGCTCCAGGAACTTGGCTTTCGGTAGTAGCCTTGGTCAGCATATCTGCAATTTGTTCGTCTGTTGGAATATGTTTTAAAATTATTGCCTTTTTCTCAATTTGTTCTCGAGAGAAATGATATTTAATGTCAATATGTTTGGACCTTTTATGACTTGATGTATTATTTACTATACTTATACATCCATTATTATCCTCATATATTAAAATAGGATCATTAGTTTCAAGAACTACGCCTTTTACTAATGTTTTCAACCACACAACTTTCCTGACAGCTTAATTCAACAGCTTCTGTTGATGAAGCTACCACAGATAACTGTCTTTTTGTATTCCAACATATTGTACATGTATCGTTCAATTTAAATAAGTAATATGTTGTACTTCTTCTATCAGAATTATCATTTCCTCACCAATCAGAGTCAACATACCCTGTAAATATGTTTTTTTTATTTATTTATTTTTTTTTTTTATATATAATTTCTTTGCATATATTTTAATTTTAAGTTTATTGTACGATGTAAATATCTACGTATAGATATCTATCTAAGTACTCGTTTTAAGCATTGCCAAAGCTCTCGGTTATTTTTATTCATATATCTACTTAAAATACTTATAGTAAGACTTAAATCAGGTCTTGTTCACACTATCACATACATTAAAAAACAGCCAATGAAACCTCGACATGGAACATCATAAGTTTTATTAGATCCCAACGTCCCATAATCTAGCCTACTTCCTAGAGTGTGCCCACAGGCTTGCAGTCGATCATATTAAATTTATTTATGATAATACTGTTCTAATATATGTGCTTTCATCCAGCGTTATTATGTTATTTTGTTTAATAACTCTAATACCTAAGAAAAGTTTAACCTCTTTCAAATCAACCATTGAATATTTATTCATTAAATAACATTTAAGTTTTTTATTTATTTATTTAATTTTTTTATTTGCAGTACATATCACTAGATCATGCACATATAGAATAATATAAATATTTTTATATACATCTTCTTTATTCAGTAAATGCATTCACCGATCTCCAGATGAATTTCTAAAACCTATTTCTTTGAGGGATTTTTCAAATATTTCAGACCAACATTTTGCGGCTTGTTTTAAGCCATATAATGCCTTATTTAGTCAACCTATATATTTTATTGTCCCCGGTTTGAACACCCTCAGGTAACCTCATATATTTTTCCTCTTTTGGCTCACCATTTAAAAACGCAGTTTTTACATCCATATGATGAACTAACAAATTATGTTGATTTGAAAAAGCTAATAAAAATATAAAACTTGAAACTCTCGCGACTGGAGCAAATGTTTCATCATAATCTACGAGATATTTTTGACTAAAACCTCTGGTAACTAAACGAGCTTTGTATTTTGATGGATTTCCTAAAACATCATTTTTAATAGGAAATATTCATTTGCAAATTACAATATTTTTATTACCTACTTGGTTTTGGTACTAGAGTCCAAGTATTACCTATTTATTAATAATGAATTTAACTCATCCCTAAGTGCTTGTTGCTATTGCTTAGCATCATTGATATTTTCAATCTCCCGATACGAATTAGGAACAGAACATAAAATAGATCGTGCACACAGCAAATATTTGATAGGTTTATTATCTTCATTACAACTTGAAGTTTGGCTACGGCCTTTGAGTCTATTACTTCGTCTAAGTTATACGTTATCTTTTTCTTGAGATGAAGAATTTCTGGTATCTTTTTCAATTCTGTTTACCTGTGTATCATAAAGTCAAGGTAATTATTTTGTACATTTTCTACACTAAAATCTACTATTTCATTATTGTCAAGTTTATTGCTAGGGTTATCTACTGAATTTAACATTTCGTTAAGGACTTCAGTTTTTCTACCTGAATTAACATCACCCCCTGCAATTATCATTTTTGGTCTTGAGTTTAGAAATTTTTTTTTTTCATCTACAATTACATCTCTCACTACCACATATTTTTCACTATCTCCACTTCATGCACTCTATACCCATTTGGTTCGTAATCTACCAGTACCCGCTTTGATGACTTTTCATCAAACTTATTTTACTGGTTTTATCATGCATATCATATACGCTGTTGAACCAAAACCTTTAAGTATTTTATTTGCGGCTTTTATTATGCCACATTTCATATATGGTGTTTTAATTGCCTTCAATGACTTCGTTGGTGCCATATTTATTAGATTTGTTGCAGCTAAAACTGCATGATCACCCCAAAAGGTTTTATCTAATTTGGACCAGATACCATCATTGTTCGCGCCTTTTCCATGATGGTCCCAACCATCCTTTCATGATATATATACACCATTTAACTATGGAGTTCGTGGTATTGTGAGATGATAACTAATACCTTTTTGTACACAGTAATTTTTCATCTCATTTGATAAATATTTCCTACCATTATCAACACATAAATGAGCTATTTTTTTTTAAATTAAATCTGGATTCACTCTTAGCTACATAATCTTTAAACATTGCAAATACATCAAATGCATTTTTAATTAAATATATAAAACAGTAATGAGTGAATTCATGAACAAACAAAACAAAATATTTTTTTTATTTATTTATTTACGCAGATGGCGTAATTGGACCACAAACATCTGAATGTATATTAAATAATGGTCGTTCTATGTAGTCTTTATTTTTGATTTTATTGAATGATAATTGCGCCTGTTTACCGTTAATACAAGCTTCGCATATATCATTATCCTGTGTTATTTTATCTAATTGTTTTATGTTATCAACTAGTTATTTATTTTTCAATTCAATAAATTTATTTTTTCTATATGGCTTAACCGCTCATGCCATAATTTATAATCAAAATTGGACGTACTTTTTAAATAATTTATAAAGCTTTTACTTACAGTAAACTCCAGCGTAAATAGATTATTTTGCGGTTTACCTGTCATCACAGTCTTACCATGATGGCTTAATTTTTACCTCGGATTCACAGAAGTTTACCGAGTATTCTGCTTGCTGAATTTTGAAAACAGATAACAGATTGTACGGTACATCAGGGCTGTATAATACGCTTTTCATTTTTATTTGGACTCCCAAATTGTTGGTTACGACGATGATCCCTCTTTTCGTTATAGTAATAAAGGCTCCACTCTTTGCAATAGAGATCTTGATGGGTGTCTTCAAGTATGTAAATGTGTCGGTTAGATCTTCCCGATTTATGAAATGGTCGGACGCTCCCGAATCCAGTAAGAACGAAATTTTGTTTCCACCATTTTCTGACTGGACGTTTCCAACCGTAAATGCAAATCGAATTTCCTCCTGTGGTTCAGCCTTGAATGCTTTGAGTTGTCTTAGGTTTTTTTCAGCAACGTTTTTGTTGTCCAAACTTTTCAAAAATAGTGGCACTCATTTTTGTAATGTTCTTTTTTTTTTTTTTTTAGTAATTCCGCGATGGGTTCTTGATATTTGCGAAACTCTATATCGTATCTTTTTACATCATTATTTCTTCGCTAGACATTAAGTATCTTTTAAGTTGTATCAATATTTTCATTATTGAATTTTGATGATGATCAATGACTCGTATGGAAAAAAATCTGTTTTGTCAAAGATTCCGGTTTTACGTTATTTAATTACGAATCGGACAAATACTCAATCAAAACGCTTTTCGCGGTTGATTCCGATTTCTCCCACTTATTGTCAGGGGCTGGCGGTTCCGGATTATCGATCACATGAATCACTTTAAGTTCATTTAGAAAACTACGGATTCTAAATTTCCAGATGTTATAATTTTCACCGTTGAAAGATTGAATGTTTCTTTCAATTTTGGAATTTCCCATTTTGGCTTATTAATTAAAAGTTCATTTCAAATTCCAAATGTAATCAACTGAAAATTATCACCAAGAAACACTTAACCACTCACTTAAACTTAGCACCAACTAAAATTGATTTCACTTATAAATTTTGTTTATTTCTTTTTATTTATTTATTTAATCAATTGCGTAAACTGGGCTCCATAACCTGTTAGGATTATTGGATATTCTGGATTGTGGTTTATGTTTCTTTTAATAATAATTACACAGTTTTAAAATATAGAAAATTATATTTTATTTGAGGAGCTTCGAAAGATATGTCCTTACACGTTGAGGCTGTCTTATGCGACTTGTTATCCTTACATTTATTTTGGAGATATATATATGAACTTGCCAGTTGTCCATCATAAAACCATAGCCAGAGGCTAGTACCTCTATGAGTCATGACTCCAATTTGTCACATTCGAGTGTCGCTAACAGTAAGTGAGTAATAAAGTTAAATTCCTTATTTTCAAGGATAAATAACGAAAACATAAATATTTTCACACAATAGAAACCTTTCTCTAAACCCTTACAATTTAACAAGCTGTTAAATAATAAAAATAACATTCTTAAAAGAGTAGATTTTTGAAGACAAACTTTAATATTTCAACAGGAAGTTAATCTTACTAATCGTAAACCGATTGAGACAATTTAAAAAGCGTGGGTCGGTACTTTTGAACGTGACCTAATATTCGGTGTACATAGTAGCTTAGTAGCTTGGAAAATTTGCCACAAATAATATTATATTATTATTATAATATATATAACTTATCATCAGCTTTAAGGAATAAATTATCAAACAACGAATAAATCTATAAAGCAATAGAAAAACAGATTCTAATGAATATTAAAATTTTTTGTAAAAACTAAATCATTACCATTTCCCCATTAAACTCAGGAATATTCTTTTAATATAATAATAATAATTATTGATGAAATAAGTGTTCGTGTTGTCACCGGTATTAAGCAACGGTTAATTCTTCTATTCTTATTTAATGAGGATAAAAGATCCAATTTTACATTATACAATGTAAAATGATGAATGTTACAATTTTTTATGGTATATTTGTTCCAAATATTTGGAAATGTAATCAATATCCTTCCCATCTCTCTATAGATATCTCTCTATCGTCAAATATTGCAACAGGACTTTTGTGTTGTGTTTTCAGAGTAATTTGAGAACGGTAATTTTTTGTAAAAATGAGTGTTAGAGCCCTTTAATTGATAAGATTAGGAGGCTTATTTCTCCATTAAGTTATAGCTATAGAAAATTTCATTCAAAAAAGGTTTCAAAAAGCACGGCTTGCAAAGTCCAATTGCCAACAGTCTTGCAGTGCAATCGAACGTTGGTTCGATATAAAAATATTTCTGCTCCTTTAATCTGATATATTTTAATTTGTTTACCAATATGCATGAGGCTATCCTCAAAGGACTTGATTTTTGACTTTACATTAGTTCGCCGCTCTTTGGGACAGAATGAAGTTCAAAAACAATTTTTTTTCTTTATTAATATTTTTTAAGCCCCACATCAGGTATTTGATAAATCTCCCAATTCTAAAATAAACTTATAGTTTTCACTTACGACATATATCTGTATTTTAAGGAGTTAAATACTTATTTTTGTCGAGTTAATGGAAAATAACGCCTGGAAAAATATTTCAACAGCCTATCATTGTTCGTGTTTTCATATGATGTAAGGACGGTAGTAATTTTTGGATTATTTATGGGATAAATTCTTTCCATTATATTTTGAACGCACCTATCGGTAGTAGTAGTGGGTTTTATTGTTTTATAGGACATTAATGTTCGTGTTTTTTAATGAATTAAGGAATGGTTAAATTTTTTTTGGAAAGTTATCCCTTGGCAACTCGAAGAACATATTTATAAGAGTTAAATTAACTTGAAAGATTACTGCGACCATAGAAAACATCCATCCCTCATCTAATTCTGCAAATATGTTTAAATACCTTGAGAAAGTAAATGTCCGAAAATAGCAATAGGTCGTATGTTTTTATGTGAACGAGAAATTTTGAGCCCGGAAATTTTTTTATAATAATAAGTATTGGAGTCCGTTGTTGATAAAATGAGCAAGTTTTATTAACAAATTTTGATCGCTTCTAATGTGTTTAGTGATAAAATTTTTTTCCTGGATTTCTCTGATGTTCTCTGTTTTTCCACTAGTTGTTTGATTTCTCGTTCTTGCCCCAATTCTGTGAGTCAGTAAAATCCGTCAAAATCCGAACAAATCTGTAAAGCAATAGAAAAACAGATTCTAATGAATATTATAATTGTTTGTAAAAACTAAATCATTATTATTTCCCCATTAAAGTCTAATATACAGGAATATTCCTTTAATATAATAATAATAATTATTGATGACATTTGTGTTCGTGTTGTCATTGGTATTAAGCAACGGTTAATTCTTCTATTCTTATTTAATGAGGATAAAGGTCCCTTAACAATTTTTTATGATATATTTGTTCCAAATATTTGGTAATGTAATCAATATCCTTCCCATCTCTCTATATCTCTCTATCGTCAAATATTGCAACAGGACTTTTGTGTTGTGTTTTCTAAGTAATTTGAGAACGGTAATTTTTTGGAAAATGAGTGTTAGAGCCCTTTAATTGATAAGATTAGGAGGCTTATTTCTCCATTTAGTTATAGCTATAGAAAATTTCATTAAAAAAAGGTTTCGAAAAGCACGGCTTGCAAAGTCCAATTGCCAACAGTCTTGCAGTGCAATCGAACGTTGGTTCGATATAAAAATATTTCTGCTCCTTTAATCTGATATATTTTAATTTGTTTAACAATATGCATGAGGCTATCCTCAAAGGACTTGATTTTTGACTTTACATTAGTTCGCCGCTCTTTGGGACAGAATGAAGTTCAAAAACAATTTTTTATCTTTATTAATATTTTTTAAGCCCCATATCAGGTATTTGATAAATCTCCCAATTCTAAAATAAACTTATAGTTTTCACTAACGACATATATCTGTATTATAAGGAGTTAAATACCTAATTTTTGTCGAGTTAATGGAAAATAACGCCTGGAAAAATATTTTAACAGCCTATCATTGTTCGTGTTTTCATATGATGTAAGGACGGTAGTAATTTTTGGATTATTTATGGGATAAATTCTTTCCATTGTATTTTGAACGCACCTATCGGTAGTAGTAGTGGATTTTATTGTTTTATAGGACATTAATGTTCGTGTTTTTAATGAATTAAGGAATGGTTAAATTTTTTTTGGAAAGTTATCACTTGGCAACTCGAAGGACATATTTATAAGAGTTTAATTAACTTGAAAGATTACTGCGACCATAGAAAACATCCATCCCTCATCTTATTCTGCAAATATGTTTAAATACCTTGAGAAAAGTAAATGTCCGAAAATAGCAATAGGTCGTATGTTGTTATGTGAACGAGAAATTTTGAGCCCGGAAATTTTTTTATAATAATAAGTATTGGAGTCCGTTGTTGATAAAATGAGCAAGTTTTATTAACAAATTTTGATCGCTTCTAATGTGTTTAGTGATAAAATTTTTTTCCTGGATTTCTCTGATGTTCTCTGTTTTTCCACTAGTTGTTTGATTTCTCGTTCTTGCCCCAATTCTGTGAGTCAGTAAAATCCGTCAAAATCCGAACAAATCTGTAAAGCAATAGAAAAACAGATTCTAATGAATATTATAATTGTTTGTAAAAACTAAATCATTATTATTTCCCCATTAAAGTCTAATATACAGGAATATTCCTTTAATATAATAATAATAATTATTGATGACATTTGTGTTCGTGTTGTCATTGGTATTAAGCAACGGTTAATTCTTCTATTCTTATTTAATGAGGATAAAGGTCCCTTAACAATTTTTTATGATATATTTGTTCCAAATATTTGGTAATGTAATCAATATCCTTCCCATCTCTCTATATCTCTCTATCGTCAAATATTGCAACAGGACTTTTGTGTTGTGTTTTCTAAGTAATTTGAGAACGGTAATTTTTTGGAAAATGAGTGTTAGAGCCCTTTAATTGATAAGATTAGGAGGCTTATTTCTCCATTTAGTTATAGCTATAGAAAATTTCATTAAAAAAAGGTTTCGAAAAGCACGGCTTGCAAAGTCCAATTGCCAACGGTCTTGCAGTGCAATCGAACGTTGGTTCGATATAAAAATATTTCTGCTCCTTTAATCTGATATATTTTAATTTGTTTAACAATATGCATGAGGCTATCCTCAAAGGACTTGATTTTTGACTTTACATTAGTTCGCCGCTCTTTGGGACAGAATGAAGTTCAAAAACAATTTTTTATCTTTATTAATATTTTTTAAGCCCCATATCAGGTATTTGATAAATCTCCCAATTCTAAAATAAACTTATAGTTTTCACTAACGACATATATCTGTATTATAAGGAGTTAAATACCTAATTTTTGTCGAGTTAATGGAAAATAACGCCTGGAAAAATATTTCAACAGCCTATCATTGTTCGTGTTTTCATATGATGTAAGGACGGTAGTAATTTTTGGATTATTTATGGGATAAATTCTTTCCATTGTATTTTGAACGCACCTATCGGTAGTAGTAGTGGATTTTATTGTTTTATAGGACATTAATGTTCGTGTTTTTAATGAATTAAGGAATGGTTATAGTTTTTTTGGAAAGTTATCCCTTGGCAACTCGAAGGACATATTTATAAGAGTTAAATTAACTTGAAAGATTACTGCGACCATAGAAAACATCCATCCCTCATCTTATTCTGCAAATATGTTTAAATACCTTGAGAAAAGTAAATGTCCGAAAATAGCAATAGGTCGTATGTTGTTATGTGAACGAGAAATTTTGAGCCCGGAAATTTTTTTATAATAATAAGTATTGGAGTTTGTTGTTGATAAAATGAGAAAGTTTTATTAGCAAATTTTGATCGCTTCTAATGTGTTTAGTGATAAAATTTTTTTCCTGGATTTCTCTGATGTTCTCTGTCTGTTTCCACTAGTTGTTTGATTTCTCGTTCTTGCCCCAATTCGTTGAGTCTAAGTCCCATCTAAGGTTTTTTATAAATCTCCCAATTCTAAAATATACTTATAGTTTTCACTAACGATTTATATTTGTATTATAAGGAGTTAAATACCTTATTTTTGTCGTTTTTGTGAAATATAACGCCTGGCAAAATATTTCGATAGCGAATAAAATAATTTAAGGAATTATAGGGAGCTCATCTTTGAAGTATGATTTGGTATCACATCTGGACCGTATCATACGGAAAACACATTTTTTCCCATCAGAAATAGCATTTGTTATAAAATGTATACATATATATAAAACTATGGTATATGTACTTTGAATTTCTATTTTTTACAAACTGACAATTTTGTTGCTATGTCTTTACTGCATCCCAATACTCGGTTTGGAGTATTCGATTGCAAACATAATTTTTCATTGTTTAATTTTTTAGGAAAGCTTGTTTGTATTTTTTTCTCGTTTTTTGACGTTAGAGGGGTTAGGGATGTGATTTAATTTTGTTCAAATCAAACAAATAGAAATCTAATTGTTTTACCAATTTTTACCTTTTTAAGGAAACGTTTAAGTGAAACGTTTTTATTCTTAATTTGTGGACCAAATATTTTTATTATTTTGATCATTATTTAGCACCCTTATCTGAGTTATGTTGATAACAGCACTATTTTTAGCCCGAGAATGAGGGGCTTTTTACCTTTTGTAAGTGTAAGTCATGTAAACGAGTTCTTTGTTTATTACACATTTTGTTGACTTCTTGATTTAAGTTTTTAACGAGACATGGAAGTGTTAAGGGCTTGCTGGGGACAGGATTGTCCCCTTTCCAGAGTACTTTTAGAATAGAATTTAGTGAGGAAAAGTTTTGTTAGAACGTGATTCAAAAATCACAATTAATTTTAAGAATGTTGACAAAGCGAGTGTTAAATTAAACTCACAATAATTTCAACTCGTTTGGTTACCCTTGTTGTCTCTTTTACTTATTTAGCTCGAAAAGTTAGTTAACAACTTTTTTTTTGTAAAACTTTTATAAAAATGTATTGACATATGTATTAAATATATTTATTTAAATTTTCCTACTTTATAAATGTAATTGTAATTTGAACTAACTATTATGAATTTCAAGTGTAATTATCGTTTCAAAAGTCAACCAAGATGTAAAAGTATTGAAAGTTGTTACAACTTTTTACTACTTTTTTTTTGTATAATTTGTTGTTAAATGTATGAACGATCATTTTTCTATTTATTTTCCAATTATATGAGAATTAGTTATTTGAATACCTTTGCTTAATATTTATCCTACCTTTTTTATTGCATATTTCAGAGCTTTTGTATGAAAACATTATTTAAATTAAAGGTTAAGCAAATTTTTCTTCAAAATGAAAAAACTTTGGGCCACAATAAATTTGTTAGAAAGTCAGAAAAATTTTTGATTTCAAAAGTAAATTTGGTTTGGTAGCGGGTAAAATATTCAATCTATGGATATTTTGCTTCAGGAAGTTGAACGCTCCTGCCATCGCGAGTTCCTCAGGTCCGTAGCGACTAGAAATGCCAAATCTAGTTGCTTCGTTCTAATGAGTATGATTTCAAGAAATCTGTAATTATTAATTATTTGTTTTTTCTTTAACAAAGATTAATACTGCAAACATATATAGAATTTTTGCTAATTCAGCACAAAAATTAATGATAAATCCAGATTATATATCATACCTTGTAATCATGTGTTAACATACTGGAAAAGAACAGCGAAGAAGCCGTGCTTCAAATGTTGTGATATACTAAATGGTTTTACATGTCGCCATGCCCCCCACTTCGTCGGGGCAGATTTAAGAGTACATTCTGCAATTGGATTTACGAAGAACGCAAAACCCTAAGGTTTCCCAAACCAATGAAAAATTTCAAAAAAAAATTCTTATTTCTTCGGAATTAAAATCAGCTATCGAGAGTCTATCCAACTACAACGCCCAAAATGAAATGTTTCTGATATGTCAGGTGGACTACATGCCCTACCACAGAAGAGCAACTAGCTACCGGTTGGATAACGGCACGGAAAAGAATGAAATACGAGTTAATAACCGACAATGTCGCAAAAAACATTACTCCAGAGGCAGTCGACAGAACGAATATCCCCTCGAAACTCAACGGTTTGAGAATCAAAACCCGAAAACATGTGAAGGTGCTCTTGAATGAAAGGTGGAGAGCAACCCCGAAAAAATTACATATGGTCCGGGATAATATCTGGGAACGCGCTGCGTCCCTCGATTTCCAATGCTGACTACCCCTTTAGACCAGATTTAAAGTTGGACACACCGTATTCTCGTATTGACAAGTTTTTTGAAAACGTCTTAATCTGTTCCACATCAAACTGTCATCTTGTCGACTTGTTGCTGTCTTACCATTGCCAATCGCATTGATACAATGCTTAATTCCTGAGTAAGGTAATGGTTATTTAGTTATAATAATACATTTTCTTCATTAACACATTATCTCTTCTATATTGATCTCAGGAAGTTTTAAAGAAGAGTCCTTGATATTCACGCCGCCCAACTGCAACCTGCCGTTCAACATCAACACCAACATCAATTCACCAGGATCGAGGTACATTACAATTTCAGTCATCGACATTTTTTCGTAATCAGCTGTTTCATCACGAAGATTCTTCAAAAAGTAAGGAACATTTAAAATTGTATTAAGTTTTAGATGAAAAAAACATTGTAGTATAAATATATAATTAATAAATTCCTTAGCTAATTAAAAAAAAAAACAAAATATATATTTTATTTAATGAAATTTAATTAAAAAATATATAATGTGAAATCTACTATCGACAAAATGTTTAAAATTTCACATAGTAGCGGTTATAATTAGTTTCGAATATTCCAATCTTTTCAAGGCAATATCGTGCTCTATACCACCGCCACGATCATAAGGTTGTTATTTTTTTCATCATTACTAAATTTGATTTTTTTATTAACAATTATATTTTAAAATGATTTAATAAGCGAAAGCCGTTTAAACATTTTTTAAATTAGAATTTTTATAATTCATCGTTGTATGCGTTGATACAAATTATATTATTTTTAATTTTGTAAGAGGACCTGCATTTTCAAATGCATTTGAATATAGTCAACTTTTTTTGTAGGATAAGGATTTAGTTCCGTTCTCCGTTAGATAAACTTAGCTTAGTTTATTATGACCCAGATAAACGAAAATTTCTACCCCTTTATAAAGCGGAAAATTCTTCAAAATGCAACTATGTGTATTTATTTAGAGATTAGACTAAAGAATTGGTATGATATACCGTTTTCATAACTACCAGTATTGTTGATTAATAAATAAGACGTTGCTCAATAGATACCTATAATAAATTTTTTGAGTTTGGGAACAATAAGTGCCTTAAAAACCAAATATATTTGTAAAATTAAAAATTGATTTATGAATAGCTTCTTTTGAATTGTTAACGGGTACAATATTTATCATGTTTTTCACTTCAGGAAGATGATAGTTCCTGCCATCGTGAGCTCATCTTCAAGGAACGATTTGGTATCACATATAAATCTTGCTATGCAGATAAAAACATTGTAAAGTTCAAATTGTTTCTGTAGGGCTTGAGCTGTGATTTAATTTTGTTCAAACTAAACAAATGGAAAATTTGTAACTTAGCTTCTCGTTCGAACTCAGCTTAAGATAAATAAAAATTGGTTAAGAGATATTTTTTTTGTTGTATCTTAGGATTATGAATTTTATCATATTTTCTTCATGTACACTAATTTTTATCATACCGAAATGTAGTTAATCCTTAACATTTCTTTAACAAATCCGGTCGAAGAAAATGTTTGGACACATAGGAAATATATATAATGAATTGTTCTTGTTGTTGACAATAAGAGTATTAATCAAGGATTTTAGTCAAAATTGATTGTCCTCCTCGTTGTTTAACTCAGAATGTAATAAATGTATCTGCCTTATAATTGGCCAGTTTTTAATTGAGATACAAAACTTAAATTTTTCTCTAGACCATGACATTTTATTCCCATATTCTTTTATTTATAGAAACAGGGTTTTTTATGAAAATAAATGTCAAGATTGCAAAGCACTGTTTGTAATGATTACTATGAGTAGTTATGCATGGCAATTGCCTTTAATTGCAAATTTTGTCGTATACTTTTTAACTAATTGGAAACGGGTGAAATTTATTCCTCGTATTTCACTTCAGAAAGCAGAACGTTCCTTCCATCGTGAGTTCATCAACGAGGTCCGATTTGGTGATGTATCCAAATCGTACCTCGTAAATAAAATAGTTTTTATTTAACTTGCAAAATGGCACGTCTGTCTTAACTTCAAGTTTTCTTTCTTTGAAAATCTAGGGTAGTGTATTTTTTTTTTCAGGAAAAAAAAAAACCAAAACAATTAACCATAAAAATGTTTTTCTGCTAGTAGCGATTAAAGCACAACAGCTTATACAAAGATAGGCTGGAAAAATATTTTTTCTCTTGTAACGTATTTTGATAAGTAACCGGACGTCTTGTTGGAAAGTAGCTTAGGATTAAGTTGAAAGTATTTAGTGTTGGAATTTTTTTTTTGATATCGTATATCATTTAGTTTCTGGTTTCATTATTAATATTGGTAGTATTGAAATAATTTGTATGTGTTTCACTTCAGGAAGCTGAACGTTCTTGCCATCGTGAGTTCATCCACGTGGTCTGATTTGGTGATATATCCAAATCGTTCCTCGTAAATATAATATTTTTTATTTAACTTGCGAAATGGCACGTCTGTTTTTACTTCTAGTTTTCTTTCTTTGAATAGCTAGGGGAGTGTATCTATTTTTTTCCAGGAAAAAAAATCAAAACAATTAACCAAAATATTTTTTCCTGCTAGTAGCGAATAAAGCACAACAGCTTATACAAAGATAGGCTGGAAAAATATTTTTTCTCTTGTAACGTATTTTGATAAGTAACCGGACGTCTTGTTGGAAAGTAGCTTAGGATTAAGTTGAAAGTATTTAGTGTTGGAATTTTTTTTTTGATATCGTATATCATTTAGTTTCTGGTTACATTATAAATATTGGTAGTGGGTGAAATAATTTTCATGTGCTTCACTTCAGGAAGCTGAACGTTCCTGCCATCGTGAGTTCATCCACGTGGTCCAATTTCTTGATGTATCCAAATCGTATCTCGTAAATAAAATAGTTTTTATTTATCTTGCAAAATGGCACGTCTGTTTTTTTTTCTAGTTTTCTTTCTTTGAATAGCTAGGGGAGTGTATCTATTTTTTCCAGGAAAAAAACGAAAACAGCTCACCAAATTAATTTTTTCCTGCTAGTAGCGAATAAAGCACAACAGCTTATACAAAGATAGGCTGGAAAAATATTTTGTCTTTTGTAACGTATTTTGATAAATAACCGGACGTCTTGTTGGAAAGTAACTTAGGATTAAGTTGAAAGTATTTAGTGTTGGAATTTTTTTTTTGATATCGTATATCATTTAGTTTCTGGTTACATTATAAATATTGGTAGTGGGTGAAATAATTTTCATGTGTTTCACTTCAGGAAGCTGAACGTTCCTGCCATCGTGAATTCATCCACGTGGTCCGATTTGGTGATGTATCCAAATCGTTCCTCGTAAATATAATATTTTTTATTTAACTTGAGAAATGGCACGTCTGTTTTTACTTCTAGTTTTCTTTCTTTGAATAGCTAGGGGGGTGTATCTATTTTTTTCCAGGAAAAAAAATCAAAACAATTAACCAAAAAAATTTTTTGTCTGCTAGTAGCGAATAAAGCACAACAGCTTATACAAAGATAGGCTGGAAAAATATTTTTTCTCTTGTAACGTATTTTGATAAGTAACCGGACGTCTTGTTGGAAAGTAGCTAAGGCTTAAGTTGAAAGTATTTAGTGTTGGATTTTTTTTTTTGTATATCGTATATCATTTAGTTTCTGGTTACATTATAAATATTGGTAGTGGGTGAAATAATTTGTTTGTGTTTCACTTCAGGAAGCTGAACGTTCCTGCCATCGTGAGTTTATCCACGAGGTCCGATTTGGTGATGTATCCAAATCGTACCTCGTAAATAAAATAGTTTTTATTTGCCTTGCGAAATGTCTGTTTTAGCTTCAAGTTTTCTTTCTTTGAATAGCTAGGGGAGTGTATCTATTTTTTTCCAGAAAAAAAAAACCAAAACAGTTCACCAAACTAATTTTTTCCTGCTAGTAGCGAATAAAGCACAACAGCTTATACAAAGATAGGCTGGAAAAATATTTTTTCTCTTGTAACGTATTTTGATAAGTAACCGGACGTCTTGTTGGAAAGTAGCTTAGGATTAAGTTGAAAGTATTTAGTGTTGGAATTTTTTTTTTGATATCGTATATCATTTAGTTTCTGGTTACGTTATAAATATTGGTAGTGGGTGAAATAATTTTCATGTGTTTCACTTCAGGAAGCTGAACGTTCCTGCCATCGTGAGGTCATCCACGAGGTCCGATTTGGTGATGTATCCAAATCGTACCTCGTAAATAAAATAGTTTTTATTTAACTTGAGAAATAGCACGTCTGTTTTTACTTCTAGTTTTCTTTCTTTGAATAGCTAGGGGAGTGTATCTATTTTTTTCCAGGAAAAAAAAATCAAAATAGTTCACCAAACTAATTTTTTCCTGCTAGTAGCGAATAAAGCACAACAGCTTATACAAAGATAGTCTGGAAAAATATTTTTTCTCTTGTAACGTATTTTGATAAGTAACCGGACGTCTTGTTGGAAAGTAGCTTAGGATTGAGTTGGAAGGATTTAGGGTTGGAATTTTTTTTTTTTGATATCGTATATCATTTAGTTTCTGGTTACATTATAAATATTGGTAGTGGGTGAAATAATTTTCATGTGTTTTACTTCAGGAAGCTGAACGTTCCTGCCATCGTGAGTTCATCCACGTGGTCCGATTTGGTGGCACGTCTGTTTTTACTTCTAGTTTTCTTTCTTTGAATAGCTAGGGGGGTGTATCTATTTTTTTCCAGGAAAAAAACGAAAACAGTTAACCATAACAATGTTTTCCTGCTAGGAGCGAATAAAGCACAACAGCTTGTATAAAGTTAGGCTGGAAAAATATTTTTTCTCTTGTAACGTATTTTGATAAGTAACCGGACGTCTTGTTGGAAAGTAGCTTAGGATTGAGTTGGAAGTATTAAGGGTTGGAATTTTTTTTTTGATATCGTATATCACTTAGTTTCTGGTTACATTATAAATATTGGTAGTGGGTGAAATAATTTTCATGTGCTTCACTTCAGGAAGCTGAACGTTCCTGCCATCGTGAGTTCATCCACGAGGTACGATTTGGTGATGTATCCAAATCGTACCTCGTAAATAAAATAGTTTTTATTTAACTTGAGAAATAGCACGTCTGTTTTTACTTCTAGTTTTCTTTCTTTGAATAGCTAGGGGAGTGTATCTATTTTTTCCAGGAAAAAAAATCAAAATAGTTCACCAAACTAATTTTTTCCTGCTAGTAGCGAATAAAGCACAACAGCTTATACAAAGATAGTCTGGAAAAATATTTTTTCTCGTGTAACGTATTTTGATAAGTAACCGGACGTCTTGTTGGAAAGTAGCTAAGGATTAAGTTGAAAGTATTTAGTGTTGGAATTTTTTTTTTGTATATCGTATATCATTTAGTTTCTGGTTACATTATAAATATTGGTAGTGGGTGAAATAATTTTCATGTGTTTCACTTCAGGAAGCTGAACGTTCCTGCCATCGTGAGTTCATCCTTGAGGTCCGATTTGGTGATGTATCCAAATTGTACCTCGTAAATAAAATAGTTTTTATTTAACTTGAGAAATAGCACGTCTGTTTTTACTTCTAGTTTTCTTTCTTTGAATAGCTAGGGGATTGTATCTATTTTTTTCCAGGAAAAAAAATCAAAATAGTTCACCAAACTAATTTTTTCCTGCTAGTAGCGAATAAAGCACAACAGCTTGTATAAAGTTAGGCTGGAAAAATATTTTTTCTCTTGTAACGTATTTTGATAAGTAACCGGACGTCTTGTTGGAAAGTAACTTAGGATTAAGTTGAAAGTATTTAGTGTTGGAATTTTTTTTTGATATCGTATATCATTTAGTTTCTGGTTACATTATAAATATTGGTAGTGGGTGAAATAATTTTCATGTGTTTCACTTCAGGAAGCTGAACGTTCCTGCCATCGTGAGTTCATCCACGTGGTCCGATTTGGTGATGTATCCAAATCGTTCCTCGTAAATATAATATTTTTTATTTAACTTGAAAAATGGCACGTCTGTTTTTACTTCTAGTTTTCTTTCTTTGAATAGCTAGGGGGGTGTATCTATTTTTTTCCAGGAAAAAAAATCAAAACAATTAACCAAAAAAATTTTTTGTCTGCTAGTAGCGAATAAAGCACAACAGCTTATACAAAGATAGGCTGGAAAAATATTTTTTCTCTTGTAACGTATTTTG
This sequence comes from Sisyra nigra, assembly GCA_958496155.1. Lineage (NCBI taxonomy): Eukaryota > Metazoa > Arthropoda > Insecta > Neuroptera > Sisyridae > Sisyra > Sisyra nigra. The sequence continues at coordinate 19,734,874 of OY292319.1, read as the reverse complement.
ATAAGTAACCGGACGTCTTGTTGGAAAGTAGCTAAGGATTAAGTTGAAAGTATTTAGTGTTGGAATTTTTTTTTTTATATCGTATATCATTTAGGTACTGGTTTCATTATTAATATTGGTAGTATTGAAATAATTTGTATGTGTTTCACTTCAGGAATCTGAACGTTCCTGCCATCGTGAGTTCATCCACGTGGTCCAATTTCGTGATGTATCCAAATCGTACCTCGTAAATAAAATAGTTTTTATTTAACTTGAGAAATAGCACGTCTGTTTTTACTTCTAGTTTTCTTTCTTTGAATAGCTAGGGGAGTGTATCTATTTTTTTCCAGGAAAAAAAAATCAAAATAGTTCACCAAACTAATTTTTTCCTGCTAGTAGCGAATAAAGCACAACAGCTTGTATAAAGTTAGGCTGGAAAAATATTTTTTCTCTTGTAACGTATTTTGATAAGTAACCGGACGTCTTGTTGGAAAGTAACTTAGGATTAAGTTGAAAGTATTTAGTGTTGGAATTTTTTTTTGATATCGTATATCATTTAGTTTCTGGTTACATTATAAATATTGGTAGTGGGTGAAATAATTTTCATGTGTTTCACTTCAGGAAGCTGAACGTTCCTGCCATCGTGAGTTCATCCACGTGGTCCGATTTGGTGATGTATCCAAATCGTTCCTCGTAAATATAATATTTTTTATTTAACTTGAAAAATGGCACGTCTGTTTTTACTTCTAGTTTTCTTTCTTTGAATAGCTAGGGGGGTGTATCTATTTTTTTCCAGGAAAAAAAATCAAAACAATTAACCAAAAAAATTTTTTGTCTGCTAGTAGCGAATAAAGCACAACAGCTTATACAAAGATAGGCTGGAAAAATATTTTTTCTCTTGTAACGTATTTTGATAAGTAACCGGACGTCTTGTTGGAAAGTAGCTTAGGATTAAGTTGAAAGTATTTAGTGTTGGAATTTTTTTTTTGATATCGTATATCATTTAGTTTCTGGTTACATTATAAATATTGGTAGTATTGAAATAATTTGTATGTGTTTCACTTCAGGAATCTGAACGTTCCTGCCATCGTGAGTTCATCCACGTGGTCCAATTTCGTGATGTATCCAAATCGTATCTCGTAAATAAAATAGTTTTTATTTATCTTGCAAAATGGCACGTCTGTTTTTTTTTCTAGTTTTCTTTCTTTGAATAGCTAGGGGAGTGTATCTACTTTTTTTCCAGGAAAAAAAAATCAAAATAGTTCACCAAACTAATTTTTTCCTGCTAGTAGCGAATAAAGCACAACAGCTTATACAAAGATAGTCTGGAAAAATATTTTTTCTCTTGTAACGTATTTTGATAAGTAACCGGACGTCTTGTTGGAAAGTAGCTTAGGATTAAGTTGAAAGTATTTAGTGTTGAAATTTTTTTTTTGATATCGTATATCATTTAGTTTCTGGTTACGTTATAAATATTGGTAGTGGGTGAAATAATTTTCATGTGTTTCACTTCAGGAAGCTGAACGTTCCTGCCATCGTGAGGTCATCCACGAGGTCCGATTTGGTGATGTATCCAAATCGTTCCTCGTAAATATAATATTTTTTATTTAACTTGAAAAATGGCACGTCTGTTTTTACTTCTAGTTTTCTTTCTTTGAATAGCTAGGGGGGTGTATCTATTTTTTTCCAGGAAAAAAAATCAAAACAATTAACCAAAAAAATTTTTTGTCTGCTAGTAGCGAATAAAGCACAACAGCTTATACAAAGATAGGCTGGAAAAATATTTTTTCTCTTGTAACGTATTTTGATAAGTAACCGGACGTCTTGTTGGAAAGTAGCTAAGGATTAAGTTGAAAGTATTTAGTGTTGGAATTTTTTTTTTTATATCGTATATCATTTAGGTACTGGTTTCATTATTAATATTGGTAGTATTGAAATAATTTGTATGTGTTTCACTTCAGGAATCTGAACGTTCCTGCCATCGTGAGTTCATCCACGTGGTCCAATTTCGTGATGTATCCAAATCGTACCTCGTAAATAAAATAGTTTTTATTTAACTTGAGAAATAGCACGTCTGTTTTTACTTCTAGTTTTCTTTCTTTGAATAGCTAGGGGAGTGTATCTATTTTTTTCCAGGAAAAAAAAATCAAAATAGTTCACCAAACTAATTTTTTCCTGCTAGTAGCGAATAAAGCACAACAGCTTGTATAAAGTTAGGCTGGAAAAATATTTTTTCTCTTGTAACGTATTTTGATAAGTAACCGGACGTCTTGTTGGAAAGTAACTTAGGATTAAGTTGAAAGTATTTAGTGTTGGAATTTTTTTTTGATATCGTATATCATTTAGTTTCTGGTTACATTATAAATATTGGTAGTGGGTGAAATAATTTTCATGTGTTTCACTTCAGGAAGCTGAACGTTCCTGCCATCGTGAGTTCATCCACGTGGTCCGATTTGGTGATGTATCCAAATCGTTCCTCGTAAATATAATATTTTTTATTTAACTTGAAAAATGGCACGTCTGTTTTTACTTCTAGTTTTCTTTCTTTGAATAGCTAGGGGGGTGTATCTATTTTTTTCCAGGAAAAAAAATCAAAACAATTAACCAAAAAAATTTTTTGTCTGCTAGTAGCGAATAAAGCACAACAGCTTATACAAAGATAGTCTGGAAAAATATTTTTTCTCTTGTAACGTATTTTGATAAGTAACCGGACGTCTTGTTGGAAAGTAGCTTAGGATTAAGTTGAAAGTATTTAGTGTTGAAATTTTTTTTTTGATATCGTATATCATTTAGTTTCTGGTTACGTTATAAATATTGGTAGTGGGTGAAATAATTTTCATGTGTTTCACTTCAGGAAGCTGAACGTTCCTGCCATCGTGAGGTCATCCACGAGGTCCGATTTGGTGATGTATCCAAATCGTTCCTCGTAAATATAATATTTTTTATTTAACTTGAGAAATAGCACGTCTGTTTTTTTTTCTAGTTTTCTTTCTTTGAATAGCTAGGGGAGTGTATCTACTTTTTTTCCAGGAAAAAAAAATCAAAATAGTTCACCAAACTAATTTTTTCCTGCTAGTAGCGAATAAAGCACAACAGCTTATACAAAGATAGTCTGGAAAAATATTTTTTCTCTTGTAACGTATTTTGATAAGTAACCGGACGTCTTGTTGGAAAGTAGCTTAGGATTAAGTTGAAAGTATTTAGTGTTGAAATTTTTTTTTTGATATCGTATATCATTTAGTTTCTGGTTACGTTATAAATATTGGTAGTGGGTGAAATAATTTTCATGTGTTTCACTTCAGGAAGCTGAACGTTCCTGCCATCGTGAGGTCATCCACGAGGTCCGATTTGGTGATGTATCCAAATCGTTCCTCGTAAATATAATATTTTTTATTTAACTTGAAAAATGGCACGTCTGTTTTTACTTCTAGTTTTCTTTCTTTGAATAGCTAGGGGGGTGTATCTATTTTTTTCCAGGAAAAAAAATCAAAACAATTAACCAAAAAAATTTTTTGTCTGCTAGTAGCGAATAAAGCACAACAGCTTATACAAAGATAGTCTGGAAAAATATTTTTTCTCTTGTAACGTATTTTGATAAGTAACCGGACGTCTTGTTGGAAAGTAGCTTAGGATTAAGTTGAAAGTATTTAGTGTTGGAATTTTTATTTTGATATCGTATATCATTTAGTTTCTGGTTACATTATAAATATTGGTAGTGGGTGAAATAATTTTCATGTGTTTCACTTCAGGAAGCTGAACGTTCCTGCCATCGTGAGTTCATCCACGTGGTCCGATTTGGTGATGTATCCAAATCGTACCTCGTAAATAAAATATTTTTTATTTTACTTGCGAAATGGCCCGTCTGTTTTAACTTCAAGTTTTCTTTCTTTGAAAATCTAGGGTAGTGTATTTTTTTTTTCAGGAAAAAAAAAACCAAAACAATTAACCATAAAAATGTTTTCCTGCTAGTAGCGATTAAAGCACAACAGCTTATACAAAGATAGGCTGGAAAAATATTTTTTCTCTTGTAACGTATTTTGATAAGTAACCGGACGTCTTGTTGGAAAGTAGCTTAGGATTGAATTGATGTTGATTCGGTTTGGATTTCTTTGTATAAGATTGTATATCATTTAGTTTCTGGGTACATTTTTAATATTGGTAGTGGGTGAAATAATTTTCATGTGTTTCACTTCAGGAAGGTGAACGTTTCTGCCATCGTGAGTTCATCCACGAGGTCCGATTTGGTGATGTATCATAATCGTACCTCGTAAATAAAATATTTTTTATTTTACTTGCGAAATGGCCCGTCTGTTTTAACTTCAAGTTTTCTTTCTTTGAAAATCTAGGGGAGTGTATTTTTTTTTCTAGGAAAAAAAAACCAAAACAGTTAGCCATAAATAGTTTTCCTGCTAGTAGCGATTAAAGCACAACAGCTTATACAAAGATAGGCTGGAAAAATATTTTTTCTCTTGTAACGTATTTTGATAAGTACCCGGACGTCTTGTTGGAAAGTAGCTTAGGATTAAATTGATGTTGATTCGGTTTGGATTTCTTTGTTTGATATTGTATATCATTTAGTTTCTGGGTACATTTTTAATATTGGTAGTGGGTGAAATAATTTTCATGTGTTTCACTTCAGGAAGCTGAACGTTCCTGCCATCGTTAGTTCATCCACGAGGTCCGATTTGGTGATGTATCCAAATCGTTCCTCGTAAATATAATATTTTTTATTTAACTTGAGAAATGGCACGTCTGTTTTTACTTCTAGTTTTCTTTCTTTGAATAGCTAGGGGAGGGTATCTATTTTTTCCAGGATAAAAAAACCAAAACAGTTAGCCATAAAAATGTTTTCCTGCTAGTAGCGATTAAAGCACAACAGCTTATACAAAGATAGGCTGGAAAAATATTTTTTCTCTTGTAACGTATTTTGATAAGTAACCGGACGTCTTGTTGGAAAGTAGCTTAGGGTTAAATTGATGTTGATTCGGTTTGGATTTCTTTGTTTGATATTGTATATCATTTAGTTTCTGGGTACATTTTTAATATTGGTAGTGGGTGAAATAATTTTCATGTGTTTCACTTCAGGAAGCTGAACGTTCCTGCCATCGTTAGTTCATCCACGAGGTCCGATTTGGTGATGTATCCAAATCGTTCCTCGTAAATATAATATTTTTTATTTAACTTGAGAAATGGCACGTCTGTTTTTACTTCTAGTTTTCTTTCTTTGAATAGCTAGGGGAGGGTATCTATTTTTTCCAGGATAAAAAAACCAAAACAGTTAGCCATAAAAATGTTTTCCTGCTAGTAGCGATTAAAGCACAACAGCTTATACAAAGATAGGCTGGAAAAATATTTTTTCTCTTGTAACGTATTTTGATAAGTAACCGGACGTCTTGTTGGAAATTAGCTTAGGATTGAATTGATGTTGATTCGGTTTGGATTTCTTTGTTTGATATTGTATATCATTTAGTTTCTGGGTACATTTTTAATATTGGTAGTGGGTGAAATAATTTTCATGTGTTTCACTTCAGGAAGGTGAACGTTTCTGCCATCGTGAGTTCATCCACGAGGTCCGATTTGGTGATGTATCATAATCGTACCTCGTAAATAAAATATTTTTTATTTTACTTGCGAAATGGCCCGTCTGTCTTAACTTCAAGTTTTCTTTCTTTGAATAGCTAGGGGAGTGTATCTATTTTTTTCCAGGAAAAAAAAACCAAATCAGTTCACCAAACTAATTTTTTCCTGCTAGTAGGGAATAAAGCACAACAGCTTATACAAAGAAAGGCTGGAAAAATATTTTTTCTCTTGTAACGTATTTTGATAAGTAACCGGACGTCTTGTTGGAAAGTAGCTTAGGATTAAGTTGAAAGTATTTAGTGTTGGAATTTTTATTTTGATATCGTATATCATTTAGTTTCTGGTTACATTATAAATATTGGTAGTGGGTGAAATAATTTTCATGTGTTTCACTTCAGGAAGGTGAACGTTTCTGCCATCGTGAGTTCATCCACGAGGTCCGATTTGGTGATGTATCCAAATCGTACCTCGTAAATAAAATATTTTTTATTTTACTTGCGAAATGGCCCGTCTGTCTTAACTTCAAGTTTTCTTTCTTTGAAAATCTAGGGTAGTGTATTTTTTTTTTTCAGGAACAAAAAAACCAAAACAATTAACCATAAAAATGTTTTCCTGCTAGTAGCGATTAAAGCACAACAGCTTATACAAAGATAGGCTGGAAAAATATTTTTTCTCTTGTAACGTATTTTGATAAGTAACCGGACGTCTTGTTGGAAAGTAGCTTAGGATTGAATTGATGTTGATTCGGTTTGGATTTCTTTGTTAAATATTGTATATCATTTAGTTTCTGGGTACATTTTTAATATTGGTAGTGGGTGAAATAATTTTCATGTGTTTCACTTCAGGAAGGTGAACGTTTCTGCCATCGTGAGTTCATCCACGAGGTCCGATTTGGTGATGTATCCAAATCGTACCTCGTAAATAAAATATTTTTTATTTTACTTGCGAAATGGCCCGTCTGTCTTAACTTCAAGTTTTCTTTCTTTGAAAATCTAGGGTAGTGTATTTTTTTTTTCAGGAAAAAAAAACCAAAACAATTAACCATAAAAATGTTTTCCTGCTAGTAGCGATTAAAGCACAACAGCTTATACAAAGAAAAGCTGGAAAAATATTTTTTCTCTTGTAACGTATTTTGATAAGTAACCGGACGTCTTGTTGGAAAGTAGCTTAGGATTGAATTGATGTTGATTCGGTTTGGATTTCTTTGTTAAATATTGTATATCATTTAGTTTCTGGGTACATTTTTAATATTGGTAGTGGGTGAAATAATTTTCATGTGTTTCACTTCAGGAAGGTGAACGTTTCTGCCATCGTGAGTTCATCCACGAGGTCCGATTTGGTGATGTATCCAAATCGTACCTCGTAAATAAAATATTTTTTATTTTACTTGCGAAATGGCCCGTCTGTTGTAACTTCAAGTTTTCTTTATTTGAATAGCTAGGGGAGTGTATCTATTTTTTTCCAGGAAAAAAAACCAAAACAGTTCACCAAACTAATTTTTTCCTGCTAGTAGGGAATAAAGCACAACAGCTTATACAAAGAAAGGCTGGAAAAATATTTTTTCTCTTGTAACGTATTTTGATAAGTAACCGGACGTCTTGTTGGAAAGTAGCTTAGGATTAAGTTGAAAGTATTTAGTGTTGGAATTTTTATTTTGATATCGTATATCATTTAGTTTCTGATTACATTATAAATATTGGTAGTGGGTGAAATAATTTTCATGTGTTTCACTTCAGGAAGCTGAACGTTCCTGCCATCGTGAGTTCATCCACGTGGTCCGATTTGGTGATGTATCCAAATCGTACCTCGTAAATAAAATATTTTTTATTTTACTTGCGAAATGGCCCGTCTGTTTTAACTTCAAGTTTTCTTTCTTTGAAAATCTAGGGTAGTGTATTTTTTTTTTCAGGAAAAAAAAAACCAAAACAATTAACCATAAAAATGTTTTCCTGCTAGTAGTGATTAAAGCACAACAGCTTATACAAAGATAGGCTGGAAAAATATTTTTTCTCTTGTAACGTATTTTGATAAGTAACCGGACGTCTTGTTGGAAAGTAGCTTAGGATTAAATTGATGTTGATTCGGTTTGGATTTCTTTGTTTGATATTGTATATCATTTAGTTTCTGGGTACATTTTTAATATTGGTAGTGGGTGAAATAATTTTCATGTGTTTCACTTCAGGAAGGTGAACGTTTCTGCCATCGTGAGTTCATCCACGAGGTCCGATTTGGTGATGTATCATAATCGTACCTCGTAAATAAAATATTTTTTATTTTACTTGCGAAATGGCCCGTCTGTCTTAACTTCAAGTTTTCTTTCTTTGAAAATCTAGGGTAGTGTATTTTTTTTTTCAGGAAAAAAAAAACCAAAACAATTAACCATAACAATTTTTTCCTGCTAGTAGCGATTAAAGCACAACAGCTTATACAAAGATAGGCTGAAAAAATATTTTTTCTCTTGTAACGTATTTTGATAATTAACCGGACGTCTTGTTGGAAAGTAGCTTAGGATTAAATTGATGTTGATTCGGTTTGGATTTCTTTGTTTGATATTGTATATCATTTAGTTTCTGGGTACATTTTTAATATTGGTAGTGGGTGAAATAATTTTCATGTGTTTCACTTCAGGAAGGTGAACGTTTCTGCCATCGTGAGTTCATCCACGAGGTCCGATTTGGTGATGTATCATAATCGTACCTCGTAAATAAAATATTTTTTATTTTACTTGCGAAATGGCCCGTCTGTCTTAACTTCAAGTTTTCTTTCTTTGAAAATCTAGGGTAGTGTATTTTTTTTTTCAGGAAAAAAAAAACCAAAACAATTAACCATAACAATTTTTTCCTGCTAGTAGCGATTAAAGCACAACAGCTTATACAAAGATAGGCTGAAAAAATATTTTTTCTCTTGTAACGTATTTTGATAATTAACCGGACGTCTTGTTGGAAAGTAGCTTAGGATTAAATTGATGTTGATTCGGTTTGGATTTCTTTGTTTGATATTGTATATCATTTAGTTTCTGGGTACATTTTTAATATTGGTAGTGGGTGAAATAATTTTCATGTGTTTCACTTCAGGAAGCTGAACGTTCCTGCCATCGTGAGTTCATCCACGTGGTCCGATTTGGTGATGTATCCAAATCGTACCTCGTAAATAAAATATTTTTTATTTTACTTGCGAAATGGCCCGTCTGTTTTAACTTCAAGTTTTCTTTCTTTGAAAATCTAGGGGAGTGTATTTTTTTTTCTAGGAAAAAAAAACCAAAACAGTTAGCCATAAAAATGTTTTCCTGCTAGTAGCGATTAAAGCACAACAGCTTATACAAAGATAGGCTGGAAAAATATTTTTTCTCTTGTAACGTATTTTGATAAGTACCCGGACGTCTTGTTGGAAAGTAGCTTAGGATTAAATTGATGTTGATTCGGTTTGGATTTCTTTGTTTGATATTGTATATCATTTAGTTTCTGGGTACATTTTTAATATTGGTAGTGGGTGAAATAATTTTCATGTGTTTCACTTCAGGAAGGTGAACGTTTCTGCCATCGTGAGTTCATCCACGAGGTCCGATTTGGTGATGTATCATAATCGTACCTCGTAAATAAAATATTTTTTATTTTACTTGCGAAATGGCCCGTCTGTCTTAACTTCAAGTTTTCTTTCTTTGAAAATCTAGGGTAGTGCATTTTTTTTTTCAGGAAAAAAAAAACCAAAACAATTAACCATAACAATTTTTTCCTGCTAGTAGCGATAAAAGCACAACAGCTTATACAAAGATAGGCTGGAAAAATATTTTTTCTCTTGTAACGTATTTTGATAAGTAACCGGACGTCTTGTTGGAAAGTAGCTTAGGATTGAATTGATGTTGATTCGGTTTGGATTTCTTTGTTTGATATTGTATATCATTTAGTTTCTGGGTACATTTTTAATATTGGTAGTGGGTGAAATAATTTTCATGTGTTTCACTTCAGGAAGGTGAACGTTTCTGCCATCGTGAGTTCATCCACGAGGTCCGATTTGGTGATGTATCCAAATCGTACCTCGTAAATAAAATATTTTTTATTTTACTTGCGAAATGGCCCGTCTGTCTTAACTTCAAGTTTTCTTTCTTTGAAAATCTAGGGGAGTGTATTTTTTTTTCTAGGAAAAAAAAACCAAAACAGTTAGCCATAAAAATGTTTTCCTGCTAGTAGCGATAAAAGCACAACAGCTTATACAAAGATAGGCTGGAAAAATATTTTTTCTCTTGTAACGTATTTTGATAAGTAACCGGACATCTAGTTGGAAAGTAGCTTAGGATTAAATTGATGTTGATTCGGTTTGGATTTCTTTGTTTGATATTTTATATCATTTAGTTTCTGGGTACATTTTTAATATTGGTAGTGGGTGAAATAATTTTCATGTGTTTCACTTCAGGAAGGTGAACGTTTCTGCCATCGTGAGTTCATCCACGAGGTCCGATTTGGTGATGTATCCAAATCGTACCTCGTAAATAAAATATTTTTTATTTTACTTGCGAAATGGCCCGTCTGTCTTAACTTCAAGTTTTCTTTCTTTGAAAATCTAGGGTAGTGTATTTTTTTTTCTAGGAAAAAAAAACCAAAACAGTTAGCCATAAAAATGTTTTCCTGCTAGTAGCGATAAAAGCACAACAGCTTATACAAAGATAGGCTGGAAAAATATTTTTTCTCTTGTAACGTATTTTGATAAGTAACCGGACGTCTTGTTGGAAAGTAGCTTAGGATTAAATTGATGTTGATTCGGTTTGGATTTCTTTGTTTGATATTGTATATCATTTAGTTTCTGGGTACATTTTTAATATTGGTAGTGGGTGAAATAATTTTCATGTGTTTCACTTCAGGAAGGTGAACGTTTCTGCCATCGTGAGTTCATCCACGAGGTCCGATTTGGTGATGTATCCAAATCGTACCTCGTAAATAAAATATTTTTTATTTTACTTGCGAAATGGCCCGTCTGTCTTAACTTCAAGTTTTCTTTCTTTGAAAATCTAGGGGAGTGTATTTTTTTTTCTAGGAAAAAAAAACCAAAACAGTTAGCCATAAAAATGTTTTCCTGCTAGTAGCGATAAAAGCACAACAGCTTATACAAAGATAGGCTGGAAAAATATTTTTTCTCTTGTAACGTATTTTGATAAGTAACCGGACATCTTGTTGGAAAGTAGCTTAGGATTAAATTGATGTTGATTCGGTTTGGATTTCTTTGTTTGATATTGTATATCATTTAGTTTCTGGGTACATTTTTAATATTGGTAGTGGGTGAAATAATTTTCATGTGTTTCACTTCAGGAAGGTGAACGTTTCTGCCATCGTGAGTTCATCCACGAGGTCCGATTTGGTGATGTATCCAAATCGTACCTCGTAAATAAAATATTTTTTATTTTACTTGCGAAATGGCCCGTCTGTCTTAACTTCAAGTTTTCTTTCTTTGAAAATCTAGGGTAGTGTATTTTTTTTTCAGGAAAAAAAAAACCAAAACAATTAACCATAAAAATGTTTTCCTGCTAGTAGCGATTAAAGCACAACAGCTTATACAATGATAGGCTGGAAAAATATTTTTTCTCTTGTAATGTATTTTGATAAGTAACCGGACGTCTTGTTGGAAATTAGCTTAGGATTGAATTGATGTTGATTCGGTTTGGATTTCTTTGTTTGATATTGTATATCATTTAGTTTCTGGGTACATTTTTAATATTGGTAGTGGGTGAAATAATTTTCATGTGTTTCACTTCAGGAAGGTGAACGTTTCTGCCATCGGGAGTTCATCCACGAGGTCCGATTTGGTGATGTATCCAAATCGTACCTCGTAAATAAAATATTTTTTATTTTACTTGCGAAATGGCCCGTCTGTCTTAACTTCAAGTTTTCTTTCTTTGAAAATCTAGGGGAGTGTATTTTTTTTTCTAGGAAAAAAAAAACCAAAACAGTTAGCCATAAAAATGTTTTCCTGCTAGTAGCGATAAAAGCACAACAGCTTATACAAAGATAGGCTGGAAAAATATTTTTTCTCTTGTAACGTATTTTGATAAGTAACCGGACATCTTGTTGGAAAGTAGCTTAGGATTAAATTGATGTTGATTCGGTTTGGATTTCTTTGTTTGATATTGTATATCATTTAGTTTCTGGGTACATTTTTAATATTGGTAGTGGGTGAAATAATTTTCATGTGTTTCACTTCAGGAAGGTGAACGTTTCTGCCATCGTGAGTTCATCCACGAGGTCCGATTTGGTGATGTATCCAAATCGTACCTCGTAAATAAAATATTTTTTATTTTACTTGCGAAATGGCCCGTCTGTCTTAACTTCAAGTTTTCTTTCTTTGAAAATCTAGGGTAGTGTATTTTTTTTTCAGGAAAAAAAAAACCAAAACAATTAACCATAAAAATGTTTTCCTGCTAGTAGCGATTAAAGCACAACAGCTTATACAATGATAGGCTGGAAAAATATTTTTTCTCTTGTAATGTATTTTGATAAGTAACCGGACGTCTTGTTGGAAATTAGCTTAGGATTGAATTGATGTTGATTCGGTTTGGATTTCTTTGTTTGATATTGTATATCATTTAGTTTCTGGGTACATTTTTAATATTGGTAGTGGGTGAAATAATTTTCATGTGTTTCACTTCAGGAAGGTGAACGTTTCTGCCATCGGGAGTTCATCCACGAGGTCCGATTTGGTGATGTATCCAAATCGTACCTCGTAAATAAAATATTTTTTATTTTACTTGCGAAATGGCCCGTCTGTTTTAACTTCAAGTTTTCTTTCTTTGAAAATCTAGGGGAGTGTATTTTTTTTTTCAGGAAAAAAAAACCAAAACAGTTAGCCATAAAAATGTTTTCCTGCTAGTAGCGATTAAAGCACAACAGCTTATACAAAGATAGGCTGGAAAAATATTTTTTCTCTTGTAACGTATTTTGATAAGTAACCGGACGTCTTGTTGGAAAGTAGCTTAGGATTAAATTGATGTTGATTCGGTTTGGATTTCTTTGTTTGATATTGTATATCATTTAGTTTCTGGGTATATTTTTAATATTGGTAGTGGGTGAAATAATTTTCATGTGTTTCACTTCAGGAAGGTGAACGTTTCTGCCATCGTGAGTTCATCCACGAGGTCCGATTTGGTGATGTATCCAAATCGTACCTCGTAAATAAAATATTTTTTATTTTACTTGCGAAATGGCCCGTCTGTCTTAACTTCAAGTTTTCTTTCTTTGAAAATCTAGGGTAGTGTATTTTTTTTTTCAGGAAAAAAAAACCAAAACAGTTAGCCATAAAAATGTTTTCCTGCTAGTAGCGATTAAAGCACAACAGCTTATACAAAGATAGGCTGGAAAAATATTTTTTCTCTTGTAACGTATTTTGATAAGTAACCGGACGTCTTGTTGGAAAGTAGCTTAGGATTAAATTGATGTTGATTCGGTTTGGATTTCTTTGTTTGATATTGTATATCATTTAGTTTCTGGGTACATTTTTAATATTGGTAGTGGGTGAAATAATTTTCATGTGTTTCACTTCAGGAAGGTGAACGTTTCTGCCATCGTGAGTTCATCCACGAGGTCCGATTTGGTGATGTATCCAAATCGTACCTCGTAAATAAAATATTTTTTTTTTTACTTGCGAAATGGCCCGTCTGTCTTAACTTCAAGTTTTCTTTCTTTGAAAATCTAGGGTAGTGTATTTTTTTTTTTTCAGGAAAAAAAAAACCAAACCAATTAACCATAAAAATGTTTTCCTGCTAGTAGCGATTAAAGCACAACAGCTTATACAAAGATAGGCTGAAAAAATATTTTTTCTCTTGTAACGTATTTTGATAAGTAAACGGACGTCTTGTTGGAAAGTAGCTTAGGATTGAATTGATGTTGATTCGGTTTGGATTTCTTTGTTTGATATTGTATATCATTTAGTTTCTGGGTACATTTTTAATATTGGTAGTGGGTGAAATAATTTTCATGTGTTTCACTTCAGGAAGGTGAACGTTTCTGCCATCGTGAGTTCATCCACGAGGTCCGATTTGGTGATGTATCCAAATCGTACCTCGTAAATAAAATATTTTTTATTTTACTTGCGAAATGGCCCGTCTGTTTTAACTTCAAGTTTTCTTTCTTTGAAAATCTAGGGGAGTGTATTTTTTTTTTCAGGAAAAAAAAACCAAAACAGTTAGCCATAAAAATGTTTTCCTGCTAGTAGCGATTAAAGCACAACAGCTTATACAAAGAAAAGCTGGAAAAATATTTTTTCTCTTGTAACGTATTTTGATAAGTAACCGGACGTCTTGTTGGAAAGTAGCTTAGGATTGAATTGATGTTGATTCGGTTTGGATTTCTTTGTTAAATATTGTATATCATTTAGTTTCTGGGTACATTTTTAATATTGGTAGTGGGTGAAATAATTTTCATGTGTTTCACTTCAGGAAGGTGAACGTTTCTGCCATCGTGAGTTCATCCACGAGGTCCGATTTGGTGATGTATCCAAATCGTACCTCGTAAATAAAATATTTTTTATTTTACTTGCGAAATGGCCCGTCTGTCTTAATTTCAAGTTTTCTTTCTTTGAAAATCTAGGGTAGTGTATTTTTTTTCCAGGAAAAAAAAAAACCAAAACAGTTAACCATAAAAATGTTTTCCTGCTAGTAGCGATTAAAGCACAACAGCTTATACAAAGATAGGCTGGAAAAATATTTTTTCTCTTGTAACGTATTTTGATAAGTAACCGGACGTCTTGTTGGAAAGTAGCTTAGAATTGAATTGATGTTGATTCGGTTTGGATTTCTTTGTTTGATATTGTATATCATTTAGTTTCTGGGTACATTTTTAATATTGGTAGTGGGTGAAATAATTTTCATGTGTTTCACTTCAGGAAGGTGAACGTTTCTGCCATCGTGAGTTAATCCACGAGGTCCGATTTGGTGATGTATCCAAATCGTACCTCGTAAATAAAATATTTTTTTTTTTACTTGCGAAATGGCCCGTCTGTCTTAACTTCAAGTTTTCTTTCTTTGAAAATCTAGGGTAGTGTATTTTTTTTTTTTCAGGAAAAAAAAAACCAAACCAATTAACCATAAAAATGTTTTCCTGCTAGTAGCGATTAAAGCACAACAGCTTATACAAAGATAGGCTGAAAAAATATTTTTTCTCTTGTAACGTATTTTGATAAGTAAACGGACGTCTTGTTGGAAAGTAGCTTAGGATTGAATTGATGTTGATTCGGTTTGGATTTCTTTGTTTGATATTGTATATCATTTAGTTTCTGGGTACATTTTTAATATTGGTAGTGGGTGAAATAATTTTCATGTGTTTCACTTCAGGAAGGTGAACGTTTCTGCCATCGTGAGTTCATCCACGAGGTCCGATTTGGTGATGTATCCAAATCGTACCTCGTAAATAAAATATTTTTTATTTTACTTGCGAAATGGCCCGTCTGTTTTAACTTCAAGTTTTCTTTCTTTGAAAATCTAGGGGAGTGTATTTTTTTTTTCAGGAAAAAAAAACCAAAACAGTTAGCCATAAAAATGTTTTCCTGCTAGTAGCGATTAAAGCACAACAGCTTATACAAAGATAGGCTGGAAAAATATTTTTTCTCTTGTAACGTATTTTGATAAGTAACCGGACGTCTTGTTGGAAAGTAGCTTAGGATTAAATTGATGTTGATTCGGTTTGGATTTCTTTGTTTGATATTGTATATCATTTAGTTTCTGGGTATATTTTTAATATTGGTAGTGGGTGAAATAATTTTCATGTGTTTCACTTCAGGAAGGTGAACGTTTCTGCCATCGTGAGTTCATCCACGAGGTCCGATTTGGTGATGTATCCAAATCGTACCTCGTAAATAAAATATTTTTTATTTTACTTGCGAAATGGCCCGTCTGTCTTAACTTCAAGTTTTCTTTCTTTGAAAATCTAGGGTAGTGTATTTTTTTTTTCAGGACAAAAAAAAACCAAAACAATTAACCATAAAAATGTTTTCCTGCTAGTAGCGATTAAAGCACAACAGCTTATACAAAGATAGGCTGGAAAAATATTTTTTCTCTTGTAACGTATTTTGATAAGTAACCGGACGTCTTGTTGGAAAGTAGCTTAGGATTGAATTGATGTTGATTCGATTTGGATTTCTTTGTTAAATATTGTATATCATTTAGTTTCTGGGTACATTTTTAATATTGGTAGTGGGTGAAATAATTTTCATGTGTTTCACTTCAGGAAGGTGAACGTTTCTGCCATCGTGAGTTCATCCACGAGGTCCGATTTGGTGATGTATCCAAATCGTACCTCGTAAATAAAATATTTTTTATTTTACTTGCGAAATGGCCCGTCTGTCTTAACTTCAAGTTTTCTTTCTTTGAAAATCTAGGGTAGTGTATTTTTTTTTTCAGGAAAAAAAAAACCAAAACAATTAACCATAAAAATGTTTTCCTGCTAGTAGCGATTAAAGCACAACAGCTTATACAAAGAAAAGCTGGAAAAATATTTTTTCTCTTGTAACGTATTTTGATAAGTAACCGGACGTCTTTTTGGAAAGTAGCTTAGGATTGAATTGATGTTGATTCGGTTTGGATTTCTTTGTTAAATATTGTATATCATTTAGTTTCTGGGTACATTTTTAATATTGGTAGTGGGTGAAATAATTTTCATGTGTTTCACTTCAGGAAGGTGAACGTTTCTGCCATCGTGAGTTCATCCACGAGGTCCGATTTGGTGATGTATCCAAATCGTACCTCGTAAATAAAATATTTTTTATTTTACTTGCGAAATGGCCCGTCTGTCTTAATTTCAAGTTTTCTTTCTTTGAAAATCTAGGGTAGTGTATTTTTTTTCCAGGAAAAAAAAACCAAAACAGTTAACCATAAAAATGTTTTCCTGCTAGTAGCGATTAAAGCACAACAGCTTATACAAAGATAGGCTGGAAAAATATTTTTTCTCTTGTAACGTATTTTGATAAGTAACCGGACGTCTTGTTGGAAAGTAGCTTAGAATTGAATTGATGTTGATTCGGTTTGGATTTCTTTGTTTGATATTGTATATCATTTAGTTTCTGGGTACATTTTTAATATTGGTAGTGGGTGAAATAATTTTCATGTGTTTCACTTCAGGAAGGTGAACGTTTCTGCCATCGTGAGTTCATCCACGAGGTCCGATTTGGTGATGTATCCAAATCGTACCTCGTAAATAAAATATTTTTTATTTTACTTGCGAAATGGCCCGTCTGTCTTAACTTCAAGTTTTCTTTCTTTGAAAATCTAGGGGAGTGTATTTTTTTTCTAGGAAAAAAAAAACCAAAACAGTTAGCCATAAAAATGTTTTCCTGCTAGTAGCGATTAAAGCACAACAGCTTATACAAAGATAGGCTGGAAAAATATTTTTTCTCTTGTAACGTATTTTGATAAGTAACCGGACGTCTTGTTGGAAAGTAGCTTAGGATTGAATTGATGTTGATTCGGTTTGGATTTCTTTGTTTGATATTGTATATCATTTAGTTTCTGGGTACATTTTTAATATTGGTAGTGGGTGAAATAATTTTCATGTGTTTCACTTCAGGAAGGTGAACGTTTCTGCCATCGTGAGTTCATCCACGAGGTCCGATTTGGTGATGTATCCAAATCGTACCTCGTAAATAAAATATTTTTTATTTTACTTGCGAAATGGCCCGTCTGTCTTAACTACAAGTTTTCTTTCTTTGAAAATCTAGGGGAGTGTATTTTTTTTCTAGGAAAAAAAAAACCAAAACAGTTAGCCATAAAAATGTTTTCCTGCTAGTAGCGATTAAAGCACAACAGCTTATACAAAGATAGGCTGGAAAAATATTTTTTCTCTTGTAACGTATTTTGATAAGTAACCGGACGTCTTGTTGGAAAGTAGCTTAGGATTGAATTGATGTTGATTCGGTTTGGATTTCTTTGTTTAATATTGTATATCATTTAGTTTCTGGGTACATTTTTAATATTGGTAGTGGGTGAAATAATTTTCATGTGTTTCACTTCAGGAAGGTGAACGTTCCTGCCATCGTTAGTTCATCCACGAGGTCCGATTTGGTGATGTATCCAAATCGTTCCTCGTAAATATAATATTTTTTATTTAACTTGAGAAATGGCACGTCTGTTTTTACTTCTAGTTTTCTTTCTTTGAATAGCTAGGGGAGGGTATCTATTTTTTCCAGGATAAAAAAACCAAAACAGTTAGCCATAAAAATGTTTTCCTGCTAGTAGCGATTAAAGCACAACAGCTTATACAATGATAGGCTGGAAAAATATTTTTTCTCTTGTAACGTATTTTGATAAGTAACCGGACGTCTTGTTGGAAAGTAGCTTAGGATTGAATTGATGTTGATTCGGTTTGGATTTCTTTGTTTAATATTGTATATCATTTAGTTTCTGGGTACATTTTTAATATTGGTAGTGGGTGAAATAATTTTCATGTGTTTCACTTCAGGAAGGTGAACGTTTCTGCCATCGTGAGTTCATCCACGAGGTCCGATTTGGTGATGTATCCAAATCGTACCTCGTAAATAAAATATTTTTTATTTTACTTGCGAAATGGCCCGTCTGTCTTAACTTCAAGTTTTCTTTCTTTGAAAATCTAGGGGAGTGTATTTTTTTTTTCAGGAAAAAAAAACCAAAACAGTTAGCCATAAAAATGTTTTCCTGCTAGTAGCGATTAAAGCACAACAGCTTATACAAAGATAGGCTGGAAAAATATTTTTTCTCTTGTAACGTATTTTGATAAGTAACCGGACGTCTTGTTGGAAAGTAGCTTAGGATTAAATTGATGTTGATTCGGTTTGGATTTCTTTGTTTGATATTGTATATCATTTAGTTTCTGGGTATATTTTTAATATTGGTAGTGGGTGAAATAATTTTCATGTGTTTCACTTCAGGAAGGTGAACGTTTCTGCCATCGTGAGTTCATCCACGAGGTCCGATTTGGTGATGTATCCAAATCGTACCTCGTAAATAAAATATTTTTTATTTTACTTGCGAAATGGCCCGTCTGTCTTAACTTCAAGTTTTCTTTCTTTGAAAATCTAGGGTAGTGTATTTTTTTTTTCAGGACAAAAAAAAACCAAAACAATTAACCATAAAAATGTTTTCCTGCTAGTAGCGATTAAAGCACAACAGCTTATACAAAGATAGGCTGGAAAAATATTTTTTCTCTTGTAACGTATTTTGATAAGTAACCGGACGTCTTGTTGGAAAGTAGCTTAGGATTGAATTGATGTTGATTCGATTTGGATTTCTTTGTTAAATATTGTATATCATTTAGTTTCTGGGTACATTTTTAATATTGGTAGTGGGTGAAATAATTTTCATGTGTTTCACTTCAGGAAGGTGAACGTTTCTGCCATCGTGAGTTCATCCACGAGGTCCGATTTGGTGATGTATCCAAATCGTACCTCGTAAATAAAATATTTTTTATTTTACTTGCGAAATGGCCCGTCTGTCTTAACTTCAAGTTTTCTTTCTTTGAAAATCTAGGGTAGTGTATTTTTTTTTTCAGGAAAAAAAAAACCAAAACAATTAACCATAAAAATGTTTTCCTGCTAGTAGCGATTAAAGCACAACAGCTTATACAAAGAAAAGCTGGAAAAATATTTTTTCTCTTGTAACGTATTTTGATAAGTAACCGGACGTCTTTTTGGAAAGTAGCTTAGGATTGAATTGATGTTGATTCGGTTTGGATTTCTTTGTTAAATATTGTATATCATTTAGTTTCTGGGTACATTTTTAATATTGGTAGTGGGTGAAATAATTTTCATGTGTTTCACTTCAGGAAGGTGAACGTTTCTGCCATCGTGAGTTCATCCACGAGGTCCGATTTGGTGATGTATCCAAATCGTACCTCGTAAATAAAATATTTTTTATTTTACTTGCGAAATGGCCCGTCTGTCTTAATTTCAAGTTTTCTTTCTTTGAAAATCTAGGGTAGTGTATTTTTTTTCCAGGAAAAAAAAAACCAAAACAGTTAACCATAAAAATGTTTTCCTGCTAGTAGCGATTAAAGCACAACAGCTTATACAAAGATAGGCTGGAAAAATATTTTTTCTCTTGTAACGTATTTTGATAAGTAACCGGACGTCTTGTTGGAAAGTAGCTTAGAATTGAATTGATGTTGATTCGGTTTGGATTTCTTTGTTTGATATTGTATATCATTTAGTTTCTGGGTACATTTTTAATATTGGTAGTGGGTGAAATAATTTTCATGTGTTTCACTTCAGGAAGGTGAACGTTTCTGCCATCGTGAGTTCATCCACGAGGTCCGATTTGGTGATGTATCCAAATCGTACCTCGTAAATAAAATATTTTTTATTTTACTTGCGAAATGGCCCGTCTGTCTTAACTTCAAGTTTTCTTTCTTTGAAAATCTAGGGGAGTGTATTTTTTTTTCTAGGAAAAAAAAAACCAAAACAGTCAGCCATAAAAATGTTTTCCTGCTAGTAGCGATTAAAGCACAACAGCTAATACAAAGATAGGCTGGAAAAATATTTTTTCTCTTGGCCTAATTGTTCAATCCTTATTTTTTAACCTTTGTAACGGCCCATTGCGATATTGATGGCTCTATTATTTTACAATATCACATAAACATACTTTACTTTTTTGATATCGTCAGTATTTTTGGGGTCCATTGATCGTATCTGATATCGCTATGGAATATTTTATTAACTCAACCATTTGTAAAAACTTTGGTTTCATTTACATAAAATAGTTTGTACTCTGTAATGGCACGTTTACGCCGTCTGCCTGTTTAAACGACCACTATGAAGGAATTTTTATGCTATTCTAGATATAAAGAAGTTGACATATCTAAATGACAAGTTAGACTTTCTAAAAGTTGGTTACTAACTAGTAAATGTTTTGATTTTTTATATTGTTAGTAAAAGTTTGTTATATTAATAGCGTAATTATTTTTTTCCGAAGTATCGGACTACGTATAAATGTCTGTTACATTATATGTAGATTTTTAAGAAAGTTTTTTTGTATTTATTTCTCGTTTTTTTAATTTTGGTGGTTTAAGGCTGGGATTTCATTTTATTCATATCAAACAAATAGAAATATTATTTCTTAACCAATTTTTGTTTCTTTCTAAGGAACGTTTAGATGAAACGTTATTATTCTCAATTTGTGGACCAAATATATTTCTTGTTTTGATTATAATTTAGCACCCTTATTAGACTGAAATAAAATCTTAGATATAAAAGTAACATATAATATACTTTTTTTATACCCTACAATTAGGGGATTTTTACTTTTTATAAGTGTTAGTCAAACAAGTTATTTGTATTTTACAAATTTTGTTGATTTCTTGATTTAGGTTTCTAATGAGACATGAAATTGTTAAGGTCTTGTATTAAGATAGACTGGGGAGTACATTTTCCCCTTTCCAGAATGCTTTTAGAATAGAATTTAGTGAGGAAAAGTCTTGTTAGAACTTGATTCAAAAGTCACAATTAATTTTAAGTATGTTGACAAACCGAGTCTTAAATTAAGCTCACAATAATTTCAACTCGTTTGGTTACCCTTGTTGTCTCTTTTACTTATTTAACTAGAAAAGTTAGTTAACAACTTTTTTTTGTGTAAAATTTTATAAAAATGTATTGACATATGTAATAAATTTTTTTTTATAAATGTTCTTACTTTATAAATGTTAATAAAATTTGAACTAACTATTATGAATTCCAAGTGTCAACCAAAATGTAATAGTATTGAAAGTTTTTACAACTTTTTTTTTTGCATAATTTTTTGTTATCATTTTCCTTTTTAATTTTCCAATTATATGAGTTTTAATTATTTGAATATCTTATCTTATTATTATTATTATTATTTATCTTACCCTTATTAAAGCTTATTTCAGAGCTATTGTATAAAAATATTATTTAAACTAAAGATAAAGCAAATTTGTTATCGAAATGAAGACACTTTGGGCCACAATGAATTTGTTGGAATCTCAGAAAAAATTTTGGCGAAAAACTTTTTGATTTCAAAAGTAAATTTGGTTTGGTAGCGGGTAAATATTCAATCTATGGATATTTTGCTTTAGGAAGTTGAACGCTCCTGCCATCGCGAGTTCCTCATGTCCGTAGCGACTAGAAATGTCTAGTTGCTTCGTCCTAATGAGTATGATTTCAAGAAAATCTGTAATTATTAATTATTTGTTTTTCTTAAAGAAAGATTATTGCCGCAAACTTATATAGAATTATTGCAAATTCAGCACAAATATTAAAGATTAAACCCAAATTATATATCATACCTTGTTCTCATGTGTTAACAAACTGAAAAAGTCTAGTGATTTTTATCTCTTGGGAGCGCCCCGTATAGGACAATTAGTATAAAATAATTTCCATAATGTTTATTCGCTCAAATCCTAAAGCTTCTTTCGTTTTAGTCGTCGAACAATTCCAGCATCAAGGACGTCTTCAATTTCGGAATTTATATGAACTTGCAGCTTTTGGCTATGCCTGATCGCATATCGCCTGGTCTCTTCAGTGACTAGGCTGATCTGTAGGTTACGGTGTAGATCCTTGTTTCGTATACACCAAGGAGCATTTACAATTCCACGTAGTGCTTTGTTCTGGAAGTTTTGGATCATTTCCATGTTTTCTTTTTTAATACAGCCCCATAATTGGATTCCGTACGTCCATACAGGCTTTAGCATCTGTTTATATATCAAGAGCTTGTTCTCGACGGTCAATTCCGTTTCACGCCCAAGGAGCCAGTAGAGCTTTCTGTACCTAATATTGAGCTCGTCTTTTTTCTTTTTAACGTGGTCATCCTCCTTCAACTTAGCGTTCAGATTCATTCCCAAGTATTTGGCTGTGTTAGCATTCGGTACAATTTGTCCATTTATTGTTATGGGTAGAGTGGGTATCTTCTTGTTGGTGAACTTTACATGCGTAAATTTTCCTTCATTCACTTGATGCGCCACTGTTCCGTCCAATCATAAATTTTATTTACAGCATTTTGTAGTTTGGCTGTGGCTTTGTCCGCACTTTCAGCAACTGAAAGAATGGCGGTGTCATCAGCAAAAGTAGTCCCACCCCCACAAGTCCCTTGTGTACAAGAGATACAGTGTTGGTCCTGAGACACTTTCTTGGGGCACTCCTGCTTGATATTTCTTTCATCTTGGAATACTCTTTAACATGTTGAACACGAAAGTGTCTATCCGACAAATAGGAGTTTAAAATCTCAAAATATTGGTGCGGCAAATCTCGATGCAATTTGAAACGTAAGCCGTCATGCCAAACTTTATCAAAAGCCTGGAACAAATATTATTGTCGAAAACATAAATAGAAAAATTGCAAAATAAGCAAAACAATTAAAGGTTAAATCCAGATTATACTTTGTTCACATGTATTTACATAATGGAAAAGAACAGCATCCACGCAATGTTTCAAATGTTGTGATACATTAAAGGTTTTAGATACCATCATTCTGCCCCCTACTTTATCAGGACAGAAATAAGAATATGATCCCAAAATGGATTCACGAAAAACACAAAATCCTAATGTTTCCCAAACCAATAAAACAACTCAAAAGCAAACATTTTCAACTGTTCGGACTTCAAAGCAGCTATCGCGGCTCTATCCAACTACAACACCACAAATGAACTGTTCCGGAAATGCCAGGCGAGACTACATGCTATATCACAGGAGAGCAACCTAGTTATCAATTGAAAAACGGCACACAATGGACTGGATTATTATGAAAAAACCGACAAAGCCAAAAAGAACACTACCGCAGAGGTCTTCGACAGATCGAATATCCTCTTGACATTCAACGACTCCAGATCAAAACCTGAAAACATGTGGCGGTGACGCATCGACACATTCTTGATAGATCGATTCCAAGAATTTGTTTGAAATGTGGCGGCAAACTTAAGGTGATGCACGCTGTCAGTGAGCCCCATTATTTGACTGATAACGAGGTTCTAAGGGATATTATGATAATTCAATTCAATTCATATTCAAAGTGACGCTCAACAACCAATACTATTTTTAGAGCACTTAACAATGACTGAGATTTCTGGAAGTTCTTATTTTAAAAACGTCTAAAAAATTTCTACAACATACCGTCATCTCGACTTCTTGGTATCTTTTCATGGCCAATCAAATTGATACAATGCTAGGAAACAATTATAATTATATTAAGTTTTTGAGGAAAAAATATTGCTCTATAAATAAATAATTAATCCATTAGCTTATTAAAAAAAACAAACATAAATATTAACATTATTATTCATTTAATGAATATAAGTTATAAAATATTTAATTTGAAATCTAAAATCGACGAAATGTTAAACATTTCTCATGGCATCGGTTAAAATTAGTTTCGAATATTCCAATCCTTTGAGGCAATTTCGTTCTCTATAAAACTGCCAAATAATGATACCGTTCTTATTTGTTTATCATTATTAAAATTTGATTTTTTTACAAGCAATATTGAACAAAGAGTTCATAAGTCATAAACGTTTAAACATTATTAACTTGGATTTTTTTTATAATTCAACGTTGTTTGCGTTTAGACAAGTTGTAAATTATTTCAATGTCTGAATATGAACTCATAAGTTTTGTAATAAGGCCGGCATTTTCAAATGAATTTGGATATAGTCAATTTTTTGTAGGATAAGGATTAAGTTTCGTTTTCCGATAGATGAACTTGGCTAAGTAAATATTTACCCAAATAAAAGATCATTTCCCATATAGCCGAATGTGCTTTAAACTGCAAACTCTATGTATATCAAGATCAGACTCCACTTTGATCGGTAGCAGGTGTAATATTTTTCGTGTATTTTGCTTTAGGAAGTAAACGTTCCTGTCATTGTGAGCTCGTAAATTGTAGACACAAAACTAAAAATTTCTAATTGTCTATAGCCCATCAAATATTTCCCCCATTTTCCACTAGTTTTTGAATCAAATTTTTATGGTGAAAATATATGCGAAAAATACGAGCCACCGTTTCTAAGTATTTTTTATGGTCAGGAAATTGGAATCTTTTTCAAAACGCCAATTTCTTTTGAAGACTTTTTATTTAAATGGTAACGGGTGAAATTTATTCCTCGTATTTCACCTCAGGAAGCTGAACGTTCCTGCAACGTGAGTTCATTCACGAGGCCCGACTTGAATAAGTATCCAAATCGTGCCTCGCAAATTTTTTCTTACACTTTTAAAATAGCTCGTTTGTTTTAATTTGTCTTTGCTTCTCTTCGGGACACTAAGGTATGAATGTAATTTGTCCTGAAAAAACCGGTAGAAAAACCATTTCTTACACAGTTTCTCTTCTTTTTTGGGTAATTTTTCAACGAGATCTGGATCGGATAGGTCCTTTTTATTGATAGACTGGGATTTTTTTAACCCTCCCATGAAAACTTTTCAATTAGTAACTTATGAAGAAGGACTTGTTAGTTACGTAGCATAAGGGTGAAATTAAAATTTGTTACGTTTGATAACTTTAATTTTTTACATTTTTCGTTAAAAACGATTTTTTCAATTGTATAATACGAAAGAATAAAAAATGTGGTTATTAGATGGTACTTTAAACAATTTTTTTTTTATTTTGCTAATGACGATAAGAATCGTGTTTTAATGGTGTTAGAATTTCTTTGTGTTTGTATTTTTTTGAAAACTAAACGTAAACTCTTATCCTAAAATTGAATATGTATTATAATGATACCGTTTTTGTGTACTTCTAATAGAAGGATACAAGTTTGTATTTGTCGACTATTACTAAGTAATTTTTGACAATATTTGTCCTTATTGTATAAATTCGAAATTCAAATGTAATATCTAACACCGTGAGTTCATCCACGAGGTATCCATGGATATCATACATCTGAATCGTGTCTTGTATAATATCTGTTCTTCCTTCTCTGAAATAAATTCTTGCTTTATTCGAGTAGAAGAAAATATTTTTCGACCCTCAGAAAACAGAATTTTTTAAATTTTTATTGTTACGTATTGTTGAAAGTGTTTTCTGCTCAGAAACTTGTTGTTATAATTCCATTTGAAATATTGTCTGAAAGCATGTTCTCTAGTTCTTCAAGTTTTCTAAAAAATTGGAGAAAAAAACTAAAAATAGTCACAAATACTATAAAAATATTTATATTTTAAATATTGGAAGTTAATCTTACTAATCGTAAACCGATTGAGACAATTTAAAAAGCGTGGGTCGGTACTTTTGAACGTGACCTAAAATTCGGTGTACATAGTAGCTTGGAAAATTTGCCACAAATAATATTATATTAAACTTATCATCAGCTTTAGGGAATAAATTATCCAAATCCGAACAAATCTGTAATTTTTTGTAAAAATGATTGTAAGAGCCCTTTAATTGATAAGATTAGGAGGCTTATTTCTCCATTAAGTTATAGCTATAGAAAATTTCATTAAAAAAAGGTTTCGAAAAGCACGGCTTGCAAAGTCCAATTGCCAACAGTCTTGCAGTGCAATCGAACGTTGGTTCGATATAAAAATATTTCTGCTCCTTTAATCTGATATATTTTAATTTGTTTAACAATATGCATGAGGCTATCCTCAAAGGACTTGATTTTTGACTTTACATTAGTTCGCCGCTCTTTGGGACAGAATGAAGTTTAAAAACAATTTTTTATCTTTATTAATATTTTTTAAGCCCCATATCAGGTATTGATAAATCTCCCAATTCTAAAATAAACTTATAGTTTTCACTAACGACATATATCTGTATTATAAGGAGTTAAATACCTAATTTTTGTCGAGTTAATGGAAAATAACGCCTGGAAAAATATTTCAACAGCCTATTATTGTTCGTGTTTTCATATGATGTAAGGACAGTAGTAATTTTTTGATTTTTTTTGGAATAAATTCTTTCCATTGTATTTTGAACGCACCTATCGGTAGTAGTAGTGGATTTTATTGTTTTATAGGACATTAATGTTCGTGTTTTTTAATGAGTTAAGGAATGGTTAAATTTTTTTTGGAAAGTTATCCCTTGGCAACTCGAAGGACATATTTATAAGAGTTAAATTAACTTGAAAGATTACTGCGACCATAGAAAACATCCATCCCTCATCTAATTCTGCAAATATGTTTAAATACCTTGAGAAAAGTAAATGTCCGAAAATAGCAATAGGTCGTATGTTTTTATGTGAACGAGAAATTTTGAGCCCGGAAATTTTTTTATAATAATAAGTATTGGAGTCCGTTGTTGATAAAATGAGCAAGTTTTATTAACAAATTTTGATCGCTTCTAATGTGTTTAGTGATTTTTTTCCTGGATTTCTCTGATGTTCTCTGTTTTTCCACTAGTTGTTTGATTTCTCTTTCTTGCCCCAATTCTTTGAGTCTAAGTCCCATCTCAGGTTTTTTTTAAATCTCCCAATTCTTAAATATACTTATAGTTTTCACTAACGATTTATATTTGTATTATAAGGAGTTAAATACCTAATTTTTGTCGTTTTTGTGAAATATAACGCCTGGCAAAATATTTCGATAGCGAATAAAATAATTTAAGGAATCATAGGGAGCTCATATTTGAAGTATGATTTGGTATCACATCTGGACCGTGTCATACGGAAAACACATTTTTTCCCATCAGAAATAGCATTTGTTATAAAATTTATACATATATATAAAACTATGGTATATGTACTTTGAATTTCTATTTTTTACGAACTGACAATTTTGTTGCTATGTCTTTACGGCATCCCAATACTCGGTGTGGAGTATTCGATTGCAAACATAATTTTTCATTGTTTAATTTTTTAGGAAAGCTTGTTTGTATTTTTTTCTCGTTTTTTGACGTTAGAGGGGTTAGGGATGTGATTTAATTTTGTTCAAATCAAACAAATAGAAATCTAATTTTTTTGTCCAATTTTTACCTTTTTAAGGAAACGTTTAGGTGAAACGTTTTTATTCTTAATTTGTGGACCAACTTTTTTATTGTTTTGATCACTATTTAGAACCCTAATCTGAGTTATGTTGATAACGGCACTGTTTTTAGCCCGAGAATGAGGGTTTTTTTACATTTTTAAGTGTAAGTCATGTAAACGAGTTCTTTGTATTTTACACATTTTGTGACTTCTTGATTTAAGTTTCTAACGAGACATGGAAGTGTTAAGGGCTTGCTTGGGACAGGATTGTCCCCTTTTCAGAGTACTTTTAGAATAGAATATAGTAAGGAAAAGTCTTGTTAGAACTTGATTCAAAAGTTACAATTAATTTTAAGAATGTTAACAAAGCGAGTGTTAAATTATATAAAAATGTATTGACATATGTATTAAATTTTTTTTAAAAATGTTCCTACTTAAAAATATAATTGTAATTTGAACTAACTATTATGAATTTCAAGTGTAATTATCGTTTCAAATATCAACCAAAATGTAAAAATATTGAAAGTTGTTACAACTTTTTTTTTGTATAATTTGTTGTTAAATGTATGTACGATCATTTTCCTATTTAATTTTTCAATTATATGAGAATTAATTATTTGAATATCTTAGCTTATTATTTATCTTACCTTTCTTAATGCATATTTCAGAGCTTTTGTATGAAAACAATATTTAAATTAAAGGTTAAGCAAATTTTTCATTGAAATGAATAAACTTTGGGCCACAATGAATTTGTTAGAATCTCAAAAAAAAATTTTAATTCAAAAGTAAATTTGGTTTGGTAGCGGGTAAAATATTCAATCTATGGATATTTTGCTTCAGGAAGTTGAACGCTCCTGCCATCGCGAGTTCCTCAGGTCCGTAGCGACTAGAAATGCCAAATCTAGTTGCTTCGTTCTAATGAGTATGATTTCAAGAAATCTGTAATTATTAATTATTTGTTTTTTCTTTAACAAAGATTAATACTGCAAACATATATAGAATTTTTGCTAATTCAGCACAAAAATTAATGATAAATCCAGATTATATATCATACCTTGTAATCATGTGTTAACATACTGGAAAAGAACAGCGAAGAAGCCGTGCTTCAAATGTTGTGATATACTAAATGGTTTTACATGTAGCCATGCCCCCCACTTGATCGGGGCAGATTTAAGAGTACATTCTGCAATTGGATTTACGAAGAACGCAAAACCCTAAGGTTTCCCAAACCAATGAAAAATTTCAAAAAAAAATTCTTATTTCTTCGGAATTAAAATCAGCTATCGAGAGTCTATCCAACTACAACGCCCAAAATGAAATGTTTCTGATATGTCAGGTGGACTACATGCCCTACCACAGAAGAGCAACTAGCTACCGGTTGGATAACGGCACGGAAAAGAATGAAATACGAGTTAATAACCGACAATGTCGCAAAAACCTTTACTCCAGAGGCAGTCGACAGAACGAATATCCCCTCGAAACTCAACGGTTTGAGAATCAAAACCCGAAAACATGTGAAGGTGCTCTTGAATGAAAGGTGGAGAGCAACCCCGAAAAAAATTACATATGGTCCGGGATAATATCTGGGAACGCGCTGCGTCCCTCGATTTCCAATGCTGACTACCCCTTTAGACCAGATTTAAAGTTGGACACACCGTATTCTCGTATTGACAAGTTTTTTGAAAACGTCTTAATCTGTTCCACATCAAACTGTCCTCTTGTCGACTTGTTGCTGTCTTACCATTGCCAATCGCATTGATACAATGCTTAATTCCTGAGTAAGGTAATGGCTATTTAGTTATAATAATACATTTTCTTCATTAACACATTATCTCTTCTATATTGATCTCAGGAAGTTTTAAAGAAGAGTCCTTGATATTCACTCCGCCCAACTGCAACCTGCTGTTCAACATCAACACCAACATCAATTCGCCAGGATCGAGGTACATCACAATTTCAGTCATCGACATTTTTACGTAATCAGCTGTTTCATCACGAAGATTCTTCAAAAAGTAAGGAACATTTAAAATTGTATTAAGTTTTAGATAAAAAAAACATTGTAGTATAAATATATAATTAATTAATTCCTTAGCTAATTAAAAAAAAAAAAACGAAATATATATTTTATTTAATGAAAATAAATTAAGAAATATTTAATGTGAAATCTACTATCAAATACATGTTTAAAATTTCACATAGTAGCGGTTAAAATTAGTTTCGAATATTCCAATCTTTTCACAGCAATTTCGTTCTCTATACCACCGCCATGATCATATGGTTGTTATTTTTTTCATCATTACTAAATTTGATTTTTTTTATTAACAATTATATTGAACAATAATTTAATAAGCGATAGCCGTTTAAACATTATTAACTTAGAATTTTTATAATTCATCGTTGTATGCGTTGATACAAAATATGTTATTTTTAATTTTGTACGAGGACTTGCATTTTTAAATGCATTTGAATATAGTCAACTTTTTTTGTAGGATAAGGATTTAGTTCCGTTCTCCGTTAGATTAACTTAGCTTAGTTTATTATGACCCAGATAAACAAAAATGTCTACCTCTTTATAAAGCGGAAAGTTCTTCAAAATGCAACTCTGTGTATTTATTTAGAGATTAGACTAAAGACTTGGTATGATGTACCGTTTTCATTACTACCAGTATTGTTGATTAATAAATAAGACGTTGCTCAATAGATACCTATAATACGTTTTTTGAGTTTGGGAACAATAAGTGCCTTAAAAACCAAATATATTTGTAAAGTTAAAAATTGATTTATGAAGGGCTTCTTTTGAATTGTTAACGGGTACAATATTTATCATGTTTTTCACTTCAGGAAGATGATAGTTTCTGCCATCGTGAGCTCATCTTCAAGGAACGATTTGGTATCATCTATAAATCTTGCTATGCAGATAAAAACATTGTAAAATTTACATTGGAAAATGTCTCTGTAGGGCTTGAGCTGTGATTTAATTTTGTTCAAACTAAACAAATGGAGAAGTTGTTACTTAGTTTCTCGTTCAAACTTAGCTTAAGATAAGAAAAAATAATTGGTTAAGCGAGATTTCTATTGTTGTATCTTAGGATTATGAATTTCATCATTTTTTCTACATGTAAACTAGTTTTTATCAGACCGAAATGTAGTTAATCCTTAACATTTCTTTAACAAATCCGGTCGAAGAAAATGTTGGGACACATAGGAAATAAATATAATTGGAAACGGGTGAAATTTATTCCTCGTATTTTACTTCAGAAAGCTGAACGTTCCTGCCACCGTGAGTTCATTCACGAGGCCCGACTTGATTAAGTATCCAAATCGTGTTTCGCAATTTTTTTTTCCATTGTAAAATAGCTCCTTTGTTTTAATTTGTCTTTGCTTCTTTTCGGGACACTAAGGAATAAATATATTTTGTCCTGAAAAAAAAAAACAAAGTAAAAAAGCTATTTCTCATATAGTTTTGTTTTTCTTTTTGACTAATTTTCCAACGAGATCTAGATCGGATAGGTCCTGTTTATTGATATACTGGGACTTTTTTAACCCTCCTTTGAAAACTAATCGATTAGTAACTTACGAAGAAGGTCTTGTTAGTTACGTAGTATTAGGGTGAAATTAAAATTGGTTACGTTTGATAACTTTAATTTTTTTACATTTTTCGTTAAAAACGATTTTTTTATTTGTATAATACGAAAGGATACAAAATGTGGTTTTTAACCGACTTCAAAAAAAGGAGGAGGTTCACAATTCCACTGTATTTTTTGTATTTTTTGTATTTTTTGTATTTGTTTTTTTTTATGTTTGTTACCTCAGAATTTTCGACTGGGTAAAGCAATTTTGATGATTTTTTATTTATTTGAAAGCTAGTGCTTTCTTAGGGGTCCCATTCTAATTTTAAGAAAATCGTTCACTTC
Organism: Sisyra nigra; assembly: GCA_958496155.1. Lineage (NCBI taxonomy): Eukaryota > Metazoa > Arthropoda > Insecta > Neuroptera > Sisyridae > Sisyra > Sisyra nigra. The sequence continues at coordinate 19,703,562 of OY292319.1, read as the reverse complement.
TAAGCGGTTTAAAAATTAGGGATGAAATAATAATTTTTTTCTGGCTTACCCGACCTTGATAGTTTTGTTTTTATTACGTACATCGTACCTTTAAATTATTCACATTCAAATTTGAAGAAAAAAATCCACCCATTAAGGATACAAATATGGGTTGAACTAGTGACTTTTAACTGAATCATCGAATTTTGATGATTTTTTTCTATTGAAAAGATTATTCCAGTCAGTTCTTTCATTACATTTTAAAGAAAAAAAAATTTCAATCCTTAAGAACAAGAGGGGATAATGTGAGTAACTTTTAACATTTGACGGCGCTGCCTCATATGAGCTGAGCGTTTAGTAGGTTTACCCATGTTCAAAGAAATAAATTCAGTCATCAAATTTCAGATCACTAAAAATTGAGAAATAAATACAATTAAAGCAAAATGATAAAACCGACTTTTATATAACTAAAAAAAGCACTAAAAAGTAAAAATATAATTGCGTATCCTTTCAGTGTCTAAAACTTACAAATTATTAGGATGAGATAATGTACAACTATTATTATTTTTGGAGTCAGCTAAGGAAATAAATATTAATGTTCATTTGTAAAAAGGTTTAGTTGGTTTCTGATATTTTGTAGTTTAAAGGTCGCTAGATATTGCCACAGTACTATTACATTCCATAAAAGTTCATTTGAAAAATACATTTCATAAAGTATTCTCGTTTATTACTAACTACCGATAAAGTCGTATTTCTTGACTGATACCAAATCCAAAAATAACAATAGTTGTACATTAACTCATTCTAATAATTTGTAAATTGTAGACACTGCAAGGATACGCCATTATTATTTTACTTTTTAGTGCATTTTTTATTTATTTATTAAAATCGGTTTTTCATTTTTCTATAGTTTTATTTATTAGATGACACTTTAAACATTTTTTTATTTTTATTTTGCGTATGACGTTAAGAATTGTGTTTCGATGGTGTTGAAACTTTTTTGTACCTTTTTTAATAACCTAACGTAAACTCGTTTCCTAATATTGAATTTGTATGATAATGATACCGTTTTTGTGTTCTTCTAATAGAAGGATACAAGTTCGTATTTGTCGACTGTTAAAAATAATTTTTGACAATATTTGTCCTTATTGTATGCATTAGAATGTAATATCAAACATCGTGAGTTCATCCACGACGTATCCATGGGTATGAAGTATCTGAATTGTGTCTTCTGTAATATCTGTTCATCCTTCTCTGAAATAAAATCTTGCTTTCTCCGAATAGAAGAAAAATAATTTACGATTTTCAGAATTTTTAAAATATTTATTGTAACGTAAAGTTGAAAGTATTTTCTCTTCAGAAAGTTGTTGTTATAATTTAATTTGAAATATTATAAGTTTTTAATAGTAGGTACAACTAAACCACACAGATAAATATAATAATAATAATAATATTGATTGAAGACTTTTATGTTCGTGTTTTCAACCGTTTTAAGCAACGGTTAATTTTTTTATTCTTATTTAATGAGGATGAAAGATTCTTTAGCAATTTTTTATGATATATTTGTTCCAATTATTTGGAGTTTTAATCAACATCCTTCCCACCTCTCTTTATGTATCGTCAAATTGTCGTTGTACTTCAAAAAAATTTTGAGGACGGTAATTTTTTGTTAAAAGGAGGATTCGAGCCCTATATTTTATAAGATAAGGAGGTTTAGTTCTTCATTGAGTTATAACCGTCGAAAATTTTATTAAAAAAACATTTCGAAAAGCAGGGCTTGCGAAGTCCAATAGCAAATGGCCGTGCAGTGCTATCGAACGTTGGTTCATATCTAGTTTTCTTGTACCTTAGACATTTCATTTTTTATGCTTTTTCTCTATTGAAAATTTAATCGCATGTCTGAACATGAGATGATATTTTTATTAAAAAACAAAATAATTCTACTCGTTTAGTCTGATATCTTTTAGTTTGTATAACAATATGCATGAGGCTTTTCTCAAAGGACTTGATTTTGACTTTACATTAGTTCGCCGCTCTTTGGGACTGAATGAAAATCAAAAACAATTTTTTATCTTTATTTATATTTTTTTAGCCCCATATCAGGTTTTTGCTAAATCTCCCAATTCTAAAATAAACTTATAGTTTTCACTAACGACTTATATCTTTATTATATTGAGTTAAATACCTAATTTTTGTGGTCTTTTTGGAATATAACGCCTGGCAAAATATTTCAACAGCCTGTTATTGTTCGTGTTTTTATATGATGTTAAGGATGGTTGTAATTTTTTGATTTTTTATGGAATAAATTTTTTTCATTATGTTATGATAGTACCTATAGGTAGTAGAAGTAGTAATTTTTATTGTTTTATAGGACATTAATGTTTGTGTTTTCTATTGAATTAAGGGAAGGTTTAATTTTTTTTTGAGGACTAACCCTTGGTAACTCGAAGGACATATTAATAAGAGTTAAATTAACTTGAAAGGTTACTGCGACCATAGAAAACATCCATACCTCATGCTTTTCTGCAAATATATGTATAAATACCTTGGAATAAGTAAATGTCCGAAAATAGCAATAGGTTGTTTGTTAAGTGTTTGCAAAATAATTTGAGGACGGTAATCTTGTTATAAAAATAAGTATTGGAGTCCGTTGTTGATAAAATGAGAAAGATTTATAAGCAAATTTTAATCGCTTCCAATGCGTTTAATGATGATATTTTTTTCCAGGATTTCTCTGATGTTCTCTTTGTGTTTCCACTAGTTGTGTGATTTCTCTTTTTTGTCCCAATTCTTTTAACAGTCTTCAAACAGAAAATTTAACTTTTTTGTAAAACAGAAAACTTAAGTTATTGCAGATGTAGTTTTTTAGACTATAATGTGTTCGTTATGGTTGGTTACGGGTTGAATAGCTTTAAGTGAAATTTTTCTTTCATGCCCAGTTTGTGACATGATTTTTCGTAAAAAGAAGTTAGCTTTTTACATAATTTGTATTTAATTTTAATTTTGGTAATGGGTGAAATTTCTTTCTCGTATTTCACATCAGGAAGCTGAACCTTTCTGCCATCGTGAGTTCATCCACGGGGCCTGACTTGGTATGGTATCCAAAGCGTGTCTCGCATATAATTTGTTTTTAACTTGTAAAACAGCTTGTATGTTTTAGTTTCTCACTGTTTTTTTCGGAAAGCTAAGTATATGAATGTATTTTGCCTAAAAAAAAAGGTTAAAAACCTGTTTACCAAAAGTTTTATTTTTTATTTTTTCGGTTAATAGAAATAGCTCGTCTGCTTGTGAATGAACAGTTTACAAACAACATAAAATGTTAAAAGGGCCCGCAGTAATTTATACTGGGAGACGATTTGGTCTTCCTTCCCTGAATGTTGATTTTTGTTTGCTTATTGTTGGATTATGGGTCTTATTGGAAATTTTTTCTTGATAATTTCACTTTTTCATTTTTTAGGCTTTATCTCTATGGAAGATTAATTCGTATGCCTGAACATGTGATAGTGTTATAGACCAGATAGAAAAAATAACAGGGCCAAGCCTTGGGCAAGGCTCCCCAAGGCTGGCCTTATTTCACCCGCTACCAATATTTAAAATGTAACCAGAAACTAAAAATTATACAATGTCTCAAACAAAGAAATCGCTGGTCCGAAAAATCATCAGTGCCTAATTCGTTTCTAGCTGGGAAAAAAAGAAATCGATGCACTACCCCAGGTTTTCAAAGAAAGAAAACTTGAAGTTAAAACAGACTTGCCATTTTACAAGTTTTTTTTTCCTCTTTAAATTCTTAAGGAAATCTTAAGGGGCATCTACAAGCTGTAGTGCTTCTTTTCGCTACTAGCAGGAAACATTTTTTTTGGTAAACTGTTGAAATTTGTTGAAAACTGTTGTTCCCAGGAAAAAATTTAATGTAATAATATTTAATAAAAAAAATTAATGTAAATAATACACTCCCCTAGCTTTTCAAAGTAAGAAAACTTGAAGTTAAATCAGACGTGCCATTTTACAAGTTAAATGAAAAATATTTTATTTACGAGGTACGATGAACTCACGATGGCAGGAACGTTCAGCTTCCTGAGGTGAAATAAGAGGAAGAAATTTCACCCATTACCAAAATTTAAATTAAATACAAATTATGTAAAATGTTAACATCTTTTTATGAAAAATAATGTTACAAGCTGTGCATGAACGAAAAATTTCACTAAAGCTATTTAACCCGTAACCAACCATAATGAACACATTATAGTCTAAAAAACTACATCAGCAATAACTAAAGTTTTCTGTTTTACAAAAAAGTTAAATTTTCTGTTTGAAGACAAAGAATTGGGACAAAAAAGAGAAATCACACAACTAGTGGAAACACACAGAGAACATCAGAGAAATCCAGGAAAAAAAATCATCACTACACACATTGGAAGCGATCAAAATTGGCTTATAAATCTTTCTCATTTTATCAACAACGGACTCCAATACTTATTAAAAAAAAAATACCGTCCTCAAATTATTTTGAAAACACATAACAAACGACCTATTGCTATTTTCGGAAGTTTACTTATTTCAAGGTATATTTGCAGAATAAGATGAGGGATAGATGTTTTCTATGGTCGCAGTAACCTTTCAAGTTAATTTAACTCTTATTAGTATGTCCTTCGAGTTACCAAGGGTTAGCCCTCAAAAAAAATTAAACCTTTCCTTAATTCAATAGAAAACACGAACATTAATGTTTTATATAACAATACAAATTACTACTTCGACTAACTATAGGTTCTATTATAATATAATGAATAGAATTTGTTCCATAAAAAATCAAAAAATACAACCATCCTTAACATCATATAAAAACACGAACAATAATAGGCTGTTGAAATATTTTGCCAGGCGTTAAATACCAGTTAAATACCTAATTCTTGTCGTGTTTGTGGAATATACAAACACGACAAGAATTAGGTATTTAACTCCTGTTAATACAGATATAAGTCGTTAGTTAAAACTATAAGTATATTTTAGAATTGGAAGATTAAACAAAAACCTGATATGGGGCATAACAAAAATTAATAAAAATAAAAAATTCTTTTTGATCTTCATTTGTCCCAAAGAGCGTCGAAGTAATGTAAAGTCAAAAATCTAGTCCTTTGAGGAAAGCCTTAGCCATATTGCCATTTAAACTAAAAGACATCAGAATAAAGGAGGAGATTTATTTTGGAAATAAAAATACCATCACATGTTCAGACATGCGATTAAATTTTCCATAGAGATAAGGCTAAAAAAACGTTATGTCTAAGGTACATGAAAACTAGGTATAAACCATTTGTTTGATTGCACTGCACGACCATTGGCAATGGACTTCGCAAGCCGTGCTTTTCGAAACGTTTTTTTAATGAAATTTTCTATGGCTATAACTCAATGAAGAATTAAGCCTTATCTCAGGCATGGGCGAAGGTGACTTCTCGAAGTCCTGAGGACTTCGTACCTGAAGGCCTTTTCTGAACTCCTGCTGTGACCATTTTATATCTCTCTCACTTTCTCTAATACATCCGATGTACATATCTATTTCAACTCTAATAATCCTAGCCATAAAATTGTGAATAGCATTTTATCGCTGGCAATCGAGGGACTTCGAACCAAAAAAACTTCGCCCATTTCTACCTTATCTTATCAAATAAAGGGCTAGAATCCTCATTTTTACGAAAAATTACCGTCTTCAAATTACTTTGAAAACACAATACAAAAGCCCTCTTTCAATATTTGACGATAGAGTGATACAGAGAGGTGGAAAGAATGTTGATTAAAACTCCAAGTCATTGGAACAAATATATCATAAAAAATTGTTAATGAATCGTTTATCTTCATTTAATAAAAATAGAAGAATTAACCGTTACTTAATACCGATGAAAACACGAATATAAATATCCTCAATCAATATTATTATTGGGCCACCTATTGGCGCAGTAGCAAGAGGATCAGTTCTCTCCACTTCATGAGTCAAGTGGTTCTAGGTTCGATTCCCATTGAATCCTTGACTGACTATTCTAGACCTAAGATATACTTGACCAACAGAAAGTTTCTGTGTTTAGACAATCGTGATATGACCTTAGCTGTTAAAGCTACTTAAAACACCCAACAAACAAAAATATTATTATAATTATATTTATCTGTGTGGTTTGGTTGTACCTAAGTACTATTAAAAACTTATAATCTTTAAAATGAAATTATAACAACAACTTAATGAGAAAAAAATATATTCAACTATACAAAACAATAAAAATTTAAAAAAAATATGTTTTCTGAAAGTTGAAAAATATTTTCTTCTATTAGAAGAAAGCAAGAATTTATTTCAGAGAAGGGTGAACAGATATTACAGAAGACACGATTCAAGTAATTGATAGGTACCCATGGATACCTCGTGGATGAACTCACGATTTTATATATTACATTCGAATTTCGAATTCATACAATAAGAACAAATATTGTCAAAAATTACTTGGTAGCAGTCCACAAATACAAACTTGTATCCTTCTAATCGAAGAACACAAAAACGGTATCATTATAATACACATCCAATATTAGGAAAAGAGTTTACGTTTAGTTTTCAAAAAAATACAAACACAACGAAGTTCTAACACCATTAAAACACAATTCTTATCTCTATAAGCAAAATTAAAATAAAAAATTGTTTAAAGTGCTATCTAAAAACCAAATTTTTTTATTCTTTCGTATTATACAGACAAAAAAAATAAAGGAAGACCATATATTACAGTAGAGACGATTAAGATGAAGCCCCTTACCTGGTTATTGAAAAATCTCCCAATTCAAAAATATATTTACTTATAGTTTTTATTAACGACGTATATCAGTGTTATAAGTAGCCCAGATAGGAAAAAATTACAGGGCCTAGCCTGATCAGGCCTTGATTGCCAAGCTTGGCGATAGTTTGGCTTAACTCTGAAATTATATCCCCGGGCCAAGCCTGGCGAGTAGGCTTCAGCCAGGCTTGGTAGGCGAGCCTGGGCCACGCTTGGCAGACAGGCTTCGACCAAGTTTGGATGAATAGTGTGTTGTAGTTTTTAATAAAAAAATACTCAATATAATCATTTTTGTAATTTCTGAACTTTTTTATAAAACTCTTATAAATTTAAATAAATAGCAGAAACTTGTTGTAATTAATATTTACATTCATTTTCACATTTTATAATAATTTTAACATTAAATCGGAAGCAGTACGCTACTTTCTTTCTTCATCTCGGTCGGAAGCGCCAGATAAATAATTACTGGTCACTGTCAAAATTTTTAACGGAATCTCTGAGTCCTTGCATTTCTCCTTAATAAAATCTAAAATGATAAATCTAATTAAATTATATTCTGTATCTTGAAAGTATTACTTTATTATACAAATAGTTTTTTTTATTTATCTTTCATGCATTTGTAAACAGTGGTCTTAGAAAAAAATTTCAACCTGCACCACTATAATCTGATTGAACAGTATTCATTATAACTGCCCGTATGATAGTTTTTATGTCTTTGTCAAAATCTTTCGATCCTGTGGTCATAATCTTAAAATGTAGTTTCTGAAATAGTTAAATTTTAACTTCGTATTATTTTTAAATGCGGGTCAGTTGTGATGAGCCGTTTATCTAACGCCCAGGAAGAGGGGATGGTTTTTAGCATTATTTTTTTAAACTCAGCCTGGAGTTAACGACTGGGCAAGGCTTGGCTAAAGTCTGGCATACAAGGCTTGGTATTTAAGAAAAGTGCCAGTCTAGCGCCAAGACTGGCTCCGTTATGAGCATTGGCAGTTCCTACCTGGGAGTGAATTACATTTTTTTTTTTCGTTTTTGTGATGTATAACTCCTGGCAAAATATTTCGATAGCGAATGACATAATTTAATTATAATTAATTTAAGGAATCATAGGGAGCTCATCTTTGAAGTATGATTTGGTATCACATCTGAACCGTGTCCTACGGAAAACACATTTTTCCCATCAGAAAAAGCATTTGTTTTAAAAAAATATATATATAAAACTGTGATATATGTACCTATTTACTTTGAATTTCATATATTTTTGAAATAACAATTTTTTTTCTTTGTTTTAACCCAATACTCGGTTTGGAGTATTCGATTGCAAACATAATTTTTCATTGTTTAATTTTTCAAGAAAGCTTGTTTGTATTAATTTCTTGTTTTTTGACTTTAGGGGGGTGTGAAATGTGTTTTCATTTTGTTCAAATCAAACAAATAGAAATCTTATTTCTTAACCAATTTTTTTCCTTTTTAAGGAACGTTTAGATGAAACGTTTTTATTCTCAATTTGAGGACCAAATATTTTTATTATTTTGATCATTATTTGGCACCCTTATCTGAGTTATGTTGATAACAGCACTGTTTTTAGCCCGAGAATAAGGGGCTTTTTACATTTTTAAGTGTAAGTCATGTAAACGAGTTCTTTGTTTATTACACATTTTGTTGACTTCTTGATTTAGGTTTCTAATGAGACATGGAAGTGTTAAGGGCTTGCATAAAGATAGACTGGGGAAAGGATTGTCCCCTTTCCAGAGTACTTTTAGAATAGAATTTAGTGAGTAAAAGTCTTGTTAGAACTTGATTCAAAAATTAAAATTAATTTTAAGAATGTTGACAAAGTGAGTAATAATCTAAACTCCCAATAATTTCAACTCGTTTGGTTACCCTTGTTGTCTCTTTTACTTATTTAACTAGAAAAGTTAGTTAACAACTTTTTTATGTGTAAAATTTTATAAAAATGTATTGACGTATGTATTAAATATTTTTTTTTATAAATGTCCCTACCTTATAAATGTTAATAAAATTTGAACTAACTATTATGAATTCCAAGTTTCAACCAAAATGTAACAGTATTGAAAGTTTTTATAACTTTTTTTTTTGTATAATTTTTTGTTATCATTTTCCTTTTTAATTTTCCAATTATATGAGTTTTAATTATTTGAATATCTTATCTTATTATTTATCTAACCCTTATTAAAGCTTATTTCAGAGCTATTGTATAAAAATATTATTTAAACTAAAGATAAAGCAAATTTGTTATCGAAATGAAGACACTTTGGGCCACAATGAATTTGTTGGAATCTCAGAAAAAATTTTGGCGAAAAACTTTTTGATTTCAAAAGTAAATTTGGTTTGGTAGCGGGTAAATATTCAATCTATGGATATTTTGCTTTAGGAAGTTGAACGCTCCTGCCATCGCGAGTTCCTCATGTCCGTAGCGACTAGAAATGTCTAGTTGCTTCGTCCTAATGAGTATGATTTCAAGAAAATCTGTAATTATTAATTATTTGTTTTTCTTAAAGAAAGATTATTGCCGCAAACTTATATAGAATTATTGCAAATTCAGCACAAATATTAAAGATTAAACCCAAATTATATATCATACCTTGTTCTCATGTGTTAACAAACTGAAAAAGTCTAGTGATTTTTATCTCTTGGGAGCGCCCCGTATAGGACAATTAGTATAAAATAATTTCCATAATGTTTATTCGCTCAAATCCTAAAGCTTCTTTCGTTTTAGTCGTCGAACAATTCCAGCATCAAGGACGTCTTCAATTTCGGAATTTATATGAACTTGCAGCTTTTGGCTATGCCTGATCGCATATCGCCTGGTCTCTTCAGTGACTAGGCTGATCTGTAGGTTACGGTGTAGATCCTTGTTTCGTATACACCAAGGAGCATTTACAATTCCACGTAGTGCTTTGTTCTGGAAGTTTTGGATCATTTCCATGTTTTCTTTTTTAATACAGCCCCATAATTGGATTCCGTACGTCCATACAGGCTTTAGCATCTGTTTATATATCAAGAGCTTGTTCTCGACGGTCAATTCCGTTTCACGCCCAAGGAGCCAGTAGAGCTTTCTGTACCTAATATTGAGCTCGTCTTTTTTCTTTTTAACGTGGTCATCCTCCTTCAACTTAGCGTTCAGATTCATTCCCAAGTATTTGGCTGTGTTAGCATTCGGTACAATTTGTCCATTTATTGTTATGGGTAGAGTGGGTATCTTCTTGTTGGTGAACTTTACATGCGTAAATTTTCCTTCATTCACTTGATGCGCCACTGTTCCGTCCAATCATAAATTTTATTTACAGCATTTTGTAGTTTGGCTGTGGCTTTGTCCGCACTTTCAGCAACTGAAAGAATGGCGGTGTCATCAGCAAAAGTAGTCCCACCCCCACAAGTCCCTTGTGTACAAGAGATACAGTGTTGGTCCTGAGACACTTTCTTGGGGCACTCCTGCTTGATATTTCTTTCATCTTGGAATACTCTTTAACATGTTGAACACGAAAGTGTCTATCCGACAAATAGGAGTTTAAAATCTCAAAATATTGGTGCGGCAAATCTCGATGCAATTTGAAACGTAAGCCGTCATGCCAAACTTTATCAAAAGCCTGGAACAAATATTATTGTCGAAAACATAAATAGAAAAATTGCAAAATAAGCAAAACAATTAAAGGTTAAATCCAGATTATACTTTGTTCACATGTATTTACATAATGGAAAAGAACAGCATCCACGCAATGTTTCAAATGTTGTGATACATTAAAGGTTTTAGATACCATCATTCTGCCCCCTACTTTATCAGGACAGAAATAAGAATATGATCCCAAAATGGATTCACGAAAAACACAAAATCCTAATGTTTCCCAAACCAATAAAACAACTCAAAAGCAAACATTTTCAACTGTTCGGACTTCAAAGCAGCTATCGCGGCTCTATCCAACTACAACACCACAAATGAACTGTTCCGGAAATGCCAGGCGAGACTACATGCTATATCACAGGAGAGCAACCTAGTTATCAATTGAAAAACGGCACACAATGGACTGGATTATTATGAAAAAACCGACAAAGCCAAAAAGAACACTACCGCAGAGGTCTTCGACAGATCGAATATCCTCTTGACATTCAACGACTCCAGATCAAAACCTGAAAACATGTGGCGGTGACGCATCGACACATTCTTGATAGATCGATTCCAAGAATTTGTTTGAAATGTGGCGGCAAACTTAAGGTGATGCACGCTGTCAGTGAGCCCCATTATTTGACTGATAACGAGGTTCTAAGGGATATTATGATAATTCAATTCAATTCATATTCAAAGTGACGCTCAACAACCAATACTATTTTTAGAGCACTTAACAATGACTGAGATTTCTGGAAGTTCTTATTTTAAAAACGTCTAAAAAATTTCTACAACATACCGTCATCTCGACTTCTTGGTATCTTTTCATGGCCAATCAAATTGATACAATGCTAGGAAACAATTATAATTATATTAAGTTTTTGAGGAAAAAATATTGCTCTATAAATAAATAATTAATCCATTAGCTTATTAAAAAAAACAAACATAAATATTAACATTATTATTCATTTAATGAATATAAGTTATAAAATATTTAATTTGAAATCTAAAATCGACGAAATGTTAAACATTTCTCATGGCATCGGTTAAAATTAGTTTCGAATATTCCAATCCTTTGAGGCAATTTCGTTCTCTATAAAACTGCCAAATAATGATACCGTTCTTATTTGTTTATCATTATTAAAATTTGATTTTTTTACAAGCAATATTGAACAAAGAGTTCATAAGTCATAAACGTTTAAACATTATTAACTTGGATTTTTTTTATAATTCAACGTTGTTTGCGTTTAGACAAGTTGTAAATTATTTCAATGTCTGAATATGAACTCATAAGTTTTGTAATAAGGCCGGCATTTTCAAATGAATTTGGATATAGTCAATTTTTTGTAGGATAAGGATTAAGTTTCGTTTTCCGATAGATGAACTTGGCTAAGTAAATATTTACCCAAATAAAAGATCATTTCCCATATAGCCGAATGTGCTTTAAACTGCAAACTCTATGTATATCAAGATCAGACTCCACTTTGATCGGTAGCAGGTGTAATATTTTTCGTGTATTTTGCTTTAGGAAGTAAACGTTCCTGTCATTGTGAGCTCGTAAATTGTAGACACAAAACTAAAAATTTCTAATTGTCTATAGCCCATCAAATATTTCCCCCATTTTCCACTAGTTTTTGAATCAAATTTTTATGGTGAAAATATATGCGAAAAATACGAGCCACCGTTTCTAAGTATTTTTTATGGTCAGGAAATTGGAATCTTTTTCAAAACGCCAATTTCTTTTGAAGACTTTTTATTTAAATGGTAACGGGTGAAATTTATTCCTCGTATTTCACCTCAGGAAGCTGAACGTTCCTGCAACGTGAGTTCATTCACGAGGCCCGACTTGAATAAGTATCCAAATCGTGCCTCGCAAATTTTTTCTTACACTTTTAAAATAGCTCGTTTGTTTTAATTTGTCTTTGCTTCTCTTCGGGACACTAAGGTATGAATGTAATTTGTCCTGAAAAAAACCGGTAGAAAAACCATTTCTTACACAGTTTCTCTTCTTTTTTGGGTAATTTTTCAACGAGATCTGGATCGGATAGGTCCTTTTTATTGATAGACTGGGATTTTTTTAACCCTCCCATGAAAACTTTTCAATTAGTAACTTATGAAGAAGGACTTGTTAGTTACGTAGCATAAGGGTGAAATTAAAATTTGTTACGTTTGATAACTTTAATTTTTTACATTTTTCGTTAAAAACGATTTTTTTAATTGTATAATACGAAAGAATAAAAAATGTGGTTATTAGATGGTACTTTAAACAATTTTTTTTTTATTTTGCTAATGACGATAAGAATCGTGTTTTAATGGTGTTAGAACTTCTTTGTGTTTGTATTTTTTTGAAAACTAAACGTAAACTCTTATCCTAAAATTGGATATGTATTATAATGATACCGTTTTTGTGTTCTTCTAATAGAAGGATACAAGTTCATAGTTGTCGACTATTACTAAACAAATTTTGACAATATTTGTCCTTATTGTATAAATTCGAAATTCAAATGTAATATCTAACACTGTGAGTTCATCCACGAGGTATCCATGGATATCATACATCTGAATCGTGTTTTGTATAATATCTGTTCTTCCTTCTCTGAAATAAATTCTTGCTTTATTCGAGTAGCAGAAAATATTTTTCGACTCTAAGAAAACAGAATTTTTTAAATTTTTATTGTTACATATTGTTGAAAGTGTTTTCTGCTCAGAAACTTGTTGTTATAATTCCATTTGAAATATTGTCTGAAAGCATGTTCTCTAGTTCTTCAAGTTTTCTAAAAAATTGGAGAAAAATCTAAAAATAGTCACAAATACTATAAAAATATTTATATTTTAAATATTGGAAGTTAATCTTACTAATCGTAAACCGATTGAGACAATTTAAAAAGCGTGGGTCGGTACTTTTGAACGTGACCTAATATTCGGTGTACATAGTAGCTTAGTAGCTTGGAAAATTTGCCACAAATAATATTATATTATTATTATAATATATATAACTTATCATCAGCTTTAAGGAATAAATTATCAAACAACGAATAAATCTATAAAGCAATAGAAAAACAGATTCTAATGAATATTAAAATTTTTTGTAAAAACTAAATCATTACCATTTCCCCATTAAACTCAGGAATATTCTTTTAATATAATAATAATAATTATTGATGAAATAAGTGTTCGTGTTGTCACCGGTATTAAGCAACGGTTAATTCTTCTATTCTTATTTAATGAGGATAAAAGATCCAATTTTACATTATACAATGTAAAATGATGAATGTTACAATTTTTTATGGTATATTTGTTCCAAATATTTGGAAATGTAATCAATATCCTTCCCATCTCTCTATAGATATCTCTCTATCGTCAAATATTGCAACAGGACTTTTGTGTTGTGTTTTCAGAGTAATTTGAGAACGGTAATTTTTTGTAAAAATGAGTGTTAGAGCCCTTTAATTGATAAGATTAGGAGGCTTATTTCTCCATTAAGTTATAGCTATAGAAAATTTCATTCAAAAAAGGTTTCAAAAAGCACGGCTTGCAAAGTCCAATTGCCAACAGTCTTGCAGTGCAATCGAACGTTGGTTCGATATAAAAATATTTCTGCTCCTTTAATCTGATATATTTTAATTTGTTTACCAATATGCATGAGGCTATCCTCAAAGGACTTGATTTTTGACTTTACATTAGTTCGCCGCTCTTTGGGACAGAATGAAGTTCAAAAACAATTTTTTTTCTTTATTAATATTTTTTAAGCCCCAAATCAGGTATTTGATAAATCTCCCAATTCTAAAATAAACTTATAGTTTTCACTTACGACATATATCTGTATTTTAAGGAGTTAAATACTTATTTTTGTCGAGTTAATGGAAAATAACGCCTGGAAAAATATTTCAACAGCCTATCATTGTTCGTGTTTTCATATGATGTAAGGACGGTAGTAATTTTTGGATTATTTATGGGATAAATTCTTTCCATTATATTTTGAACGCACCTATCGGTAGTAGTAGTGTGTTTTATTGTTTTATAGGACATTAATGTTCGTGTTTTTTAATGAATTAAGGAATGGTTAAATTTTTTTTGGAAAGTTATCCCTTGGCAACTCGAAGAACATATTTATAAGAGTTAAATTAACTTGAAAGATTACTGCGACCATAGAAAACATCCATCCCTCATCTAATTCTGCAAATATGTTTAAATACCTTGAGAAAGTAAATGTCCGAAAATAGCAATAGGTCGTATGTTTTTATGTGAACGAGAAATTTTGAGCCCGGAAATTTTTTTATAATAATAAGTATTGGAGTCCGTTGTTGATAAAATGAGCAAGTTTTATTAACAAATTTTGATCGCTTCTAATGTGTTTAGTGATAAAATTTTTTTCCTGGATTTCTCTGATGTTCTCTGTTTTTCCACTAGTTGTTTGATTTCTCGTTCTTGCCCCAATTCTGTGAGTCAGTAAAATCCGTCAAAATCCGAACAAATCTGTAAAGCAATAGAAAAACAGATTCTAATGAATATTATAATTGTTTGTAAAAACTAAATCATTATTATTTCCCCATTAAAGTCTAATATACAGGAATATTCCTTTAATATAATAATAATAATTATTGATGACATTTGTGTTCGTGTTGTCATTGGTATTAAGCAACGGTTAATTCTTCTATTCTTATTTAATGAGGATAAAGGTCCCTTAACAATTTTTTATGATATATTTGTTCCAAATATTTGGTAATGTAATCAATATCCTTCCCATCTCTCTATATCTCTCTATCGTCAAATATTGCAACAGGACTTTTGTGTTGTGTTTTCTAAGTAATTTGAGAACGGTAATTTTTTGGAAAATGAGTGTTAGAGCCCTTTAATTGATAAGATTAGGAGGCTTATTTCTCCATTTAGTTATAGCTATAGGAAATTTCATTAAAAAAAGGTTTCGAAAAGCACGGCTTGCAAAGTCCAATTGCCAACAGTCTTGCAGTGCAATCGAACGTTGGTTCGATATAAAAATATTTCTGCTCCTTTAATCTGATATATTTTAATTTGTTTAACAATATGCATGAGGCTATCCTCAAAGGACTTGATTTTTGACTTTACATTAGTTCGCCGCTCTTTGGGACAGAATGAAGTTCAAAAACAATTTTTTATCTTTATTAATATTTTTTAAGCCCCATATCAGGTATTTGATAAATCTCCCAATTCTAAAATAAACTTATAGTTTTCACTAACGACATATATCTGTATTATAAGGAGTTAAATACCTAATTTTTGTCGAGTTAATGGAAAATAACGCCTGGAAAAATATTTCAACAGCCTATCATTGTTCGTGTTTTCATATGATGTAAGGACGGTAGTAATTTTTGGATTATTTATGGGATAAATTCTTTCCATTGTATTTTGAACGCACCTATCGGTAGTAGTAGTGGATTTTATTGTTTTATAGGACATTAATGTTCGTGTTTTTAATGAATTAAGGAATGGTTATAGTTTTTTTGGAAAGTTATCCCTTGGCAACTCGAAGGACATATTTATAAGAGTTAAATTAACTTGAAAGATTACTGCGACCATAGAAAACATCCATCCCTCATCTTATTCTGCAAATATGTTTAAATACCTTGAGAAAAGTAAATGTCCGAAAATAGCAATAGGTCGTATGTTGTTATGTGAACGAGAAATTTTGAGCCCGGAAATTTTTTTATAATAATAAGTATTGGAGTTTGTTGTTGATAAAATGAGAAAGTTTTATTAGCAAATTTTGATCGCTTCTAATGTGTTTAGTGATAAAATTTTTTTCCTGGATTTCTCTGATGTTCTCTGTCTGTTTCCACTAGTTGTTTGATTTCTCGTTCTTGCCCCAATTCGTTGAGTCTAAGTCCCATCTAAGGTTTTTTATAAATCTCCCAATTCTAAAATATACTTATAGTTTTCACTAACGATTTATATTTGTATTATAAGGAGTTAAATACCTTATTTTTGTCGTTTTTGTGAAATATAACGCCTGGCAAAATATTTCGATAGCGAATAAAATAATTTAAGGAATTATAGGGAGCTCATCTTTGAAGTATGATTTGGTATCACATCTGGACCGTATCATACGGAAAACACATTTTTTCCCATCAGAAATAGCATTTGTTATAAAATGTATACATATATATAAAACTATGGTATATGTACTTTGAATTTCTATTTTTTACAAACTGACAATTTTGTTGCTATGTCTTTACTGCATCCCAATACTCGGTTTGGAGTATTCGATTGCAAACATAATTTTTCATTGTTTAATTTTTTAGGAAAGCTTGTTTGTATTTTTTTCTCGTTTTTTGACGTTAGAGGGGTTAGGGATGTGATTTAATTTTGTTCAAATCAAACAAATAGAAATCTAATTGTTTTACCAATTTTTACCTTTTTAAGGAAACGTTTAAGTGAAACGTTTTTATTCTTAATTTGTGGACCAAATATTTTTATTATTTTGATCATTATTTAGCACCCTTATCTGAGTTATGTTGATAACAGCACTATTTTTAGCCCGAGAATGAGGGGCTTTTTACCTTTTGTAAGTGTAAGTCATGTAAACGAGTTCTTTGTTTATTACACATTTTGTTGACTTCTTGATTTAAGTTTTTAACGAGACATGGAAGTGTTAAGGGCTTGCTGGGGACAGGATTGTCCCCTTTCCAGAGTACTTTTAGAATAGAATTTAGTGAGGAAAAGTTTTGTTAGAACGTGATTCAAAAATCACAATTAATTTTAAGAATGTTGACAAAGCGAGTGTTAAATTAAACTCACAATAATTTCAACTCGTTTGGTTACCCTTGTTGTCTCTTTTACTTATTTAGCTCGAAAAGTTAGTTAACAACTTTTTTTTTGTAAAACTTTTATAAAAATGTATTGACATATGTATTAAATATATTTATTTAAATTTTCCTACTTTATAAATGTAATTGTAATTTGAACTAACTATTATGAATTTCAAGTGTAATTATCGTTTCAAAAGTCAACCAAGATGTAAAAGTATTGAAAGTTGTTACAACTTTTTACTACTTTTTTTTTGTATAATTTGTTGTTAAATGTATGAACGATCATTTTTCTATTTATTTTCCAATTATATGAGAATTAGTTATTTGAATACCTTTGCTTAATATTTATCCTACCTTTTTTATTGCATATTTCAGAGCTTTTGTATGAAAACATTATTTAAATTAAAGGTTAAGCAAATTTTTCTTCAAAATGAAAAAACTTTGGGCCACAATAAATTTGTTAGAAAGTCAGAAAAATTTTTGATTTCAAAAGTAAATTTGGTTTGGTAGCGGGTAAAATATTCAATCTATGGATATTTTGCTTCAGGAAGTTGAACGCTCCTGCCATCGCGAGTTCCTCAGGTCCGTAGCGACTAGAAATGCCAAATCTAGTTGCTTCGTTCTAATGAGTATGATTTCAAGAAATCTGTAATTATTAATTATTTGTTTTTTCTTTAACAAAGATTAATACTGCAAACATATATAGAATTTTTGCTAATTCAGCACAAAAATTAATGATAAATCCAGATTATATATCATACCTTGTAATCATGTGTTAACATACTGGAAAAGAACAGCGAAGAAGCCGTGCTTCAAATGTTGTGATATACTAAATGGTTTTACATGTCGCCATGCCCCCCACTTCGTCGGGGCAGATTTAAGAGTACATTCTGCAATTGGATTTACGAAGAACGCAAAACCCTAAGGTTTCCCAAACCAATGAAAAATTTCAAAAAAAAATTCTTATTTCTTCGGAATTAAAATCAGCTATCGAGAGTCTATCCAACTACAACGCCCAAAATGAAATGTTTCTGATATGTCAGGTGGACTACATGCCCTACCACAGAAGAGCAACTAGCTACCGGTTGGATAACGGCACGGAAAAGAATGAAATACGAGTTAATAACCGACAATGTCGCAAAAAACATTACTCCAGAGGCAGTCGACAGAACGAATATCCCCTCGAAACTCAACGGTTTGAGAATCAAAACCCGAAAACATGTGAAGGTGCTCTTGAATGAAAGGTGGAGAGCAACCCCGAAAAAATTACATATGGTCCGGGATAATATCTGGGAACGCGCTGCGTCCCTCGATTTCCAATGCTGACTACCCCTTTAGACCAGATTTAAAGTTGGACACACCGTATTCTCGTATTGACAAGTTTTTTGAAAACGTCTTAATCTGTTCCACATCAAACTGTCATCTTGTCGACTTGTTGCTGTCTTACCATTGCCAATCGCATTGATACAATGCTTAATTCCTGAGTAAGGTAATGGTTATTTAGTTATAATAATACATTTTCTTCATTAACACATTATCTCTTCTATATTGATCTCAGGAAGTTTTAAAGAAGAGTCCTTGATATTCACGCCGCCCAACTGCAACCTGCCGTTCAACATCAACACCAACATCAATTCACCAGGATCGAGGTACATTACAATTTCAGTCATCGACATTTTTTCGTAATCAGCTGTTTCATCACGAAGATTCTTCAAAAAGTAAGGAACATTTAAAATTGTATTAAGTTTTAGATGAAAAAAACATTGTAGTATAAATATATAATTAATAAATTCCTTAGCTAATTAAAAAAAAAAACAAAATATATATTTTATTTAATGAAATTTAATTAAAAAATATATAATGTGAAATCTACTATCGACAAAATGTTTAAAATTTCACATAGTAGCGGTTATAATTAGTTTCGAATATTCCAATCTTTTCAAGGCAATATCGTGCTCTATACCACCGCCACGATCATAAGGTTGTTATTTTTTTCATCATTACTAAATTTGATTTTTTTATTAACAATTATATTTTAAAATGATTTAATAAGCGAAAGCCGTTTAAACATTTTTTAAATTAGAATTTTTATAATTCATCGTTGTATGCGTTGATACAAATTATATTATTTTTAATTTTGTAAGAGGACCTGCATTTTCAAATGCATTTGAATATAGTCAACTTTTTTTGTAGGATAAGGATTTAGTTCCGTTCTCCGTTAGATAAACTTAGCTTAGTTTATTATGACCCAGATAAACGAAAATTTCTACCCCTTTATAAAGCGGAAAATTCTTCAAAATGCAACTATGTGTATTTATTTAGAGATTAGACTAAAGAATTGGTATGATATACCGTTTTCATAACTACCAGTATTGTTGATTAATAAATAAGACGTTGCTCAATAGATACCTATAATAAATTTTTTGAGTTTGGGAACAATAAGTGCCTTAAAAACCAAATATATTTGTAAAATTAAAAATTGATTTATGAATAGCTTCTTTTGAATTGTTAACGGGTACAATATTTATCATGTTTTTCACTTCAGGAAGATGATAGTTCCTGCCATCGTGAGCTCATCTTCAAGGAACGATTTGGTATCACATATAAATCTTGCTATGCAGATAAAAACATTGTAAAGTTCAAATTGTTTCTGTAGGGCTTGAGCTGTGATTTAATTTTGTTCAAACTAAACAAATGGAAAATTTGTAACTTAGCTTCTCGTTCGAACTCAGCTTAAGATAAATAAAAATTGGTTAAGAGATATTTTTTTTGTTGTATCTTAGGATTATGAATTTTATCATATTTTCTTCATGTACACTAATTTTTATCATACCGAAATGTAGTTAATCCTTAACATTTCTTTAACAAATCCGGTCGAAGAAAATGTTTGGACACATAGGAAATATATATAATGAATTGTTCTTGTTGTTGACAATAAGAGTATTAATCAAGGATTTTAGTCAAAATTGATTGTCCTCCTCGTTGTTTAACTCAGAATGTAATAAATGTATCTGCCTTATAATTGGCCAGTTTTTAATTGAGATACAAAACTTAAATTTTTCTCTAGACCATGACATTTTATTCCCATATTCTTTTATTTATAGAAACAGGGTTTTTTATGAAAATAAATGTCAAGATTGCAAAGCACTGTTTGTAATGATTACTATGAGTAGTTATGCATGGCAATTGCCTTTAATTGCAAATTTTGTCGTATACTTTTTAACTAATTGGAAACGGGTGAAATTTATTCCTCGTATTTCACTTCAGAAAGCAGAACGTTCCTTCCATCGTGAGTTCATCAACGAGGTCCGATTTGGTGATGTATCCAAATCGTACCTCGTAAATAAAATAGTTTTTATTTAACTTCCAAAATGGCACGTCTGTCTTAACTTCAAGATTTCTTTCTTTGAAAATCTAGGGTAGTGTATTTTTTTTTTCAGGAAAAAAAAAAACCAAAACAATTAACCATAAAAATGTTTTCCTGCTAGTAGCGATTAAAGCACAACAGCTTATACAAAGATAGGCTGGAAAAATATTTTTTCTCTTGTAACGTATTTTGATAAGTAACCGGACGTCTTGTTGGAAAGTAGCTTAGGATTAAGTTGAAAGCATTTAGTGTTGGAATTTTTTTTTTGATATCGTATATCATTTAGTTTCTGGTTTCATTATTAATATTGGTAGTATTGAAATAATTTGTATGTGTTTCACTTCAGGAAGCTGAACGTTCTTGCCATCGTGAGTTCATCCACGTGGTCTGATTTGGTGATATATCCAAATCGTTCCTCGTAAATATAATATTTTTTATTTAACTTGCGAAATGGCACGTCTGTTTTTACTTCTAGTTTTCTTTCTTTGAATAGCTAGGGGAGTGTATCTATTTTTTTCCAGGAAAAAAAATCAAAACAATTAACCAAAATATTTTTTCCTGCTAGGAGCGAATATAGCACAACAGCTTATACAAAGATAGGCTGGAAAAATATTTTTTCTCTTGTAACGTATTTTGATAAGTAACCGGACGTCTTGTTGGAAAGTAGCTTAGGATTGAGTTGGAAGGATTTAGGGTTGGAATTTTTTTTTTTGATATCGTATATCATTTAGTTTCCGGTTACATTATAAATATTGGTAGTGGGTGAAATAATTTTGATGTGCTTCACTTCAGGAAGCTGAACGTTCCTGCCATCGTGAGTTCATCCACGAGGTCCGATTTGGTGATGTATCCAAATCGTACCTCGTAAATAAAATAGTTTTTATTTAACTTGAGAAATGGCACGTCTGTTTTTACTTCTAGTTTTCTTTCTTTGAATAGCTATGGGAGTGTATCTATTTTTTTCCAGGAAATAAAATCAAAACAATTAACCAAAAAAATATTTTCCTGCTAGTTGCGAATAAAGCACAACAGCTTATACAAAGATAGGCTGGAAAAATATTTTTTCTCGTGTAACGTATTTTGATAAGTAACCGGACGTCTTGTTGGAAAGTAGCTTAGGATTGAGTTGGAAGGATTTAGGGTTGGAATTTTTTTTTTTGATATCGTATATCATTTAGTTTCTGGTTACATTATAAATATTGGTAGTGGGTGAAATAATTTTCATGTGCTTCACTTCAGGAAGCTGAACGTTCCTGCCATCGTGAGTTCATCCACGTGGTCCAATTTCTTGATGTATCCAAATCGTTCCTCGTAAATAAAATAGTTTTTATTTATCTTGCAAAATGGCACGTCTGTTTTTTTTTCTAGTTTTCTTTCTTTGAATAGCTAGGGGAGTGTATCTATTTTTTCCAGGAAAAAAACGAAAACAGCTCACCAAATTAATTTTTTCCTGCTAGTAGCGAATAAAGCACAACAGCTTATACAAAGATAGGCTGGAAAAATATTTTGTCTTTTGTAACGTATTTTGATAAATAACCGGACGTCTTGTTGGAAAGTAACTTAGGATTAAGTTGAAAGTATTTAGTGTTGGAATTTTTTTTTTGATATCGTATATCATTTAGTTTCTGGTTACATTATAAATATTGGTAGTGGGTGAAATAATTTTCATGTGTTTCACTTCAGGAAGCTGAACGTTCCTGCCATCGTGAATTCATCCACGTGGTCCGATTTGGTGATGTATCCAAATCGTTCCTCGTAAATATAATATTTTTTATTTAACTTGAGAAATGGCACGTCTGTTTTTACTTCTAGTTTTCTTTCTTTGAATAGCTAGGGGGGTGTATCTATTTTTTTCCAGGAAAAAAAATCAAAACAATTAACCAAAAAAATTTTTTGTCTGCTAGTAGCGAATAAAGCACAACAGCTTATACAAAGATAGGCTGGAAAAATATTTTTTCTCTTGTAACGTATTTTGATAAGTAACCGGACGTCTTGTTGGAAAGTAGCTAAGGCTTAAGTTGAAAGTATTTAGTGTTGGATTTTTTTTTTGTATATCGTATATCATTTAGTTTCTGGTTACATTATAAATATTGGTAGTGGGTGAAATAATTTGTTTGTGTTTCACTTCAGGAAGCTGAACGTTCCTGCCATCGTGAGTTTATCCACGAGGTCCGATTTGGTGATGTATCCAAATCGTACCTCGTAAATAAAATAGTTTTTATTTGCCTTGCGAAATGTCTGTTTTAGCTTCAAGTTTTCTTTCTTTGAATAGCTAGGGGAGTGTATCTATTTTTTTCCAGAAAAAAAAAACCAAAACAGTTCACCAAACTAATTTTTTCCTGCTAGTAGCGAATAAAGCACAACAGCTTATACAAAGATAGGCTGGAAAAATATTTTTTCTCTTGTAACGTATTTTGATAAGTAACCGGACGTCTTGTTGGAAAGTAGCTTAGGATTAAGTTGAAAGTATTTAGTGTTGGAATTTTTTTTTTGATATCGTATATCATTTAGTTTCTGGTTACGTTATAAATATTGGTAGTGGGTGAAATAATTTTCATGTGTTTCACTTCAGGAAGCTGAACGTTCCTGCCATCGTGAGGTCATCCACGAGGTCCGATTTGGTGATGTATCCAAATCGTACCTCGTAAATAAAATAGTTTTTATTTAACTTGAGAAATAGCACGTCTGTTTTTACTTCTAGTTTTCTTTCTTTGAATAGCGAGGGGAGTGTATCTATTTTTTTCCAGGAAAAAAAATCAAAATAGTTCACCAAACTAATTTTTTCCTGCTAGTAGCGAATAAAGCACAACAGCTTGTATAAAGTTAGGCTGGAAAAATATTTTTTCTCTTGTAACGTATTTTGATAAGTAACCGGACGTCTTGTTGGAAAGTAGCTTAGGATTGAGTTGGAAGTATTAAGGGTTGGAATTTTTTTTTTGTTATCGTATATCACTTAGTTTCTGGTTACATTATAAATATTGGTAGTGGGTGAAATCATTTTCATGTGCTTCACTTCAGGAAGCTGAACGTTCCTGCCATCGTGAGTTCATCCACGAGGTACGATTTGGTGATGTATCCAAATCGTACCTCGTAAATAAAATAGTTTTTATTTAACTTGAGAAATAGCACGTCTGTTTTTACTTCTAGTTTTCTTTCTTTGAATAGCTAGGGGAGTGTATCTATTTTTTTCCAGGAAAAAAAATCAAAATAGTTCACCAAACTAATTTTTTCCTGCTAGTAGCGAATAAAGCACAACAGCTTATACAAAGATAGTCTGGAAAAATATTTTTTCTCGTGTAACGTATTTTGATAAGTAACCGGACGTCTTGTTGGAAAGTAGCTAAGGATTAAGTTGAAAGTATTTAGTGTTGGAATTTTTTTTTTGTATATCGTATATCATTTAGTTTCTGGTTACATTATAAATATTGGTAGTGGGTGAAATAATTTTCATGTGTTTCACTTCAGGAAGCTGAACGTTCCTGCCATCGTGAGTTCATCCACGTGGTCTGATTTGGTGATGTATCCAAATCGTTCCTCGTAAATATAATATTTTTTATTTAACTTGAGAAATGGCACGTCTGTTTTAACTTCAAGTTTTCTTTCTTTGAATAGCTAGGGGAGTGTATCTATTTTTTTCCAGGAAAAAAAATCAAAATAGTTCACCAAACTAATTTTTTCCTGCTAGTAGCGAATAAAGCACAACAGGTTATACAAAGATAGGCTGAAAAAATATTTTTTCTCTTGTAACGTATTTTGATAAGTAACCGGACGTCTTGTTGGAAAGTAGCTAAGGATTAAATTGATGTTGATTCGGTTTGGATTTCTTTGTTTGATATTGTATATCATTTAGTTTCTGGGTACATTTTTAATATTGGTAGTGGGTGAAATAATTTTCATGTGTTTCACTTCAGGAAGGTGAACGTTTCTGCCATCGTGAGTTCATCCACGAGGTCCGATTTGGTGATGTATCCAAATCGTACCACGTAAATAAAATATTTTTTATTTTACTTGCGAAATGGCCCGTCTGTCTTAACTTCAAGTTTTCTTTCTTTGAAAATCTAGGGGAGTGTATTTTTTTTTCTAGGAAAAAAAAACCAAAACAGTTAGCCATAAAAATGTTTTCCTGCTAGTAGCGATTAAAGCACAACAGCTTATACAAAGATAGGCTGGAAAAATATTTTTTCTCTTGTAACGTATTTTGATAAGTAACCGGACGTCTTGTTGGAAAGTAGCTTAGGATTAAGTTGAAAGTATTTAGTGTTGGAATTTTTTTTTTGATATCGTATATCATTAAGTTTCTGGTTACATTATAAATATTGGTAGTGGGTGAAATAATTTTCATGTGTTTCACTTCAGGAAGCTGAACGTTCCTGCCATCGTGAGTTCATCTACGAGGTCCGATTTGGTGATGTATCCAAATCGTACCTCGTAAATAAAATAGTTTTTATTTAACTTGAGAAATAGCACGTCTGTTTTTACTTCTAGTTTTCTTTCTTTGAATAGCTAGGGGAGGGTATCTATTTTTTCCAGGAAAAAAAATCAAAATAGTTCACCAAACTAATTTTTTCCTGCTAGTAGGGAATAAAGCACAACAGCTTATACAAAGATAGGCTGAAAAAATATTTTTTCTCTTGTAACGTATTTTGATAAGTAACCGGACGTCTTGTTGGAAAGTAGCTTAGGATTGAATTGATGTTGATTCGGTTTGGATTTCTTTGTATAAGATTGTATATCATTTAGTTTCTGGGTACATTTTTAATATTGGTAGTGGGTGAAATAATTTTCATGTGTTTCACTTCAGGAAGGTGAACGTTTCTGCCATCGTGAGTTCATCCACGAGGTCCGATTTGGTGATGTATCCAAATCGTACCTCGTAAATAAAATATTTTTTATTTTACTTGCGAAATGGCCCGTCTGTTTTAACTTCAAGTTTTCTTTCTTTGAAAATCTAGGGGAGTGTATTTTTTTTTCTAGGAAAAAAAAACCAAAACAGTTAGCCATAAAAATGTTTTCCTGCTAGTAGCGATTAAAGCACAACAGCTTATACAAAGATAGGCTGGATAAATATTTTTTCTCTTGTAACGTATTTTGATAAGTAACCGGACGTCTTGTTGGAAAGTAGCTTAGGATTAAATTGATGTTGATTCGGTTTGGATTTCTTTGTTTGATATTGTATATCATTTAATTTCTGGGTACATTTTTAATACATTTTTAATGGGTACATTTCCCTAAATCGCTCATTTAAGATATCGAATATGATTTCTCGCTATGAATTCGCATATAGTAAAAAACACCGATTTTATCAATGTCTATGTCTTTCAACCAAAAATTTCACGGAATGGAAAAACCACATGGAAAATTGTATCTGACACTTAGATTCTATAAAGAATCAAGAGTAACATTCTGATAAAGAATTTCCCTAAATCGCTCATTTAAGATATCGAATATGATTTCTCGCTATGAATTCGTATATAGTAAGAAACACCGATTTTATCAATGTCTATTTCTTTCAACCGAAAATTTCACGGAAAGGAAAATAACATAGAAAATTGTATCTGACACTTAGATTCTATAAAGAATCAAGAGTAACATTTTGATATAGAATTTCCCTAAATCGTTCATTTACGATATCGAATATGATTTCTCGCTAAGAATTCGTATATAGTAAAAAACACCGATTTTATCAATGTCTATGTCTTTCAATCGAAAATTTCAAGGAATGGAAAAACAACATGGAAAATTGTATCCAGCACTTAGATTCTACGAAGAATCAAGAGTAAAATTCTGTTATACAATTTCCTTAAATCGCTCATTTAAGATATCGAATATGATTTCTCGCTATAAATTCGCATATAGTTAAAAACACCGATTTTATAAATGTCTATGTATTTCAATCGAAAATTTCACGGAATGGAAAAACCACATGGAAAATTTTATCTGACACTTAGATTCTATAAAAAATCAAGAGTAAAATTCTGTTATATAATTTCCCTAAATCGCTCATTTAAGATATCTAATATGATTTCTCGCTATGAATTGGCATATAGTAAAAAACACCGATTTTATCAATGTCTATGTCTTTCAACCGAAAATTTCACGGAATGGAAAAACCACATGGAAAAATGTATCTGACACTTAGATTCTATAAAGAATCAAGAGTAGCATTCTGATAAAGAATATCCCTAAATCGCTCATTTAAGATATCGAATATGATATCTCGCAATGAATTCGCATATAGTAAAAAACACCGGTTTTATCAATGTCTATGTCTTTCAATCGAAAATTTCACGGAATGGAAAAACCACATGGAAAATTGTATCTGACACTTAGATTCTATAAAAAATCAAGAGTAAAATTCTGTTATATAATTTCCCTAAATCGCTCCGTTAAGATATCGAATATGATTTCTCGCTATGAATTCGCATATAGTTAAAAACACCGATTTTATCAATGTCTATGTATTTCAATCGAAAATTTCACGTAATGGAAAAACCACATGGAAAATTGTAGCTGACACTTAGATTCTATAAAGAATCAAGAGTAACGTTCTGATATAGAATTTCCCTAATCGGTCATTTAAGATATCGAATATGATATCTCGCAATGAATTCGCATATAGTAAAAAACACCGATTTTATCAATGTCTATGTCTTTCAACCGAAAATTTCACGGAATGGAAAAACCACATGGAAAATTGTATCTGACACTTAGATTCTATAAAGAATCAAGAGTAGCATTCTGATAAAGAATTTCCCTAAATCGCTCATTTAAGATATCGAATATGATATCTCGCAATGAATTCGCATATAGTAAAAAACACCGATTTTATCAATGTCTATGTCTTTCAATCGAAAATTTCACGGAATGGAAAAACCACATGGAAAATTGTATCTGACACTTAGATTCTATAAAAAATCAAGAGAAAAATTCTGTTATATAATTTCCCTAAATCGCTCATTTAAGATATCGAATATGATTTCTCGCTATGAATTCGTATATAGTAAAAAACACCGATTTTATCAATGTCTATGTCTTTCAACCGAAAATTTCACGGAATGGAAAATAACATGGAAAATTGTATCTGACACTTAGATTCTATAAAGAATCAAGAGTAACATTCTGATATAGAATTTCCCTAAATCGTTCATTTAAGATATCGAATATGATTTCTCGCTAAGAATTCGTATATAGTAAAAAACACCGATTTTATCAATGTCTATGTCTTTCAATCGAAAATTTCACGGAATGGAAAAACCACATGGAAAATTGTATCGGACACTTAGATTCTATAAAAAATCAAGAGTAAAATTCTGTTATAAAATTTCCCTAAATCTCTCATTTAAGATATCGAATATGATTTCTCGCTATGAATTCGCATATAGTTAAAAACACCGATTTTATCAATGTCTATGTATTTCAATCGAAAATTTCACGGAATGGAAAAACCACATGGAAAATTGTAGCTGAAACTTAGATTCTATGAAGAATCAAGAGTAAAATTCTGTTATACAATTTCCCTAAATCGCTCATTTAAGATATCGAATATGATTTCTCGCTATGAATTCGCATATAGTTAAAAACACCGATTTTATCAATGTCTATGTATTTCAATCGAAAATTTCACGGAATGGAAAAACCACTTGGAAAATTGTAGCTGACACTTAGATTCTATAAAGAATCAAGAGTAACATTCTGATATAGAATTTCCCTAAATCGCTCATTTAAGATATCGAATATGATTTCTCGCTATGAATTCGCATATAGTAAAAAACACCGATTTTATCAATGTCTATGTCTTTCAACCAAAAATTTCACGGAATGGAAAAACCACATGGAAAATTGTATCTGACACTTAGATTCTATAAAAAATCAAGAGTAAAATTCTGTTATACAAATTCCCTAAATCGCTCATTTAAGATATCGAATATGATTTCTCGCTATGAATTCGCATATAGTAAAAAACACCGATTTTATCAATGTCTATGTCTTTCAACCAAAAATTTCACGGAATGGAAAAACCACATGGAAAATTGTAGCTGACACTTAGATTCTATAAAGAATCAAGAGTAACGTTCTGATATAGAATTTCCCTAAATCGGTCATTTAAGATATCGAATATGATATCTCGCAATGAATTCGCATATAGTAAAAAACACCGATTTTATCAATGTCTATGTCTTTCAACCGAAAATTTCACGGAATGGAAAAACCACATGGAAAATTGTATCTGACACTTAGATTCTATAAAGAATCAAGAGTAGCATTCTGATAAAGAATTTCCCTAAATCGCTCATTTAAGATATCGAATATGATATCTCGCAATGAATTCGCATATAGTAAAAAACACCGATTTTATCAATGTCTATGTCTTTCAATCGAAAATTTCACGGAATGGAAAAACCACATGGAAAATTGTATCTGACACTTAGATTCTATAAAAAATCAAGAGAAAAATTCTGTTATATAATTTCCATAAATCGTTCATTTAAGATATCGAATATGATTTCTCGCTAAGAATTCGTATATAGTAAGAAACACCGATTTTATCAATGTCTATGTCTTTCAACCGAAAATTTCACGGAATGGAAAATAACATGGAAAATTGTATGTGACACTTAGATTCTATAAAGAATCAAGAGTAACATTCTGATATAGAATTTCCCTAAATCGCTCATTTAAGATATCGAATATGATTTCTCGCTATGAATTGGCATATAGTAAAAAACACCGATTTTATCAATGTCTATGTCTTTCAACCGAAAATTTCACGGAATGGAAAAACCACATGGAAAAATGTATCTGACACTTAGATTCTATAAAGAATCAAGAGTAGCATTCTGATAAAGAATATCCCTAAATCGCTCATTTAAGATATCGAATATGATATCTCGCAATGAATTCGCATATAGTAAAAAACACCGGTTTTATCAATGTCTATGTCTTTCAATCGAAAATTTCACGGAATGGAAAAACCACATGGAAAATTGTATCTGACACTTAGATTCTATAAAAAATCAAGAGTAAAATTCTGTTATATAATTTCCCTAAATCGCTCCGTTAAGATATCGAATATGATTTCTCGCTATGAATTCGCATATAGTTAAAAACACCGATTTTATCAATGTCTATGTATTTCAATCGAAAATTTCACGTAATGGAAAAACCACATGGAAAATTGTAGCTGACCCTTAGATTCTATAAAAAATCAAGAGTAAAATTCTGTTATATAATTTCCCTAAATCGCTCCGTTAAGATATCGAATATGATATCTCGCAATGAATTCGCATATAGTAAAAAACACCGATTTTATCAATGTCTATGTCTTTCAATCGAAAATTTCACGGAATGGAAAAACCACATGGAAAATTGTATCTGACACTTAGATTCTATAAAAAATCAAGAGAAAAATTCTGTTATATAATTTCCCTAAATCGCTCATTTAAGATATCGAATATGATTTCTCGCTATGAATTCGTATATAGTAAAAAACACCGATTTTATCAATGTCTATGTCTTTCAACCGAAAATTTCACGGAATGGAAAATAACATGGAAAATTGTATCTGACACTTAGATTCTATAAAGAATCAAGAGTAACATTCTGATATAGAATTTCCCTAAATCGTTCATTTAAGATATCGAATATGATTTCTCGCTAAGAATTCGTATATAGTAAAAAACACCGATTTTATCAATGTCTATGTCTTTCAATCGAAAATTTCACGGAATGGAAAAACCACATGGAAAATTGTATCGGACACTTAGATTCTATAAAAAATCAAGAGTAAAATTCTGTTATAAAATTTCCCTAAATCTCTCATTTAAGATATCGAATATGATTTCTCGCTATGAATTCGCATATAGTTAAAAACACCGATTTTATCAATGTCTATGTATTTCAATCGAAAATTTCACGGAATGGAAAAACCACATGGAAAATTGTAGCTGAAACTTAGATTCTATGAAGAATCAAGAGTAAAATTCTGTTATACAATTTCCCTAAATCGCTCATTTAAGATATCGAATATGATTTCTCGCTATGAATTCGCATATAGTTAAAAACACCGATTTTATCAATGTCTATGTATTTCAATCGAAAATTTCACGGAATGGAAAAACCACTTGGAAAATTGTAGCTGACACTTAGATTCTATAAAGAATCAAGAGTAACATTCTGATATAGAATTTCCCTAAATCGCTCATTTAAGATATCGAATATGATTTCTCGCTATGAATTGGCATATAGTAAAAAACACCGATTTTATCAATGTCTATGTCTTTCAACCGAAAATTTCACGGAATGGAAAAACCACATGGAAAAATGTATCTGACACTTAGATTCTATAAAGAATCAAGAGTAGCATTCTGATAAAGAATATCCCTAAATCGCTCATTTAAGATATCGAATATGATATCTCGCAATGAATTCGCATATAGTAAAAAACACCGGTTTTATCAATGTCTATGTCTTTCAATCGAAAATTTCACGGAATGGAAAAACCACATGGAAAATTGTATCTGACACTTAGATTCTATAAAAAATCAAGAGTAAAATTCTGTTATATAATTTCCCTAAATCGCTCCGTTAAGATATCGAATATGATATCTCGCAATGAATTCGCATATAGTAAAAAACACCGATTTTATCAATGTCTATGTCTTTCAATCGAAAATTTCACGGAATGGAAAAACCACATGGAAAATTGTATCTGACACTTAGATTCTATAAAAAATCAAGAGAAAAATTCTGTTATATAATTTCCCTAAATCGCTCATTTAAGATATCGAATATGATTTCTCGCTATGAATTCGTATATAGTAAAAAACACCGATTTTATCAATGTCTATGTCTTTCAACCGAAAATTTCACGGAATGGAAAATAACATGGAAAATTGTATCTGACACTTAGATTCTATAAAGAATCAAGAGTAACATTCTGATATAGAATTTCCCTAAATCGTTCATTTAAGATATCGAATATGATTTCTCGCTAAGAATTCGTATATAGTAAAAAACACCGATTTTATCAATGTCTATGTCTTTCAATCGAAAATTTCACGGAATGGAAAAACCACATGGAAAATTGTATCGGACACTTAGATTCTATAAAAAATCAAGAGTAAAATTCTGTTATAAAATTTCCCTAAATCTCTCATTTAAGATATCGAATATGATTTCTCGCTATGAATTCGCATATAGTTAAAAACACCGATTTTATCAATGTCTATGTATTTCAATCGAAAATTTCACGGAATGGAAAAACCACATGGAAAATTGTAGCTGAAACTTAGATTCTATGAAGAATCAAGAGTAAAATTCTGTTATACAATTTCCCTAAATCGCTCATTTAAGATATCGAATATGATTTCTCGCTATGAATTCGCATATAGTTAAAAACACCGATTTTATCAATGTCTATGTATTTCAATCGAAAATTTCACGGAATGGAAAAACCACTTGGAAAATTGTAGCTGACACTTAGATTCTATAAAGAATCAAGAGTAACATTCTGATATAGAATTTCCCTAAATCGCTCATTTAAGATATCGAATATGATTTCTCGCTATGAATTCGCATATAGTAAAAAACACCGATTTTATCAATGTCTATGTCTTTCAACCAAAAATTTCACGGAATGGAAAAACCACATGGAAAATTGTATCTGACACTTAGATTCTATAAAAAATCAAGAGTAAAATTCTGTTATACAAATTCCCTAAATCGCTCATTTAAGATATCGAATATGATTTCTCGCTATGAATTCGCATATAGTAAAAAACACCGATTTTATCAATGTCTATGTCTTTCAACCAAAAATTTCACGGAATGGAAAAACCACATGGAAAATTGTAGCTGACACTTAGATTCTATAAAGAATCAAGAGTAACGTTCTGATATAGAATTTCCCTAAATCGGTCATTTAAGATATCGAATATGATATCTCGCAATGAATTCGCATATAGTAAAAAACACCGATTTTATCAATGTCTATGTCTTTCAACCGAAAATTTCACGGAATGGAAAAACCACATGGAAAATTGTATCTGACACTTAGATTCTATAAAGAATCAAGAGTAGCATTCTGATAAAGAATTTCCCTAAATCGCTCATTTAAGATATCGAATATGATATCTCGCAATGAATTCGCATATAGTAAAAAACACCGATTTTATCAATGTCTATGTCTTTCAACCGAAAATTTCACGGAATGGAAAATAACATGGAAAATTGTATGTGACACTTAGATTCTATAAAGAATCAAGAGTAACATTCTGATATAGAATTTCCCTAAATCGCTCATTTAAGATATCGAATATGATTTCTCGCTATGAATTGGCATATAGTAAAAAACACCGATTTTATCAATGTCTATGTCTTTCAACCGAAAATTTCACGGAATGGAAAAACCACATGGAAAAATGTATCTGACACTTAGATTCTATAAAGAATCAAGAGTAGCATTCTGATAAAGAATATCCCTAAATCGCTCATTTAAGATATCGAATATGATATCTCGCAATGAATTCGCATATAGTAAAAAACACCGGTTTTATCAATGTCTATGTCTTTCAATCGAAAATTTCACGGAATGGAAAAACCACATGGAAAATTGTATCTGACACTTAGATTCTATAAAAAATCAAGAGTAAAATTCTGTTATATAATTTCCCTAAATCGCTCCGTTAAGATATCGAATATGATTTCTCGCTATGAATTCGCATATAGTTAAAAACACCGATTTTATCAATGTCTATGTATTTCAATCGAAAATTTCACGTAATGGAAAAACCACATGGAAAATTGTAGCTGACACTTAGATTCTATAAAGAATCAAGAGTAACGTTCTGATATAGAATTTCCCTAAATCGGTCATTTAAGATATCGAATATGATATCTCGCAATGAATTCGCATATAGTAAAAAACACCGATTTTATCAATGTCTATGTCTTTCAACCGAAAATTTCACGGAATGGAAAAACCACATGGAAAATTGTATCTGACACTTAGATTCTATAAAGAATCAAGAGTAGCATTCTGATAAAGAATTTCCCTAAATCGCTCATTTAAGATATCGAATATGATATCTCGCAATGAATTCGCATATAGTAAAAAACACCGATTTTATCAATGTCTATGTCTTTCAATCGAAAATTTCACGGAATGGAAAAACCACATGGAAAATTGTATCTGACACTTAGATTCTATAAAAAATCAAGAGAAAAATTCTGTTATATAATTTCCCTAAATCGCTCATTTAAGATATCGAATATGATTTCTCGCTATGAATTCGTATATAGTAAAAAACACCGATTTTATCAATGTCTATGTCTTTCAACCGAAAATTTCACGGAATGGAAAATAACATGGAAAATTGTATCTGACACTTAGATTCTATAAAGAATCAAGAGTAACAATCTGATATAGAATTTCCCTAAATCGTTCATTTAAGATATCGAATATGATTTCTCGCTAAGAATTCGTATATAGTAAAAAACACCGATTTTATCAATGTCTATGTCTTTCAATCGAAAATTTCACGGAATGGAAAAACCACATGGAAAATTGTATCGGACACTTAGATTCTATAAAAAATCAAGAGTAAAATTCTGTTATAAAATTTCCCTAAATCTCTCATTTAAGATATCGAATATGATTTCTCGCTATGAATTCGCATATAGTTAAAAACACCGATTTTATCAATGTCTATGTATTTCAATCGAAAATTTCACGGAATGGAAAAACCACATGGAAAATTGTAGCTGAAACTTAGATTCTATGAAGAATCAAGAGTAAAATTCTGTTATACAATTTCCCTAAATCGCTCATTTAAGATATCGAATATGATTTCTCGCTATGAATTCGCATATAGTTAAAAACACCGATTTTATCAATGTCTATGTATTTCAATCGAAAATTTCACGGAATGGAAAAACCACATGGAAAATTGTAGCTGACACTTAGATTCTATAAAGAATCAAGAGTAACATTCTGATATAGAATTTCCCTAAATCGCTCATTTAAGATATCGAATATGATATCTCGCAATGAATTCGCATATAGTAAAAAACACCGGTTTTATCAATGTCTATGTCTTTCAATCGAAAATTTCACGGAATGGAAAAACCACATGGAAAATTGTATCTGACACTTAGATTCTATAAAAAATCAAGAGTAAAATTCTGTTATACAAATTCCCTAAATCGCTCATTTAAGATATCGAATATGATTTCTCGCTATGAATTCGTATATAGTAAAAAACACCGATTTTATCAATGTCTATGTCTTTCAACCGAAAATTTCACGGAATGGAAAATAACATGGAAAATTGTATGTGACACTTAGATTCTATAAAGAATCAAGAGTAACATTCTGATATAGAATTTCCCTAAATCGCTCATTTAAGATATCGAATATGATTTCTCGCTAAGAATTCGTATATAGTAAGAAACACCGATTTTATCAATGTCTATTTCTTTCAACCGAAAATTTCACGGAAAGGAAAATAACAAAGAAAATTGTATCTGACACTTAGATTCTATAAAGAATCAAGAGTAACATTTTGATATAGAATTTCCCTAAATCGTTCATTTACGATATCGAATATGATTTCTCGCTAAGAATTCGTATATAGTAAAAAACACCGATTTTATCAATGTCTATGTCTTTCAATCGAAAATTTCAAGGAATGGAAAAACAACATGGAAAATTGTATCCAGCACTTAGATTCTACGAAGAATCAAGAGTAAAATTCTGTTATACAATTTCCTTAAATCGCTCATTTAAGATATCGAATATGATTTCTCGCTATGAATTCGCATATAGTTAAAAACACCGATTTTATAAATGTCTATGTATTTCAATCGAAAATTTCACGGAATGGAAAAACCACATGGAAAATTGTATCTGACACTTAGATTCTATAAAGAATCAAGAGTAGCATTCTGATAAAGAATTTCCCTAAATCGCTCATTTAAGATATCGAATATGATATCTCGCAATGAATTCGCATATAGTAAAAAACACCGGTTTTATCAATGTCTATGTCTTTCAATCGAAAATTTCACGGAATGGAAAAACCACATGGAAAATTGTATCGGACACTTAGATTCTATAAAAAATCAAGAGTAAAATTCTGTTATATAATTTCCCTAAATCGCTCATTTAAGATATCGAATATGATTTCTCGCTATGAATTCGTATATAGTAAAAAACACCGATTTTATCAATGTCTATGTCTTTCAACCGAAAATTTCACGGAATGGAAAATAACATGGAAAATTGTATGTGACACTTAGATTCTATAAAGAATCAAGAGTAACATTCTGATATAGAATTTCCATAAATCGTTCATTTAAGATATCGAATATGATTTCTCGCTAAGAATTCGTATATAGTAAGAAACACCGATTTTATCAATGTCTATGTCTTTCAACCGAAAATTTCACGGAATGGAAAATAACATGGAAAATTGTATGTGACACTTAGATTCTATAAAGAATCAAGAGTAACATTCTGATATAGAATTTCCCTAAATCGCTCATTTAAGATATCGAATATGATTTCTCGCTATGAATTCGCATATAGTAAAAAACACCGATTTTATCAATGTCTATGTCTTTCAACCGAAAATTTCACGGAATGGAAAAACCACATGGAAAAATGTATCTGACACTTAGATTCTATAAAGAATCAAGAGTAGCATTCTGATAAAGAATATCCCTAAATCGCTCATTTAAGATATCGAATATGATATCTCGCAATGAATTCGCATATAGTAAAAAACACCGGTTTTATCAATGTCTATGTCTTTCAATCGAAAATTTCACAGAATGGAAAAACCACATGGAAAATTGTATCTGACACTTAGATTCTATAAAAAATCAAGAGTAAAAATCTGTTATTAAATTTCCCTAAATCGCTCCGTTAAGATATCGAATATGATTTCTCGCTATGAATTCGCATATAGTTAAAAACACCGATTTTATCAATGTCTATGTATTTCAATCGAAAATTTCACGTAATGGAAAAACCACATGGAAAATTGTAGCTGACACTTAGATTCTATAAAGAATCAAGAGTAACGTTCTGATATAGAATTTCCCTAAATCGCTCATTTAAGATATCGAATATGATATCTCGCAATGAATTCGCATATAGTAAAAAACACCGATTTTATCAATGTCTATGTCTTTCAACCGAAAATTTCACGGAATGGAAAAACCACATGGAAAATTGTATCTGACACTTAGATTCTATAAAGAATCAAGAGTAGCATTCTGATAAAGAATTTCCCTAAATCGCTCATTTAAGATATCGAATATGATATCTCGCAATGAATTCGCATATAGTAAAAAACACCGATTTTATCAATGTCTATGTCTTTCAATCGAAAATTTCACGGAATGGAAAAACCACATGGAAAATTGTATCTGACACTTAGATTCTATAAAAAATCAAGAGAAAAATTCTGTTATATAATTTCCCTAAATCGCTCATTTAAGATATCGAATATGATTTCTCGCTATGAATTCGCATATAGTTAAAAACACCGATTTTATCAATGTCTATGTATTTCAATCGAAAATTTCACGGAATGGAAAAACCACATGGAAAATTGTATCGGACACTTAGATTCTATAAAAAATCAAGAGTAAAATTCTGTTATAAAATTTCCCTAAATCTCTCATTTAAGATATCGAATATGATTTCTCGCTATGAATTCGCATATAGTTAAAAACACCGATTTTATCAATGTCTATGTATTTCAATCGAAAATTTCACGGAATGGAAAAACCACATGGAAAATTGTAGCTGAAACTTAGATTCTATGAAGAATCAAGAGTAAAATTCTGTTATACAATTTCCCTAAATCGCTCATTTAAGATATCGAATATGATTTCTCGCTATGAATTCGCATATAGTTAAAAACACCGATTTTATCAATGTCTATGTATTTCAATCGAAAATTTCACGGAATGGAAAAACCACATGGAAAATTGTAGCTGACACTTAGATTCTATAAAGAATCAAGAGTAACATTCTGATATATAATTTCCCTAAATCGTTCATTTAAGATATCGAATATGATTTCTCGCTAAGAATTCGTATATAGTAAGAAACACCGATTTTATCAATGTCTATGTCTTTCAACCGAAAATTTCACGGAATGGAAAATAACATGGAAAATTGTATGTGACACTTAGATTCTATAAAGAATCAAGAGTAACATTCTGATATAGAATTTCCCTAAATCGCTCATTTAAGATATCGAATATGATTTCTCGCTATGAATTCGCATATAGTAAAAAACACCGATTTTATCAATGTCTATGTCTTTCAACCGAAAATTTCACGGAATGGAAAAACCACATGGAAAAATGTGTCTGACACTTAGATTCTATAAAGAATCAAGAGTAGCATTCTGATAAAGAATATCCCTAAATCGCTCATTTAAGATATCGAATATGATATCTCGCAATGAATTCGCATATAGTAAAAAACACCGATTTTATCAATGTCTATGTCTTTCAATCGAAAATTTCACGGAATGGAAAAACCACATGGAAAATTGTATCTGACACTTAGATTCTATAAAAAATCAAGAGAAAAATTCTGTTATATAATTTCCCTAAATCGCTCATTTAAGATATCGAATATGATTTCTCGCTATGAATTCGTATATAGTAAAAAACACCGATTTGATCAATGTCTATGTCTTTCAACCGAAAATTTCACGGAATGGAAAATAACAAGGAAAATTGTATCTGACACTTAGATTCTATAAAGAATCAAGAGTAACATTCTGATATAGAATTTCCCTAAATCGTTCATTTAAGATATCGAATATGATTTCTCGCTAAGAATTCGTATATAGTAAAAAACACCGATTTTATCAATGTCTATGTCTTTCAATCGAAAATTTCACGGAATGGAAAAACCACATGGAAAATTGTAGCTGAAACTTAGATTCTATGAAGAATCAAGAGTAAAATTCTGTTATACAATTTCCCTAAATCGCTCATTTAAGATATCGAATATGATTTCTCGCTATGAATTCGCATATAGTTAAAAACACCGATTTTATCAATGTCTATGTATTTCAATCGAAAATTTCACGGAATGGAAAAACCACATGGAAAATTGTAGCTGACACTTAGATTCTATAAAGAATCAAGAGTAACATTCTGATATAGAATTTCCCTAAATCGCTCATTTAAGAAATCGAATATGATATCTCGCAATGAATTCGCATATAGTAAAAAACACCGATTTTATCAATGTCTATGTCTTTCAATCGAAAATTTCACGGAATGGAATAACCACATGGAAAATTGTATCTGACACTTAGATTCTATAAAAAATCAAGAGTAAAATTCTGTTATACAAATTCCCTAAATCGCTCATTTAAGATATCGAATATGATTTCTCGCTATGAATTCGCATATAGTAAAAAACACCGATTTTATCAATGTCTATGTCTTTCAACCAAAAATTTCACGGAATGGAAAAACCACATGGAAAATTGTATCTGACACATAGATTCTATAAAGAATCAAGAGTAACATTCTGATATAGAATTTCCCTAAATCGCTCATTTAAGATATCGAATATGATTTCTCGCTATGAATTCGCATATAGTTAAAAACACCGATTTTATCAATGTCTATGTATTTCAATCGAAAATTTCACGGAATGGAAAAACCACATGGAAAATTGTATCTGACACATAGATTCTATAAAGAATCAAGAGTAACATTCTGATATAGAATTTCCCTAAATCGCTCATTTAAGATATCGAATATGATTTCTCGCTAAGAATTCGTATATAGTAAGAAACACCGATTTTATCAATGTCTATTTCTTTCAACCGAAAATTTCACGGAAAGGAAAATAACATAGAAAATTGTATCTGACACTTAGATTCTATAAAGAATCAAGAGTAACATTTTGATATAGAATTTCCCTAAATCGTTCATTTACGATATCGAATATGATTTCTCGCTAAGAATTCGTATATAGTAAAAAACACCGATTTTATCAATGTCTATGTCTTTCAATCGAAAATTTCACGGAATGGAAAAACCACATGGAAAATTGTATCGGACACTTAGATTCTATAAAAAATCAAGAGTAAAATTCTGTTATAAAATTTCCCTAAATCTCTCATTTAAGATATCGAATATGATTTCTCGCTATGAATTCGCATATAGTTAAAAACACCGATTTTATCAATGTCTATGTATTTCAATCGAAAATTTCACGGAATGGAAAAACCACATGGAAAATTGTAGCTGAAACTTAGATTCTATGAAGAATCAAGAGTAAAATTCTGTTATACAATTTCCCTAAATCGCTCATTTAAGATATCGAATATGATTTCTCGCTATGAATTCGCATATAGTTAAAAACACCGATTTTATCAATGTCTATGTATTTCAATCGAAAATTTCACGGAATGGAAAAACCACATGGAAAATTGTAGCTGACACTTAGATTCTATAAAGAATCAAGAGTAACATTCTGATATAGAATTTCCCTAAATCGCTCATTTAAGATATCGAATATGATATCTCGCAATGAATTCGCATATAGTAAAAAACACCGATTTTATCAATGTCTATGTCTTTCAATCGAAAATTTCACGGAATGGAAAAACCACATGGAAAATTGTATCTGACACTTAGATTCTATAAAAAATCAAGAGTAAAATTCTGTTATACAAATTCCCTAAATCGCTCATTTAAGATATCGAATATGATTTCTCGCTATGAATTCGCATATAGTAAAAAACACCGATTTTATCAATGTCTATGTCTTTCAACCAAAAATTTCACGGAATGGAAAAACCACATGGAAAATTGTATCTGACACTTAGATTCTATAAAGAATCAAGAGTAACATTCTGATATAGAATTTCCCTAAATCGCTCATTTAAGATATCGAATATGATTTCTCGCTAAGAATTCGTATATAGTAAGAAACACCGATTTTATCAATGTCTATTTCTTTCAACCGAAAATTTCACGGAAAGGAAAATAACATAGAAAATTGTATCTGACACTTAGATTCTATAAAGAATCAAGAGTAACATTTTGATATAGAATTTCCCTAAATCGTTCATTTACGATATCGAATATGATTTCTCGCTAAGAATTCGTATATAGTAAAAAACACCGATTTTATCAATGTCTATGTCTTTCAATCGAAAATTTCAAGGAATGGAAAAACAACATGGAAAATTGTATCCAGCACTTAGATTCTACGAAGAATCAAGAGTAAAATTCTGTTATACAATTTCCCTAAATCGCTCATTTAAGATATCGAATATGATTTCTCGCTATGAATTCGCATATAGTTAAAAACACCGATTTTATCAATGTCTATGTCTTTCAACCGAAAATTTCACGGAATGGAAAATAACATGGAAAATTGTATGTGACACTTAGATTCTATAAAGAATCAAGAGTAACATTCTGATATAGAATTTCCCTAAATCGCTCATTTAAGATATCGAATATGATTTCTCGCTAAGAATTCGTATATAGTAAGAAACACCGATTTTATCAATGTCTATGTCTTTCAACCGAAAATTTCACGGAATGGAAAATAACATGGAAAATTGTATGTGACACTTAGATTCTATAAAGAATCAAGAGTAACATTCTGATATAGAATTTCCCTAAATCGCTCATTTAAGATATCGAATATGATTTCTCGCTAAGAATTCGTATATAGTAAGAAACACCGATTTTATCAATGTCTATGTCTTTCAACCGAAAATTTCACGGAATGGAAAATAACATGGAAAATTGTATGTGACACTTAGATTCTATAAAGAATCAAGAGTAACATTCTGATATAGAATTTCCCTAAATCGCTCATTTAAGATATCGAATATGATTTCTCGCTATGAATTCGCATATAGTAAAAAACACCGATTTTATCAATGTCTATGTCTTTCAACCGAAAATTTCACGGAATGGAAAAACCACATGGAAAAATGTATCTGACACTTAGATTCTATAAAAAATCAAGAGTAAAAATCTGTTATTAAATTTCCCTAAATCGCTCCGTTAAGATATCGAATATGATTTCTCGCTATGAATTCGCATATAGTTAAAAACACCGATTTTATCAATGTCTATGTATTTCAATCGAAAATTTCACGTAATGGAAAAACCACATGGAAAATTGTAGCTGACACTTAGATTCTATAAAGAATCAAGAGTAACGTTCTGATATAGAATTTCCCTAAATCGCTCATTTAAGATATCGAATATGATATCTCGCAATGAATTCGCATATAGTAAAAAACACCGATTTTATCAATGTCTATGTCTTTCAACCGAAAATTTCACGGAATGGAAAAACCACATGGAAAATTGTATCTGACACTTAGATTCTATAAAGAATCAAGAGTAGCATTCTGATAAAGAATTTCCCTAAATCGCTCATTTAAGATATCGAATATGATATCTCGCAATGAATTCGCATATAGTAAAAAACACCGATTTTATCAATGTCTATGTCTTTCAATCGAAAATTTCACGGAATGGAAAAACCACATGGAAAATTGTATCTGACACTTAGATTCTATAAAAAATCAAGAGAAAAATTCTGTTATATAATTTCCCTAAATCGCTCATTTAAGATATCGAATATGATTTCTCGCTATGAATTCGCATATAGTTAAAAACACCGATTTTATCAATGTCTATGTATTTCAATCGAAAATTTCACGGAATGGAAAAACCACATGGAAAATTGTAGCTGAAACTTAGATTCTATGAAGAATCAAGAGTAAAATTCTGTTATACAATTTCCCTAAATCGCTCATTTAAGATATCGAATATGATTTCTCGCTATGAATTCGCATATAGTTAAAAACACCGATTTTATCAATGTCTATGTATTTCAATCGAAAATTTCACGGAATGGAAAAACCACATGGAAAATTGTAGCTGACACTTAGATTCTATAAAGAATCAAGAGTAACATTCTGATATATAATTTCCCTAAATCGTTCATTTAAGATATCGAATATGATTTCTCGCTAAGAATTCGTATATAGTAAGAAACACCGATTTTATCAATGTCTATGTCTTTCAACCGAAAATTTCACGGAATGGAAAATAACATGGAAAATTGTATGTGACACTTAGATTCTATAAAGAATCAAGAGTAACATTCTGATATAGAATTTCCCTAAATCGCTCATTTAAGATATCGAATATGATTTCTCGCTATGAATTCGCATATAGTAAAAAACACCGATTTTATCAATGTCTATGTCTTTCAACCGAAAATTTCACGGAATGGAAAAACCACATGGAAAAATGTATCAGACACTTAGATTCTATAAAGAATCAAGAGTAGCATTCTGATAAAGAATATCCCTAAATCGCTCATTTAAGATATCGAATATGATATCTCGCAATGAATTCGCATATAGTAAAAAACACCGGTTTTATCAATGTCTATGTCTTTCAATCGAAAATTTCACAGAATGGAAAAACCACATGGAAAATTGTATCTGACACTTAGATTCTATAAAAAATCAAGAGTAAAAATCTGTTATTAAATTTCCCTAAATCGCTCCGTTAAGATATCGAATATGATTTCTCGCTATGAATTCGCATATAGTTAAAAACACCGATTTTATCAATGTCTATGTATTTCAATCGAAAATTTCACGTAATGGAAAAACCACATGGAAAATTGTAGCTGACACTTAGATTCTATAAAGAATCAAGAGTAACGTTCTGATATAGAATTTCCCTAAATCGCTCATTTAAGATATCGAATAAGATATCTCGCAATGAATTCGCATATAGTAAAAAACACCGATTTTATCAATGTCTATGTCTTTCAACCGAAAATTTCACGGAATGGAAAAACCACATGGAAAAATGTATCAGACACTTAGATTCTATAAAGAATCAAGAGTAGCATTCTGATAAAGAATTTCCCTAAATCGCTCATTTAAGATATCGAATATGATATCTCGCAATGAATTCGCATATAGTAAAAAACACCGATTTTATCAATGTCTATGTCTTTCAATCGAAAATTTCACGGAATGGAAAAACCACATGGAAAATTGTATCTGACACTTAGATTCTATAAAAAATCAAGAGAAAAATTCTGTTATATAATTTCCCTAAATCGCTCATTTAAGATATCGAATATGATTTCTCGCTATGAATTCGTATATAGTAAAAAACACCGATTTGATCAATGTCTATGTCTTTCAACCGAAAATTTCACGGAATGGAAAATAACAAGGAAAATTGTATCTGACACTTAGATTCTATAAAGAATCAAGAGTAACATTCTGATATAGAATTTCCTTAAATCGTTCATTTAAGATATCGAATATGATTTCTCGCTAAGAATTCGTATATAGTAAAAAACACCGATTTTATCAATGTCTATGTCTTTCAATCGAAAATTTCACGGAATGGAAAAACCACATGGAAAATTGTAGCTGAAACTTAGATTCTATGAAGAATCAAGAGTAAAATTCTGTTATACAATTTCCCTAAATCGCTCATTTAAGATATCGAATATGATTTCTCGCTATGAATTCGCATATAGTTAAAAACACCGATTTTATCAATGTCTATGTATTTCAATCGAAAATTTCACGGAATGGAAAAACCACATGGAAAATTGTAGCTGACACTTAGATTCTATAAAGAATCAAGAGTAACATTCTGATATAGAATTTCCCTAAATCGCTCATTTAAGAAATCGAATATGATATCTCGCAATGAATTCGCATATAGTAAAAAACACCGATTTTATCAATGTCTATGTCTTTCAATCGAAAATTTCACGGAATGGAATAACCACATGGAAAATTGTATCTGACACTTAGATTCTATAAAAAATCAAGAGAAAAATTCTGTTATATAATTTCCCTAAATCGCTCATTTAAGATATCGAATATGATTTCTCGCTATGAATTCGTATATAGTAAAAAACACCGATTTGATCAATGTCTATGTCTTTCAACCGAAAATTTCACGGAATGGAAAATAACAAGGAAAATTGTATCTGACACTAAGATTCTATATAGAATCAAGAGTAACATTCTGATATAGAATTTCCCTAAATCGTTCATTTAAGATATCGAATATGATTTCTCGCTAAGAATTCGTATATAGTAAAAAACACCGATTTTATCAATGTCTATGTCTTTCAATCGA
The DNA here is from genome assembly GCA_958496155.1 of Sisyra nigra. Taxonomy (NCBI): domain Eukaryota; kingdom Metazoa; phylum Arthropoda; class Insecta; order Neuroptera; family Sisyridae; genus Sisyra; species Sisyra nigra. Next base: position 19,658,793 of record OY292319.1, on the reverse strand, counting down.
AAATTTCACGAAATGGAAGAACCACATGGAAAATTGTATCTGACGCTTAGATTCTATAATAAACCAAGAGTAAAATTCTGTTATATAATTTTCTTAAATCGCTCATTTAAGATATCGAATATGATTTCTCGCTAAGAATTCGTATATAGTAAGAAACACCGATTTTATCAATGTCTATGTCTTTCAACCGAAAATTTCACGGAATGGAAAATAACATGGAAAATTGTATCTGACACTTAGATTCTATAAAGAAACAAGAGTAACATTCTGATATAGAATTTCCCTAAATCGTTCATTTAAGATATCGAATATGATTTCTCGCTATGAATTCGCATATAGTAAAAAACACCGATTTTATCAATGTCTATGTGTTTCAATCGAAAATTTCACGGAATGGAAAAACCACATGGAAAATGTTATCTGACACTTAGATTCTATAAAGAATCAAGAGTAACATTCTGATATAGAATTTCCCTAAATCGCTCATTTAAGATATCGAATATGATATCTCGCTATGAATTCGTATATAGTAAAAAACACCGATTTTATCAATGTCTATGTCTTTCAACCGAAAATTTCACGGAATGGAAAATAACATGGAAAATTGTAGCTGAAACTTAGATTCTATGAAGAATCAAGAGTAAAATTCTGTTATACAATTTCCCTAAATCGCTCATTTAAGATATCGAATATGATTTCTCGCTATGAATTCGCATATAGTTAAAAACACCGATTTTATCAATGTCTATGTATTTCAATCGAAAATTTCACGGAATGGAAAAACCACATGGAAAATTGTAGCTGACACTTAGATTCTATAAAGAATCAAGAGTAACATTCTGATATAGAATTTCCCTAAATCGCTCATTTAAGAAATCGAATATGATATCTCGCAATGAATTCGCATATAGTAAAAAACACCGATTTTATCAATGTCTATGTCTTTCAATCGAAAATTTCACGGAATGGAATAACCACATGGAAAATTGTATCTGACACTTAGATTCTATAATAATTCAAGAGTAAAATTCTGTTATATAATTTCCCTAAATCGCTCATTTAAGATAACGAATATGATTTCTCGCTATGAATTCGTAAATAGTAAGAAACACCGATTTTACCAATGTCTATATCTTTCAACCGAAAATTTCACGGAATGGAAAATAACATGGAAAATTGTATCTGACACTTAGATTTTATAAAGAATCAAAAGTAACATTCTGATATAGAATTTCCCTAAATCGTTCATTTACGATATCGAATATGATTTCTCGCTAAGAATTCGTATATAGTAAAAAACACCGATTTTATCAATGTCTATGTCTTTCAATCGAAAATTTCACGGAATGGAAAAACCACATGGAAAATTGTATCCGACACTTAGATTCTATGAAGAATCAAGAGTAAAATTCTGTTATACAATTTCCCTAAATCGCTCATTTAAGATATCGAATATGATTTCTCGCTATGAATTCGCATATAGTTAAAAACACCGATTTTATCAATGTCTATGTCTTTCAATCGAAAATTTCACGGAATGGAAAAACCACATGGAAAATTGTATCTGACACTTAGATTCTATAAAAAATCAAGAGAAAAATTCTGTTATATAATTTCCCTAAATCGCTCATTTAAGATATCGAATATGATTTCTCGCTATGAATTCGTATATAGTAAAAAACACCGATTTTATCAATGTCTATGCCTTTCAACCGAAAATTTCACGGAATGGAATATAACATGGAAAATTGTATGTGACACTTAGATTCTATAAAGAATCAAGAGTAACATTCTGATATAGAATTTCCCTAAATCGCTCATTTAAGATATCGAATATGATTTCTCGCTATGAATTCGCATATAGTAAAAAACACCGATTTTATCAATGTCTATGTGTTTCAATCGAAAATTCCACGGAATGGAAAAACCACATGGAAAATTGTATCTGACACTTAGATTCCATGAAGAATCAAGAGTAAAATTCTGTTATACAATTTCCCTAAATCGCTCATTTAAGATATCGAATATGATTTCTCGCCATGAATTCGCATATAGTTAAAAACACCGATTTTATCAATGTCTATGTATTTCAATCGAAAATTTCACGGAATGGAAAAACCACATGGAAAATGTTATCTGACACTTAGATTCTATAAAGAATCAAGAGTAACATTCTGATATAGAATTTCCCTAAATCGCTCATTTAAGATATCGAATATGATATCTCGCTATGAATTCGTATATAGTAAAAAACACCGATTTTATCAATGTCTATGTCTTTCAACCGAAAATTTCACGGAATGGAAAATAACATGGAAAATTGTATCTGACACTTAGATTCTATGAAAAATTCAAAGTAAAATTCTGTTATATAATTTCCCTAAATCGCTCATTTAGATTATCGAATATGATATCTCGCTATGAATTCGCATATAGTTAAAAACACCGATTTTATCAATGTCTATGTCTTTCAATCGAAAATTTCACGAAATGGAAGAACCACATGGAAAATTGTATCTGACGCTTAGATTCTATAATAATTCAAGAGTAAAATTCTGTTATATAATTTCCCTAAATCGCTCATTTAAGATAACGAATATGATTTCTCGCTATGAATTCGTAAATAGTAAGAAACACCGATTTTACCAATGTCTATATCTTTCAACCGAAAATTTCACGGAATGGAAAATAACATGGAAAATTGTATCTGACACTTAGATTTTATAAAGAATCAAGAGTAACATTCTGATATAGAATTTCCCTAAATCGTTCATTTACGATATCGAATATGATTTCTCGCTAAGAATTCGTATATAGTAAAAAACACCGATTTTATCAATGTCTATGTCTTTCAATCGAAAATTTCACGGAATGGAAAAACCACATGGAAAATTGTATCCGACACTTAGATTCTATGAAGAATCAAGAGTAAAATTCTGTTATACAATTTCCCTAAATCGCTCATTTAAGATATCGAATATGATTTCTCGCTATGAATTCGCATATAGTTAAAAACACCGATTTTATCAATGTCTATGTCTTTCAATCGAAAATTTCACGGAATGGAAAAACCACATGGAAAATTGTATCTGACACTTAGATTCTATAAAAAATAAAGAGAAAAATTCTGTTATATAATTTCCCTAAATCGCTCATATAAGATATCGAATATGATTTCTCGCTATGAATTCGTATATAGTAAAAAACACCGATTTTATCAATGTCTATGCCTTTCAACCGAAAATTTCACGGAATGGAAAATAACATGGAAAATTGTATGTGACACTTAGATTCTATAAAGAATCAAGAGTAACATTCTGATATAGAATTTCCCTAAATCGCTCATTTAAGATATCGAATATGATTTCTCGCTATGAATTCGCATATAGTAAAAAACACCGATTTTATCAATGTCTATGTGTTTCAATCGAAAATTCCACGGAATGGAAAAACCACATGGAAAAATGTATCTGACACTTAGATTCTATAAAGAATCAAGAGTAGCATTCTGATAAAGAATATCCCTAAATCGCTCATTTAAGATATCGAATATGATATCTCGCAATGAATTCGCATATAGTAAAAAACACCGGTTTTATCAATGTCTATGTCTTTCAATCGAAAATTTCACGGAATGGAAAAACCACATGGAAAATTGTATCTGACACTTAGATTCTATAAAAAATCAAGAGTAAAATTCTGTTATATATTTTCCCTAAATCGCTCCGTTAAGATATCGAATATGATTTCTCGCTATGAATTCGCATATAGTTAAAAACACCGATTTTATCAATGTCTATGTATTTCAATCGAAAATTTCACGTAATGGAAAAACCACATGGAAAATTGTAGCTGACACTTAGATTCTATAAAGAATCAAGAGTAACGTTCTGATATAGAATTTCCCTAAATCGCTCATTTAAGATATCGAATATGATATCTCGCAATGAATTCGCATATAGTAAAAAACACCGATTTTATCAATGTCTATGTCTTTCAACCGAAAATTTCACGGAATGGAAAAACCACATGGAAAATTGTATCTGACACTTAGATTCTATAAAGAATCAAGAGTAGCATTCTGATAAAGAATTTCCCTAAATCGCTCATTTAAGATATCGAATATGATATCTCGCAATGAATTCGCATATAGTAAAAAACACCGATTTTATCAATGTCTATGTCTTTCAATCGAAAATTTCACGGAATGGAAAAACCACATGGAAAATTGTATCTGACACTTAGATTCTATAAAAAATCAAGAGAAAAATTCTGTTATATAATTTCCCTAAATCGCTCATTTAAGATATCGAATATGATTTCTCGCTATGAATTCGCATATAGTTAAAAACACCGATTTTATCAATGTCTATGTATTTCAATCGAAAATTTCACGGAATGGAAAAACCACATGGAAAATTGTATCGGACACTTAGATTCTATAAAAAATCAAGAGTAAAATTCTGTTATAAAATTTCCCTAAATCTCTCATTTAAGATATCGAATATGATTTCTCGCTATGAATTCGCATATAGTTAAAAACACCGATTTTATCAATGTCTATGTATTTCAATCGAAAATTTCACGGAATGGAAAAACCACATGGAAAATTGTAGCTGAAACTTAGATTCTATGAAGAATCAAGAGTAAAATTCTGTTATACAATTTCCCTAAATCGCTCATTTAAGATATCGAATATGATTTCTCGCTATGAATTCGCATATAGTTAAAAACACCGATTTTATCAATGTCTATGTATTTCAATCGAAAATTTCACGGAATGGAAAAACCACATGGAAAATTGTAGCTGACACTTAGATTCTATAAAGAATCAAGAGTAGCATTCTGATAAAGAATTTCCCTAAATCGCTCATTTAAGATATCGAATATGATATCTCGCAATGAATTCGCATATAGTAAAAAACACCGATTTTATCAATGTCTATGTCTTTCAATCGAAAATTTCACGGAATGGAAAAACCACATGGAAAATTGTATCTGACACTTAGATTCTATAAAAAATCAAGAGAAAAATTCTGTTATATAATTTCCCTAAATCGCTCATTTAAGATATCGAATATGATTTCTCGCTATGAATTCGTATATAGTAAAAAACACCGATTTGATCAATGTCTATGTCTTTCAACCGAAAATTTCACGGAATGGAAAATAACAAGGAAAATTGTATCTGACACTTAGATTCTATAAAGAATCAAGAGTAACATTCTGATATAGAATTTCCCTAAATCGTTCATTTAAGATATCGAATATGATTTCTCGCTAAGAATTCGTATATAGTAAAAAACACCGATTTTATCAATGTCTATGTCTTTCAATCGAAAATTTCACGGAATGGAAAAACCACATGGAAAATTGTAGCTGAAACTTAGATTCTATGAAGAATCAAGAGTAAAATTCTGTTATACAATTTCCCTAAATCGCTCATTTAAGATATCGAATATGATTTCTCGCTATGAATTCGCATATAGTTAAAAACACCGATTTTATCAATGTCTATTAGGGTGGAGCGTCATAATTTTTTTCAAATTTTGTTATTGGAAGAGAGTTTAAATGTTGCGTAATTATATAAACTTCATGTAAAAAATAATAAAAAAAATCTAAAAAAATTCTTTCAGCCCTCTACCACAGCTCAAAAATTTAAAAAAATACGTTGAAAATAATCGTTATGTATTGTTAATTTTTTTATCCGTAACTGTTTTTTTAATATTTTTAGCTATGTTTATTCAGTCCAGGAATGGCATATAATACTGGAAAAAAATATTAATTCACCTACTTGTCCTCATCGTCATCAATCTTACTTTTAATACATCCGTAAAATACATAACATTGTTCAATGTTTTTAGATATTTGCCTCGTTCCCTTTAATTAAAAATTTCTTTGTAAAAGTTTAAATCTTAATATTTATAAACAACCAATAATTTTTTTTTTAACTAAAATTAGTTATCTTTGCGTCGTGTGGGTAGGATAAGTGAGAATACAATTTTGTTTTTATTTCAAAGTTGTTATCATAACTATCAAGAAGTTACGTGTTAATTTTGAAACATTAAAATTTTTATTAAGTACTTAAATACATATTGAAATCATCATGTTGAAGCGAGTAACCCGACACGAATTTAGCTGTCCAATCTTTGGATCATTGGGCCTTCTAAACAAGAGAGTGTTACCAACAATCGCGGACGTTTTGAAACATTTAATTTTTGTGAGAAATGAACATAAAGTTATGGGAAACGGAAAACAACCAGCTATTGCTGAAATAATTGATATCACAGGTCGTAATATAATAGAAATTTGGAAAAGTGCATCTTTACCTTTTGTTACAATACAACGTATAAAACAACAGCTAAAAAGTGCCTATGATAAATATTTACACTTTTTGAGGTACCCTCAATCTAAAAAAAATGAAAATTTTATTCAGAAGCTAGAAGAATGGAAATACAAATGCCAAACTGAATTATTTGATATCTGTACTTGCAAATGCATTGATTTCAACAGTTGTATTTGTTCACGAGATAAGAAAGTACCTTTTTTAGAAAGATCGTTTCTTGCCGATCAAAGAACTAAAAGAAAAATGGTTATAGGTGGGTTGGATCTTTTGGAAACAAATAAACTTAAAAAGAAAAATATAAGGAAAAAGAAAGAAAATGACAAAATTATGTTATATAAAACTATGAAATCATCGCTTAACGTAAAAACAAAAAATTCCGTAAAAGTTAATATTCCAACTGCTTCATCAACATCTGAATATAATTCCAAGTCACATACCTCGAAAAATGTTCATGAAATAAGTGAGAGAAATCATTTACATCTTCCAAATGTTGCCCGAATTTGTGATCAATATGGCATTTCAGATCGATCGGCAGCAGCAGTCGCGAGCGCAGTGTTGCAGGACGTCGGATTAGTAACTGTTCAAAATACAGAAAATATAATCGATCGAAGCAAAGTTCGTAGAGCTAGAAAACGGCAACGTGAAAAACTCCAACAAAACGATTGTCTTTCGAATGTTACCAGTATTTATTTTGACGGAAGAAAAGATAGAACGTTGGTTTGTGAAAAACGAGGCCAAAGTTTTCATAATGTTAGAAAAATAAATGAACATATCTCCTTACTCACGGAGCCAGGTTCAAACTATTTAGGACATTTAACCATTTCTTCCGGTACAGGGAAAGCAATTGCGCATTCGCTATATTCTTTTATGACAAACAGAAAATTAAATTTAAATGCGTTGTCTGTTATTGGTTGTGATGGTACAGCCACAAATACGGGTTGGAAAAGTGGAGTTATTCGAATTATGGAGCTGAAGTTGAAAAGGCCTTTGCAGTGGTTCATATGTCAACTGCATTTCAATGAATTACCTTTTCGCCACTTATTTCTTAAATTAGATGGAGCGACATTAGGACCTAAGAGTTACACAGGGCCCATTGGAAAAGCACTGGAAAGTTGCGCTGATCTTCCTATTGTGGAATTTTCAGCAATTTTAGGAAATCTACCGACGTTAGCTCCTGAAATCGAAGAGAGCCTAAGTACGGACCAAAAGTATTTATACCAAATGTGTCAAGCTGTAAGTAAAGGATCTTGCCCTGAAGGTCTTGCACACCGAAACCCAGGAAAAATGGCACATTCCAGGTGGCTAACAACTGCCAATAGAATCTTAAGACTATATGTAGCGACATCTAATCCAACGGAAAATTTAATTATACTTTCAAAATATATTTTAAAAGTATATGGCCCCGTTTGGTTTGGCATTAAAAAAGATAGCTCTTTCAAACATGGCCCAAATCATATTTTTAAACTTATTAGTTTTTCAAGATGTTTCAGTCCGAATGTTCGAGAAATAATTGACCCGGTAATTCAACGTAATTCTTTTTTTGCACACCCAGAAAATATATTACTGGGTATGCTAAACGATAGAAGACCTCACATCAGAAAATTGGGCTTAAGAAAAATTTTATCAGCCAGAGAAAAACAAAAAGTTGGAGCTTCGGTTCGAATATTTAAGCTTCCAAAGTTAAATTTTGAAGCTAAAGACTATACTAGCTTAATAATATGGACTGAATCACAAGTCACATCTCCTCCACTGTTGGATAATATGAGCAATCAAGATTTAAAAACATTGCTACAGAAAAAATCGAAAATTGATATAGAATTTCCTGATTATCCTTGTCATACTCAAGCTGTTGAGCGATGTGTGAAGATGGTGACTGAAGCTTCAGTTACTGTGGTTGGTGAAAAAGCAAGGGACGGACTTATAAGATCTAAAATAAATTCAAGAAGTATAATGCCATTTTTCCACACTAAAAAAAATTACAAAATGTGAAAATAGAGCAATTGTCTTCTTATAATCACATTTTGAATCAACCTTTCGAGTTTTCGATTTGTTTTTATGAGTCGAATCATTTATTTGTGTCATTATTTGTATCATTTATTTTCGTTTAATAAACATTATACCTATATTTCATTATAATATTTTTATAAGCTTTATTTATAAAAAATTAACTCTAGCTTTTTTATGGGAAAAACGGAAACTGAACTTCCAAATAACCCATTTGAAGTTGATTATAATGTATATTATTTATCATATTTTTTATCGGATTTTAGGCGATGAAAAAAATTTTAATTTTTGAATAAGTTAAGTAACATCCATACCAACTTGCGAAGAATTGAAAAAAAAATCGTTAGAAAATTAATTTCACCATTAAACTAATAAAATAAAAATTCCTTTCTTAATTTTAAAAAAGTTGAAACTTTGAGCTTCGGTAGAGGGCTAAAAACGATTTCAAAAATAATAAGTTTATAATAAAAAAGTGTTTAATTCCTCAAAATGCAAAAAACTAGAGGTATTCGAATCCGTTAAATTAATTTTTTTTTTCTTCCATATATTGACGCTCCACCCTAATGTCTATGTCTTTCAACCGAAAATTTCACGGAATGGAAAAACCACATGGAAAAATGTATCTGACACTTAGATTCTATAAAGAATCAAGAGTAGCATTCTGATAAAGAATATCCCTAAATCGCTCATTTAAGATATCGAATATGATATCTCGCAATGAATTCGCATATAGTAAAAAACACCGGTTTTATCAATGTCTATGTCTTTCAATCGAAAATTTCACGGAATGGAAAAACCACATGGAAAATTGTATCTGACACTTAGATTCTATAAAAAATCAAGAGTAAAATTCTGTTATATAATTTCCCTAAATCGCTCCGTTAAGATATCGAATATGATTTCTCGCTATGAATTCGCATATAGTTAAAAACACCGATTTTATCAATGTCTATGTATTTCAATCGAAAATTTCACGTAATGGAAAAACCACATGGAAACTTGTAGCTGACACTTAGATTCTATAAAGAATCAAGAGTAACGTTCTGATATAGAATTTCCCTAAATCGCTCATTTAAGATATCGAATATGATATCTCGCAATGAATTCGCATATAGTAAAAAACACCGATTTTATCAATGTCTATGTCTTTCAACCGAAAATTTCACGGAATGGAAAAACCACATGGAAAATTGTATCTGACACTTAGATTCTATAAAGAATCAAGAGTAGCATTCTGATAAAGAATTTCCCTAAATCGCTCATTTAAGATATCGAATATGATATCTCGCAATGAATTCGCATATAGTAAAAAACACCGATTTTATCAATGTCTATGTCTTTCAATCGAAAATTTCACGGAATGGAAAAACCACATGGAAAATTGTATCTGACACTTAGATTCTATAAAAAATCAAGAGAAAAATTCTGTTATAAAATTTCCCTAAATCTCTCATTTAAGATATCGAATATGATTTCTCGCTATGAATTCGCATATAGTTAAAAACACCGATTTTATCAATGTCTATGTATTTCAATCGAAAATTTCACGGAATGGAAAAACCACATGGAAAATTGTAGCTGAAACTTAGATTCTATGAAGAATCAAGAGTAAAATTCTGTTATACAATTTCCCTAAATCGCTCATTTAAGATATCGAATATGATTTCTCGCTATGAATTCGCATATAGTTAAAAACACCGATTTTATCAATGTCTATGTATTTCAATCGAAAATTTCACGGAATGGAAAAACCACATGGAAAATTGTAGCTGACACTTAGATTCTATAAAGAATCAAGAGTAGCATTCTGATAAAGAATTTCCCTAAATCGCTCATTTAAGATATCGAATATGATATCTCGCAATGAATTCGCATATAGTAAAAAACACCGATTTTATCAATGTCTATGTCTTTCAATCGAAAATTTCACGGAATGGAAAAACCACATGGAAAATTGTATCTGACACTTAGATTCTATAAAAAATCAAGAGAAAAATTCTGTTATATAATTTCCCTAAATCGCTCATTTAAGATATCGAATATGATTTCTCGCTATGAATTCGTATATAGTAAAAAACACCGATTTTATCAATGTCTATGTCTTTCAACCGAAAATTTCACGGAATGGAAAATAACATGGAAAATTGTATGTGACAATTAGATTCTATAAAGAATCAAGAGTAACATTCTGATATAGAATTTCCCGAAATCGCTCATTTAAGATATCGAATATGATTTCTCGCTATGAATTCGCATATAGTTAAAAACACCGATTTTATCAATGTCTATGTATTTCAATCGAAAATTTCACGGAATGGAAAAACCACATGGAAAATTGTAGCTGACACTTAGATTCTATAAAGAATCAAGAGTAACATTCTGATATAGAATTTCCCTAAATCGCTCATTTAAGATATCGAATATGATATCTCGCAATGAATTCGCATATAGTAAAAAACACCGATTTTATCAATGTCTATGTCTTTCAATCGAAAATTTCACGGAATGGAATAACCACATGGAAAATTGTATCTGACACTTAGATTCTATAAAAAATCAAGAGAAAAATTCTGTTATATAATTTCCCTAAATCGCTCATTTAAGATATCGAATATGATTTCTCGCTATGAATTCGTATATAGTAAAAAACACCGATTTGATCAATGTCTATGTCTTTCAACCGAAAATTTCACGGAATGGAAAATAACAAGGAAAATTGTATCTGACACTTAGATTCTATAAAGAATCAAGAGTAACATTCTGATATAGAATTTTCCTAAATCGTTCATTTAAGATATCGAATATGATTTCTCGCTAAGAATTCGTATATAGTAAAAAACACCGATTTTATCAATGTCTATGTCTTTCAATCGAAAATTTCACGAAATGGAAGAACCACATGGAAAATTGTATCTGACGCTTAGATTCTATAATAAACCAAGAGTAAAATTCTGTTATATAATTTTCTTAAATCGCTCATTTAAGATATCGAATATGATTTCTCGCTAAGAATTCGTATATAGTAAGAAACACCGATTTTATCAATGTCTATGTCTTTCAACCGAAAATTTCACGGAATGGAAAATAACATGGAAAATTGTATCTGACACTTAGATTCTATAAAGAAACAAGAGTAACATTCTGATATAGAATTTCCCTAAATCGTTCATTTAAGATATCGAATATGATTTCTCGCTATGAATTCGCATATAGTAAAAAACACCGATTTTATCAATGTCTATGTGTTTCAATCGAAAATTCCACGGAATGGAAAAACCACATGGAAAATTGTATCTGACACTTAGATTCCATGAAGAATCAAGAGTAAAATTCTGTTATACAATTTCCCTAAATCGCTCATTTAAGATATCGAATATGATTTCTCGCTATGAATTCGCATATCGTTAAAAACACCGATTTTATCAATGTCTATGTATTTCAATCGAAAATTTCACGGAATGGAAAAACCACATGGAAAATTGTATCGGACACTTAGATTCTATAAAAAATCAAGAGTAAAATTCTGTTATAAAATTTCCCTAAATCTCTCATTTAAGATATCGAATATGATTTCTCGCTATGAATTCGCATATAGTTAAAAACACCGATTTTATCAATGTCTATGTATTTCAATCGAAAATTTCACGGAATGGAAAAACCACATGGAAAATTGTAGCTGAAACTTAGATTCTATGAAGAATCAAGAGTAAAATTCTGTTATACAATTTCCCTAAATCGCTCATTTAAGATATCGAATATGATTTCTCGCTATGAATTCGCATATAGTTAAAAACACCGATTTTATCAATGTCTATGTATTTCAATCGAAAATTTCACGGAATGGAAAAACCACATGGAAAATTGTAGCTGACACTTAGATTCTATAAAGAATCAAGAGTAGCATTCTGATAAAGAATTTCCCTAAATCGCTCATTTAAGATATCGAATATGATATCTCGCAATGAATTCGCATATAGTAAAAAACACCGATTTTATCAATGTCTATGTCTTTCAATCGAAAATTTCACGGAATGGAAAAACCACATGGAAAATTGTATCTGACACTTAGATTCTATAAAAAATCAAGAGAAAAATTCTGTTATATAATTTCCCTAAATCGCTCATTTAAGATATCGAATATGATTTCTCGCTATGAATTCGTATATAGTAAAAAACACCGATTTTATCAATGTCTATGTCTTTCAACCGAAAATTTCACGGAATGGAAAATAACATGGAAAATTGTATGTGACAATTAGATTCTATAAAGAATCAAGAGTAACATTCTGATATAGAATTTCCCGAAATCGCTCATTTAAGATATCGAATATGATTTCTCGCTATGAATTCGCATATAGTTAAAAACACCGATTTTATCAATGTCTATGTATTTCAATCGAAAATTTCACGGAATGGAAAAACCACATGGAAAATTGTAGCTGACACTTAGATTCTATAAAGAATCAAGAGTAACATTCTGATATAGAATTTCCCTAAATCGCTCATTTAAGATATCGAATATGATATCTCGCAATGAATTCGCATATAGTAAAAAACACCGATTTTATCAATGTCTATGTCTTTCAATCGAAAATTTCACGGAATGGAATAACCACATGGAAAATTGTATCTGACACTTAGATTCTATAAAAAATCAAGAGAAAAATTCTGTTATATAATTTCCCTAAATCGCTCATTTAAGATATCGAATATGATTTCTCGCTATGAATTCGTATATAGTAAAAAACACCGATTTGATCAATGTCTATGTCTTTCAACCGAAAATTTCACGGAATGGAAAATAACAAGGAAAATTGTATCTGACACTTAGATTCTATAAAGAATCAAGAGTAACATTCTGATATAGAATTTTCCTAAATCGTTCATTTAAGATATCGAATATGATTTCTCGCTAAGAATTCGTATATAGTAAAAAACACCGATTTTATCAATGTCTATGTCTTTCAATCGAAAATTTCACGAAATGGAAGAACCACATGGAAAATTGTATCTGACGCTTAGATTCTATAATAAACCAAGAGTAAAATTCTGTTATATAATTTTCTTAAATCGCTCATTTAAGATATCGAATATGATTTCTCGCTAAGAATTCGTATATAGTAAGAAACACCGATTTTATCAATGTCTATGTCTTTCAACCGAAAATTTCACGGAATGGAAAATAACATGGAAAATTGTATCTGACACTTAGATTCTATAAAGAAACAAGAGTAACATTCTGATATAGAATTTCCCTAAATCGTTCATTTAAGATATCGAATATGATTTCTCGCTATGAATTCGCATATAGTAAAAAACACCGATTTTATCAATGTCTATGTGTTTCAATCGAAAATTCCACGGAATGGAAAAACCACATGGAAAATTGTATCTGACACTTAGATTCCATGAAGAATCAAGAGTAAAATTCTGTTATACAATTTCCCTAAATCGCTCATTTAAGATATCGAATATGATTTCTCGCTATGAATTCGCATATCGTTAAAAACACCGATTTTATCAATGTCTATGTATTTCAATCGAAAATTTCACGGAATGGAAAAACCACATGGAAAATGTTATCTGACACTTAGATTCTATAAAGAATCAAGAGTAACATTCTGATATAGAATTTCCCTAAATCGCTCATTTAAGATATCGAATATGATATCTCGCTATGAATTCGTATATAGTAAAAAACACCGATTTTATCAATGTCTATGTCTTTCAACCGAAAATTTCACGGAATGGAAAATAACATGGAAAATTGTATCAGACACTTAGATTCTATGAAAAATTCAAAGTAAAATTCTGTTATATAATTTCCCTAAATCGCTCATTTAAGATATCGAATATGATTTCTCGCTATGAATTCGCATATAGTTAAAAACACCGATTTTATCAATGTCTATGTATTTCAATCGAAAATTTCACGGAATGGAAAAACCACATGGAAAATTGTAGCTGACACTTAGATTCTATAAAGAATCAAGAGTAACATTCTGATATAGAATTTCCCTAAATCGCTCATTTAAGATATCGAATATGATATCTCGCAATGAATTCGCATATAGTAAAAAACACCGATTTTATCAATGTCTATGTCTTTCAATCGAAAATTTCACGGAATGGAATAACCACATGGAAAATTGTATCTGACACTTAGATTCTATAAAAAATCAAGAGAAAAATTCTGTTATATAATTTCCCTAAATCGCTCATTTAAGATATCGAATATGATTTCTCGCTATGAATTCGTATATAGTAAAAAACACCGATTTGATCAATGTCTATGTCTTTCAACCGAAAATTTCACGGAATGGAAAATAACAAGGAAAATTGTATCTGACACTTAGATTCTATAAAGAATCAAGAGTAACATTCTGATATAGAATTTTCCTAAATCGTTCATTTAAGATATCGAATATGATTTCTCGCTAAGAATTCGTATATAGTAAAAAACACCGATTTTATCAATGTCTATGTCTTTCAATCGAAAATTTCACGAAATGGAAGAACCACATGGAAAATTGTATCTGACGCTTAGATTCTATAATAAACCAAGAGTAAAATTCTGTTATATAATTTTCTTAAATCGCTCATTTAAGATATCGAATATGATTTCTCGCTAAGAATTCGTATATAGTAAGAAACACCGATTTTATCAATGTCTATGTCTTTCAACCGAAAATTTCACGGAATGGAAAATAACATGGAAAATTGTATCTGACACTTAGATTCTATAAAGAAACAAGAGTAACATTCTGATATAGAATTTCCCTAAATCGTTCATTTAAGATATCGAATATGATTTCTCGCTATGAATTCGCATATAGTTAAAAACACCGATTTTATCAATGTCTATGTATTTCAATCGAAAATTTCACGGAATGGAAAAACCACATGGAAAATTGTAGCTGAAACTTAGATTCTATGAAGAATCAAGAGTAAAATTCTGTTATACAATTTCCCTAAATCGCTCATTTAAGATATCGAATATGATTTCTCGCTATGAATTCGCATATAGTTAAAAACACCGATTTTATCAATGTCTATGTATTTCAATCGAAAATTTCACGGAATGGAAAAACCACATGGAAAATTGTAGCTGACACTTAGATTCTATAAAGAATCAAGAGTAGCATTCTGATAAAGAATTTCCCTAAATCGCTCATTTAAGATATCGAATATGATATCTCGCAATGAATTCGCATATAGTAAAAAACACCGATTTTATCAATGTCTATGTCTTTCAATCGAAAATTTCACGGAATGGAAAAACCACATGGAAAATTGTATCTGACACTTAGATTCTATAAAAAATCAAGAGAAAAATTCTGTTATATAATTTCCCTAAATCGCTCATTTAAGATATCGAATATGATTTCTCGCTATGAATTCGTATATAGTAAAAAACACCGATTTTATCAATGTCTATGTCTTTCAACCGAAAATTTCACGGAATGGAAAATAACATGGAAAATTGTATGTGACAATTAGATTCTATAAAGAATCAAGAGTAACATTCTGATATAGAATTTCCCGAAATCGCTCATTTAAGATATCGAATATGATTTCTCGCTATGAATTCGCATATAGTTAAAAACACCGATTTTATCAATGTCTATGTATTTCAATCGAAAATTTCACGGAATGGAAAAACCACATGGAAAATTGTAGCTGACACTTAGATTCTATAAAGAATCAAGAGTAACATTCTGATATAGAATTTCCCTAAATCGCTCATTTAAGATATCGAATATGATATCTCGCAATGAATTCGCATATAGTAAAAAACACCGATTTTATCAATGTCTATGTCTTTCAATCGAAAATTTCACGGAATGGAATAACCACATGGAAAATTGTATCTGACACTTAGATTCTATAAAAAATCAAGAGAAAAATTCTGTTATATAATTTCCCTAAATCGCTCATTTAAGATATCGAATATGATTTCTCGCTATGAATTCGTATATAGTAAAAAACACCGATTTGATCAATGTCTATGTCTTTCAACCGAAAATTTCACGGAATGGAAAATAACAAGGAAAATTGTATCTGACACTTAGATTCTATAAAGAATCAAGAGTAACATTCTGATATAGAATTTTCCTAAATCGTTCATTTAAGATATCGAATATGATTTCTCGCTAAGAATTCGTATATAGTAAAAAACACCGATTTTATCAATGTCTATGTCTTTCAATCGAAAATTTCACGAAATGGAAGAACCACATGGAAAATTGTATCTGACGCTTAGATTCTATAATAAACCAAGAGTAAAATTCTGTTATATAATTTTCTTAAATCGCTCATTTAAGATATCGAATATGATTTCTCGCTAAGAATTCGTATATAGTAAGAAACACCGATTTTATCAATGTCTATGTCTTTCAACCGAAAATTTCACGGAATGGAAAATAACATGGAAAATTGTATCTGACACTTAGATTCTATAAAGAAACAAGAGTAACATTCTGATATAGAATTTCCCTAAATCGTTCATTTAAGATATCGAATATGATTTCTCGCTATGAATTCGCATATAGTAAAAAACACCGATTTTATCAATGTCTATGTGTTTCAATCGAAAATTCCACGGAATGGAAAAACCACATGGAAAATTGTATCTGACACTTAGATTCCATGAAGAATCAAGAGTAAAATTCTGTTATACAATTTCCCTAAATCGCTCATTTAAGATATCGAATATGATTTCTCGCTATGAATTCGCATATCGTTAAAAACACCGATTTTATCAATGTCTATGTATTTCAATCGAAAATTTCACGGAATGGAAAAACCACATGGAAAATGTTATCTGACACTTAGATTCTATAAAGAATCAAGAGTAACATTCTGATATAGAATTTCCCTAAATCGCTCATTTAAGATATCGAATATGATATCTCGCTATGAATTCGTATATAGTAAAAAACACCGATTTTATCAATGTCTATGTCTTTCAACCGAAAATTTCACGGAATGGAAAATAACATGGAAAATTGTATCAGACACTTAGATTCTATGAAAAATTCAAAGTAAAATTCTGTTATATAATTTCCCTAAATCGCTCATTTAGATTATCGAATATGATATCTCGCTATGAATTCGCATATAATTAAAAACACCGATTTTATCAATGTCTATGTCTTTCAATCGAAAATTTCACGAAATGGAAGAACCACATGGAAAATTGTATCTGACACTTAGATTCTATAAAGAATCAAGAGTAACATTCTGATATAGAATTTCCCTAAATCGCTCATTTAAAATATCGAATATGATTTCTCGCTATGAATTCGCATATAGTAAAAAACACCGATTTTATCAATGTCTATGTCTTTCAACCGAAAATTTCACGGAATGGAAAAACCACATGGAAAAATGTATCTGACACTTAGATTCTATAAAGAATCAAGAGTAGCATTCTGATAAAGAATATCCCTAAATCGCTCATTTAAGATATCGAATATGATATCTCGCAATGAATTCGCATATAGTAAAAAACACCGGTTTTATCAATGTCTATGTCTTTCAATCGAAAATTTCACGGAATGGAAAAACCACATGGAAAATTGTATCTGACACTTAGATTCTATAAAAAATCAAGAGTAAAATTCTGTTATATAATTTCCCTAAATCGCTCCGTTAAGATATCGAATATGATTTCTCGCTATGAATTCGCATATAGTTAAAAACACCGATTTTATCAATGTCTATGTATTTCAATCGAAAATTTCACGTAATGGAAAAACCACATGGAAACTTGTAGCTGACACTTAGATTCTATAAAGAATCAAGAGTAACGTTCTGATATAGAATTTCCCTAAATCGCTCATTTAAGATATCGAATATGATATCTCGCAATGAATTCGCATATAGTAAAAAACACCGATTTTATCAATGTCTATGTCTTTCAACCGAAAATTTCACGGAATGGAAAAACCACATGGAAAATTGTATCTGACACTTAGATTCTATAAAGAATCAAGAGTAGCATTCTGATAAAGAATTTCCCTAAATCGCTCATTTAAGATATCGAATATGATATCTCGCAATGAATTCGCATATAGTAAAAAACACCGATTTTATCAATGTCT
This sequence comes from Sisyra nigra, assembly GCA_958496155.1. Lineage (NCBI taxonomy): Eukaryota > Metazoa > Arthropoda > Insecta > Neuroptera > Sisyridae > Sisyra > Sisyra nigra. Next base: position 19,640,337 of record OY292319.1, on the reverse strand, counting down.
ATGTCTTTCAATCGAAAATTTCACGGAATGGAAAAACCACATGGAAAATTGTATCTGACACTTAGATTCTATAAAAAATCAAGAGAAAAATTCTGTTATATAATTTCCCTAAATCGCTCATTTAAGATATCGATTATGATTTCTCGCTATGAATTCGCATATAGTTAAAAACACCGATTTTATCAATGTCTATGTATTTCAATCGAAAATTTCACGGAATGGAAAAACCACATGGAAAATTGTATCGGACACTTAGATTCTATAAAAAATCAAGAGTAAAATTCTGTTATAAAATTTCCCTAAATCTCTCATTTAAGATATCGAATATGATTTCTCGCTATGAATTCGCATATAGTTAAAAACACCGATTTTATCAATGTCTATGTATTTCAATCGAAAATTTCACGGAATGGAAAAACCACATGGAAAATTGTAGCTGAAACTTAGATTCTATGAAGAATCAAGAGTAAAATTCTGTTATACAATTTCCCTAAATCGCTCATTTAAGATATCGAATATGATTTCTCGCTATGAATTCGCATATAGTTAAAAACACCGATTTTATCAATGTCTATGTATTTCAATCGAAAATTTCACGGAATGGAAAAACCACATGGAAAATTGTAGCTGACACTTAGATTCTATAAAGAATCAAGAGTAGCATTCTGATAAAGAATTTCCCTAAATCGCTCATTTAAGATATCGAATATGATATCTCGCAATGAATTCGCATATAGTAAAAAACACCGATTTTATCAATGTCTATGTCTTTCAATCGAAAATTTCACGGAATGGAAAAACCACATGGAAAATTGTATCTGACACTTAGATTCTATAAAAAATCAAGAGAAAAATTCTGTTATATAATTTCCCTAAATCGCTCATTTAAGATATCGAATATGATTTCTCGCTATGAATTCGTATATAGTAAAAAACACCGATTTTATCAATGTCTATGTCTTTCAACCGAAAATTTCACGGAATGGAAAATAACATGGAAAATTGTATGTGACACTTAGATTCTATAAAGAATCAAGAGTAACATTCTGATATAGAATTTCCCGAAATCGCTCATTTAAGATATCGAATATGATTTCTCGCTATGAATTCGCATATAGTTAAAAACACCGATTTTATCAATGTCTATGTATTTCAATCGAAAATTTCACGGAATGGAAAAACCACATGGAAAATTGTAGCTGACACTTAGATTCTATAAAGAATAAAGAGTAACATTCTGATATAGAATTTCCCTAAATCGCTCATTTAAGATATCGAATATGATATCTCGCAATGAATTCGCATATAGTAAAAAACACCGATTTTATCAATGTCTATGTCTTTCAATCGAAAATTTCACGGAATGGAATAACCACATGGAAAATTGTATCTGACACTTAGATTCTATAAAAAATCAAGAGAAAAATTCTGTTATATAATTTCCCTAAATCGCTCATTTAAGATATCGAATATGATTTCTCGCTATGAATTCGTATATAGTAAAAAACACCGATTTGATCAATGTCTATGTCTTTCAACCGAAAATTTCACGGAATGGAAAATAACAAGGAAAATTGTATCTGACACTTAGATTCTATAAAGAATCAAGAGTAACATTCTGATATAGAATTTCCCTAAATCGTTCATTTAAGATATCGAATATGATTTCTCGCTAAGAATTCGTATATAGTAAAAAACACCGATTTTATCAATGTCTATGTCTTTCAATCGAAAATTTCACGAAATGGAAGAACCACATGGAAAATTGTATCTGACGCTTAGATTCTATAATAAACCAAGAGTAAAATTCTGTTATATAATTTTCTTAAATCGCTCATTTAAGATATCGAATATGATTTCTCGCTAAGAATTCGTATATAGTAAGAAACACCGATTTTATCAATGTCTATGTCTTTCAACCGAAAATTTCACGGAATGGAAAATAACATGGAAAATTGTATCTGACACTTAGATTCTATAAAGAAACAAGAGTAACATTCTGATATAGAATTTCCCTAAATCGTTCATTTAAGATATCGAATATGATTTCTCGCTATGAATTCGCATATAGTAAAAAACACCGATTTTATCAATGTCTATGTGTTTCAATCGAAAATTCCACGGAATGGAAAAACCACATGGAAAATTGTATCTGACACTTAGATTCCATGAAGAATCAAGAGTAAAATTCTGTTATACAATTTCCCTAAATCGCTCATTTAAGATATCGAATATGATTTCTCGCTATGAATTCGCATATCGTTAAAAACACCGATTTTATCAATGTCTATGTATTTCAATCGAAAATTTCACGGAATGGAAAAACCACATGGAAAATGTTATCTGACACTTAGATTCTATAAAGAATCAAGAGTAACATTCTGATATAGAATTTCCCTAAATCGCTCATTTAAGATATCGAATATGATATCTCGCTATGAATTCGTATATAGTAAAAAACACCGATTTTATCAATGTCTATGTCTTTCAACCGAAAATTTCACGGAATGGAAAATAACATGGAAAATTGTATCAGACACTTAGATTCTATGAAAAATTCAAAGTAAAATTCTGTTATATAATTTCCCTAAATCGCTCATTTAGATTATCGAATATGATATCTCGCTATGAATTCGCATATAGTTAAAAACACCGATTTTATCAATGTCTATGTCTTTCAATCGAAAATTTCACGAAATGGAAGAACCACATGGAAAATTGTATCTGACGCTTAGATTCTATAATAATTCAAGAGTAAAATTCTGTTATATAATTTCCCTAAATCGCTCATTTAAGATAACGAATATGATTTCTCGCTATGAATTCGTAAATAGTAAGAAACACCGATTTTACCAATGTCTATATCTTTCAACCGAAAATTTCACGGAATGGAAAATAACATGGAAAATTGTATCTGACACTTAGATTTTATAAAGAATCAAGAGTAACATTCTGATATAGAATTTCCCTAAATCGTTCATTTACGATATCGAATATGATTTCTCGCTAAGAATTCGTATATAGTAAAAAACACCGATTTTATCAATGTCTATGTCTTTCAATCGAAAATTTCACGGAATGGAAAAACCACATGGAAAATTGTATCCAACACTTAGATTCTATGAAGAATCAAGAGTAAAATTCTGTTATACAATTTCCCTAAATCGCTCATTTAAGATATCGAATATGATTTCTCGCTATGAATTCGCATATAGTTAAAAACACCGATTTTATCAATGTCTATGTCTTTCAATCGAAAATTTCACGGAATGGAAAAACCACATGGAAAATTGTATCTGACACTTAGATTCTATAAAAAATCAAGAGAAAAATTCTGTTATATAATTTCCCTAAATCGCTCATTTAAGATATCGAATATGATTTCTCGCTATGAATTCGTATATAGTAAAAAACACCGATTTTATCAATGTCTATGCCATTCAACCGAAAATTTCACGGAATGGAAAATAACATGGAAAATTGTATGTGACACTTAAATTCTATAAAGAAACAAGAGTAACATTCTGATATAGAATTTCCCTAAATCGTTCATTTACGATATCGAATATGATTTCTCGCTAAGAATTCGTATATAGTAAAAAACACCGATTTTATCAATGTCTATGTCTTTCAATCGAAAATTTCACGGAATGGAAAAACCACATGGAAAATTGTATCCGACACTTAGATTCTATGAAGAATCAAGAGTAAAATTCTGTTATACAATTTCCCTAAATCGCTCATTTAAGATATCGAATATGATTTCTCGCTATGAATTCGCATATAGTTAAAAACACCGATTTTATCAATGTCTATGTCTTTCAATCGAAAATTTCACGGAATGGAAAAACCACATGGAAAATTGTATCTGACACTTAGATTCTATAAAAAATCAAGAGAAAAATTCTGTTATATAATTTCCCTAAATCGCTCATTTAAGATATCGAATATGATTTCTCGCTATGAATTCGTATATAGTAAAAAACACCGATTTTATCAATGTCTATGCCTTTCAACCGAAAATTTCACGGAATGGAAAATAACATGGAAAATTGTATGTGACACTTAGATTCTATAAAGAATCAAGAGTAACATTCTGATATAGAATTTCCCTAAATCGTTCATTTAAGATATCGAATATGATTTCTCGCTAAGAATTCGTATATAGTAAGAAACACCGATTTTATCAATGTCTATGTCTTTCAACCGAAAATTTCACGGAATGGAAAATAACATGGAAAATTGTATCTGACACTTAGATTCTATAAAGAAACAAGAGTAACATTCTGATATAGAATTTCCCTAAATCGTTCATTTAAGATATCGAATATGATTTCTCGCTATGAATTCGCATATAGTAAAAAACACCGATTTTATCAATGTCTATGTGTTTCAATCGAAAATTCCACGGAATGGAAAAACCACATGGAAAATTGTATCTGACACTTAGATTCCATGAAGAATCAAGAGTAAAATTCTGTTATACAATTTCCCTAAATCGCTCATTTAAGATATCGAATATGATTTCTCGCTATGAATTCGCATATAGTTAAAAACACCGATTTTATCAATGTCTATGTATTTCAATCGAAAATTTCACGGAATGGAAAAACCACATGGAAAATGTTATCTGACACTTAGATTCTATAAAGAATCAAGAGTAACATTCTGATATAGAATTCCCCTAAATCGCTCATTTAAGATATCGAATATGATATCTCGCTATGAATTCGTATATAGTAAAAAACACCGATTTTATCAATGTCTATGTCTTTCAACCGAAAATTTCACGGAATGGAAAATAACATGGAAAATTGTATCTGACACTTAGATTCTATGAAAAATTCAAAGTAAAATTCTGTTATATAATTTCCCTAAATCGCTCATTTAAGTTATCGAATATGATATCTCGCTATGAATTCGCATATAGTTAAAAACACCGATTTTATCAATGTCTATGTCTTTCAATCGAAAATTTCACGAAATGGAAGAACCACATGGAAAATTGTATCTGACGCTTAGATTCTATAATAATTCAAGAGTAAAATTCTGTTATAAAATTTCCCTAAATCGCTCATTTAAGATAACGAATATGATTTCTCGCTATGAATTCGTAAATAGTAAGAAACACCGATTTTACCAATGTCTATATCTTTCAACCGAAAATTTCACGGAATGGAAAATAACATGGAAAATTGTATCTGACACTTAGATTTTATAAAGAATCAAGAGTAACATTCTGATATAGAATTTCCCTAAATCGTTCATTTACGATATCGAATATGATTTCTCGCTAAGAATTCGTATATAGTAAAAAACACCGATTTTATCAATGTCTATGTCTTTCAATCGAAAATTTCACGGAATGGAAAAACCACATGGAAAATTGTATCCGACACTTAGATTCTATGAAGAATCAAGAGTAAAATTCTGTTATACAATTTACCTAAATCGCTCATTTAAGATATCGAATATGATTTCTCGCTATGAATTCGCATATAGTTAAAAACACCGATTTTATCAATGTCTATGTATTTCAATCGAAAATTTCACGGAATGGAAAAACCACATGGAAAATGTTATCTGACACTTAGATTCTATAAAGAATCAAGAGTAACATTCTGATATAGAATTTCCCTAAATCGCTCATTTAAGATATCGAATATGATATCTCGCTATGAATTCGTATATAGTAAAAAACACCGATTTTATCAATGTCTATGTCTTTCAACCGAAAATTTCACGGAATGGAAAATAACATGGAAAATTGTATCTGACACTTAGATTCTATGAAAAATTCAAAGTAAAATTCTGTTATATAATTTCCCTAAATCGCTCATTTAAGTTATCGAATTTGATATCTCGCTATGAATTCGCATATAGTTAAAAACACCGATTTTATCAATGTCTATGTCTTTCAACCGAAAATTTCACGGAATGGAAAATAACATGGAAAATTGTATCTGACACTAAGATTCTATAAAGAATCAAAAGTAACATTCTGATATAGAATTTCCCTAAATCGTTCATTTACGATATCGAATATGATTTCTCGCTAAGAATTCGTATATAGTAAAAAACACCGATTTTATCAATGTCTATGTCTTTCAATCGAAAATTTCACGGAATGGAAAATAACATGGAAAATTGTATCTGACACTTAGATTCTATAAAAAATCTAGAGTAAAATTCTGTTATATAATTTCCCTAAATCTCTCATTTAAGATATCGAATATGATTTCTCGCTATGAATTCGCATATAGTTAAAAACACCGATTTTATCAATGTCTATGTATTTCAATTGAAAATTTCACGGAATGGAAAAACCACATGGAAAATTGTAGCTGAAACTTAGATTCTATGAAGAATCAAGAGTAAAATTCTGTTATACAATTTCCCTAAATCGCTCATTTAAGATATCGAATATGATTTCTCGCTATGAATTCGCATATAGTTAAAAACACCGATTTTATCAATGTCTATGTATTTCAATCGAAAATTTCACGGAATGGAAAAACCACATGGAAAATTGTATCTGACACTTAGATTCTATAAAAAATCAAGAGTAAAATTCTGTTATATAATTTCCCTAAATCGCTCATTTAAGATATCGAATATGATTTCTCGCTATGAATTCGTATATAGTAAAAAACACCGATTTTATCAATGTCTATGTATTTCAATCGAAAATTTCACGGAATGGAAAAACCACATGGAAAATTGTATCTGACACTTAGATTCTATAAAAAATCTAGAGTAAAATTCTGTTATATAATTTCCCTAAATCGCTCATTTAAGATATCGAATATGATTTCTCGCTATGAATTCGTATATAGTAAAAAACACCGATTTTATCAATGTCTATGTCTTTCAACCGAAAATTTCACGGAATGGAAAATAACATGGAAAATTGTATGTGACACTTAGATTCTATAAAGAATCAAGAGTAACATTCTGATATAGAATTTCCATAAATCGTTCATTTAAGATATCGAATATGATTTCTCGCTATGAATTCGTATATAGTAAAAAACACCGATTTTATCAATGTCTATGTCTTTCAATCGAAAATTTCAAGGAATGGAAAAACAACATGGAAAATTGTATCCAGCACTTAGATTCTACGAAGAATCAAGAGTAAAATTCTGTTATACAATTTCCTTAAATCGCTCATTTAAGATATCGAATATGATTTCTCGCTATGAATTCGCATATAGTTAAAAACACCGATTTTATAAATGTCTATGTATTTCAATCGAAAATTTCACGGAATGGAAAAACCACATGGAAAATTGTATCTGACACTTAGATTCTATAAAAAATCAAGAGTAAAATTCTGTTATATAATTTCCCTAAATCGCTCATTTAAGATATCGAATATGATTTCTCGCTATGAATTCGTATATAGTAAAAAACACCGATTTTATCAATGTCTGTGTCTTTCAACCGAAAATTTCACGGAATGGAAAATAACATGGAAAATTGTATGTGACACTTAGATTCTATAAAGAATCAAGAGTAACATTCTGATATAGAATTTCCATAAATCGTTCATTTAAGATATCGAATATGATTTCTCGCTAAGAATTCGTATATAGTAAGAAACACCGATTTTATCAATGTCTATGTCTTTCAACCGAAAATTTCACGGAATGGAAAATAACATGGAAAATTGTATGTGACACTTAGATTCTATAAAGACTCAAGAGTAACATTCTGATATAGAATTTCCCTAAATCGCTCATTTAAGATATCGAATATGATTTCTCGCTATGAATTCGCATATAGTAAAAAACACCGATTTTATCAATGTCTATGTCTTTCAACCGAAAATTTCACGGAATGGAAAAACCACATGGAAAAATGTATCTGACACTTAGATTCTATAAAGAATCAAGAGTAGCATTCTGATAAAGAATATCCCTAAATCGCTCATTTAAGATATCGAATATGATATCTCGCAATGAATTCGCATATAGTAAAAAACACCGGTTTTATCAATGTCTATGTCTTTCAATCGAAAATTTCACGGAATGGAAAAACCACATGGAAAATTGTATCTGACACTTAGATTCCATGAAGAATCAAGAGTAAAATTCTGTTATACAATTTCCCTAAATCGCTCATTTAAGATATCGAATATGATTTCTCGCTATGAATTCGCATATAGTTAAAAACACCGATTTTATCAATGTCTATGTATTTCAATCGAAAATTTCACGTAATGGAAAAACCACATGGAAAATTGTAGCTGACACTTAGATTCTATAAAGAATCAAGAGTAATGTTCTGATATAGAATTTCCCTAAATCGCTCATTTAAGATATCGAATATGATATCTCGCAATGAATTCGCATATAGTAAAAAACACCGATTTTATCAATGTCTATGTCTTTCAACCGAAAATTTCACGGAATGGAAAAACCACATGGAAAATTGTATCTGACACTTAGATTCTATAAAGAATCAAGAGTAGCATTCTGATAAAGAATTTCCCTAAATCGCTCATTTAAGATATCGAATATGATATCTCGCAATGAATTCGCATATAGTAAAAAACACCGATTTTATCAATGTCTATGTCTTTCAATCGAAAATTTCACGGAATGGAAAAAACACATGGAAAATTGTATCTGACACTTAGATTCTATAAAAAATCAAGAGAAAAATTCTGTTATATAATTTCCCTAAATCGCTCATTTAAGATATCGAATATGATTTCTCGCTATGAATTCGTATATAGTAAAAAACACCGATTTGATCAATATCTATGTCTTTCAACCGAAAATTTCACGGAATGGAAAATAACAAGGAAAATTGTATCTGACACTTAGATTCTATAAAGAATCAAGAGTAACATTCTGATATAGAATTTCCCGAAATCGTTCATTTAAGATATCGAATATGATTTCTCGCTAAGAATTCGTATATAGTAAAAAACACCGATTTTATCAATGTCTATGTCTTTCAATCGAAAATTTCACGGAATGGAAAAACCACATGGAAAATTGTATCGGACACTTAGATTCTATAAAAAATCAAGAGTAAAATTCTGTTATAAAATTTCCCTAAATCTCTCATTTATGATATCGAATATGATTTCTCGCTATGAATTCGCATATAGTTAAAAACACCGATTTTATCAATGTCTATGTATTTCAATCGAAAATTTCACGGAATGGAAAAACCACATGGAAAATTGTAGCTGAAACTTAGATTCTATGAAGAATCAAGAGTATAATTCTGTTATACAATTTCCCTAAATCGCTCATTTAAGATAGCGAATATGATTTCTCGCTATGAATTCGCATATAGTTAAAAACACCGATTTTATCAATGTCTATGTATTTCAATCGAAAATTTCACGGAATGGAAAAACCACATGGAAAATTGTAGCTGACACTTAGATTCTATAAAGAATCAAGAGTAATGTTCTGATATAGAATTTCCCTAAATCGCTCATTTAAGATATCGAATATGATATCTCGCAATGAATTCGCATATAGTAAAAAACACCGATTTTATCAATGTCTATGTCTTTCAACCGAAAATTTCACGGAATGGAAAAACCACATGGAAAATTGTATCTGACACTTAGATTCTATAAAGAATCAAGAGTAGCATTCTGATAAAGAATTTCCCTAAATCGCTCATTTAAGATATCGAATATGATATCTCGCAATGAATTCGCATATAGTAAAAAACACCGATTTTATCAATGTCTATGTCTTTCAATCGAAAATTTCACGGAATGGAAAAACCACATGGAAAATTGTATCTGACACTTAGATTCTATAAAAAATCAAGAGAAAAATTCTGTTATATAATTTCCCTAAATCGCTCATTTAAGATATCGAATATGATTTCTCGCTATGAATTCGTATATAGTAAAAAACACCGATTTGATCAATGTCTATGTCTTTCAACCGAAAATTTCACGGAATGGAAAATAACAAGGAAAATTGTATCTGACACTTAGATTCTATAAAGAATCAAGAGTAACATTCTGATATAGAATTTCCCTAAATCGTTCATTTAAGATATCGAATATGATTTCTCGCTAAGAATTCGTATATAGTAAAAAACACCGATTTTATCAATGTCTATGTCTTTCAATCGAAAATTTCACGGAATGGAAAAACCACATGGAAAATTGTATCGGACACTTAGATTCTATAAAAATCAAGAGTAAAATTCTGTTATAAAATTTCCCTAAATCTCTCATTTAAGATATCGAATATGATTTCTCGCTATGAATTCGCATATAGTTAAAAACACCGATTTTATCAATGTCTATGTATTTCAATCGAAAATTTCACGGAATGGAAAAACCACATGGAAAATTGTAGCTGAAACTTAGATTCTATGAAGAATCAAGAGTAAAATTCTGTTATACAATTTTCCTAAATCGCTCATTTAAGATAGCGAATATGATTTCTCGCTATGAATTCGCATATAGTTAAAAACACCGATTTTATCAATGTCTATGTATTTCAATCGAAAATTTCACGGAATGGAAAAACCACATGGAAAATTGTAGCTGAAACTTAGATTCTATGAAGAATCAAGAGTAAAATTCTGTTATACAATTTCCCTAAATCGCTCATTTAAGATAGCGAATATGATTTCTCGCTATGAATTCGCATATAGTTAAAAACACCGATTTTATCAATGTCTATGTATTTCAATCGAAAATTTCACGGAATGGAAAAACCACATGGAAAATTGTAGCTGACACTTAGATTCTATAAAGAATCAAGAGTAAAATTCTGTTATAAAATTTCCCTAAATCTCTCATTTAAGATATCGAATATGATTTCTCGCTATGAATTCGCATATAGTTAAAAACACCGATTTTATCAATGTCTATGTATTTCAATCGAAAATTTCACGGAATGGAAAAACCACATGGAAAATTGTAGCTGACACTTAGATTCTATAAAGAATCAAGAGTAACATTCTGATATAGAATTTCCCTAAATCGCTCATTTAAGATATCGAATATGATATCTCGCAATGAATTCGCATATAGTAAAAAACACCGATTTTATCAATGTCTATGTCTTTCAATCGAAAATTTCACGGAATGGAAAAACCACATGGAAAATTGTAGCTGACACTTAGATTCTATAAAGAATCAAGAGTAATGTTCTGATATAGAATTTCCCTAAATCGCTCATTTAAGATATCGAATATGATATCTCGCAATGAATTCGCATATAGTAAAAAACACCGATTTTATCAATGTCTATGTCTTTCAACCGAAAATTTCACGGAATGGAAAAACCACATGGAAAATTGTATCTGACACTTAGATTCTATAAAGAATCAAGAGTAGCATTCTGATAAAGAATTTCCCTAAATCGCTCATTTAAGATATCGAATATGATATCTCGCAATGAATTCGCATATAGTAAAAAACACCGATTTTATCAATGTCTATGTCTTTCAATCGAAAATTTCACGGAATGGAAAAACCACATGGAAAATTGTATCTGACACTTAGATTCTATAAAAAATCAAGAGAAAAATTCTGTTATATAATTTCCCTAAATCGCTCATTTAAGATATCGAATATGATTTCTCGCTATGAATTCGTATATAGTAAAAAACACCGATTTGATCAATGTCTATGTCTTTCAACCGAAAATTTCACGGAATGGAAAATAACAAGGAAAATTGTATCTGACACTTAGATTCTATAAAGAATCAAGAGTAACATTCTGATATAGAATTTCCCTAAATCGTTCATTTAAGATATCGAATATGATTTCTCGCTAAGAATTCGTATATAGTAAAAAACACCGATTTTATCAATGTCTATGTCTTTCAATCGAAAATTTCACGGAATGGAAAAACCACATGGAAAATTGTATCTGACACTTAGATTCAATGAAAAATCAAGAGTTACATTCTGATATAGAATTTCCCTAAATCGCTCATTTAAGATATCGAATATGATTTCTCGCTATGAATTCGTATATAGTAAGAAACACCGATTTTATCAATGTCTATGTCTTTCAACCGAAAATTTCACGGAATGGAAAATAACATGGAAAATTGTATCTGACACTTAGATTCTATAAAAAATCAAGAGTAAAATTCTGTTATATAATTTCCCTAAATCTCTCATTTAAGATATCGAATATGATTTCTCGCTATGAATTCGCATATAGTTAAAAACACCGATTTTATCAATGTCTATGTATTTCAATTGAAAATTTCACGGAATGGAAAAACCACATGGAAAATTGTAGCTGAAACTTAGATTCTATGAAGAATCAAGAGTAAAATTCTGTTATATAATTTCCCTAAATCTCTCATTTAAGATATCGAATATGATTTCTCGCTATGAATTCGCATATAGTTAAAAACACCGATTTTATCAATGTCTATGTATTTCAATCGAAAATTTCACGGAATGGAAAAACCACATGGAAAATTGTAGCTGAAACTTAGATTCTATGAAGAATCAAGAGTAAAATTCTGTTATACAATTTCCCTAAATCGCTCATTTAAGATAGCGAATATGATTTCTCGCTATGAATTCGCATATAGTTAAAAACACCGATTTTATCAATGTCTATGTATTTCAATCGAAAATTTCACGGAATGGAAAAACCACATGGAAAATTGTAGCTGAAACTTAGATTCAATGAAGAATCAAGAGTAAAATTCTGTTATACAATTTCCCTAAATCGCTCATTTAAGATAGCGAATATGATTTCTCGCTATGAATTCGCATATAGTTAAAAACACCGATTTTATCAATGTCTATGTATTTCAATCGAAAATTTCACGGAATGGAAAAACCACATGGAAAATTGTAGCTGACACTTAGATTCTATAAAGAATCAAGAGTAAAATTCTGTTATAAAATTTCCCTAAATCTCTCATTTAAGATATCGAATATGATTTCTCGCTATGAATTCGCATATAGTTAAAAACACCGATTTTATCAATGTCTATGTATTTCAATCGAAAATTTCACGGAATGGAAAAACCACATGGAAAATTGTAGCTGACACTTAGATTCTATAAAGAATCAAGAGTAACATTCTGATATAGAATTTCCCTAAATCGCTCATTTAAGATATCGAATATGATATCTCGCAATGAATTCGCATATAGTAAAAAACACCGATTTTATCAATGTCTATGTCTTTCAATCGAAAATTTCACGGAATGGAAAAACCACATGGAAAATTGTATCCGACACTTAGATTCTATAAAAAATCAAGAGTAAAATTCTGTTATATAATTTCCCTAAATCGCTCATTTAAGATATCGAATATGATTTCTCGCTATGAATTCGTATATAGTAAAAAACACCGATTTTATCAATGTCTATGTCTTTCAACCGAAAATTTCACGGAATGGAAAATAACATGGAAAATTGTATGTGACACTTAGATTCTATAAAGAATCAAGAGTAACATTCTGATATAGAATTTCCCTAAATCGTTCATCTAAGATATCGAATATGATTTCTCGCTATGAATTCGTATATAGTAAAAAACACCGATTTTATCAATGTCTATGTCTTTCAATCGAAAATTTCACGAAATGGAAGAACCACATGGAAATTTGTATCTGACGCTTAGATTCTATAATAATCCAAGAGTAAAATTCTGTTATATAATTTTCTTATATCGCTCATTTAAGATATCGAATATGATTTCTCGCTAAGAATTCGTATATAGTAAGAAACACCGATTTTATCAATGTCTATGTATTTCAATCGAAAATTTCACGGAATGGAAAATAACATGGAAAATTGTATGTGACACTTAGATTCTATAAAGAATCAAGAGTAACATTCTGATATAGAATTTCCCTAAATCGTTCATTTAAGATATCGAATATGATTTCTCGCTAAGAATTCGTATATAGTAAGAAACACCGATTTTATCAATGTCTATGTCTTTCAACCGAAAATTTCACGGAATGGAAAATAACATGGAAAATTGTATCTGACACTTAGATTCTATAAAGAAACAAGAGTAACATTCTGATATAGAATTTCCCTTAATCGTTCATTTAAGATATCGAATATGATTTCTCGCTATGAATTCGCATATAGTAAAAAACATCGATTTTATCAATGTCTATGTGTTTCAATCGAAAATTCCACGGAATGGAAAAACCACATGGAAAATTGTATTTGACACTTAGATTCCATGAAGAATCAAGAGTAAAATTCTGTTATACAATTTCCCTAAATCGCTTATTTAAGATATCGAATATGATTTCTCGCTATGAATTCGCATATAGTTAAAAACACCGATTTTATCAATGTCTATGTATTTCAATCGAAAATTTCACGGAATGGAAAAACCACATGGAAAATGTTATCTCACACTTAGATTCTATAAAGAATCAAAAGTAACATTCTGATATAGAATTTCCCTAAATCGCTCATTTAAGATATCGAATATGATATCTCGCTATGAATTCGCATATAGTTAAAAACACCGATTTTATCAATGTCTATGTCTTTCAATCGAAAATTTCACGAAATGGAAGAACCACATGGAAAATTGTTCCTGACGCTTAGATTCTATAATAATTCAAGAGTAAAATTCTGTTATATAATTTCCCTAAATCGCTCATTTAAGATAACGAATATGATTTCTCGCTATGAATTCGTAAATAGTAAGAAACACCGATTTTACCAATGTCTATATTTTTCAACCGAAAATTTCACGGAATGGAAAATAACATGGAAAATTGTATCTGACACTTAGATTTTATAAAGAATCAAGAGTAACATTGTGATACAGAATTTCCCTAAATCGTTCATTTACGATATCGAATATGATTTCTCGCTAAGAATTCGTATATAGTAAAAAACACCGATTTTATCAATGTCTATGTCTTTCAATCGAAAATTTCACGGAATGGAAAAACCACATGGAAAATTGTAGCTGACACTTAGATTCTATAAAGAATCAAGAGTAAAATTCTGTTATAAAATTTCCCTAAATCTCTCATTTAAGATATCGAATATGATTTCTCGCTATGAATTCGCATATAGTTAAAAACACCGATTTTATCAATGTCTATGTATTTCAATCGAAAATTTCACGGAATGGAAAAACCACATGGAAAATTGTAGCTGACACTTAGATTCTATAAAGAATCAAGAGTAACATTCTGATATAGAATTTCCCTAAATCGCTCATTTAAGATATCGAATATGATATCTCGCAATGAATTCGCATATAGTAAAAAACACCGATTTTATCAATGTCTATGTCTTTCAATCGAAAATTTCACGGAATGGAAAAACCACATGGAAAATTGTATCCGACACTTAGATTCTATAAAAAATCAAGAGTAAAATTCTGTTATATAATTTCCCTAAATCGCTCATTTAAGATATCGAATATGATTTCTCGCTATGAATTCGTATATAGTAAAAAACACCGATTTTATCAATGTCTATGTCTTTCAACCGAAAATTTCACGGAATGGAAAATAACATGGAAAATTGTATGTGACACTTAGATTCTATAAAGAATCAAGAGTAACATTCTGATATAGAATTTCCCTAAATCGTTCATTTAAGATATCGAATATGATTTCTCGCTAAGAATTCGTATATAGTAAGAAACACCGATTTTATCAATGTCTATGTCTTTCAACCGAAAATTTCACGGAATGGAAAATAACATGGAAAATTGTATCTGACACTTAGATTCTATAAAGAAACAAGAGTAACATTCTGATATAGAATTTCCCTTAATCGTTCATTTAAGATATCGAATATGATTTCTCGCTATGAATTCGTATATAGTAAAAAACACCGATTTTATCAATGTCTATGTGTTTCAATCGAAAATTCCACGGAATGGAAAAACCACATGGAAAATTGTATTTGACACTTAGATTCCATGAAGAATCAAGAGTAAAATTCTGTTATACAATTTCCCTAAATCGCTTATTTAAGATATCGAATATGATTTCTCGCTATGAATTCGCATATAGTTAAAAACACCGATTTTATCAATGTCTATGTATTTCAATCGAAAATTTCACGGAATGGAAAAACCACATGGAAAATGTTATCTCACACTTAGATTCTATAAAGAATCAAAAGTAACATTCTGATATAGAATTTCCCTAAATCGCTCATTTAAGATATCGAATATGATATCTCGCTATGAATTCGCATATAGTTAAAAACACCGATTTTATCAATGTCTATGTCTTTCAATCGAAAATTTCACGAAATGGAAGAACCACATGGAAAATTGTTCCTGACGCTTAGATTCTATAATAATTCAAGAGTAAAATTCTGTTATATAATTTCCCTAAATCGCTCATTTAAGATATCGAATATGATTTCTCGCTATGAATTTGCATATAGTTAAAAACACCGATTTTATCAATGTCTATGTATTTCAATCGAAAATTTCACGGAATGGAAAAACCACATGGAAAATGTTATCTGACACTTAGATTCTATAAAGAATCAAGAGTAACATTCTGATATAGAATTTCCCTAAATCGCTCATTTAAGATATCGAATATGATATCTCGCTATGAATTCGTATATAGTAAAAAACACCGATTTTATCAATGTCTATGTCTTTCAACCGAAAATTTCACGGAATGGAAAATAACATGGAAAATTGTATCTGACACTTAGATTCTATGAAAAATTCAAAGTAAAATTCTGTTATATAATTTCCCTAAATCGCTCATTTAAGTTATCGAATATGATATCTCGCTATGAATTCGCATATAGTTAAAAACACCGATTTTATCAATGTCTATGTCTTTCAACCGAAAATTTCACGGAATGGAAAATAACATGGAAAATTGTATCTGACACTAAGATTCTATAAAGAATCAAGAGTAACATTCTGATATAGAATTTCCCTAAATCGTTCATTTAAGATATCGAATATGATTTCTCGCTAAGAATTCGTATATAGTAAAAAACACCGATTTTATCAATGTCTATGTCTTTCAATCGAAAATTTCACGGAATGGAAAAACCACATGGAAAATTGTATCTGACACTTAGATTCAATGAAAAATCAAGAGTTACATTCTGATATAGAATTTCCCTAAATCGCTCATTTAAGATATCGAATATGATTTCTCGCTATGAATTCGTATATAGTAAGAAACACCGATTTTATCAATGTCTATGTCTTTCAACCGAAAATTTCACGGAATGGAAAATAACATGGAAAATTGTATCTGACACTTAGATTCTATAAAAAATCAAGAGTAAAATTCTGTTATATAATTTCCCTAAATCTCTCATTTAAGATATCGAATATGATTTCTCGCTATGAATTCGCATATAGTTAAAAACACCGATTTTATCAATGTCTATGTATTTCAATTGAAAATTTCACGGAATGGAAAAACCACATGGAAAATTGTAGCTGAAACTTAGATTCTATGAAGAATCAAGAGTAAAATTCTGTTATACAATTTCCCTAAATCGCTCATTTAAGATATCGAATATGATTTCTCGCTATGAATTCGCATATAGTTAAAAACACCGATTTTATCAATGTCTATGTATTTCAATCGAAAATTTCACGGAATGGAAAATAACATGGAAAATTGTATCTGACACTTAGATTCTATAAAAAATCAAGAGTAAAATTCTGTTATAGAATTTCCCTAAATCGCTCATTTAAGATATCGAATATGATTTCTCGCTATGAATTCGCATATAGTTAAAAACACCGATTTTATCAATGTCTATGTATTTCAATCGAAAATTTCACGGAATGGAAAAACCACATGGAAAATTGTATCTGACACTTAGATTCCATGAAGAATCAAGAGTAAAATTCTGTTATACAATTTCCCTAAATCGCTCATTTAAGATATCGAATATGATTTCTCGCTATGAATTCGCATATAGTTAAAAACACCGATTTTATCAATGTCTATGCATTTCAATCGAAAATTTCACGGAATGGAAAAACCACATGGAAAATTGTATCTGACACTTAGATTCTATAAAGAATCAAGAGTAACATTCTGATATAGAATTTCCCTAAATCGTTCATCTAAGATATCGAATATGATTTCTCGCTATGAATTCGTATATAGTAAAAAACACCGATTTTATCAATGTCTATGTCTTTCAACCGAAAATTTCACGGAATGGAAAAACCACATGGAAAATTGTATCTGACACTTAGATTCTATAAAGAATCAAGAGTAACATTCTGATATAGAATTTCCCTAAATCGTTCATTTACGATATCGAATATGATTTATCGCTAAGAATTCGTATATAGTAAAAAACACCGATTTTATCAATGTCTATGTCTTTCAATCGAAAATTTCACGGAATGGAAAAACCACATGGAAAATTGTATCTGACACTTAGATTCCATGAAGAATCAAGAGTAAAATTCTGTTATACAATTTCCCTAAATCGCTCATTTAAGATATCGAATATGATTTCTCGCTATGAATTCGTATATAGTTAAAAACACCGATTTTATCAATGTCTATGTATTTCAATCGAAAATTTCACGGAATGGAAAAACCACATGGAAAATTGTAGCTGACACTTAGATTCTATAAAGAATCAAGAGTAACATTCTGATATAGAATTTCCCTAAATCGCTCATTTAAGATATCGAATATGATATCTCGCAATGAATTCGCATATAGTAAAAAACACCGATTTTATCAATGTCTATGTCTTTCAATCGAAAATTTCACGGAATGGAAAAACCACATGGAAAATTGTATCCGACACTTAGATTCTATAAAAAATCAAGAGTAAAATTCTGTTATATAATTTCCCCAAATCGCTCATTTAAGATATCGAATATGATTTCTCGCTATGAATTCGTATATAGTAAAAAACACCGATTTTATCAATGTCTATGTCTTTCAACCGAAAATTTCACGGAATGGAAAATAACATGGAAAATTGTATGTGACACTTAGATTCTATAAAGAATCAAGAGTAACATTCTGATATAGAATTTCCCTAAATCGTTCATCTAAGATATCGAATATGATTTCTCGCTATGAATTCGTATATAGTAAAAAACACCGATTTTATCAATGTCTATGTCTTTCAATCGAAAATTTCACGAAATGGAAGAACCACATGGAAAATTGTATCTGACGCTTAGATTCTATAATAAACCAAGAGTAAAATTCTGTTATATAATTTTCTTATATCGCTCATTTAAGATATCGAATATGATTTCTCGCTAAGAATTCGTATATAGTAAGAAACACCGATTTTATCAATGTCTATGTATTTCAATCGAAAATTTCACGGAATGGAAAATAACATGGAAAATTGTATGTGACACTTAGATTCTATAAAGAATCAAGAGTAACATTCTGATATAGAATTTCCCTAAATCGTTCATTTAAGATATCGAATATGATTTCTCGCTAAGAATTCGTATATAGTAAGAAACACCGTTTTTATCAATGTCTATGTCTTTCAACCGAAAATTTCACGGAATGGAAAATAACATGGAAAATTGTATCTGACACTTAGATTCTATAAAGAAACAAGAGTAACATTCTGATATAGAATTTCCCTTAATCGTTCATTTAAGATATCGAATATGATTTCTCGCTATGAATTCGCATATAGTAAAAAACATCGATTTTATCAATGTCTATGTGTTTCAATCGAAAATTCCACGGAATGGAAAAACCACATGGAAAATTGTATTTGACACTTAGATTCCATGAAGAATCAAGAGTAAAATTCTGTTATACAATTTCCCTAAATCGCTTATTTAAGATATCGAATATGATTTCTCGCTATGAATTCGCATATAGTTAAAAACACCGATTTTATCAATGTCTATGTATTTCAATCGAAAATTTCACGGAATGGAAAAACCACATGGAAAATGTTATCTCACACTTAGATTCTATAAAGAATCAAAAGTAACATTCTGATATAGAATTTCCCTAAATCGCTCATTTAAGATATCGAATATGATATCTCGCTATGAATTCGCATATAGTTAAAAACACCGATTTTATCAATGTCTATGTCTTTCAATCGAAAATTTCACGAAATGGAAGAACCACATGGAAAATTGTTCCTGACGCTTAGATTCTATAATAATTCAAGAGTAAAATTCTGTTATATAATTTCCCTAAATCGCTCATTTAAGATAACGAATATGATTTCTCGCTATGAATTCGTAAATAGTAAGAAACACCGATTTTACCAATGTCTATATTTTTCAACCGAAAATTTCACGGAATGGAAAATAACATGGAAAATTGTATCTGACACTTAGATTTTATAAAGAATCAAGAGTAACATTGTGATACAGAATTTCCCTAAATCGTTCATTTACGATATCGAATATGATTTCTCGCTAAGAATTCGTATATAGTAAAAAACACCGATTTTATCAATGTCTATGTCTTTCAATCGAAAATTTCACGGAATGGAAAAACCACATGGAAAATTGTAGCTGACACTTAGATTCTATAAAGAATCAAGAGTAAAATTCTGTTATAAAATTTCCCTAAATCTCTCATTTAAGATATCGAATATGATTTCTCGCTATGAATTCGCATATAGTTAAAAACACCGATTTTATCAATGTCTATGTATTTCAATCGAAAATTTCACGGAATGGAAAAACCACATGGAAAATTGTAGCTGACACTTAGATTCTATAAAGAATCAAGAGTAACATTCTGATATAGAATTTCCCTAAATCGCTCATTTAAGATATCGAATATGATATCTCGCAATGAATTCGCATATAGTAAAAAACACCGATTTTATCAATGTCTATGTCTTTCAATCGAAAATTTCACGGAATGGAAAAACCACATGGAAAATTGTATCCGACACTTAGATTCTATAAAAAATCAAGAGTAAAATTCTGTTATATAATTTCCCTAAATCGCTCATTTAAGATATCGAATATGATTTCTCGCTATGAATTCGTATATAGTAAAAAACACCGATTTTATCAATGTCTATGTCTTTCAACCGAAAATTTCACGGAATGGAAAATAACATGGAAAATTGTATGTGACACTTAGATTCTATAAAGAATCAAGAGTAACATTCTGATATAGAATTTCCCTAAATCGTTCATTTAAGATATCGAATATGATTTCTCGCTAAGAATTCGTATATAGTAAGAAACACCGATTTTATCAATGTCTATGTCTTTCAACCGAAAATTTCACGGAATGGAAAATAACATGGAAAATTGTATCTGACACTTAGATTCTATAAAGAAACAAGAGTAACATTCTGATATAGAATTTCCCTTAATCGTTCATTTAAGATATCGAATATGATTTCTCGCTATGAATTCGTATATAGTAAAAAACACCGATTTTATCAATGTCTATGTGTTTCAATCGAAAATTCCACGGAATGGAAAAACCACATGGAAAATTGTATTTGACACTTAGATTCCATGAAGAATCAAGAGTAAAATTCTGTTATACAATTTCCCTAAATCGCTTATTTAAGATATCGAATATGATTTCTCGCTATGAATTCGCATATAGTTAAAAACACCGATTTTATCAATGTCTATGTATTTCAATCGAAAATTTCACGGAATGGAAAAACCACATGGAAAATGTTATCTCACACTTAGATTCTATAAAGAATCAAAAGTAACATTCTGATATAGAATTTCCCTAAATCGCTCATTTAAGATATCGAATATGATATCTCGCTATGAATTCGCATATAGTTAAAAACACCGATTTTATCAATGTCTATGTCTTTCAATCGAAAATTTCACGAAATGGAAGAACCACATGGAAAATTGTTCCTGACGCTTAGATTCTATAATAATTCAAGAGTAAAATTCTGTTATATAATTTCCCTAAATCGCTCATTTAAGATATCGAATATGATTTCTCGCTATGAATTTGCATATAGTTAAAAACACCGATTTTATCAATGTCTATGTATTTCAATCGAAAATTTCACGGAATGGAAAAACCACATGGAAAATGTTATCTGACACTTAGATTCTATAAAGAATCAAGAGTAACATTCTGATATAGAATTTCCCTAAATCGCTCATTTAAGATATCGAATATGATATCTCGCTATGAATTCGTATATAGTAAAAAACACCGATTTTATCAATGTCTATGTCTTTCAACCGAAAATTTCACGGAATGGAAAATAACATGGAAAATTGTATCTGACACTTAGATTCTATGAAAAATTCAAAGTAAAATTCTGTTATAGAATTTCCCTAAATCGCTCATTTAAGATATCGAATATGATTTCTCGCTATGAATTCGCATATAGTTAAAAACACCGATTTTATCAATGTCTATGTATTTCAATCGAAAATTTCACGGAATGGAAAAACCACATGGAAAATTGTATCTGACACTTAGATTCCATGAAGAATCAAGAGTAAAATTCTGTTATACAATTTCCCTAAATCGCTCATTTAAGATATCGAATATGATTTCTCGCTATGAATTCGTATATAGTAAAAAACACCGATTTTATCAATGTCTATGTCTTTCAACCGAAAATTTCACGGAATGGAAAAACCACATGGAAAATTGTATCTGACACTTAGATTCTATAAAGAATCAAGAGTAACATTCTGATATAGAATTTCCCTAAATCGTTCATCTAAGATATCGAATATGATTTCTCGCTATGAATTCGTATATAGTAAAAAACACCGATTTTATCAATGTCTATGTCTTTCAACCGAAAATTTCACGGAATGGAAAAACCACATGGAAAATTGTATCTGACACTTAGATTCTATAAAGAATCAAGAGTAACATTCTGATATAGAATTTCCCTAAATCGTTCATTTACGATATCGAATATGATTTATCGCTAAGAATTCGTATATAGTAAAAAACACCGATTT
Organism: Sisyra nigra; assembly: GCA_958496155.1. Lineage (NCBI taxonomy): Eukaryota > Metazoa > Arthropoda > Insecta > Neuroptera > Sisyridae > Sisyra > Sisyra nigra. Next base: position 19,617,466 of record OY292319.1, on the reverse strand, counting down.
TATCAATGTCTATGTCTTTCAATCGAAAATTTCACGGAATGGAAAAACCACATGGAAAATTGTATCTGACACTTAGATTCCATGAAGAATCAAGAGTAAAATTCTGTTATACAATTTCCCTAAATCGCTCATTTAAGATATCGAATATGATTTCTCGCTATGAATTCGCATATAGTTAAAAACACCGATTTTATCAATGTCTATGTATTTCAACCGAAAATTTCACGGAATGGAAAATAACATGGAAAATTGTATCTGACACTTAGATTCTATAAAAAATCAAGAGTAAAATTCTGTTATAGAATTTCCCTAAATCGCTCATTTAAGATATCGAATATGATTTCTCGCTATGAATTCGCATATAGTTAAAAACACCGATTTTATCAATGTCTATGTATTTCAATCGAAAATTTCACGGAATGGAAAAACCACATGGAAAATTGTATCTGACACTTAGATTCTATAAAGAATCAAGAGTAACATTCTGTTATACAATTTCCCTAAATCGCTCATTTAAGATATCGAATATGATTTCTCGCTATGAATTCGCATATAGTTAAAAACACCGATTTTATCAATGTCTATGCATTTCAATCGAAAATTTCACGGAATGGAAAAACCACATGGAAAATTGTATCTGACACTTAGATTCTATAAAGAATCAAGAGTAACATTCTGATATAGAATTTCCCTAAATCGTTCATCTAAGATATCGAATATGATTTCTCGCTATGAATTCGTATATAGTAAAAAACACCGATTTTATCAATGTCTATGTCTTTCAACCGAAAATTTCACGGAATGGAAAAACCACATGGAAAATTGTATCTGACACTTAGATTCTATAAAGAATCAAGAGTAACATTCTGATATAGAATTTCCCTAAATCGTTCATTTACGATATCGAATATGATTTATCGCTAAGAATTCGTATATAGTAAAAAACACCGATTTTATCAATGTCTATGTCTTTCAATCGAAAATTTCACGGAATGGAAAAACCACATGGAAAATTGTATCCGACACTTAGATTCAATGAAAAATCAAGAGTTACATTCTGATATAGAATTTCCCTAAATCGCTCATTTAAGATATCGAATATGATTTCTCGCTATGAATTCGTATATAGTAAGAAACACCGATTTTATCAATGTCTATGTCTTTCAACCGAAAATTTCACGGAATGGAAAATAACATGGAAAATTGTATCTGACACTTAGATTCTATAAAAAATCAAGAGTAAAATTCTGTTATATAATTTCCCTAAATCTCTCATTTAAGATATCGAATATGATTTCTCGCTATGAATTCGCATATAGTTAAAAACACCGATTTTATCAATGTCTATGTATTTCAATTGAAAATTTCACGGAATGGAAAAACCACATGGAAAATTGTAGCTGAAACTTAGATTCTATGAAGAATCAAGAGTAAAATTCTGTTATACAATTTCCCTAAATCGCTCATTTAAGATATCGAATATGATTTCTCGCTATGAATTCGCATATAGTTAAAAACACCGATTTTATCAATGTCTATGTATTTCAATCGAAAATTTCACGGAATGGAAAATAACATGGAAAATTGTATCTGACACTTAGATTCTATAAAAAATCAAGAGTAAAATTCTGTTATAGAATTTCCCTAAATCGCTCATTTAAGATATCGAATATGATTTCTCGCTATGAATTCGCATATAGTTAAAAACACCGATTTTATCAATGTCTATGTATTTCAATCGAAAATTTCACGGAATGGAAAAACCACATGGAAAATTGTATCTGACACTTAGATTCCATGAAGAATCAAGAGTAAAATTCTGTTATACAATTTCCCTAAATCGCTCATTTAAGATATCGAATATGATTTCTCGCTATGAATTCGCATATAGTTAAAAACACCGATTTTATCAATGTCTATGCATTTCAATCGAAAATTTCACGGAATGGAAAAACCACATGGAAAATTGTATCTGACACTTAGATTCTATAAAGAATCAAGAGTAACATTCTGATATAGAATTTCCCTAAATCGTTCATCTAAGATATCTAATATGATTTCTCGCTATGAATTCGTATATAGTAAAAAACACCGATTTTATCAATGTCTATGTCTTTCAACCGAAAATTTCACGGAATGGAAAAACCACATGGAAAATTGTATCTGACACTTAGATTCTATAAAGAATCAAGAGTAACATTCTGATATAGAATTTCCCTAAATCGTTCATTTACGATATCGAATATGATTTATCGCTAAGAATTCGTATATAGTAAAAAACACCGATTTTATCAATGTCTATGTCTTTCAATCGAAAATTTCACGGAATGGAAAAACCACATGGAAAATTGTATCTGACACTTAGATTCCATGAAGAATCAAGAGTAAAATTCTGTTATACAATTTCCCTAAATCGCTCATTTAAGATATCGAATATGATTTCTCGCTATGAATTCGTATATAGTTAAAAACACCGATTTTATCAATGTCTATGTATTTCAATCGAAAATTTCACGGAATGGAAAAACCACATGGAAAATTGTATCTGACACTTAGATTCCATGAAGAATCAAGAGTAAAATTCTGTTATATAATTTCCCTAAATCGCTCATTTAAGATATCGAATATGATTTCTCGCTATGAATTCGTATATAGTAAAAAACACCGATTTTATCAATGTCTATGTCTTTCAACCGAAAATTTCACGGAATGGAAAATAACATGGAAAATTGTATCTGACACTTAGATTCTATAAAGAATCAAGAGTAACATTCTGATATAGAATTTCCCTAAATCGTTCATTTACGATATCGAATATGATTTCTCGCTAAGAATTCGTATATAGTAAAAAACACCGATTTTATCAATGTCTATGTCTTTCAATCGAAAATTTCACGATATGGAAAAACCACATGGAAAATTGTATCTGACACTTAGATTCAATGAAAATTCAAGAGTTACATTCTGATATAGAATTTCCCTAAATCGCTCATTTAAGATATCGAATATGATTTCTCGCTATGAATTTGTATATAGTAAGAAACACCGATTTTATCAATGTCTATGTCTTTCAACCGAAAATTTCACGGAATGGAAAATAACATGGAAAATTGTATGTGACACTTAGATTCTATAAAGAATCAAGAGTAACATTCTGATATAGAATTTCCCTAAATCGTTCATTTACGATATCGAATATGATTTATCGTTAAGAATTCGTATATAGTAAAAAACACCGATTTTATCAATGTCTATGTCTTTCAATCGAAAATTTCACGGAATGGAAAAACCACATGGAAAATTGTATCTGACACTTAGATTCCATGAAGAATCAAGAGTAAAATTCTGTTATACAATTTCCCTAAATCGCTCATTTAAGATATCGAATATGATTTCTCGCTATGAATTCGCATATAGTTAAAAACACCGATTTTATCAATGTCTATGTATTTCAATCGAAAATTTCACGGAATGGAAAAACCACATGGAAAATTGTATCTGACACTTAGATTCTATAAAGAATCAAGAGTAACATTCTGATATAGAATTTCCCTAAATCGTTCATTTACGATATCGAATATGATTTCTCGCTAAGAATTCGTATATAGTAAAAAACACCGATTTTATCAATGTCTATGTCTTTCAATCGAAAATTTCACGGAATGGAAAAACCACATGGAAAATTGTATCTGACACTTAGATTCTATAAAGAATCAAGAGTAACATTCTGATATAGAATTTCCCTAAATCGTTCATTTACGATATCGAATATGATTTATCGTTAAGAATTCGTATATAGTAAAAAACACCGATTTTATCAATGTCTATGTCTTTCAATCGAAAATTTCACGGAATGGAAAAACCACATGGAAAATTGTATCTGACACTTAGATTCCATGAAGAATCAAGAGTAAAATTCTGTTATACAATTTCCCTAAATCGCTCATTTAAGATATCGAATATGATTTCTCGCTATGAATTCGCATATAGTTAAAAACACCGATTTTATCAATGTCTATGTATTTCAATCGAAAATTTCACGGAATGGAAAAACCACATGGAAAATTGTATCTGACACTTAGATTCCATGAAGAATCAAGAGTAAAATTCTGTTATATAATTTCCCTAAATCGCTCATTTAAGATATCGAATATGATTTCTCGCTATGAATTCGTATATAGTAAAAAACACCGATTTTATCAATGTCTATGTCTTTCAATCGAAAATTTCACGGAATGGAAAAACCACATGGAAAATTGTATCTGACACTTAGATTCAATGAAAATTCAAGAGTTACATTCTGATATAGAATTTCCCTAAATCGCTCATTTAAGATATCGAATATGATTTCTCGCTATGAATTTGTATATAGTAAAAAACACCGATTTTATCAATGTCTATGTCTTTCAATCGAAAATTTCACGGAATGGAAAAACCACATGGAAAATTGTATCTGACACTTAGATTCCATGAAGAATCAAGAGTAAAATTCTGTTATATAATTTCCCTACATCGCTCATTTAAGATATCGAATATGATTTCTCGCTATGAATTCGTATATAGTAAAAAACACCGATTTTATCAATGTCTATGTCTTTCAACCGAAAATTTCACGGAATAGAAAATAACATGGAAAATTGTATGTGACACTTAGATTCTATAAAGAATCAAGAGTAACATTCTGATATAGAATTTCCCTAAATCGTTCATTTACGATATCGAATATGATTTCTCGCTAAGAATTCGTATATAGTAAAAAACACCGATTTTATCAATGTCTATGTCTTTCAATCGAAAATTTCACGGAATGGAAAAACCACATGGAAAATTGTATCTGACACTTAGATTCAATGAAAATTCAAGAGTTACATTCTGATATAGAATTTCCCTAAATCGCTCATTTAAGATATCGAATATGATTTCTCGCTATGAATTTGTATATAGTAAGAAACACCGATTTTATCAATGTCTATGTCTTTCAACCGAAAATTTCACGGAATGGAAAATAACATGGAAAATTGTATGTGACACTTCGATTATATAAAAAATCAAGAGTAAAATTCTGTTATAGAATTTCCCTAAATCGCTCATTTAAGATATCGAATATGATTTCTCGCTATGAATTCGCATATAGTTAAAAACACCGATTTTATCAATGTCTATGTATTTCAATCGAAAATTTCACGGAATGGAAAAACCACATGGAAAATTGTATCTGACACTTAGATTCCATGAAGAATCAAGAGTAAAATTCTGTTATACAATTTCCCTAAATCGCTCATTTAAGATATCGAATATGATTTCTCGCTATGAATTCGCATATAGTAAAAAACACCGATTTTATCAATGTCTATGTATTTCAATCGAAAATTTCACGGAATGGAAAAACCACATGGAAAATTGTATCTGACACTAAGATTCTATAAAGAATCAAGAGTAACATTCTGATATAGAATTTCCCTAAATCGTTCATCTAAGATATCGAATATGATTTCTCGCTATGAATTCGTATATAGTAAAAAACACCGATTTTATCAATGTCTATGTCTTTCAACCGAAAATTTCACGGAATGGAAAAACCACATGGAAAATTGTATCTGACACTTAGATTCTATAAAGAATCAAGAGTAACATTCTGATATAGAATTTCCCTAAATCGTTCATTTACGATATCGAATATGATTTATCGCTAAGAATTCGTATATAGTAAAAAACACCGATTTTATCAATGTCTATGTCTTTCAATCGAAAATTTCACGGAATGGAAAAACCACATGGAAAATTGTATCTGACACTTAGATTCCATGAAGAATCAAGAGTAAAATTCTGTTATACAATTTCCCTAAATCGCTCATTTAAGATATCGAATATGATTTCTCGCTATGAATTCGCATATAGTTAAAAACACCGATTTTATCAATGTCTATGTATTTCAACCGAAAATTTCACGGAATGGAAAATAACATGGAAAATTGTATCTGACACTTAGATTCTATAAAAAATCAAGAGTAAAATTCTGTTATAGAATTTCCCTAAATCGCTCATTTAAGATATCGAATATGATTTCTCGCTATGAATTCGCATATAGTTAAAAACACCGATTTTATCAATGTCTATGTATTTCAATCGAAAATTTCACGGAATGGAAAAACCACATGGAAAATTGTATCTGACACTTAGATTCTATAAAGAATCAAGAGTAACATTCTGTTATACAATTTCCCTAAATCGCTCATTTAAGATATCGAATATGATTTCTCGCTATGAATTCGCATATAGTTAAAAACACCGATTTTATCAATGTCTATGCATTTCAATCGAAAATTTCACGGAATGGAAAAACCACATGGAAAATTGTATCTGACACTTAGATTCTATAAAGAATCAAGAGTAACATTCTGATATAGAATTTCCCTAAATCGTTCATCTAAGATATCGAATATGATTTCTCGCTATGAATTCGTATATAGTAAAAAACACCGATTTTATCAATGTCTATGTCTTTCAACCGAAAATTTCACGGAATGGAAAAACCACATGGAAAATTGTATCTGACACTTAGATTCTATAAAGAATCAAGAGTAACATTCTGATATAGAATTTCCCTAAATCGTTCATTTACGATATCGAATATGATTTATCGCTAAGAATTCGTATATAGTAAAAAACACCGATTTTATCAATGTCTATGTCTTTCAATCGAAAATTTCACGGAATGGAAAAACCACATGGAAAATTGTATCCGACACTTAGATTCAATGAAAAATCAAGAGTTACATTCTGATATAGAATTTCCCTAAATCGCTCATTTAAGATATCGAATATGATTTCTCGCTATGAATTCGTATATAGTAAGAAACACCGATTTTATCAATGTCTATGTCTTTCAACCGAAAATTTCACGGAATAGAAAATAACATGGAAAATTGTATGTGACACTTAGATTCTATAAAGAATCAAGAGTAACATTCTGATGTAGAATTTCCCTAAATCGTTCATTTACGATATCGAATATGATTTCTCGCTAAGAATTCGTATATAGTAAAAAACACCGATTTTATCAATGTCTATGTCTTTCAATCGAAAATTTCACGGAATGGAAAAACCACATGGAAAATTGTATCTGACACTTAGATTCAATGAAAATTCAAGAGTTACATTCTGATATAGAATTTCCCTAAATCGCTCATTTAAGATATCGAATATGATTTCTCGCTATGAATTTGTATATAGTAAGAAACACCGATTTTATCAATGTCTATGTCTTTCAACCGAAAATTTCACGGAATGGAAAATAACATGGAAAATTGTATGTGACACTTCGATTATATAAAAAATCAAGAGTAAAATTCTGTTATAGAATTTCCCTAAATCGCTCATTTAAGATATCGAATATGATTTCTCGCTATGAATTCGCATATAGTTAAAAACACCGATTTTATCAATGTCTATGTATTTCAATCGAAAATTTCACGGAATGGAAAAACCACATGGAAAATTGTATCTGACACTTAGATTCCATGAAGAATCAAGAGTAAAATTCTGTTATACAATTTCCCTAAATCGCTCATTTAAGATATCGAATATGATTTCTCGCTATGAATTCGCATATAGTAAAAAACACCGATTTTATCAATGTCTATGTATTTCAATCGAAAATTTCACGGAATGGAAAAACCACATGGAAAATTGTATCTGACACTAAGATTCTATAAAGAATCAAGAGTAACATTCTGATATAGAATTTCCCTAAATCGTTCATCTAAGATATCGAATATGATTTCTCGCTATGAATTCGTATATAGTAAAAAACACCGATTTTATCAATGTCTATGTCTTTCAACCGAAAATTTCACGGAATGGAAAAACCACATGGAAAATTGTATCTGACACTTAGATTCTATAAAGAATCAAGAGTAACATTCTGATATAGAATTTCCCTAAATCGTTCATTTACGATATCGAATATGATTTATCGCTAAGAATTCGTATATAGTAAAAAACACCGATTTTATCAATGTCTATGTCTTTCAATCGAAAATTTCACGGAATGGAAAAACCACATGGAAAATTGTATCTGACACTTAGATTCCATGAAGAATCAAGAGTAAAATTCTGTTATACAATTTCCCTAAATCGCTCATTTAAGATATCGAATATGATTTCTCGCTATGAATTCGCATATAGTTAAAAACACCGATTTTATCAATGTCTATGTATTTCAACCGAAAATTTCACGGAATGGAAAATAACATGGAAAATTGTATCTGACACTTAGATTCTATAAAAAATCAAGAGTAAAATTCTGTTATAGAATTTCCCTAAATCGCTCATTTAAGATATCGAATATGATTTCTCGCTATGAATTCGCATATAGTTAAAAACACCGATTTTATCAATGTCTATGTATTTCAATCGAAAATTTCACGGAATGGAAAAACCACATGGAAAATTGTATCTGACACTTAGATTCTATAAAGAATCAAGAGTAACATTCTGTTATACAATTTCCCTAAATCGCTCATTTAAGATATCGAATATGATTTCTCGCTATGAATTCGCATATAGTTAAAAACACCGATTTTATCAATGTCTATGCATTTCAATCGAAAATTTCACGGAATGGAAAAACCACATGGAAAATTGTATCTGACACTTAGATTCTATAAAGAATCAAGAGTAACATTCTGATATAGAATTTCCCTAAATCGTTCATCTAAGATATCGAATATGATTTCTCGCTATGAATTCGTATATAGTAAAAAACACCGATTTTATCAATGTCTATGTCTTTCAACCGAAAATTTCACGGAATGGAAAAACCACATGGAAAATTGTATCTGACACTTAGATTCTATAAAGAATCAAGAGTAACATTCTGATATAGAATTTCCCTAAATCGTTCATTTACGATATCGAATATGATTTATCGCTAAGAATTCGTATATAGTAAAAAACACCGATTTTATCAATGTCTATGTCTTTCAATCGAAAATTTCACGGAATGGAAAAACCACATGGAAAATTGTATCCGACACTTAGATTCAATGAAAAATCAAGAGTTACATTCTGATATAGAATTTCCCTAAATCGCTCATTTAAGATATCGAATATGATTTCTCGCTATGAATTCGTATATAGTAAGAAACACCGATTTTATCAATGTCTATGTCTTTCAACCGAAAATTTCACGGAATGGAAAATAACATGGAAAATTGTATCTGACACTTAGATTCTATAAAAAATCAAGAGTAAAATTCTGTTATATAATTTCCCTAAATCTCTCATTTAAGATATCGAATATGATTTCTCGCTATGAATTCGCATATAGTTAAAAACACCGATTTTATCAATGTCTATGTATTTCAATTGAAAATTTCACGGAATGGAAAAACCACATGGAAAATTGTAGCTGAAACTTAGATTCTATGAAGAATCAAGAGTAAAATTCTGTTATACAATTTCCCTAAATCGCTCATTTAAGATATCGAATATGATTTCTCGCTATGAATTCGCATATAGTTAAAAACACCGATTTTATCAATGTCTATGTATTTCAATCGAAAATTTCACGGAATGGAAAATAACATGGAAAATTGTATCTGACACTTAGATTCTATAAAGAATCAAGAGTAACATTCTGTTATACAATTTCCCTAAATCGCTCATTTAAGATATCGAATATGATTTCTCGCTATGAATTCGCATATAGTTAAAAACACCGATTTTATCAATGTCTATGCATTTCAATCGAAAATTTCACGGAATGGAAAAACCACATGGAAAATTGTATCTGACACTTAGATTCTATAAAGAATCAAGAGTAACATTCTGATATAGAATTTCCCTAAATCGTTCATCTAAGATATCGAATATGATTTCTCGCTATGAATTCGTATATAGTAAAAAACACCGATTTTATCAATGTCTATGTCTTTCAACCGAAAATTTCACGGAATGGAAAAACCACATGGAAAATTGTATCTGACACTTAGATTCTATAAAGAATCAAGAGTAACATTCTGATATAGAATTTCCCTAAATCGTTCATTTACGATATCGAATATGATTTATCGCTAAGAATTCGTATATAGTAAAAAACACCGATTTTATCAATGTCTATGTCTTTCAATCGAAAATTTCACGGAATGGAAAAACCACATGGAAAATTGTATCCGACACTTAGATTCAATGAAAAATCAAGAGTTACATTCTGATATAGAATTTCCCTAAATCGCTCATTTAAGATATCGAATATGATTTCTCGCTATGAATTCGTATATAGTAAGAAACACCGATTTTATCAATGTCTATGTCTTTCAACCGAAAATTTCACGGAATGGAAAATAACATGGAAAATTGTATCTGACACTTAGATTCTATAAAAAATTAAGAGTAAAATTCTGTTATATAATTTCCCTAAATCTCTCATTTAAGATATCGAATATGATTTCTCGCTATGAATTCGCATATAGTTAAAAACACCGATTTTATCAATGTCTATGTATTTCAATTGAAAATTTCACGGAATGGAAAAACCACATGGAAAATTGTAGCTGAAACTTAGATTCTATGAAGAATCAAGAGTAAAATTCTGTTATACAATTTCCCTAAATCGCTCATTTAAGATATCGAATATGATTTCTCGCTATGAATTCGCATATAGTTAAAAACACCGATTTTATCAATGTCTATGTATTTCAATCGAAAAATTTCACGGAATGGAAAAACCACATGGAAAATTGTATCTGACACTTAGATTCCATGAAGAATCAAGAGTAAAATTCTGTTATACAATTTCCCTAAATCGCTCATTTAAGATATCGAATATGATTTCTCGCTATGAATTCGCATATAGTTAAAAACACCGATTTTATCAATGTCTATGTATTTCAACCGAAAATTTCACGGAATGGAAAATAACATGGAAAATTGTATCTGACACTTAGATTCTATAAAGAATCAAGAGTAACATTCTGATATAGAATTTCCCTAAATCGTTCATTTACGATATCGAATATGATTTATCGCTAAGAATTCGTATATAGTAAAAAACACCGATTTTATCAATGTCTATGTCTTTCAATCGAAAATTTCACGGAATGGAAAAACCACATGGATAATTGTATCTGACACTTAGATTCCATGAAGAATCAAGAGTAAAATTCTGTTATACAATTTCCCTAAATCGCTCATTTAAGATATCGAATATGATTTCTCGCTATGAATTCGCATATAGTTAAAAACACCGATTTTATCAATGTCTATGTATTTCAATCGAAAATTTCACGGAATGGAAAAACCACATGGAAAATTGTATCTGACACTTAGATTCCATGAAGAATCAAGAGTAAAATTCTGTTATATAATTTCCCTAAATCGCTCATTTAAGATATCGAATATGATTTCTCGCTATGAATTCGTATATAGTAAAAAACACCGATTTTATCAATGTCTATGTCTTTCAACCGAAAATTTCACGGAATGGAAAATAACATGGAAAATTGTATCTGACACTTAGATTCTATAAAGAATCAAGAGTAACATTCTGATATAGAATTTCCCTAAATCGTTCATTAACGATATCGAATATGATTTCTCGCTATGAATTCGTATATAGTAAGAAACACCGATTTTATCAATGTCTATGTCTTTCAACCGAAAATTTCACGGAATGGAAAATAACATGGAAAATTGTATCTGACACTTAGATTCTATAAAAAATCAAGAGTAAAATTCTGTTATATAATTTCCCTAAATCTCTCATTTAAGATATCGAATATGATTTCTCGCTATGAATTCGCATATAGTTAAAAACACCGATTTTATCAATGTCTATGTATTTCAATCGAAAATTTCACGGAATGGAAAATAACATGGAAAATTGTATCTGACACTTAGATTCTATAAAGACTCAAGAGTAAAATTCTGTTATACAATTTCCCTAAATCGCTCATTTAAGATATCGAATATGATTTCTCGCTATGAATTCGCATATAGTTAAAAACACCGATTTTATCAATGTCTATGTATTTCAATCGAAAAATTTCACGGAATGGAAAAACCACATGGAAAATTGTATCTGACACTTAGATTCCATGAAGAATCAAGAGTAAAATTCTGTTATACAATTTCCCTAAATCGCTCATTTAAGATATCGAATATGATTTCTCGCTATGAATTCGCATATAGTTAAAAACACCGATTTTATCAATGTCTATGTATTTCAACCGAAAATTTCACGGAATGGAAAATAACATGGAAAATTGTATCTGACACTTAGATTCTATAAAAAATCAAGAGTAAAATTCTGTTATAGAATTTCCCTAAATCGCTCATTTAAGATATCGAATATGATTTCTCGCTATGAATTCGCATATAGTTAAAAACACCGATTTTATCAATGTCTATGTATTTCAATCGAAAATTTCACGGAATGGAAAAACCACATGGAAAATTGTATCGGACACTTAGATTCCATGAAGAATCAAGAGTAAAATTCTGTTATACAATTTCCCTAAATCGCTCATTTAAGATATCGAATATGATTTCTCGCTATGAATTCGCATATAGTTAAAAACACCGATTTTATCAATGTCTATGCATTTCAATCGAAAATTTCACGGAATGGAAAAACCACATGGAAAATTGTATCTGACACTTAGATTCTATAAAGAATCAAGAGTAACATTCTGATATAGAATTTCCCTAAATCGTTCATCTAAGATATCGAATATGATTTCTCGCTATGAATTCGTATATAGTAAAAAACACCGATTTTATCAATGTCTATGTCTTTCAACCGAAAATTTCACGGAATGGAAAAACCACATGGAAAATTGTATGTGACACTTAGATTCTATAAAGAATCAAGAGTAACATTCTGATATAGAATTTCCCTAAATCGTTCATTTACGATATCGAATATGATTTATCGCTAAGAATTCGTATATAGTAAAAAACACCGATTTTATCAATGTCTATGTCTTTCAATCGAAAATTTCACGGAATGGAAAAACCACATGGAAAATTGTATCTGACACTTAGATTCCATGAAGAATCAAGAGTAAAATTCTGTTATACAATTTCCCTAAATCGCTCATTTAAGATATCGAATATGATTTCTCGCTATGAATTCGCATATAGTTAAAAACACCGATTTTATCAATGTCTATGTATTTCAATCGAAAATTTCACGGAATGGAAAAACCACATGGAAAATTGTATCTGACACTTAGATTCCATGAAGAATCAAGAGTAAAATTCTGTTATATAATTTCCCTAAATCGCTCATTTAGGATATCGAATATGATTTCTCGCTATGAATTCGTATATAGTAAAAAACACCGATTTTATCAATGTCTATGTCTTTCAACCGAAAATTTCACGGAATGGAAAATAACATGGAAAATTGTATCTGACACTTAGATTCTATAAAGAATCAAGAGTAACATTCTGATATAGAATTTCCCTAAATCGTTCATTTACGATATCGAATATGATTTCTCGCTAAGAATTCGTATATAGTAAAAAACACCGATTTTATCAATGTCTATGTCTTTCAATCGAAAATTTCACGGAATGGAAAAACCACATGGAAAATTGTATCTGACACTTAGATTCAATGAAAATTCAAGAGTTACATTCTGATATAGAATTTCCCTAAATCGCTCATTTAAGATATCGAATATGATTTCTCGCTATGAATTCGCATATAGTTAAAAACACCGATTTTATCAATGTCTATGTATTTCAACCGAAAATTTCACGGAATGGAAAATAACATGGAAAATTGTATCTGACACTTAGATTCTATAAAGAATCAAGAGTAACATTCTGATATAGAATTTCCCTAAATCGTTCATTTACGATATCGAATATGATTTATCGCTAAGAATTCGTATATAGTAAAAAACACCGATTTTATCAATGTCTATGTCTTTCAATCGAAAATTTCACGGAATGGAAAAACCACATGGATAATTGTATCTGACACTTAGATTCCATGAAGAATCAAGAGTAAAATTCTGTTATACAATTTCCCTAAATCGCTCATTTAAGATATCGAATATGATTTCTCGCTATGAATTCGCATATAGTTAAAAACACCGATTTTATCAATGTCTATGTATTTCAATCGAAAATTTCACGGAATGGAAAAACCACATGGAAAATTGTATCTGACACTTAGATTCCATGAAGAATCAAGAGTAAAATTCTGTTATATAATTTCCCTAAATCGCTCATTTAAGATATCGAATATGATTTCTCGCTATGAATTCGTATATAGTAAAAAACACCGATTTTATCAATGTCTATGTCTTTCAACCGAAAATTTCACGGAATGGAAAATAACATGGAAAATTGTATCTGACACTTAGATTCTATAAAGAATCAAGAGTAACATTCTGATATAGAATTTCCCTAAATCGTTCATTTACGATATCGAATATGATTTCTCGCTATGAATTCGTATATAGTAAGAAACACCGATTTTATCAATGTCTATGTCTTTCAACCGAAAATTTCACGGAATGGAAAATAACATGGAAAATTGTATCTGACACTTAGATTCTATAAAAAATCAAGAGTAAAATTCTGTTATATAATTTCCCTAAATCTCTCATTTAAGATATCGAATATGATTTCTCGCTATGAATTCGCATATAGTTAAAAACACCGATTTTATCAATGTCTATGTATTTCAATCGAAAATTTCACGGAATGGAAAATAACATGGAAAATTGTATCTGACACTTAGATTCTATAAAGAATCAAGAGTAAAATTCTGTTATACAATTTCCCTAAATCGCTCATTTAAGATATCGAATATGATTTCTCGCTATGAATTCGCATATAGTTAAAAACACCGATTTTATCAATGTCTATGTATTTCAATCGAAAAATTTCACGGAATGGAAAAACCACATGGAAAATTGTATCTGACACTTAGATTCCATGAAGAATCAAGAGTAAAATTCTGTTATACAATTTCCCTAAATCGCTCATTTAAGATATCGAATATGATTTCTCGCTATGAATTCGCATATAGTTAAAAACACCGATTTTATCAATGTCTATGTATTTCAACCGAAAATTTCACGGAATGGAAAATAACATGGAAAATTGTATCTGACACTTAGATTCTATAAAAAATCAAGAGTAAAATTCTGTTATAGAATTTCCCTAAATCGCTCATTTAAGATATCGAATATGATTTCTCGCTATGAATTCGCATATAGTTAAAAACACCGATTTTATCAATGTCTATGTATTTCAATCGAAAATTTCACGGAATGGAAAAACCACATGGAAAATTGTATCGGACACTTAGATTCCATGAAGAATCAAGAGTAAAATTCTGTTATACAATTTCCCTAAATCGCTCATTTAAGATATCGAATATGATTTCTCGCTATGAATTCGCATATAGTTAAAAACACCGATTTTATCAATGTCTATGCATTTCAATCGAAAATTTCACGGAATGGAAAAACCACATGGAAAATTGTATCTGACACTTAGATTCTATAAAGAATCAAGAGTAACATTCTGATATAGAATTTCCCTAAATCGTTCATCTAAGATATCGAATATGATTTCTCGCTATGAATTCGTATATAGTAAAAAACACCGATTTTATCAATGTCTATGTCTTTCAACCGAAAATTTCACGGAATGGAAAAACCACATGGAAAATTGTATGTGACACTTAGATTCTATAAAGAATCAAGAGTAACATTCTGATATAGAATTTCCCTAAATCGTTCATTTACGATATCGAATATGATTTATCGCTAAGAATTCGTATATAGTAAAAAACACCGATTTTATCAATGTCTATGTCTTTCAATCGAAAATTTCACGGAATGGAAAAACCACATGGAAAATTGTATCTGACACTTAGATTCCATGAAGAATCAAGAGTAAAATTCTGTTATACAATTTCCCTAAATCGCTCATTTAAGATATCGAATATGATTTCTCGCTATGAATTCGCATATAGTTAAAAACACCGATTTTATCAATGTCTATGTATTTCAATCGAAAATTTCACGGAATGGAAAAACCACATGGAAAATTGTATCTGACACTTAGATTCCATGAAGAATCAAGAGTAAAATTCTGTTATATAATTTCCCTAAATCGCTCATTTAGGATATCGAATATGATTTCTCGCTATGAATTCGTATATAGTAAAAAACACCGATTTTATCAATGTCTATGTCTTTCAACCGAAAATTTCACGGAATGGAAAATAACATGGAAAATTGTATCTGACACTTAGATTCTATAAAGAATCAAGAGTAACATTCTGATATAGAATTTCCCTAAATCGTTCATTTACGATATCGAATATGATTTCTCGCTAAGAATTCGTATATAGTAAAAAACACCGATTTTATCAATGTCTATGTCTTTCAATCGAAAATTTCACGGAATGGAAAAACCACATGGAAAATTGTATCTGACACTTAGATTCAATGAAAATTCAAGAGTTACATTCTGATATAGAATTTCCCTAAATCGCTCATTTAAGATATCGAATATGATTTCTCGCTATGAATTTGTATATAGTAAGAAACACCGATTTTATCAATGTCTATGTCTTTCAACCGAAAATTTCACGGAATGGAAAAGAACATGGAAAATTGTATCTGACACTTAGATTCTATAAAGAATCAAGAGTAACATTCTGTTATAGAATATCCCTAAATCGTTCATTTACGATATCGAATATGATTTCTCGCTAAGAATTCGTATATAGTAAAAAACACCGATTTTATCAATGTCTATGTCTTTCAATCGAAAATTTCACGGAATGGAAAAACCACATGGAAAATTGTATCTGACACTTAGATTCTATAAAGAATCAAGAGTAACATTCTGATATAGAATTTCCCTAAATCGTTCATTTACGATATCGAATATGATTTATCGCTAAGAATTCGTATATAGTAAAAAACACCGATTTTATCAATGTCTATGTCTTTCAATCGAAAATTTCACGGAATGGAAAAACCACATGGAAAATTGTATCTGACACTTAGATTCCATGAAGAATCAAGAGTAAAATTCTGTTATACAATTTCCCTAAATCGCTCATTTAAGATATCGAATATGATTTCTCGCTATGAATTCGCATATAGTTAAAAACACCGATTTTATCAATGTCTATGTATTTCAATCGAAAATTTCACGGAATGGAAAAACCACATGGAAAATTGTATTTGACACTTAGATTCCATGAAGAATCAAGAGTAAAATTCTGTTATATAATTTCCCTAAATCGCTCATTTAAGATATCGAATATGATTTCTCGCTATGAATTCGCATATAGTTAAAAACACCGATTTTATCAATGTCTATGCATTTCAATCGAAAATTTCACGGAATGGAAAAACCACATGGAAAATTGTATCTGACACTTAGATTCTATAAAGAATCAAGAGTAACATTCTGATATAGAATTTCCCTAAATCGTTCATTTACGATATCGAATATGATTTATCGCTAAGAATTCGTATATAGTAAAAAACACCGATTTTATCAATGTCTATGTCTTTCAATCGAAAATTTCACGGAATGGAAAAACCACATGGAAAATTGTATCTGACACTTAGATTCCATGAAGAATCAAGAGTAAAATTCTGTTATACAATTTCCCTAAATCGCTCATTTAAGATATCGAATATGATTTCTCGCTATGAATTCGCATATAGTTAAAAACACCGATTTTATCAATGTCTATGTATTTCAATCGAAAATTTCACGGAATGGAAAAACCACATGGAAAATTGTATCTGACACTTAGATTCCATGAAGAATCAAGAGTAAAATTCTGTTATATAATTTCCCTAAATCGCTCATTTAAGATATCGAATATGATTTCTCGCTATGAATTCGTATATAGTAAAAAACACCGATTTTATCAATGTCTATGTCTTTCAACCGAAAATTTCACGGAATGGAAAATAACATGGAAAATTGTATCTGACACTTAGATTCTATAAAGAATCAAGAGTAACATTCTGATATAGAATTTCCCTAAATCGTTCATTTACGATATCGAATATGATATCTCGCAATGAATTCGCATATAGTAAAAAACACCGATTTTATCAATGTCTATGTCTTTCAACCGAAAATTTCACGGAATGGAAAATAACATGGAAAATTGTATCTGACACTTAGATTCTATAAAGAATCAAGAGTAACATTCTGATATAGAATTTCCCTAAATCGTTCATTTACGATATCGAATATGATTTCTCGCTATGAATTCGTATATAGTAAGAAACACCGATTTTATCAATGTCTATGTCTTTCAACCGAAAATTTCACGGAATGGAAAATAACATGGAAAATTGTATCTGACACTTAGATTCTATAAAAAATCAAGAGTAAAATTCTGTTATATAATTTCCCTAAATCTCTCATTTAAGATATCGAATATGATTTCTCGCTATGAATTCGCATATAGTTAAAAACACCGATTTTATCAATGTCTATGTATTTCAATCGAAAATTTCACGGAATGGAAAATAACATGGAAAATTGTATCTGACACTTAGATTCTATAAAGAATCAAGAGTAAAATTCTGTTATACAATTTCCCTAAATCGCTCATTTAAGATATCGAATATGATTTCTCGCTATGAATTCGCATATAGTTAAAAACACCGATTTTATCAATGTCTATGTATTTCAATCGAAAAATTTCACGGAATGGAAAAACCACATGGAAAATTGTATCTGACACTTAGATTCCATGAAGAATCAAGAGTAAAATTCTGTTATACAATTTCCCTAAATCGCTCATTTAAGATATCGAATATGATTTCTCGCTATGAATTCGCATATAGTTAAAAACACCGATTTTATCAATGTCTATGTATTTCAACCGAAAATTTCACGGAATGGAAAATAACATGGAAAATTGTATCTGACACTTAGATTCTATAAAAAATCAAGAGTAAAATTCTGTTATAGAATTTCCCTAAATCGCTCATTTAAGATATCGAATATGATTTCTCGCTATGAATTCGCATATAGTTAAAAACACCGATTTTATCAATGTCTATGTATTTCAATCGAAAATTTCACGGAATGGAAAAACCACATGGAAAATTGTATCGGACACTTAGATTCCATGAAGAATCAAGAGTAAAATTCTGTTATACAATTTCCCTAAATCGCTCATTTAAGATATCGAATATGATTTCTCGCTATGAATTCGCATATAGTTAAAAACACCGATTTTATCAATGTCTATGCATTTCAATCGAAAATTTCACGGAATGGAAAAACCACATGGAAAATTGTATCTGACACTTAGATTCTATAAAGAATCAAGAGTAACATTCTGATATAGAATTTCCCTAAATCGTTCATCTAAGATATCGAATATGATTTCTCGCTATGAATTCGTATATAGTAAAAAACACCGATTTTATCAATGTCTATGTCTTTCAACCGAAAATTTCACGGAATGGAAAAACCACATGGAAAATTGTATGTGACACTTAGATTCTATAAAGAATCAAGAGTAACATTCTGATATAGAATTTCCCTAAATCGTTCATTTACGATATCGAATATGATTTATCGCTAAGAATTCGTATATAGTAAAAAACACCGATTTTATCAATGTCTATGTCTTTCAATCGAAAATTTCACGGAATGGAAAAACCACATGGAAAATTGTATCTGACACTTAGATTCCATGAAGAATCAAGAGTAAAATTCTGTTATACAATTTCCCTAAATCGCTCATTTAAGATATCGAATATGATTTCTCGCTATGAATTCGCATATAGTTAAAAACACCGATTTTATCAATGTCTATGTATTTCAATCGAAAATTTCACGGAATGGAAAAACCACATGGAAAATTGTATCTGACACTTAGATTCCATGAAGAATCAAGAGTAAAATTCTGTTATATAATTTCCCTAAATCGCTCATTTAGGATATCGAATATGATTTCTCGCTATGAATTCGTATATAGTAAAAAACACCGATTTTATCAATGTCTATGTCTTTCAACCGAAAATTTCACGGAATGGAAAATAACATGGAAAATTGTATCTGACACTTAGATTCTATAAAGAATCAAGAGTAACATTCTGATATAGAATTTCCCTAAATCGTTCATTTACGATATCGAATATGATTTCTCGCTAAGAATTCGTATATAGTAAAAAACACCGATTTTATCAATGTCTATGTCTTTCAATCGAAAATTTCACGGAATGGAAAAACCACATGGAAAATTGTATCTGACACTTAGATTCAATGAAAATTCAAGAGTTACATTCTGATATAGAATTTCCCTAAATCGCTCATTTAAGATATCGAATATGATTTCTCGCTATGAATTTGTATATAGTAAGAAACACCGATTTTATCAATGTCTATGTCTTTCAACCGAAAATTTCACGGAATGGAAAAGAACATGGAAAATTGTATCTGACACTTAGATTCTATAAAGAATCAAGAGTAACATTCTGTTATAGAATATCCCTAAATCGTTCATTTACGATATCGAATATGATTTCTCGCTAAGAATTCGTATATAGTAAAAAACACCGATTTTATCAATGTCTATGTCTTTCAATCGAAAATTTCACGGAATGGAAAAACCACATGGAAAATTGTATCTGACACTTAGATTCTATAAAGAATCAAGAGTAACATTCTGATATAGAATTTCCCTAAATCGTTCATTTACGATATCGAATATGATTTATCGCTAAGAATTCGTATATAGTAAAAAACACCGATTTTATCAATGTCTATGTCTTTCAATCGAAAATTTCACGGAATGGAAAAACCACATGGAAAATTGTATCTGACACTTAGATTCCATGAAGAATCAAGAGTAAAATTCTGTTATACAATTTCCCTAAATCGCTCATTTAAGATATCGAATATGATTTCTCGCTATGAATTCGCATATAGTTAAAAACACCGATTTTATCAATGTCTATGTATTTCAATCGAAAATTTCACGGAATGGAAAAACCACATGGAAAATTGTATTTGACACTTAGATTCCATGAAGAATCAAGAGTAAAATTCTGTTATATAATTTCCCTAAATCGCTCATTTAAGATATCGAATATGATTTCTCGCTATGAATTCGCATATAGTTAAAAACACCGATTTTATCAATGTCTATGCATTTCAATCGAAAATTTCACGGAATGGAAAAACCACATGGAAAATTGTATCTGACACTTAGATTCTATAAAGAATCAAGAGTAACATTCTGATATAGAATTTCCCTAAATCGTTCATTTACGATATCGAATATGATTTATCGCTAAGAATTCGTATATAGTAAAAAACACCGATTTTATCAATGTCTATGTCTTTCAATCGAAAATTTCACGGAATGGAAAAACCACATGGAAAATTGTATCTGACACTTAGATTCCATGAAGAATCAAGAGTAAAATTCTGTTATACAATTTCCCTAAATCGCTCATTTAAGATATCGAATATGATTTCTCGCTATGAATTCGCATATAGTTAAAAACACCGATTTTATCAATGTCTATGTATTTCAATCGAAAATTTCACGGAATGGAAAAACCACATGGAAAATTGTATCTGACACTTAGATTCCATGAAGAATCAAGAGTAAAATTCTGTTATATAATTTCCCTAAATCGCTCATTTAAGATATCGAATATGATTTCTCGCTATGAATTCGTATATAGTAAAAAACACCGATTTTATCAATGTCTATGTCTTTCAACCGAAAATTTCACGGAATGGAAAATAACATGGAAAATTGTATCTGACACTTAGATTCTATAAAGAATCAAGAGTAACATTCTGATATAGAATTTCCCTAAATCGTTCATTTACGATATCGAATATGATATCTCGCAATGAATTCGCATATAGTAAAAAACACCGATTTTATCAATGTCTATGTCTTTCAACCGAAAATTTCACGGAATGGAAAATAACATGGAAAATTGTATCTGACACTTAGATTCCATGAAGAATCAAGAGTAAAATTCTGTTATATAATTTCCCTAAATCGCTCATTTAAGATATCGAATATGATTTCTCGCTATGAATTCGTATATAGTAAAAAACACCGATTTTATCAATGTCTATGTCTTTCAACCGAAAATTTCACGGAATGGAAAAACCACATGGAAAATTGTATCTGACACTTAGATTCTATAAAGAATCAAGAGTAACATTCTGATATAGAATTTCCCTAAATCGTTCATTTACGATATCGAATATGATTTATCGCTAAGAATTCGTATATAGTAAAAAACACCGATTTTATCAATGTCTATGTCTTTCAATCGAAAATTTCACGGAATGGAAAAACCACATGGAAAATTGTATCTGACACTTAGATTCCATGAAGAATCAAGAGTAAAATTCTGTTATACAATTTCCCTAAATCGCTCATTTAAGATATCGAATATGATTTCTCGCTATGAATTCGCATATAGTTAAAAACACCGATTTTATCAATGTCTATGTATTTCAATCGAAAATTTCACGGAATGGAAAAACCACATGGAAAATTGTATCTGACACTTAGATTCCATGAAGAATCAAGAGTAAAATTCTGTTATATAATTTCCCTAAATCGCTCATTTAAGATATCGAATATGATTTCTCGCTATGAATTCGTATATAGTAAAAAACACCGATTTTATCAATGTCTATGTCTTTCAACCGAAAATTTCACGGAATGGAAAATAACATGGAAAATTGTATCTGACACTTAGATTCTATAAAGAATCAAGAGTAACATTCTGATATAGAATTTCCCTAAATCGTTCATTTACGATATCGAATATGATTTCTCGCTAAGAATTCGTATATAGTAAAAAACACCGATTTTATCAATGTCTATGTCTTTCAATCGAAAATTTCACGGAATGGAAAAACCACATGGAAAATTGTATCTGACACTTAGATTCAATGAAAATTCAAGAGTTACATTCTGATATAGAATTTCCCTAAATCGCTCATTTAAGATATCGAATATGATTTCTCGCTATGAATTTGTATATAGTAAGAAACACCGATTTTATCAATGTCTATGTATTTCAACCGAAAATTTCACGGAATGGAAAAGAACATGGAAAATTGTATCTGACACTTAGATTCTATAAAGAATCAAGAGTAACATTCTGTTATAGAATTTCCCTAAATCGTTCATTTACGATATCGAATATGATTTCTCGCTAAGAATTCGTATATAGTAAAAAACACCGATTTTATCAATGTCTATGTCTTTCAATCGAAAATTTCACGGAATGGAAAAACCACATGGAAAATTGTATCTGACACTTAGATTCTATAAAGAATCAAGAGTAACATTCTGATATAGAATTTCCCTAAATCGTTCATTTACGATATCGAATATGATTTATCGCTAAGAATTCGTATATAGTAAAAAACACCGATTTTATCAATGTCTATGTCTTTCAATCGAAAATTTCACGGAATGGAAAAACCACATGGAAAATTGTATCTGACACTTAGATTCCATGAAGAATCAAGAGTAAAATTCTGTTATACAATTTCCCTAAATCGCTCATTTAAGATATCGAATATGATTTCTCGCTATGAATTCGCATATAGTTAAAAACACCGATTTTATCAATGTCTATGTATTTCAATCGAAAATTTCACGGAATGGAAAAACCACATGGAAAATTGTATCTGACACTTAGATTCCATGAAGAATCAAGAGTAAAATTCTGTTATATAATTTCCCTACATCGCTCATTTAAGATATCGAATATGATTTCTCGCTATGAATTCGTATATAGTAAAAAACACCGATTTTATCAATGTCTATGTCTTTCAACCGAAAATTTCACGGAATGGAAAATAACATGGAAAATTGTATCTGACACTAAGATTCCATGAAGAATCAAGAGTAAAATTCTGTTATACAATTTCCCTAAATCGCTCATTTAAGATATCGAATATGATTTCTCGCTATGAATTCGCATATAGTAAAAAACACCGATTTTATCAATGTCTATGTATTTCAATCGAAAATTTCACGGAATGGAAAAACCACATGGAAAATTGTATCTGACACTTAGATTCTATAAAGAATCAAGAGTAACATTCTGATATAGAATTTCCCTAAATCGTTCATCTAAGATATCGAATATGATTTCTCGCTATGAATTCGTATATAGTAAAAAACACCGATTTTATCAATGTCTATGTCTTTCAACCGAAAATTTCACGGAATGGAAAAACCACATGGAAAATTGTATCTGACACTTAGATTCTATAAAGAATCAAGAGTAACATTCTGATATAGAATTTCCCTAAATCGTTCATTTACGATATCGAATATGATTTATCGCTAAGAATTCGTATATAGTAAAAAACACCGATTTTATCAATGTCTATGTCTTTCAATCGAAAATTTCACGGAATGGAAAAACCACATGGAAAATTGTATCTGACACTTAGATTCCATTAAGAATCAAGAGTAAAAT
Organism: Sisyra nigra; assembly: GCA_958496155.1. NCBI lineage: Eukaryota > Metazoa > Arthropoda > Insecta > Neuroptera > Sisyridae > Sisyra > Sisyra nigra. The sequence goes on along the minus strand of OY292319.1, from coordinate 19,592,951 downwards.
TCTGTTATACAATTTCCCTAAATCGCTCATTTAAGATATCGAATATGATTTCTCGCTATGAATTCGCATATAGTTAAAAACACCGATTTTATCAATGTCTATGTATTTCAACCGAAAATTTCACGGAATGGAAAATAACATGGAAAATTGTATCTGACACTTAGATTCTATGAAAAATCAAGAGTAAAATTCTGTTATAGAATTTCCCTAAATCGCTCATTTAAGATATCGAATATGATTTCTCGCTATGAATTCGCATATAGTTAAAAACACCGATTTTATCAATGTCTATGTATTTCAATCGAAAATTTCACGGAATGGAAAAACCACATGGAAAATTGTATCTGACACTTAGATTCTATAAAGAATCAAGAGTAACATTCTGTTATACAATTTCCCTAAATCGCTCATTCCAGATATCGAATATGATTTCTCGCTATGAATTCGCATATAGTTAAAAACACCGATTTTATCAATGTCTATGCATTTCAATCGAAAATTTCACGGAATGGAAAAACCACATGGAAAATTGTATCTGACACTTAGATTCTATAAAGAATCAAGAGTAACATTCTGATATAGAATTTCCCTAAATCGTTCATCTAAGATATCGAATATGATTTCTCGCTATGAATTCGTATATAGTAAAAAACACCGATTTTATCAATGTCTATGTCTTTCAACCGAAAATTTCACGGAATGGAAAAACCACATGGAAAATTGTATCTGACACTTAGATTCTATAAAGAATCAAGAGTAACATTCTGATATAGAATTTCCCTAAATCGTTCATTTACGATATCGAATATGATTTATCGCTAAGAATTCGTATATAGTAAAAAACACCGATTTTATCAATGTCTATGTCTTTCAATCGAAAATTTCACGGAATGGAAAAACCACATGGAAAATTGTATCCGACACTTAGATTACATGAAAAATCAAGAGTAAAATTCTGTTATATAATTTCCCTAAATCGCTCATTTAAGATATCGAATATGATTTCTCGCTATGAATTCGTATATAGTAAAAAACACCGATTTTATCAATGTCTATGTCTTTCAATCGAAAATTTCACGGAATGGAAAAACCACATGGAAAATTGTATCCGACACTTAGATTACATGAAAAATCAAGAGTAAAATTCTGTGATATAATTTCCCTAAATCGCTCATTTAAGATATCGAATATGATTTCTCGCTATGAATTCGTATATAGTAAAAAACACCGATTTTATCAATGTCTATGTCTTTCAACCGAAAATTTCACGGAATGGAAAATAACATGGAAAATTGTATCTGACACTTAGATTCTATAAAGAATCAAGAGTAACATTCTGATATAGAATTTCCCTAAATCGTTCATTTACGATATCGAATATGATTTCTCGCTAAGAATTCGTATATAGTAAAAAACACCGATTTTATCAATGTCTATGTCTTTCAATCGAAAATTTCACGGAATGGAAAAACCACATGGAAAATTGTATCTGACACTTAGATTCAATGAAAATTAAAGAGTTACATTCTGATATAGAATTTCCCTAAATCGCTCATTTAAGATATCGAATATGATTTCTCGCTATGAATTTGTATATAGTAAGAAACACCGATTTTATCAATGTCTATGTCTTTCAACCGAAAATTTCACGGAATGGAAAATAACATGGAAAATTGTATCTGACACTTAGATTCTATAAAAAATCAAGAGTAAAATTCTGTTATATAATTTCCCTAAATCTCTCATTTAAGATATCGAATATGATTTCTCGCTATGAATTCGCATATAGTTAAAAACACCGATTTTATCAATGTCTATGTATTTCATTCGAAAATTTCACGGAATGGAAAAACCACATGGAAAATTGTAGCTGAAACATAGATTCTATGAAGAATCAAGAGTAAAATTCTGTTATACAATTTCCCTAAATCGCTCATTTAAGATATCGAATATGATTTCTCGCTATGAATTCGCATATAGTTAAAAACACCGATTTTATCAATGTCTATGTATTTCAATCGAAAATTTCACGGAATGGAAAAACCACATGGAAAATTGTATCTGACACTTAGATTCTATAAAAAATCAAGAGTAAAATTCTGTTATATAATTTCCCTAAATCGCTCATTTAAGATATCGAATATGATTTCTCGCTATGAATTCGTATATAGTAAAAAACACCGATTTTATCAATGTCTATGTCTTTCAATCGAAAATTTCACGGAATGAAAAATAACATGGAAAATTGTATCTGACACTTAGATTCTGTAAAGAATCAAGAGTAACATTCTGATATAGAATTTCCCTAAATCGTTCATTTATGATATCGAATATGATTTCTCGCTAAGAATTCGTATATAGTAAGAAACACCGATTTTATCAATGTCTATGTCTTTCAACCGAAAATTTCGCGGAATGGAAAATAACATGGAAAATTGTATGTGACACTTAGATTCTATAAAGAATCAAGAGTAACATTCTGATATAGAATTTCCCTAAATCGTTCATTTAAGATATCGAATATGATTTCTCGCTAAGAATTCGTATATAGTAAGAAACACCGATTTTATCAATGTCTATGTCTTTCAACCGAAAATTTCACGGAATGAAAAATAACATGGAAAATTGTATCTGACACTTAGATTCTATAAAGAATCAAGAGTAACATTCTGATATAGAATTTCCCTAAATCGTTCATTTAAGATATCGAATATGATTCCTCGCTATGAATTCGCATATAGTAAAAAACACCGATTTTATCAATGTCTATGTGTTTCAATCGAAAATTCCACGGAATGGAAAAACCACATGGAAAATTGTATCTGACAATTAGTATCTATAAAAAATTAAAAGTAAAATTCTGTTATATAATTTCCCTAAATCGCTCATTTAAGAATCGAATATGATTTCTCGCTATGAATTCGCAGATAGTAAAAAACACCGATTTTATCAATGTCTATGTCTTTCAACAGAAAATTACACGGAATGGAAAAACCACATGGAAAATTGTATTTGACACTTAGATTCTATAAAGAATCAAGAGTAACATTCTGATATAGAATTTCCCTAAATCGCTCATTTAAGATATCGAATATGATATCTCGCTATGAATTCGTATATAGTAAAAAACACCGATTTTATCAATGTCTATGTCTTTCAACCGAAAATTTCACGGAATGGAAAATAACATGGAAAATTGTATCTGACACTTAGATTTTATAAAGAATCAAGAGTAGCATTCTGATATAGAATTTCCCTAAATCGTTCATTTACGATATCGAATATGATTTCTCGCTAAGAATTCGTATATAGTAAAAAACACCGATTTTATCAATGTCTATGTCTTTCAATCGAAAATTTCACGGAATGGAAAAACCACATGGAAAATTGTATCTGACACTTAGATTCAATGAAAAATCAAGAGTTACATTCTGATATAGAATTTCCCTAAATCGCTCATTTAAGATATCGAATATGATTTCTCGCTATGAATTCGCATATAGTTAAAAACACCGATTTTATCAATGTCTATGTATTTCAATCGAAAATTTCACGGAATGGAAAAACCACATGGAAAATTGTATCTGACACTTAGATTCAATGAAAAATCAAGAGTTACATTCTGATATAGAATTTCCCTAAATCGCTCATTTAAGATATCGAATATGATTTCTCGCTATGAATTCGTATATAGTAAGAAACACCGATTTTATCAATGTCTATGTCTTTCAACCGAAAATTTCACGGAATGGAAAATTAAATGGAAAATTGTATCTGACACTTAGATTCTATAAAAAATCAAGAGTAAAATTCTGTTATATAATTTCCCTAAATCGCTCATTTAAGATATCGAATATGATTTCTCGCTAAGAATTCGTATATAGTAAAAAACACCGATTTTATCAATGTCTATGTCTTTCAACCGAAAATTTCACGGAATGGAAAATAACATGGAAAATTGTATGTGACACTTAGATTCTATAAAGAATCAAGAGTAACATTCTGATATAGAATTTCCCTAAATCGTTCATTTAAGATATCGAATATGATTTCTCGCTAAGAATTCGTATATAGTAAGAAACACCGATTTTATCAATGTCTATGTCTTTCAACCGAAAATTTCACGGAATGGAAAATAACATGGAAAATTGTATGTGACACTTAGATTCTATAAAGAATCAAGAGTAACATTCTGATATATAATTTCCCTAAATCGTTCATTTAAGATATCGAATATGATTTCTCGCTAAGAATTCGTATATAGTAAGAAACACCGATTTTATCAATGTCTATGTCTTTCAACCGAAAATTTCACGGAATGGAAAATAACATGGAAAATTGTATCTGACACTTAGATTCTTTAAAAAATCAAGAGTAAAATTCTGTTATATAATTTCCCTAAATCGCTCATTTAAGATATCGAATATGATTTCTCGCTAAGAATTCGTATATAGTAAAAAACACCGATTTTATCAATGTCTATGTCTTTCAACCGAAAATTTCACATTATGGAAAATAACATGGAAAATTGTATGTAACACTTAGATTCTATAAAGAATCAAGAGTTACATTCTGATATAGAATTTCCCTAAATCGTTCATTTAAGATATCGAATATGATTTCTCGCTAAGAATTCGTATATAGTAAGAAACACCGATTTTATCAATGTCTATGTCTTTCAACCGAAAATTTCACATTATGGAAAATAACATGGAAAATTGTATGTAACACTTAGATTCTATAAAGAATCAAGAGTTACATTCTGATATAGAATTTCCCTAAATCGTTCATTTAAGATATCGAATATGATTTCTCGCTAAGAATTCGTATATAGTAAGAAACACCGATTTTATCAATGTCTATGTCTTTCAACCGAAAATTTCACGGAATGGAAAATAACATGGAAAATTGTATCTGACACTTAGATTCTATAAAGAATCAAGAGTAACATTCTGATATAGAATTTCCCTAAATCGTTCATTTAAGATATCGAATATGATTTCTCGCTATGAATTCGCATATAGTAAAAAACACCGATTTTATCAATGTCTATGTGTTTCAATCGAAAATTCCACGGAATGGAAAAACCACATGGAAAATTGTATCTGACAATTAGTATCTATAAAAAATCAAGAGTAAAATTCTGTTATATAATTTCCCTAAATCGCTCATTTAAGATATCGAATATGATTTCTCGCTAAGAATTCGTATATACTAAAAAACACCGATTTTATCAATGTCTATGTCTTTCAACCGAAAATTTCACGGAATGGAAAATAACATGGAAAATTGTATGTGACACTTAGATTCTATAAAGAATCAAGAGTAACATTCTGATATAGAATTTCCCTAAATCGTTCATTTACGATATCGAATATGATTTCTCGCTAAGAATTCGTATATAGTAAAAAACACCGATTTTATCAATGTCTATGTCTTTCAACCGAAAATTTCACGGAATGGAAAATAACATGGAAAATTGTATGTGACACTTAGATTCTATAAAGAATCAAGAGTAACATTCTGATATAGAATTTCCCTAAATCGTTCATTTAAGATATCGAATATGATTTCTCGCTATGAATTCGCATATAGTAAAAAACACCGATTTTATCAATGTCTATGTGTTTCAATCGAAAATTCCACGGAATGGAAAAACCACATGGAAAATTGTATCTGACAATTAGTATCTATAAAAAATTAAAAGTAAAATTCTGTTATATAATTTCCCTAAATCGCTCATTTAAGAATCGAATATGATTTCTCGCTAAGAATTCGTATATAGTAAATAACACCGATTTTATCAATGTCTATGTCTTTCAACCGAAAATTTCACGGAATGGAAAATAACATGGAAAATTGTATGTGACACTTAGATTCTATAAAGAATCAAAAGTAACATTCTGATATAGAATTTCCCTAAATCGTTCATTTAAGATATCGAATATGATTTCTCGCTAAGAATTCGTATATAGTAAGAAACACCGATTTTATCAATGTCTATGTCTTTCAACCGAAAATTTCACGGAATGGAAAATAACATGGAAAATTGTATGTGACACTTAGATTCTATAAAGAATCAAGAGTAACATTCTGATATAGAATTTCCCTAAATCGTTCATTTAAGATATCGAATATGATTTCTCGCTAAGAATTCGTATATAGTAAGAAACACCGATTTTATCAATGTCTATGTCTTTCAACCGAAAATTTCACGGAATGGAAAATAACATGGAAAATTGTATCTGACACTTAGATTCTTTAAATAATCAAGAGTAACATTCTGATATAGAATTTCCCTAAATCGTTCATTTACGATATCGAATATGATTTCTCGCTAAGAATTCGTATATAGTAAAAAACACCGATTTTATCAATGTCTATGTCTTTCAATCGAAAATTTCACGGAATGGAAAATAACATGGAAAATTGTATGTAACACTTAGATTCTATAAAGAATCAAGAGTAACATTCTGATATAGAATTTCCCTAAATCGTTCATTTAAGATATCGAATATGATTTCTCGCTATGAATTCGTATATAGTAAAAAACACCGATTTTATCAATGTCTATGTCTTTCAACCGAAAATTTCACGGAATGGAAAATAACATGGAAAATTGTATTTGACACTTAGATTCTATAAAGAATCAAGAGTAACATTCTGATATAGAATTTCCCTAAATCGTTCATTTACGATATCGAATATGATTTCTCGCTAAGAATTCGTATATAGTAAAAAACACCGATTTTATCAATGTCTATGTCTTTCAATCGAAAATTTCACGGAATGGAAAAACCACATGGAAAATTGTATCTGACACTTAGATTCTATAAAAAATCAAGAGTAAAATTCTGTTATATAATTTCCCTAAATCGCTCATTTAAGATATCGAATATGATTTCTCGCTAAGAATTCGTATATAGTAAAAAACACCGATTTTATCAATGTCTATGTCTTTCAACCGAAAATTTCACGGAATGGAAAATAACATGGAAAATTGTATGTGACACTTTTATTCTATAAAGAATCAAGAGTAACATTCTGATATAGAATTTCCCTAAATCGTTCATTTAAGTTATCGAATATGATTTCTCGCTAAGAATTCGTATATAGTAAGAAACACCGATTTTATCAATGTCTATGTCTTTCAACCGAAAATTTCACGGAATGGAAAATAACATGGAAAATTGTATGTGACACTTAGATTCTATAAAGAATCAAGAGTAACATTCTGATATAGAATTTCCCTAAATCGTTCATTTAAGATATCGAATATGATTTCTCGCTAAGAATTCGTATATAGTAAGAAACACCGATTTTATCAATGTCTATGTCTTTCAACCGAAAATTTCACGGAATGGAAAATAACATGGAAAATTGTATGTAACACTTAGATTCTATAAAGAATCAAGAGTTACATTCTGATATAGAATTTCCCTAAATCGTTCATTTAAGATATCGAATATGATTTCTCGCTAAGAATTCGTATATAGTAAGAAACACCGATTTTATCAATGTCTATGTCTTTCAACCGAAAATTTCACATTATGGAAAATAACATGGAAAATTGTATGTAACACATAGATTCTATAAAGAATCAAGAGTTACATTCTGATATAGAATTTCCCTAAATCGTTCATTTAAGATATCGAATATGATTTCTCGCTAAGAATTCGTATATAGTAAGAAACACCGATTTTATCAATGTCTATGTCTTTCAACCGAAAATTTCACGGAATGGAAAATAACATGGAAAATTGTATCTGACACTTAGATTCTATAAAGAATCAAGAGTAACATTCTGATATAGAATTTCCCTAAATCGTTCATTTAAGATATCGAATATGATTTCTCGCTATGAATTCGCATATAGTAAAAAACACCGATTTTATCAATGTCTATGTCTTTCAACCGAAAATTTCACGGAATGGAAAATAACATGGAAAATTGTATGTGACACTTAGATTCTATAAAGAATCTAGAGTAACATTCTGATATAGAATTTCCCTAAATCGTTCATTTACGATATCGAATAAGATTTCTCGCTAAGAATTCGTATATAGTAAAAAACACCGATTTTATCAATGTCTATGTCTTTCAACCGAAAATTTCACGGAATGGAAAATAACATGGAAAATTGTATGTGACACTTAGATTTTATAAAGAATCAAGAGTAACATTCTGATATAGAATTTCCCTAAATCGTTCATTTAAGATATCGAATATGATTTCTCGCTAAGAATTCGTATATAGTAAGAAACACCGATTTTATCAATGTCTATGTCTTTCAACCGAAAATTTCACGGAATGGAAAATAACATGGAAAATTGTATCTGACACTTAGATTCTTTAAATAATCAAGAGTAACATTCTGATATAGAATTTCCCTAAATCGTTCATTTACGATATCGAATATGATTTCTCGCTAAGAATTCGTATATAGTAAAAAACACCGATTTTATCAATGTCTATGTCTTTCAATCGAAAATTTCACGGAATGGAAAATAACATGGAAAATTGTATGTAACACTTAGATTCTATAAAGAATCAAGAGTAACATTCTGATATAGAATTTCCCTAAATCGTTCATTTAAGATATCGAATATGATTTCTCGCTATGAATTCGTATATAGTAAAAAACACCGATTTTATCAATGTCTATGTCTTTCAACCGAAAATTTCACGGAATGGAAAATAACATGGAAAATTGTATTTGACACTTAGATTCTATAAAGAATCAAGAGTAACATTCTGATATAGAATTTCCCTAAATCGTTCATTTACGATATCGAATATGATTTCTCGCTAAGAATTCGTATATAGTAAAAAACACCGATTTTATCAATGTCTATGTCTTTCAATCGAAAATTTCACGGAATGGAAAAACCACATGGAAAATTGTATCTGACACTTAGATTCAATGAAAAATCAAGAGTTACATTCTGATGAAGAATTTCCCTAAATCGCTCATTTAAGATATCGAATATGATTTCTCGCTATGAATTCGTATATAGTAAGAAACACCGATTTTATCAATATCTATGTCTTTCAACCGAAAATTTCACGGAATGGAAAATAACATGGAAAATTGTATCTGACACTTAGATTCTATAAAAAATCAAGAGTAAAATTCTGTTAAATAATTTCCCTAAATCGCTCATTTAAGATATCGAATATGATTTCTCGCTATGAATTCGTATATAGTAAAAAACACCGATTTTATCAATGTCTATGTCTTTCAACCGAAAATTTCACGGAATGGAAAATAACATGGAAAATTGTATGTGACACTTAGATTCTATAAAGAATCAAGAGTAACATTCTGATATAGAATTTCCCCAAATCGTTCATTTAAGATATCGAATATGATTTCTCGCTAAGAATTCGTATATAGTAAGAAACACCGATTTTATCAATGTCTATGTCTTTCAACCGAAAATTTCACGGAATGTAAAAACCACATGGAAAATTGTATCCGACACTTAGATTCTATGAAGAATCAAGAGTAAAATTCTGTTATATAATTTCCCTAAATCGCTCATTTAAGATATCGAATATGATTTCTCGCTATGAATTCGTATATAGTAAAAAACACCGATTTTATCAATGTCTATGTCTTTCAACCGAAAATTTCACGGAATGGAAAATAACATGAAAAATTGTATCTGACACTTAGATTTTTTAAAAAATCAAGAGTAACATTCTGATATAGAATTTCCCTAAATCGTTCATTTAAGATATCGAATATGATTTCTCGCTAAGAATTCGTATATAGTAAAAAACACCGATTTTATCAATGTCTATGTCTTTCAATCGAAAATTTCACGGAATGGAAAAACCACATGGAAAATTGTATCTGACCCTTAGATTCAATGAAAAATCAAGAGTTACATTCTGATATAGAATTTCCCTAAATCGCTCATTTAAGATATCGAATATGATTTCTCGCTATGAATTCGTATATAGTAAGAAACACCGATTTTATCAATGTCTATGTCTTTCAACCGAAAATTTCACGGAATGGAAAATAACATGGAAAATTGTATCTGACACTTAGATTCTATAAAAAATCAAGAGTAAAATTCTGTTAAATAATTTCCCTAAATCGCTCATTTAAGATATCGAATATGATTTCTCGCTATGAATTCGTATATAGTAAAAAACACCGATTTTATCAATGTCTATGTCTTTCAACCGAAAATTTCACGGAATGGAAAATAACATGGAAAATTGTATTTGACACTTAGATTCCATAAAGAATCAAGAGTAAAATTCTGTTATACAATTTCCCTAAATCGCTCATTTAAGATATCGAATATGATTTCTCGCTATGAATTCGCATATAGTTAAAAACACCGATTTTATCAATGTCTATGTATTTCAATCGAAAATTTCACGGAATGTAAAAACCACATGGAAAATTGTATCTGACACTTAGATTCCATAAAGAATCAAGAGTAAAATTCTGTTATATAATTTCCCTAAATCGTTCATTTACGATATCGAATATGATTTCTCGCTAAGAATTCGTATATAGTAAAAAACACCGATTTTATCAATGTCTATGTATTTCAATCGAAAATTTCACGGAATGTAAAAACCACATGGAAAATTGTATCTGACACTTAGATTCCATAAAGAATCAAGAGTAAAATTCTGTTATACAATTTCCCTAAATCGCTCATTTAAGATATCGAATATGATTTCTCGCTATGAATTCGCATATAGTTAAAAACACCGATTTTATCAATGTCTATGTCTTTCAACCGAAAATTTCACGGAATGTAAAAACCACATGGAAAATTGTATCCGACACTTAGATTCTATGAAGAATCAAGAGTAAAATTCTGTTATATAATTTCCCTAAATCGCTCATTTAAGATATCGAATATGATTTCTCGCTATGAATTCGTATATAGTAAAAAACACCGATTTTATCAATGTCTATGTCTTTCAACCGAAAATTTCACGGAATGGAAAATAACATGAAAAATTGTATCTGACACTTAGATTTTATAAAAAATCAAGAGTAACATTCTGATATAGAATTTCCCTAAATCGTTCATTTACGATATCGAATATGATTTCTCGCTAAGAATTCGTATATAGTAAAAAACACCGATTTTATCAATGTCTATGTCTTTCAATCGAAAATTTCACGGAATGGAAAAACCACATGGAAAATTGTATCTGACCCTTAGATTCAATGAAAAATCAAGAGTTACATTCTGATATAGAATTTCCCTAAATCGCTCATTTAAGATATCGAATATGATTTCTCGCTATGAATTCGTATATAGTAAGAAACACCGATTTTATCAATGTCTATGTCTTTCAACCGAAAATTTCACGGAATGGAAAATAACATGGAAAATTGTATCTGACACTTAGATTCTATAAAAAATCAAGAGTAAAATTCTGTTAAATAATTTCCCTAAATCGCTCATTTAAGATATCGAATATGATTTCTCGCTATGAATTCGTATATAGTAAAAAACACCGATTTTATCAATGTCTATGTCTTTCAACCGAAAATTTCACGGAATGGAAAATAACATGGAAAATTGTATATGACACTTAGATTCCATAAAGAATCAAGAGTAAAATTCTGTTATACAATTTCCCTAAATCGCTCATTTAAGATATCGAATATGATTTCTCGCTATGAATTCGCATATAGTTAAAAACACCGATTTTATCAATGTCTATGTATTTCAATCGAAAATTTCACGGAATGTAAAAACCACATGGAAAATTGTATCTGACACTTAGATTCCATAAAGAATCAAGATTTAAATTCTGTTATATAATTTCCCTAAATCGTTCATTTACGATATCGAATATGATTTCTCGCTAAGAATTCGTATATAGTAAATAACACCGATTTTATCAATGTCTATGTATTTCAATCGAAAATTTCACGGAATGTAAAAACCACATGGAAAATTGTATTTGACACTTAGATTCCATAAAGAATCAAGAGTAAAATTCTGTTATACAATTTCCCTAAATCGCTCATTTAAAATATCGAATATGATTTCTCGCTATGAATTCGCATATAGTTAAAAACACCGATTTTATCAATGTCTATGTATTTCAATCGAAAATTTCACGGAATGTAAAAACCACATGGAAAATTGTATCTGACACTCAGATTCCATAAAGAATCAAGAGTAAAATTCTGTTATATAATTTCCCTAAATCGTTCATTTAAGATATCGAATATGATTTCTCGCTAAGAATTCGTATATAGTAAGAAACACCGATTTTATCAATGTCTATGTCTTTCAACCGAAAATTTCACGGAATGGAAAATAACATGGAAAATTGTATCTGACACTTAGATTCTATAAAGAATCAAGAGTAACATTCTGATATAGAATTTCCCTAAATCGTTCATTTAAGATATCGAATATGATTTCTCGCTATGAATTCGCATATAGTAAAAAACACCGATTTTATCAATGTCTATGTGTTTCAATCGAAAATTCCACGGAATGGAAAAACCACATGGAAAATTGTATCTGACAATTAGTATCTATAAAAAATTAAAAGTAAAATTCTGTTATATAATTTCCCTAAATCGCTCATTTAAGAATCGAATATGATTTCTCGCTATGAATTCGCATATAGTAAAAAACACCGATTTTAACAATGTCTATGTCTTTCAACAGAAAATTTCACGGAATGGAAAAACCACATGGAAAATTGTATCTGACCCTTAGATTCAATGAAAAATCAAGAGTTACATTCTGATATAGAATTTCCCTAAATCGCTCATTTAAGATATCGAATATGATTTCTCGCTATGAATTCGTATATAGTAAGAAACACCGATTTTATCAATGTCTATGTCTTTCAACCGAAAATTTCACGGAATGGAAAATAACATGGAAAATTGTATCTGACACTAAGATTCTATAAAAAATCAAGAGTAAAATTCTGTTATATAATTTCCCTAAATCGCTCATTTAAGATATCGAATATGATTTCTCGCTATGAATTCGTATATAGTAAAAAACACCGATTTTATCAATGTCTATGTCTTTCAACCGAAAATTTCACGGAATGGAAAATAACATGGAAAATTGTATCTGACATTTAGATTCTATAAAGAATCAAGAGTAACATTCTGTTATACAATTTCCCTAAATCGCTCATTTAAGATATCGAATATGATTTCTCGCTATGAATTCGCATATAGTTAAAAACACCGATTTTATCAATGTCTATGTATTTTAATCGAAAATTTCACGGAATGTAAAAACCACATGGAAAATTGTATCTGACACTTAGATTCCATAAAGAATCAAGAGTAAAATTCTGTTATATAATTTCCCTAAATCGTTCATTTAAGATATCGAATATAATTTCTCGCTAAGAATTCGTATATAGTAAGAAACACCGATTTTATCAATGTCTATGTCTTTCAACCGAAAATTTCACGGAATGGAAAATAACATGGAAAATTGTATCTGACACTTAGATTCTATAAAGAATCAAGAGTAACATTCTGATATAGAATTTCCCTAAATCGTTCATTTAAGATATCGAATATGATTTCTCGCTATGAATTCGCATATAGTAAAAAACACCGATTTTATCAATGTCTATGTGTTTCAATCGAAAATTCCACGGAATGGAAAAACCACATGGAAAATTGTATCTGACAATTAGTATCTATAAAAAATTAAAAGTAAAATTCTGTTATATAATTTCCCTAAATCGCTCATTTAAGAATCGAATATGATTTCTCGCTAAGAATTCGTATATAGTAAAAAACACCGATTTTATCAATGTCTATGTCTTTCAACCGAAAATTTCACGGAATGGAAAATAACATGGAAAATTGTATCTGACATTTAGATTCTATAAAAAATCAAGAGTAAAATTCTGTTATATAATTTCCCTAAATCGCTCATTTAAGATATCGAATATGATTTCTCGCTATGAATTCGTATATAGTAAAAAACACCGATTTTATCAATGTCTATGTCTTTCAACCGAAAATTTCACGGAATGGAAAATAACATGGAAAATTGTATCTGACATTTAGATTCTATAAAGAATCAAGAGTAACATTCTGTTATACAATTTCCCTAAATCGCTCATTTAAGATATCGAATATGATTTCTCGCTATGAATTCGCATATAGTTAAAAACACCGATTTTATCAATGTCTATGTATTTTAATCGAAAATTTCACGGAATGTAAAAACCACATGGAAAATTGTATCTGACACTTAGATTCCATAAAGAATCAAGAGTAAAATTCTGTTATATAATTTCCCTAAATCGTTCATTTAAGATATCGAATATAATTTCTCGCTAAGAATTCGTATATAGTAAGAAACACCGATTTTATCAATGTCTATGTCTTTCAACCGAAAATTTCACGGAATGGAAAATAACATGGAAAATTGTATCTGACACTTAGATTCTATAAAGAATCAAGAGTAACATTCTGATATAGAATTTCCCTAAATCGTTCATTTAAGATATCGAATATGATTTCTCGCTATGAATTCGCATATAGTAAAAAACACCGATTTTATCAATGTCTATGTGTTTCAATCGAAAATTCCACGGAATGGAAAAACCACATGGAAAATTGTATCTGACAATTAGTATCTATAAAAAATTAAAAGTAAAATTCTGTTATATAATTTCCCTAAATCGCTCATTTAAGATATCGAATATGATTTCTCGCTATGAATTCGCATATAGTAAAAAACACCGATTTTATCAATGTCTATGTGTTTCAATCGAAAATTCCACGGAATGGAAAAACCACATGGAAAATTGTATCTGACAATTAGTATCTATAAAAAATTAAAAGTAAAATTCTGTTATATAATTTCCCTAAATCGCTCATTTAAGAATCGAATATGATTTCTCGCTAAGAATTCGTATATAGTAAAAAACACCGATTTTATCAATGTCTATGTCTTTCAACCGAAAATTTCACGGAATGGAAAATAACATGGAAAATTGTATGTGACACTTAGATTCTATAAAGAATCAAGAGTAACATTCTGATATAGAATTTCCCTAAATCGTTCATTTAAGATATCGAATATGATTTCTCGCTAAGAATTCGTATATAGTAAGAAACACCGATTTTATCAATGTCTATGTCTTTCAACCGAAAATTTCACGGAATGGAAAATAACATGGAAAATTGTATGTGACACTTAGATTCTATAAAGAATCAAGAGTAACATTCTGATATAGAATTTCCCTAAATCGTTCATTTAAGATATCGAATATGATTTCTCGCTAAGAATTCGTATATAGTAAGAAACACCGATTTTATCAATGTCTATGTCTTTCAACCGAAAATTTCACGGAATGGAAAATAACATGGAAAATTGTATGTGACACTTAGATTCTATAAAGAATCAAGAGTAACATTCTGATATAGAATTTCCCTAAATCGTTCATTTAAGATATCGAATATGATTTCTCGCTATGAATTCGCATATAGTAAAAAACACCGATTTTATCAATGTCTATGTGTTTCAATCGAAAATTCCACGGAATGGAAAAACCACATGGAAAATTGTATCTGACAATTAGTATCTATAAAAAATTAAAAGTAAAATTCTGTTATATAATTTCCCTAAATCGCTCATTTAAGAATCGAATATGATTTCTCGCTAAGAATTCGTATATAGTAAAAAACACCGATTTTATCAATGTCTATGTCTTTCAACCGAAAATTTCACGGAATGGAAAATAACATGGAAAATTGTATGTGACACTTAGATTCTATAAAGAATCAAGAGTAACATTCTGATATAGAATTTCCCTAAATCGTTCATTTAAGATATCGAATATGATTTCTCGCTAAGAATTCGTATATAGTAAGAAACACCGATTTTATCAATGTCTATGTCTTTCAACCGAAAATTTCACGGAATGGAAAATAACATGGAAAATTGTATGTGACCTTTAGATTCTATAAAGAATCAAGAGTAACATTCTGATATAGAATTTCCCTAAATCGTTCATTTAAGATATCGAATATGATTTCTCGCTAAGAATTCGTATATAGTAAGAAACACCGATTTTATCAATGTCTATGTCTTTCAACCGAAAATTTCACGGAATGGAAAATAACATGGAAAATTGTATGTGACACTTAGATTCTATAAAGAATCAAGAGTAACAATCTGATATAGAATTTCCCTAAATCGTTCATTTAAGATATCGAATATGATTTCTCGCTAAGAATTCGTATATAGTAAGAAACACCGATTTTATCAATGTCTATGTCTTTCAACCGAAAATTTCACGGAATGGAAAATAACATGGAAAATTGTATCTGACACTTAGATTCTTTAAAAAATCAAGAGTAACATTCTGATATAGAATTTCCCTAAATCGTTCATTTACGATATCGAATATGATTTCTCGCTAAGAATTCGTATATAGTAAAAAACACCGATTTTAGCAATGTCTATGTCTTTCAATCGAAAATTTCACGGAATGGAAAATAACATGGAAAATTGTATCTGACGCTTAGATTCTTTAATAAACCAAGAGTAAAATTCTGTTATATAATTTTCCTAAATCGCTCATTTAAGATATCGAATATGATTTCTCGCTATGAATTCGCATATAGTAAAATAACACCGATTTTATCAATGTCTATGTCTTTCAACCGAACATTTCACGGAATGGAAAATAACATGGAAAATTGTATCTGACGCTTAGATTCTGTAATAAACCAAGAGTAAAATTCTGTTATATAATTTTCTAAAATCGCTCATTTAAGATATCGAATATGATTTCTCGCTATGAATTCGTATATAGTAAAAAACACCGATTTTATCAATGTCTATGTATTTCAATCGAAAATTTCACGGAATGTAAAAACCACATGGAAAATTGTATCTGACAATTAGATTCCATAAAGAATCAAGAGTAAAATTCTGTTATACAATTTCCCTAAATCGCTCATTTAAGATATCGAATATGATTTCTCGCTATGAATTCGCATATAGTTAAAAACACCGATTTTATCAATGTCTATGTATTTCAATCGAAAATTTCACGGAATGGAAAATAACATGGAAAATTGTATCTGACGCTTAGATTCTTTAATAAACCAAGAGTAAAATTCTGTTATATAATTTTCCTAAATCGCTCATTTAAGATATCGAATATGATTTCTCGCTATGAATTCGCATATAGTAAAATAACACCGATTTTATCAATGTCTATGTCTTTCAACCGAAAATTTCACGGAATGGAAAATAACATGGAAAATTGTATCTGACGCTTAGATTCTGTAATAAACCAAGAGTAAAATTCTGTTATATAATTTTCTAAAATCGCTCATTTAAGATATCGAATATGATTTCTCGCTATGAATTCGTATATAGTAAAAAACACCGATTTTATCAATGTCTATGTATTTCAATCGAAAATTTCACGGAATGTAAAAACCACATGGAAAATTGTATCTGACAATTAGATTCCATAAAGAATCAAGAGTAAAATTCTGTTATACAATTTCCCTAAATCGCTCATTTAAGATATCGAATATGATTTCTCGCTATGAATTCGCATATAGTTAAAAACACCGATTTTATCAATGTCTATGTATTTCAATCGAAAATTTCACGGAATGTAAAAACCACATGGAAAATTGTATCTGACAATTAGATTCCATAAAGAATCAAGAGTAACATTCTGATATACAATTTCCCTAAATCGCTCATTTAAGATATCGAATATGATTTCTCGCTAAGAATTCGTATATAGTAAGAAACACCGATTTTATCAATGTCTATGTCTTTCAACCGAAAATTTCACGGAATGGAAAATAACATGGAAAATTGTATCTGACACTTAGATTCTTTAAAAAATCAAGAGTAACATTCTGATATAGAATTTCCCTAAATCGTTCATTTAAGATATCGAATATGATTTCTCGCTAAGAATTCGTATATAGTAAGAAACACCGATTTTATCAATGTCTATGTCTTTCAACCGAAAATTTCACGGAATGGAAAATAACATGGAAAATTGTATGTGACACTTAGATTCTATAAAGAATCAAGAGTAACATTCTGATATAGAATTTCCCTAAATCGTTCATTTAAGATATCGAATATGATTTCTCGCTAAGAATTCGTATATAGTAAGAAACACCGATTTTATCAATGTCTATGTCTTTCAACCGAAAATTTCACGGAATGGAAAATAACATGGAAAATTGTATGTGACACTTAGATTCTATAAAGAATCAAGAGTAACATTCTGATATAGAATTTCCCTAAATCGTTCATTTAAGATATCGAATATGATTTCTCGCTAAGAATTCGTATATAGTAAGAAACACCGATTTTATCAATGTCTATGTCTTTCAACCGAAAATTTCACGGAATGGAAAATAACATGGAAAATTGTATCTGACACTTAGATTCTTTAAAAAATCAAGAGTAACATTCTGATATAGAATTTCCCTAAATCGTTCATTTAAGATATCGAATATGATTTCTCGCTATGAATTCGCATATAGTAAAAAACACCGATTTTATCAATGTCTATGTGTTTCAATCGAAAATTCCACGGAATGGAAAAACCACATGGAAAATTGTATCTGACAATTAGTATCTATAAAAAATTAAAAGTAAAATTCTGTTATATAATTTCCCTAAATCGCTCATTTAAGATATCGAATATGATTTCTCGCTAAGAATTCGTATATAGTAAGAAACACCGATTTTATCAATGTCTATGTCTTTCAACCGAAAATTTCACGGAATGGAAAATAACATGGAAAATTGTATGTGACACTTAGATTCTATAAAGAATCAAGAGTAACATTCTGATATAGAATTTCCCTAAATCGTTCATTTAAGATATCGAATATGATTTCTCGCTAAGAATTCGTATATAGTAAGAAACACCGATTTTATCAATGTCTATGTCTTTCAACCGAAAATTTCACGGAATGGAAAATAACATGGAAAATTGTATGTGACACTTAGATTCTATAAAGAATCAAGAGTAACATTCTGATATAGAATTTCCCTAAATCGTTCATTTAAGATATCGAATATGATTTCTCGCTAAGAATTCGTATATAGTAAGAAACACCGATTTTATCAATGTCTATGTCTTTCAACCGAAAATTTCACGGAATGGAAAATAACATGGAAAATTGTATCTGACACTTAGATTCTTTAAAAAATCAAGAGTAACATTCTGATATAGAATTTCCCTAAATCGTTCATTTAAGATATCGAATATGATTTCTCGCTAAGAATTCGTATATAGTAAGAAACACCGATTTTATCAATGTCTATGTCTTTCAACCGAAAATTTCACGGAATGGAAAATAACATGGAAAATTGTATGTGACACTTAGATTCTATAAAGAATCAAGAGTAACATTCTGATATAGAATTTCCCTAAATCGTTCATTTAAGATATCGAATATGATTTCTCGCTAAGAATTCGTATATAGTAAGAAACACCGATTTTATCAATGTCTATGTCTTTCAACCGAAAATTTCACGGAATGGAAAATAACATGGAAAATTGTATCTGACACTTAGATTCTTTAAAAAATCAAGAGTAACATTCTGATATAGAATTTCCCTAAATCGTTCATTTAAGATATCGAATATGATTTCTCGCTAAGAATTCGTATATAGTAAGAAACACCGATTTTATCAATGTCTATGTCTTTCAACCGAAAATTTCACGGAATGGAAAATAACATGGAAAATTGTATGTGACACTTAGATTCTATAAAGAATCAAGAGTAACATTCTGATATAGAATTTCCCTAAATCGTTCATTTAAGATATCGAATATGATTTCTCGCTAAGAATTCGTATATAGTAAGAAACACCGATTTTATCAATGTCTATGTCTTTCAACCGAAAATTTCACGGAATGGAAAATAACATGGAAAATTGTATGTGACACTTAGATTCTATAAAGAATCAAGAGTAACATTCTGATATAGAATTTCCCTAAATCGTTCATTTAAGATATCGAATATGATTTCTCGCTAAGAATTCGTATATAGTAAGAAACACCGATTTTATCAATGTCTATGTCTTTCAACCGAAAATTTCACGGAATGGAAAATAACATGGAAAATTGTATGTGACACTTAGATTCTATAAAGAATCAAGAGTAACAATCTGATATAGAATTTCCCTAAATCGTTCATTTAAGATATCGAATATGATTTCTCGCTAAGAATTCGTATATAGTAAGAAACACCGATTTTATCAATGTCTATGTCTTTCAACCGAAAATTTCACGGAATGGAAAATAACATGGAAAATTGTATCTGACACTTAGATTCTTTAAAAAATCAAGAGTAACATTCTGATATAGAATTTCCCTAAATCGTTCATTTACGATATCGAATATGATTTCTCGCTAAGAATTCGTATATAGTAAAAAACACCGATTTTAGCAATGTCTATGTCTTTCAATCGAAAATTTCACGGAATGGAAAATAACATGGAAAATTGTATCTGACGCTTAGATTCTTTAATAAACCAAGAGTAAAATTCTGTTATATAATTTTCCTAAATCGCTCATTTAAGATATCGAATATGATTTCTCGCTATGAATTCGCATATAGTAAAATAACACCGATTTTATCAATGTCTATGTCTTTCAACCGAAAATTTCACGGAATGGAAAATAACATGGAAAATTGTATCTGACGCTTAGAATCTGTAATAAACCAAGAGTAAAATTCTGTTATATAATTTTCTAAAATCGCTCATTTAAGATATCGAATATGATTTCTCGCTATGAATTCGTATATAGTAAAAAACACCGATTTTATCAATGTCTATGTATTTCAATCGAAAATTTCACGGAATGTAAAAACCACATGGAAAATTGTATCTGACAATTAGATTCCATAAAGAATCAAGAGTAAAATTCTGTTATACAATTTCCCTAAATCGCTCATTTAAGATATCGAATATGATTTCTCGCTATGAATTCGCATATAGTTAAAAACACCGATTTTATCAATGTCTATGTATTTCAATCGAAAATTTCACGGAATGGAAAATAACATGGAAAATTGTATCTGACGCTTAGATTCTTTAATAAACCAAGAGTAAAATTCTGTTATATAATTTTCCTAAATCGCTCATTTAAGATATCGAATATGATTTCTCGCTATGAATTCGCATATAGTAAAATAACACCGATTTTATCAATGTCTATGTCTTTCAACCGAAAATTTCACGGAATGGAAAATAACATGGAAAATTGTATCTGACGATTAGATTCTGTAATAAACCAAGAGTAAAATTCTGTTATATAATTTTCTAAAATCGCTCATTTAAGATATCGAATATGATTTCTCGCTATGAATTCGTATATAGTAAAAAACACCGATTTTATCAATGTCTATGTATTTCAATCGAAAATTTCACGGAATGTAAAAACCACATGGAAAATTGTATCTGACAATTAGATTCCATAAAGAATCAAGAGTAAAATTCTGTTATACAATTTCCCTAAATCGCTCATTTAAGATATCGAATATGATTTCTCGCTATGAATTCGCATATAGTTAAAAACACCGATTTTATCAATGTCTATGTATTTCAATCGAAAATTTCACGGAATGTAAAAACCACATGGAAAATTGTATCTGACAATTAGATTCCATAAAGAATCAAGAGTAACATTCTGATATACAATTTCCCTAAATCGCTCATTTAAGATATCGAATATGATTTCTCGCTAAGAATTCGTATATAGTAAGAAACACCGATTTTATCAATGTCTATGTCTTTCAACCGAAAATTTCACGAAATGGAAAATAACATGGAAAATTGTATGTGACACTTAGATTCTATAAAGAATCAAGAGTAACATTCTGATATAGAATTTCCCTAAATCGTTCATTTAAGATATCGAATATGATTTCTCGCTAAGAATTCGGATATAGTAAGAAACACCGATTTTATCAATGTCTATGTCTTTCAACCGAAAATTTACGGAATGGAAAATAACATGGAAAATTGTATGTGACACTTAGATTCCATAAAGAATCAAGAGTAAAATTCTGTTATATAATTTCCCTAAATCGTTCATTTAAGATATCGAATATGATTTCTCGCTAAGAATTCGTATATAGTAAGAAACACCGATTTTATCAATGTCTATGTCTTTCAACCGAAAATTTCACGGAATGGAAAATAACATGGAAAATTGTATGTGACACTTAGATTCTATAAAGATACAAGAGTAACATTCTGATATAGAATTTCCCTAAATCGTTCATTTAAGATATCGAATATGATTTCTCGCTAAGAATTCGTATATAGTAAGAAACACCGATTTTATCAATGTCTATGTCTTTCAACCGAAAATTTCACGGAATGGAAAATAACATGGAAAATTGTATGTGACACTTAGATTCTATAAAGAATCAAGAGTAACATTCTGATATAGAATTTCCCTAAATCGTTCATTTAAGATATCGAATATGATTTCTCGCTAAGAATTCGTATATAGTAAGAAACACCGATTTTATCAATGTCTATGTCTTTCAACCGAAAATTTCACGGAATGGAAAATAACATGGAAAATTGTATGTGACACTTAGATTCTATAAAGAATCAAGAGTAACAATCTGATATAGAATTTCCCTAAATCGTTCATTTAAGATATCGAATATGATTTCTCGCTAAGAATTCGTATATAGTAAGAAACACCGATTTTATCAATGTCTATGTCTTTCAACCGAAAATTTCACGGAATGGAAAATAACATGGAAAATTGTATCTGACACTTAGATTCTATAAAGATACAAGAGTAACATTCTGATATAGAATTTCCCTAAATCGTTCATTTAAGATATCGAATATGATTTCTCGCTAAGAATTCGTATATAGTAAGAAACACCGATTTTATCAATGTCTATGTCTTTCAACCGAAAATTTCACGGAATGGAAAATAACATGGAAAATTGTATGTGACACTTAGATTCTATAAAGAATCAAGAGTAACATTCTGATATAGAATTTCCCTAAATCGTTCATTTAAGATATCGAATATGATTTCTCGCTAAGAATTCGTATATAGTAAGAAACACCGATTTTATCAATGTCTATGTCTTTCAACCGAAAATTTCACGGAATGGAAAATAACATGGAAAATTGTATGTGACACTTAGATTCTATAAAGAATCAAGAGTAACATTCTGATATAGAATTTCCCTAAATCGTTCATTTAAGATATCGAATATGATTTCTCGCTAAGAATTCGTATATAGTAAGAAACACCGATTTTATCAATGTCTATGTCTTTCAACCGAAAATTTCACGGAATGGAAAATAACATGGAAAATTGTATCTGACACTTAGATTCTTTAAAAAATCAAGAGTAACATTCTGATATAGAATTTCCCTAAATCGTTCATTTAAGATATCGAATATGATTTCTCGCTATGAATTCGCATATAGTAAAAAACACCGATTTTATCAATGTCTATGTGTTTCAATCGAAAATTCCACGGAATGGAAAAACCACATGGAAAATTGTATCTGACAATTAGTATCTATAAAGAATCAAGAGTAAAATTCTGTTATACAATTTCCCTAAATCGTTCATTTACGATATCGAATATGATTTCTCGCTAAGAATTCGTATATAGTAAAAAACACCGATTTTAGCAATGTCTATGTCTTTCAATCGAAAATTTCACGGAATGTAAAAACCACATGGAAAATTGTATCTGACAATTAGATTCCATAAAGAATCAAGAGTAACATTCTGATATACAATTTCCCTAAATCGTTCATTTACGATATCGAATATGATTTCTCGCTAAGAATTCGTATATAGTAAAAAACACCGATTTTAGCAATGTCTATGTCTTTCAATCGAAAATTTCACGGAATGGAAAATAACATGGAAAATTGTATCTGACGCTTAGATTCTTTAATAAACCAAGAGTAAAATTCTGTTATATAATTTTCCTAAATCGCTCATTTAAGATATCGAATATGATTTCTCGCTATGAATTCGCATATAGTAAAATAACACCGATTTTATCAATGTCTATGTCTTTCAACCGAAAATTTCACGGAATGGAAAATAACATGGAAAATTGTATCTGACGCTTAGAATCTGTAATAAACCAAGAGTAAAATTCTGTTATATAATTTTCTAAAATCGCTCATTTAAGATATCGAATATGATTTCTCGCTATGAATTCGTATATAGTAAAAAACACCGATTTTATCAATGTCTATGTATTTCAATCGAAAATTTCACGGAATGTAAAAACCACATGGAAAATTGTATCTGACAATTAGATTCCATAAAGAATCAAGAGTAAAATTCTGTTATACAATTTCCCTAAATCGCTCATTTAAGATATCGAATATGATTTCTCGCTATGAATTCGCATATAGTTAAAAACACCGATTTTATCAATGTCTATGTATTTCAATCGAAAATTTCACGGAATGGAAAATAACATGGAAAATTGTATCTGACGCTTAGATTCTTTAATAAACCAAGAGTAAAATTCTGTTATATAATTTTCCTAAATCGCTCATTTAAGATATCGAATATGATTTCTCGCTATGAATTCGCATATAGTAAAATAACACCGATTTTATCAATGTCTATGTCTTTCAACCGAAAATTTCACGGAATGGAAAATAACATGGAAAATTGTATCTGACGATTAGATTCTGTAATAAACCAAGAGTAAAATTCTGTTATATAATTTTCTAAAATCGCTCATTTAAGATATCGAATATGATTTCTCGCTATGAATTCGTATATAGTAAAAAACACCGATTTTATCAATGTCTATGTATTTCAATCGAAAATTTCACGGAATGTAAAAACCACATGGAAAATTGTATCTGACAATTAGATTCCATAAAGAATCAAGAGTAAAATTCTGTTATACAATTTCCCTAAATCGCTCATTTAAGATATCGAATATGATTTCTCGCTATGAATTCGCATATAGTTAAAAACACCGATTTTATCAATGTCTATGTATTTCAATCGAAAATTTCACGGAATGTAAAAACCACATGGAAAATTGTATCTGACAATTAGATTCCATAAAGAATCAAGAGTAACATTCTGATATACAATTTCCCTAAATCGCTCATTTAAGATATCGAATATGATTTCTCGCTAAGAATTCGTATATAGTAAGAAACACCGATTTTATCAATGTCTATGTCTTTCAACCGAAAATTTCACGAAATGGAAAATAACATGGAAAATTGTATGTGACACTTAGATTCTATAAAGAATCAAGAGTAACATTCTGATATAGAATTTCCCTAAATCGTTCATTTAAGATATCGAATATGATTTCTCGCTAAGAATTCGGATATAGTAAGAAACACCGATTTTATCAATGTCTATGTCTTTCAACCGAAAATTTACGGAATGGAAAATAACATGGAAAATTGTATGTGACACTTAGATTCCATAAAGAATCAAGAGTAAAATTCTGTTATATAATTTCCCTAAATCGTTCATTTAAGATATCGAATATGATTTCTCGCTAAGAATTCGTATATAGTAAGAAACACCGATTTTATCAATGTCTATGTCTTTCAACCGAAAATTTCACGGAATGGAAAATAACATGGAAAATTGTATGTGACACTTAGATTCTATAAAGATACAAGAGTAACATTCTGATATAGAATTTCCCTAAATCGTTCATTTAAGATATCGAATATGATTTCTCGCTAAGAATTCGTATATAGTAAGAAACACCGATTTTATCAATGTCTATGTCTTTCAACCGAAAATTTCACGGAATGGAAAATAACATGGAAAATTGTATGTGACACTTAGATTCTATAAAGAATCAAGAGTAACATTCTGATATAGAATTTCCCTAAATCGTTCATTTAAGATATCGAATATGATTTCTCGCTAAGAATTCGTATATAGTAAGAAACACCGATTTTATCAATGTCTATGTCTTTCAACCGAAAATTTCACGGAATGGAAAATAACATGGAAAATTGTATGTGACACTTAGATTCTATAAAGAATCAAGAGTAACAATCTGATATAGAATTTCCCTAAATCGTTCATTTAAGATATCGAATATGATTTCTCGCTAAGAATTCGTATATAGTAAGAAACACCGATTTTATCAATGTCTATGTCTTTCAACCGAAAATTTCACGGAATGGAAAATAACATGGAAAATTGTATCTGACACTTAGATTCTATAAAGATACAAGAGTAACATTCTGATATAGAATTTCCCTAAATCGTTCATTTAAGATATCGAATATGATTTCTCGCTAAGAATTCGTATATAGTAAGAAACACCGATTTTATCAATGTCTATGTCTTTCAACCGAAAATTTCACGGAATGGAAAATAACATGGAAAATTGTATGTGACACTTAGATTCTATAAAGAATCAAGAGTAACATTCTGATATAGAATTTTCCTAAATCGTTCATTTAAGATATCGAATATGATTTCTCGCTAAGAA
This sequence comes from Sisyra nigra, assembly GCA_958496155.1. Lineage (NCBI taxonomy): Eukaryota > Metazoa > Arthropoda > Insecta > Neuroptera > Sisyridae > Sisyra > Sisyra nigra. Next base: position 19,566,436 of record OY292319.1, on the reverse strand, counting down.
TTCGTATATAGTAAGAAACACCGATTTTATCAATGTCTATGTCTTTCAACCGAAAATTTCACGGAATGGAAAATAACATGGAAAATTGTATGTGACACTTAGATTCTATAAAGAATCAAGAGTAACATTCTGATATAGAATTTCCCTAAATCGTTCATTTAAGATATCGAATATGATTTCTCGCTAAGAATTCGTATATAGTAAGAAACACCGATTTTATCAATGTCTATGTCTTTCAACCGAAAATTTCACGGAATGGAAAATAACATGGAAAATTGTATCTGACACTTAGATTCTTTAAAAAATCAAGAGTAACATTCTGATATAGAATTTCCCTAAATCGTTCATTTAAGATATCGAATATGATTTCTCGCTATGAATTCGCATATAGTAAAAAACACCGATTTTATCAATGTCTATGTGTTTCAATCGAAAATTCCACGGAATGGAAAAACCACATGGAAAATTGTATCTGACAATTAGTATCTATAAAAAATTAAAAGTAAAATTCTGTTATATAATTTCCCTAAATCGCTCATTTAAGAATCGAATATGATTTCTCGCTAAGAATTCGTATATAGTAAAAAACACCGATTTTATCAATGTCTATGTCTTTCAACCGAAAATTTCACGGAATGGAAAATAACATGGAAAATTGTATGTGACACTTAGATTCTATAAAGAATCAAGAGTAACATTCTGATATAGAATTTCCCTAAATCGTTCATTTAAGATATCGAATATGATTTCTCGCTAAGAATTCGTATATAGTAAGAAACACCGATTTTATCAATGTCTATGTCTTTCAACCGAAAATTTCACGGAATGGAAAATAACATGGAAAATTGTATGTGACACTTAGATTCTATAAAGAATCAAGAGTAACATTCTGATATAGAATTTCCCTAAATCGTTCATTTAAGATATCGAATATGATTTCTCGCTAAGAATTCGTATATAGTAAGAAACACCGATTTTATCAATGTCTATGTCTTTCAACCGAAAATTTCACGGAATGGAAAATAACATGGAAAATTGTATGTGACACTTAGATTCTATAAAGAATCAAGAGTAACAATCTGATATAGAATTTCCCTAAATCGTTCATTTAAGATATCGAATATGATTTCTCGCTAAGAATTCGTATATAGTAAGAAACACCGATTTTATCAATGTCTATGTCTTTCAACCGAAAATTTCACGGAATGGAAAATAACATGGAAAATTGTATCTGACACTTAGATTCTTTAAAAAATCAAGAGTAACATTCTGATATAGAATTTCCCTAAATCGTTCATTTACGATATCGAATATGATTTCTCGCTAAGAATTCGTATATAGTAAAAAACACCGATTTTAGCAATGTCTATGTCTTTCAATCGAAAATTTCACGGAATGGAAAATAACATGGAAAATTGTATCTGACGCTTAGATTCTTTAATAAACCAAGAGTAAAATTCTGTTATATAATTTTCCTAAATCGCTCATTTAAGATATCGAATATGATTTCTCGCTAAGAATTCGTATATAGTAAGAAACACCGATTTTATCAATGTCTATGTCTTTCAACCGAAAATTTCACGGAATGGAAAATAACATGGAAAATTGTATGTGACACTTAGATTCTATAAAAAATCAAGAGTAACAATCTGATATAGAATTTCCCTAAATCGTTCATTTAAGATATCGAATATGATTTCTCGCTAAGAATTCGTATATAGTAAGAAACACCGATTTTATCAATGTCTATGTCTTTCAACCGAAAATTTCACGGAATGGAAAATAACATGGAAAATTGTATCTGACACTTAGATTCTTTAAAAAATCAAGAGTAACATTCTGATATAGAATTTCCCTAAATCGTTCATTTACGATATCGAATATGATTTCTCGCTAAGAATTCGTATATAGTAAAAAACACCGATTTTAGCAATGTCTATGTCTTTCAATCGAAAATTTCACGGAATGGAAAATAACATGGAAAATTGTATCTGACGCTTAGATTCTTTAATAAACCAAGAGTAAAATTCTGTTATATAATTTTCCTAAATCGCTCATTTAAGATATCGAATATGATTTCTCGCTATGAATTCGCATATAGTAAAATAACACCGATTTTATCAATGTCTATGTCTTTCAACCGAAAATTTCACGGAATGGAAAATAACATGGAAAATTGTATCTGACGCTTAGATTCTGTAATAAACCAAGAGTAAAATTCTGTTATATAATTTTCTAAAATCGCTCATTTAAGATATCGAATATGATTTCTCGCTATGAATTCGTATATAGTAAAAAACACCGATTTTATCAATGTCTATGTATTTCAATCGAAAATTTCACGGAATGTAAAAACCACATGGAAAATTGTATCTGACAATTAGATTCCATAAAGAATCAAGAGTAAAATTCTGTTATACAATTTCCCTAAATCGCTCATTTAAGATATCGAATATGATTTCTCGCTATGAATTCGCATATAGTTAAAAACACCGATTTTATCAATGTCTATGTATTTCAATCGAAAATTTCACGGAATGTAAAAACCACATGGAAAATTGTATCTGACACTCAGATTCCATAAAGAATCAAGAGTAAAATTCTGTTATATAATTTCCCTAAATCGTTCATTTAAGATATCGAATATGATTTCTCGCTAAGAATTCGTATATAGTAAGAAACACCGATTTTATCAATGTCTATGTCTTTCAACCGAAAATTTCACGGAATGGAAAATAACATGGAAAATTGTATCTGACACTTAGATTCTATAAAGAATCAAGAGTAACATTCTGATATAGAATTTCCCTAAATCGTTCATTTAAGATATCGAATATGATTTCTCGCTATGAATTCGCATATAGTAAAAAACACCGATTTTATCAATGTCTATGTCTTTCAACAGAAAATTTCACGGAATGGAAAAACCACATGGAAAATTGTATCTGACCCTTAGATTCAATGAAAAATCAAGAGTTACATTCTGATATAGAATTTCCCTAAATCGCTCATTTAAGATATCGAATATTATTTTTCGCTATGAATTCGTATATAGTAAGAAACACCGATTTTATCAATGTCTATGTCTTTCAACCGAAAATTTCACGGAATGTAAAAACCACATGGAAAATTGTATCTGACACTTAGATTACATAAAAAATCAAGAGTAAAATTCTGTTATATAATTTCCCTAAATCGTTCATTTAAGATATCGAATATGATTTCTCGCTAAGAATTCGTATATAGTAAGAAACACCGATTTTATCAATGTCTATGTCTTTCAACCGAAAATTTCACGGAATGGAAAATAACATGGAAAATTGTATCTGACACTTAGATTCCATAAAGAATCAAGAGTAAAATTCTGTTATACAATTTCCCTAAATCGCTCATTTAAGATATCGAATATGATTTCTCGCTATGAATTCGCATATAGTTAAAAACACCGATTTTATCAATGTCTATGTATTTCAATCGAAAATTTCACGGAATGTAAAAACCACATGGAAAATTGTATCTGACACTTAGATTCCATACAGAATCAAGAGTAAAATTCTGTTATACAATTTCCCTAAATCGCTCATTTAAGATATCGAATATGATTTCTCGCTATGAATTCGCATATAGTTTAAAACACCGATTTTATCAATGTCTATGTATTTCAATCGAAAATTTCACGGAATGTAAAAACCACATGGAAAATTGTATCTGACACTTAGATTCCATAAAGAATCAAGAGTAAAATTCTGTTATATAATTTCCCTAAATCGTTCATTTAAGATATCGAATATGATTTCTCGCTAAGAATTCGTATATAGTAAGAAACACCGATTTTATCAATGTCTATGTCTTTCAACCGAAAATTTCACGGAATGGAAAATAACATGGAAAATTGTATCTGACACTTAGATTCTATAAAGAATCAAGAGTAACATTCTGATATAGAATTTTCCTAAATCGTTCATTTAAGATATCGAATATGATTTCTCGCTATGAATTCGCATATAGTAAAAAACACCGATTTTATCAATGTCTATGTGTTTCAATCGAAAATTCCACGGAATGGAAAAACCACATGGAAAATTGTATCTGACAATTAGTATCTATAAAAAATTAAAAGTAAAATTCTGTTATATAATTTCCCTAAATCGCTCATTTAAGAATCGAATATGATTTCTCGCTATGAATTCGCATATAGTAAAAAACACCGATTTTATCAATGTCTATGTCTTTCAACAGAAAATTTCACGGAATGAAAAAACCACATGGAAAATTGTATCTGACCCTTAGATTCAATGAAAAATCAAGAGTTACATTCTGATATAGAATTTCCCTAAATCGCTCATTTAAGATATCGAATATGATTTCTCGCTATGAATTCGTATATAGTAAGAAACACCGATTTTATCAATGTCTATGTCTTTCAACCGAAAATTTCACGGAATGTAAAAACCACATGGAAAATTGTATCTGACACTTAGATTCCATAAAGAATCAAGAGTAAAATTCTGTTATATAATTTCCCTAAATCGTTCATTTAAGATATCGAATATGATTTCTCGCTAAGAATTCGTATATAGTAAGAAACACCGATTTTATCAATGTCTATGTCTTTCAACCGAAAATTTCACGGAATGGAAAATAACATGGAAAATTGTATCTGACACTTAGATTCTATAAAGAATCAAGAGTAACATTCTGATATAGAATTTCCCTAAATCGTTCATTTAAGATATCGAATATGATTTCTCGCTATGAATTCGCATATAGTAAAAAACACCGATTTTATCAATGTCTATGTGTTTCAATCGAAAATTCCACGGAATGGAAAAACCACATGGAAAATTGTATCTGACAATTAGTATCTATAAAAAATTAAAAGTAAAATTCTGTTATATAATTTCCCTAAATCGCTCATTTAAGAATCGAATATGATTTCTCGCTATGAATTCGCATATAGTAAAAAACACCGATTTAATCAATGTCTATGTCTTTCAACCGAAAATTTCACGGAATGGAAAATAACATGGAAAATTGTATCTGACGATTAGATTCTATAAAGAATCAAGAGTAACATTCTGATATAGAATTTCCCTAAATCGTTCATTTAAGATATCGAATATGATTTCTCGCTAAGAATTCGTATATAGTAAGAAACACCGATTTTATCAATGTCTATGTCTTTCAACCGAAAATTTCACGGAATGGAAAATAACATGGAAAATTGTATCTGACACTTAGATTCTATAAAGAATCAAGAGTAACATTCTGATATAGAATTTCCCTAAATCGTTCATTTAAGATATCGAATATGATTTCTCGCTATGAATTCGCATCTAGTAAAAAACACCGATTTTATCAATGTCTATGTGTTTCAATCGAAAATTCCACGGAATGGAAAAACCACATGGAAAATTGTATCTGACAATTAGTATCTATAAAAAATTAAAAGTAAAATTCTGTTATATAATTTCCCTAAATCGCTCATTTAAGAATCGAATATGATTTCTCGCTATGAATTCGCATATAGTAAAAAACACCGATTTTATCAATGTCTATGTCTTTCAACAGAAAATTTCACGGAATGGAAAAACCACATGGAAAATTGTATTTGACCCTTAGATTCAATGAAAAATCAAGAGTTACATTCTGATATAGAATTTCCCTAAATCGCTCATTTAAGATATCGAATATTATTTCTCGCTATGAATTCGTATATAGTAAGAAACACCGATTTTATCAATGTCTATGTCTTTCAACCGAAAATTTCACGGAATGTAAAAACCACATGGAAAATTGTATCTGACACTTAGATTCCATAAAGAATCAAGAGTAAAATTCTGTTATATAATTTCCCTAAATCGTTCATTTAAGATATCGAATATGATTTCTCGCTAAGAATTCGTATATAGTAAGAAACACCGATTTTATCAATGTCTATGTCTTTCAACCGAAAATTTCACGGAATGGAAAATAACATGGAAAATTGTATCTGACACTTAGATTCCATAAAGAATCAAGAGTAAAATTCTGTTATACAATTTCCCTAAATCGCTCATTTAAGATATCGAATATGATTTCTCGCTATGAATTCGCATATAGTTAAAAACACCGATTTTATCAATGTCTATGTATTTCAATCGAAAATTTCACGGAATGTAAAAACCACATGGAAAATTGTATCTAACACTTAGATTCCATAAAGAATCAAGAGTAAAATTCTGTTATACAATTTCCCTAAATCGCTCATTTAAGATATCGAATATGATTTCTCGCTATGAATTCGCATATAGTTAAAAACACCGATTTTATCAATGTCTATGTATTTCAATCGAAAATTTCACGGAATGTAAAAACCACATGGAAAATTGTATCTGACACTTAGATTCCATAAAGAATCAAGAGTAAAATTCTGTTATATAATTTCCCTAAATCGTTCATTTAGGATATCGAATATTATTTCTCGCTAAGAATTCGTATATAGTAAGAAACACCGATTTTATCAATGTCTATGTCTTTCAACCGAAAATTTCACGGAATGGAAAATAACATGGAAAATTGTATCTGACACTTAGATTCTATAAAGAATCAAGAGTAACATTCTGATATAGAATTTTCCTAAATCGTTCATTTAAGATATCGAATATGATTTCTCGCTATGAATTCGCATATAGTAAAAAACACCGATTTTATCAATGTCTATGTGTTTCAATCGAAAATTCCACGGAATGGAAAAACCACATGGAAAATTGTATCTGACAATTAGTATCTATAAAAAATTAAAAGTAAAATTCTGTTATATAATTTCCCTAAATCGCTCATTTAAGAATCGAATATGATTTCTCGCTATGAATTCGCATATAGTAAAAAACACCGATTTTATCAATGTCTATGTCTTTCAACAGAAAATTTCACGGAATGGAAAAACCACATGGAATATTGTATCTGACCCTTAGATTCAATGAAAAATCAAGAGTTACATTCTGATATAGAATTTCCCTAAATCGCTCATTTAAGATATCGAATATGATTTCTCGCTATGAATTCGTATATAGTAAGAAACACCGATTTTATCAATGTCTATGTCTTTCAACCGAAAATTTCACGGAATGTAAAAACCACATGGAAAATTGTATCTGACACTTAGATTCCATAAAGAATCAAGAGTAAAATTCTGTTATATAATTTCCCTAAATCGTTCATTTAAGATATCGAATATGATTTCTCGCTAAGAATTCGTATATAGTAAGAAACACCGATTTTATCAATGTCTATGTCTTTCAACCGAAAATTTCACGGAATGGAAAATAACATGGAAAATTGTATCTGACACTTAGATTCTATAAAGAATCAAGAGTAACATTCTGATATAGAATTTCCCTAAATCGTTCATTTAAGATATCGAATATGATTTCTCGCTATGAATTCGCATATAGTAAAAAACACCGATTTTATCAATGTCTATGTGTTTCAATCGAAAATTCCACGGAATGGAAAAACCACATGGAAAATTGTATTTGACAATTAGTATCTATAAAAAATTAAAAGTAAAATTCTGTTATATAATTTCCCTAAATCGCTCATTTAAGAATCGAATATGATTTCTCGCTATGAATTCGCATATAGTAAAAAACACCGATTTAATCAATGTCTATGTCTTTCAACCAAAAATTTCACGGAATGGAAAATAACATGGAAAATTGTATCTGACACTTAGATTCTATAAAGAATCAAGAGTAACATTCTGATATAGAATTTCCCTAAATCGTTCATTTAAGATATCGAATATGATTTCTCGCTAAGAATTCGTATATAGTAAGAAACACCGATTTTATCAATGTCTATGTCTTTCAACCGAAAATTTCACGGAATGGAAAATAACATGGAAAATTGTATCTGACACTTAGATTCTATAAAGAATCAAGAGTAACATTCTGATATAGAATTTCCCTAAATCGTTCATTTAAGATATCGAATATGATTTCTCGCTATGAATTCGCATCTAGTAAAAAACACCGATTTTATCAATGTCTATGTGTTTCAATCGAAAATTCCACGGAATGGAAAAACCACATGGACAATTGTATCTGACAATTAGTATCTATAAAAAATTAAAAGTAAAATTCTGTTATATAATTTCCCTAAATCGCTCATTTAAGAATCGAATATGATTTCTCGCTATGAATTCGCATATAGTAAAAAACACCGATTTTATCAATGTCTATGTCTTTCAACAGAAAATTTCACGGAATGGAAAAACCACATGGAAAATTGTATTTGACCCTTAGATTCAATGAAAAATCAAGAGTTACATTCTGATATAGAATTTCCCTAAATCGTTCATTTAAGATATCGAATATTATTTCTCGCTATGAATTCGTATATAGTAAGAAACACCGATTTTATCAATGTCTATGTCTTTCAACCGAAAATTTCACGGAATGTAAAAACCACATGGAAAATTGTATCTGACACTTAGATTCTATAAAGAATCAAGAGTAACATTCTGATATAGAATTTCCCTAAATCGTTCATTTAAGATATCGAATATGATTTCTCGCTATGAATTCGCATCTAGTAAAAAACACCGATTTTATCAATGTCTATGTGTTTCAATCGAAAATTCCACGGAATGGAAAAACCACATGGAAAATTGTATCTGACAATTAGTATCTATAAAAAATTAAAAGTAAAATTCTGTTATATAATTTCCCTAAATCGCTCATTTAAGAATCGAATATGATTTCTCGCTATGAATTCGCATATAGTAAAAAACACCGATTTTATCAATGTCTATGTCTTTCAACAGAAAATTTCACGGAATGGAAAAACCACATGGAAAATTGTATTTGACCCTTAGATTCAATGAAAAATCAAGAGTTACATTCTGATATAGAATTTCCCTAAATCGCTCATTTAAGATATCGAATATTATTTCTCGCTATGAATTCGTATATAGTAAGAAACACCGATTTTATCAATGTCTATGTCTTTCAACCGAAAATTTCACGGAATGTAAAAACCACATGGAAAATTGTATCTGACACTTAGATTCCATAAAGAATCAAGAGTAAAATTCTGTTATATAATTTCCCTAAATCGTTCATTTAAGATATCGAATATGATTTCTCGCTAAGAATTCGTATATAGTAAGAAACACCGATTTTATCAATGTCTATGTCTTTCAACCGAAAATTTCACGGAATGGAAAATAACATGGAAAATTGTATCTGACACTTAGATTCCATAAAGAATCAAGAGTAAAATTCTGTTATACAATTTCCCTAAATCGCTCATTTAAGATATCGAATATGATTTCTCGCTATGAATTCGCATATAGTTAAAAACACCGATTTTATCAATGTCTATGTATTTCAATCGAAAATTTCACGGAATGTAAAAACCACATGGAAAATTGTATCTAACACTTAGATTCCATAAAGAATCAAGAGTGAAATTCTGTTATACAATTTCCCTAAATCGCTCATTTAAGATATCGAATATGATTTCTCGCTATGAATTCGCATATAGTTAAAAACACCGATTTTATCAATGTCTATGTATTTCAATCGAAAATTTCACGGAATGTAAAAACCACATGGAAAATTGTATCTGACACTTAGATTCCATAAAGAATCAAGAGTAAAATTCTGTTATATAATTTCCCTAAATCGTTCATTTAGGATATCGAATATTATTTCTCGCTAAGAATTCGTATATAGTAAGAAACACCGATTTTATCAATGTCTATGTCTTTCAACCGAAAATTTCACGGAATGGAAAATAACATGGAAAATTGTATCTGACACTTAGATTCTATAAAGAATCAAGAGTAACATTCTGATATAGAATTTTCCTAAATCGTTCATTTAAGATATCGAATATGATTTCTCGCTATGAATTCGCATATAGTAAAAAACACCGATTTTATCAATGTCTATGTGTTTCAATCGAAAATTCCACGGAATGGAAAAACCACATGGAAAATTGTATCTGACAATTAGTATCTATAAAAAATTAAAAGTAAAATTCTGTTATATAATTTCCCTAAATCGCTCATTTAAGAATCGAATATGATTTCTCGCTATGAATTCGCATATAGTAAAAAACACCGATTTTATCAATGTCTATGTCTTTCAACAGAAAATTTCACGGAATGGAAAAACCACATGGAAAATTGTATCTGACCCTTAGATTCAATGAAAAATCAAGAGTTACATTCTGATATAGAATTTCCCTAAATCGCTCATTTAAGATATCGAATATGATTTCTCGCTATGAATTCGTATATAGTAAGAAACACCGATTTTATCAATGTCTATGTCTTTCAACCGAAAATTTCACGGAATGTAAAAACCACATGGAAAATTGTATCTGACACTTAGATTCCATAAAGAATCAAGAGTAAAATTCTGTTATATAATTTCCCTAAATCGTTCATTTAAGATATCGAATATGATTTCTCGCTAAGAATTCGTATATAGTAAGAAACACCGATTTTATCAATGTCTATGTCTTTCAACCGAAAATTTCACGGAATGGAAAATAACATGGAAAATTGTATCTGACACTTAGATTCTATAAAGAATCAAGAGTAACATTCTGATATAGAATTTCCCTAAATCGTTCATTTAAGATATCGAATATGATTTCTCGCTATGAATTCGCATATAGTAAAAAACACCGATTTTATCAATGTCTATGTGTTTCAATCGAAAATTCCACGGAATGGAAAAACCACATGGAAAATTGTATTTGACAATTAGTATCTATAAAAAATTAAAAGTAAAATTCTGTTATATAATTTCCCTAAATCGCTCATTTAAGAATCGAATATGATTTCTCGCTATGAATTCGCATATAGTAAAAAACACCGATTTAATCAATGTCTATGTCTTTCAACCAAAAATTTCACGGAATGGAAAATAACATGGAAAATTGTATCTGACACTTAGATTCTATAAAGAATCAAGAGTAACATTCTGATATAGAATTTCCCTAAATCGTTCATTTAAGATATCGAATATGATTTCTCGCTAAGAATTCGTATATAGTAAGAAACACCGATTTTATCAATGTCTATGTCTTTCAACCGAAAATTTCACGGAATGGAAAATAACATGGAAAATTGTATCTGACACTTAGATTCTATAAAGAATCAAGAGTAACATTCTGATATAGAATTTCCCTAAATCGTTCATTTAAGATATCGAATATGATTTCTCGCTATGAATTCGCATCTAGTAAAAAACACCGATTTTATCAATGTCTATGTGTTTCAATCGAAAATTCCACGGAATGGAAAAACCACATGGAAAATTGTATCTGACAATTAGTATCTATAAAAAATTAAAAGTAAAATTCTGTTATATAATTTCCCTAAATCGCTCATTTAAGAATCGAATATGATTTCTCGCTATGAATTCGCATATAGTAAAAAACACCGATTTTATCAATGTCTATGTCTTTCAACAGAAAATTTCACGGAATGGAAAAACCACATGGAAAATTGTATTTGACCCTTAGATTCAATGAAAAATCAAGAGTTACATTCTGATATAGAATTTCCCTAAATCGCTCATTTAAGATATCGAATATTATTTCTCGCTATGAATTCGTATATAGTAAGAAACACCGATTTTATCAATGTCTATGTCTTTCAACCGAAAATTTCACGGAATGTAAAAACCACATGGAAAATTGTATCTGACACTTAGATTCTATAAAGAATCAAGAGTAACATTCTGATATAGAATTTCCCTAAATCGTTCATTTAAGATATCGAATATGATTTCTCGCTATGAATTCGCATCTAGTAAAAAACACCGATTTTATCAATGTCTATGTGTTTCAATCGAAAATTCCACGGAATGGAAAAACCACATGGAAAATTGTATCTGACAATTAGTATCTATAAAAAATTAAAAGTAAAATTCTGTTATATAATTTCCCTAAATCGCTCATTTAAGAATCGAATATGATTTCTCGCTATGAATTCGCATATAGTAAAAAACACCGATTTTATCAATGTCTATGTCTTTCAACAGAAAATTTCACGGAATGGAAAAACCACATGGAAAATTGTATTTGACCCTTAGATTCAATGAAAAATCAAGAGTTACATTCTGATATAGAATTTCCCTAAATCGCTCATTTAAGATATCGAATATTATTTCTCGCTATGAATTCGTATATAGTAAGAAACACCGATTTTATCAATGTCTATGTCTTTCAACCGAAAATTTCACGGAATGTAAAAACCACATGGAAAATTGTATCTGACACTTAGATTCCATAAAGAATCAAGAGTAAAATTCTGTTATATAATTTCCCTAAATCGTTCATTTAAGATATCGAATATGATTTCTCGCTAAGAATTCGTATATAGTAAGAAACACCGATTTTATCAATGTCTATGTCTTTCAACCGAAAATTTCACGGAATGGAAAATAACATGGAAAATTGTATCTGACACTTAGATTCCATAAAGAATCAAGAGTAAAATTCTGTTATACAATTTCCCTAAATCGCTCATTTAAGATATCGAATATGATTTCTCGCTATGAATTCGCATATAGTTAAAAACACCGATTTTATCAATGTCTATGTATTTCAATCGAAAATTTCACGGAATGTAAAAACCACATGGAAAATTGTATCTAACACTTAGATTCCATAAAGAATCAAGAGTAAAATTCTGTTATACAATTTCCCTAAATCGCTCATTTAAGATATCGAATATGATTTCTCGCTATGAATTCGCATATAGTTAAAAACACCGATTTTATCAATGTCTATGTATTTCAATCGAAAATTTCACGGAATGTAAAAACCACATGGAAAATTGTATCTGACACTTAGATTCCATAAAGAATCAAGAGTAAAATTCTGTTATATAATTTCCCTAAATCGTTCATTTAGGATATCGAATATTATTTCTCGCTAAGAATTCGTATATAGTAAGAAACACCGATTTTATCAATGTCTATGTCTTTCAACCGAAAATTTCACGGAATGGAAAATAACATGGAAAATTGTATCTGACACTTAGATTCTATAAAGAATCAAGAGTAACATTCTGATATAGAATTTTCCTAAATCGTTCATTTAAGATATCGAATATGATTTCTCGCTATGAATTCGCATATAGTAAAAAACACCGATTTTATCAATGTCTATGTGTTTCAATCGAAAATTCCACGGAATGGAAAAACCACATGGAAAATTGTATCTGACAATTAGTATCTATAAAAAATTAAAAGTAAAATTCTGTTATATAATTTCCCTAAATCGCTCATTTAAGAATCGAATATGATTTCTCGCTATGAATTCGCATATAGTAAAAAACACCGATTTTATCAATGTCTATGTCTTTCAACAGAAAATTTCACGGAATGGAAAAACCACATGGAAAATTGTATCTGACCCTTAGATTCAATGAAAAATCAAGAGTTACATTCTGATATAGAATTTCCCTAAATCGCTCATTTAAGATATCGAATATGATTTCTCGCTATGAATTCGTATATAGTAAGAAACACCGATTTTATCAATGTCTATGTCTTTCAACCGAAAATTTCACGGAATGTAAAAACCACATGGAAAATTGTATCTGACACTTAGATTCCATAAAGAATCAAGAGTAAAATTCTGTTATATAATTTCCCTAAATCGTTCATTTAAGATATCGAATATGATTTCTCGCTAAGAATTCGTATATAGTAAGAAACACCGATTTTATCAATGTCTATGTCTTTCAACCGAAAATTTCACGGAATGGAAAATAACATGGAAAATTGTATCTGACACTTAGATTCTATAAAGAATCAAGAGTAACATTCTGATATAGAATTTCCCTAAATCGTTCATTTAAGATATCGAATATGATTTCTCGCTATGAATTCGCATATAGTAAAAAACACCGATTTTATCAATGTCTATGTGTTTCAATCGAAAATTCCACGGAATGGAAAAACCACATGGAAAATTGTATTTGACAATTAGTATCTATAAAAAATTAAAAGTAAAATTCTGTTATATAATTTCCCTAAATCGCTCATTTAAGAATCGAATATGATTTCTCGCTATGAATTCGCATATAGTAAAAAACACCGATTTAATCAATGTCTATGTCTTTCAACCAAAAATTTCACGGAATGGAAAATAACATGGAAAATTGTATCTGACACTTAGATTCTATAAAGAATCAAGAGTAACATTCTGATATAGAATTTCCCTAAATCGTTCATTTAAGATATCGAATATGATTTCTCGCTAAGAATTCGTATATAGTAAGAAACACCGATTTTATCAATGTCTATGTCTTTCAACCGAAAATTTCACGGAATGGAAAATAACATGGAAAATTGTATCTGACACTTAGATTCTATAAAGAATCAAGAGTAACATTCTGATATAGAATTTCCCTAAATCGTTCATTTAAGATATCGAATATGATTTCTCGCTATGAATTCGCATCTAGTAAAAAACACCGATTTTATCAATGTCTATGTGTTTCAATCGAAAATTCCACGGAATGGAAAAACCACATGGAAAATTGTATCTGACAATTAGTATCTATAAAAAATTAAAAGTAAAATTCTGTTATATAATTTCCCTAAATCGCTCATTTAAGAATCGAATATGATTTCTCGCTATGAATTCGCATATAGTAAAAAACACCGATTTTATCAATGTCTATGTCTTTCAACAGAAAATTTCACGGAATGGAAAAACCACATGGAAAATTGTATTTGACCCTTAGATTCAATGAAAAATCAAGAGTTACATTCTGATATAGAATTTCCCTAAATCGCTCATTTAAGATATCGAATATTATTTCTCGCTATGAATTCGTATATAGTAAGAAACACCGATTTTATCAATGTCTATGTCTTTCAACCGAAAATTTCACGGAATGTAAAAACCACATGGAAAATTGTATCTGACACTTAGATTCCATAAAGAATCAAGAGCAAAATTCTGTTATACAATTTCCCTAAATCGCTCATTTAAGATATCGAATATGATTTCTCGCTATGAATTCGCATATAGTTAAAAACACCGATTTTATCAATGTCTATGTATTTCAATCGAAAATTTCACGGAATGTAAAAACCACATGGAAAATTGTATGTGACACTTAGATTCCATAAAGAATCAAGAGTAAAATTCTGTTATATAATTTCCCTAAATCGTTCATTTAGGATATCGAATATTATTTCTCGCTAAGAATTCGTATATAGTAAGAAACACCGATTTTATCAATGTCTATGTCTTTCAACCGAAAATTTCACGGAATGGAAAATAACATGGAAAATTGTATCTGACACTTAGATTCTATAAAGAATCAAGAGTAACATTCTGATATAGAATTTTCCTAAATCGTTCATTTAAGATATCGAATATGATTTCTCGCTATGAATTCGCATATAGTAAAAAACACCGATTTTATCAATGTCTATGTGTTTCAATCGAAAATTCCACGGAATGGAAAAACCACATGGAAAATTGTATCTGACAATTAGTATCTATAAAAAATTAAAAGTAAAATTCTGTTATATAATTTCCCTAAATCGCTCATTTAAGAATCGAATATGATTTCTCGCTATGAATTCGCATATAGTAAAAAACACCGATTTTATCAATGTCTATGTCTTTCAACAGAAAATTTCACGGAATGGAAAAACCACATGGAAAATTGTATCTGACCCTTAGATTCAATGAAAAATCAAGAGTTACATTCTGATATAGAATTTCCCTAAATCGCTCATTTAAGATATCGAATATGATTTCTCGCTATGAATTCGTATATAGTAAGAAACACCGATTTTATCAATGTCTATGTCTTTCAACCGAAAATTTCACGGAATGTAAAAACCACATGGAAAATTGTATCTGACACTTAGATTCCATAAAGAATCAAGAGTAAATTTCTGTTATATAATTTCCCTAAATCGTTCATTTAAGATATCGAATATGATTTCTCGCTAAGAATTCGTATATAGTAAGAAACACCGATTTTATCAATGTCTATGTCTTTCAACCGAAAATTTCACGGAATGGAAAATAACATGGAAAATTGTATCTGACACTTAGATTCTATAAATAATCAAGAGTAACATTCTGGTATAGAATTTCCCTAAATCGTTCATTTAAGATATCGAATATGATTTCTCGCTATGAATTCGCATATAGTAAAAAACACCGATTTTATCAATGTCTATGTGTTTCAATCGAAAATTCCACGGAATGGAAAAACCACATGGAAAATTGTATCTGACAATTAGTATCTATAAAAAATTAAAAGTAAAATTCTGTTATATAATTTCCCTAAATCGCTCATTTAAGAATCGAATATGATTTCTCGCTATGAATTCGCATATAGTAAAAAACACCGATTTAATCAATGTCTATGTCTTTCAACCGAAAATTTCACGGAATGGAAAATAACATGGAAAATTGTATCTGACGATTAGATTCTATAAAGAATCAAGAGTAACATTCTGATATAGAATTTCCCTAAATCGTTCATTTAAGATATCGAATATGATTTCTCGCTATGAATTCGCATATAGTAAAAAACACCGATTTTATCAATGTCTATGTGTTTCAATCGAAAATTCCACGGAATGGAAAAACCACATGGAAAATTGTATCTGACAATTAGTATCTATAAAAAATTCAAAGTAAAATTCTGTTATATAATTTCCCTAAATCGCTCATTTAAGAATCGAATATGATTTCTCGCTATGAATTCGCATATAGTAAAAAACACCGATTTTATCAATGTCTATGTCTTTCAACAGAAAATTTCACGGAATGGAAAAACCACATCGAAAATTGTATCTGACACTTAGATTCCATAAAGAATCAAGAGTAAAATTCTGTTATATAATTTCCCTAAATCGTTCATTTAAGATATCGAATATGATTTCTCGCTAAGAATTCGTATATAGTAAGAAACACCGATTTTATCAATGTCTATGTATTTCAATCGAAAATTTCACGGAATGTAAAAACCACATGGAAAATTGTATCTGACACTTAGATTCCATAAAGAATCAAGAGTAAAATTCTGTTATACAATTTCCCTAAATCGCTCATTTAAGATATCGAATATGATTTCTCGCTATGAATTCGCATATAGTTAAAAACACCGATTTTATCAATGTCTATGTATTTCAATCGAAAATTTCACGGAATGTAAAAACCACATGGAAAATTGTATCTGACACTTAGATTCCATAAAGAATCAAGAGTAAAATTCTGTTATACAATTTCCCTAAATCGCTCATTTAAGATATCGAATATGATTTCTCGCTATGAATTCGCATATAGTTAAAAACACCGATTTTATCAATGTCTATGTATTTCAATCGAAAATTTCACGGAATGTAAAAACCACATGGAAAATTGTATCTGACACTTAGATTCCATAAAAAATCAAGAGTAAAATTCTGTTATATAATTTCCCTAAATCGTTCATTTAAGATATCGAATATTATTTCTCGCTAAGAATTCGTATATAGTAAGAAACACCGATTTTATCAATGTCTATGTCTTTCAATCGAAAATTCCACGGAATGGAAAAACCACATGGAAAATTGTATCTGACAATTAGTATCTATAAAAAATTAAAAGTAAAATTCTGTTATATAATTTCCCTAAATCGCTCATTTAAGAATCGAATATGATTTCTCGCTATGAATTCGCATATAGTAAAAAACACCGATTTTATCAATGTCTATGTCTTTCAACAGAAAATTTCACAGAATGGAAAAACCACATGGAAA
Organism: Sisyra nigra; assembly: GCA_958496155.1. Lineage (NCBI taxonomy): Eukaryota > Metazoa > Arthropoda > Insecta > Neuroptera > Sisyridae > Sisyra > Sisyra nigra. The sequence continues at coordinate 19,548,641 of OY292319.1, read as the reverse complement.
ATTGTATCTGACCCTTAGATTCAATGAAAAATCAAGAGTTACATTCTGATATAGAATTTCCCTAAATCGCTCATTTAAGATATCGAATATGATTTCTCGCTATGAATTCGTATATAGTAAGAAACACCGATTTTATCAATGTCTATGTCTTTCAACCGAAAATTTCACGGAATGTAAAAACCACATGGAAAATTGTATCTGACACTTAGATTCCATAAAGAATCAAGAGTAAAATTCTGTTATATAATTTCCCTAAATCGTTCATTTAAGATATCGAATATGATTTCTCGCTAAGAATTCGTATATAGTAAGAAACACCGATTTTATCAATGTCTATGTCTTTCAACCGAAAATTTCACGGAATGGAAAATAACATGGAAAATTGTATCTGACACTTAGATTCTATAAAGAATCAAGAGTAACATTCTGATATAGAATTTCCCTAAATCGTTCATTTAAGATATCGAATATGATTTCTCGCTATGAATTCGCATATAGTAAAAAACACCGATTTTATCAATGTCTATGTGTTTCAATCGAAAATTCCACGGAATGGAAAAACCACATGGAAAATTGTATCTGACAATTAGTATCTATAAAAAATTAAAAGTAAAATTCTGTTATATAATTTCCCTAAATCGCTCATTTAAGAATCGAATATGATTTCTCGCTATGAATTCGCATATAGTAAAAAACACCGATTTAATCAATGTCTATGTCTTTCAACCGAAAATTTCACGGAATGGAAAATAACATGGAAAATTGTATCTGACGATTAGATTCTTTAACAAATCAAGAGTAAAATTCTGTTATATAATTTCCCTAAATCGCTCATTTAAGATATCGAATATGATTTCTCGCTAAGAATTCGTATATAGTAAAAAACACCGATTTTATCAATGTCTATGTCTTTCAACCGAAAATTTCACGGAATGGAAAATAACATGGAAAATTGTATGTGACACTTAGATTCTATAAAGAATCAAGAGTAACATTCTGATATAGAATTTCCCTAAATCGTTCATTTAAGATATCGAATATGATTTCTCGCTAAGAATTCGTATATAGTAAGAAACACCGATTTTATCAATGTCTATGTCTTTCAACCGAAAATTTCACGGAATGGAAAATAACATGGAAAATTGTATCTGACACTTAGATTCTATAAAGAATCAAGAGTAACATTCTGATATAGAATTTCCCTAAATCGTTCATTTAAGATATCGAATATGATTTCTCGCTATGAATTCGCATATAGTAAAAAACACCGATTTTATCAATGTCTATGTGTTTCAATCGAAAATTCCACGGAATGGAAAAACCACATGGAAAATTGTATCTGACAATTAGTATCTATAAAAAATTAAAAGTAAAATTCTGTTATATAATTTCCCTAAATCGCTCATTTAAGAATCGAATATGATTTCTCGCTATGAATTCGCATATAGTAAAAAACACCGATTTTATCAATGTCTATGTCTTTCAACAGAAAATTTCACGGAATGGAAAATCCACATGGAAAATTGTATCTGACACTCAGATTCTATAAAGAATCAAGAGTAACATTCTGATATAGAATTATCCTAAATCGTTCATCTAAGATATCGAATATGATTTCTCGCTATGAATTCGTATATAGTAAAAAACACCGATTTTATCAATGTCTATGTCTTTCAATCGAAAATTTCACGAAATGGAAGAACCACATGGAAAATTGTATCTGACGCTTAGATTCTATAATAAACCAAGAGTAAAATTCTGTTATATAATTTTCCTAAATCGCTCATTTAAGATATCGAATATGATTTCTCGCTATTAATTCGCATATAGTAAAAAACACCGATTTTATCAATGTCTATGTCTTTCAATCGAAAATTCCACGGAATGGAAAAACCACATGGAAAATTGTATCTGACGCTTAGATTCTATAATAAACCAAGAGTAAAATTCTGTTATATAATTTCCCTAAATCGCTCATTTAAGATAACGAATATGATTTCTCGCTATGAATTCGTAAATAGTAAGAAACACCGATTTTACCAATGTCTATGTCTTTCAACCGAAAATTTCACGGAATGGAAAATAACATGGAAAATTGTATCTGACACTTAGATTCTATAAAAAATCAAGAGTAACATTCTGATATAGATTTTCCCTAAATCGTTCATTTACGATATCGAATATGATTTCTCGCTAAGAATTCGTATATAGTTAAAAACACCGATTTTATCAATGTCTATGTCTTTCAATCGAAAATTTCACGGAATGGAAAAACCACATGGAAAATTGTATCCGACACTTAGATTCTATGAAGAATCAAGAGTAAAATTCTGTTATATAATTTCCCTAAATCGCTCATTTAAGATATCGAATATGATTTCTCGCTATGAATTCGTATATAGTAAAAAACACCGATTTTATCAATGTCTATGTCTTTCAACCGAAAATTTCACGGAATGGAAAATAACATGAAAAATTGTATCTGACACTTAGATTTTATAAAAAATCAAGAGTAACATTCTGATATAGAATTTCCCTAAATCGTTCATTTACGATATCGAATATGATTTCTCGCTAAGAATTCGTATATAGTAAAAAACACCGATTTTATCAATGTCTATGTCTTTCAATCGAAAATTTCACGGAATGGAAAAACCACATGGAAAATTGTATCTGACCCTTAGATTCAATGAAAAATCAAGAGTTACATTCTGATATAGAATTTCCCTAAATCGCTCATTTAAGATATCGAATATGATTTCTCGCTATGAATTCGTATATAGTAAGAAACACCGATTTTATCAATGTCTATGTCTTTCAACCGAAAATTTCACGGAATGGAAAATAACATGGAAAACTGTATCTGACACTTAGATTCTATAAAAAATCAAGAGTAAAATTCTGTTATATAATTTCCCTAAATCGCTCATTTAAGATATCGAATATGATTTCTCGCTATGAATTCGTATATAGTAAAAAACACCGATTTTATCAATGTCTATGTCTTTCAACCGAAAATTTCACGGAATGGAAAATAACATGGAAAATTGTATCTGACACTTAGATTCTATAAAGAATCAAGAGTAAAATTCTGTTATAGAATTTCCCTAAATCGTTCATTTACGATATCGAATATGATTTCTCGCTAAGAATTCGTATATAGTAAAAAACACCGATTTTATCAATGTCTATGTATTTCAATCGAAAATTTCACGGAATGTAAAAACCACATGGAAAATTGTATCTGACACTTAGATTCCATAAAGAATCAAGAGTAACATTCTGATATAGAATTTCCCTAAATCGTTCATCTAAGATATCGAATATGATTTCTCGCTATGAATTCGTATATAGTAAAAAACACCGATTTTATCAATGTCTATGTCTTTCAATCGAAAATTTCACGAAATGGAAGAACCACATGGAAAATTGTATCTGACGCTTAGATTCTATAATAAACCAAGAGTAAAATTCTGTTATATAATTTTCCTAAATCGCTCATTTAAGATATAGAATATGATTTCTCGCTATTAATTCGCATATAGTAAAAAACACAGATTTTATCAATGTCTATGTCTTTCAATCGAAAATTCCACGGAATGGAAAAACCACATGGAAAATTGTATCTGACGCTTAGATTCTATAATAAACCAAGAGTAAAATTCTGTTATATAATTTCCCTAAATCGCTCATTTAAGATAACGAATATGATTTCTCGCTATGAATTCGTAAATAGTAAGAAACACCGATTTTACCAATGTCTATGTCTTTCAACCGAAAATTTCACGGAATGGAAAATAACATGGAAAATTGTATCTGACACTTAGATTCTATAAAAAATCAAGAGTAACATTCTGATATAGATTTTCCCTAAATCGTTCATTTACGATATCGAATATGATTTCTCGCTAAGAATTCGTATATAGTTAAAAACACCGATTTTATCAATGTCTATGTCTTTCAATCGAAAATTTCACGGAATGGAAAAACCACATGGAAAATTGTATCCGACACTTAGATTCTATGAAGAATCAAGAGTAAAATTCTGTTATATAATTTCCCTAAATCGCTCATTTAAGATATCGAATATGATTTCTCGCTATGAATTCGTAAATAGTAAGAAACACCGATTTTACCAATGTCTATGTCTTTCAACCGAAAATTTCACGGAATGGAAAATAACATGGAAAATTGTATCTGACCCTTAGATTCAATGAAAAATCAAGAGTTACATTCTGATATAGAATTTCCCTAAATCGCTCATTTAAGATATCGAATATGTTTTCTCGCTATGAATTCGTATATAGTAAGAAACACCGATTTTATCAATGTCTATGTCTTTCAACAGAAAATTTCACGGAATGGAAAAACCACATGGAAAATTGTATCTGACCCTTAGATTCAATGAAAAATCAAGAGTTATATTCTGATATAGAATTTCCCTAAATCGCTCATTTAAGATATCGAATATGATTTCTCGCTATGAATTCGTATATAGTAAGAAACACCGATTTTATCAATGTCTATGTCTTTCAACCGAAAATTTCACGGAATGGAAAATAACATGGAAAAATGTATTTGACACTTAGATTCTATAAAGAATCAAGAGTAACATTCTGTTATAGAATTTCCCTAAATCGTTCATTTACGATATCGAATATGATTTCTCGCTAAGAATTCGTATATAGTAAAAAACACCGATTTTATCAATGTCTATGTATTTCAATCGAAAATTTCACGGAATGTAAAAACCACATGGAAAATTGTATCTGACACTTAGATTCCATAAAGAATCAAGAGTAAAATTCTGTTATACAATTTCCCTAAATCGCTCATTTAAGATATCGAATATGATTTCTCGCTATGAATTCGCATATAGTTAAAAACACCGATTTTATCAATGTCTATGTATTTCAATCGAAAATTTCACGGAATGTAAAAACCACATGGAAAATTGTATCTGACACTTAGATTTCATAAAGAATCAAGAGTAAAATTCTGTTATATAATTTCCCTAAATCGTTCATTTAAGATATCGAATATGATTTCTCGCTAAGAATCGTATATAGTAAGAAACACCGATTTTATCAATGTCTATGTCTTTCAACCGAAAATTTCACGGAATGGAAAATAACATGGAAAATTGTATCTGACACTTAGATTCTATAAAGAATCAAGAGTAACATTCTGATATAGAATTTCCCTAAATCGTTCATTTAAGATATCGAATATGATTTCTCGCTATGAATTCGCATATAGTAAAAAACACCGATTTTATCAATGTCTTTGTGTTTCAATCGAAAATTCCACGGAATGGAAAAACCACATGGAAAATTGTATCTGACAATTAGTATCTATAAAAAATTAAAAGTAAAATTCTGTTATATAATTTCCCTAAATCGCTCATTTAAGAATCGAATATGATTTCTCGCTATGAATTCGCATATAGTAAAAAACACCGATTTTATCAATGTCTATGTCTTTCAACAGAAAATTTCACGGAATGGAAAAACCACATGGAAAATTGTATTTGACCCTTAGATTCAATGAAAAATCAAGAGTTACATTCTGATATAGAATTTCCCTAAATCGCTCATTTAAGATATCGAATATGATTTCTCGCTATGAATTCGTATATAGTAAGAAACACCGATTTTATCAATGTCTATGTCTTTCAACCGAAAATTTCACGGAATGGAAAATAACATGGAAAATTGTATCTGACACTTAGATTCTATAAAAAATCAAGAGTAAAATTCTGTTATATAATTTCCCTAAATCGCTCATTTAAGATATCGAATATGATTTCTCGCTATGAATTCGTATATAGTAAAAAACACCGATTTTATCAATGTCTATGTCTTTCAATCGAAAATTTCACGGAATAGAAAAACCACATGGAAAATTGTATCTGACCCTTAGATTCAATGAAAAATCAAGAGTTACATTCTGATATAGAATTTCCCTAAATCGTTCATTTACGATATCGAATATGATTTCTCGCTAAGAATTCGTATATAGTAAAAAACACCGATTTTATCAATGTCTATGTATTTCAATCGAAAATTTCACGGAATGTAAAAACCACATGGAAAATTGTATCTGACACTTAGATTCCATAAAGAATCAAGAGTAACATTCTGATATAGAATTTCCCTAAATCGTTCATCTAAGATATCGAATATGATTTCTCGCTATGAATTCGTATATAGTAAAAAACACCGATTTTATCAATGTCTATGTCTTTCAATCGAAAATTTCACGGAATGGAAAAACCACATGGAAAATTGTATCTGACACTTAGATTCTATAAAAAATCAAGAGTAACATTCTGATATAGATTTTCCCTAAATCGTTCATTTACGATATCGAATATGATTTCTCGCTAAGAATTCGTATATAGTTAAAAACACCGATTTTATCAATGTCTATGTCTTTCAATCGAAAATTTCACGGAATGGAAAAACCACATGGAAAATTGTATCCGACACTTAGATTCTATGAAGAATCAAGAGTAACATTCTGATTTAGAATTTCCCTAAATCGTTCATTTACGATATCGAATATGATTTCTCGCTAAGAATTCGTATATAGTAAAAAACACCGATTTTATCAATGTCTATGTCTTTCAATCGAAAATTTCACGGAATGGAAAAACCACATGGAAAATTGTATCTGAACCTTAGATTCAATGAAAAATCAAGAGTTACATTCTGATATAGAATTTCCCTAAATCGCTCATTTAAGATATCGAATATGATTTCTCGCTATGAATTCGTATATAGTAAGAAACACCGATTTTATCAATGTCTATGTCTTTCAACCGAAAATTTCACGGAATGGAAAATAACATGGAAAATTGTATCTGACACTTAGATTCTATAAAAAATCAAGAGTAAAATTCTGTTATATAATTTCCCTAAATCGCTCATTTAAGATATCGAATATGATTTCTCGCTATGAATTCGTATATAGTAAAAAACACCGATTTTATCAATGTCTATGTCTTTCAACCGAAAATTTCACGGAATGGAAAATAACATGAAAAATTGTATCGGACACTTAGATTTTATAAAAAATCAAGAGTAACATTCTGATATAGAATTTCCCTAAATCGTTCATTTACGATATCGAATATGATTTCTCGCTAAGAATTCGTATATAGTAAAAAACACCGATTTTATCAATGTCTATGTCTTTCAATCGAAAATTTCACGGAATGGAAAAACCACATGGAAAATTGTATCTGACACTTAGATTCCATAAAGAATCAAGAGTAAAATTCTGTTATATAATTTCCCTAAATCGTTCATTTAAGATATCGAATATGATTTCTCGCTAAGAATTCGTATATAGTAAGAAACACCGATTTTATCAATGTCTATGTCTTTCAACCGAAAATTTCACGGAATGGAAAATAACATGAAAAATTGTATCGGACACTTAGATTTTATAAAAAATCAAGAGTAACATTCTGATATAGAATTTCCCTAAATCGTTCATTTACGATATCGAATATGATTTCTCGCTAAGAATTCGTATATAGTAAAAAACACCGATTTTATCAATGTCTATGTCTTTCAATCGAAAATTTCACGGAATGGAAAAACCACATGGAAAATTGTATCTAACCCTTAGATTCAATGAAAAATCAAGAGTTACATTCTGTTATATAATTTCCCTAAATCGTTCATTTAAGATATCGAATATGATTTCTCGCTAAGAATTCGTATATAGTAAGAAACACCGATTTTATCAATGTCTATGTCTTTCAACCGAAAATTTCACGGAATGGAAAATAACATGGAAAATTGTATCTGACACTTAGATTCTATAAAGAATCAAGAGTAACATTCTGATATAGAATTTCCCTAAATCGTTCATTTAAGATATCGAATATGATTTCTCGCTATGAATTCGCATATAGTAAAAAACACCGATTTTATCAATGTCTATGTCTTTCAACAGAAAATTTCACGGAATGGAAAAACCACATGGAAAATTGTATCTGACACTTAGATTCCATAAAGAATCAAGAGTAAAATTCTGTTATATAATTTCCCTAAATCGTTCATTTAAGATATCGAATATGATTTCTCGCTAAGAATTCGTATATAGTAAGAAACACCGATTTTATCAATGTCTATGTCTTTCAACCGAAAATTTCACGGAATGGAAAATAACATGGAAAATTGTATTTGACACTTAGATTCTATAAAGAATCAAGAGTAACATTCTGATATAGAATTTCCCTAAATCGTTCAATTAAGATATCGAATATGATTTCTCGCTATGAATTCGCATATAGTAAAAAACACCGATTTTATCAATGTCTATGTGTTTCAATCGAAAATTCCACGGAATGGAAAAACCACATGGAAAATTGTATCTGACAATTAGATTCTATAAAAAATCAAGAGTAACATTCTGATATAGAATTTCCCTAAATCGTTCATCTAAGATATCGAATATGATTTCTCGCTATGAATTCGTATATAGTAAAAAACACCGATTTTATCAATGTCTATGTCTTTCAATCGAAAATTTCACGAAATGGAAGAACCACATGGAAAATTTTATCTGACGCTTAGATTCTATAATAAACCAAGAGTAAAATTCTGTTATATAATTTTCCTAAATCGCTCATTTAAGATATCGAATATGATTTCTCGCTATTAATTCGCATATAGTAAAAAACACCGATTTTATCAATGTCTATGTCTTTCAATCGAAAATTCCACGGAATGGAAAAACCACATGGAAAATTGTATCAGACCCTTAGATTCAATGAAAAATCAAGAGTTACATTCTGATATAGAATTTCCCTAAATCGCTCATTTAAGATATCGAATATGTTTTCTCGCTATGAATTCGTATATAGTAAGAAACACCGATTTTATCAATGTCTATGTCTTTCAACAGAAATTTTCACGGAATGGAAAAACCACATGGAAAATTGTATCTGACCCTTAGCTTCAATGAAAAATCAAGAGTTATATTCTGATATAGAATTTCCCTAAATCGCTCATTTAAGATATCGAATATGATTTCTCGCTATGAATTCGTATATAGTAAGAAACACCGATTTTATCAATGTCTATGTCTTTCAACCGAAAATTTCACGGTTTGTAAAAACCACATGGAAAATTGTATCTGACACTTAGATTCCATAAAGAATCAAAAGTAAAATTCTGTTATATAATTTCCCTAAATCGTTCATTTAAGATATCGAATATGATTTCTCGCTAAGAATTCGTATATAATAAGAAACACCGATTTTATCAATGTCTATGTCTTTCAACCGAAAATTTCACGGAATGGAAAATAACATGGAAAATTGTATCTGACACTTAGATTCCATAAAGAATCAAGAGTAAAATTCTGTTATACAATTTCCCTAAATTGCTCATTTAAGATATCGAATATGATTTCTCGCTATGAATTCGCATATAGTTAAAAACACCGATTTTATCAATGTCTATGTATTTCAATCGAAAATTTCACGGAATGGAAAAACCACATGGAAAATTGTAGCTGACACTTAGATTCTATAAAGAATCAAGAGTAAAATTCTGTTATAAAATTTCCCTAAATCTCTCATTTAAGATATCGAATATGATTTCTCGCTAAGAATTCGTATATAGTAAGAAACACCGATTTTATCAATGTCTATGTCTTTCAACCGAAAATTTCACGGAATGGAAAATAACATGGAAAATTGTATCTGACACTTAGATTCTATAAAGAATCAAGAGTAACATTCTGATATAGAATTTCCCTAAATCGTTCATTTAAGATATCGAATATGATTTCTCGCTATGAATTCGCATATAGTAAAAAACACCGATTTTATCAATGTCTATGTGTTTCAATCGAAAATTCCACGGAATGGAAAAACCACATGGAAAATTGTATCTGACAATTAGTATCTATAAAAAATTAAAAGTAAAATTCTGTTATATAATTTCCCTAAATCGCTCATTTAAGAATCGAATATGATTTCTCGCTATGAATTCGCATATAGTAAAAAACACCGATTTTATCAATGTCTATGTCTTTCAACAGAAAATTTCACGGAATGGAAAAACCACATGGAAAATTGTATCTGACACTTAGATTCTATAAAGAATCAAGAGTAACATTCTGATATAGAATTTCCCTAAATCGTTCATCTAAGATATCGAATATGATTTTTCGCTATGAATTCGTATATAGTAAAAAACACCGATTTTATCATTGTCTATGTCTTTCAATCGAAAATTTCACGAAATGGAAGAACCACATGGAAAATTTTATCTGACGCTTAGTGTTCCGTACATTCTGTACGGAAAAATAATAATGGTACTTATACTATGAAGGCTATGGAGCCAAAAGGAATTATATCTGAATGTATACTATGAAGGCTATGACGCCATGACAATAAAACAATATAGCGAATTAACGTTAAATAAAATATATAACAACAAATTATTATTGAGTGAACTGCAACACGAAAGGATAAAAACCCAGAATTGGGACTGATTGAATATAATAATGACTCTTGGAGGAATGCCTCTTCATATACAAAAGAACGTGATATTCTTTATCTATTTTTGCTTATATTTAACGCTGCTTTATAACTATTTGCTATTGAATTCAATATCATAATATGTCAATTGATTTGTAAAACAAATATCTTATTGGTTGTATTTGGGTACACTTGGATTGTGGTATTGGGCGACGGTATGGTTAACGCGGGCCCGCTATTTGACAATTTAAGCATGATTGTACTGTCGTCCGGCCACGATCCATTTCATCATACAACATATCATTTAACAACACATAAGCTGGAAACAGAATTAAAGATCGGAATGACGATCACACAAATGAAAGATCAGAATTGATCAATGATAACTCTTATAACAAGCGCCGCACACTAATCCATTCACGGCACAATCAATAAGATAAATAAGAAGAATAGTAAATACCAAAACTATGTAATAACGATAATAAATCGGGTTTTTTATGCCATAGTGCTTTTTCCCGTAAACTGGTGTTTTATTTACTAATTATGAATTATTTAAGAACTACGAGAAAACTCCATGTTGGAGGATTTTCGACGATACATTTTGGTGCCTCCTGTGAGGATTGAACTCACGACCCCTGGTTTACGAAATACAAAATGGAAAACAGAACCTCTCAACAGAACCACGTCCATCGTTTGTCAAACTTTACAAGCCCCAGCAATAAGCTGTCCGTAATGGATAATTGTACCAATGTTCGAATTGGAAAATGGAAAGTAGAATTGTCATATGTGACTGAAAGGATCCAGAACGTTTACTGCCAAAGAATATAAGTATTTTTTATGTATTATATAAAGTTGACAATTTTGAATTTCATTATATAAATAATACAAGCCGTAATAGTTCTAGACTATATACCGTCAGAATTTCCTATAATATAAAAATACAAAAATTTGAGAGTAAAACATCCATGACATTGTGAATTACTAAAAGCTTACATTAAAGGTTGAACTTCAAACCTTTGATTAGATTACGAGCTTGTAATTCATTAATATACCCGTATAAACATATGACCTAAGGAACCATAAAAATGTATAAATAGAGTTTATTACCCAAATCAGAATTACTAAATCTGACAGTCCAACTACTAAAATTGAATTCCATAATGATTAAAAGTCCTACAATCCAAATCAAGTTGATCGATCAATTCTTATAACTTTGAATATAAATTATCTATAACGGACGTCAAACGGAAGGCATCACCAAGTCAATAAATTCTTCCAGATGACCGACTAGAATATAACTAATTAGGATTAAAACAGATTAGTGTGAAACAATTCAAGAAAATACTTTCAGAGTGTATCGCGTATCCCATTCTTTGCTATTTAAACACATGAATTAATAAATTAATAAATGATACAAGTAATGGTGAGAAGAAACACGCAATTAAGAAACAGTACCCAATTTGAAACAATTGTATAACTTTTATCAAAAATATCTTTGAGAATAAACACATAGAAATATAAACTATGTACTAAATAAACTTGTAGCTAATACAAATCCGTACATTGAATATTTATAAAAATTTCATATTATGGATTAATGATATAGAAGTCAAAATTATCATTTAAAAATATTGTCTTGTCTGTCTGTTACCATATGATGCAAAACTACTCGGCCGATTTGGATGAAATAGAGTATGATAATTGACTGTCCGAGTCCATTATTCAGGATACTTTTCGCGAGAAAATGTTCTATAAAAAAAATAAAATAGTTCAACGAAATCACTCGGATACTGCACATTTTAGTTGATAGTGTATTTGATGAAATTTGAAATGGTTATAACTGATTATCCCATGAAATATCTATAATACGAATTTGAAAATTGATACATTAAATATTCATTGTACAATATCTATAGAATAAAAAGTAGCCAATAGGATTTACTGCAACACTTTGCTCATGTCTCTAGCGGATCTTTAAAATTGAATATAAGGTTTTATGAGCTATTTTTGAAGCTTATGTGAACAGATTCGCGAATACAGCTAGTTTAATATAAATCTAAAGAAAGCTACAATGGTTTTTTGACAAATGAAATTATTAGTTATAAACATCAGTCAAGAATAGAAATTATATATTTTCATGACAAATACAACTTGAATTGACTCACTAAAGCTCAAGAATGAAGTCAAATTACTACCGTAAAGTTCTCAAAACGTTTATTTATAACTTCGCGGAGCTAGTTTATAAACGAATGTAATATGTTGAATTTGTTTAGCAATCATGAACTTACTATCCAATACACAGCTCATTTTATAATGTAAAGATTTATAAAACAGCAGTGGTATTTATAAATGCACGGGAGATATTAATTGGAATTGAAAATAGCAAAACGTATTTGAATAGTTTGAGTAATTTAACAATGCCTCGAGATTAGTAACGTTAAGTTACCAAACCAAAGAAAAATGTTAGTTAATGGAACCTATCTAATTGAAATAATAAACATTTTAACGGGTGAAAATTGAGATAAAATTTCAAAATAAATTCAATTGATATTTTAATTTAGAAATATAGAAGACATATCAATCAAGTCATATATTATATAACACCGCTTACAAATTCATTTATAAAAGAATTGGACTTAGTAAGCGATAGAAAGCGAAGCCGTCCTGAATTTAAGAATATTAACTATCGTCATTCACAAATACCCGATGATTTTACTAAATTAAATAAGGCTTTTTCCAGAACATATTCTTGTTGAATACTTGAACTATGTTGTCAGAAAATAACCTAAAGTTAACGTTTCTAAGGATGGATATATTCCATCTTTGTTCTCAATTATTTATTTCGATCTGGATTGTCGTTGAACATCACCTCTATTTAGTTACTTTACGATGACTCTTGTTGGGTTTCAATCACTCACGTTGTATTTAACATTTCGCTTAAGCGTGAGAATTGTCGATAAAGTCAAGTTTAACTTGAAGAATTTGACGCTCACCCATTAACAGTAAAACATAATTGTACTGACGAAGAAATATGTAAGAGGATGAATTAAATATTTAAAGAAAGAACTAATATTAAATAGATAAGGAAATAAATAATTTAATATTGCAATAAAATAAATGCTATCATAAAAAAAAAATAGTTAAAATGGATTGTACTAGCCAGAATTAGGCAAAACTTGTGGGAATAAACCATTGGAATACTTACGGAATTACAAACAACTTAAAATTACATTAATTCTATTTTAGGGTTCATAATGATGATGTAGTAATATAATTGAATTGACAATTCTATCATCTATGTAATAGTAGCACAACTATTAGAAACTAAGATTGTCAGAGTTATTTCTTGAACAAAGTAAAGAATATCAAAGCGAATATCAATTCTGTTGTTTATTACGGAAAAATATATTTCAATCTTTTAATTTGATTGTATTAATAATTTCAAATCATTTAATATAAAATTAAATTGAATATAAATGAAACGAAGATTGTTTAAATGTTCTAAGTTACTATATCTACAGAATTACAAGATGGTAATTATTACTTCTGTTTTTTAGTTTCACGAAACAATATTTATAACGACAAAATGGGCATATTGGACTACAAGTGGCAACGGTGGATTGGTCAGAGAGGTTCTGGAAAGGAAATTAAATAGTTCTGAAAATATAAAATCTACAAACTAATAATATGCTTAATAAATGAATATCTCGTTCTTTTACACTTTGATCGGAAATCGAAATTATTTATGAATGATGTTAGTTAAAGTAATGCTAACAAAAGTTGTCAGTTAAATTTATTGTTCGTTGCACTTCCAAGGGGGGGAGTATGTTCCGTACATTCTGTACGGAAAAATAATAATGGTACTTATACTATGAAGGCTATGGAGCCAAAAGGAATTATATCTGAATGTATACTATGAAGGCTATGACGCCATGACAATAAAACAATATAGCGAATTAACGTTAAATAAAATATATAACAACAAATTATTATTGAGTGAACTGCAACACGAAAGGATAAAAACCCAGAATTGGGACTGATTGAATATAATAATGACTCTTGGAGGAATGCCTCTTCATATACAAAAGAACGTGATATTCTTTATCTATTTTTGCTTATATTTAACGCTGCTTTATAACTATTTGCTATTGAATTCAATATCATAATATGTCAATTGATTTGTAAAACAAATATCTTATTGGTTGTATTTGGGTACACTTGGATTGTGGTATTGGGCGACGGTATGGTTAACGCGGGCCCGCTATTTGACAATTTAAGCATGATTGTACTGTCGTCCGGCCACGATCCATTTCATCATACAACATATCATTTAACAACACATAAGCTGGAAACAGAATTAAAGATCGGAATGACGATCACACAAATGAAAGATCAGAATTGATCAATGATAACTCTTATAACAAGCGCCGCACACTAATCCATTCACGGCACAATCAATAAGATAAATAAGAAGAATAGTAAATACCAAAACTATGTAATAACGATAATAAATCGGGTTTTTTATGCCATAGTGCTTTTTCCCGTAAACTGGTGTTTTATTTACTAATTATGAATTATTTAAGAACTACGAGAAAACTCCATGTTGGAGGATTTTCGACGATACACTTAGATTCTATAATAAACCAAGAGTAAAATTCTGTTATATAATTTTCCTAAATCGCTCATTTAAGATATCGAATATGATTTCTCGCTATTAATTCGCATATAGTAAAAAACACCGATTTTATCAATGTCTATGTCTTTCAATCGAAAATTCCACGGAATGGAAAAACCACATGGAAAATTGTATCTGACGCTTAGATTCTATAATAAACCAAGAGTAAAATTCTGTTATATAATTTCCCTAAATCGCTCATTTAAGATAACGAATATGATTTCTCGCTATGAATTCGTAAATAGTAAGAAACACCGATTTTACCAATGTCTATGTCTTTCAACAGAAAATTTCACGGAATGGAAAAACCACATGGAAAATTGTATCTGACCCTTAGATTCAATGAAAAATCAAGAGTTACATTCTGATATAGAATTTCCCTAAATCGCTCATTTAAGATATCGAATATGTTTTCTCGCTATGAATTCGTATATAGTAAGAAACACCGATTTTATCAATGTCTATGTCTTTCAACAGAAAATTTCACGGAATGGAAAAACCACATGGAAAATTGTATCTGACCCTTAGATTCAATGAAAAATCAAGAGTTACATTCTGATATAGAATTTCCCTAAATCGCTCATTTAAGATATCGAATATGATTTCTCGCTATGAATTCGTATATAGTAAGAAACACCGATTTTATCAATGTCTATGTCTTTCAACCGAAAATTTCACGGAATGTAAAAACCACATGGAAAATTGTATTTGACACTTAGATTCCATAAAGAATCAAGAGTAAAATTCTGTTATATAATTTCCCTAAATCGTTCATTTAAGATATCGAATATGATTTCTCGCTAAGAATTCGTATATAGTAAGAAACACCGATTTTATCAATGTCTATGTCTTTCAACCGAAAATTTCACGGAATGGAAAATAACATGGAAAATTGTATCTGACACTTAGATTCCATAAAGAATCAAGAGTAAAATTCTGTTATACAATTTCCCTAAATTGCTCATTTAAGATATCGAATATGATTTCTCGCTATGAATTCGCATATAGTTAAAAACACCGATTTTATCAATGTCTATGTATTTCAATCGAAAATTTCACGGAATGTAAAAACCACATGGAAAATTGTATCTGACACTTAGATTCCATAAAGAATCAAGAGTAAAATTCTGTTATACAATTTCCCTAAATCGCTCATTTAAGATATCGAATATGATTTCTCGCTATGAATTCGCATATAGTTAAAAACACCGATTTTATCAATGTCTATGTATTTCAATCGAAAATTTCACGGAATGTAAAAACCACATGGAAAATTGTATCTGACACTTAGATTCCATAAAGAATCAAGAGTAAAATTCTGTTATATAATTTCCCTAAATCGTTCATTTAAGATATCGAATATGATTTCTCGCTAAGAATTCGTATATAGTAAGAAACACCGATTTTATCAATGTCTATGTCTTTCAACCGAAAATTTCACGGAATGGAAAATAACATGGAAAATTGTATCTGACACTTAGATTCTATAAAGAATCAAGAGTAACATTCTGATATAGAATTTCCCTAAATCGTTCATTTAAGATATCGAATATGATTTCTCGCTATGAATTCGCATATAGTAAAAAACACCGATTTTATCAATGTCTATGTGTTTCAATCGAAAATTCCACGGAATGGAAAAACCACATGGAAAATTGTATCTGACAATTAGTATCTATAAAAAATTAAAAGTAAAATTCTGTTATATAATTTCCCTAAATCGCTCATTTAAGAATCGAATATGATTTCTCGCTATGAATTCGCATATAGTAAAAAACACCGATTTTATCAATGTCTATGTCTTTCAACAGAAAATTTCACGGAATGGAAAAACCACATGGAAAATTGTATCTGACACTTAGATTCTATAAAGAATCAAGAGTAACATTCTGATATAGAATTTCCCTAAATCGTTCATCTAAGATATCGAATATGATTTTTCGCTATGAATTCGTATATAGTAAAAAACACCGATTTTATCAATGTCTATGTCTTTCAATCGAAAATTTCACGAAATGGAAGAACCACATGGAAAATTTTATCTGACGCTTAGATTCTATAATAAACCAAGAGTAAAATTCTGTTATATAATTTTCCTAAATCGCTCATTTAAGATATCGAATATGATTTCTCGCTATTAATTCGCATATAGTAAAAAACACCGATTTTATCAATGTCTATGTCTTTCAATCGAAAATTCCACGGAATGGAAAAACCACATGGAAAATTGTATCTGACGCTTAGATTCTATAATAAACCAAGAGTAAAATTCTGTTATATAATTTCCCTAAATCGCTCATTTAAGATAACGAATATGATTTCTCGCTATGAATTCGTAAATAGTAAGAAACACCGATTTTACCAATGTCTATGTCTTTCAACAGAAAATTTCACGGAATGGAAAAACCACATGGAAAATTGTATCTGACCCTTAGATTCAATGAAAAATCAAGAGTTACATTCTGATATAGAATTTCCCTAAATCGCTCATTTAAGATATCGAATATGTTTTCTCGCTATGAATTCGTATATAGTAAGAAACACCGATTTTATCAATGTCTATGTCTTTCAACAGAAAATTTCACGGAATGGAAAAACCACATGGAAAATTGTATCTGACCCTTAGATTCAATGAAAAATCAAGAGTTACATTCTGATATAGAATTTCCCTAAATCGCTCATTTAAGATATCGAATATGATTTCTCGCTATGAATTCGTATATAGTAAGAAACACCGATTTTATCAATGTCTATGTCTTTCAACCGAAAATTTCACGGAATGTAAAAACCACATGGAAAATTGTATCTGACACTTAGATTCCATAAAGAATCAAGAGTAAAATTCTGTTATATAATTTCCCTAAATCGTTCATTTAAGATATCGAATATGATTTCTCGCTAAGAATTCGTATATAGTAAGAAACACCGATTTTATCAATGTCTATGTCTTTCAACCGAAAATTTCACGGAATGGAAAATAACATGGAAAATTGTATCTGACACTTAGATTCCATAAAGAATCAAGAGTAAAATTCTGTTATACAATTTCCCTAAATTGCTCATTTAAGATATCGAATATGTCTTCTCGCTATGAATTCGCATATAGTTAAAAACACCGATTTTATCAATGTCTATGTATTTCAATCGAAAATTTCACGGAATGTAAAAACCACATGGAAAATTGTATCTGACACTTAGATTCCATAAAGAATCAAGAGTAAAATTCTGTTATACAATTTCCCTAAATCGCTCATTTAAGATATCGAATATGATTTCTCGCTATGAATTCGCATATAGTTAAAAACACCGATTTTATCAATGTCTATGTATTTCAATCGAAAATTTCACGGAATGTAAAAACCACATGGAAAATTGTATCTGACACTTAGATTCCATAAAGAATCAAGAGTAAAATTCTGTTATATAATTTCCCTAAATCGTTCATTTAAGATATCGAATATGATTTCTCGCTAAGAATTCGTATATAGTAAGAAACACCGATTTTATCAATGTCTATGTCTTTCAACCGAAAATTTCACGGAATGGAAAATAACATGGAAAATTGTATCTGACACTTAGATTCTATAAAGAATCAAGAGTAACATTCTGATATAGAATTTCCCTAAATCGTTCATTTAAGATATCGAATATGATTTCTCGCTATGAATTCGCATATAGTAAAAAACACCGATTTTATCAATGTCTATGTGTTTCAATCGAAAATTCCACGGAATGGAAAAACCACATGGAAAATTGTATCTGACAATTAGTATCTTTAAAAAATTAAAAGTAAAATTCTGTTATATAATTTCCCTAAATCGCTCATTTAAGAATCGAATATGATTTCTCGCTATGAATTCGCATATAGTAAAAAACACCGATTTTATCAATGTCTATGTCTTTCAACAGAAAATTTCACGGAATGGAAAAACCACATGGAAAATTGTATCGGACCCTTAGATTCAATGAAAAATCAAGAGTTACATTCTGATATAGAATTTCCCTAAATCGCTCATTTAAGATATCGAATATGATTTCTCGCTATGAATTCGTATATAGTAAGAAACACCGATTTTATCAATGTCTATGTCTTTCAACCGAAAATTTCACGGAATGTAAAAACCACATGGAAAATTGTATCTGACCCTTAGATTCAATGAAAAATCAAGAGTAACATTCTGATATAGAATTTCCCTAAATCGTTCATTTAAGATATCGAATATGATTTCTCGCTAAGAATTCGTATATAGTAAGAAACACCGATTTTATCAATGTCTATGTCTTTCAACCGAAAATTTCACGGAATGTAAAAACCACATGGAAAATTGTATCTGACACTTAGATTCTATAAAGAATCAAGAGTAACATTCTGATATAGAATTTCCCTAAATCGTTCATTTAAGATATCGAATATGATTTCTCGCTATGAATTCGCATATAGTAAAAAACACCGATTTTATCAATGTCTATGTGTTTCAATCGAAAATTCCACGGAATGGAAAAACCACATGGAAAATTGTATCTGACAATTAGTATCTATAAAAAATTAAAAGTAAAATTCTGTTATATAATTTCCCTAAATCGCTCATTTAAGAATCGAATATGATTTCTCGCTATGAATTCGCATATAGTAAAAAACACCGATTTTATCAATGTCTATGTATTTCAATCGAAAATTTCACGGAATGGAAAAACCACATGGAAAATTGTAGCTGACACTTAGATTCTATAAAGAATCAAGAGTAAAATTCTGTTATAAAATTTCCCTAAATCTCTCATTTAAGATATCGAATATGATTTCTCGCTAAGAATTCGTATATAGTAAGAAACACCGATTTTATCAATGTCTATGTCTTTCAACCGAAAATTTCACGGAATGGAAAATAACATGGAAAATTGTATCTGACACTTAGATTCTATAAAGAATCAAGAGTAACATTCTGATATAGAATTTCCCTAAATCGTTCATTTAAGATATCGAATATGATTTCTCGCTATGAATTCGCATATAGTAAAAAACACCGATTTTATCAATGTCTATGTGTTTCAATCGAAAATTCCACGGAATGGAAAAACCACATGGAAAATTGTATCTGACAATTAGTATCTATAAATAATTAAAAGTAAAATTCTGTTATATAATTTCCCTAAATCGCTCATTTAAGAATCGAATATGATTTCTCGCTATGAATTCGCATATAGTAAAAAACACCGATTTTATCAATGTCTATGTCTTTCAACAGAAAATTTCACGGAATGGAAAAACCACATGGAAAATTGTATCTGACACTTAGATTCTATAAAGAATCAAGAGTAACATTCTGATATAGAATTTCCCTAAATCGTTCATCTAAGATATCGAATATGATTTTTCGCTATGAATTCGTATATAGTAAAAAACACCGATTTTATCAATGTCTATGTCTTTCAATCGAAAATTTCACGAAATGGAAGAACCACATGGAAAATTTTATCTGACGCTTAGATTCTATAATAAACCAAGAGTAAAATTCTGTTATATAATTTTCCTAAATCGCTCATTTAAGATATCGAATATGATTTCTCGCTATTAATTCGCATATAGTAAAAAACACCGATTTTATCAATGTCTATGTCTTTCAATCGAAAATTCCACGGAATGGAAAAACCACATGGAAAATTGTATCTGACGCTTAGATTCTATAATAAACCAAGAGTAAAATTCTGTTATATAATTTCCCTAAATCGCTCATTTAAGATAACGAATATGATTTCTCGCTATGAATTCGTAAATAGTAAGAAACACCGATTTTACCAATGTCTATGTCTTTCAACAGAAAATTTCACGGAATGGAAAAACCACATGGAAAATTGTATCTGACCCTTAGATTCAATGAAAAATCAAGAGTTACATTCTGATATAGAATTTCCCTAAATCGCTCATTTAAGATATCGAATATGTTTTCTCGCTATGAATTCGTATATAGTATGAAACACCGATTTTATCAATGTCTATGTCTTTCAACAGAAAATTTCACGGAATGGAAAAACCACATGGAAAATTGTATCTGACCCTTAGATTCAATGAAAAATCAAAAGTTACATTCTGATATAGAATTTCCCTAAATCGCTCATTTAAGATATCGAATATGATTTCTCGCTATGAATTCGTATATAGTAAGAAACACCGATTTTATCAATGTCTATGTCTTTCAACCGAAAATTTCACGGAATGTAAAAACCACATGGAAAATTGTATCTGACACTTAGATTCCATAAAGAATCAAGAGTAAAATTCTGTTATATAATTTCCCTAAATCGTTCATTTAAGATATCGAATATGATTTCTCGCTAAGAATTCGTATATAGTAAGAAACACCGATTTTATCAATGTCTATGTCTTTCAACCGAAAATTTCACGGAATGGAAAATAACATGGAAAATTGTATCTGACACTTAGATTCCATAAAGAATCAAGAGTAAAATTCTGTTATACAATTTCCCTAAATTGCTCATTTAAGATATCGAATATGATTTCTCGCTATGAATTCGCATATAGTTAAAAACACCGATTTTATCAATGTCTATGTATTTCAATCGAAAATTTCACGGAATGTAAAAACCACAT
This sequence comes from Sisyra nigra, assembly GCA_958496155.1. Lineage (NCBI taxonomy): Eukaryota > Metazoa > Arthropoda > Insecta > Neuroptera > Sisyridae > Sisyra > Sisyra nigra. The sequence continues at coordinate 19,526,852 of OY292319.1, read as the reverse complement.
GGAAAATTGTATCTGACACTTAGATTCCATAAAGAATCAAGAGTAAAATTCTGTTATACAATTTCCCTAAATCGCTCATTTAAGATATCGAATATGATTTCTCGCTATGAATTCGCATATAGTTAAAAACACCGATTTTATCAATGTCTATGTATTTCAATCGAAAATTTCACGGAATGTAAAAACCACATGGAAAATTGTATCTGACACTTAGATTCCATAAAGAATCAAGAGTAAAATTCTGTTATATAATTTCCCTAAATCGTTCATTTAAGATATCGAATATGATTTCTCGCTAAGAATTCGTATATAGTAAGAAACACCGATTTTATCAATGTCTATGTCTTTCAACCGAAAATTTCACGGAATGGAAAATAACATGGAAAATTGTATCTGACACTTAGATTCTATAAAGAATCAAGAGTAACATTCTGATATAGAATTTCCCTAAATCGTTCATTTAAGATATCGAATATGATTTCTCGCTAAGAATTCGTATATAGTAAGAAACACCGATTTTATCAATGTCTATGTCTTTCAACCGAAAATTTCACGGAATGTAAAAACCACATGGAAAATTGTATCTGACACTTAGATTCTATAAAGAATCAAGAGTAACATTCTGATATAGAATTTCCCTAAATCGTTCATTTAAGATATCGAATATGATTTCTCGCTATGAATTCGCATATAGTAAAAAACACCGATTTTATCAATGTCTATGTGTTTCAATCGAAAATTCCACGGAATGGAAAAACCACATGGAAAATTGTATCTGACAATTAGTATCTTTAAAAAATTAAAAGTAAAATTCTGTTATATAATTTCCCTAAATCGTTCATTTAAGAATCGAATATGATTTCTCGCTATGAATTCGCATATAGTTAAAAACACCGATTTTATCAATGTCTATGTATTTCAATCGAAAATTTCACGGAATGTAAAAACCACATGGAAAATTGTATCTGACCCTTAGATTCAATGAAAAATCAAGAGTTACATTCTGATATAGAATTTCCCTAAATCGCTCATTTAAGATATCGAATATGATTTCTCGCTATGAATTCGTATATAGTAAGAAACACCGATTTTATCAATGTCTATGTGTTTCAATCGAAAATTCCACGGAATGGAAAAACCACATGGAAAATTGTATCTGACAATTAGTATCTATAAAAAATTTAAAGTAAAATTCTGTTATATAATTTCCCTAAATCGCTCATTTAAGAATCGAATATGATTTCTCGCTATGAATTCGCATATAGTAAAAAACACCGATTTTATCAATGTCTATGTCTTTCAACAGAAAATTTCACGGAATGGAAAAACCACATGGAAAATTGTATTTGACCCTTAGATTCAATGAAAAATCAAGAGTTACATTCTGATATAGAATTTCCCTAAATCGCTCATTTAAGATATCGAATATGATTTCTCGCTATGAATTCGTATATAGTAAGAAACACCGATTTTATCAATGTCTATGTCTTTCAACCGAAAATTTCACGGAATGTAAAAACCACATGGAAAATTGTATCTGACACTTAGATTCCATAAAGAATCAAGAGTAAAATTCTGTTATATAATTTCCCTAAATCGTTCATTTAAGATATCGAATATGATTTCTCGCTAAGAATTCGTATACAGTAAGAAACACCGATTTTATCAATGTCTATGTCTTTCAACCGAAAATTTCACGGAATGGAAAATAACATGGAAAATTGTATTTGACACTTAGATTCTATAAAGAATCAAGAGTAACATTCTGATAAAGAATTTCCCTAAATCGTTCATTTAAGATATCGAATATGATTTCTCGCTATGAATTCGCATATAGTAAAAAACACCGATTTTATCAATGTCTATGTGTTTCAATCGAAAATTCCACGGAATGGAAAAACCACATGGAAAATTGTATCTGACAATTAGTATCTTTAAAAAATTAAAAGTAAAATTCTGTTATATAATTTCCCTAAATCGCTCATTTAAGAATCGAATATGATTTCTCGCTATGAATTCGCATATAGTAAAAAACACCGATTTTATCAATGTCTATGTCTTTCAACAGAAAATTTCACGGAATGGAAAAACCACATGGAAAATTGTATCTGACCCTTAGATTCAATGAAAAATCAAGAGTTACATTCTGATATAGAATTTCCCTAAATCGCTCATTTAAGATATCGAATATGATTTCTCGCTATGAATTCGTATATAGTAAGAAACACCGATTTTATCAATGTCTATGTCTTTCAACCGAAAATTTCACGGAATGTAAAAACCACATGGAAAATTGTATCTGACACTTAGATTCCATAAAGAATCAAGAGTAAAATTCTGTTATATAATTTCCCTAAATCGTTCATTTAAGATATCGAATATGATTTCTCGCTAAGAATTCGTATATAGTAAGAAACACCGATTTTATCAATGTCTATGTCTTTCAACCGAAAATTTCACGGAATGGAAAATAACATGGAAAATTGTATCTGACACTTAGATTCCATAAAGACTCAAGAGTAAAATTCTGTTATACAATTTCCCTAAATCGCTCATTTAAGATATCGAATATGATTTCTCGCTATGAATTCGCATATAGTTAAAAACACCGATTTTATCAATGTCTATGTATTTCAATCGAAAATTTCACGGAATGTAAAAACCACATGGAAAATTGTATGTGACACTTAGATTCCATAAAGAATCAAGAGTAAAATTCTGTTATACAATTTCCCTAAATCGCTCATTTAAGATATCGAATATGATTTCTCGCTATGAATTCGCATATAGTTAAAAACACCGATTTTATCAATGTCTATGTATTTCAATCGAAAATTTCACGGAATGTAAAAACCACATGGAAAATTGTATCTGACACTTAGATTCCATAAAGAATCAAGAGTAAAATTCTGTTATATAATTTCCCTAAATCGTTCATTTAAGATATCGAATATGATTTCTCGCTAAGAATTCGTATATAGTAAGAAACACCGATTTTATCAATGTCTATGTCTTTCAACCGAAAATTTCACGGAATGGAAAATAACATGGAAAATTGTATCTGACACTTAGATTCCATAAAGAATCAAGAGTAAAATTCTGTTATATAATTTCCCTAAATCGTTCATTTAAGATATCGAATATGATTTCTCGCTAAGAATTCGTATATAGTAAGAAACACCGATTTTATCAATGTCTATGTCTTTCAACCGAAAATTTCACGGAATGGAAAATAACATGGAAAATTGTATCTGACACTTAGATTCTATAAAGAATCAAGAGTAACATTCTGATATAGAATTTCCCTAAATCGTTCATTTAAGATATCGAATATGATTTCTCGCTATGAATTCGCATATAGTAAAAAACACCGATTTTATCAATGTCTATGTGTTTCAATCGAAAATTCCACGGAATGGAAAAACCACATGGAAAATTGTATCTGACAATTAGTATCTTTAAAAAATTAAAAGTAAAATTCTGTTATATAATTTCCCTAAATCGCTCATTTAAGAATCGAATATGATTTCTCGCTATGAATTCGCATATAGTAAAAAACACCGATTTTATCAATGTCTATGTCTTTCAACAGAAAATTTCACGGAATGGAAAAACCACATGGAAAATTGTATCTGACCCTTAGATTTAATGAAAAATCAAGAGTTACATTCTGATATAGAATTTCCCTAAATCGCTCATTTAAGATATCGAATATGATTTCTCGCTATGAATTCGTATATAGTAAGAAACACCGATTTTATCAATGTCTATGTCTTTCAACCGAAAATTTCACGGAATGTAAAAACCACATGGAAAATTGTATTTGACACTTAGATTCCAAAAAGAATCAAGAGTAAAATTCTGTTATATAATTTCCCTAAATCGTTCATTTAAGATATCGAATATGATTTCTCGCTAAGAATTCGTATATAGTAAGAAACACCGATTTTATCAATGTCTATGTCTTTCAACCGAAAATTTCACGGAATGGAAAATAACATGGAAAATTGTATCTGACACTTAGATTCTATAAAGAATCAAGAGTAACATTCTGATATAGAATTTCCCTAAATCGTTCATTTAAGATATCGAATATGATTTCTCGCTATGAATTCGCATATAGTAAAAAACACCGATTTTATCAATGTCTATGTGTTTCAATCGAAAATTCCACGGAATGGAAAAACCACATGGAAAATTGTATCTGACAATTAGTATCTATAAAAAATTAAAAGTAAAATTCTGTTATATAATTTCCCTAAATCGCTCATTTAAGATATCGAATATGATTTCTCGCTATGAATTCGTATATAGTAAGAAACACCGATTTTATCAATGTCTATGTCTTTCAACCGAAAATTTCACGGAATGGAAAATAACATGGAAAATTGTATCTGACACTTAGATTCTATAAAAAATCAAGAGTAAAATTCTGTTATATAATTTCCCTAAATCGCTCATTTAAGATATCGAATATGATTTCTCGCTATGAATTCGTATATAGTAAAAAACACCGATTTTATCAATGTCTATGTCTTTCAACCGAAAATTTCACGGAATGGAAAATAACATGGAAAATTGTATCTGACACTTAGATTCTATAAAGAATCAAGAGTGACATTCTGTTATAGAATTTCCCTAAATCGTTCATTTACGATATCGAATATGATTTCTCGCTATGAATTCGCATATAGTTAAAAACACCGATTTTATCAATGTCTATGTCTTTCAACCGAAAATTTCACGGAATGGAAAATAACATGGAAAATTGTATGTGACACTTAGATTCTTTAAAAAATCAAGAGTAAAATTCTGTTATATAATTTCCCTAAATCGCTCATTTAAGATATCGAATATGATTTCTCGCTAAGAATTCGTATATAGTAAGAAACACCGATTTTATCAATGTCTATGTCTTTCAACCGAAAATTTCACGGAATGGAAAATAACATGGAAAATTGTATCTGACACTTAGATTCTATAAAGAATCAAGAGTAACATTCTGATATAGAATTTCCCTAAATCGTTCATTTAAGATATCGAATATGATTTCTCGCTATGAATTCGCATATAGTAAAAAACACCGATTTTATCAATGTCTATGTGTTTCAATCGAAAATTCCACGGAATGGAAAAACCACATGGAAAATTGTATCTGACAATTAGTATCTATAAAAAATTAAAAGTAAAATTCTGTTATATAATTTCCCTAAATCGCTCATTTAAGAATCGAATATGATTTCTCGCTATGAATTCGCATATAGTAAAAAACACCGATTTTATCAATGTCTATGTCTTTCAACAGAAAATTTCACGGAATGGAAAAACCACATGGAAAATTGTATCTGACACTTAGATTCAATAAAGAATCAAGAGTAACATTCTGATATAGAATTTCCCTAAATCGTTCATCTAAGATATCGAATATGATTTCTCGCTATGAATTCGTATATAGTAAAAAACACCGATTTTATCAATGTCTATGTCTTTCAATCGAAAATTCCACGGAATGGAAAAACCACATGGAAAATTGTATCTGACGCTTAGATTCTATAATAAACCAAGAGTAAAATTCTGTTATATAATTTTCCTAAATCGCTCATTTAAGATATCGAATATGATTTCTCGCTATTAATTCGCATATAGTAAAAAACACCGATTTTATCAATGTCTATGTCTTTCAATCGAAAATTCCACGGAATGGAAAAACCACATGGAAAATTGTATCTGACGCTTAGATTCTATAATAAACCAAGAGTAAAATTCTGTTATATAATTTCCCTAAATCGCTCATTTAAGATAACGAATATGATTTCTCGCTATGAATTCGTAAATAGTAAGAAACACCGATTTTACCAATGTCTATGTCTTTCAACCGAAAATTTCACGGAATGGAAAATAACATGGAAAATTGTATCTGACACTTAGATTTTATAAAAAATCAAGAGTAACATTCTGATATAGATTTTCCCTAAATCGTTCATTTACGATATCGAATATGATTTCTCGCTAAGAATTCGTATATAGTAAAAAACACCGATTTTATCAATGTCTATGTCTTTCAATCGAAAATTTCACGGAATGGAAAAACCACATGGAAAATTGTATCTGACCCTTAGATTCAATGAAAAATCAAGAGTTACATTCTGATATAGAATTTCCCTAAATCGCTCATTTAAGATATCGAATATGATTTCTCGCTATGAATTCGTATATAGTAAGAAACACCGATTTTATCAATGTCTATGTCTTTCAACCGAAAATTTCACGGAATGGAAAATAACATGGAAAATTGTATCTGACACTCAGATTCTATAAAAAATCAAGAGTAAAATTCTGTTATATAATTTCCCTAAATCGCTCATTTAAGATATCGAATATGATTTCTCGCTATGAATTCGTATATAGTAAAAAACACCGATTTTATCAATGTCTATGTCTTTCAACCGAAAATTTCACGGAATGGAAAATAACATGGAAAATTGTATCTGACACTTAGATTCTATAAAGAATTAAGAGTAACATTCTGTTATAGAATTTCCCTAAATCGTTCATTTACGATATCGAATATGATTTCTCGCTAAGAATTCGTATATAGTAAAAAACACCGATTTTATCAATGTCTATGTATTTCAATCGAAAATTTCACGGAATGTAAAAACCACATGGAAAATTGTATCTGACACTTAGATTCCATAAAGAATCAAGAGTAAAATTCTGTTATACAATTTCCCTAAATCGCTCATTTAAGATATCGAATATGATTTCTCGCTATGAATTCGCATATAGTTAAAAACACCGATTTTATCAATGTCTATGTATTTCAATCGAAAATTTCACGGAATGTAAAAACCACATGGAAAATTGTATCTGACACTTAGATTCCATAAAGAATCAAGAGTAAAATTCTGTTATATAATTTCCCTAAATCGTTCATTTAAGATATCGAATATGATTTCTCGCTAAGAATTCGTATATAGTAAGAAACACCGATTTTATCAATGTCTATGTCTTTCAACCGAAAATTTCACGGAATGGAAAATAACATGGAAAATTGTATCTGACACTTAGATTCTATAAAGAATCAAGAGTAACATTCTGATATAAGAATTTCCCTAAATCGTTCATTTAAGATATCGAATATGATTTCTCGCTATGAATTCGCATATAGTAAAAAACACCGATTTTATCAATGTCTATGTGTTTCAATCGAAAATTCCACGGAATGGAAAAACCACATGGAAAATTGTATCTGACAATTAGTATCTATAAAAAATTAAAAGTAAAATTCTGTTATATAATTTCCCTAAATCGCTCATTTAAGAATCGAATATGATTTCTCGCTATGAATTCGCATATAGTAAAAAACACCGATTTTATCAATGTCTATGTCTTTCAACAGAAAATTTCACGGAATGGAAAAACCACATGGAAAATTGTATCTGACACTTAGATTTTATAAAGAATCAAGAGTAACATTCTGATATATTGTTTCCCTAAATCGCTCATTTTAGATATCGAATATGATATCTCGCTATGAATTCGTATATAGTAAAAAACACCGATTTTATCAATGTCTATTACTTTCAACCGAAAATTTCACGGAATGGAAAATAACATGGAAAATTGTATGTGACACTTAGATTCTATAAAGAATCAAGAGTAACATTCTTATATAGAATTTCCCTAAATCGTTCATTTAAGATATCGAATATGATTTCTCGCTAAGAATTCGTATATAGTATGAAACACCGATTTTATCAATGTCTATGTCTTTCAACCGAAAATTTCACGGAATGGAAAATAACATGGAAAATTGTATTTGACACTTAGATTCTATAAAAATCAAGAGTAAATTTCTGTTATATAATTTCCCTAAATCGCTCATTTAAGATATCGAATATGATTTCTCGCTAAGAATTCGTATATAGTAAAAAACACCGATTTTATCAATGTCTATGTCTTTCAACCGAAAATTTCACGGAATGGAAAATAACATGGAAAATTGTATCTGACACTTAGATTCTATAAAAAATAAAGAGTAAAATTCTGTTATATAATTTCCCTAAATCGCTCATTTAAGATATCGAATATGATTTCTCGCTAAGAATTCGTATATAGTAAAAAACACCGATTTTATCAATGTCTATGTCTTTCAACCGAAAATTTCACGGAATGGAAAATAACATGGAAAATTGTATGTGACACTTAGATTCTATAAAGAATCAAGAGTAACATTCTGATATAGAATTTCCCTAAATCGTTCATTTAAGATATCGAATATGATTTCTCGCTAAGAATTCGTATATAGTAAGAAACACCGATTTTATCAATGTCTATGTATTTCAACCGAAAATTTCACGGAATGGAAAATAACATGGAAAATTGTATCTGACACTTAGATTCTATAAAGAATCAAGAGTAACATTCTGTTATAGAATTTCCCTAAATCGTTCATTTACGATATCGAATATGATTTCTCGCTAAGAATTCGTATATAGTAAAAAACACCGATTTTATCAATGTCTATGTATTTCAATCGAAAATTTCACGGAATGTAAAAACCACATGGAAAATTGTATCTGACACTTAGATTCCATAAAGAATCAAGAGTAAAATTCTGTTATACAATTTCCCTAAATCGCTCATTTAAGATATCGAATATGATTTCTCGCTATGAATTCGCATATAGTTAAAAACACCGATTTTATCAATGTCTATGTATTTCAATCGAAAATTTCACGGAATGTAAAAACCACATGGAAAATTGTATCTGACACTTAGATTCCATAAAGAATCAAGAGTAAAATTCTGTTATATAATTTCCCTAAATCGTTCATTTAAGATATCGAATATGATTTCTCGCTAAGAATTCGTATATAGTAAGAAACACCGATTTTATCAATGTCTATGTCTTTCAACCGAAAATTTCACGGAATGGAAAATAACATGGAAAATTGTATCTGACACTTAGATTCTATAAAGAATCAAGAGTAACATTCTGATATAAGAATTTCCCTAAATCGTTCATTTAAGATATCGAATATGATTTCTCGCTATGAATTCGCATATAGTAAAAAACACCGATTTTATCAATGTCTATGTGTTTCAATCGAAAATTCCACGGAATGGAAAAACCACATGGAAAATTGTATCTGACAATTAGTATCTATAAAAAATTAAAAGTAAAATTCTGTTATATAATTTCCCTAAATCGCTCATTTAAGAATCGAATATGATTTCTCGCTATGAATTCGCATATAGTAAAAAACACCGATTTTATCAATGTCTATGTCTTTCAACAGAAAATTTCACGGAATGGAAAAACCACATGGAAAATTGTATCTGACACTTAGATTTTATAAAGAATCAAGAGTAACATTCTGATATAGAATTTCCCTAAATCGCTCATTTTAGATATCGAATATGATATCTCGCTATGAATTCGTATATAGTAAAAAACACCGATTTTATCAATGTCTATGTCTTTCAACCAAAAATTTCACGGAATGGAAAATAACATGGAAAATTGTATGTGACACTTAGATTCTATAAAGAATCAAGAGTAACATTCTTATATAGAATTTCCCTAAATCGTTCATTTAAGATATCGAATATGATTTCTCGCTAAGAATTCGTATATAGTATGAAACACCGATTTTATCAATGTCTATGTCTTTCAACCGAAAATTTCACGGAATGGAAAATAACATGGAAAATTGTATTTGACACTTAGATTCTATAAAAATCAAGAGTAAATTTCTGTTATATAATTTCCCTAAATCGCTCATTTAAGATATCGAATATGATTTCTCGCTAAGAATTCGTATATAGTAAAAAACACCGATTTTATCAATGTCTATGTCTTTCAACCGAAAATTTCACGGAATGGAAAATAACATGGAAAATTGTATCTGACACTTAGATTCTATAAAAAATAAAGAGTAAAATTCTGTTATATAATTTCCCTAAATCGCTCATTTAAGATATCGAATATGATTTCTCGCTAAGAATTCGTATATAGTAAAAAACACCGATTTTATCAATGTCTATGTCTTTCAACCGAAAATTTCACGGAATGGAAAATAACATGGAAAATTGTATGTGACACTTAGATTTTATAAAGAATCAAGAGTAACATTCTGATATAGAATTTCCCTAAATCGTTCATTTAAGATATCGAATATGATTTCTCGCTAAGAATTCGTATATAGTAAGAAACACCGATTTTATCAATGTCTATGTATTTCAACCGAAAATTTCACGGAATGGAAAATAACATGGAAAATTGTATCTGACACTTAGATTCTATAAAGAATCAAGAGTAACATTCTGATATAGAATTTCCCTAAATCGTTCATTTAAGATATCGAATATGATTTCTCGCTATGAATTCGCATATAGGAAAAAACACCGATTTTATCAATGTCTATGTGTTTCAATCGAAAATTCCACGGAATGGAAAAACCACATGGAAAATTGTATCTGACAATTAGTATCTATAAAAAATTAAAAGTAAAATTCTGTTATATAATTTCTCTAAATCGCTCATTTAAGAATCGAATATGATTTCTCGCTATGAATTCGCATATAGTAAAAATCACCGATTTTATCAATGTCTATGTCTTTCAACAGAAAATTTCACGGAATGGAAAAACCACATGGAAAATTGTATCTGACACTTAGATTCTATAAAGAATCAAGAGTAACATTCTGATATAGAATTTCCCTAAATCGTTCATCTAAGATATCGAATATGATTTCTCGCTATGAATTCGTATATAGTAAAAAACACCGATTTTATCAATGTCTATGTCTTTCAATCGAAAATTTCACGAAATGGAAGAACCACATGGAAAATTGTATCTGACGCTTAGCTTCTATAGTAAACCAAGAGTAAAATTCTGTTATATAATTTTCCTAAATCGCTCATTTAAGATATCGAATATGATTTCTCGCTATTAATTCGCATATAGTAAAAAACACCGATTTTATCAATGTCTATGTCTTTCAATCGAAAATTCCACGGAATGGAAAAACCACATGGAAAATTGTGTCTGACGCTTAGATTCTATAATAAACCAAGAGTAAAATTCTGTTATTAAAATTTCCCTAAATCGCTCGTTTAGGATAACGAATATGATTTCTCGCTATGAATTCGTAAATAGTAAGAAACACCGATTTTACCAATGTCTATGTCTTTCAACCGAAAATTTCACGGAATGGAAAATAACATGGAAAATTGTATCTGACACTTAGATTCTATAAAAAATCAAGAGTAACATTCTGATATAGATTTTCCCTAAATCGTTCATTTACGATATCGAATATGATTTCTCGCTAAGAATTCGTATATAGTAAAAAACACCGATTTTATCAATGTCTATGTCTTTCAATCGAAAATTTCACGGAATGGAAAAACCACATGGAAAATTGTATCTGACCCTTAGATTCGATGAAAAATCAAGAGTTACATTCTGATATAGAATTTCCCTAAATCGCTCATTTAAGATATCGAATATGATTTCTCGCTATGAATTCGTATATAGTAAGAAACACCGATTTTATCAATGTCTATGTCTTTCAACCGAAAATTTCACGGAATGTAAAAACCACATGGAAAATTGTATCTGACACTTAGATTCCATAAAGAATCAAGAGTAAAATTCTGTTATATAATTTCCCTAAATCGTTCATTTAAGATATCGAATATGATTTCTCGCTAAGAATTCGTATATAGTAAAAAACACCGATTTTATCAATGTCTATGTCTTTCAACCGAAAATTTCACGGAATGGAAAATAACATGGAAAATTGTATCTGACACTAAGATTCTATAAAGAATCAAGAGTAACATTCTGTTATAGAATTTCCCTAAATCGTTCATTTACGATATCGAATATGATTTCTCGCTAAGAATTCGTATATAGTAAAAAACACCGATTTTATCAATGTCTATGTCTTTCAATCGAAAATTTCACGGAATGTAAAAAGCACATGGAAAATTGTATCTGACACTTAGATTCCATAAATAATCAAGAGTAAAATTCTGTTATACAATTTCCCTAAATCGCTCATTTAAGATATCGAATATGATTTCTCGCTATGAATTCGCATATAGTTAAAAACACCGATTTTATCATTGTCTATGTATTTCAATCGAAAATTTCACGGAATGTAAAAACCACATGGAAAATTGTATCTGACACTTAGATTCCATAAAGAATCAAGAGTAAAATTCTGTTATATAATTTCCCAAAATCGCTCATTTAAGATATCGAATATGATTTCTCGCTATGAATTCGTATATAGTAAAAAACACCGATTTAATCAATGTCTATGTCTTTCAACCGAAAATTTCACGGAATGGAAAATAACATGGAAAATTGTATCTGACACTTAGATTCTATAACGAATCAAGAGTAACATTCTGATATAGAATTTCCCTGAATCGTTCATTTACGATATCGAATATGATTTCTCGCTAAGAATTCGTATATAGTAAAAAACACCGATTTTATCAATGTCTATGTCTTTCAATCGAAAATTTCACGGAATGGAAAAACCACATGGAAAATTGTATTTGACACTTAGATTCAATGAAAAATCAAGAGTTACATTCTGATATAGAATTTCCCTAAATCGCTCATTTAAGATATCGAATATGATTTCTCGCTATGAATTCGTATATAGTAAGAAACACCGATTTTATCAATGTCTATGTCTTTCAACCGAAAATTTCACGGAATGGAAAATAACATGGAAAATTGTATTTGACACTTAGATTCTTTAAAAAATCGACAGTAAAATTCTGTTATATAATTTCCCTAAATCGCTCATTTAAGATATCGAATATGATTTCTCGCTATGAATTCGTATATAGTAAAAAACACCGATTTTATCAATGTCTATGTCTTTCAACCGAAAATTTCACGGAATGGAAAATAACATGGAAAATTGTATCTGACACTTAGATTCAATGAAAAATCAAGAGTTACATTCTGATATAGAATTTCCCTAAATCGCTCATTTAAGATATCGAATATGATTTCTCGCTATGAATTCGTATATAGTAAAAAACACCGATTTTATCAATGTCTATGTCTTTCAACCGAAAATTTCACGGAATGGAAAATAACATGGAAAATTGTATGCGACACTTAGATTCTATAAAGAATCAAAAGTAACATTTTGTTATAGAATTACCCTAAATCGTTCATTTAAGATATCGAATATGATTTCTTGGTAAGAATTCTTATATAGTAAAATACACCGATTTTATCAATGTCTATGTCTTTCAATCGAAAATTTCACGGAATGGAAAAACCACATGGAAAATTGTATCCGACACTTAGATTCTATGAAGAATTAAAAGTAAAATTGATTATACAATTTCCCTAAATCGCTCATTTAAGATATCGAATATGATTTCTCGCTATGAATTCGCAAATAGTTAAAAACACCGATTTTATCAATGTCTATGTATTTCAATCGAAAATTTCACGGAATGGAAAAACCACATGGAAAATTGTAGCTGACACTTAGATTCTAGAAAGAATCAAGAGTAACATACTGATATAGAATTTCCCTAAATCGTTCATTTAAGATATCGAATATGATTTCTCGCTAAGAATTCGTATATAGTAAGAAACACCGATTTTATCAATGTCTATGTCTTTCAACCGAAAATTTCACGGAATGGAAAATAACATGGAAAATTGTATCTGACACTTAGATTTTATATAGAATCAAGAGTAGTATTCTGATATAGAATTTCCCTAAATCGTTCATCTAAGATATCGAATATGATTTCTCGCTATGAATTCGTATATAGTAAAAAACACCGATTTTATCAATGTCTATGTCTTTCAATCGAAAATTTTACGGAATTAAAAAACCACATGGAAAATTGTATCCGACACTTAGATTCTATGAAAAATTCAAAGTAAAATTCTGTTATATAATTTCCCTAAATCGCTCATTTAAGTTATCGAATATGATTTCTCGCTATGAATTCGCATATAGTTAAAAACACCGATTTTATCAATGTCTATGTGTTTCAATCGAAAATTCCACGGAATGGAAAAACCACATGGAAAATTGTATATGACACTTAGATTCTATAAAGAATCAAGAGTAACATTCTGATATAGAATTTCCCTAAATCGTTCACTTAAGTTATCGAATATGATATCTCGCTATGAATTCGCATATAGTTAAAAACACCGATTTTATCAATGTCTATGTCTTTCAACAGAAAATTTCACGGAATGGAAAAACCACATGGAAAATTGTATCTGACACTTAGATTTTATAAAGAATCAAGAGTATCATTCTGATATAGAATTTCCCTAAATCGCTCATTTAAGATATCGAATATGATATCTCGCTATGAATTCGTATATAGTAAAAAACACCGATTTTATCAATGTCTATGTCTTTCAACCGAAAATTTCACGGAATGGAAAATAACATGGAAAATTGTATCTGTTACTTAGATTCTATGAAGAATTCAAAGTAAAATTCTGTTATATAATTTCCCTAAATCGCTCATTTAAGTTATCGAATATGATTTCTCGCTATGAATTCGCATATAGTTAAAAACACCGATTTTATCAATGTCTATGTGTTTCAATCGAAAATTCCACGGAATGGAAAAACCACATGGAAAATTGTATCTGACACTTAGATTCTATAAAGAATCAAGAGTAACATTCTGATATAGAATTTCCCTAAATCGTTCATTTAAGTTATCGAATATGATATCTCGCTATGAATTCGCATATAGTTAAAAACACCGATTTTATCAATGTCTATGTCTTTCAACAGAAAATTTCACGGAATGGAAAAACCACATGGAAAATTGTATCTGACACTTAGATTTTATAAAGAATCAAGAGTATCATTCTGATATAGAATTTCCCTAAATCGTTCATTTAAGTTATCGAATATGATATCTCGCTATGAATTCGTATATAGTAAAAAACACCGATTTTATCAATGTCTATGTCTTTCAACCGAAAATTTCACGGAATGGAAAATAACATGGAAAATTGTATCTGACACTTAGATTCTATAAAGAATCAAGAGTAACATTCTGATATAGAATTTCCCTAAATCGTTCATCTAAGATATCGAATATGATTTCTCGCTATGAATTCGTATATAGTAAAAAACACCGATTTTATCAATGTCTATGTCTTTCAATCGAAAATTTTACGGAATTAAAAAACCACATGGAAAATTGTATCTGACACTTAGATTCTATGAAAAATTCAAAGTAAAATTCTGTTATATAATTTCCCTAAATCGCTCATTTAAGTTATCGAATATGATTTCTCGCTATGAATTCGCATATAGTTAAAAACACCGATTTTATCAATGTCTATGTGTTTCAATCGAAAATTCCACGGAATGGAAAAACCACATGCAAAATTGTATCTGACACTTAGATTCTATAAAGAATCAAGAGTAACATTCTGATATAGAATTTCCCTAAATCGTTCATTTAAGTTATCGAATATGATATCTCGCTATGAATTCGCATATAGTTAAAAACACCGATTTTATCAATGTCTATGTCTTTCAACAGAAAATTTCACGGAATGGAAAAACCACATGGAAAATTGTATCTGACACTTAGATTTTATAAAGAATCAAGAGTATCATTCTGATATAGAACTTCCCTAAATCGTTCATTTAAGTTATCGAATATGATATCTCGCTATGAATTCGTATATAGTAAAAAACACCGATTTTATCAATGTCTATGTCTTTCAACCGAAAATTTCACGGAATGGAAAATAACATGGAAAATTGTATCTGTTACTTAGATTCTATGAAGAATTCAAAGTAAAATTCTGTTATATAATTTCCCTAAATCGCTCATTTAAGTTATCGAATATGATTTCTCGCTATGAATTCGCATATAGTTAAAAACACCGATTTTATCAATGTCTATGTGTTTCAATCGAAAATTCCACGGAATGGAAAAACCACATGGAAAATTGTATATGACACTTAGATATTATAAAGAATCAAGAGTAACATTCTGATATAGAATTTCCCTAAATCGTTCATTTAAGTTATCGAATATGATATCTCGCTATGAATTCGCATATAGTTAAAAACACCGATTTTATCAATGTCTATGTCTTTCAACAGAAAATTTCACGGAATGGAAAAACCACATGGAAAATTGTATCTGACACTTAGATTTTATAAAGAATCAAGAGTATCATTCTGATATAGAATTTCCCTAAATCGCTCATTTAAGATATCGAATATGATATCTCGCTATGAATTCGTATATAGTAAAAAACACCGATTTTATCAATGTCTATGTCTTTCAACCGAAAATTTCACGGAATGGAAAATAACATGGAAAATTGTATCTGACACTTAGATTCTATGAAGAATTCAAAGTAAAATTCTGTTATATAATTTCCCTAAATCGCTCATTTAAGTTATCGAATATGATTTCTCGCTATGAATTCGCATATAGTTAAAAACACCGATTTTATCAATGTCTATGTGTTTCAATCGAAAATTCCACGGAATGGAAAAACCACATGGAAAATTGTATCTGACACTTAGATTCTATAAAGAATCAAGAGTAACATTCTGATATAGAATTTCCCTAAATCGTTCATTTAAGTTATCGAATATGATATCTCGCTATGAATTCGCATATAGTTAAAAACACCGATTTTATCAATGTCTATGTCTTTCAACAGAAAATTTCACGGAATGGAAAAACCACATGGAAAATTGTATCTGACACTTAGATTTTATAAAGAATCAAGAGTATCATTCTGATATAGAACTTCCCTAAATCGTTCATTTAAGTTATCGAATATGATATCTCGCTATGAATTCGTATATAGTAAAAAACACCGATTTTATCAATGTCTATGTCTTTCAACCGAAAATTTCACGGAATGGAAAATAACATGGAAAATTGTATCTGTTACTTAGATTCTATGAAGAATTCAAAGTAAAATTCTGTTATATAATTTCCCTAAATCGCTCATTTAAGTTATCGAATATGATTTCTCGCTATGAATTCGCATATAGTTAAAAACACCGATTTTATCAATGTCTATGTGTTTCAATCGAAAATTCCACGGAATGGAAAAACCACATGGAAAATGGTATATGACACTTAGATATTATAAAGAATCAAGAGTAACATTCTGATATAGAATTTCCCTAAATCGTTCATTTAAGTTATCGAATATGATATCTCGCTATGAATTCGCATATAGTTAAAAACACCGATTTTATCAATGTCTATGTCTTTCAACAGAAAATTTCACGGAATGGAAAAACCACATGGAAAATTGTATCTGACACTTAGATTTTATAAAGAATCAAGAGTATCATTCTGATATAGAATTTCCCTAAATCGCTCATTTAAGATATCGAATATGATATCTCGCTATGAATTCGTATATAGTAAAAAACACCGATTTTATCAATGTCTATGTCTTTCAACCGAAAATTTCACGGAATGGAAAATAACATGGAAAATTGTATCTGTTACTTAGATTCTATGAAGAATTCAAAGTAAAATTCTGTTATATAATTTCCCTAAATCGCTCATTTAAGTTATCGAATATGATTTCTCGCTATGAATTCGCATATAGTTAAAAACACCGATTTTATCAATGTCTATGTGTTTCAATCGAAAATTCCACGGAATGGAAAAACCACATGGAAAATTGTATCTGACACTTAGATTCTATAAAGAATCAAGAGTAACATTCTGATATAGAATTTCCCTAAATCGTTCATTTAAGTTATCGAATATGATATCTCGCTATGAATTCGCATATAGTTAAAAACACCGATTTTATCAATGTCTATGTCTTTCAACAGAAAATTTCACGGAATGGAAAAACCACATGGAAAATTGTATCTGACACTTGGATTTTATTAAGAATCAAGAGTATCATTCTGATATAGAATTTCCCTAAATCGTTCATTTAAGTTATCGAATATGATATCTCGCTATGAATTCGTATATAGTAAAAAACACCGATTTTATCAATGTCTATGTCTTTCAACCGAAAATTTCACGGAATGGAAAATAACATGGAAAATTGTATCTGTTACTTAGATTCTATGAAGAAATCAAAGTAAAATTCTGTTATATAATTTCCCTAAATCGCTCATTTAAGTTATCGAATATGATTTCTCGCTATGAATTCGCATATAGTTAAAAACACCGATTTTATCAATGTCTATGTGTTTCAATCGAAAATTCCACGGAATGGAAAAACCACATGGAAAATTGTATATGACACTTAGATATTATAAAGAATCAAGAGTAACATTCTGATATAGAATTTCCCTAAATCGTTCATTTAAGTTATCGAATATGATATCTCGCTATGAATTCGCATATAGTTAAAAACACCGATTTTATCAATGTCTATGTCTTTCAACAGAAAATTTCACGGAATGGAAAAACCACATGGAAAATTGTATCTGACACTTAGATTTTATAAAGAATCAAGAGTATCATTCTGATATAGAATTTCCCTAAATCGCTCATTTAAGATATCGAATATGATATCTCGCTATGAATTCGTATATAGTAAAAAACACCGATTTTATCAATGTCTATGTCTTTCAACCGAAAATTTCACGGAATGGAAAATAACATGGAAAATTGTATCTGACACTTAGATTCTATGAAGAATTCAAAGTAAAATTCTGTTATATAATTTCCCTAAATCGCTCATTTAAGTTATCGAATATGATTTCTCGCTATGAATTCGCATATAGTTAAAAACACCGATTTTATCAATGTCTATGTGTTTCAATCGAAAATTCCACGGAATGGAAAAACCACATGGAAAATTGTATCTGACACTTAGATTCTATAAAGAATCAAGAGTAACATTCTGATATAGAATTTCCCTAAATCGTTCATTTAAGTTATCGAATATGATATCTCGCTATGAATTCGCATATAGTTAAAAACACCGATTTTATCAATGTCTATGTCTTTCAACAGAAAATTTCACGGAATGGAAAAACCACATGGAAAATTGTATCTGACACTTAGATTTTATAAAGAATCAAGAGTATCATTCTGATATAGAACTTCCCTAAATCGTTCATTTAAGTTATCGAATATGATATCTCGCTATGAATTCGTATATAGTAAAAAACACCGATTTTATCAATGTCTATGTCTTTCAACCGAAAATTTCACGGAATGGAAAATAACATGGAAAATTGTATCTGTTACTTAGATTCTATGAAGAATTCAAAGTAAAATTCTGTTATATAATTTCCCTAAATCGCTCATTTAAGTTATCGAATATGATTTCTCGCTATGAATTCGCATATAGTTAAAAACACCGATTTTATCAATGTCTATGTGTTTCAATCGAAAATTCCACGGAATGGAAAAACCACATGGAAAATTGTATATGACACTTAGATATTATAAAGAATCAAGAGTAACATTCTGATATAGAATTTCCCTAAATCGTTCATTTAAGTTATCGAATATGATATCTCGCTATGAATTCGCATATAGTTAAAAACACCGATTTTATCAATGTCTATGTCTTTCAACAGAAAATTTCACGGAATGGAAAAACCACATGGAAAATTGTATCTGACACTTAGATTTTATAAAGAATCAAGAGTATCATTCTGATATAGAATTTCCCTAAATCGCTCATTTAAGATATCGAATATGATATCTCGCTATGAATTCGTATATAGTAAAAAACACCGATTTTATCAATGTCTATGTCTTTCAACCGAAAATTTCACGGAATGGAAAATAACATGGAAAATTGTATCTGTTACTTAGATTCTATGAAGAATTCAAAGTAAAATTCTGTTATATAATTTCCCTAAATCGCTCATTTAAGTTATCGAATATGATTTCTCGCTATGAATTCGCATATAGTTAAAAACACCGATTTTATCAATGTCTATGTGTTTCAATCGAAAATTCCACGGAATGGAAAAACCACATGGAAAATTGTATCTGACACTTAGATTCTATAAAGAATCAAGAGTAACATTCTGATATAGAATTTCCCTAAATCGTTCATTTAAGTTATCGAATATGATATCTCGCTATGAATTCGCATATAGTTAAAAACACCGATTTTATCAATGTCTATGTCTTTCAACAGAAAATTTCACGGAATGGAAAAACCACATGGAAAATTGTATCTGACACTTGGATTTTATAAAAAATCAAGAGTATCATTCTGATATAGAATTTCCCTAAATCGTTCATTTAAGTTATCGAATATGATATCTCGCTATGAATTCGTATATAGTAAAAAACACCGATTTTATCAATGTCTATGTCTTTCAACCGAAAATTTCACGGAATGGAAAATAACATGGAAAATTGTATCTGTTACTTAGATTCTATGAAGAATTCAAAGTAAAATTCTGTTATATAATTTCCCTAAATCGCTCATTTAAGTTATCGAATATGATTTCTCGCTATGAATTCGCATATAGTTAAAAACACCGATTTTATCAATGTCTATGTGTTTCAATCGAAAATTCCACGGAATGGAAAAACCACATGGAAAATTGTATATGACACTTAGATATTATAAAGAATCAAGAGTAACATTCTGATATAGAATTTCCCTAAATCGTTCATTTAAGTTATCGAATATGATATCTCGCTATGAATTCGCATATAGTTAAAAACACCGATTTTATCAATGTCTATGTCTTTCAACAGAAAATTTCACGGAATGGAAAATAACATGGAAAATTGTATCTGTTACTTAGATTCTATGAAGAATTCAAAGTAAAATTCTGTTATATAATTTCCCTAAATCGCTCATTTAAGTTATCGAATATGATTTCTCGCTATGAATTCGCATATAGTTAAAAACACCGATTTTATCAATGTCTATGTCTTTCAACAGAAAATTTCACGGAATGGAAAAACCACATGGAAAATTGTATTTGACACTTAGATTCAATGAAAAATCAAGAGTTACATTCTGATATAGAATTTCCCTAAATCGCTCATTTAAGATATCGAATATGATTTCTCGCTATGAATTCGTATATAGTAAGAAACACCGATTTTATCAATGTCTATGTCTTTCAACCGAAAATTTCACGGAATGGAAAATAACATGGAAAATTGTATCTGACACTTAGATTCTTTAAAAAATCGACAGTAAAATTCTGTTATATAATTTCCCTAAATCGCTCATTTAAGATATCGAATATGATTTCTCGCTATGAATTCGTATATAGTAAAAAACACCGATTTTATCAATGTCTATGTCTTTCAACCGAAAATTTCACGGAATGGAAAATAACATGGAAAATTGTATCTGACACTTAGATTCAATGAAAAATCAAGAGTTACATTCTGATATAGAATTTCCCTAAATCGCTCATTTAAGATATCGAATATGATTTCTCGCTATGAATTCGTATATAGTAAAAAACACCGATTTTATCAATGTCTATGTCTTTCAACCGAAAATTTCACGGAATGGAAAATAACATGGAAAATTGTATGCGACACTTAGATTCTATAAAGAATCAAAAGTAACATTCTGTTATAGAATTACCCTAAATCGTTCATTTAAGATATCGAATATGATTTCTTGGTAAGAATTCTTATATAGTAAAATACACCGATTTTATCAATGTCTATGTCTTTCAATCGAAAATTTCACGGAATGGAAAAACCACATGGAAAATTGTATCCGACACTTAGATTCTATGAAGAATTAAAAGTAAAATTGATTATACAATTTCCCTAAATCGCTCATTTAAGATATCGAATATGATTTCTCGCTATGAATTCGCAAATAGTTAAAAACACCGATTTTATCAATGTCTATGTATTTCAATCGAAAATTTCACGGAATGGAAAAACCACATGGAAAATTGTAGCTGACACTTAGATTCTAGAAAGAATCAAGAGTAACATACTGATATAGAATTTCCCTAAATCGTTCATTTAAGATATCGAATATGATTTCTCGCTAAGAATTCGTATATAGTAAGAAACACCGATTTTATCAATGTCTATGTCTTTCAACCGAAAATTTCACGGAATGGAAAATAACATGGAAAATTGTATCTGACACTTAGATTTTATAAAGAATCAAGAGTAGTATTCTGATATAGAATTTCCCTAAATCGTTCATCTAAGATATCGAATATGATTTCTCGCTATGAATTCGTATATAGTAAAAAACACCGATTTTATCAATGTCTATGTCTTTCAATCGAAAATTTTACGGAATTAAAAAACCACATGGAAAATTGTATCCGACACTTAGATTCTATGAAAAATTCAAAGTAAAATTCTGTTATATAATTTCCCTAAATCGCTCATTTAAGTTATCGAATATGATTTCTCGCTATGAATTCGCATATAGTTAAAAACACCGATTTTATCAATGTCTATGTGTTTCAATCGAAAATTCCACGGAATGGAAAAACCACATGGAAAATTGTATATGACACTTAGATTCTATAAAGAATCAAGAGTAACATTCTGATATAGAATTTCCCTAAATCGTTCACTTAAGTTATCGAATATGATATCTCGCTATGAATTCGCATATAGTTAAAAACACCGATTTTATCAATGTCTATGTCTTTCAACAGAAAATTTCACGGAATGGAAAAACCACATGGAAAATTGTATCTGACACTTAGATTTTATAAAGAATCAAGAGTATCATTCTGATATAGAATTTCCCTAAATCGCTCATTTAAGATATCGAATATGATATCTCGCTATGAATTCGTATATAGTAAAAAACACCGATTTTATCAATGTCTATGTCTTTCAACCGAAAATTTCACGGAATGGAAAATAACATGGAAAATTGTATCTGTTACTTAGATTCTATGAAGAATTCAAAGTAAAATTCTGTTATATAATTTCCCTAAATCGCTCATTTAAGTTATCGAATATGATTTCTCGCTATGAATTCGCATATAGTTAAAAACACCGATTTTATCAATGTCTATGTGTTTCAATCGAAAATTCCACGGAATGGAAAAACCACATGGAAAATTGTATCTGACACTTAGATTCTATAAAGAATCAAGAGTAACATTCTGATATAGAATTTCCCTAAATCGTTCATTTAAGTTATCGAATATGATATCTCGCTATGAATTCGCATATAGTTAAAAACACCGATTTTATCAATGTCTATGTCTTTCAACAGAAAATTTCACGGAATGGAAAAACCACATGGAAAATTGTATCTGACACTTAGATTTTATAAAGAATCAAGAGTATCATTCTGATATAGAATTTCCCTAAATCGATCATTAAAGTTATCGAATATGATATCTCGCTATGAATTCGTATATAGTAAAAAACACCGATTTTATCAATGTCTATGTCTTTCAACCGAAAATTTCACGGAATGGAAAATAACATGGAAAATTGTATCTGACACTTAGATTCTATAAAGAATCAAGAGTAACATTCTGATATAGAATTTCCCTAAATCGTTCATCTAAGATATCGAATATGATTTCTCGCTATGAATTCGTATATAGTAAAAAACACCGATTTTATCAATGTCTATGTCTTTCAATCGAAAATTTTACGGAATTAAAAAACCACATGGAAAATTGTATCTGACACTTAGATTCTATGAAAAATTCAAAGTAAAATTCTGTTATATAATTTCCCTAAATCGCTCATTTAAGTTATCGAATATGATTTCTCGCTATGAATTCGCATATAGTTAAAAACACCGATTTTATCAATGTCTATGTGTTTCAATCGAAAATTCCACGGAATGGAAAAACCACATGCAAAATTGTATCTGACACTTAGATTCTATAAAGAATCAAGAGTAACATTCTGATATAGAATTTCCCTAAATCGTTCATTTAAGTTATCGAATATGATATCTCGCTATGAATTCGCATATAGTTAAAAACACCGATTTTATCAATGTCTATGTCTTTCAACAGAAAATTTCACGGAATGGAAAAACCACATGGAAAATTGTATCTGACACTTAGATTTTATAAAGAATCAAGAGTATCATTCTGATATAGAATTTCCCTAAATCGCTCATTTAAGATATCGAATATGATATCTCGCTATGAATTCGTATATAGTAAAAAACACCGATTTTATCAATGTCTATGTCTTTCAACCGAAAATTTCACGGAATGGAAAATAACATGGAAAATTGTATCTGACACTTAGATTCTATGAAGAATTCAAAGTAAAATTCTGTTATATAATTTCCCTAAATCGCTCATTTAAGTTATCGAATATGATTTCTCGCTATGAATTCGCATATAGTTAAAAACACCGATTTTATCAATGTCTATGTGTTTCAATCGAAAATTCCACGGAATGGAAAAACCACATGGAAAATTGTATCTGACACTTAGATTCTATAAAGAATCAAGAGTAACATTCTGATATAGAATTTCCCTAAATCGTTCATTTAAGTTATCGAATATGATATCTCGCTATGAATTCGCATATAGTTAAAAACACCGATTTTATCAATGTCTATGTCTTTCAACAGAAAATTTCACGGAATGGAAAAACCACATGGAAAATTGTATCTGACACTTAGATTTTATAAAGAATCAAGAGTATCATTCTGATATAGAACTTCCCTAAATCGTTCATTTAAGTTATCGAATATGATATCTCGCTATGAATTCGTATATAGTAAAAAACACCGATTTTATCAATGTCTATGTCTTTCAACCGAAAATTTCACGGAATGGAAAATAACATGGAAAATTGTATCTGTTACATAGATTCTATGAAGAATTCAAAGTAAAATTCTGTTATATAATTTCCCTAAATCGCTCATTTAAGTTATCGAATATGATTTCTCGCTATGAATTCGCATATAGTTAAAAACACCGATTTTATCAATGTCTATGTGTTTCAATCGAAAATTCCACGGAATGGAAAAACCACATGGAAAATTGTATATGACACTTAGATATTATAAAGAATCAAGAGTAACATTCTGATATAGAATTTCCCTAAATCGGTTATTTAAGTTATCGAATATGATATCTCGCTATGAATTCGCATATAGTTAAAAACACCGATTTTATCAATGTCTATGTCTTTCAACAGAAAATTTCACGGAATGGAAAAACCACATGGAAAATTGTATCTGACACTTAGATTTTATAAAGAATCAAGAGTATCATTCTGATATAGAATTTCCCTAAATCGCTCATTTAAGATATCGAATATGATATCTCGCTATGAATTCGTATATAGTAAAAAACACCGATTTTATCAATGTCTATGTCTTTCAACCGAAAATTTCACGGAATGGAAAATAACATGGAAAATTGTATCTGACACTTAGATTCTATGAAGAATTCAAAGTAAAATTCTGTTATATAATTTCCCTAAATCGCTCATTTAAGTTATCGAATATGATTTCTCGCTATGAATTCGCATATAGTTAAAAACACCGATTTTATCAATGTCTATGTGTTTCAATCGAAAATTCCACGGAATGGAAAAACCACATGGAAAATTGTATCTGACACTTAGATTCTATAAAGAATCAAGAGTAACATTCTGATATAGAATTTCCCTAAATCGTTCATTTAAGTTATCGAATATGATATCTCGCTATGAATTCGCATATAGTTAAAAACACCGATTTTATCAATGTCTATGTCTTTCAACAGAAAATTTCACGGAATGGAAAAACCACATGGAAAATTGTATCTGACACTTGGATTTTATAAAGAATCAAGAGTATCATTCTGATATAGAATTTCCCTAAATCGTTCATTTAAGTTATCGAATATGATATCTCGCTATGAATTCGTATATAGTAAAAAACACCGATTTTATCAATGTCTATGTCTTTCAACCGAAAATTTCACGGAATGGAAAATAACATGGAAAATTGTATCTGTTACTTAGATTCTATGAAGAATTCAAAGTAAAATTCTGTTATATAATTTCCCTAAATCGCTCATTTAAGTTATCGAATATGATTTCTCGCTATGAATTCGCATATAGTTAAAAACACCGATTTTATCAATGTCTATGTGTTTCAATCGAAAATTCCACGGAATGGAAAAACCACATGGAAAATTGTATATGACACTTAGATATTATAAAGAATCAAGAGTAACATTCTGATATAGAATTTCCCTAAATCGTTCATTTAAGTTATCGAATATGATATCTCGCTATGAATTCGCATATAGTTAAAAACACCGATTTTATCAATGTCTATGTCTTTCAACAGAAAATTTCACGGAATGGAAAATAACATGGAAAATTGTATCTGTTACTTAGATTCTATGAAGAATTCAAAGTAAAATTCTGTTATATAATTTCCCTAAATCGCTCATTTAAGTTATCGAATATGATTTCTCGCTATGAATTCGCATATAGTTAAAAACACCGATTTTATCAATGTCTATGTCTTTCAACAGAAAATTTCACGGAATGGAAAAACCACATGGAAAATTGTATATGACACTTAGATATTATAAAGAATCAAGAGTATCATTCTGATATAGAATTTCCCTAAATCGCTCATTTAAGATATCGAATATGATATCTCGCTATGAATTCGTATATAGTAAAAAACACCGATTTTATCAATGTCTATGTCTTTCAACCGAAAATTTCACGGAATGGAAAATAACATGGAAAATTGTATCTGACACTTAGATTCTATGAAGAATTCAAAGTAAAATTCTGTTATATAATGTCCCTAAATCGCTCATTTAAGTTATCGAATATGATTTCTCGCTATGAATTCGCATATAGTTAAAAACACCGATTTTATCAATGTCTATGTGTTTCAATCGAAAATTCCACGGAATGGAAAAACCACATGGAAAATTGTATCTGACACTTAGATTCTATAAAGAATCAAGAGTAATATTCTGATATAGAATTTCCCTAAATCGTTCATTTAAGTTATCGAATATGATATCTCGCTATGAATTCGCATATAGTTAAAAACACCGATTTTATCAATGTCTATGTCTTTCAACAGAAAATTTCACGGAATGGAAAAACCACATGGAAAATTGTATCTGACACTTGGATTTTATAAAGAATCAAGAGTATCATTCTGATATAGAATTTCCCTAAATCGTTCATTTAAGTTATCGAATATGATATCTCGCTATGAATTCGTATATAGTAAAAAACACCGATTTTATCAATGTCTATGTCTTTCAACCGAAAATTTCACGGAATGGAAAATAACATGGAAAATTGTATCTGACACTTAGATTCTATAAAGAATCAAGAGTAACATTCTGATATAGAATTTCCCTAAATCGTTCATCTAAGATATCGAATATGATTTCTCGCTATGAATTCGTATATAGTAAAAAACACCGATTTTATCAATGTCTATGTCTTTCAATCGAAAATTTCACGAAATGGAAGAACCACATGGAAAAATGTATTTGACGCTTAGATTCTATAATAAACCAAGAGTAAAATTCTGTTATATAATTTTCTCAAATCGCTCATTTAAGATATCGAATATGATTTCTCGCTATGAATTCGTATATAGTAAAAAACACCGATTTTATCAATGTCTATGTTTTTCAATCGAAAATTCCACGGAATGGAAAAACCACATGGAAAATTGTATCTAACGCTTAGATTCTATAAAGAACCAAGAGTAAAATTCTGTTATATAATTTCCCTAAATCGCTCATTTAAGATATCGAATATGATTTCTCGCTATGAATTCGTATATAGTAAAAAACACCGAATTTATCAATGTCTATGTCTTTCAATCGAAAATTTCACGGAATGGAAAAACCACATGGAAAATTGTATCTGACACTTAGATTCCATGAAGAATTAAGAGTAACATTCTGATATAGAATTTCCCTTAATCGCTCATTTAAGATACCGAATATGATATCTCGCAATGAATTCGCATATAGTAAAAAACACCGATTTTATCAATGTCTATGTCTTTCAATCGAAAATTTCACGGAATGGAAAAACCACATGGAAAATTGTAGCTGACGCTTAGATTCTATAAAGAACCAAGAGTAAAGTTCTGTTATATAATTTCCCTAAATCGCTCATTTAAGATATCGAATATGATTTCTCGCTATGAATTCGTATATAGTAAGAAACACCGATTTTACCAATGTCTATGTCTTTCAACCGAAAATTTCACGGAATGGAAAATAACATGGAAAATTGTATCTGACACTTAGATTCTATAAAGAATCAAGAGTAACATTCTGATATAGAATTTCCCTAAATCGTTCATCTAAGATATCGAATATGATTTCTCGCTATGAATTCGTATATAGTAAAAAACACCGATTTTATCAATGTCTATGTCTTTCAATCGAAAATTTCACGGAATGGAAGAACCACATGGAAAAATGTATTTGACGCTTAGATTCTATAATAAACCAAGAGTAAAATTCTGTTATATAATTTTCTCAAATCGCTCATTTAAGATATCGAATATGATTTCTCGCTATGAATTCGTATATAGTAAAAAACACCGATTTTATCAATGTCTATGTTTTTCAATCGAAAATTCCACGGAATGGAAAAACCACATGGAAAATTGTATCTAACGCTTAGATTCTATAAAGAACCAAGAGTAAAATTCTGTTATATAATTTCCCTAAATCGCTCATTTAAGATATCGAATATGATTTCTCGCTATGAATTCGTATATAGTAAAAAACACCGAATTTATCAATGTCTATGTCTTTCAATCGAAAATTTCACGGAATGGAAAAACCACATGGAAAATTGTATCTGACACTTAGATTCCATGAAGAATTAAGAGTAACATTCTGATATAGAATTTCCCTTAATCGCTCATTTAAGATACCGAATATGATATCTCGCAATGAATTCGTATATAGTAAAAAACACCGATTTTATCAATGTCTATGTGTTTCAATCGAAAATTCCACGGAATGGAAAAACCACATGGAAAATTGTATCTGACGCTTAGATTCTATAAAGAACCAAGAGTAAAGTTCTGTTATATAATTTCCCTAAATCGCTCATTTAAGATATCGAATATGATTTCTCGCTATGAATTCGTATATAGTAAGAAACACCGATTTTACCAATGTCTATGTCTTTCAACCGAAAATTTCACGGAATGGAAAATAACATGGAAAATTGTATCTGACACTTAGATTCTATAAAGAATCAAGAGTAACATTCTGATATAGAATTTCCCTAAATCGTTCATCTAAGATATCGAATATGATTTCTCGCTATGAATTCGTATATAGTAAAAAACACCGATTTTATCAATGTCTATGTCTTTCAATCGAAAATTTCACGAAATGGAAGAACCACATGGAAAAATGTATTTGACGCTTAGATTCTATAATAAACCAAGAGTAAAATTCTGTTATATAATTTTCTCAAATCGCTCATTTAAGATATCGAATATGATTTCTCGCTATGAATTCGTATATAGTAAAAAACACCGATTTTATCAATGTCTATGTTTTTCAATCGAAAATTCCACGGAATGGAAAAACCACATGGAAAATTGTATCTAACGCTTAGATTCTATAAAGAACCAAGAGTAAAATTCTGTTATATAATTTCCCTAAATCGCTCATTTAAGATATCGAATATGATTTCTCGCTATGAATTCGTATATAGTAAAAAACACCGAATTTATCAATGTCTATGTCTTTCAATCGAAAATTTCACGGAATGGAAAAACCACATGGAAAATTGTATCTGACACTTAGATTCCATGAAGAATTAAGAGTAACATTCTGATATAGAATTTCCCTTAATCGCTCATTTAAGATACCGAATATGATATCTCGCAATGAATTCGCATATAGTAAAAAACACCGATTTTATCAATGTCTATGTGTTTCAATCGAAAATTCCACGGAATGGAAAAACCACATGGAAAATTGTATCTGACGCTTAGATTCTATAAAGAACCAAGAGTAAAGTTCTGTTATATAATTTCCCTAAATCTCTCATTTAAGATATCGAATATGATTTCTCGCTATGAATTCGTATATAGTAAGAAACACCGATTTTACCAATGTCTATGTCTTTCAACCGAAAATTTCACGGAATGGAAAATAACATGGAAAATTGTATCTGACACTTAGATTCTATAAAGAATCAAGAGTAACATTCTGATATAGAATTTCCCTAAATCGTTCATCTAAGATATCGAATATGATTTCTCGCTATGAATTCGTATATAGTAAAAAACACCGATTTTATCAATGTCTATGTCTTTCAATCGAAAATTTCACGAAATGGAAGAACCACATGGAAAAATGTATTTGACGCTTAGATTCTATAATAAACCAAGAGTAAAATTCTGTTATATAATTTTCTCAAATCGCTCATTTAAGATATCGAATATGATTTCTCGCTATGAATTCGTATATAGTAAAAAACACCGATTTTATCAATGTCTATGTTTTTCAATCGAAAATTCCACGGAATGGAAAAACCACATGGAAAATTGTATCTAACGCTTAGATTCTATAAAGAACCAAGAGTAAAATTCTGTTATATAATTTCCCTAAATCGCTCATTTAAGATATCGAATATGATTTCTCGCTATGAATTCGTATATAGTAAAAAACACCGAATTTATCAATGTCTATGTCTTTCAATCGAAAATTTCACGGAATGGAAAAACCACATGGAAAATTGTATCTGACACTTAGATTCCATGAAGAATTAAGAGTAACATTCTGATATAGAATTTCCCTTAATCGCTCATTTAAGATACCGAATATGATATCTCGCAATGAATTCGCATATAGTAAAAAACACCGATTTTATCAATGTCTATGTCTTTCAATCGAAAATTTCACGGAATGGAAAAACCACATGGAAAATTGTAGCTGACACTTAGATTCTATAAAAAATTAAGAGTAACACTCTGATATAGAATTTCCCTTAATCGCTCATTTAAGATATCGAATATGATATCTCGCAATGAATTCGCATATAGTTAAAAACACCGATTTTATCAATGTCTATGTCTTTCAACCGAAAATTTCACGGAATGGAAAATAACATGGAAAATTGTATGTGACACTTAGATTCTATAAAGAATCAAGAGTAACATTCTGATATAGAATTTCCCTAAATCGTTCATCTAAGATATCGAATATGATTTCTCGCTATGAATTCGTATATAGTAAAAAACACCGATTTTATCAATGTCTATGTCTTTCAATCGAAAATTCCACGGAATGGAAAAACCACATGGAAAATTGTATCTGACACTTAGATTCTATGAAAAATTCAAAGTAAAATTCTGTTATATAATTTCCCTAAATCGCTCATTTAAGATATCGAATATGATTTCTCGCTATAAATTCGTATATAGTAAGAAACACCGATTTTATCAATGTCTATGTCTTTCAACCGAAATTTTCACGGAATGGAAAATAACATGGAAAATTGTATCTGACACTTAGATTCTATAAAGAATTAAGAGTAACATTCTGAAATAGAATTTCCCTAAATCGCTCATTTAAGATATCGAATATGATATCTCGCTATGAATTCGTATATAGTATAAAACACCGATTTTATCAATGTCTATGTCTTTCAATCGAAAATTTCACGGAATGGAAAAACCACATGGAAAATTGTATCTGACAATTAGTATCTTTAAAAAATTAAAAGTAAAATTCTGTTATATAATTTCCCTAAATCGCTCATTTAAGAATCGAATATGATTTCTCGCTATGAATTCGCATATAGTAAAAAACACCGATTTTATCAATGTCTATGTCTTTCAACAGAAAATTTCACGGAATGGAAAAACCACATGGAAAATTGTATCTGACACTTAGATTTTATAAAGAATCAATTGTAACATTCTGTTATAGAATTTCCCTAAATCGCTCATTTAAGATATCGAATATGATATCTCGCTATGAATTCGTATATAGTAAAAAACACCGATTTTATCAATGTCTATGTCTTTCAACCGAAAATTTCACGGAATGGAAAATAACATGGAAAATTGTATCTGACACTTAGATTCTATAAAGAATCAAGAGTAAAATTCTGATATAGAATTTCCCTAAATCGTTCATTTAAGATATCGAATATGATTTCTCGCTATGAATTCGTATATAGTAAAAAACACCGATTTTATCAATGTCTATGTCTTTCAATCGAAAATTCCACGGAATGGAAAAACCACATGGAAAATTGTATGTGACACTTAGATTCTATAAAGAATCAAGAGTAACATTCTGATATAGAATTTCCCTAAATCGTTCATCTAAGATATCGAATATGATTTCTCGCTATGAATTCGTATATAGTAAAAAACACCGATTTTATCAATGTCTATGTCTTTCAATCGAAAATTCCACGGAATGGAAAAACCACATGGAAAATTGTATCTGACACTTAGATTCTATGAAAAATTCAAAGTAAAATTCTGTTATATAATTTCCCTAAATCGCTCATTTAAGATATCGAATATGATTTCTCGCTATGAATTCGTATATAGTAAGAAACACCGATTTTATCAATGTCTATGTCTTTCAACCGAAATTTTCACGGAATGGAAAATAACATGGAAAATTGTATCTGACACTTAGATTCTATAAAGAATTAAGAGTAACATTCTGATATAGAATTTCCCTAAATCGCTCATTTAAGATATCGAATATGATATCTCGCTATGAATTCGTATATAGTATAAAACACCGATTTTATCAATGTCTATGTCATTCAATCGAAAATTTCACGGAATGGAAAAACCACATGGAAAATTGTATCTGACAATTAGTATCTTTAAAAAATTAAAAGTAAAATTCTGTTATATAATTTCCCTAAATCGCTCATTTAAGAATCGAATATGATTTCTCGCTATGAATTCGCATATAGTAAAAAACACCGATTTTATCAATGTCTATGTCTTTCAACAGAAAATTTCACGGAATGGAAAAACCACATGGAAAATTGTATCTGACACTTAGATTTTATAAAGAATCAATTGTAACATTCTGTTATAGAATTTCCCTAAATCGCTCATTTAAGATATCGAATATGATATCTCGCTATGAATTCGTATATAGTAAAAAACACCGATTTTATCAATGTCTATGTCTTTCAACCGAAAATTTCACGGAATGGAAAATAACATGGAAAATTGTATCTGAAACTTAGATTCTATAATGAATCAAGAGTAACATTCTGATATGGAATTTCCCTAAATCGTTCATTTAAGATATCGAATATGATTTCTCGCTATGAATTCGTATATAGTAAAAAACACCGATTTTATCAATGTCTATGTCTTTCAATCGAAAATTCCACGGAATGGAAAAACCACATGGAAAATTGTATCTGACACTTAGATTCTATGAAGAATTCAAAGTAAAATTCTGTTATATAATTTCCCTAAATCGCTCATTTAAGATATCGAATATGATTTCTCGCTATGAATTCGCATATAGTTAAAAACACCGATTTTATCAATGTCTATGTCTTTCAATCGAAAATTCCACGGAATGGAAAAACCACATGGAAAATTGTATCTGACACTTAGATTCTATGAAGAATTCAAAGTAAAATTCTGTTATATAATTTCCCTAAATCGCTCATTTAAGATATCGAATATGATTTCTCGCTATGAATTCGCATATAGTTAAAAACACCGATTTTATCAATGTCTATGTCTTTCAATCGAAAATTTCACCGAATGGAAAAACCACATGGAAAATTGTATCTGACAATTAGTATCTATAAAAAATTAAAAGTAAAATTCTGTTATATAATTTCCCTAAATCGCTCATTTAAGATATCGAATATGATTTCTCGCTATGAATTCGCATATAGTTAAAAACACCGATTTTATCAATGTCTATGTCTTTCAATCGAAAATTTCACCGAATGGAAAAACCACATGGAAAATTGTATCGGACAATTAGATTCTATAAAAAATTAAAAGTAAAATTCTGTTATATAATTTACCGAAATCGCTCATTTAAGATATCGAATATGATTTCTCGCTATGAATTCGTATATAGTAAGAAACACCGATTTTATCAATGTCTATGTCTTTCAACCGAAAATTTCACGGAATGGAAAATAACATGGAAAATTGTATCTGAAACTTAGATTCTATAATGAATCAAGAGTAACATTCTGATATGGAATTTCCCTAAATCGTTCATTTAAGATATCGAATATGATTTCTCGCTATGAATTCGTATATAGTAAGAAACACCGATTTTATCAATGTCTATGTCTTTCAACCGAAAATTTCACGGAATGGAAAATAACATGGAAAATTGTATCTGACACTTAGATTCTATGAAGAATCAAGAGTAAAATTCTGTTATATAATTTTCCTAAATCGCTCATTTAAGATATCGAATATGATTTCTCGCTATGAATTCGCATATAGTTAAAAACACCGATTTTATCAATGTCTATGTCTTTCAATCGAAAATTTCACGGAATGGAAAAACCACATGGAAAATTGTATCTGACAATTAGTATCTATAAAAAATTAAAAGTAAAATTTTGATATAGAATTTCCCTAAATCGCTCATTTAAGATATCGAATATGATATCTCGCTATGAATTCGTATATAGTAAAAAACACCGATTTTATCAATGTCTATGTCTTTCAACCGAAAATTTCACGGAATGGAAAATAACATGGAAAATTGTATCTGACACTTAGATTCTATAAAGAATCAAGAGTAACATTCTGATATAGAATTTCCCTAAATCGTTCATCTAAGATATCGAATATGATTTCTCGCTATGAATTCGTATATAGTAAAAAACACCGATTTTATCAATGTCTATGTCTTTCAATCGAAAATTCCACGGAATGGAAAAACCACATGGAAAATTGTATCTGACACTTAGATTTTATGAAGAATTCAAAGTAAAATTCTGTTATATAATTTCCCTAAATCGCTCATTTAAGATATCGAATATGATTTCTCGCTATGAATTCGCATATAGTTAAAAACACCGATTTTATCAATGTCTATGTCTTTCAATCGAAAATTTCACCGAATGGAAAAACCACATGGAAAATTGTATCTGACAATTAGATTCTATAAAAATTAAAAGTAAAATTCTGTTATATAATTTCCCAAAATCGCTCATTTAAGATATCGAATATGATTTCTCGCTATGAATTCGTATATAGTAAGAAACACCGATTTTATCAATGTCTATGTCTTTCAACCGAAAATTTCACGGAATGGAAAATAACATGGAAAATTGTATCGGACACTTAGATTCTATAAAGAATCAAGAGTAATATTCTGATATAGAATTTCCCTAAATCGTTCATTTAAGATATCGAATATGATTTCTCGCTAAGAATTCGTATATAGTAAGAAACACCGATTTTATCAATGTCTATGTCTTTCAACCGAAAATTTCACGGAATGGAAAATAACATGGAAAATTGTATGTGACACTTAGATTCTATAAAAAATCAAGAGTAACATTCTGATATAGAATTTCCCTAAATCGTTCATTTAAGATATCGAATATGATTTCTCGCTAAGAATTCGTATATAGTAAGAAACACCGATTTTATCAATGTCTATGTCTTTCAACCGAAAATTTCACGGAATGGAAAATAACATGGAAAATTGTATCTGACACTTAGATTCTTTAAAAAATCAAGCGTAACATTCTGATATAGAATTTCCCTAAATCGTTCATTTACGATATCGAATATGATTTCTCGCTAAGAATTCGTATATAGTAAAAAACACCGATTTTATCAATGTCTATGTCTTTCAATCAAAAATTTCACGGAATGGAAAATAACATGGAAAATTGTATGTAACACTTAGATTCTATAAAGAATCAAGAGTAACATTCTGATATAGAATTACCCTAAATCGCTCATTTAAGATATCGAATATGATTTCTCGCTATGAATTCGTATATAGTAAGAAACACCGATTTTATCAATATCTATGTCTTTCAACCGAAAATTTCACGGAATGGAAAATAACATGGAAAATTGTATCTGACACTTAGATTCTATAAAAATCAAGAGTAAAATTCTGTTATATAATTTCCCTAAATCGCTCATTTAAGATATCGAATATGATTTCTCGCTAAGAATTCGTATATAGTAAAAAACACCGATTTTATCAATGTCTATGTCTTTCAACCGAAAATTTCACGGAATGGAAAATAACATGGAAAATTGTATGTGACACTTAGATTCTATAAAGAATCAAGAGTAACATTCTGATATAGAATTTCCCTAAATCGTTCATTTAAGATATCGAATATGATTTCTCGCTAAGAATTCGTATATAGTAAGAAACACCGATTTTATCAATGTCTATGTCTTTCAACCGAAAATTTCACGGAATGGAAAATAACATGGAAAATTGTATGTGACACTTAGATTCTATAAAGAATCAAGAGTAACATTCTGATATAGAATTTCCCTAAATCGTTCATTTAAGATATCGAATATGATTTCTCGCTATGAATTCGTATATAGTAAAAAACACCGATTTTAACAAATGTCTATGTCTTTCAACCGAAAATTTCACGGAATGGAAAATAACATGGAAAATTGTATTTGACACTTAGATTCTATAGAGAATCAAGAGTAACATTCTGATATTGAATTTCCCTAAATCGTTCATTTACGATATCGAATATGATTTCTCGCTAAGAATTCGTATATAGTAAAAAACACCGATTTTATCAATGTCTATGTCTTTCAATCGAAAATTTCACGGAATGGAAAAACCACATGGAAAATTGTATCTGACACTTAGATTCAATGAAAAATCAAGAGTTACATTCTGATATAGAATTTCCCTAAATCGCTCATTTAAGATATCGAATATGATTTCTCGCTAAGAATTCGTATATAGTAAGAAACACCGATTTTATCAATGTCTATGTCTTTCAACCGAAAATTTCACGGAATGGAAAATAACATGGAAAATTGTATCTGACACTTAGATTCTATGAAGAATCAAGAGTAAAATTCTGTTATATAATTTTCCTAAATCGCTCATTTAAGATATCGAATATGATTTCTCGCTATGAATTCGCATATAGTTAAAAACACCGATTTTATCAATGTCTATGTCTTTCAACAGAAAATTTCACGGAATGAAAAAACCACATGGAAAATTGTATCTGACACTTAGATTTTATAAAGAATCAAGAGTAAAATTTTGATATAGAATTTCCCTAAATCGCTCATTTAAGATATCGAATATGATATCTCGCTATGAATTCGTATATAGTAAAAAACACCGATTTTATCAATGTCTATGTCTTTCAATCGAAAATTCCACGGAATGGAAAAACCACATGGAAAATTGTATCTGACACTTAGATTCTATGAAGAATTCAAAGTAAAATTCTGTTATATAATTTCCCTAAATCGCTAATTTAAGATATCGAATATGATTTCTCGCTATGAATTCGCATATAGTTAAAAACACCGATTTTATCAATGTCTATGTCTTTCAATCGAAAATTTCACCGAATGGAAAAACCACATGGAAAATTGTATCTGACAATTAGATTCTATAAAAATTAAAAGTAAAATTCTGTTATATAATTTCCCAAAATCGCTCATTTAAGATATCGAATATGATTTCTCGCTATGAATTCGTATATAGTAAGAAACACCGATTTTATCAATGTCTATGTCTTTCAACCGAAAATTTCACGGAATGGAAAATAACATGGAAAATTGTATCGGACACTTAGATTCTATAAAGAATCAAGAGTAATATTCTGATATAGAATTTCCCTAAATCGTTCATTTAAGATATCGAATATGATTTCTCGCTAAGAATTCGTATATAGTAAGAAACACCGATTTTATCAATGTCTATGTCTTTCAACCGAAAATTTCACGGAATGGAAAATAACATGGAAAATTGTATGTGACACTTAGATTCTATAAAAAATCAAGAGTAACATTCTGATATAGAATTTCCCTAAATCGTTCATTTAAGATATCGAATATGATTTCTCGCTAAGAATTCGTATATAGTAAGAAACACCGATTTTATCAATGTCTATGTCTTTCAACCGAAAATTTCACGGAATGGAAAATAACATGGAAAATTGTATCTGACACTTAGATTCTATGAAGAATCAAGAGTAAAATTCTGTTATATAATTTTCCTAAATCGCTCATTTAAGATATCGAATATGATTTCTCGCTATGAATTCGCATATAGTTAAAAACACCGATTTTATCAATGTCTATGTCTTTCAATCGAAAATTTCACGGAATGGAAAAACCACATGGAAAATTGTATCTGACAATTAGTATCTATAAAAAATTAAAAGTAAAATTCTGTTTGATAATTTCCCTAAATCGCTCATTTAAGAATCGAATATGATTTCTCGCTATGAATTCGCATATAGTAAAAAACACCGATTTTATCAATGTCTATGTCTTTCAACAGAAAATTTCACGGAATGAAAAAACCACATGGAAAATTGTATCTGACACTTAGATTTTATAAAGAATCAAGAGTAAAATTTTGATATAGAATTTCCCTAAATCGCTCATTTAAGATATCGAATATGATATCTCGCTATGAATTCGTATATAGTAAAAAACACCGATTTTATCAATGTCTATGTCTTTCAATCGAAAATTCCACGGAATGGAAAAACCACATGGAAAATTGTATCTGACACTTAGATTCTATGAAGAATTCAAAGTAAAATTCTGTTATATAATTTCCCTAAATCGCTAATTTAAGATATCGAATATGATTTCTCGCTATGAATTCGCATATAGTTAAAAACACCGATTTTATCAATGTCTATGTCTTTCAATCGAAAATTTCACCGAATGGAAAAACCACATGGAAAATTGTATCTGACAATTAGATTCTATAAAAATTAAAAGTAAAATTCTGTTATATAATTTCCCAAAATCGCTCATTTAAGATATCGAATATGATTTCTCGCTATGAATTCGTATATAGTAAGAAACACCGATTTTATCAATGTCTATGTCTTTCAACCGAAAATTTCACGGAATGGAAAATAACATGGAAAATTGTATCGGACACTTAGATTCTATAAAGAATCAAGAGTAATATTCTGATATAGAATTTCCCTAAATCGTTCATTTAAGATATCGAATATGATTTCTCGCTAAGAATTCGTATATAGTAAGAAACACCGATTTTATCAATGTCTATGTCTTTCAACCGAAAATTTCACGGAATGGAAAATAACATGGAAAATTGTATGTGACACTTAGATTCTATAAAAAATCAAGAGTAACATTCTGATATAGAATTTCCCTAAATCGTTCATTTAAGATATCGAATATGATTTCTCGCTAAGAATTCGTATATAGTAAGAAACACCGATTTTATCAATGTCTATGTCTTTCAACCGAAAATTTCACGGAATGGAAAATAACATGGAAAATTGTATCTGACACTTAGATTCTTTAAAAAATCAAGCGTAACATTCTGATATAGAATTTCCCTAAATCGTTCATTTACGATATCGAATATGATTTCTCGCTAAGAATTCGTATATAGTAAAAAACACCGATTTTATCAATGTCTATGTCTTTCAATCAAAAATTTCACGGAATGGAAAATAACATGGAAAATTGTATGTAACACTTAGATTCTATAAAGAATCAAGAGTAACATTCTGATATAGAATTACCCTAAATCGCTCATTTAAGATATCGAATATGATTTCTCGCTATGAATTCGTATATAGTAAGAAACACCGATTTTATCAATATCTATGTCTTTCAACCGAAAATTTCACGGAATGGAAAATAACATGGAAAATTGTATCTGACACTTAGATTCTATAAAAATCAAGAGTAAAATTCTGTTATATAATTTCCCTAAATCGCTCATTTAAGATATCGAATATGATTTCTCGCTAAGAATTCGTATATAGTAAAAAACACCGATTTTATCAATGTCTATGTCTTTCAACCGAAAATTTCACGGAATGGAAAATAACATGGAAAATTGTATGTGACACTTAGATTCTATAAAGAATCAAGAGTAACATTCTGATATAGAATTTCCCTAAATCGTTCATTTAAGATATCGAATATGATTTCTCGCTAAGAATTCGTATATAGTAAGAAACACCGATTTTATCAATGTCTATGTCTTTCAACCGAAAATTTCACGGAATGGAAAATAACATGGAAAATTGTATGTGACACTTAGATTCTATAAAGAATCAAGAGTAACATTCTGATATAGAATTTCCCTAAATCGTTCATTTAAGATATCGAATATGATTTCTCGCTATGAATTCGTATATAGTAAAAAACACCGATTTTAACAAATGTCTATGTCTTTCAACCGAAAATTTCACGGAATGGAAAATAACATGGAAAATTGTATTTGACACTTAGATTCTATAGAGAATCAAGAGTAACATTCTGATATTGAATTTCCCTAAATCGTTCATTTACGATATCGAATATGATTTCTCGCTAAGAATTCGTATATAGTAAAAAACACCGATTTTATCAATGTCTATGTCTTTCAATCGAAAATTTCACGGAATGGAAAAACCACATGGAAAATTGTATCTGACACTTAGATTCAATGAAAAATCAAGAGTTACATTCTGATATAGAATTTCCCTAAATCGCTCATTTAAGATATCGAATATGATTTCTCGCTAAGAATTCGTATATAGTAAGAAACACCGATTTTATCAATGTCTATGTCTTTCAACCGAAAATTTCACGGAATGGAAAATAACATGGAAAATTGTATCTGACACTTAGATTCTATGAAGAATCAAGAGTAAAATTCTGTTATATAATTTTCCTAAATCGCTCATTTAAGATATCGAATATGATTTCTCGCTATGAATTCGCATATAGTTAAAAACACCGATTTTATCAATGTCTATGTCTTTCAATCGAAAATTTCACGGAATGGAAAAACCACATGGAAAATTGTATCTGACAATTAGTATCTATAAAAAATTAAAAGTAAAATTCTGTTTGATAATTTCCCTAAATCGCTCATTTAAGAATCGAATATGATTTCTCGCTATGAATTCGCATATAGTAAAAAACACCGATTTTATCAATGTCTATGTCTTTCAACAGAAAATTTCACGGAATGAAAAAACCACATGGAAAATTGTATCTGACACTTAGATTTTATAAAGAATCAAGAGTAAAATTTTGATATAGAATTTCCCTAAATCGCTCATTTAAGATATCGAATATGATATCTCGCTATGAATTCGTATATAGTAAAAAACACCGATTTTATCAATGTCTATGTCTTTCAATCGAAAATTCCACGGAATGGAAAAACCACATGGAAAATTGTATCTGACACTTAGATTCTATGAAGAATTCAAAGTAAAATTCTGTTATATAATTTCCCTAAATCGCTAATTTAAGATATCGAATATGATTTCTCGCTATGAATTCGCATATAGTTAAAAACACCGATTTTATCAATGTCTATGTCTTTCAATCGAAAATTTCACCGAATGGAAAAACCACATGGAAAATTGTATCTGACAATTAGATTCTATAAAAATAAAAGTAAAATTCTGTTATATAATTTCCCAAAATCGCTCATTTAAGATATCGAATATGATTTCTCGCTATGAATTCGTATATAGTAAGAAACACCGATTTTATCAATGTCTATGTCTTTCAACCGAAAATTTCACGGAATGGAAAATAACATGGAAAATTGTATCGGACACTTAGATTCTATAAAGAATCAA
This sequence comes from Sisyra nigra, assembly GCA_958496155.1. Lineage (NCBI taxonomy): Eukaryota > Metazoa > Arthropoda > Insecta > Neuroptera > Sisyridae > Sisyra > Sisyra nigra. Next base: position 19,485,091 of record OY292319.1, on the reverse strand, counting down.
GAGTAACATTCTGATATAGAATTTCCCTAAATCGTTCATTTAAGATATCGAATATGATTTCTCGCTAAGAATTCGTATATAGTAAGAAACACCGATTTTATCAATGTCTATGTCTTTCAACCGAAAATTTCACGGAATGGAAAATAACATGGAAAATTGTATCTGACACTTAGATTTAATAAAGAATCAAGAGTAACATTCTGATATAGAATTTCCCTAAATCGCTCATTTAAGATATCGAATATGATATCTCGCTATGAATTCGTATATAGTAAAAAACACCGATTTTATCAATGTCTATGTCTTTCAACCGAAAATTTCACGGAATGGAAAATAACATGGAAAATTGTATGTGACACTTAGATTCTATAAAGAATCAAGAGTAAAATTCTGTTATATAATTTCCCTAAATCGCTCATTTAAGATATCGAATATGATTTCTCGCTAAGAATTCGTATATAGTAAAAAACACCGATTTTATCAATGTCTATGTCTTTCAACCGAAAATTTCACGGAATGGAAAATAACATGGAAAATTGTATGTGACACTTAGATTCTATAAAAAATCAAGAGTAACATTCTGATATAGAATTTCCCTAAATCGTTCATTTAAGATATCGAATATGATTTCTCGCTAAGAATTCGTATATAGTAAGAAACACCGATTTTATCAATGTCTATGTCTTTCAATCGAAAATTTCACGGAATGGAAAAACCACATGGAAAATTGTATCTGACACTTAGATTCAATGAAAAATCAAGAGTTACATTCTGATATAGAATTTCCCTAAATCGCTCATTTAAGATATCGAATATGATTTCTCGCTATGAATTCGTATATAGTAAGAAACACCGATTTTATCAATATCTATGTCTTTCAACCGAAAATTTCACGGAATGGAAAATAACATGGAAAATTGTATCTGACACTTAGATTCTATAAAAAATCAAGAGTAAAATTCTGTTATATAATTTCCCTAAATCGGTCATTTAAGATATCGAATATGATTTCTCGCTATGAATTCGTATATAGTAAAAAACACCGATTTTAACAAATGTCTATGTCTTTCAACCGAAAATTTCACGGAATGGAAAATAACATGGAAAATTGTATTTGACACTTAGATTCTATAAAGAATCAAGAGTAACATTCTGATATAGAATTTCCCTAAATCGTTCATTTACGATATCGAATATGATTTCTCGCTAAGAATTCGTATATAGTAAGAAACACCGATTTTATCAATGTCTATGTCTTTCAACCGAAAATTTCACGGAATGTAAAAACCACAAGGAAATATGTATCCGACACTTAGATTCTATAAAGAATTAAGAGTAAAATTCTGTTATATAATTTCCCTAAATCGCTCATTTAAGATATCGAATATGATTTCTCGCTATGAATTCGTATATAGTAAAAAACACCGATTTTATCAATGTCTATGTCTTTCAACCGAAAATTTCACGGAATGGAAAATAACATGAAAAATTGTATTTGACACTTAGATTTTATAAAAAATCAAGAGTAACATTATGATATAGAATTTCCCTAAATCGTTCATTTACGATATCGAATATGATTTCTCGCTAAGAATTCGTATATAGTAAAAAACACCGATTTTATCAATGTCTATGTCTTTCAATCGAAAATTTCACGGAATGGAAAAACCACATGGAAAATTGTATCTGACCCTTAGATTCAATGAAAAATCAAGAGTTACATTCTGATATAGAATTTCCCTAAATCGCTCATTTAAGATATCGAATATGATTTCTCGCTATGAATTCGTATATAGTAAAAAACACCGATTTTATCAATGTCTATGTCTTTCAACCGAAAATTTCACGGAATGGAAAATAACATGAAAAATTGTATTTGACACTTAGATTTTATAAAAAATCAAGAGTAACATTATGATATAGAATTTCCCTAAATCGTTCATTTACGATATCGAATATGATTTCTCGCTAAGAATTCGTATATAGTAAAAAACACCGATTTTATCAATGTCTATGTCTTTCAACCGAAAATTTCACGGAATGGAAAATAACATGGAAAACTTGTATGTGACACTTAGATTCTATAAAGAATCAAGAGTAACATTCTGATATAGAATTTCCTTAAATCGTTCATTTAAGATATCGAATATGATTTCTCGCTAAGAATTCGTATATAGTAAGAAACACCGATTTTATCAATGTCTATGTCTTTCAACCGAAAATTTCACGGAATGTAAAAACCACATGGAAAATTGTATCCAACACTTAGATTCTATGAAGAATCAAGAGTAAAATTCTGTTATATAATTTCCCTAAATCGCTCATTTAAGATATCGAATATGATTTCTCGCTATGAATTCGTATATAGTAAAAAACACCGATTTTATCAATGTCTATGTCTTTCAACCGAAAATTTCACGGAATGGAAAATAACATGAAAAACTGTATCTGACACTTAGATTTAATAAAAAATCAAGAGTAACATTCTGATATAGAATTTCCCTAAATCGTTCATTTACGATATCGAATATGATTTCTCGCTAAGAATTCGTATATAGTAAAAAACACCGATTTTATCAATGTCTATGTCTTTCAATCGAAAATTTCACGGAATGGAAAATAACATGGAAAATTGTATCTGACATTTAGATTCTATAAAAAATCAAGAGTAAAATTCTGTTAAATAATTTCCCTAAATCGCTCATTTAAGATATCGAATATGATTTCTCGCTATGAATTCGTATATAGTAAAAAACACCGATTTTATCAATGTCTATGTCTTTCAACCGAAAATTTCACGGAATGGAAAATAACATGGAAAATTGTATTTGACATTTAGATTCTATAAAGAATCAAGAGTAACATTCTGTTATAGAATTTCCCTAAATCGTTCATTTACGATATCGAATATGATTTCTCGCTAAGAATTCGTATATAGTAAAAAACACCGATTTTATCAATGTCTATGTATTTCAATCGAAAATTTCACGGAATGTAAAAACCACATGGAAAATTGTATCTGACACTTAGATTCCATAAAGAATCAAGAGTAAAATTCTGTTATACAATTTCCCTAAATCGCTCATTTAAGATATCGAATATGATTTCTCGCTATGAATTCGCATATAGTTAAAAACACCGATTTTATCAATGTCTATGTATTTCAATCGAAAATTTCACGGAATGTAAAAACCACATGGAAAATTGTATCTGACACTTAGATTCCATAAAGAATTAAGAGTAAAATTCTGTTATATAATTTCCCTAAATCGTTCATTTAAGATATCGAATATGATTTCTCGCTAAGAATTCGTATATAGTAAGAAACACCGATTTTATCAATGTCTATGTCTTTCAACCGAAAATTTCACGGAATGGAAAATAACATGGAAAATTGTATCTGACAATTAGTATCTATAAAAAATTAAAAGTAAAATTCTGTTATATAATTTCCCTAAATCGCTCATTTAAGAATCGAATATGATTTCTCGCTATGAATTCGCATATAGTAAAAAACACCGATTTTATCAATGTCTATGTCTTTCAACAGAAAATTTCACGGAATGGAAAAACCACATGGAAAATTGTATCTGACACTTAGATTCAATGAAAAATCAAGAGTTACATTCTGATATAGAATTTCCCTAAATCGCTCATTTAAGATATCGAATATGATTTCTCGCTATGAATTCGTATATAGTAAGAAACACCGATTTTATCAATGTCTATGTCTTTCAACCGAAAATTTCACGGAATGGAAAATAACATGGAAAATTGTATGTGACACTTAGATTCTATAAAGAATCAAGAGTAACATTCTGATATAGAATTTCCCTAAATCGTTCATTTACGATATCGAATATGATTTCTCGCTAAGAATTCGTATATAGTAAAAAACACCGATTTTATCAATGTCTATGTCTTTCAATCGAAAATTTCACGGAATGGAAAAACCACATGGAAAATTGTATCTGACCCTTAGATTCAATGAAAAATCAAGAGTTACATTCTGTTATATTTTTTCCCTAAATCGCTCATTTAAGATATCGAATATGATTTCTCGCTATGAATTCGTATATAGTAAGAAACACCGATTTTATCAATGTCTATGTCTTTCAACCGAAAATTTCACGGAATGGAAAATAACATGGAAAATTGTATGTGACACTTAGATTCTATAAAGAATCAAGAGTAACATTCTGATATAGAATTTCCCTAAATCGTTCATTTAAGATATCGAATATGATTTCTCGCTATGAATTCGCATATAGTAAAAAACACCGATTTTATCAATGTCTATGTGTTTCAATCGAAAATTCCACGGAATGGAAAAACCACATGGAAAATTGTATCTGACAATTAGTATCTATAAAAAATTAAAAGTAAAATTCTGTTATATAATTTCCCTAAATCGCTCATTTAAGAATCGAATATGATTTCTCGCTATGAATTCGCATATAGTAAAAAACACCGATTTTATCAATGTCTATGTCTTTCAACAGAAAATTTCACGGAATGGAAAAACCACATGGAAAATTGTATCTGACCCTTAGATTCAATGAAAAATCAAGAGTTACATTCTGATATAGAATTTCCCTAAATCGCTCATTTAAGATATCGAATATGATTTCTCGCTAAGAATTCGTATATAGTAAAAAACACCGATTTTATCAATGTCTATGTCTTTCAACCGAAAATTTCACGGAATGGAAAATAACATGGAAAATTGTATGTGACACTTAGATTCTATAAAAAATCAAGAGTAAAATTCTGTTATATAATTTCCCTAAATCGCTCATTTAAGATATCGAATATGATTTCTCGCTAAGAATTCGTATATAGTAAAAAACACCGATTTTATCAATGTCTATGTCTTTCAACCGAAAATTTCACGGAATGGAAAATAACATGGAAAATTGTATGTGACACTTAGATTCTATAAAAAATCAAGAGTAACATTCTGATATAGAATTTCCCTAAATCGTTCATTTAAGATATCGAATATGATTTCTCGCTAAGAATTCGTATATAGTAAGAAACACCGATTTTATCAATGTCTATGTCTTTCAATCGAAAATTTCACGGAATGGAAAAACCACATGGAAAATTGTATTTGACACTTAGATTCAATGAAAAATCAAGAGTTACATTCTGATATAGAATTCCCCTAAATCGCTCATTTAAGATATCGAATATGATTTCTCGCTATGAATTCGTATATAGTAAGAAACACCGATTTTATCAATATCTATGTCTTTCAACCGAAAATTTCACGGAATGGAAAATAACATGGAAAATTGTATCTGACACTTAGATTCTATAAAAAATCAAGAGTAAAATTCTGTTATATAATTTCCCTAAATCGGTCATTTAAGATATCGAATATGATTTCTCGCTATGAATTCGTATATAGTAAAAAACACCGATTTTAACAAATGTCTATGTCTTTCAACCGAAAATTTCACGGAATGGAAAATAACATGGAAAATTGTATTTGACACTTAGATTCTATAAAGAATCAAGAGTAACATTCTGATATAGAATTTCCCTAAATCGTTCATTTACGATATCGAATATGATTTCTCGCTAAGAATTCGTATATAGTAAGAAACACCGATTTTATCAATGTCTATGTCTTTCAACCGAAAATTTCACGGAATGTAAAAACCACAAGGAAATATGTATCCGACACTTAGATTCTATAAAGAATTAAGAGTAAAATTCTGTTATATAATTTCCCTAAATCGCTCATTTAAGATATCGAATATGATTTCTCGCTATGAATTCGTATATAGTAAAAAACACCGATTTTATCAATGTCTATGTCTTTCAACCGAAAATTTCACGGAATGGAAAATAACATGAAAAATTGTATTTGACACTTAGATTTTATAAAAAATCAAGAGTTACATTATGATATAGAATTTCCCCAAAATCGTTCATTTACGATATCGAATATGATTTCTCGCTAAGAATTCGTATATAGTAAAAAACACCGATTTTATCAATGTCTATGTCTTTCAATCGAAAATTTCACGGAATGGAAAAACCACATGGAAAATTGTATCTGACCCTTAGATTCAATGAAAAATCAAGAGTTACATTCTGATATAGAATTTCCCTAAATCGCTCATTTAAGATATCGAATATGATTTCTCGCTATGAATTCGTATATAGTAAGAAACACCGATTTTATCAATGTCTATGTCTTTCAACCGAAAATTTCACGGAATGGAAAATAACATGGAAAATTGTATGTGACACTTAGATTCTATAAAGAATCAAGAGTAACATTCTGATATAGAATTTCCTTAAATCGTTCATTTAAGATATCGAATATGATTTCTCGCTAAGAATTCGTATATAGTAAGAAACACCGATTTTATCAATGTCTATGTCTTTCAACCGAAAATTTCACGGAATGTAAAAACCACATGGAAAATTGTATCCAACACTTAGATTCTATGAAGAATCAAGAGTAAAATTCTGTTATATAATTTCCCTAAATCGCTCATTTAAGATATCGAATATGATTTCTCGCTATGAATTCGTATATAGTAAAAAACACCGATTTTATCAATGTCTATGTCTTTCAACCGAAAATTTCACGGAATGGAAAATAACATGAAAAATTGTATCTGACACTTAGATTTAATAAAAAATCAAGAGTAACATTCTGATATAGAATTTCCCTAAATCGTTCATTTACGATATCGAATATGATTTCTCGCTAAGAATTCGTATATAGTAAAAAACACCGATTTTATCAATGTCTATGTCTTTCAATCGAAAATTTCACGGAATGGAAAATAACATGGAAAATTGTATCTGACATTTAGATTCTATAAAAATCAAGAGTAAAATTCTGTTAAATAATTTCCCTAAATCGCTCATTTAAGATATCGAATATGATTTCTCGCTATGAATTCGTATATAGTAAAAAACACCGATTTTATCAATGTCTATGTCTTTCAACCGAAAATTTCACGGAATGGAAAAACCACATGGAAAATTGTATCTGACACTTAGATTCAATGAAAAATCAAGAGTTACATTCTGATATAGAATTTCCCTAAATCGCTCATTTAAGATATCGAATATGATTTCTCGCTATGAATTCGTATATAGTAAGAAACACCGATTTTATCAATGTCTATGTCTTTCAACCGAAAATTTCACGGAATGGAAAATAACATGGAAAATTGTATGTGACACTTAGATTCTATAAAGAATCAAGAGTAACATTCTGATATAGAATTTCCCTAAATCGTTCATTTACGATATCGAATATGATTTCTCGCTAAGAATTCGTATATAGTAAAAAACACCGATTTTATCAATGTCTATGTCTTTCAATCGAAAATTTCACGGAATGTAAAAACCACATGGAAAATTGTATCTGACACTTAGATTCCATAAAGAATCAAGAGTAAAATTCTGTTATACAATTTCCCTAAATCGCTCATTTAAGATATCGAATATGATTTCTCGCTATGAATTCGCATATAGTTAAAAACACCGATTTTATCAATGTCTATGTATTTCAATCGAAAATTTCACGGAATGTAAAAACCACATGGAAAATTGTTTCTGACACTTAGATTCCATAAAGAATTAAGAGTAAAATTCTGTTATATAATTTCCCTAAATCGTTCATTTAAGATATCGAATATGATTTCTCGCTAAGAATTCGTATATAGTAAGAAACACCGATTTTATCAATGTCTATGTCTTTCAACCGAAAATTTCACGGAATGGAAAATAACATGGAAAATTGTATCTGACAATTAGTATCTATAAAAAATTAAAAGTAAAATTCTGTTATATAATTTCCCTAAATCGCTCATTTAAGAATCGAATATGATTTCTCGCTATGAATTCGCATATAGTAAAAAACACCGATTTTATCAATGTCTATGTCTTTCAACAGAAAATTTCACGGAATGGAAAAACCACATGGAAAATTGTATCTGACACTTAGATTCAATGAAAAATCAAGAGTTACATTCTGATATAGAATTTCCCTAAATCGCTCATTTAAGATATCGAATATGATTTCTCGCTATGAATTCGTATATAGTAAGAAACACCGATTTTATCAATGTCTATGTCTTTCAACCGAAAATTTCACGGAATGGAAAATAACATGGAAAATTGTATGTGACACTTAGATTCTATAAAGAATCAAGAGTAACATTCTGATATAGAATTTCCCTAAATCGTTCATTTACGATATCGAATATGATTTCTCGCTATGAATTCGTATATAGTAAGAAACACCGATTTTATCAATGTCTATGTCTTTCAACCGAAAATTTCACGGAATGGAAAATAACATGGAAAATTGTATGTGACACTTAGATTCTATAAAGAATCAAGAGTAACATTCTGATATAGAATTTCCCTAAATCGTTCATTTACGATATCGAATATGATTTCTCGCTAAGAATTCGTATATAGTAAAAAACACCGATTTTATCAATGTCTATGTCTTTCAACCGAAAATTTCACGGAATGGAAAATAACATGAAAAATTGTATTTGACACTTAGATTTTATAAAAAATCAAGAGTTACATTATGATATAGAATTTCCCCAAAATCGTTCATTTACGATATCGAATATGATTTCTCGCTAAGAATTCGTATATAGTAAAAAACACCGATTTTATCAATGTCTATGTCTTTCAATCGAAAATTTCACGGAATGGAAAAACCACATGGAAAATTGTATCTGACCCTTAGATTCAATGAAAAATCAAGAGTTACATTCTGATATAGAATTTCCCTAAATCGCTCATTTAAGATATCGAATATGATTTCTCGCTATGAATTCGTATATAGTAAGAAACACCGATTTTATCAATGTCTATGTCTTTCAACCGAAAATTTCACGGAATGGAAAATAACATGGAAAATTGTATGTGACACTTAGATTCTATAAAGAATCAAGAGTAACATTCTGATATAGAATTTCCTTAAATCGTTCATTTAAGATATCGAATATGATTTCTCGCTAAGAATTCGTATATAGTAAGAAACACCGATTTTATCAATGTCTATGTCTTTCAACCGAAAATTTCACGGAATGTAAAAACCACATGGAAAATTGTATCCAACACTTAGATTCTATGAAGAATCAAGAGTAAAATTCTGTTATATAATTTCCCTAAATCGCTCATTTAAGATATCGAATATGATTTCTCGCTATGAATTCGTATATAGTAAAAAACACCGATTTTATCAATGTCTATGTCTTTCAACCGAAAATTTCACGGAATGGAAAATAACATGAAAAATTGTATCTGACACTTAGATTTAATAAAAAATCAAGAGTAACATTCTGATATAGAATTTCCCTAAATCGTTCATTTACGATATCGAATATGATTTCTCGCTAAGAATTCGTATATAGTAAAAAACACCGATTTTATCAATGTCTATGTCTTTCAATCGAAAATTTCACGGAATGGAAAATAACATGGAAAATTGTATCTGACATTTAGATTCTATAAAAATCAAGAGTAAAATTCTGTTAAATAATTTCCCTAAATCGCTCATTTAAGATATCGAATATGATTTCTCGCTATGAATTCGTATATAGTAAAAAACACCGATTTTATCAATGTCTATGTCTTTCAACCGAAAATTTCACGGAATGGAAAAACCACATGGAAAATTGTATCTGACACTTAGATTCAATGAAAAATCAAGAGTTACATTCTGATATAGAATTTCCCTAAATCGCTCATTTAAGATATCGAATATGATTTCTCGCTATGAATTCGTATATAGTAAGAAACACCGATTTTATCAATGTCTATGTCTTTCAACCGAAAATTTCACGGAATGGAAAATAACATGGAAAATTGTATGTGACACTTAGATTCTATAAAGAATCAAGAGTAACATTCTGATATAGAATTTCCCTAAATCGTTCATTTACGATATCGAATATGATTTCTCGCTAAGAATTCGTATATAGTAAAAAACACCGATTTTATCAATGTCTATGTCTTTCAATCGAAAATTTCACGGAATGTAAAAACCACATGGAAAATTGTATCTGACACTTAGATTCCATAAAGAATCAAGAGTAAAATTCTGTTATACAATTTCCCTAAATCGCTCATTTAAGATATCGAATATGATTTCTCGCTATGAATTCGCATATAGTTAAAAACACCGATTTTATCAATGTCTATGTATTTCAATCGAAAATTTCACGGAATGTAAAAACCACATGGAAAATTGTATCTGACACTTAGATTCCATAAAGAATTAAGAGTAAAATTCTGTTATATAATTTCCCTAAATCGTTCATTTAAGATATCGAATATGATTTCTCGCTAAGAATTCGTATATAGTAAGAAACACCGATTTTATCAATGTCTATGTCTTTCAACCGAAAATTTCACGGAATGGAAAATAACATGGAAAATTGTATCTGACACTTAGATTCCATAAAGAATCAAGAGTAAAATTCTGTTATACAATTTCCCTAAATCGCTCATTTAAGATATCGAATATGATTTCTCGCTATGAATTCGCATATAGTAAAAAACACCGATTTTATCAATGTCTATGTCTTTCAACAGAAAATTTCACGGAATGGAAAAACCACATGGAAAATTGTATCTGACACTTAGATTCAATGAAAAATCAAGAGTTACATTCTGATATAGAATTTCCCTAAATCGCTCATTTAAGATATCGAATATGATTTCTCGCTATGAATTCGTATATAGTAAGAAACACCGATTTTATCAATGTCTATGTCTTTCAACCGAAAATTTCACGGAATGGAAAATAACATGGAAAATTGTATGTGACACTTAGATTCTATAAAGAATCAAGAGTAACATTCTGATATAGAATTTCCCTAAATCGTTCATTTACGATATCGAATATGATTTCTCGCTAAGAATTCGTATATAGTAAAAAACACCGATTTTATCAATGTCTATGTCTTTCAATCGAAAATTTCACGGAATGGAAAAACCACATGGAAAATTGTATCTGACCCTTAGATTCAATGAAAAATCAAGAGTTACATTCTGTTATATTTTTTCCCTAAATCGCTCATTTAAGATATCGAATATGATTTCTCGCTATGAATTCGTATATAGTAAGAAACACCGATTTTATCAATGTCTATGTCTTTCAACCGAAAATTTCACGGAATGGAAAATAACATGGAAAATTGTATGTGACACTTAGATTCTATAAAGAATCAAGAGTAACATTCTGATATAGAATTTCCCAAAATCGTTCATTTAAGATATCGAATATGATTTCTCGCTATGAATTCGCATATCGTAAAAAACACCGATTTTATCAATGTCTATGTGTTTCAATCGAAAATTCCACGGAATGGAAAAACCACATGGAAAATTGTATCTGACAATTAGTATCTATAAAAAATTAAAAGTAAAATTCTGTTATATAATTTCCCTAAATCGCTCATTTAAGAATCGAATATGATTTCTCGCTATGAATTCGCATATAGTAAAAAACACCGATTTTATCAATGTCTATGTCTTTCAACAGAAAATTTCACGGAATGGAAAAACCACATGGAAAATTGTATCTGACCCTTAGATTCAATGAAAAATCAAGAGTTACATTCTGATATAGAATTTCCCTAAATCGCTCATTTAAGATATCGAATATGATTTCTCGCTAAGAATTCGTATATAGTAAAAAACACCGATTTTATCAATGTCTATGTCTTTCAACCGAAAATTTCACGGAATGGAAAATAACATGGAAAATTGTATGTGACACTTAGATTCTATAAAAAATCAAGAGTAAAATTCTGTTATATAATTTCCCTAAATCGCTCATTTAAGATATCGAATATGATTTCTCGCTAAGAATTCGTATATAGTAAAAAACACCGATTTTATCAATGTCTATGTCTTTCAACCGAAAATTTCACGGAATGGAAAATAACATGGAAAATTGTATGTGACACTTAGATTCTATAAATAATCAAGAGTAAAATTCTGTTATATAATTTCCCTAAATCGCTCATTTAAGATATCGAATATGATTTCTCGCTAAGAATTCGTATATAGTAAAAAACACCGATTTTATCAATGTTTATGTCTTTCAACCGAAAATTTCACGGAATGGAAAATAACATGGAAAATTGTATGTGACACTAAGATTCTATAAAGAATCAAGAGTAACATTCTGATATAAAATTTCCCTAAATCGTTCATTTAAGATATCGAATATGATTTCTCGCTAAGAATTCGTATATAGTAAGAAACACCGATTTTATCAATGTCTATGTCTTTCAACCGAAAATTTCACGGAATGGAAAATAACATGGAAAATTGTATCTGACACTTAGATTCTATAAAAAATCAAGAGTAAAATTCTGTTATATAATTTCCCTAAATCGCTCATTTAAGATATCGAATATGATTTCTCGCTAAGAATTCGTATATAGTAAAAAACACCGATTTTATCAATGTCTATGTCTTTCAACCGAAAATTTCACGGAATGGAAAATAACATGGAAAATTGTATGTGACACTTAGATTCTATAAAGAATCAAGAGTAACATTCTGATATAGAATTTCCCTAAATCGTTCATTTAAGATATCGAATATAATTTCTCGCTAAGAATTCGTATATAGTAAGAAACACCGATTTTATCAATGTCTATGTTTTTCAACCGAAAATTTCACGGAATGGAAAATAACATGGAAAATTGTATCTGACACTTAGATTCTATAAAAAATCAAGAGTAAAATTCTGTTATATAATTTCCCTAAATCGCTCATTTAAGAATCGAATATGATTTCTCGCTATGAATTCGCATATAGTAAAAAACACCGATTTTATCAATGTCTATGTCTTTCAACAGAAAATTTCACGGAATGGAAAAACCACATGGAAAATTGTATCTGACCCTTAGATTCAATGAAAAATCAAGAGTAAAATTCTGTTATATAATTTCCCTAAATCGCTCATTTAAGATATCGAATATGATTTCTCGCTAAGAATTCGTATATAGTAAAAAACACCGATTTTATCAATGTCTATGTCTTTCAACCGAAAATTTCACGGAATGGAAAATAACATGGAAAATTGTATGTGACACTTAGATTTTATAAAGAATCAAGAGTAATATTCTGATATAGAATTTCCCTAAATCGTTCATTTAAGATATCGAATATGATTTCTCGCTAAGAATTCGTATATAGTAAGAAACACCGATTTTATCAATGTCTATGTCTTTCAACCGAAAATTTCACGGAATGGAAAATAACATGGAAAATTGTATCCGACACTTAGATTCTATAAAAAATCAAGAGTAAAATTCTGTTATATAATTTCCCTAAATCGCTCATTTAAGATATCGAATATGATTTCTCGCTAAGAATTCGTATATAGTAAAAAACACCGATTTTATCAATGTCTATGTCTTTCAACCGAAAATTTCACGGAATGGAAAATAACATGGAAAATTGTATGTGACACTTAGATTCTATAAAGAATCAAGAATAACATTCTGATATAGAATTTCCCTAAATCGTTCATTTAAGATATCGAATATAATTTCTCGCTAAGAATTCGTATATAGTAAGAAACACCGATTTTATCAATGTCTATGTCTTTCAACCGAAAATTTCACGGAATGGAAAATAACATGGAAAATTGTATGTGACACTTAGATTCTATAAAGAATCAAAAGTAACATTCTGATATAGAATTCCCATAAATCGTTCATTTAAGATATCGAATATGATTTCTCGCTATGAATTCGCATATAGTAAAAAACACCGATTTTATCAATGTCTATGTGTTTCAATCGAAAATTCCACGGAATGGAAAAACCACATGGAAAATTGTATCTGACAATTAGTATCTATAAAAAATTAAAAGTAAAATTCTGTTATATAATTTCCCTAAATCGCTCATTTAAGAATCGAATATGATTTCTCGCTATGAATTCGCATATAGTAAAAAACACCGATTTTATCAATGTCTATGTCTTTCAACAGAAAATTTCACGGAATTGAAAAACCACATGGAAAATTGTATCTGACACTTAGATTCTATAAAAAATCAAGAGTAAAATTCTGTTATATAATTTCCCTAAATCGCTCATTTAAGATATCGAATATGATTTCTCGCTAAGAATTCGTATATAGTAAAAAACACCGATTTTATCAATGTCTATGTCTTTCAACCGAAAATTTCACGGAATGGAAAATAACATGGAAAATTGTATGTGACACTTAGATTCTATAAAGAATCAAGAGTAATATTCTGATATAGAATTTCCCTAAATCGTTCATTTAAGATATCGAATATGATTTCTCGCTAAGAATTCGTATATAGTAAGAAACACCGATTTTATCAATGTCTATGTCTTTCAACCGAAAATTTCACGGAATGGAAAATAACATGGAAAATTGTATCTGACACTTAGATTCTATAAAAAATCAAGAGTAAAATTCTGTAATATAATTTCCCTAAATCGCTCATTTAAGATATCGAATATGATTTCTCGCTAAGAATTCGTATATAGTAAAAAACACCGATTTTATCAATGTCTATGTCTTTCAACCGAAAATTTCACGGAATGGAAAATAACATGGAAAATTGTATGTGACACTTAGATTCTATAAAGAATCAAGAGTAACATTCTGATATAGAATTTCCATAATCGTTCATTTAAGATATCGAATATGATTTCTCGCTAAGAATTCGTATATAGTAAGAAACACCGATTTTATCAATGTCTATGTCTTTCAACCGAAAATTTCACGGAATGGAAAATAACATGGAAAATTGTATGTGACACTTAGATTCTATAAAGAATCAAGAGTAACATTCTGATATAGAATTTCCCTAAATCGTTCATTTAAGATATCGAATATGATTTCTCGCTAAGAATTCGTATATAGTAAGAAACACCGATTTTATCAATGTCTATGTCTTTCAACCGAAAATTTCACGGAATGGAAAATAACATGGAAAGTTGTATCTGACACTTAGATTCTTTAAAAAATCAAGAGTAACATTCTGATATAGAATTTCCCTAAATCGTTCATTTACGATATCGAATATGATTTCTCGCTAAGAATTCGTATATAGTAAAAAACACCGATTTTATCAATGTCTATGTCTTTCAATCGAAAATTTCACGGAATGGAAAATAACATGGAAAATTGTATCTGACGCTTAGATTCTTTAATAAACCAAGAGTAAAATTCTGTTATATAATTTTCCTAAATCGCTCATTTAAGATATCGAATATGATTTCTCGCTATGAATTCGCATATAGTAAAATAACACCGATTTTATCAATGTCTATGTCTTTCAACCGAAAATTTCACGGAATGGAAAATAACATGGAAAGTTGTATCTGACACTTAGATTCTTTAAAAAATCAAGAGTAACATTCTGATATAGAATTTCCCTAAATCGTTCATTTACGATATCGAATATGATTTCTCGCTAAGAATTCGTATATAGTAAAAAACACCGATTTTATCAATGTCTATGTCTTTCAATCGAAAATTTCACGGAATGGAAAATAACATGGAAAATTGTATCTGACGCTTAGATTCTTTAATAAACCAAGAGTAAAATTCTGTTATATAATTTTCCTAAATCGCTCATTTAAGATATCGAATATGATTTCTCGCTATGAATTCGCATATAGTTAAAAACACCGATTTTATCAATGTCTATGTATTTCAATCGAAAATTTCACGGAATGGAAAAACCACATGGAAATATGTATCCGACACTTAGATTCTATGAAGAATCAAGAGTAAAATTCTGTTATATAATTTCCCTAAATCGCTCATTTAAGATATCGAATATGATTTCTCGCTATGAATTCGTATATAGTAAAAAACACCGATTTTATCAATGTCTATGTCTTTCAACCGAAAATTTCACGGAATGGAAAATAACATGAAAAATTGTATCTGACACTTAGATTTTATAAAAAATCAAGAGTAACATTCTGATATAGAATTTCCCTAAATCGTTCATTTACGATATCGAATATGATTTCTCGCTAAGAATTCGTATATAGTAAAAAACACCGATTTTATCAATGTCTATGTCTTTCAATCGAAAATTTCACGGAATGGAAAAACCACATGGAAAATTGTATCTGACCCTTAGATTCAATGAAAAATCAAGAGTTACATTCTGATATAGAATTTCCCTAAATCGCTCATTTAAGATATCGAATATGATTTCTCGCTATGAATTCGTATATAGTAAGAAACACCGATTTTATCAATGTCTATGTCTTTCAACCGAAAATTTCACGGAATGGAAAATAACATGGAAAATTGTATCTGACACTTAGATTCTATAAAAAATCAAGAGTAAAATTCTGTTATATAATTTCCCTAAATCGCTCATTTAAGATATCGAATATGATTTCTCGCTATGAATTCGTATATAGTAAAAAACACCGATTTTATCAATGTCTATGTCTTTCAACCGAAAATTTCACGGAATGGAAAATAACATGGAAAATTGTATCCGACACTTAGATTCTATAAAAAATCAAGAGTAAAATTCTGTTATATAATTTCCCTAAATCGCTCATTTAAGATATCGAATATGATTTCTCGCTAAGAATTCGTATATAGTAAAAAACACCGATTTTATCAATGTCTATGTCTTTCAACCGAAAATTTCACGGAATGGAAAATAACATGGAAAATTGTATGTGACACTTAGATTCTATAAAGAATCAAGAGTAACATTCTGATATAGAATTTCCCTAAATCGTTCATTTAAGATATCGAATATAATTTCTCGCTAAGAATTCGTATATAGTAAGAAACACCGATTTTATCAATGTCTATGTTTTTCAACCGAAAATTTCACGGAATGGAAAATAACATGGAAAATTGTATCTGACACTTAGATTCTATAAAAAATCAAGAGTAAAATTCTGTTATATAATTTCCCTAAATCGCTCATTTAAGAATCGAATATGATTTCTCGCTATGAATTCGCATATAGTAAAAAACACCGATTTTATCAATGTCTATGTCTTTCAACAGAAAATTTCACGGAATGGAAAAACCACATGGAAAATTGTATCTGACCCTTAGATTCAATGAAAAATCAAGAGTAAAATTCTGTTATATAATTTCCCTAAATCGCTCATTTAAGATATCGAATATGATTTCTCGCTAAGAATTCGTATATAGTAAAAAACACCGATTTTATCAATGTCTATGTCTTTCAACCGAAAATTTCACGGAATGGAAAATAACATGGAAAATTGTATGTGACACTTAGATTTTATAAAGAATCAAGAGTAATATTCTGATATAGAATTTCCCTAAATCGTTCATTTAAGATATCGAATATGATTTCTCGCTAAGAATTCGTATATAGTAAGAAACACCGATTTTATCAATGTCTATGTCTTTCAACCGAAAATTTCACGGAATGGAAAATAACATGGAAAATTGTATCCGACACTTAGATTCTATAAAAAATCAAGAGTAAAATTCTGTTATATAATTTCCCTAAATCGCTCATTTAAGATATCGAATATGATTTCTCGCTAAGAATTCGTATATAGTAAAAAACACCGATTTTATCAATGTCTATGTCTTTCAACCGAAAATTTCACGGAATGGAAAATAACATGGAAAATTGTATGTGACACTTAGATTCTATAAAGAATCAAGAATAACATTCTGATATAGAATTTCCCTAAATCGTTCATTTAAGATATCGAATATAATTTCTCGCTAAGAATTCGTATATAGTAAGAAACACCGATTTTATCAATGTCTATGTCTTTCAACCGAAAATTTCACGGAATGGAAAATAACATGGAAAATTGTATGTGACACTTAGATTTTATAAAGAATCAAAAGTAACATTCTGATATAGAATTCCCCTAAATCGTTCATTTAAGATATCGAATATGATTTCTCGCTATGAATTCGCATATAGTAAAAAACACCGATTTTATCAATGTCTATGTGTTTCAATCGAAAATTCCACGGAATGGAAAAACCACATGGAAAATTGTATCTGACAATTAGTATCTATAAAAAATTAAAAGTAAAATTCTGTTATATAATTTCCCTAAATCGCTCATTTAAGAATCGAATATGATTTCTCGCTATGAATTCGCATATAGTAAAAAACACCGATTTTATCAATGTCTATGTCTTTCAACAGAAAATTTCACGGAATTGAAAAACCACATGGAAAATTGTATCTGACACTTAGATTCTATAAAAAATCAAGAGTAAAATTCTGTTATATAATTTCCCTAAATCGCTCATTTAAGATATCGAATATGATTTCTCGCTAAGAATTCGTATATAGTAAAAAACACCGATTTTATCAATGTCTATGTCTTTCAACCGAAAATTTCACGGAATGGAAAATAACATGGAAAATTGTATGTGACACTTAGATTCTATAAAGAATCAAGAGTAATATTCTGATATAGAATTTCCCTAAATCGTTCATTTAAGATATCGAATATGATTTCTCGCTAAGAATTCGTATATAGTAAGAAACACCGATTTTATCAATGTCTATGTCTTTCAACCGAAAATTTCACGGAATGGAAAATAACATGGAAAATTGTATCTGACACTTAGATTCTATAAAAAATCAAGAGTAAAATTCTGTAATATAATTTCCCTAAATCGCTCATTTAAGATATCGAATATGATTTCTCGCTAAGAATTCGTATATAGTAAAAAACACCGATTTTATCAATGTCTATGTCTTTCAACCGAAAATTTCACGGAATGGAAAATAACATGGAAAATTGTATGTGACACTTAGATTCTATAAAGAATCAAGAGTAACATTCTGATATAGAATTTCCATAATCGTTCATTTAAGATATCGAATATGATTTCTCGCTAAGAATTCGTATATAGTAAGAAACACCGATTTTATCAATGTCTATGTCTTTCAACCGAAAATTTCACGGAATGGAAAATAACATGGAAAATTGTATGTGACACTTAGATTCTATAAAGAATCAAGAGTAACATTCTGATATAGAATTTCCCTAAATCGTTCATTTAAGATATCGAATATGATTTCTCGCTAAGAATTCGTATATAGTAAGAAACACCGATTTTATCAATGTCTATGTCTTTCAACCGAAAATTTCACGGAATGGAAAATAACATGGAAAGTTGTATCTGACACTTAGATTCTTTAAAAAATCAAGAGTAACATTCTGATATAGAATTTCCCTAAATCGTTCATTTACGATATCGAATATGATTTCTCGCTAAGAATTCGTATATAGTAAAAAACACCGATTTTATCAATGTCTATGTCTTTCAATCGAAAATTTCACGGAATGGAAAATAACATGGAAAATTGTATCTGACGCTTAGATTCTTTAATAAACCAAGAGTAAAATTCTGTTATATAATTTTCCTAAATCGCTCATTTAAGATATCGAATATGATTTCTCGCTATGAATTCGCATATAGTAAAATAACACCGATTTTATCAATGTCTATGTCTTTCAACCGAAAATTTCACGGAATGGAAAATAACATGGAAAGTTGTATCTGACACTTAGATTCTTTAAAAAATCAAGAGTAACATTCTGATATAGAATTTCCCTAAATCGTTCATTTACGATATCGAATATGATTTCTCGCTAAGAATTCGTATATAGTAAAAAACACCGATTTTATCAATGTCTATGTCTTTCAATCGAAAATTTCACGGAATGGAAAATAACATGGAAAATTGTATCTGACGCTTAGATTCTTTAATAAACCAAGAGTAAAATTCTGTTATATAATTTTCCTAAATCGCTCATTTAAGATATCGAATATGATTTCTCGCTATGAATTCGCATATAGTTAAAAACACCGATTTTATCAATGTCTATGTATTTCAATCGAAAATTTCACGGAATGGAAAAACCACATGGAAATATGTATCCGACACTTAGATTCTATGAAGAATCAAGAGTAAAATTCTGTTATATAATTTCCCTAAATCGCTCATTTAAGATATCGAATATGATTTCTCGCTATGAATTCGTATATAGTAAAAAACACCGATTTTATCAATGTCTATGTCTTTCAACCGAAAATTTCACGGAATGGAAAATAACATGAAAAATTGTATCTGACACTTAGATTTTATAAAAAATCAAGAGTAACATTCTGATATAGAATTTCCCTAAATCATTCATTTACGATATCGAATATGATTTCTCGCTAAGAATTCGTATATAGTAAAAAACACCGATTTTATCAATGTCTATGTCTTTCAATCGAAAATTTCACGGAATGGAAAAACCACATGGAAAATTGTATCTGACCCTTAGATTCAATGAAAAATCAAGAGTTACATTCTGATATAGAATTTCCCTAAATCGCTCATTTAAGATATCGAATATGATTTCTCGCTATGAATTCGTATATAGTAAGAAACACCGATTTTATCAATGTCTATGTCTTTCAACCGAAAATTTCACGGAATGGAAAATAACATGGAAAATTGTATCTGACACTTAGATTCTATAAAAAATCAAGAGTAAAATTCTGTTATATAATTTCCCTAAATCGTTCATTTAAGATATCGAATATGATTTCTCGCTAAGAATTCGTATATAGTAAGAAACACCGATTTTATCAATGTCTATGTCTTTCAACCGAAAATTTCACGGAATGGAAAATAACATGGAAAATTGTATCTGACACTTAGATTCTATAAAAAATCAAGAGTAAAATTCTGTAATATAATTTCCCTAAATCGCTCATTTAAGATATCGAATATGATTTCTCGCTAAGAATTCGTATATAGTAAAAAACACCGATTTTATCAATGTCTATGTCTTTCAACCGAAAATTTCACGGAATGGAAAATAACATGGAAAATTGTATGTGACACTTAGATTCTATAAAGAATCAAGAGTAACATTCTGATATAGAATTTCCATAATCGTTCATTTAAGATATCGAATATGATTTCTCGCTAAGAATTCGTATATAGTAAGAAACACCGATTTTATCAATGTCTATGTCTTTCAACCGAAAATTTCACGGAATGGAAAATAACATGGAAAATTGTATGTGACACTTAGATTCTATAAAGAATCAAGAGTAACATTCTGATATAGAATTTCCCTAAATCGTTCATTTAAGATATCGAATATGATTTCTCGCTAAGAATTCGTATATAGTAAGAAACACCGATTTTATCAATGTCTATGTCTTTCAACCGAAAATTTCACGGAATGGAAAATAACATGGAAAGTTGTATCTGACACTTAGATTCTTAAAAAAATTAAGAGTAACATTCTGATATAGAATTTCCCTAAATCGTTCATTTACGATATCGAATATGATTTCTCGCTAAGAATTCGTATATAGTAAAAAACACCGATTTTATCAATGTCTATGTCTTTCAATCGAAAATTTCACGGAATGGAAAATAACATGGAAAATTGTATCTGACGCTTAGATTCTTTAATAAACCAAGAGTAAAATTCTGTTATATAATTTTCCTAAATCGCTCATTTAAGATATCGAATATGATTTCTCGCTATGAATTCGCATATAGTAAAATAACACCGATTTTATCAATGTCTATGTCTTTCAACCGAAAATTTCACGGAATGGAAAATAACATGGAAAGTTGTATCTGACACTTAGATTCTTTAAAAAATCAAGAGTAACATTCTGATATAGAATTTCCCTAAATCGTTCATTTACGATATCGAATATGATTTCTCGCTAAGAATTCGTATATAGTAAAAAACACCGATTTTATCAATGTCTATGTCTTTCAATCGAAAATTTCACGGAATGGAAAATAACATGGAAAATTGTATCTGACGCTTAGATTCTTTAATAAACCAAGAGTAAAATTCTGTTATATAATTTTCCTAAATCGCTCATTTAAGATATCGAATATGATTTCTCGCTATGAATTCGCATATAGTTAAAAACACCGATTTTATCAATGTCTATGTATTTCAATCGAAAATTTCACGGAATGGAAAAACCACATGGAAATATGTATCCGACACTTAGATTCTATGAAGAATCAAGAGTAAAATTCTGTTATATAATTTCCCTAAATCGCTCATTTAAGATATCGAATATGATTTCTCGCTATGAATTCGTATATAGTAAAAAACACCGATTTTATCAATGTCTATGTCTTTCAACCGAAAATTTCACGGAATGGAAAATAACATGAAAAATTGTATCTGACACTTAGATTTTATAAAAAATCAAGAGTAACATTCTGATATAGAATTTCCCTAAATCGTTCATTTACGATATCGAATATGATTTCTCGCTAAGAATTCGTATATAGTAAAAAACACCGATTTTATCAATGTCTATGTCTTTCAATCGAAAATTTCACGGAATGGAAAAACCACATGGAAAATTGTATCTGACCCTTAGATTCAATGAAAAATCAAGAGTTACATTCTGATATAGAATTTCCCTAAATCGCTCATTTAAGATATCGAATATGATTTCTCGCTATGAATTCGTATATAGTAAGAAACACCGATTTTATCAATGTCTATGTCTTTCAACCGAAAATTTCACGGAATGGAAAATAACATGGAAAATT
This sequence comes from Sisyra nigra, assembly GCA_958496155.1. Lineage (NCBI taxonomy): Eukaryota > Metazoa > Arthropoda > Insecta > Neuroptera > Sisyridae > Sisyra > Sisyra nigra. The sequence goes on along the minus strand of OY292319.1, from coordinate 19,462,479 downwards.
GTATCTGACACTTAGATTCTATAAAAAATCAAGAGTAAAATTCTGTTATATAATTTCCCTAAATCGCTCATTTAAGATATCGAATATGATTTCTCGCTATGAATTCGTATATAGTAAAAAACACCGATTTTATCAATGTCTATGTCTTTCAACCGAAAATTTCACGGAATGGAAAATAACATGGAAAATTGTATCCGACACTTAGATTCTATAAAAAATCAAGAGTAAAATTCTGTTATATAATTTCCCTAAATCGCTCATTTAAGATATCGAATATGATTTCTCGCTAAGAATTCGTATATAGTAAAAAACACCGATTTTATCAATGTCTATGTCTTTCAACCGAAAATTTCACGGAATGGAAAATAACATGGAAAATTGTATGTGACACTTAGATTCTATAAAGAATCAAGAGTAACATTCTGATATAGAATTTCCCTAAATCGTTCATTTAAGATATCGAATATAATTTCTCGCTAAGAATTCGTATATAGTAAGAAACACCGATTTTATCAATGTCTATGTTTTTCAACCGAAAATTTCACGGAATGGAAAATAACATGGAAAATTGTATCTGACACTTAGATTCTATAAAAAATCAAGAGTAAAATTCTGTTATATAATTTCCCTAAATCGCTCATTTAAGAATCGAATATGATTTCTCGCTATGAATTCGCATATAGTAAAAAACACCGATTTTATCAATGTCTATGTCTTTCAACAGAAAATTTCACGGAATGGAAAAACCACATGGAAAATTGTATCTGACCCTTAGATTCAATGAAAAATCAAGAGTAAAATTCTGTTATATAATTTCCCTAAATCGCTCATTTAAGATATCGAATATGATTTCTCGCTAAGAATTCGTATATAGTAAAAAACACCGATTTTATCAATGTCTATGTCTTTCAACCGAAAATTTCACGGAATGGAAAATAACATGGAAAATTGTATGTGACACTTAGATTTTATAAAGAATCAAGAGTAATATTCTGATATAGAATTTCCCTAAATCGTTCATTTAAGATATCGAATATGATTTCTCGCTAAGAATTCGTATATAGTAAGAAACACCGATTTTATCAATGTCTATGTCTTTCAACCGAAAATTTCACGGAATGGAAAATAACATGGAAAATTGTATCCGACACTTAGATTCTATAAAAAATCAAGAGTAAAATTCTGTTATATAATTTCCCTAAATCGCTCATTTAAGATATCGAATATGATTTCTCGCTAAGAATTCGTATATAGTAAAAAACACCGATTTTATCAATGTCTATGTCTTTCAACCGAAAATTTCACGGAATGGAAAATAACATGGAAAATTGTATGTGACACTTAGATTCTATAAAGAATCAAGAATAACATTCTGATATAGAATTTCCCTAAATCGTTCATTTAAGATATCGAATATAATTTCTCGCTAAGAATTCGTATATAGTAAGAAACACCGATTTTATCAATGTCTATGTCTTTCAACCGAAAATTTCACGGAATGGAAAATAACATGGAAAATTGTATGTGACACTTAGATTCTATAAAGAATCAAAAGTAACATTCTGATATAGAATTCCCCTAAATCGTTCATTTAAGATATCGAATATGATTTCTCGCTATGAATTCGCATATAGTAAAAAACACCGATTTTATCAATGTCTATGTGTTTCAATCGAAAATTCCACGGAATGGAAAAACCACATGGAAAATTGTATCTGACAATTAGTATCTATAAAAAATTAAAAGTAAAATTCTGTTATATAATTTCCCTAAATCGCTCATTTAAGAATCGAATATGATTTCTCGCTATGAATTCGCATATAGTAAAAAACACCGATTTTATCAATGTCTATGTCTTTCAACAGAAAATTTCACGGAATTGAAAAACCACATGGAAAATTGTATCTGACACTTAGATTCTATAAAAAATCAAGAGTAAAATTCTGTTATATAATTTCCCTAAATCGCTCATTTAAGATATCGAATATGATTTCTCGCTAAGAATTCGTATATAGTAAAAAACACCGATTTTATCAATGTCTATGTCTTTCAACCGAAAATTTCACGGAATGGAAAATAACATGGAAAATTGTATGTGACACTTAGATTCTATAAAGAATCAAGAGTAATATTCTGATATAGAATTTCCCTAAATCGTTCATTTAAGATATCGAATATGATTTCTCGCTAAGAATTCGTATATAGTAAGAAACACCGATTTTATCAATGTCTATGTCTTTCAACCGAAAATTTCACGGAATGGAAAATAACATGGAAAATTGTATCTGACACTTAGATTCTATAAAAAATCAAGAGTAAAATTCTGTAATATAATTTCCCTAAATCGCTCATTTAAGATATCGAATATGATTTCTCGCTAAGAATTCGTATATAGTAAAAAACACCGATTTTATCAATGTCTATGTCTTTCAACCGAAAATTTCACGGAATGGAAAATAACATGGAAAATTGTATGTGACACTTAGATTCTATAAAGAATCAAGAGTAACATTCTGATATAGAATTTCCATAATCGTTCATTTAAGATATCGAATATGATTTCTCGCTAAGAATTCGTATATAGTAAGAAACACCGATTTTATCAATGTCTATGTCTTTCAACCGAAAATTTCACGGAATGGAAAATAACATGGAAAATTGTATGTGACACTTAGATTCTATAAAGAATCAAGAGTAACATTCTGATATAGAATTTCCCTAAATCGTTCATTTAAGATATCGAATATGATTTCTCGCTAAGAATTCGTATATAGTAAGAAACACCGATTTTATCAATGTCTATGTCTTTCAACCGAAAATTTCACGGAATGGAAAATAACATGGAAAGTTGTATCTGACACTTAGATTCTTTAAAAAATCAAGAGTAACATTCTGATATAGAATTTCCCTAAATCGTTCATTTACGATATCGAATATGATTTCTCGCTAAGAATTCGTATATAGTAAAAAACACCGATTTTATCAATGTCTATGTCTTTCAATCGAAAATTTCACGGAATGGAAAATAACATGGAAAATTGTATCTGACGCTTAGATTCTTTAATAAACCAAGAGTAAAATTCTGTTATATAATTTTCCTAAATCGCTCATTTAAGATATCGAATATGATTTCTCGCTATGAATTCGCATATAGTAAAATAACACCGATTTTATCAATGTCTATGTCTTTCAACCGAAAATTTCACGGAATGGAAAATAACATGGAAAGTTGTATCTGACACTTAGATTCTTTAAAAAATCAAGAGTAACATTCTGATATAGAATTTCCCTAAATCGTTCATTTACGATATCGAATATGATTTCTCGCTAAGAATTCGTATATAGTAAAAAACACCGATTTTATCAATGTCTATGTCTTTCAATCGAAAATTTCACGGAATGGAAAATAACATGGAAAATTGTATCTGACGCTTAGATTCTTTAATAAACCAAGAGTAAAATTCTGTTATATAATTTTCCTAAATCGCTCATTTAAGATATCGAATATGATTTCTCGCTATGAATTCGCATATAGTTAAAAACACCGATTTTATCAATGTCTATGTATTTCAATCGAAAATTTCACGGAATGGAAAAACCACATGGAAATATGTATCCGACACTTAGATTCTATGAAGAATCAAGAGTAAAATTCTGTTATATAATTTCCCTAAATCGCTCATTTAAGATATCGAATATGATTTCTCGCTATGAATTCGTATATAGTAAAAAACACCGATTTTATCAATGTCTATGTCTTTCAACCGAAAATTTCACGGAATGGAAAATAACATGAAAAATTGTATCTGACACTTAGATTTTATAAAAAATCAAGAGTAACATTCTGATATAGAATTTCCCTAAATCGTTCATTTACGATATCGAATATGATTTCTCGCTAAGAATTCGTATATAGTAAAAAACACCGATTTTATCAATGTCTATGTCTTTCAATCGAAAATTTCACGGAATGGAAAAACCACATGGAAAATTGTATCTGACCCTTAGATTCAATGAAAAATCAAGAGTTACATTCTGATATAGAATTTCCCTAAATCGCTCATTTAAGATATCGAATATGATTTCTCGCTATGAATTCGTATATAGTAAGAAACACCGATTTTATCAATGTCTATGTCTTTCAACCGAAAATTTCACGGAATGGAAAATAACATGGAAAATTGTATCTGACACTTAGATTCTATAAAAAATCAAGAGTAAAATTCTGTTATATAATTTCCCTAAATCGCTCATTTAAGATATCGAATATGATTTCTCGCTATGAATTCGTATATAGTAAAAAACACCGATTTTATCAATGTCTATGTCTTTCAACCGAAAATTTCACGGAATGGAAAATAACATGGAAAATTGTATCTGACACTTAGATTCTATAAAGAATCAAGAGTAACATTCTGTTATAGAATTTCCCTAAATCGTTCATTTACGATATCGAATATGATTTCTCGCTAAGAATTCGTATATAGTAAAAAACACCGATTTTATCAATGTCTATGTATTTCAATCGAAAATTTCACGGAATGTAAAAACCACATGGAAAATTGTATCTGACACTTAGATTCCATAATGAATCAAGAGTAAAATTCTGTTATACAATTTCCCTAAATCGCTCATTTAAGATATCGAATATGATTTCTCGCTATGAATTCGCATATAGTTAAAAACACCGATTTTATCAATGTCTATGTATTTCAATCGAAAATTTCACGGAATGTAAAAACCACATGGAAAATTGTATTTGACACTTAGATTCCATAAAGAATCAAGAGTAACATTCTGATATAGAATTTCCCTAAATCGTTCATCTAAGATATCGAATATGATTTCTCGCTATGAATTCGTATATAGTAAAAAACACCGATTTTATCAATGTCTATGTCTTTCAATCGAAAATTTCACGAAATGGAAGAACCACATGGAAAATTGTATCTGACGCTTAGATTCTATAATAAACCAAGAGTAAAATTCTGTTATATAATATTCCTAAATCGCTCATTTAAGATATCGAATATGATTTCTCGCTATTAATTCGCATATAGTAAAAAACACCGATTTTATCAATGTCTATGTCTTTCAATCGAAAATTCCACGGAATGGAAAAACCACATGGAAAATTGTATCTGACGCTTAGATTCTATAATAAACCAAGAGTAAAATTCTGTTATATAATTTCCCTAAATCGCTCATTTAAGATAACGAATATGATTTCTCGCTATGAATTCGTAAATAGTAAGAAACACCGATTTTACCAATGTCTATGTCTTTCAACCGAAAATTTCACGGAATGGAAAATAACATGGAAAATTGTATCTGACACTTAGATTCTATAAAAAATCAAGAGTAACATTCTGATATAGATTTTCCCTAAATCGTTCATTTACGATATCGAATATGATTTCTCGCTAAGAATTCGTATATAGTTAAAAACACCGATTTTATCAATGTCTATGTCTTTCAATCGAAAATTTCACAGAATGGAAAAACCACATGGAAAATTGTATCCAACAATTAGATTCTATGAAGAATCAAGAGTAAAATTCTGTTATATAATTTCCCTAAATCGCACATTTAAGATATCGAATATGATTTCTCGCTATGAATTCGTATATAGTAAAAAACACCGATTTTATCAATGTCTATGTCTTTCAACCGAAAATTTCACGGAATGGAAAATAACATGAAAAATTGTATCTGACACTTAGATTTTATAAAAATCAAGAGTAACATTCTGATATAGAATTTCCCTAAATCGTTCATTTACGATATCGAATATGATTTCTCGCTAAGAATTCGTATATAGTAAAAAACACCGATTTTATCAATGTCTATGTCTTTCAATCGAAAATTTCACGGAATGGAAAAACCACATGGAAAATTGTATCTGACCCTTAGATTCAATGAAAAATCAAGAGTTACATTCTGATATAGAATTTCCCTAAATCGCTCATTTAAGATATCGAATATGATTTCTCGCTATGAATTCGTATATAGTAAGAAACACCGATTTTATCAATGTCTATGTCTTTCAACCGAAAATTTCACGGAATGGAAAATAACATGGAAAATTGTATCTGACACTTAGATTCTATAAAAAATCAAGAGTAAAATTCTGTTATATAATTTCCCTAAATCGCTCATTTAAGATATCGAATATGATTTCTCGCTATGAATTCGTATATAGTAAAAAACACCGATTTTATCAACGTCTATGTCTTTCAACCGAAAATTTCACGGAATGGAAATTAACATGGAAAATTGTATCTGACACTTAGATTCTATAAAGAATCAAGAGTAACATTCTGATATAGAATTTCCCTAAATCGTTCATTTACGATATCGAATATGATTTCTCGCTAAGAATTCGTATATAGTAAAAAACACCGATTTTATCAATGTCTATGTATTTCAATCGAAAATTTCACGGAATGTAAAAACCACATGGAAAATTGTATCTGACACTTAGATTCCATAAAGAATCAAGAGTAAAATTCTGTTATACAATTTCCCTAAATCGCTCATTTAAGATATCGAATATGATTTCTCGCTAAGAATTCGTATATAGTAAGAAACACCGATTTTATCAATGTCTATGTCTTTCAACCGAAAATTTCACGGAATGGAAAATAACATGGAAAATTGTTTCTGACACTTAGATTCTATAAAGAATCAAGAGTAACATTCTGATATAGAATTTCCCTAAATCGTTCATTTAAGATATCGAATATGATTTCTCGCTATGAATTCGCATATAGTAAAAAACACCGATTTTATCAATGTCTATGTGTTTCAATCGAAAATTCCACGGAATGGAAAAACCACATGGAAAATTGTATCTGACAATTAGTATCTATAAAAAATTAAAAGTAAAATTCTGTTATATAATTTCCCTAAATCGCTCATTTAAGAATCGAATATGATTTCTCGCTATGAATTCGCATATAGTAAATAACACCGATTTTATCAATGTCTATGTCTTTCAACAGAAAATTTCACGGAATGGAAAAACCACATGGAAAATTGTATCTGACCCTTAGATTCAATGAAAAATCAAGAGTTACATTCTGATATAGAATTTCCCTAAATCGCTCATTTAAGATATCGAATATGATTTCTCGCTATGAATTCGTATATAGTAAGAAACACCGATTTTATCAATGTCTATGTCTTTCAACCGAAAATTTCACGGAATGGAAAATAACATGGAAAATTGTATCTGACACTTAGATTCTATAAAAAATCAAGAGTAAAATTCTGTTATATAATTTCCCTAAATCGCTCATTTAAGATATCGAATATGATTTCTCGCTAAGAATTCGTATATAGTAAAAAACACCGATTTTATCAATGTCTATGTCTTTCAACCGAAAATTTCACGGAATGGAAAAACCACATGGAAAATTGTATCTGACAATTAGTATCTATAAAAAATTAAAAGTAAAATTCTGTTATATAATTTCCCTAAATCGCTCATTTAAGAATCGAATATGATTTCTCGCTATGAATTCGCATATAGTAAAAAACACCGATTTTATCAATGTCTATGTCTTTCAACAGAAAATTTCACGGAATGGAAAAACCACATGGAAAATTGTATCTGACACATAGATTCTATAAAAAATCAAGAGTAAAATTCTGTTATATAATTTCCCTAAATCGCTCATTTAAGATATCGAATATGATTTCTCGCTAAGAATTCGTATATAGTAAAAAACACCGATTTTATCAATGTCTATGTCTTTCAACCGAAAATTTCACGGAATGGAAAATAACATGGAAAATTGTATGTGACACTAAGATTCTATAAAGAATCAAGAGTAACATTCTGATATAGAATTTCCCTAAATCGTTCATTTAAGATATCGAATATGATTTCTCGCTAAGAATTCGTATATAGTAAGAAACACCGATTTTATCAATGTCTATGTCTTTCAACCGAAAATTTCACGGAATGGAAAATAACATGGAAAATTGTATGTGACACTAAGATTCTATAAAGAATCAAGAGTAACATTCTGATATAGAATTTCCCTAAATCGTTCATTTAAGATATCGAATATGATTTCTCGCTAAGAATTCGTATATAGTAAAAAACACCGATTTTATCAATGTCTATGTCTTTCAACCGAAAATTTCACGGAATGGAAAAACCACATGGAAAATTGTATCTGACACATAGATTCTATAAAAAATCAAGAGTAAAATTCTGGTATATAATTTCCCTAAATCGCTCATTTAAGATATCGAATATGATTTCTCGCTAAGAATTCGTATATAGTAAAAAACACCGATTTTATCAATGTCTATGTCTTTCAACCGAAAATTTCACGGAATGGAAAATAACATGGAAAATTGTATGTGACACTAAGATTCTATAAAGAATCAAGAGTAACATTCTGTTATAAAATTTCCCTAAATCGTTCATTTACGATATCGAATATGATTTCTCGCTAAGAATTCGTATATAGTAAAAAACACCGATTTTATCAATGTCTATGTATTTCAATCGAAAATTTCACGGAATGGAAAAACCACATGGAAAATTGTATCCAACACTTAGATTCTATGAAGAATCAAGAGTAAAATTCTGTTATATAATTTCCCTAAATCGCTCATTTAAGATATCGAATATGATTTCTCGCTATGAATTCGTATATAGTAAAAAACACCGATTTTATCAATGTCTATGCCTTTCAACCGAAAATTTCACGGAATGGAAAATAACATGAAAAATTGTATCTGACACTTAGATTTTATAAAAAATCAGGAGTAACATTCTGATATAGAATTTCCCTAAATCGTTCATTTACGATATCGAATATGATTTCTCGCTAAGAATTCGTATATAGTAAAAAACACCGATTTTATCAATGTCTATGTCTTTCAATCGAAAATTTCACGGAATGGAAAAACCACATGGAAAATTGTATCTGACTCTTAGATTCAATGAAAAATCAAGAGTTACATTCTGTTATATAATTTCCCTAAATCGTTCATTTAAGATATCGAATATGATTTCTCGCTAAGAATTCGTATATAGTAAGAAACACCGATTTTATCAATGTCTATGTCTTTCAACCGAAAATTTCACGGAATGGAAAATAACATGGAAAATTGTATCTGACATTTAGATTCTATAAAGAATCAAGAGTAACATTCTGATATAGAATTTCCCTAAATCGTTCATTTAAGATATCGAATATGATTTCTCGCTATGAATTCGCATATAGTAAAAAACACCGATTTTATCAATGTCTATGTGTTTCAATCGAAAATTCCACGGAATGGAAAAACCACATGGAAAATTGTATCTGACAATTAGTATCTATAAAAAATTAAAAGTAAAATTCTGTTATATAATTTCCCTAAATCGCTCATTTAAGAATCGAATATGATTTCTCGCTATGAATTCGCATATAGTAAAAAACACCGATTTTATCAATGTCTATGTCTTTCAACAGAAAATTTCACGGAATGGAAAAACCACATGGAAAATTGTATCTGACCCTTAGATTCAATGAAAAATCAAGAGTTACATTCTGATATAGAATTTCCCTAAATCGCTCATTTAAGATATCGAATATGATTTATCGCTATGAATTCGTATATAGTAAGAAACACCGATTTTATCAATGTCTATGTCTTTCAACCGAAAATTTCACGGAATGTAAAACCCACATGGAAAATTGTATCTGACACTTAGATTCCATAAAGAATCAAGAGTAAAATTCTGTTATATAATTTCCCTAAATCGTTCATTTAAGATATCGAATATGATTTCTCGCTAAGAATTCGTATATAGTAAGAAACACCGATTTTATCAATGTCTATGTCTTTCAACCGAAAATTTCACGGAATGGAAAATAACATGGAAAATTGTATTTGACACTTAGATTCCATAAAGAATCAAGAGTAAAATTCTGTTATACAATTTCCCTAAATCGCTCATTTAAGATATCGAATATGATTTCTCGCTATGAATTCGCATATAGTTAAAAACACCGATTTTATCAATGTCTATGTATTTCAATCGAAAATTTCACGGAATGTAAAAACCACATGGAAAATTGTATTTGACACTTAGATTCCATAAAGAATCAAGAGTAAAATTCTGTTATACAATTTCCCTAAATCGCTCATTTAAGATATCGAATATGATTTCTCGCTATGAATTCGCATATAGTTAAAAACACCGATTTTATCAATGTCTATGTATTTCAATCGAAAATTTCACGGAATGTAAAAACCACATGGAAAATTGTATCTGACACTTAGATTCCATAAAGAATAAAGAGTAAAATTCTGTTATATAATTTCCCTAAATCGTTCATTTAAGATATCGAATATGATTTCTCGCTAAGAATTCGTATATAGTAAGAAACACCGATTTTATCAATGTCTATGTCTTTCAACCGAAAATTTCACGGAATGGAAAATAACATGGAAAATTGTATCTGACACTTAGATTCTATAAAGAATCAAAAGTAACATTCTGATATAGAATTTCCCTAAATCGTTCATTTAAGATATCGAATATGATTTCTCGCTATGAATTCGCATATAGTAAAAAACACCGATTTTATCAATGTCTATGTGTTTCAATCGAAAATTCCACGGAATGGAAAAACCACATGGAAAATTGTATCTGACAATTAGTATCTATAAAAAATTAAAAGTAAAATTCTGTTATATAATTTCCCTAAATCGCTCATTTAAGAATCGAATATGATTTCTCGCTATGAATTCGCATATAGTAAAAAACACCGATTTTATCAATGTCTATGTCTTTCAACAGAAAATTTCACGGAATGGAAAAACCACATGGAAAATTGTATCTGACCCTTAGATTCAATGAAAAATCAAGAGTTACATTCTGATATAGAATTTCCCTAAATCGCTCATTTAAGATATCGAATATGATTTCTCGCTATGAATTCGTATATAGTAAGAAACACCGATTTTATCAATGTCTATGTCTTTCAACCGAAAATTTCACGGAATGTAAAAACCACATGGAAAATTGTATCTGACACTAAGATTCCATAAAGAATCAAGAGTAAAATTCTGTTATATAATTTCCCTAAATCGTTCATTTAAGATATCGAATATGATTTCTCGCTAAGAATTCGTATATAGTAAGAAACACCGATTTTATCAATGTCTATGTCTTTCAACCGAAAATTTCACGGAATGGAAAATAACATGGAAAATTGTATCTGACACTTAGATTCTATAAAGAATCAAGAGTAACATTCTGATATAGAATTTCCCTAAATCGTTCATTTAAGATATCGAATATGATTTCTCGCTATGAATTCGCATATAGTAAAAAACACCGATTTTATCAATGTCTATGTGTTTCAATCGAAAATTCCACGGAATGGAAAAACCACATGGAAAATTGTATCTGACAATTAGTATCTATAAAAAATTAAAAGTAAAAATCTGTTATATAATTTCCCTAAATCGCTCATTTAAGAATCGAATATGATTTCTCGCTATGAATTCGCATATAGTAAAAAACACCGATTTTATCAATGTCTATGTCTTTCAACAGAAAATTTCACGGAATGGAAAATAACATGGAAAATTGTATCTGACACTTAGATTCCATAAAGAATCAAGAGTAAAATTCTGTTATACAATTTCCCTAAATCGCTCATTTAAGATATCGAATATGATTTCTCGCTATGAATTCGCATATAGTTAAAAACACCGATTTTATCAATGTCTATGTATTTCAATCGAAAATTTCACGGAATGTAAAAACCACATGGAAAATTGTATCTGACACTTAGATTCCATAAAGAATCAAGAGTAAAATTCTGTTATACAATTTCCCTAAATCGCTCATTTAAGATATCGAATATGATTTCTCGCTATGAATTCGCATATAGTTAAAAACACCGATTTTATCAATGTCTATGTATTTCAATCGAAAATTTCACGGAATGTAAAAACCACATGGAAAATTGTATCTGACACTTAGATTCCATAAATAATCAAGAGTAAAATTCTGTTATATAATTTCCCTAAATCGTTCATTTAAGATATCGAATATGATTTCTCGCTAAGAATTCGTATATAGTAAGAAACACCGATTTTATCAATGTCTATGTCTTTCAACCGAAAATTTCACGGAATGGAAAATAACATGGAAAATTGTATCTGACACTTAGATTCTATAAAGAATCAAAAGTAACATTCTGATATAGAATTTCCCTAAATCGTTCATTTAAGATATCGAATATGATTTCTCGCTATGAATTCGCATATAGTAAAAAACACCGATTTTATCAATGTCTATGTGTTTCAATCGAAAATTCCACGGAATGGAAAAACCACATGGAAAATTGTATCTGACAATTAGTATCTATTAAAAAATTAAAAGTAAAATAATGTTATATAATTTCCCTAAATCGCTCATTTAAGAATCGAATATGATTTCTCGCTATGAATTCGCATATAGTAAAAAACACCGATTTTATCAATGTCTATGTCTTTCAACAGAAAATTTCACGGAATGGAAAAACCACATGGAAAATTGTATCTGACCCTTAGATTCAATGAAAAATCAAGAGTTACATTCTGATATAGAATTTCCCTAAATCGCTCATTTAAGATATCGAATATGATTTCTCGCTATGAATTCGCATATAGTTAAAAACACCGATTTTATCAATGTCTATGTATTTCAATTGAAAATTTCACGGAATGTAAAAACCACATGGAAAATTGTATCTGACACTAAGATTCCATAAAGAATCAAGAGTAAAATTCTGTTATATAATTTCCCTAAATCGTTCATTTAAGATATCGAATATGATTTCTCGCTAAGAATTCGTATATAGTAAGAAACACCGATTTTATCAATGTCTATGCCTTTCAACCGAAAATTTCACGGAATGGAAAATAACATGGAAAATTGTATCTGACACTTAGATTCTATAAAGAATCAAGAGTAACATTCTGATATAGAATTTCCCTAAATCGTTCATTTAAGATATCGAATATGATTTCTCGCTATGAATTCGCATATAGTAAAAAACACCGATTTTATCAATGTCTATGTGTTTCAATCGAAAATTCCACGGAATGGAAAAACCACATGGAAAATTGTATCTAACAATTAGTATCTATAAAAAATTAAAAGTAAAATTCTGTTATATAATTTCCCTAAATCGCTCATTTAAGAATCGAATATGATTTCTCGCTATGAATTCGCATATAGTAAAAAACACCGATTTTATCAATGTCTATGTCTTTCAACAGAAAATTTCACGGAATGGAAAAACCACATGGAAAATTGTATCTGACCCTTAGATTCAATGAAAAATCAAGAGTTACATTCTGATATAGAATTTCCCTAAATCGCTCATTTAAGATATCGAATATGATTTCTCGCTATGAATTCGTATATAGTAAGAAACACCGATTTTATCAATGTCTATGTCTTTCAACCGAAAATTTCACGGAATGGAAAATAACATGGAAAATTGTATCTGACACTAAGATTCTATAAAAAATCAAGAGTAACATTCTGATATAGAATTTCCCTAAATCGTTCATTTAAGATATCGAATATGATTTCTCGCTATGAATTCGCATATAGTAAAAAACACCGATTTTATCAATGTCTATGTGTTTCAATCGAAAATTCCACGGAATGGAAAAACCACATGGAAAATTGTATCTTACAATTAGTATCTATAAAAAATTAAAAGTAAAATTCTGTAATATAATTTCCCTAAATCGCTCATTTAAGAATCGAATATGATTTCTCGCTATGAATTCGCATATAGTAAAAAACACCGATTTTATCAATGTCTATGTCTTTCAACAGAAAATTTCACGGAATGGAAAAACCACATGGAAAATTGTATCTGACCCTTAGATTCAATGAAAAATCAAGAGTTACATTCTGTTATATAATTTCCCTAAATCGTTCATTTAAGATATCGAATATGATTTCTCGCTAAGAATTCGTATATAGTAAGAAACACCGATTTTATCAATGTCTATGTCTTTCAACCGAAAATTTCACGGAATGGAAAATAACATGGAAAATTGTATCTGACACTAAGATTCTATAAAAAATCAAGAGTAACATTCTGATATAGAATTTCCCTAAATCGTTCATTTAAGATATCGAATATGATTTCTCGCTATGAATTCGCATATAGTAAAAAACACCGATTTTATCAATGTCTATGTGTTTCAATCGAAAATTCCACGGAATGGAAAAACCACATGGAAAATTGTATCTGACAATTAGTATCTATAAAAAATTAAAAGTAAAATTCTGTTATATAATTTCCCTAAATCGCTCATTTAAGAATCGAATATGATTTCTCGCTATGAATTCGCATATAGTAAAAAACACCGATTTTATCAATGTCTATGTCTTTCAACAGAAAATTTCACGGAATGGAAAAACCACATGGAAAATTGTATCTGACCCTTAGATTCAATGAAAAATCAAGAGTTACATTCTGATATAGAATTTCCCTAAATCGCTCATTTAAGATATCGAATATGATTTCTCGCTATGAATTCGTATATAGTAAGAAACACCGATTTTATCAATGTCTATGTCTTTCAACCGAAAATTTCACGGAATGTAAAAACCACATGGAAAATTGTATCTGACACTTAGATTCCATAAAGAATCAAGAGTAAAAGTCTGTTATATAATTTCCCTAAATCGTTCATTTAAGATATCGAATATGATTTCTCGCTAAGAATTCGTATATAGTAAGAAACACCGATTTTATCAATGTCTATGTCTTTCAACCGAAAATTTCACGGAATGGAAAATAACATGGAAAATTGTATCTGACACTTAGATTCCATAAAGAATCAAGAGTAAAATTCTGTTATACAATTTCCCTAAATCGCTCATTTAAGATATCGAATATGATTTCTCGCTATGAAATCGCATATAGTTAAAAACACCGATTTTATCAATGTCTATGTATTTCAATCGAAAATTTCACGGAATGTAAAAACCACATGGAAAATTGTATCTGACACTTAGATTCCATAAAGAATCAAGAGTAAAATTCTGTTATACAATTTCCCTAAATCGCTCATTTAAGATATCGAATATGATTTCTCGCTATGAATTCGCATATAGTTAAAAACACCGATTTTATCAATGTCTATGTATTTCAATCGAAAATTTCACGGAATGTAAAAACCACATGGAAAATTGTATCTGACACTTAGATTCCATAAAGAATCAAGAGTAAAATTCTGTTATATAATTTCCCTAAATCGTTCATTTAAGATATCGAATATGATTTCTCGCTAAGAATTCGTATATAGTAAGAAACACCGATTTTATCAATGTCTATGTCTTTCAACCGAAAATTTCACGGAATGGAAAATAACATGGAAAATTGTATCTGACACTTAGATTCTATAAAGAATCAAAAGTAACATTCTGATATAGAATTTCCCTAAATCGTTCATTTAAGATATCGAATATGATTTCTCGCTATGAATTCGCATATAGTAAAAAACACCGATTTTATCAATGTCTATGTGTTTCAATCGAAAATTCCACGGAATGGAAAAACCACATGGAAAATTGTATCTGACAATTAGTATCTATAAAAAATTAAAAGTAAAATAATGTTATATAATTTCCCTAAATCGCTCATTTAAGAATCGAATATGATTTCTCGCTATGAATTCGCATATAGTAAAAAACACCGATTTTATCAATGTCTATGTCTTTCAACAGAAAATTTCACGGAATGGAAAAACCACATGGAAAATTGTATCTGACCCTTAGATTCAATGAAAAATCAAGAGTTACATTCTGATATAGAATTTCCCTAAATCGCTCATTTAAGATATCGAATATGATTTCTCGCTATGAATTCGCATATAGTTAAAAACACCGATTTTATCAATGTCTATGTATTTCAATTGAAAATTTCACGGAATGTAAAAACCACATGGAAAATTTTATCTGACACTAAGATTCCATAAAGAATCAAGAGTAAAATTCTGTTATATAATTTCCCTAAATCGTTCATTTAAGATATCGAATATGATTTCTCGCTAAGAATTCGTATATAGTAAGAAACACCGATTTTATCAATGTCTATGTCTTTCAACCGAAAATTTCACGGAATGGAAAATAACATGGAAAATTGTATCTGACACTTAGATTCTATAAAGAATCAAGAGTAACATTCTGATATAGAATTTCCCTAAATCGTTCATTTAAGATATCGAATATGATTTCTCGCTATGAATTCGCATATAGTAAAAAACACCGATTTTATCAATGTCTATGTCTTTCAACCGAAAATTTCACGGAATGGAAAATAACATGGAAAATTGTATCTGACACTTAGATTCTATAAAAAATCAAGAGTAAAATTCTGTTATATAATTTCCCTAAATCGCTCATTTAAGAATCGAATATGATTTCTCGCTATGAATTCGCATATAGTAAAAAACACCGATTTTATCAATGTCTATGTCTTTCAACAGAAAATTTCACGGAATGGAAAAACCACATGGAAAATTGTATCTGACCCTTAGATTCAATGAAAAATCAAGAGTTACATTCTGATATAGAATTTCCCTAAATCGCTCATTTAAGATATCGAATATGATTTCTCGCTATGAATTCGCATATAGTTAAAAACACCGATTTTATCAATGTCTATGTATTTCAATTGAAAATTTCACGGAATGTAAAAACCACATGGAAAATTGTATCTGACACTAAGATTCCATAAAGAATCAAGAGTAAAATTCTGTTATATAATTTCCCTAAATCGTTCATTTAAGATATCGAATATGATTTCTCGCTAAGAATTCGTATATAGTAAGAAACACCGATTTTATCAATGTCTATGCCTTTCAACCGAAAATTTCACGGAATGGAAAATAACATGGAAAATTGTATCTGACACTTAGATTCTATAAAGAATCAAGAGTAACATTCTGATATAGAATTTCCCTAAATCGTTCATTTAAGATATCGAATATGATTTCTCGCTATGAATTCGCATATAGTAAAAAACACCGATTTTATCAATGTCTATGTGTTTCAATCGAAAATTCCACGGAATGGAAAAACCACATGGAAAATTGTATCTAACAATTAGTATCTATAAAAAATTAAAAGTAAAATTCTGTTATATAATTTCCCTAAATCGCTCATTTAAGAATCGAATATGATTTCTCGCTATGAATTCGCATATAGTAAAAAACACCGATTTTATCAATGTCTATGTCTTTCAACAGAAAATTTCACGGAATGGAAAAACCACATGGAAAATTGTATCTGACCCTTAGATTCAATGAAAAATCAATAGTTACATTCTGATATAGAATTTCCCTAAATCGCTCATTTAAGATATCGAATATGATTTCTCGCTATGAATTCGTATATAGTAAGAAACACCGATTTTATCAATGTCTATGTCTTTCAACCGAAAATTTCACGGAATGGAAAATAACATGGAAAATTGTATCTGACACTAAGATTCTATAAAAAATCAAGAGTAACATTCTGATATAGAATTTCCCTAAATCGTTCATTTAAGATATCGAATATGATTTCTCGCTATGAATTCGCATATAGTAAAAAACACCGATTTTATCAATGTCTATGTGTTTCAATCGAAAATTCCACGGAATGGAAAAACCACATGGAAAATTGTATCTTACAATTAGTATCTATAAAAAATTAAAAGTAAAATTCTGTTATATAATTTCCCTAAATCGCTCATTTAAGAATCGAATATGATTTCTCGCTATGAATTCGCATATAGTAAAAAACACCGATTTTATCAATGTCTATGTCTTTCAACAGAAAATTTCACGGAATGGAAAAACCACATGGAAAATTGTATCTGACCCTTAGATTCAATGAAAAATCAAGAGTTACATTCTGTTATATAATTTCCCTAAATCGTTCATTTAAGATATCGAATATGATTTCTCGCTAAGAATTCGTATATAGTAAGAAACACCGATTTTATCAATGTCTATGTCTTTCAACCGAAAATTTCACGGAATGGAAAATAACATGGAAAATTGTATCTGACACTAAGATTCTATAAAAAATCAAGAGTAACATTCTGATATAGAATTTCCCTAAATCGTTCATTTAAGATATCGAATATGATTTCTCGCTATGAATTCGCATATAGTAAAAAACACCGATTTTATCAATGTCTATGTGTTTCAATCGAAAATTCCACGGAATGGAAAAACCACATGGAAAATTGTATCTGACAATTAGTATCTATAAAAAATTAAAAGTAAAATTCTGTTATATAATTTCCCTAAATCGCTCATTTAAGAATCGAATATGATTTCTCGCTATGAATTCGCATATAGTAAAAAACACCGATTTTATCAATGTCTATGTCTTTCAACAGAAAATTTCACGGAATGGAAAAACCACATGGAAAATTGTATCTGACCCTTAGATTCAATGAAAAATCAAGAGTTACATTCTGATATAGAATTTCCCTAAATCGCTCATTTAAGATATCGAATATGATTTCTCGCTATGAATTCGTATATAGTAAGAAACACCGATTTTATCAATGTCTATGTCTTTCAACCGAAAATTTCACGGAATGTAAAAACCACATGGAAAATTGTATCTGACACTTAGATTCCATAAAGAATCAAGAGTAAAAGTCTGTTATATAATTTCCCTAAATCGTTCATTTAAGATATCGAATATGATTTCTCGCTAAGAATTCGTATATAGTAAGAAACACCGATTTTATCAATGTCTATGTCTTTCAACCGAAAATTTCACGGAATGGAAAATAACATGGAAAATTGTATCTGACACTTAGATTCCATAAAGAATCAAGAGTAAAATTCTGTTATACAATTTCCCTAAATCGCTCATTTAAGATATCGAATATGATTTCTCGCTATGAAATCGCATATAGTTAAAAACACCGATTTTATCAATGTCTATGTATTTCAATCGAAAATTTCACGGAATGTAAAAACCACATGGAAAATTGTATCTGACACTTAGATTCCATAAAGAATCAAGAGTAAAATTCTGTTATACAATTTCCCTAAATCGCTCATTTAAGATATCGAATATGATTTCTCGCTATGAATTCGCATATAGTTAAAAACACCGATTTTATCAATGTCTATGTATTTCAATCGAAAATTTCACGGAATGTAAAAACCACATGGAAAATTGTATCTGACACTTAGATTCCATAAAGAATCAAGAGTAAAATTCTGTTATATAATTTCCCTAAATCGTTCATTTAAGATATCGAATATGATTTCTCGCTAAGAATTCGTATATAGTAAGAAACACCGATTTTATCAATGTCTATGTCTTTCAACCGAATATTTCACGGAATGGAAAATAACATGGAAAATTGTATCTGACACTTAGATTCTATAAAGAATCAAAAGTAACATTCTGATATAGAATTTCCCTAAATCGTTCATTTAAGATATCGAATATGATTTCTCGCTATGAATTCGCATATAGTAAAAAACACCGATTTTATCAATGTCTATGTGTTTCAATCGAAAATTCCACGGAATGGAAAAACCACATGGAAAATTGTATCTGACAATTAGTATCTATAAAAAATTAAAAGTAAAATAATGTTATATAATTTCCCTAAATCGCTCATTTAAGAATCGAATATGATTTCTCGCTATGAATTCGCATATAGTAAAAAACACCGATTTTATCAATGTCTATGTCTTTCAACAGAAAATTTCACGGAATGGAAAAACCACATGGAAAATTGTATCTGACCCTTAGATTCAATGAAAAATCAAGAGTTACATTCTGATATAGAATTTCCCTAAATCGCTCATTTAAGATATCGAATATGATTTCTCGCTATGAATTCGCATATAGTTAAAAACACCGATTTTATCAATGTCTATGTATTTCAATTGAAAATTTCACGGAATGTAAAAACCACATGGAAAATTTTATCTGACACTAAGATTCCATAAAGAATCAAGAGTAAAATTCTGTTATATAATTTCCCTAAATCGTTCATTTAAGATATCGAATATGATTTCTCGCTAAGAATTCGTATATAGTAAGAAACACCGATTTTATCAATGTCTATGTCTTTCAACCGAAAATTTCACGGAATGGAAAATAACATGGAAAATTGTATCTGACACTTAGATTCTATAAAGAATCAAGAGTAACATTCTGATATAGAATTTCCCTAAATCGTTCATTTAAGATATCGAATATGATTTCTCGCTATGAATTCGCATATAGTAAAAAACACCGATTTTATCAATGTCTATGTCTTTCAACCGAAAATTTCACGGAATGGAAAATAACATGGAAAATTGTATCTGACACTTAGATTCTATAAAAAATCAAGAGTAAAATTCTGTTATATAATTTCCCTAAATCGCTCATTTAAGATATCGAATATGATTTCTCGCTATGAATTCGTATATAGTAAAAAACACCGATTTTATCAATGTCTATGTCTTTCAACAGAAAATTTCACGGAATGGAAAAACCACATGGAAAATTGTATCTGACCCTTAGATTCAATGAAAAATCAAGAGTTACATTCTGATATAGAATTTCCCTAAATCGCTCATTTAAGATATCGAATATGATTTCTCGCTATGAATTCGTATATAGTAAGAAACACCGATTTTATCAATGTCTATGTGTTTCAATCGAAAATTCCACGGAATGGAAAAACCACATGGAAAATTGTATCTGACAATTAGTATCTATAAAATTTAAAAGTTAAATTCTGTTATATAATTTCCCTAAATCGCTCATTTAAGAATCGAATATGATTTCTCGCTATGAATTCGCATATAGTAAAAAACACCGATTTTATCAATGTCTATGTCTTTCAACAGAAAATTTCACGGAATGGAAAAACCACATGGAAAATTGT
Source organism: Sisyra nigra (assembly GCA_958496155.1). Taxonomy (NCBI): domain Eukaryota; kingdom Metazoa; phylum Arthropoda; class Insecta; order Neuroptera; family Sisyridae; genus Sisyra; species Sisyra nigra. The sequence continues at coordinate 19,441,534 of OY292319.1, read as the reverse complement.
ATCTGACCCTTAGATTCAATGAAAAATCAAGAGTTACATTCTGATATAGAATTTCCCTAAATCGCTCATTTAAGATATCGAATATGATTTCTCGCTATGAATTCGTATATAGTAAGAAACACCGATTTTATCAATGTCTATGTCTTTCAACCGAAAATTTCACGGAATGGAAAATAACATGGAAAATTGTATCTGACACTTAGATTCTATAAAAAATCAAGAGTAAAATTCTGTTATATAATTTCCCTAAATCGCTCATTTAAGATATCGAATATGATTTCTCGCTATGAATTCGTATATAGTAAAAAACACCGATTTTATCAATGTCTATGTCTTTCAACCGAAAATTTCACGGAATGGAAAATAACATGGAAAATTGTATGTGACACTTACATTCTATAAAGAATCAAGAGTAACATTCTGTTATAGAATTTCCCTAAATCGTTCATTTACGATATCGAATATGATTTCTCGCTAAGAATTCGTATATAGTAAAAAACACCGATTTTATCAATGTCTATGTATTTCAATCGAAAATTTCACGGAATGGAAAAACCACATGGAAAATTGTATCCAACACTTAGATTCTATGAAGAATCAAGATTAAAATTCTGTTATATAATTTCCCTAAATCGCTCATTTAAGATATCGAATATGATTTCTCGCTATGAATTCGTATATAGTAAAAAACACCGATTTTATCAATGTCTATGTCTTTCAACCGAAAATTTCACGGAATGGAAAATAACATGAAAAATTGTATCTGACACTTAGATTATATAAAAAATCAAGAGTAACATTCTGATATAGAATTTCCCTAAATCGTTCATTTACGATATCGAATATGATTTCTCGCTAAGAATTCGTATATAGTAAAAAACACCGATTTTATCAATGTCTATGTCTTTCAATCGAAAATTTCACGGAATGGAAAAACCACATGGAAAATTGTATCTGACCCTTAGATTCAATGAAAAATCAAGAGTTACATTCTGTTATATAATTTCCCTAAATCGTTCATTTAAGATATCGAATATGATTTCTCGCTAAGAATTCGTATATAGTAAGAAACACCGATTTTATCAATGTCTATGTCTTTCAACCGAAAATTTCACGGAATGGAAAATAACATGGAAAATTGTATCTGACACTAAGATTCTATAAAGAATCAAGAGTAACATTCTGATATAGAATTTCCCTAAATCGTTCATTTAAGATATCGAATATGATTTCTCGCTATGAATTCGCATATAGTAAAAAACACCGATTTTATCAATGTCTATGTGTTTCAATCGAAAATTCCACGGAATGGAAAAACCACATGGAAAATTGTATCTGACAATTAGTATCTATAAAAAATTAAAAGTAAAATTCTGTTATATAATTTCCCTAAATCGCTCATTTAAGAATCGAATATGATTTCTCGCTATGAATTCGCATATAGTAAAAAACACCGATTTTATCAATGTCTATGTCTTTCAACAGAAAATTTCACGGAATGGAAAAACCACATGGAAAATTGTATCTGACCCTTAGATTCAATGAAAAATCAAGAGTTACATTCTGATATAGAATTTCCCTAAATCGCTCATTTAAGATATCGAATATGATTTCTCGCTATGAATTCGTATATAGTAAGAAACACCGATTTTATCAATGTCTATGTCTTTCAACCGAAAATTTCACGGAATGTAAAAACCACATGGAAAATTGTATCTGACACTTAGATTCCATAAAGAATCAAGAGTAAAATTCTGTTATATAATTTCCCTAAATCGTTCATTTAAGATATCGAATATGATTTCTCGCTAAGAATTCGTATATAGTAAGAAACACCGATTTTATCAATGTCTATGTCTTTCAACCGAAAATTTCACGGAATGGAAAATAACATGGAAAATTGTATCTGACACTTAGATTCCATAAAGAATCAAGAGTAAAATTCTGTTATACAATTTCCCTAAATCGCTCATTTAAGATATCGAATATGATTTCTCGCTATGAATTCGCATATAGTTAAAAACACCGATTTTATCAATGTCTATGTATTTCAATCGAAAATTTCACGGAATGTAAAAACCACATGGAAAATTGTATTTGACACTTAGATTCCATAAAGAATCAAGAGTAAAATTCTGTTATACAATTTCCCTAAATCGCTCATTTAAGATATCGAATATGATTTCTCGCTATGAATTCGCATATAGTTAAAAACACCGATTTTATCAATGTCTATGTATTTCAATCGAAAATTTCACGGAATCTAAAAACCACATGGAAAATTGTATCTAACACTTAGATTCCATAAAGAATCAAGAGTAAAATTCTGTTATATAATTTCCCTAAATCGTTCATTTAAGATATCGAATATGATTTCTCGCTAAGAATTCGTATATAGTAAGAAACACCGATTTTATCAATGTCTATGTCTTTCAACCGAAAATTTCACGGAATGGAAAATAACATGGAAAATTGTATCTGACACTTAGATTCTATAAAAAATCAAAAGTAACATTCTGATATAGAATTTCCCTAAATCGTTCATTTAAGATATCGAATATGATTTCTCGCTATGAATTCGCATATAGTAAAAAACACCGATTTTATCAATGTCTATGTGTTTCAATCGAAAATTCCACGGAATGGAAAAACCACATGGAAAATTGTATCTGACAATTAGTATCTATAAAAAATTAAAAGTAAAATAATGTTATATAATTTCCCTAAATCGCTCATTTAAGAATCGAATATGATTTCTCGCTATGAATTCGCATATAGTAAAAAACACCGATTTTATCAATGTCTATGTCTTTCAACAGAAAATTTCACGGAATGGAAAAACCACATGGAAAATTGTATCTGACCCTTAGATTCAATGAAAAATCAAGAGTTACATTCTGATATAGAATTTCCCTAAATCGCTCATTTAAGATATCGAATATGATTTCTCGCTATGAATTCGCATATAGTTAAAAACACCGATTTTATCAATGTCTATGTATTTCAATTGAAAATTTCACGGAATGTAAAAACCACATGGAAAATTGAATCTGACACTAAGATTCCATAAAGAATCAAGAGTAAAATTCTGTTATATAATTTCCCTAAATCGTTCATTTAAGATATCGAATATGATTTCTCGCTAAGAATTCGTATATAGTAAGAAACACCGATTTTATCAATGTCTATGTCTTTCAACCGAAAATTTCACGGAATGGAAAATAACATGGAAAATTGTATCTGACACTTAGATTCTATAAAGAATCAAGAGTAACATTCTGATATAGAATTTCCCTAAATCGTTCATTTAAGATATCGAATATGATTTCTCGCTATGAATTCGCATATAGTAAAAAACACCGATTTTATCAATGTCTATGTGTTTCAATCGAAAATTCCACGGAATGGAAAAACCACATGGAAAATTGTATCTGACAATTAGTATCTATAAAAAATTAAAAGTAAAATTCTGTTATATAATTTCCCTAAATCGCTCATTTAAGAATCGAATATGATTTCTCGCTATGAATTCGCATATAGTAAAAAACACCGATTTTATCAATGTCTATGTCTTTCAACAGAAAATTTCACGGAATGGAAAAACCACATGGAAAATTGTATCTGACCCTTAGATTCAATGAAAAATCAAGAGTTACATTCTGATATAGAATTTCCCTAAATCGCTCATTTAAGATATCGAATATGATTTCTCGCTAAGAATTCGTATATAGTAAAAAACACCGATTTTATCAATGTCTATGTCTTTCAACCGAAAATTTCACGGAATGGAAAATAACATGAAAAATTGTATCTGACACTTAGATTATATAAAAAATCAAGAGTAACATTCTGATATAGAATTTCCCTAAATCGTTCATTTACGATATCGAATATGATTTCTCGCTAAGAATTCGTATATAGTAAAAAACACCGATTTTATCAATGTCTATGTCTTTCAACCGAAAATTTCACGGAATGGAAAATAACATGGGAAATTGTATGTGACACTTACATTCTATAAAGAATCAAGAGTAACATTCTGTTATAGAATTTCCCTAAATCGTTCATTTACGATATCGAATATGATTTCTCGCTAAGAATTCGTATATAGTAAAAAACACCGATTTTATCAATGTCTATGTATTTCAATCGAAAATTTCACGGAATGGAAAAACCACATGGAAAATTGTATCCAACACTTAGATTCTATGAAGAATCAAGAGTAAAATTCTGTTATATAATTTCCCTAAATCGCTCATTTAAGATATCGAATATGATTTCTCGCTATGAATTCGTATATAGTAAAAAACACCGATTTTATCAATGTCTATGTCTTTCAACCGAAAATTTCACGGAATGGAAAATAACATGAAAAATTGTATCTGACACTTAGATTTTATAAAAAATCAAGAGTAACATTCTGATATAGAATTTCCCTAAATCGTTCATTTACGATATCGAATATGATTTCTCGCTAAGAATTCGTATATAGTAAAAAACACCGATTTTATCAATGTCTATGTCTTTCAATCGAAAATTTCACGGAATGGAAAAACCACATGGAAAATTGTATCTAACCCTTAGATTCAATGAAAAATCAAGAGTTACATTCTGTTATATTTTTTCCCTAAATCGTTCATTTAAGATATCGAATATGATTTCTCGCTAAGAATTCGTATATAGTAAGAAACACCGATTTTATCAATGTCTATGTCTTTCAACCGAAAATATCACGGAATGGAAAATAACATGGAAAATTGTATCTGACACTAAGATTCTATAAAGAATCTAGAGTAACATTCTGATATAGAATTTCCCTAAATCGTTCATTTAAGATATCGAATATGATTTCTCGCTATGAATTCGCATATAGTAAAAAACACCGATTTTATCAATGTCTATGTGTTTCAATCGAAAATTCCACGGAATGGAAAAACCACATGGAAAATTGTATCTGACAATTAGTATCTATAAAAAATTAAAAGTAAAATTCTGTTATATAATTTCCCTAAATCGCTCATTTAAGAATCGAATATGATTTCTCGCTATGAATTCGCATATAGTAAAAAACACCGATTTTATCAATGTCTATGTCTTTCAACAGAAAATTTCACGGAATGGAAAAACCACATGGAAAATTGTATCTGACCCTTAGATTCAATGAAAAATCAAGAGTAACATTCTGTTATAGGATTTCCCTAAATCGCTCATTTAAGATATCGAATATGATTTCTCGCTATGAATTCGTATATAGTAAGAAACACCGATTTTATCAATGTCTATGTCTTTCAACCGAAAATTTCACGGAATGTAAAAACCACATGGAAAATTGTATCTGCTACTTAGATTCCAAAAAGAATCAAGAGTAAAATTCTGTTATATAATTTCCCTAAATCGTTCATTTAAGATATCGAATATGATTTCTCGCTAAGAATTCGTATATAGTAAGAAACACCGATTTTATCAATGTCTATGTCTTTCAACCGAAAATTTCACGGAATGGAAAATAACATGGAAAATTGTATCTGACACTTAGATTCCATAAAGAATCAAGAGTAAAATTCTCTTATACAATTTCCCTAAATCGCTCATTTAAGATATCGAATATGATTTCTCGCTATGAAATCGCATATAGTTAAAAACACCGATTTTATCAATGTCTATGTATTTCAATCGAAAATTTCACGGAATGTAAAAACCACATGGAAAATTGTATCTGACACTTAGATTCCATAAAGAATCAAGAGTAAAATTCTGTTATACAATTTCCCTAAATCGCTCATTTAAGATATCGAATATGATTTCTCGCTATGAATTCGCATATAGTTAAAAACACCGATTTTATCAATGTCTATGTCTTTCAACAGAAAATTTCACGGAATGGAAAAACCACATGGAAAATTGTATCTGACACTTAGATTCCATAAATAATCAAGAGTAAAATTCTGTTATATAATTTCCCTAAATCGTTCATTTAAGATATCGAATATGATTTCTCGCTAAGAATTCGTATATAGTAAGAAACACCGATTTTATCAATGTCTATGTCTTTCAACCGAAAATTTCACGGAATGGAAAATAACATGGAAAATTGTATCTGACACTTAGATTCCATAAAGAATCAAGAGTAAAATTCTGTTATACAATTTCCCTAAATCGCTCATTTAAGATATCGAATATGATTTCTCGCTATGAAATCGCATATAGTTAAAAACACCGATTTTATCAATGTCTATGTATTTCAATCGAAAATTTCACGGAATGTAAAAACCACATGGAAAATTGTATCTGACACTTAGATTCCATAAAGAATCAAGAGTAAAATTCTGTTATACAATTTCCCTAAATCGCTCATTTAAGATATCGAATATGATTTCTCGCTATGAATTCGCATATAGTTAAAAACACCGATTTTATCAATGTCTATGTATTTCAATCGAAAATTTCACGGAATGTAAAAACCACATGGAAAATTGTATCTGACACTTAGATTCCATAAAGAATCAAGAGTAAAATTCTGTTATATAATTTCCCTAAATCGTTCATTTAAGATATCGAATATGATTTCTCGCTATGAATTCGCATATAGTAAAAAACACCGATTTTATCAATGTCTATGTGTTTCAATCGAAAATTCCACGGAATGGAAAAACCACATGGAAAATTGTATCTGACAATTAGTATCTATAAAAAATTAAAAGTAAAATAATGTTATATAATTTCCCTAAATCGCTCATTTAAGAATCGAATATGATTTCTCGCTATGAATTCGCATATAGTAAAAAACACCGATTTTATCAATGTCTATGTCTTTCAACAGAAAATTTCACGGAATGGAAAAACCACATGGAAAATTGTATCTGACCCTTAGATTCAATGAAAAATCAAGAGTTACATTCTGATATAGAATTTCCCTAAATCGCTCATTTAAGATATCGAATATGATTTCTCGCTATGAATTCGCATATAGTTAAAAACACCGATTTTATCAATGTCTATGTCTTTCAACCGAAAATTTCACGGAATGGAAAATAACATGGAAAATTGTATCTGACACTTAGATTCTATAAAGAATCAAGAGTAACATTCTGATATAGAATTTCCCTAAATCGTTCATTTAAGATATCGAATATGATTTCTCGCTATGAATTCGCATATAGTAAAAAACACCGATTTTATCAATGTCTATGTGTTTCAATCGAAAATTCCACGGAATGGAAAAACCACATGGAAAATTGTATCTGACAATTAGTATCTATAAAAAATTAAAAGTAAAATTCTGTTATATAATTTCCCTAAATCGCTCATTTAAGAATCGAATATGATTTCTCGCTATGAATTCGCATATAGTAAAAAACACCGATTTTATCAATGTCTATGTCTTTCAACAGAAAATTTCACGGAATGGAAAAACCACATGGAAAATTGTATCTGACCCTTAGATTCAATGAAAAATCAAGAGTTACATTCTGATATAGAATTTCCCTAAATCGCTCATTTAAGATATCGAATATGATTTCTCGCTATGAATTCGTATATAGTAAGAAACACCGATTTTATCAATGTCTATGTCTTTCAACCGAAAATTTCACGGAATGGAAAATAACATGGAAAATTGTATCTGACACTTAGATTCTATAAAAAATCAAGAGTAAAATTCTGTTATATAATTTCCCTAAATCGCTCATTTAAGATATCGAATATGATTTCTCGCTATGAATTCGTATATAGTAAAAAACACCGATTTTATCAATGTCTATGTCTTTCAACCGAAAATTTCACGGAATGGAAAATAACATGGAAAATTGTATGTGACACTTACATTCTATAAAGAATCAAGAGTAACATTCTGTTATAGAATTTCCCTAAATCGTTCATTTACGATATCGAATATGATTTCTCGCTAAGAATTCGTATATAGTAAAAAACACCGATTTTATCAATGTCTATGTATTTCAATCGAAAATTTCACGGAATGGAAAAACCACATGGAAAATTGTATCCAACACTTAGATTCTATGAAGAATCAAGATTAAAATTCTGTTATATAATTTCCCTAAATCGCTCATTTAAGATATCGAATATGATTTCTCGCTATGAATTCGTATATAGTAAAAAACACCGATTTTATCAATGTCTATGTCTTTCAACCGAAAATTTCACGGAATGGAAAATAACATGAAAAATTGTATCTGACACTTAGATTATATAAAAAATCAAGAGTAACATTCTGATATAGAATTTCCCTAAATCGTTCATTTACGATATCGAATATGATTTCTCGCTAAGAATTCGTATATAGTAAAAAACACCGATTTTATCAATGTCTATGTCTTTCAATCGAAAATTTCACGGAATGGAAAAACCACATGGAAAATTGTATCTGACCCTTAGATTCAATGTAAAATCAAGAGTTACATTCTGTTATATAATTTCCCTAAATCGTTCATTTAAGATATCGAATATGATTTCTCGCTAAGAATTCGTATATAGTAAGAAACACCGATTTTATCAATGTCTATGTCTTTCAACCGAAAATTTCACGGAATGGAAAATAACATGGAAAATTGTATCTGACACTAAGATTCTATAAAGAATCAAGAGTAACATTCTGATATAGAATTTCCCTAAATCGTTCATTTAAGATATCGAATATGATTTCTCGCTATGAATTCGCATATAGTAAAAAACACCGATTTTATCAATGTCTATGTGTTTCAATCGAAAATTCCACGGAATGGAAAAACCACATGGAAAATTGTATCTGACAATTAGTATCTATAAAAAATTAAAAGTAAAATTCTGTTATATAATTTCCCTAAATCGCTCATTTAAGAATCGAATATGATTTCTCGCTATGAATTCGCATATAGTAAAAAACACCGATTTTATCAATGTCTATGTCTTTCAACAGAAAATTTCACGGAATGGAAAAACCACATGGAAAATTGTATCTGACCCTTAGATTCAATGAAAAATCAAGAGTTACATTCTGATATAGAATTTCCCTAAATCGCTCATTTAAGATATCGAATATGATTTCTCGCTATGAATTCGTATATAGTAAGAAACACCGATTTTATCAATGTCTATGTCTTTCAACCGAAAATTTCACGGAATGTAAAAACCACATGGAAAATTGTATCTGACACTTAGATTCCATAAAGAATCAAGAGTAAAATTCTGTTATACAATTTCCCTAAATCGCTCATTTAAGATATCGAATATGATTTCTCGCTAAGAATTCGTATATAGTAAGAAACACCGATTTTATCAATGTCTATGTCTTTCAACCGAAAATTTCACGGAATGGAAAATAACATGGAAAATTGTATCTGACACTTAGATTCCATAAAGAATCAAGAGTAAAATTCTGTTATACAATTTCCCTTAATCGCTCATTTAAGATATCGAATATGATTTCTCGCTATGAATTCGCATATAGTTAAAAACACCGATTTTATCAATGTCTATGTATTTCAATCGAAAATTTCACGGAATGTAAAAACCACATGGAAAATTGTATCTGCCACTTAGATTCCATAAAGAATCAAGAGTAAAATTCTGTTATACAATTTCCCTAAATCGCTCATTTAAGATATCGAATATGATTTCTCGCTATGAATTCGCATATAGTTAAAAACACCGATTTTATCAATGTCTATGTATTTCAATCGAAAATTTCACGGAATATAAAAACCACATGGAAAATTGTATCTGACACTTAGATTCCATAAAGAATCAAGAGTAAAATTCTGTTATATAATTTCCCTAAATCGTTCATTTAAGATATCGAATATGATTTCTCGCTAAGAATTCGTATATAGTAAGAAACACCGATTTTATCAATGTCTATGTCTTTCAACCGAAAATTTCACGGAATGGAAAATAACATGGAAAATTGTATCTGACACTTAGATTCTATAAAAAAATAAAAGTAACATTCTGATATAGAATTTCCCTAAATCGTTCATTTAAGATATCGAATATGATTTCTCGCTATGAATTCGCATATAGTAAAAAACACCGATTTTATCAATGTCTATGTGTTTCAATCGAAAATTCCACGGAATGGAAAAACCACATGGAAAATTGTATCTGACAATTAGTATCTATAAAAAATTAAAAGTAAAATAATGTTATATAATTTCCCTAAATCGCTCATTTAAGAATCGAATATGATTTCTCGCTATGAATTCGCATATAGTAAAAAACACCGATTTTATCAATGTCTATGTCTTTCAACAGAAAATTTCACGGAATGGAAAAACCACATGGAAAATTGTATCTGACCCTTAGATTCAATGAAAAATCAAGAGTTACATTCTGATATAGAATTTCCCTAAATCGCTCATTTAAGATATCGAATATGATTTCTCGCTATGAATTCGCATATAGTTAAAAACACCGATTTTATCAATGTCTATGTATTTCAATTGAAAATTTCACGGAATGTAAAAACCACATGGAAAATTGTATCTGACACTAAGATTCCATAAAGAATCAAGAGTAAAATTCTGTTATATAATTTCCCTAAATCGTTCATTTAAGATATCGAATATGATTTCTCGCTAAGAATTCGTATATAGTAAGAAACACCGATTTTATCAATGTCTATGTCTTTCAACCGAAAATTTCACGGAATGGAAAAACCACATGGAAAATTGTATCTGACAATTAGTATCTATAAAAAATTAAAAGTAAAATTCTGTTATATAATTTCCCTAAATCGCTCATTTAAGAATCGAATATGATTTCTCGCTATGAATTCGCATATAGTAAAAAACACCGATTTTATCAATGTCTATGTCTTTCAACAGAAAATTTCACGGAATGGAAAAACCACATGGAAAATTGTATATGACACTTAGATTCCATATAGAATCAAGAGTAAAATTCTGTTATATAATTTCCCTAAATCGTTCATTTAAGATATCGAATATGATTTCTCGCTAAGAATTCGTATATAGTAAGAAACACCGATTTTATCAATGTCTATGTCTTTCAACCGAAAATTTCACGGAATGGAAAATAACATGGAAAATTGTATCTGACACTTAGATTCCATAAAGAATCAAGAGTAAAATTCTGTTATACAATTTCCCTAAATCGCTCATTTAAGATATCGAATATGATTTCTCGCTATGAATTCGCATATAGTTAAAAACACCGATTTTATCAATGTCTATGTATTTCAATCGAAAATTTCACGGAATGTAAAAACCACATGGAAAATTGTATCTGACACTTAGATTCCATAAAATATCAAGAGTAAAATTCTGTTATACAATTTCCCTAAATCGCTCATTTAAGATATCGAATATGATTTCTCGCTATGAATTCGCATATAGTTAAAAACACCGATTTTATCAATGTCTATGTATTTCAATCGAAAATTTCACGGAATATAAAAACCACATGGAAAATTGTATCTGACACTTAGATTCCATAAAAAATCAAGAGTAAAATTCTGTTATATAATTTCCCTAAATCGTTCATTTAAGATATCGAATATGATTTCTCGCTAAGAATTCGTATATAGTAAGAAACACCGATTTTATCAATGTCTATGTCTTTCAACCGAAAATTTCACGGAATGGAAAATAACATGGAAAATTGTATCTGACACTTAGATTCTATAAAAAATCAAAAGTAACATTCTGATATAGAATTTCCCTAAATCGTTCATTTAAGATATCGAATATGATTTCTCGCTATGAATTCGCATATAGTTAAAAACACCGATTTTATCAATGTCTATGTATTTCAATCGAAAATTTCACGGAATATAAAAACCACATGGAAAATTGTATCTGACACTTAGATTCCATAAAAAATCAAGAGTAAAATTCTGTTATATAATTTCCCTAAATCGTTCATTTAAGATATCGAATATGATTTCTCGCTAAGAATTCGTATATAGTAAGAAACACCGATTTTATCAATGTCTATGTCTTTCAACCGAAAATTTCACGGAATGGAAAATAACATGGAAAATTGTATCTGACACTTAGATTCTATAAAAAATCAAAAGTAACATTCTGATATAGAATTTCCCTAAATCGTTCATTTAAGATATCGAATATGATTTCTCGCTAAGAATTCGTATATAGTAAGAAACACCGATTTTATCAATGTCTATGTCTTTCAACCGAAAATTTCACGGAATGGAAAATAACATGGAAAATTGTATCTGACACTTAGATTCCATAAAGAATCAAGAGTAAAATTCTGTTATACAATTTCCCTAAATCGCTCATTTAAGATATCGAATATGATTTCTCGCTATGAATTCGCATATAGTTAAAAACACCGATTTTATCAATGTCTATGTATTTCAATCGAAAATTTCACGGAATGTAAAAACCACATGGAAAATTGTATCTGACACTTAGATTCCATAAAATATCAAGAGTAAAATTCTGTTATACAATTTCCCTAAATCGCTCATTTAAGATATCGAATATGATTTCTCGCTATGAATTCGCATATAGTTAAAAACACCGATTTTATCAATGTCTATGTATTTCAATCGAAAATTTCACGGAATATAAAAACCACATGGAAAATTGTATCTGACACTTAGATTCCATAAAAAATCAAGAGTAAAATTCTGTTATATAATTTCCCTAAATCGTTCATTTAAGATATCGAATATGATTTCTCGCTAAGAATACGTATATAGTAAGAAACACCGATTTTATCAATGTCTATGTCTTTCAACCGAAAATTTCACGGAATGGAAAATAACATGGAAAATTGTATCTGACACTTAGATTCCATAAAGAATCAAGAGTAAAATTCTGTTATACAATTTCCCTAAATCGCTCATTTAAGATATCGAATATGATTTCTCGCTATGAATTCGCATATAGTTAAAAACACCGATTTTATCAATGTCTATGTATTTCAATCGAAAATTTCACGGAATGTAAAAACCACATGGAAAATTGTATCTGACACTTAGATTCCATAAAGAATCAAGAGTAAAATTCTGTTATACAATTTCCCTAAATCGCTCATTTAAGATATCGAATATGATTTCTCGCTATGAATTCGCATATAGTTAAAAACACCGATTTTATCAATGTCTATGTATTTCAATCGAAAATTTCACGGAATATAAAAACCACATGGAAAATTGTATTTGACACTTAGATTCCATAAAGAATCAAGAGTAAAATTCTGTTATATAATTTCCCTAAATCGTTCATTTAAGATATCGAATATGATTTCTCGCTAAGAATTCGTATATAGTAAGAAACACCGATTTTATCAATGTCTATGTCTTTCAACCGAAAATTTCACGGAATGGAAAATAACATGGAAAATTGTATCTGACACTTAGATTCTATAAAAAATCAAAAGTAACATTCTGATATAGAATTTCCCTAAATCGTTCATTTAAGATATCGAATATGATTTCTCGCTATGAATTCGCATATAGTAAAAAACACCGATTTTATCAATGTCTATGTGTTTCAATCGAAAATTCCACGGAATGGAAAAACCACATGGAAAATTGTATCTGACAATTAGTATCTATAAAAAATTAAAAGTAAAATAATGTTATATAATTTCCCTAAATCGCTCATTTAAGAATCGAATATGATTTCTCGCTATGAATTCGCATATAGTAAAAAACACCGATTTTATCAATGTCTATGTCTTTCAACAGAAAATTTCACGGAATGGAAAAACCACATGGAAAATTGTATCTGACCCTTAGATTCAATGAAAAATCAAGAGTTACATTCTGATATAGAATTTCCCTAAATCGCTCATTTAAGATATCGAATATGATTTCTCGCTATGAATTCGCATATAGTTAAAAACACCGATTTTATCAATGTCTATGTATTTCAATTGAAAATTTCACGGAATGTAAAAACCACATGGAAAATTGTATCTGACACTAAGATTCCATAAAGAATCAAGAGTAAAATTCTGTTATATAATTTCCCTAAATCGTTCATTTAAGATATCGAATATGATTTCTCGCTAAGAATTCGTATATAGTAAGAAACACCGATTTTATCAATGTCTATGTCTTTCAACCGAAAATTTCACGGAATGGAAAATAACATGGAAAATTGTATCTGACACTTAGATTCTATAAAGAATCAAGAGTAACATTCTGATATAGAATTTCCCTAAATCGTTCATTTAAGATATCGAATATGATTTCTCGCTATGAATTCGCATATAGTAAAAAACACCGATTTTATCAATGTCTATGTGTTTCAATCGAAAATTCCACGGAATGGAAAAACCACATGGAAAATTGTATCTGACAATTAGTATCTATAAAAAATTAAAAGTAAAATTCTGTTATATAATTTCCCTAAATCGCTCATTTAAGAATCGAATATGATTTCTCGCTATGAATTCGCATATAGTAAAAAACACCGATTTTATCAATGTCTATGTCTTTCAACAGAAAATTTCACGGAATGGAAAAACCACATGGAAAATTGTATCTGACCCTTAGATTCAATGAAAAATCAAGAGTTACATTCTGATATAGAATTTCCCTAAATCGCTCATTTAAGATATCGAATATGATTTCTCGCTAAGAATTCGTATATAGTAAAAAACACCGATTTTATCAATGTCTATGTCTTTCAACCGAAAATTTCACGGAATGGAAAATAACATGGAAAATTGTATGTGACACTTAGATTCTATAAAAAATCAAGAGTAAAATTCTGTTATATAATTTCCCTAAATCGCTCATTTAAGATATCGAATATGATTTCTCGCTATGAATTCGTATATAGTAAAAAACACCGATTTTATCAATGTCTATGTCTTTCAACCGAAAATTTCACGGAATGGAAAATAACATGGAAAATTGTATGTGACACTTACATTCTATAAAGAATCAAGAGTAACATTCTGTTATAGAATTTCCCTAAATCGTTCATTTACGATATCGAATATGATTTCTCGCTAAGAATTCGTATATAGTAAAAAACACCGATTTTATCAATGTCTATGTATTTCAATCGAAAATTTCACGGAATGGAAAAACCACATGGAAAATTGTATCCAACACTTAGATTCTATGAAGAATCAAGAGTAAAATTCTGTTATATAATTTCCCTAAATCGCTCATTTAAGATATCGAATATGATTTCTCGCTATGAATTCGTATATAGTAAAAAACACCGATTTTATCAATGTCTATGTCTTTCAACCGAAAATTTCACGGAATGGAAAATAACATGAAAAATTGTATCTGACACTTAGATTTTATAAAAAATCAAGAGTAACATTCTGATATAGAATTTCCCTAAATCGTTCATTTACGATATCGAATATGATTTCTCGCTAAGAATTCGTATATAGTAAAAAACACCGATTTTATCAATGTCTATGTCTTTCAATCGAAAATTTCACGGAATGGAAAAACCACATGGAAAATTGTATCTGACCCTTAGATTCAATGAAAAATCAAGAGTTACATTCTGTTATATTTTTTCCCTAAATCGTTCATTTAAGATATCGAATATGATTTCTCGCTAAGAATTCGTATATAGTAAGAAACACCGATTTTATCAATGTCTATGTCTTTCAACCGAAAATTTCACGGAATGGAAAATAACATGGAAAATTGTATCTGACACTTAGATTCTATAAAGAATCAAGAGTAACATTCTGATATAGAATTTCCCTAAATCGTTCATTTAAGATATCGAATATGATTTCTCGCTATGAATTCGCATATAGTAAAAAACACCGATTTTATCAATGTCTATGTGTTTCAATCGAAAATTCCACGGAATGGAAAAACCACATGGAAAATTGTATCTGACAATTAGTATCTATAAAAAATTAAAAGTAAAATTCTGTTATATAATTTCCCTAAATCGCTCATTTAAGAATCGAATATGATTTCTCGCTATGAATTCGCATATAGTAAAAAACACCGATTTTATCAATGTCTATGTCTTTCAACAGAAAATTTCACGGAATGGAAAAACCACATGGAAAATTGTATCTGACCCTTAGATTCAATGAAAAATCAAGAGTAACATTCTGTTATAGGATTTCCCTAAATCGCTCATTTAAGATATCGAATATGATTTCTCGCTATGAATTCGTATATAGTAAGAAACACCGATTTTATCAATGTCTATGTCTTTCAACCGAAAATTTCACGGAATGTAAAAACCACATGGAAAATTGTATCTGCTACTTAGATTCCATAAAGAATCAAGAGTAAAATTCTGTTATATAATTTCCCTAAATCGTTCATTTAAGATATCGAATATGATTTCTCGCTAAGAATTCGTATATAGTAAGAAACACCGATTTTATCAATGTCTATGTCTTTCAACCGAAAATTTCACGGAATGGAAAATAACATGGAAAATTGTATCTGACACTTAGATTCCATAAAGAATCAAGAGTAAAATTCTGTTATACAATTTCCCTAAATCGCTCATTTAAGATATCGAATATGATTTCTCGCTATGAATTCGCATATAGTTAAAAACACCGATTTTATCAATGTCTATGTATTTCAATCGAAAATTTCACGGAATGTAAAAACCACATGGAAAATTGTATCTGACACTTAGATTCCATAAAGAATCAAGAGTAAAATTCTGTTATACAATTTCCCTAAATCGCTCATTTAAGATATCGAATATGATTTCTCGCTATGAATTCGCATATAGTTAAAAACACCGATTTTATCAATGTCTATGTATTTCAATCGAAAATTTCACGGAATGTAAAAACCACATGGAAAATTGTATCTGACACTTAGATTCCATAAAGAATCAAGAGTAAAATTCTGTTATATAATTTCCCTAAATCGTTCATTTAAGATATCGAATATGATTTCTCGCTAAGAATTCGTATATAGTAAGAAACACCGATTTTATCAATGTCTATGTCTTTCAACCGAAAATTTCACGGAATGGAAAATAACATGAAAAATTGTATCTGACACTTAGATTTTATAAAAAATCAAGAGTAACATTCTGATATAGAATTTCCCTAAATCGTTCATTTACGATATCGAATATGATTTCTCGCTAAGAATTCGTATATAGTAAAAAACACCGATTTTATCAATGTCTATGTCTTTCAATCGAAAATTTCACGGAATGGAAAAACCACATGGAAAATTGTATCTGACCCTTAGATTCAATGAAAAATCAAGAGTTACATTCTGTTATATAATTTCCCTAAATCGTTCATTTAAGATATCGAATATGATTTCTCGCTAAGAATTCGTATATAGTAAGAAACACCGATTTTATCAATGTCTATGTCTTTCAACCGAAAATTTCACGGAATGGAAAATAACATGGAAAATTGTATCCGACACTTAGATTCTATAAAGAATCAAGAGTAACATTCTGATATAGAATTTCCCTAAATCGTTCATTTAAGATATCGAATATGATTTCTCGCTATGAATTCGCATATAGTAAAAAACACCGATTTTATCAATGTCTATGTGTTTCAATCGAAAATTCCACGGAATGGAAAAACCACATGGAAAATTGTATCTGACAATTAGTATCTATAAAAAATTAAAAGTAAAATTCTGTTATATAATTTCCCTAAATCGCTCATTTAAGAATCGAATATGATTTCTCGCTATGAATTCGCATATAGTAAAAAACACCGATTTTATCAATGTCTATGTCTTTCAACAGAAAATTTCACGGAATGGAAAAACCACATGGAAAATTGTATCTGACCCTTAGATTTAATGAAAAATCAAGAGTTACATTCTGATATAGAATTTCCCTAAATCGCTCATTTAAGATATCGAATATGATTTCTCGCTATGAATTCGTATATAGTAAGAAACACCGATTTTATCAATGTCTATGTCTTTCAACCGAAAATTTCACGGAATGTAAAATTCACATGGAAAATTGTATCTGACACTTAGATTCCATAAAGAATCAAGAGTAAAATTCTGTTATATAATTTCCCTAAATCGTTCATTTAAGATATCGAATATGATTTCTCGCTAAGAATTCGTATATAGTAAGAAACACCGATTTTATCAATGTCTATGTCTTTCAACCGAAAATTTCACGGAATGTAAAAACCACATGGAAAATTGTATCTGACACTTAGATTCCATAAAGAATCAAGAGTAAAATTCTGTTATATAATTTCCCTAAATCGTTCATTTAAGATATCGAATATGATTTCTCGCTAAGAATTCGTATATAGTAAGAAACACCGATTTTATCAATGTCTATGTCTTTCAACCGAAAATTTCACGGAATGGAAAATAACATGGAAAATTGTATCTGCTACATAGATTCCATAAAGAATCAAGAGTAAAATTCTGTTATATAATTTCCCTAAATCGTTCATTTAAGATATCGAATATGATTTCTCGCTAAGAATTCGTATATAGTAAGAAACACCGATTTTATCAATGTCTATGTCTTTCAACCGAAAATTTCACGGAATGGAAAATAACATGGAAAATTGTATCTAACACTTAGATTCCATACAGAATCAAGAGTAAAATTCTGTTATACAATTTCCCTAAATCGCTCATTTAAGATATCGAATATGATTTCTCGCTATGAATTCGCATATAGTTAAAAACACCGATTTTATCAATGTCTATGTATTTCAATCGAAAATTTCACGGAATGTAAAAACCACATGGAAAATTGTATCTGACACTTAGATTCCATAAAGAATCAAGAGTAAAATTCTGTTATACAATTTCCCTAAATCGCTCATTTAAGATATCGAATATGATTTCTCGCTATGAATTCGCATATAGTTAAAAACACCGATTTTATCAATGTCTATGTATTTCAATCGAAAATTTCACGGAATGTAAAAACCACATGGAAAATTGTATCTGACACTTAGATTCCATAAAGAATCAAGAGTAAAATTCTGTTATATAATTTTCCTAAATCGTTCATTTAAGATATCGAATATGATTTCTCGCTAAGAATTCGTATATAGTAAGAAACACCGATTTTATCAATGTCTATGTCTTTCAACCAAAAATTTCACGGAATGGAAAATAACATGAAAAATTGTATATGACACTTAGATTTTATAAAAAATCAAGAGTAACATTCTGATATAGAATTTCCCTAAATCGTTCATTTAAGATATCGAATATGATTTCTCGCTATGAATTCGCATATAGTAAAAAACACCGATTTTATCAATGTCTATGTGTTTCAATCGAAAATTCCACGGAATGGAAAAACCACATGGAAAATTGTATCTGACAATTAGTATCTATAAAAAATTAAAAGTAAAATTCTGTTATATAATTTCCCTAAATCGCTCATTTAAGAATCGAATATGATTTCTCGCTATGAATTCGTATATAGTAAGAAACACCGATTTTATCAATGTCTATGTCTTTCAACCGAAAATTTCACGGAATGTAAAATTCACATGGAAAATTGTATCTGACACTTAGATTCCATAAAGAATCAAGAGTAAAATTCTGTTATATAATTTCCCTAAATCGTTCATTTAAGATATCGAATATGATTTCTCGCTAAGAATTCGTATATAGTAAGAAACACCGATTTTATCAATGTCTATGTCTTTCAACCGAAAATTTCACGGAATGTAAAATTCACATGGAAAATTGTATCTGACACTTAGATTCCATAAAGAATCAAGAGTAAAATTCTGTTATATAATTTCCCTAAATCGTTCATTTAAGATATCGAATATGATTTCTCGCTAAGAATTCGTATATAGTAAGAAACACCGATTTTATCAATGTCTATGTCTTTCAACCGAAAATTTCACGGAATGGAAAATAACATGGAAAATTGTATCTGACACTTAGATTCCATAAAGAATCAAGAGTAAAATTCTGTTATACAATTTCCCTAAATCGCTCATTTAAGATATCGAATATGATTTCTCGCTATGAATTCGTATATAGTAAGAAACACCGATTTTATCAATGTCTATGTCTTTCAACCGAAAATTTCACGGAATGTAAAAACCACATGGAAAATTGTATCTGCTACATAGATTCCATAAAGAATCAAGAGTAAAATTCTGTTATATAATTTCCCTAAATCGTTCATTTAAGATATCGAATATGATTTCTCGCTAAGAATTCGTATATAGTAAGAAACACCGATTTTATCAATGTCTATGTCTTTCAACCGAAAATTTCACGGAATGGAAAATAACATGGAAAATTGTATCTAACACTTAGATTCCATACAGAATCAAGAGTAAAATTCTGTTATACAATTTCCCTAAATCGCTCATTTAAGATATCGAATATGATTTCTCGCTATGAATTCGCATATAGTTAAAAACACCGATTTTATCAATGTCTATGTATTTCAATCGAAAATTTCACGGAATGTAAAAACCACATGGAAAATTGTATCTGACACTTAGATTCCATAAAGAATCAAGAGTAAAATTCTGTTATACAATTTCCCTAAATCGCTCATTTAAGATATCGAATATGATTTCTCGCTATGAATTCGCATATAGTTAAAAACACCGATTTTATCAATGTCTATGTCTTTCAACCGAAAATTTCACGGAATGGAAAATAACATGAAAAATTGTATATGACACTTAGATTTTATAAAAAATCAAGAGTAACATTCTGATATAGAATTTCCCTAAATCGTTCATTTAAGATATCGAATATGATTTCTCGCTATGAATTCGCATATAGTAAAAAACACCGATTTTATCAATGTCTATGTGTTTCAATCGAAAATTCCACGGAATGGAAAAACCACATGGAAAATTGTATCTGACAATTAGTATCTATAAAAAATTAAAAGTAAAATTCTGTTATATAATTTCCCTAAATCGCTCATTTAAGAATCGAATATGATTTCTCGCTATGAATTCGCATATAGTAAAAAACACCGATTTTATCAATGTCTATGTCTTTCAACAGAAAATTTCACGGAATGGAAAAACCACATGGAAAATTGTATCTGACCCTTAGATTCAATGAAAAATCAAGAGTTACATTCTGATATAGAATTTCCCTAAATCGTTCATTTAAGATATCGAATATGATTTCTCGCTAAGAATTCGTATATAGTAAGAAACACCGATTTTATCAATGTCTATGTCTTTCAACCGAAAATTTCACGGAATGGAAAATAACATGGAAAATTGTATCTGACACTTAGATTCTATAAAGAATCAAGAGTAAAATTCTGTTATATAATTTCCCTAAATCGTTCATTTAAGATATCGAATATGATTTCTCGCTAAGAATTCGTATATAGTAAGAAACACCGATTTTATCAATGTCTATGTCTTTCAACCGAAAATTTCACGGAATGGAAAATAACATGGAAAATTGTATCTGACACTTAGATTCTATAAAGAATCAAGAGTAAAATTCTGTTATATAATTTCCCTAAATCGTTCATTTAAGATATCGAATATGATTTCTCGCTATGAATTCGCATATAGTAAAAAACAACGATTTTATCAATGTCTATGTGTTTCAATCGAAAATTCCACGGAATGGAAAAACCACATGGAAAATTGTATCTGACAATTAGTATCTATAAAAAATTAAAAGTAAAATTCTGTTATATAATTTCCCTAAATCGCTCATTTAAGAATCGAATATGATTTCTCGCTATGAATTCGCATATAGTAAAAAACACCGATTTTATCAATGTCTATGTCTTTCAACAGAAAATTTCACGGAATGGAAAAACCACATGGAAAATTGTATCAGACCCTTAGATTCAATGAAAAATCAAGAGTTACATTCTGATATAGAATTTCCCTAAATCGCTCATTTAAGATATCGAATATGATTTCTCGCTATGAATTCGTATATAGTAAGAAACACCGATTTTATCAATGTCTATGTCTTTCAACCGAAAATTTCACGGAATGTAAAAACCACATGGAAAATTGTATCTGACCCTTAGATTCAATGAAAAATCAAGAGTTACATTCTGTTATATAATTTCCCTAAATCGTTCATTTAAGATATCGAATATGATTTCTCGCTAAGAATTCGTATATAGTAAGAAACACCGATTTTATCAATGTCTATGTCTTTCAACCGAAAATTTCACGGAATGGAAAATAACATGGAAAATTGTATCTGACACTTAGATTCCATAAAGAATCAAGAGTAAAATTCTGTTATACAATTTCCCTAAATCGCTCATTTAAGATATCGAATATGATTTCTCGCTATGAATTCGCATATAGTTAAAAACACCGATTTTATCAATGTCTATGTATTTCAATCGAAAATTTCACGGAATGTAAAAACCACATGGAAAATTGTATCTGACCCTTAGATTCAATGAAAAATCAAGAGTTACATTCTGTTATATTTTTTCCCTAAATCGTTCATTTAAGATATCGAATATGATTTCTCGCTAAGAATTCGTATATAGTAAGAAACACCGATTTTATCAATGTCTATGTCTTTCAACCGAAAATTTCACGGAATGGAAAATAACATGGAAAATTGTATCTGACACTTAGATTCTATAAAGAATCAAGAGTAACATTCTGATATAGAATTTCCCTAAATCGTTCATTTAAGATATCGAATATGATTTCTCGCTATGAATTCGCATATAGTAAAAAACACCGATTTTATCAATGTCTATGTGTTTCAATCGAAAATTCCACGGAATGGAAAAACCACATGGAAAATTGTATCTGACAATTAGTATCTATAAAAAATTAAAAGTAAAATTCTGTTATATAATTTCCCTAAATCGCTCATTTAAGAATCGAATATGATTTCTCGCTATGAATTCGCATATAGTAAAAAACACCGATTTTATCAATGTCTATGTCTTTCAACAGAAAATTTCACGGAATGGAAAAACCACATGGAAAATTGTATCTGACCCTTAGATTCAATGAAAAATACAGAGTTACATTCTGATATAGAATTTCCCTAAATCGCTCATTTAAGATATCGAATATGATTTCTCGCTATGAATTCGTATATAGTAAGAAACACCGATTTTATCAATGTCTATGTCTTTCAACCGAAAATTTCACGGAATGTAAAAACCACATGGAAAATTGTATCTGACACTTAGATTCCATAAAGAATAAAGAGTAAAATTCTGTTATATAATTTCCCTAAATCGTTCATTTAAGATATCGAATATGATTTCTCGCTAAGAATTCGTATATAGTAAGAAACACCGATTTTATCAATGTCTATGTCTTTCAACCGAAAATTTCACGGAATGGAAAATAACATGGAAAATTGTATCTGACACTTAGATTCCCTAAAGAATCAAGAGTAAAATTCTGTTATACAATTTCCCTAAATCGCTCATTTAAGATATCGAATATGATTTCTCGCTATGAATTCGCATATAGTTAAAAACACCGATTTTATCAATGTCTATGTATTTCAATCGAAAATTTCACGGAATGTAAAAACCACATGGAAAATTGTATCTGACACTTAGATTCCATAAAGAATCAAGAGTAAAATTCTGTTATACAATTTCCCTAAATCGCTCATTTAAGATATCGAATATGATTTCTCGCTATGAATTCGCATATAGTTAAAAACACCGATTTTATCAATGTCTATGTATTTCAATCGAAAATTTCACGGAATGTAAAAACCACATGGAAAATTGTATCTGACACTTAGATTCCATAAAGAATCAAGAGTAAAATTCTGTTATATAATTTCCCTAAATCGTTCATTTAAGATATCGAATATGATTTCTCGCTAAGAATTCGTATATAGTAAGAAACACCGATTTTATCAATGTCTATGTCTTTCAACCGAAAATTTCACGGAATGGAAAATAACATGAAAAATTGTAACTGACACTTAGATTTTATAAAAAATCAAGAGTAACATTCTGATATAGAATTTCCCTAAATCGTTCATTTACGATATCGAATATGATTTCTCGCTAAGAATTCGTATATAGTAAAAAACACCGATTTTATCAATGTCTATGTCTTTCAATCGAAAATTTCACGGAATGGAAAAACCACATGGAAAATTGTATCTGACCCTTAGATTCAATGAAAAATCAAGAGTTACATTCTGTTATATAATTTCCCTAAATCGTTCATTTAAGATATCGAATATGATTTCTCGCTAAGAATTCGTATATAGTAAGAAACACCGATTTTATCAATGTCTATGTCTTTCAACCGAAAATTTCACGGAATGGAAAATAACATGGAAAATTGTATCTGACACTTAGATTCTATAAAGAATCAAGAGTAACATTCTGATATAGAATTTCCCTAAATCGTTCATTTAAGATATCGAATATGATTTCTCGCTATGAATTCGCATATAGTAAAAAACACCGATTTTATCAATGTCTATGTGTTTCAATCGAAAATTCCACGGAATGGAAAAACCACATGGAAAATTGTATCTGACAATTAGTATCTATAAAAAATTAAAAGTAAAATTCTGTTATATAATTTCCCTAAATCGCTCATTTAAGAATCGAATATGATTTCTCGCTATGAATTCGCATATAGTAAAAAACACCGATTTTATCAATATCTATGTCTTTCAACAGAAAATTTCACGGAATGGAAAAACCACATGGAAAATTGTATCTGACCCTTAGATTCAATGAAAAATCAAGAGTTACATTCTGATATAGAATTTCCCTAAATCGCTCATTTAAGATATCGAATATGATTTCTCGCTATGAATTCGTATATAGTAAGAAACACCGATTTTATCAATGTCTATGTCTTTCAACCGAAAATTTCACGGAATGTAAAAACCACATGGAAAATTGTATCTGACACTTAGATTCCATAAAGAATCAAGAGTAAAATTCTGTTATATAATTTCCCTAAATCGTTCATTTAAGATATCGAATATGATTTCTCGCTAAGAATTCGTATATAGTAAGAAACACCGATTTTATCAATGTCTATGTCTTTCAACCGAAAATTTCACGGAATGGAAAATAACATGGAAAATTGTATCTGACACTTAGATTCCATAAAGAATCAAGAGTAAAATTCTGTTATACAATTTCCCTAAATCGCTCATTTAAGATATCGAATATGATTTCTCGCTATGAATTCGCATATAGTTAAAAACACCGATTTTATCAATGTCTATGTATTTCAATCGAAAATTTCACGGAATGTAAAAACTACATGGAAAATTGTATCTGACAGTTAGATTCCATAAAGACTCAAGAGTAAAATTCTGTTATACAATTTCCCTAAATCGCTCATTTAAGATATCGAATATGATTTCTCGCTATGAATTCGCATATAGTTAAAAACACCGATTTTATCAATGTCTATGTATTTCAATCGAAAATTTCACGGAATGTAAAAACCACATGGAAAATTGTATCTGACACTTAGATTCCATAAAGAATCAAGAGTAAAATTCTGTTATATAATTTCCCTAAATCGTTCATTTAAGATATCGAATATGATTTCTCGCTAAGAATTCGTATATAGTAAGAAACACCGATTTTATCAATGTCTATGTCTTTCAACCGAAAATTTCACGGAATGGAAAATAACATGGAAAATTGTATCTGACACTTAGATTCTATAAAGAATCAAGAGTAACATTCTGATATAGAATTTCCCTAAATCGTTCATTTAAGATATCGAATATGATTTCTCGCTATGAATTCGCATATAGTAAAAAACACCGATTTTATCAATGTCTATGTGTTTCAATCGAAAATTCCACGGAATGGAAAAACCACATGGAAAATTGTATCTGACAATTAGTATCTATAAAAAATTAAAAGTAAAATTCTGTTATATAATTTCCCTAAATCGCTCATTTAAGAATCGAATATGATTTCTCGCTATGAATTCGCATATAGTAAAAAACACCGATTTTATCAATGTCTATGTCTTTCAACAGAAAATTTCACGGAATAAAAAAACCACATGGAAAATTGTAGCTGACCCTTAGATTCAATGAAAAATCAAGAGTTACATTCTGTTATATTTTTTCCCTAAATCGTTCATTTAAGATATCGAATATGATTTCTCGCTAAGAATTCGTATATAGTAAGAAACACCGATTTTATCAATGTCTATGTCTTTCAACCGAAAATTTCACGGAATGGAAAATAACATGGAAAATTGTATGTGACACTTACATTCTATATTGAATCAATAGTAACATTCTGTTATATAATTTCCCTAAATCGCTCATTTAAGATATCGAATATGATTTCTCGCTATGAATTCGTATATAGTAAAAAACACCGATTTTATCAATGTCTATGTCTTTCAACCGAAAATTTCACGGAATGGAAAATAACATGAAAAATTGTATCTGACACTTAGATTTTATAAAAAATCAAGAGTAACATTCTGATATAGAATTTCCCTAAATCGTTCATTTACGATATCGAATATGATTTCTCGCTAAGAATTCGTATATAGTAAAAAACACCGATTTTATCAATGTCTATGTCTTTCAATCGAAAATTTCACGGAATGGAAAAACCACATGGAAAATTGTATCTGACCCTTAGATTCAATGAAAAATCAAGAGTTACATTCTGTTATATTTTTTCCCTAAATCGTTCATTTAAGATATCGAATATGATTTCTCGCTAAGAATTCGTATATAGTAAGAAACACCGATTTTATCAATGTCTATGTCTTTCAACCGAAAATTTCACGGAATGGAAAATAACATGGAAAATTGTATCTGACACTTAGATTCTATAAAGAATCAAGAGTAACATTCTGATATAGAATTTCCCTAAATCGTTCATTTAAGATATCGAATATGATTTCTCGCTATGAATTCGCATATAGTAAAAAACACCGATTTTATCAATGTCTATGTGTTTCAATCGAAAATTCCACGGAATGGAAAAACCACATGGAAAATTGTATCTGACAATTAGTATCTATAAAAAATTAAAAGTAAAATTCTGTTATATAATTTCCCTAAATCGCTCATTTAAGAATCGAATATGATTTCTCGCTATGAATTCGCATATAGTAAAAAACACCGATTTTATCAATGTCTATGTCTTTCAACAGAAAATTTCACGGAATGGAAAAACCACATGGAAAATTGTATCTGACCCTTAGATTCAATAAAAAATCAAGAATTACATTCTGATATAGAATTTCCCTAAATCGCTCATTTAAGATATCGAATATGATTTCTCGCTATGAATTCGTATATAGTAAGAAACACCGATTTTATCAATGTCTATGTCTTTCAACCGAAAATTTCACGGAATGTAAAAACCACATGGAAAATTGTATCTGCTACTTAGATTCCATAAAGAATCAAGAGTAAAATTCTGTTATATAATTTCCCTAAATCGTTCATTTAAGATATCGAATATGATTTCTCGCTAAGAATTCGTATATAGTAAGAAACACCGATTTTATCAATGTCTATGTCTTTCAACCGAAAATTTCACGGAATGGAAAATAACATGGAAAATTGTATCTGACACTTAGATTCCATAAATAATCAAGAGTAAAATTCTGTTATACAATTTCCCTAAATCGCTCATTTAAGATATCGAATATGATTTCTCGCTATGAATTCGCATATAGTTAAAAACACCGATTTTATCAATGTCTATGTATTTCAATCGAAAATTTCACGGAATGTAAAAACCACATGGAAAATTGTATCTGACACTTAGATTCCATAAAGAATCAAGAGTAAAATTCTGTTATATAATTTCCCTAAATCGCTCATTTAAGATATCGAATATGATTTCTCGCTATGAATTCGTATATAGTAAAAAACACCGATTTTATCAATGTCTATGTCTTTCAACCGAAAATTTCACGGAATGGAAAATAACATGGAAAATTGTATGTGACACTTACATTCTATAAAGAATCAAGAGTAACATTCTGTTATAGAATTTCCCTAAATCGTTCATTTACGATATCGAATATGATTTCTCGCTAAGAATTCGTATATAGTAAAAAACACCGATTTTATCAATGTCTATGTATTTCAATCGAAAATTTCACGGAATGGAAAAACCACATGGAAAATTGTATCCAACACTTAGATTCTATGAAGAATCAAGAGTAAAATTCTGTTATATAATTTCCCTAAATCGCTCATTTAAGATATCGAATATGATTTCTCGCTATGAATTCGTATATAGTAAAAAACACCGATTTTATCAATGTCTATGTCTTTCAACCGAAAATTTCACGGAATGGAAAATAACATGAAAAATTGTATCTGACACTTAGATTTTATGAAAAATCAAGAGTAACATTCTGATATAGAATTTCCCTAAATCGTTCATTTACGATATCGAATATGATTTCTCGCTAAGAATTCGTATATATTAAAAAACACCGATTTTATCAATGTCTATGTCTTTCAATCGAAAATTTCACGGAATGGAAAAACCACATGGAAAATTGTATCTGACCCTTAGATTCAATGAAAAATCAAGAGTTACATTCTGTTATATTTTTTCCCTAAATCGTTCATTTAAGATATCGAATATGATTTCTCGCTAAGAATTCGTATATAGTAAGAAACACCGATTTTATCAATGTCTATGTCTTTCAACCGAAAATTTCACGGAATGGAAAATAACATGGAAAATTGTATCTGACACTTAGATTCTATAAAGAATCAAGAGTAACATTCTGATATAGAATTTCCCTAAATCGTTCATTTAAGATATCGAATATGATTTCTCGCTATGAATTCGCATATAGTAAAAAACACCGATTTTATCAATGTCTATGTG
This sequence comes from Sisyra nigra, assembly GCA_958496155.1. Classification (NCBI taxonomy): domain Eukaryota; kingdom Metazoa; phylum Arthropoda; class Insecta; order Neuroptera; family Sisyridae; genus Sisyra; species Sisyra nigra. Next base: position 19,412,816 of record OY292319.1, on the reverse strand, counting down.
TTTCAATCGAAAATTCCACGGAATGGAAAAACCACATGGAAAATTGTATCTGACAATTAGTATCTATAAAAAATTAAAAGTAAAATTCTGTTATATAATTTCCCTAAATCGCTCATTTAAGAATCGAATATGATTTCTCGCTATGAATTCGCATAGAGTAAAAAACACCGATTTTATCAATGTCTATGTCTTTCAACAGAAAATTTCACGGAATGGAAAAACCACATGGAAAATTGTATCTGACCCTTAGATTCAATGAAAAATCAAGAGTTACATTCTGATATAGAATTTCCCTAAATCGCTCATTTAAGATATCGAATATGATTTCTCGCTATGAATTCGTATATAGTAAGAAACACCGATTTTATCAATGTCTATGTCTTTCAACCGAAAATTTCACGGAATGTAAAAACCACATGGAAAATTGTATCTGCTACTTAGATTCCATAAAGAATCAAGAGTAAAATTCTGTTATATAATTTCCCTAAATCGTTCATTTAAGATATCGAATATGATTTCTCGCTAAGAATTCGTATATAGTAAGAAACACCGATTTTATCAATGTCTATGTTTTTCAACCGAAAATTTCACGGAATGGAAAATAACATGGAAAATTGTATCTGACACTTAGATTCCATAAATAATCAAGAGTAAAATTCTGTTATACAATTTCCCTAAATCGCTCATTTAAGATATCGAATATGATTTCTCGCTATGAATTCGCATATAGTTAAAAACACCGATTTTATCAATGTCTATGTATTTCAATCGAAAATTTCACGGAATGTAAAAACCACATGGAAAATTGTATCTGACACTTAGATTCCATAAAGAATCAAGAGTAAAATTCTGTTATACAATTTCCCTAAATCGCTAATTTAAGATATCGAATATGATTTCTCGCTATGAATTCGCATATAGTTAAAAACACCGATTTTATCAATGTCTATGTATTTCAATCGAAAATTTCACGGAATGTAAAAACCACATGGAAAATTGTATCTGACACTTAGATTCCATAAAAAATCAAGAGTAAAATTCTGTTATATAATTTCCCTAAATCGTTCATTTAAGATATCGAATATGATTTCTCGCTAAGAATTCGTATATAGTAAGAAACACCGATTTTATCAATGTCTATGTCTTTCAACCGAAAATTTCACGGAATGGAAAATAACATGAAAAATTGTAACTGACACTTAGATTTTATAAAAAATCAAGAGTAACATTCTGATATAGAATTTCCCTAAATCGTTCATTTACGATATCGAATATGATTTCTCGCTAAGAATTCGTATATAGTAAAAAACACCGATTTTATCAATGTCTATGTCTTTCAATCGAAAATTTCACGGAATGGAAAAACCACATGGAAAATTGTATCTGACCATTAGATTCAATGAAAAATCAAGAGTTACATTCTGTTATATAATTTCCCTAAATCGTTCATTTAAGATATCGAATATGATTTCTCGCTAAGAATTCGTATATAGTAAGAAACACCGATTTTATCAATGTCTATGTCTTTCAACCGAAAATTTCACGGAATGGAAAATAACATGGAAAATTGTATCTGACACTTAGATTCTATAAAGAATCAAGAGTAACATTCTGATATAGAATTTCCCTAAATCGTTCATTTAAGATATCGAATATGATTTCTCGCTATGAATTCGCATATAGTAAAAAACACCGATTTTATCAATGTCTATGTCTTTCAACAGAAAATTTCACGGAATGGAAAAACCACATGGAAAATTGTATCTGACCCTTAGATTCAATGAAAAATCAAGAATTACATTCTGATATAGAATTTCCCTAAATCGCTCATTTAAGAATCGAATATGATTTCTCGCTATGAATTCGCATATAGTAAAAAACACCGATTTTATCAATGTCTATGTCTTTCAACAGAAAATTTCACGGAATGGAAAAACCACATGGAAAATTGTATCTGACCCTTAGATTCAATGAAAAATCAAGAATTACATTCTGATATAGAATTTCCCTAAATCGCTCATTTAAGATATCGAATATGATTTCTCGCTATGAATTCGTATATAGTAAGAAACACCGATTTTATCAATGTCTATGTCTTTCAACCGAAAATTTCACGGAATGTAAAAACCACATGGAAAATTGTATCTGCTACTTAGATTCCATAAAGAATCAAGAGTAAAATTCTGTTATATAATTTCCCTAAATCGTTCATTTAAGATATCGAATATGATTTCTCGCTAAGAATTCGTATATAGTAAGAAACACCGATTTTATCAATGTCTATGTCTTTCAACCGAAAATTTCACGGAATGGAAAATAACATGGAAAATTGTATCTGACACTTAGATTCCATAAATAATCAAGAGTAAAATTCTGTTATACAATTTCCCTAAATCGCTCATTTAAGATATCGAATATGATTTCTCGCTATGAATTCGCATATAGTTAAAAACACCGATTTTATCAATGTCTATGTATTTCAATCGAAAATTTCACGGAATGTAAAAACCACATGGAAAATTGTATCTGACACTTAGATTCCATAAAGAATCAAGAGTAAAATTCTGTTATATAATTTCCCTAAATCGCTCATTTAAGATATCGAATATGATTTCTCGCTATGAATTCGTATATAGTAAAAAACACCGATTTTATCAATGTCTATGTCTTTCAACCGAAAATTTCACGGAATGGAAAATAACATGGAAAATTGTATGTGACACTTACATTCTATAAAGAATCAAGAGTAACATTCTGTTATAGAATTTCCCTAAATCGTTCATTTACGATATCGAATATGATTTCTCGCTAAGAATTCGTATATAGTAAAAAACACCGATTTTATCAATGTCTATGTATTTCAATCGAAAATTTCACGGAATGGAAAAACCACATGGAAAATTGTATCCAACACTTAGATTCTATGAAGAATCAAGAGTAAAATTCTGTTATATAATTTCCCTAAATCGCTCATTTAAGATATCGAATATGATTTCTCGCTATGAATTCGTATATAGTAAAAAACACCGATTTTATCAATGTCTATGTCTTTCAACCGAAAATTTCACGGAATGGAAAATAACATGAAAAATTGTATCTGACACTTAGATTTTATAAAAAATCAAGAGTAACATTCTGATATAGAATTTCCCTAAATCGTTCATTTACGATATCGAATATGATTTCTCGCTAAGAATTCGTATATATTAAAAAACACCGATTTTATCAATGTCTATGTCTTTCAATCGAAAATTTCACGGAATGGAAAAACCACATGGAAAATTGTATCTGACCCTTAGATTCAATGAAAAATCAAGAGTTACATTCTGTTATATTTTTTCCCTAAATCGTTCATTTAAGATATCGAATATGATTTCTCGCTAAGAATTCGTATATAGTAAGAAACACCGATTTTATCAATGTCTATGTCTTTCAACCGAAAATTTCACGGAATGGAAAATAACATGGAAAATTGTATCTGACACTTAGATTCTATAAAGAATCAAGAGTAACATTCTGATATAGAATTTCCCTAAATCGTTCATTTAAGATATCGAATATGATTTCTCGCTATGAATTCGCATATAGTAAAAAACACCGATTTTATCAATGTCTATGTGTTTCAATCGAAAATTCCACGGAATGGAAAAACCACATGGAAAATTGTATCTGACAATTAGTATCTATAAAAAATTAAAAGTAAAATTCTGTTATATAATTTCCCTAAATCGCTCATTTAAGAATCGAATATGATTTCTCGCTATGAATTCGCATATAGTAAAAAACACCGATTTTATCAATGTCTATGTCTTTCAACAGAAAATTTCACGGAATGGAAAAACCACATGGAAAATTGTATCTGACCCTTAGATTCAATGAAAAATCAAGAGTTACATTCTGATATAGAATTTCCCTAAATCGCTCATTTAAGATATCGAATATGATTTCTCGCTATGAATTCGTATATAGTAAGAAACACCGATTTTATCAATGTCTATGTCTTTCAACCGAAAATTTCACGGAATGTAAAAACCACATGGAAAATTGTATCTGCTACTTAGATTCCATAAAGAATCAAGAGTAAAATTCTGTTATATAATTTCCCTAAATCGTTCATTTAAGATATCGAATATGATTTCTCGCTAAGAATTCGTATATAGTAAGAAACACCGATTTTATCAATGTCTATGTTTTTCAACCGAAAATTTCACGGAATGGAAAATAACATGGAAAATTGTATCTGACACTTAGATTCCATAAATAATCAAGAGTAAAATTCTGTTATACAATTTCCCTAAATCGCTCATTTAAGATATCGAATATGATTTCTCGCTATGAATTCGCATATAGTTAAAAACACCGATTTTATCAATGTCTATGTATTTCAATCGAAAATTTCACGGAATGTAAAAACCACATGGAAAATTGTATCTGACACTTAGATTCCATAAAGAATCAAGAGTAAAATTCTGTTATACAATTTCCCTAAATCGCTAATTTAAGATATCGAATATGATTTCTCGCTATGAATTCGCATATAGTTAAAAACACCGATTTTATCAATGTCTATGTATTTCAATCGAAAATTTCACGGAATGTAAAAACCACATGGAAAATTGTATCTGACACTTAGATTCCATAAAAAATCAAGAGTAAAATTCTGTTATATAATTTCCCTAAATCGTTCATTTAAGATATCGAATATGATTTCTCGCTAAGAATTCGTATATAGTAAGAAACACCGATTTTATCAATGTCTATGTCTTTCAACCGAAAATTTCACGGAATGGAAAATAACATGAAAAATTGTAACTGACACTTAGATTTTATAAAAAATCAAGAGTAACATTCTGATATAGAATTTCCCTAAATCGTTCATTTACGATATCGAATATGATTTCTCGCTAAGAATTCGTATATAGTAAAAAACACCGATTTTATCAATGTCTATGTCTTTCAATCGAAAATTTCACGGAATGGAAAAACCACATGGAAAATTGTATCTGACCATTAGATTCAATGAAAAATCAAGAGTTACATTCTGTTATATAATTTCCCTAAATCGTTCATTTAAGATATCGAATATGATTTCTCGCTAAGAATTCGTATATAGTAAGAAACACCGATTTTATCAATGTCTATGTCTTTCAACCGAAAATTTCACGGAATGGAAAATAACATGGAAAATTGTATCTGACACTTAGATTCTATAAAGAATCAAGAGTAACATTCTGATATAGAATTTCCCTAAATCGTTCATTTAAGATATCGAATATGATTTCTCGCTATGAATTCGCATATAGTAAAAAACACCGATTTTATCAATGTCTATGTGTTTCAATCGAAAATTCCACGGAATGGAAAAACCACATGGAAAATTGTATCTGACAATTAGTATCTATAAAAAATTAAAAGTAAAATTCTGTTATATAATTTCCCTAAATCGCTCATTTAAGAATCGAATATGATTTCTCGCTATGAATTCGCATATAGTAAAAAACACCGATTTTATCAATGTCTATGTCTTTCAACAGAAAATTTCACGGAATGGAAAAACCACATGGAAAATTGTATCCGACCCTTAGATTCAATGAAAAATCAAGAGTTACATTCTGATATAGAATTTCCCTAAATCGCTCATTTAAGATATCGAATATGATTTCTCGCTATGAATTCGTATATAGTAAGAAACACCGATTTTATCAATGTCTATGTCTTTCAACCGAAAATTTCACGGAATGTAAAAACCACATGGAAAATTGTATCTGACACTTAGATTCCATAAAGAATCAAGAGTAAAATTCTGTTATATAATTTCCCTAAATCGCTCATTTAAGATATCGAATATGATTTCTCGCTATGAATTCGTATATAGTAAAAAACACCGATTTTATCAATGTCTATGTCTTTCAACCGAAAATTTCACGGAATGGAAAATAACATGGAAAATTGTATGTGACACTTACATTCTATAAAGAATCAAGAGTAACATTCTGTTATAGAATTTCCCTAAATCGTTCATTTACGATATCGAATATGATTTCTCGCTAAGAATTCGTATATAGTAAAAAACACCGATTTTATCAATGTCTATGTATTTCAATCGAAAATTTCACGGAATGGAAAAACCACATGGAAAATTGTATCCAACACTTAGATTCTATGAAGAATCAAGAGTAAAATTCTGTTATATAATTTCCCTAAATCGCTCATTTAAGATATCGAATATGATTTCTCGCTATGAATTCGTATATAGTAAAAAACACCGATTTTATCAATGTCTATGTCTTTCAACCGAAAATTTCACGGAATGGAAAATAACATGAAAAATTGTATCTGACACTTAGATTTTATAAAAAATCAAGAGTAACATTCTGATATAGAATTTCCCTAAATCGTTCATTTACGATATCGAATATGATTTCTCGCTAAGAATTCGTATATAGTAAAAAACACCGATTTTATCAATGTCTATGTCTTTCAATCGAAAATTTCACGGAATGGAAAAACCACATGGAAAATTGTATCTGACCCTTAGATTCAATGAAAAATCAAGAGTTACATTCTGTTATATTTTTTCCCTAAATCGTTCATTTAAGATATCGAATATGATTTCTCGCTAAGAATTCGTATATAGTAAGAAACACCGATTTTATCAATGTCTATGTCTTTCAACCGAAAATTTCACGGAATGGAAAATAACATGGAAAATTGTATCTGACACTTAGATTCTATAAAGAATCAAGAGTAACATTCTGATATAGAAATTCCCTTAATCGTTCATTTAAGATATCGAATATGATTTCTCGCTATGAATTCGCATATAGTAAAAAACACCGATTTTATCAATGTCTATGTGTTTCAATCGAAAATTCCACGGAATGGAAAAACCACATGGAAAATTGTATCTGACAATTAGTATCTATAAAAAATTAAAAGTAAAATTCTGTTATATAATTTCCCTAAATCGCTCATTTAAGAATCGAATATGATTTCTCGCTATGAATTCGCATATAGTAAAAAACACCGATTTTATCAATGTCTATGTCTTTCAACAGAAAATTTCACGGAATGGAAAAACCACATGGAAAATTGTATCTGACCCTTAGATTCAATGAACAATCAAGAGTTACATTCTGATATAGAATTTCCCTAAATCGCTCATTTAAGATATCGAATATGATTTCTCGCTATGAATTCGTATATAGTAAGAAACACCGATTTTATCAATGTCTATGTCTTTCAACCGAAAATTTCACGGAATGTAAAAACCACATGGAAAATTGTATCTGACACTTAGATTCCATAAAGAATCAAGAGTAAAATTCTGTTATATAATTTCCCTAAATCGTTCATTTAAGATATCGAATATGATTTCTCGCTAAGAATTCGTATATAGTAAGAAACACCGATTTTATCAATGTCTATGTCTTTCAACCGAAAATTTCACGGAATGGAAAATAACATGGAAAATTGTATCTGACACTTAGATTCCATAAAGAATCAAGAGTAAAATTCTGTTATACAATTTCCCTAAATCGCTCATTTAAGATATCGAATATGATTTCTCGCTATGAATTCGCATATAGTTAAAAACACCGATTTTATCAATGTCTATGTATTTCAATCGAAAATTTCACGGAATGTAAAAACCACATGGAAAATTGTATCTGACACTTAGATTCCATAAAGAATCAAGAGTAAAATTCTGTTATACAATTTCCCTAAATCGCTCATTTAAGATATCGAATATGATTTCTCGCTATGAATTCGCATATAGTTAAAAACACCGATTTTATCAATGTCTATGTATTTCAATCGAAAATTTCACGGAATGTAAAAACCACATGGAAAATTGTATCTGACACTTAGATTCCATAAAAAATCAAGAGTAAAATTCTGTTATATAATTTCCCTAAATCGTTCATTTAAGATATCGAATATGATTTCTCGCTAAGAATTCGTATATAGTAAGAAACACCGATTTTATCAATGTCTATGTCTTTCAACCGAAAATTTCACGGAATGGAAAATAACATGAAAAACTGTAACTGACACTAAGATTTTATAAAAAATCAAGAGTAACATTCTGATATAGAATTTCCCTAAATCGTTCATTTACGATATCGAATATGATTTCTCGCTAAGAATTCGTATATAGTAAAAAACACCGATTTTATCAATGTCTATGTCTTTCAATCGAAAATTTCACGGAATGGAAAAACCACATGGAAAATTGTATCTGACCCTTAGATTCAATGAAAAATCAAGAGTTACATTCTGTTATATAATTTCCCTAAATCGTTCATTTAAGATATCGAATATGATTTCTCGCTAAGAATTCGTATATAGTAAGAAACACCGATTTTATCAATGTCTATGTCTTTCAACCGAAAATTTCACGGAATGGAAAATAACATGGAAAATTGTATCTGACACTTAGATTCTATAAAGAATCAAGAGTAACATTCTGATATAGAATTTCCCTAAATCGTTCATTTAAGATATCGAATATGATTTCTCGCTATGAATTCGCATATAGTAAAAAACACCGATTTTATCAATGTCTATGTGTTTCAATCGAAAATTCCACGGAATGGAAAAACCACATGGAAAATTGTATCTGACAATTAGTATCTATAAAAAATTAAAAGTAAAATTCTGTTATATAATTTCCCTAAATCGCTCATTTAAGAATCGAATATGATTTCTCGCTATGAATTCGCATATAGTAAAAAACACCGATTTTATCAATATCTATGTCTTTCAACAGAAAATTTCACGGAATGGAAAAACCACATGGAAAATTGTATCTGACCCTTAGATTCAATGAAAAATCAAGAGTTACATTCTGATATAGAATTTCCCTAAATCGCTCATTTAAGATATCGAATATGATTTCTCGCTATGAATTCGTATATAGTAAGAAACACCGATTTTATCAATGTCTATGTCTTTCAACCGAAAATTTCACGGAATGTAAAAACCACATGGAAAAATGTATCTGACACTTAGATTCCATAAAGAATCAAGAGTAAAATTCTGTTATACAATTTCCCTAAATCGCTCATTTAAGATATCGAATATGATTTCTCGCTATGAATTCGCATATAGTTAAAAACACCGATTTTATCAATGTCTATGTATTTCAATCGAAAATTTCACGGAATGTAAAAACCACATGGAAAATTGTATCTGACACTTAGATTCCATAAAGAATTAAGAGTAAAATTCTGTTATACAATTTCCCTAAATCGCTCATTTAAGATATCGAATATGATTTCTCGCTATGAATTCGCATATAGTTAAAAACACCGATTTTATCAATGTCTATGTATTTCAATCGAAAATTTCACGGAATGTAAAAACCACATGGAAAATTGTATCTGACACTTAGATTCCATAAAGAATCAAGAGTAAAATTCTGTTATATAATTTCCTTAAATCGTTCATTTAAGATATCGAATATGATTTCTCGCTAAGAATTCGTATATAGTAAGAAACACCGATTTTATCAATGTCTATGTCTTTCAACCGAAAATTTCACGGAATGGAAAATAACATGGAAAATTGTATCTGACACTTAGATTCTATAAAGAATCAAAAGTAACATTCTGATATAGAATTTCCCTAAATCGTTCATTTAAGATATCGAATATGATTTCTCGCTATGAATTCGCATATAGTAAAAAACACCGATTTTATCAATGTCTATGTGTTTCAATCGAAAATTCCACGGAATGGAAAAACCACATGGAAAATTGTATCTGACAATTAGTATCTATAAAAAATTAAAAGTAAAATAATGTTATATAATTTCCCTAAATCGCTCATTTAAGAATCGAATATGATTTCTCGCTATGAATTCGCATATAGTAAAAAACACCGATTTTATCAATGTCTATGTCTTTCAACAGAAAATTTCACGGAATGGAAAAACCACATGGAAAATTGTATCTGACCCTTAGATTCAATGAAAAATACAGAGTTACATTCTGATATAGAATTTCCCTAAATCGCTCATTTAAGATATCGAATAAGATTTCTCGCTATGAATTCGTATATAGTAAGAAACACCGATTTTATCAATGTCTATGTCTTTCAACCGAAAATTTCACGGAATGTAAAAACCACATGGAAAATTGTATCTGACACTTAGATTCCATAAAGAATCAAGAGTAAAATTCTGTTATATAATTTCCCTAAATCGTTCATTTAAGATATCGAATATGATTTCTCGCTAAGAATTCGTATATAGTAAGAAACACCGATTTTATCAATGTCTATGTCTTTCAACCGAAAATTTCACGGAATGGAAAATAACATGGAAAATTGTATCTGACACTTAGATTCTATAAAGAATCAAGAGTAACATTCTGATATAGAATTTCCCTAAATCGTTCATTTAAGATATCGAATATGATTTCTCGCTATGAATTCGCATATAGTAAAAAACACCGATTTTATCAATGTCTATGTGTTTCAATCGAAAATTCCACGGAATGGAAAAACCACATGGAAAATTGTATCTGACAATTAGTATCTATAAAAAATTAAAAGTAAAATTCTGTTATATAATTTCCCTAAATCGCTCATTTAAGAATCGAATATGATTTCTCGCTATGAATTCGCATATAGTAAAAAACACCGATTTTATCAATGTCTATGTGTTTCAATCGAAAATTCCACGGAATGGAAAAACCACATGGAAAATTGTATCTGACAATTAGTATCTATAAAAAATTAAAAGTAAAATAATGTTATATAATTTCCCTAAATCGCTCATTTAAGAATCGAATATGATTTCTCGCTATGAATTCGTAAATAGTAAAAAACACCGATTTTATCAATGTCTATGTCTTTCAACAGAAAATTTCACGGAATGGAAAAACCACATGGAAAATTGTATCTGACCCTTAGATTCAATTAAAAATCAAGAGTTACATTCTGATATAGAATTTCCCTAAATCGCTCATTTAAGATATCGAATATGATTTCTCGCTAAGAATTCGTATATAGTAAGAAACACCGATTTTATCAATGTCTATGTCTTTCAACCGAAAATTTCACGGAATGGAAAATAACATGGAAAATTGTATCGGACACTTAGATTCTATAAAGAATCAAGAGTAACATTCTGATATAGAATTTCCCTAAATCGTTCATTTTAGATATCGAATATGATTTCTCGCTATGAATTCGCATATAGTAAAAAACACCGATTTTATCAATGTCTATGTGTTTCAATCGAAAATTCCACGGAATGGAAAAACCACATGGAAAAATTGTATCTGACAATTAGTATCTATAAAAAATTAAAAGTAAAATTCTGTTATATAATTTCCCTAAATCGCTCATTTAAGAATCGAATATGATTTCTCGCTATGAATTCGCATATAGTAAAAAACACCGATTTTATCAATGTCTATGTCTTTCAACAGAAAATTTCACGGAATGGAAAAACCACATGGAAAATTGTATCTGACCCTTAGATTTAATGAAAAATCAAGAGTTACATTCTGATATAGAATTTTCCTAAATCGCTCATTTAAGATATCGAATATGATTTCTCGCTATGAATTCGTATATAGTAAGAAACACCGATTTTATCAATGTCTATGTCTTTCAACCGAAAATTTCACGGAATGGAAAATAACATGGAAAATTGTATGTGACACTTAGATTCTATAAAGAATCAAGAGTAACATTCTGATATAGAATTTCCCTAAATCGTTCATTTACGATATCGAATATGATTTCTCGCTAAGAATTCGTATATAGTAAAAAACACCGATTTTATCAATGTCTATGTCTTTCAATCGAAAATTTCACGGAATGGAAAAACCACATGGAAAATTGTATCTGACCCTTAGATTCAATGAAAAATCAAGAGTTACATTCTGATATAGAATTTCCCTAAATCGCTCATTTAAGATATCGAATATGATTTCTCGCTATGAATTCGTATATAGAAAGAAACACCGATTTTATCAATGTCTATGTCTTTCAACCGAAAATTTCACGGAATGTAAAAACCACATGGAAAATTGTATCGGACACTTAGATTTCATAAAGAATCAAGAGTAAAATTCTGTTATATAATTTCCCTAAATCGCTCATTTAAGATATCGAATATGATTTCTCGCTAAGAATTCGTATATAGTAAGAAACACCGATTTTATCAATGTCTATGTCTTTCAACCGAAAATTTCACGGAATGGAAAATAACATGGAAAATTGTATCTGACACTTAGATTCCATAAAGAATCAAGAGTAAAATTCTGTTATACAATTTCCCTAAATCGCTCATTTAAGATATCGAATATGATTTCTCGCTATGAATTCGCATATAGTTAAAAACACCGATTTTATCAATGTCTATGTATTTCAATCGAAAATTTCACGGAATGTAAAAACCACATGGAAAATTGTATCTGACACTTAGATTCCATAAAGAATCAAGAGTAAAATTCTGTTATACAATTTCCCTAAATCGCTCATTTAAGATATCGAATATGATTTCTCGCTATGAATTCGCATATAGTTAAAAACACCGATTTTATCAATGTCTATGTATTTCAATCGAAAATTTCACGGAATGTAAAAACCACATGGAAAATTGTATCTGACACTTAGATTCCATAAAGAATCAAGAGTAAAATTCTGTTATATAATTTCCCTAAATCGTTCATTTAAGATATCGAATATGATTTCTCGCTAAGAATTCGTATATAGTAAGAAACACCGATTTTATCAATGTCTATGTCTTTCAACCGAAAATTTCACGGAATGGAAAATAACATGGAAAATTGTATCTGACACTTAGATTCTATAAAGAATCAAAAGTAACATTCTGTTATAGAATTTCCCTAAATCGTTCATTTAAGATATCGAATATGATTTCTCGCTATGAATTCGCATATAGTAAAAAACACCGATTTTATCAATGTCTATGTGTTTCAATCGAAAATTCCACGGAATGGAAAAACCACATGGAAAATTGTATCTGACAATTAGTATCTATAAAAAATTAAAAGTAAAATTCTGTTATATAATTTCCCTAAATCGCTCATTTAAGAATCGAATATGATTTCTCGCTATGAATTCGTATATAGTAAGAAACACCGATTTTATCAATGTCTATGTCTTTCAACCGAAAATTTCACGGAATGTAAAAACCACATGGAAAATTGTATCTGACACTTAGATTCCATAAAGAATCAAGAGTAAAATTCTGTTATATAATTTCCCTAAATCGTTCATTTAAGATATCGAATATGATTTCTCGCTAAGAATTCGTATATAGTAAGAAACACCGATTTTATCAATGTCTATGTCTTTCAACCGAAAATTTCACGGAATGGAAAATAACATGGAAAATTGTATCTGACACTAAGATTCTATAAAGAATCAAGAGTAACATTCTGATATAGAATTTCCCTAAATCGTTCATTTAAGATATCGAATATGATTTCTCGCTATGAATTCGCATTTAGTAAAAAACACCGATTTTATCAATGTCTATGTGTTTCAATCGAAAATTCCACGGAATGGAAAAACCACATGGAAAATTGTATCTGACAATTAGTATCTATAAAAAATTAAAAGTAAAATTCTGTTATATAATTTCCCTAAATCGCTCATTTAAGAATCGAATATGATTTCTCGCTATGAATTCGCATATAGTAAAAAACCCGATTTTATCAATGTCTATGTCTTTCAACAGAAAATTTCACGGAATGGAAAAACCACATGGAAAATTGTATCTGACCCTTAGATTTAATGAAAAATCAAGAATTACATTCTGATATAGAATTTCCCTAAATCGCTCATTTAAGATATCGAATATGATTTCTCGCTATGAATTCGTATATAGTAAGAAACACCGATTTTATCAATGTCTATGTCTTTCAACCGAAAATTTCACGGAATGGAAAATAACATGGAAAATTGTATCTGACACTTAGATTCTATAAAAAATCAAGAGTAACATTCTGATATAGAATTTCCCTAAATCGCTCATTTAAGATATCGAATATGATTTCTCGCTATGAATTCGTATATAGTAAAAAACACCGATTTTATCAATGTCTATGTCTTTCAACCGAAAATTTCACGGAATGGAAAATAACATGGAAAATTGTATCTGACACTTAGATTCTATAAAGAATCAAGAGTAACATTCTGTTATAGAATTTCCCTAAATCGTTCATTTACGATATCGAATATGATTTCTCGCTAAGAATTGGTATATAGTAAAAAACACCGATTTTATCAATGTCTATGTATTTCAATCGAAAATTTCACGGAATGTAAAAACCACATGGAAAATTGTATCTGACACTTAGATTCCATAAAGAATCAAGAGTAAAATTCTGTTATACAATTTCCCTAAATCGCTCATTTAAGATATCGAATATGATTTCTCGCTATGAATTCGCATATAGTTAAAAACACCGATTTTATCAATGTCTATGTATTTCAATCGAAAATTTCACGGAATGTAAAAACCACATGGAAAATTGTATCTGATACTTAGATTCCATAAAGAATCAAGAGTAAAATTCTGTTATATAATTTCCCAAAATCGCTCATTTAAGATATCGAATATGATTTCTCGCTATGAATTCGTATATAGTAAAAAACACCGATTTAATCAATGTCTATGTCTTTCAACCGAAAATTTCACGGAATGGAAAATAACATGGAAAATTGTATCTGACACTTAGATTCTTTAAAAAATCAAGAGTAAAATTCTGTTATATAATTTCCCTAAATCGCTCATTTAAGATATCGAATATGATTTCTCGCTAAGAATTCGTATATAGTAAAAAACACCGATTTTATCAATGTCTATGTCTTTCAACCGAAAATTTCACGGAATGGAAAATAACATGGAAAATTGTATGTGACACTTAGATTCTATAAAGAATCAAGAGTAACATTCTGATATAGAATTTCCCTAAATCGTTCATTTAAGATATCGAATATGATTTCTCGCTAAGAATTCGTATATAGTAAGAAACACCGATTTTATCAATGTCTATGTCTTTCAACCGAAAATTTCACGGAATGGAAAATAACATGGAAAATTGTATCTGACACTAAGATTCTATAAAGAATCAAGAGTAAAATTCTGTTATATAATTTCCCTAAATCGCTCATTTAAGAATCGAATATGATTTCTCGCTATGAATTCGCATATAGTAAAAAACACCGATTTTATCAATGTCTATGTCTTTCAACAGAAAATTTCACGGAATGGAAAAACCACATGGAAAATTGTATCTGACACTAAGATTCTATAAAGAATCAAAAGTAACATTCTGATATAGAATTTCCCTAAATCGTTCATCTAAGATATCGAATATGATTTCTCGCTATGAATTCGTATATAGTAAAAAACACCGATTTTATCAATGTCTATGTCTTTCAATCGAAAATTTCACGAAATGGAAGAACCACATGGAAAATTGTATCTGACGCTTAGATTCTATAATAAACCAAGAGTAAAATTCTGTTATATAATTTTCCTAAATCGCTCATTTAAGATATCGAATATGATTTCTCGCTATTAATTCGCATATAGTAAAAAACACCGATTTTATCAATGTCTATGTCTTTCAATCGAAAATTCCACGGAAAGGAAAAACCACATGGAAAATTGTATCTGACGCTTAGATTCTATAATAAACCAAGAGTAAAATTCTGTTATATAATTTACCTAAATCGCTCATTTAAGATAACGAATATGATTTCTCGCTATGAATTCGTAAATAGTAAGAAACACCGATTTTACCAATGTCTATGTCTTTCAACCGAAAATTTCACGGAATGGAAAATAACATGGAAAATTGTATCTGACACTTAGATTCTATAAAGAATCAAGAGTAACATTCTGTTATAGAATTTCCCTAAATCGTTCATTTACGATATCGAATATGATTTCTCGCTAAGAATTCGTATATAGTAAAAAACACCGATTTTATCAATGTCTATGTATTTCAATCGAAAATTTCACGGAATGTAAAAACCACATGGAAAATTGTATCTGACACTTAGATTCCATAAAGAATCAAGAGTAAAATTCTGTTATACAATTTCCCTAAATCGCTCATTTAAGATATCGAATATGATTTCTCGCTATGAATTCGCATATAGTTAAAAACACCGATTTTATCAATGTCTATGTATTTCAATCGAAAATTTCACGGAATGTAAAAACCACATGGAAAATTGTATCTGACACTTAGATTCTTTAAAAAATCAAGAGTAAAATTCTGTTATATAATTTCCCTAAATCGCTCATTTAAGATATCGAATATGATTTCTCGCTAAGAATTCGTATATAGTAAAAAACACCGATTTTATCAATGTCTATGTCTTTCAACCGAAAATTTCACGGAATGGAAAATAACATGGAAAATTGTATAGGACACTTAGATTCTATAAAGAATCAAGAGTAACATTCTGATATAGAATTTCCCTAAATCGTTCATTTAAGATATCGAATATGATTTCTCGCTAAGAATTCGTATATAGTAAGAAACACCGATTTTATCAATGTCTATGTCTTTCAACCGAAAATTTCACGGAATGGAAAATAACATGGAAAATTGTATCTGACACTAAGATTCTATAAAGAATCAAGAGTAACATTCTGATATAGAATTTCCCTAAATCGTTCATTTAAGATATCGAATATGATTTCTCGCTATGAATTCGCATATAGTAAAAAACACCGATTTTATCAATGTCTATGTGTTTCAATCGAAAATTCCACGGAATGGAAAAACCACATGGAAAATTGTATCTGACAATTAGTATCTATAAAAAATTAAAAGTAAAATTCTGTTATATAATTTCCCTAAATCGCTCATTTAAGAATCGAATATGATTTCTCGCTATGAATTCGCATATAGTAAAAAACACCGATTTTATCAATGTCTATGTCTTTCAACAGAAAATTTCACGGAATGGAAAAACCACATGGAAAATTGTATCTGACACTAAGATTCTATAAAGAATCAAAAGTAACATTCTGATATAGAATTTCCCTAAATCGTTCATCTAAGATATCGAATATGATTTCTCGCTATGAATTCGTATATAGTAAAAAACACCGATTTTATCAATGTCTATGTCTTTCAATCGAAAATTTCACGAAATGGAAGAACCACATGGATAATTGTATCTGACGCTTAGATTCTATAATAAACCAAGAGTAAAATTCTGTTATATAATTTTCCTAAATCGCTCATTTAAGATATCGAATATGATTTCTCGCTATTAATTCGCATATAGTAAAAAACACCGATTTTATCAATGTCTATGTCTTTCAATCGAAAATTCCACGGAAAGGAAAAACCACATGGAAAATTGTATCTGACGCTTAGATTCTATAATAAACCAAGAGTAAAATTCTGTTATATAATTAACCTAAATCGCTCATTTAAGATAACGAATATGATTTCTCGCTATGAATTCGTAAATAGTAAGAAACACCGATTTTACCAATGTCTATGTCTTTCAACCGAAAATTTCACGGAATGGAAAATAACATGGAAAATTGTATCTGACACTTAGATTCTATAAAGAATCAAGAGTAACATTCTGTTATAGAATTTCCCTAAATCGTTCATTTACGATATCGAATATGATTTCTCGCTAAGAATTCGTATATAGTAAAAAACACCGATTTTATCAATGTCTATGTATTTCAATCGAAAATTTCACGGAATGTAAAAACCACATGGAAAATTGTATCTGACACTTAGATTCCATAAAGAATCAAGAGTAAAATTCTGTTATACAATTTCCCTAAATCGCTCATTTAAGATATCGAATATGATTTCTCGCTATGAATTCGCATATAGTTAAAAACACCGATTTTATCAATGTCTATGTATTTCAATCGAAAATTTCACGGAATGTAAAAACCACATGGAAAATTGTATCTGACACTTAGATTCTTTAAAAAATCAAGAGTAAAATTCTGTTATATAATTTCCCTAAATCGCTCATTTAAGATATCGAATATGATTTCTCGCTAAGAATTCGTATATAGTAAAAAACACCGATTTTATCAATGTCTATGTCTTTCAACCGAAAATTTCACGGAATGGAAAATAACATGGAAAATTGTATGTGACACTTAGATTCTATAAAGAATCAAGAGTAACATTCTGATATAGAATTTCCCTAAATCGTTCATTTAAGATATCGAATATGATTTCTCGCTAAGAATTCGTATATAGTAAGAAACACCGATTTTATCAATGTCTATGTCTTTCAACCGAAAATTTCACGGAATGGAAAATAACATGGAAAATTGTATCTGACACTAAGATTCTATAAAGAATCAAGAGTAACATTCTGATATAGAATTTCCCTAAATCGTTCATTTAAGATATCGAATATGATTTCTCGCTATGAATTCGCATATAGTAAAAAACACCGATTTTATCAATGTCTATGTCTTTCAACAGAAAATTTCACGGAATGGAAAAACCACATGGAAAATTGTATCTGACACTAAGATTCTATAAAGAATCAAAAGTAACATTCTGATATAGAATTTCCCTAAATCGTTCATCTAAGATATCGAATATGATTTCTCGCTATGAATTCGTATATAGTAAAAAACACCGATTTTATCAATGTCTATGTCTTTCAATCGAAAATTTCACGAAATGGAAGAACCACATGGAAAATTGTATCTGACGCTTAGATTCTATAATAAACCAAGAGTAAAATTCTGTTATATAATTTTCCTAAATCGCTCATTTAAGATATCGAATATGATTTCTCGCTATTAATTCGCATATAGTAAAAAACACCGATTTTATCAATGTCTATGTCTTTCAATCGAAAATTCCACGGAATGGAAAAACCACATGGAAAATTGTATCTGACGCTTAGATTCTATAATAAACCAAGAGTAAAATTCTGTTATATAATTTCCCTAAATCGCTCATTTAAGATAACGAATATGATTTCTCGCTATGAATTCGTAAATAGTAAGAAACACCGATTTTACCAATGTCTATGTCTTTCAACCGAAAATTTCACGGAATGGAAAAACCACATGGAAAATTGTATTTGACACTTAGATTCCATAAAGAATCAAGAGTAAAATTCTGTTATACAATTTCCCTAAATCGCTCATTTAAGATATCGAATATGATTTCTCGCTATGAATTCGCATATAGTTAAAAACACCGATTTTATCAATGTCTATGTATTTCAATCGAAAATTTCACGGAATGTAAAAACCACATGGAAAATTGTATCTGACACTTAGATTCTTTAAAAAATCAAGAGTAAAATTCTGTTATATAATTTCCCTAAATCGCTCATTTAAGATATCGAATATGATTTCTCGCTAAGAATTCGTATATAGTAAAAAACACCGATTTTATCAATGTCTATGTCTTTCAACCGAAAATTTCACGGAATGGAAAATAACATGGAAAATTGTATGTGACACTTAGATTCTATAAAGAATCAAAAGTAACATTCTGATATAGAATTTCCCTAAATCGTTCATTTAAGATATCGAATATGATTTCTCGCTATGAATTCGCATATAGTAAAAAACACCGATTTTATCAATGTCTATGTGTTTCAATCGAAAATTCCACGGAATGGAAAAACCACATGGAAAATTGTATCTGACAATTAGTATCTATAAAAAATTAAAAGTAAAATTCTGTTATATAATTTCCCTAAATCGCTCATTTAAGAATCGAATATGATTTCTCGCTATGAATTCGCATATAGTAAAAAACACCGATTTTATCAATGTCTATGTCTTTCAACAGAAAATTTCACGGAATGGAAAAACCACATGGAAAATTGTATCTGACACTAAGATTCTATAAAGAATCAAAAGTAACATTCTGATATAGAATTTCCCTAAATCGTTCATCTAAGATATCGAATATGATTTCTCGCTATGAATTCGTATATAGTAAAAAACACCGATTTTATCAATGTCTATGTCTTTCAATCGAAAATTTCACGAAATGGAAGAACCACATGGAAAATTGTATCTGACGCTTAGATTCTATAATAAACCAAGAGTAAAATTCTGTTATATAATTTTCCTAAATCGCTCATTTAAGATATCGAATATGATTTCTCGCTATTAATTCGCATATAGTAAAAAACACCGATTTTATCAATGTCTATGTCTTTCAATCGAAAATTCCACGGAATGGAAAAACCACATGGAAAATTGTATCTGACGCTTAGATTCTATAATAAACCAAGAGTAAAATTCTGTTATATAATTTCCCTAAATCGCTCATTTAAGATAACGAATATGATTTCTCGCTATGAATTCGTAAATAGTAAGAAACACCGATTTTACCAATGTCTATGTCTTTCAACCGAAAATTTCACGGAATGGAAAATAACATGGAAAATTGTATCTGACACTTAGATTCTATAAAGAATCAAGAGTAACATTCTGTTATAGAATTTCCCTAAATCGTTCATTTACGATATCGAATATGATTTCTCGCTAAGAATTCGTATATAGTAAAAAACACCGATTTTATCAATGTCTATGTATTTCAATCGAAAATTTCACGGAATGTAAAAACCACATGGAAAATTGTATCTGACACTCAGATTCCATAAAGAATCAAGAGTAAAATTCTGTTATACAATTTCCTAAATCGCTCATTTAAGATATCGAATATGATTTCTCGCTATGAATTCGCATATAGTTAAAAACACCGATTTTATCAATGTCTATGTATTTCAATCGAAAATTTCACGGAATGTAAAAACCACATGGAAAATTGTATCTGACACTTAGATTCCATAAAGAATCAAGAGTAAAATTCTGTTATACAATTTCCCTAAATCGCTCATTTAAGATATCGAATATGATTTCTCGCTATGAATTCGCATATAGTTAAAAACACCGATTTTATCAATGTCTATGTCTTTCAACCGAAAATTTCACGGAATGGAAAATAA
Source organism: Sisyra nigra (assembly GCA_958496155.1). Classification (NCBI taxonomy): domain Eukaryota; kingdom Metazoa; phylum Arthropoda; class Insecta; order Neuroptera; family Sisyridae; genus Sisyra; species Sisyra nigra. Next base: position 19,391,825 of record OY292319.1, on the reverse strand, counting down.
CATGGAAAATTGTATCTGACACTTAGATTCTATAAAGAATCAAGAGTAACATTCTGTTATAGAATTTCCCTAAATCGTTCATTTACGATATCTAATATGATTTCTCGCTAAGAATTCGTATATAGTAAAAAACACCGATTTTATCAATGTCTATGTATTTCAATCGAAAATTTCACGGAATGTAAAAACCACATGGAAAATTGTATCTGACACTTAGATTCCATAAAGAATCAAGAGTAAAATTCTGTTATACAATTTCCCTAAATCGCTCATTTAAGATATCGAATATGATTTCTCGCTATGAATTCGCATATAGTTAAAAACACCGATTTTATCAATGTCTATGTATTTCAATCGAAAATTTCACGGAATGTAAAAACCACATGGAAAATTGTATCTGATACTTAGATTCCATAAAGAATCAAGAGTAAAATTCTGTTATATAATTTCCCAAAATCGCTCATTTAAGATATCGAATATGATTTCTCGCTATGAATTCGTATATAGTAAAAAACACCGATTTAATCAATGTCTATGTCTTTCAACCGAAAATTTCACGGAATGGAAAATAACATGGAAAATTGTATCTGACACTTAGATTCTTTAAAAAATCAAGAGTAAAATTCTGTTATATAATTTCCCTAAATCGCTCATTTAAGATATCGAATATGATTTCTCGCTAAGAATTCGTATATAGTAAAAAACACCGATTTTATCAATGTCTATGTCTTTCAACCGAAAATTTCACGGAATGGAAAATAACATGGAAAATTGTATCTGACACTTAGATTCTATAAAGAATCAAGAGTAACATTCTGTTATAGAATTTCCCTAAATCGCTCATTTAAGATATCGAATATGATTTCTCGCTATGAATTCGCATATAGTTAAAAACACCGATTTTATCAATGTCTATGTATTTCAATCGAAAATTTCACGGAATGTAAAAACCACATGGAAAATTGTATCTGACACTTAGATTCCATAAAAAATCAAGAGTAAAATTCTGTTATACAATTTCCCTAAATCGCTCATTTAAGATATCGAATATGATTTCTCGCTATGAATTCGCATATAGTTAAAAACACCGATTTTATCAATGTCTATGTATTTCAATCGAAAATTTCACGGAATGTAAAAACCACATGGAAAATTGTATCTGATACTTAGATACCATAAAGAATCAAGAGTAAAATTCTGTTATATAATTTCCCAAAATCGCTCATTTAAGATATCGAATATGATTTCTCGCTATGAATTCGTATATAGTAAAAAACACCGATTTAATCAATGTCTATGTCTTTCAACCGAAAATTTCACGGAATGGAAAATAACATGGAAAATTGTATCTGACACTTAGATTCTTTAAAAAATCAAGAGTAAAATTCTGTTATATAATTTCCCTAAATCGCTCATTTAAGATATCGAATATGATTTCTCGCTAAGAATTCGTATATAGTAAGAAACACCGATTTTACCAATGTCTATGTCTTTCAACCGAAAATTTCACGGAATGGAAAATAACATGGAAAATTGTATCTGACACTTAGATTCTATAAAGAATCAAGAGTAACATTCTGTTATAGAATTTCCCTAAATCGTTCATTTACGATATCGAATATGATTTCTCGCTAAGAATTCGTATATAGTAAAAAACACCGATTTTATCAATGTCTATGTATTTCAATCGAAAATTTCACGGAATGTAAAAACCACATGGAAAATTGTATCTGATACTTAGATTCCATAAAGAATCAAGAGTAAAATTCTGTTATATAATTTCCCAAAATCGCTCATTTAAGATATCGAATATGATTTCTCGCTATGAATTCGTATATAGTAAAAAACACCGATTTTATCAATGTCTATGTCTTTCAACCGAAAATTTCACGGAATGGAAAATAACATGGAAAATTGTATCTGACACTTAGATTCTATAAAGAATCAAGAATAAAATTCTGTTATACAATTTCCCTAAATCGCTCATTTATGATATCGAATATGATTTCTCGCTATGAATTCGCATATAGTTAAAAACACCGATTTTATCAATGTCTATGTATTTCAATCGAAAATTTCACGGAATGTAAAAACCACATGGAAAATTGTATCTGACACTTAGATTCCATAATGAATCAAGAGTAAAATTCTGTTATATAATTTCCCAAAATCGCTCATTTAAGATATCGAATATGATTTCTCGCTATGAATTCGTATATAGTAAAAAACACCGATTTTATCAATGTCTATGTCTTTCAACCGAAAATTTCACGGAATGGAAAATAACATGGAAAATTGTATCTGACACTTAGATTCTATAAAGAATCAAGAGTAACATTCTGTTATATAATTTCCCTAAATCGTTCATTTACGATATCGAATATGATTTCTCGCTAAGAATTCGTATATAGTAAAAAACACCGATTTTATCAATGTCTATGTATTTCAATCGAAAATTTCACGGAATGTAAAAACCACATGGAAAATTGTATCTGACACTTAGATTCCATAAAGAATCAAGAGTAAAATTCTGTTATACAATTTCCCTAAATCACTCATTTAAGATATCGAATATGATTTCTCGCTATGAATTCGTATATAGTAAGAAACACCGATTTTACCAATGTCTATGTCTTTCAACCGAAAATTTCACGGAATGGAAAATAACATGGAAAATTGTATCCGACACTTAGATTTCATAAAGAATCAAGAGTAAAATTCTGTTATACAATTTCCCTAAATCGCTCATTTATGATATCGAATATGATTTCTCGCTATGAATTCGCATATAGTTAAAAACACCGATTTTATCAATGTCTATGTATTTCAATCGAAAATTTCACGGAATGTAAAAACCACATGGAAAATTGTATCTGATACTTAGATTCCATAAAGAATCAAGAGTAAAATTCTGTTATATAATTTCCCAAAATCGCTCATTTAAGATATCGAATATGATTTCTCGCTATGAATTCGTATATAGTAAAAAACACCGATTTTATCAATGTCTATGTCTTTCAACCGAAAATTTCACAGAATGGAAAATAACATGGAAAATTGTATCTGACACTTAGATTCTATAAAGAATCAAGAGTAACAATCTGTTATATAATTTCCCTAAATCGTTCATTTACGATATCGAATATGATTTCTCGCTAAGAATTCGTATATAGTAAAAAACACCGATTTTATCAATGTCTATGTATTTCAATCGAAAATTTCACGGAATGTAAAAACCACATGGAAAATTGTATCTGACACTTAGATTCCATAAAGAATCAAGAGTAAAATTCTGTTATACAATTTCCCTAAATCGCTCATTTAAGATATCGAATATGATTTCTCGCTATGAATTCGCATATAGTTAAAAACACCGATTTTATCAATGTCTATGTATTTCAATCGAAAATTTCACGGAATGTAAAAACCACATGGAAAATTGTATCTGATACTTAGATAACATAAAGAATCAAGAGTAAAATTCTGTTATATAATTTCCCAAAATCGCTCATTTAAGATATCGAATATGATTTCTCGCTATGAATTCGTATATAGTAAAAAACACCGATTTAATCAATGTCTATGTCTTTCAACCGAAAATTTCACGGAATGGAAAATAACATGGAAAATTGTATCTGACACTTAGATTCTTTAAAAAATCAAGAGTAAAATTCTGTTATATAATTTCCCTAAATCGCTCATTTAAGATATCGAATATGATTTCTCGCTAAGAATTCGTATATAGTAAAAAACACCGATTTTATCAATGTCTATGTCTTTCAACCGAAAATTTCACGGAATGGAAAATAACATGGATAATTGTATGTGACACTTAGATTCTATAAAGAATCAAGAGTAACATTCTGATATAGAATTTTCCTAAATCGTTCATTTAAGATATCGAATATGATTTCTCGCTAAGAATTCGTACATAGTAAGAAACACCGATTTTATCAATGTCTATGTCTTTCAACCGAAAATTTCACGGAATGGAAAATAACATGGAAAATTGTATCTGACACTTAGATTCTATAAAGAATCAAGAGTAACATTCTGATATAGAATTTCCCTAAATCGTTCATTTAAGATATCGAATATGATTTCTCGCTATGAATTCGCATATAGTAAAAAACACCGATTTTATCAATGTCTATGTGTTTCAATCGAAAATTCCACGGAATGGAAAAACCACATGGAAAATTGTATCTGACAATTAGTATCTATAAAAAATTAAAAGTAAAATTCTGTTATATAATTTCCCTAAATCGCTCATTTAAGAATCGAATATGATTTCTCGCTATGAATTCGCATATAGTAAAAAACACCGATTTTATCAATGTCTATGTCTTTCAACAGAAAATTTCACGGAATGGAAAAACCACATGGAAAATTGTATCTGACACTTAGATTCTATAAAGAAAAAAAAGTGACATTCTGATATAGAATTTCCCTAAATCGTTCATCTAAGATATCGAATATGATTTCTCGCTATGAATTCGTATATAGTAAAAAACACCGATTTTATCAATGTCTATGTCTTTCAATCGAAAATTTCACGAAATGGAAGAACCACATGGAAAATTGTATCTGACGCTTAGATTCTATAATAAACCAAGAGTAAAATTCTGTTATATAATTTTCCTAAATCGCTCATTTAAGATATCGAATATGATTTCTCGCTATTAATTCGCATATAGTAAAAAACACCGATTTTATCAATGTCTATGTCTTTCAATCGAAAATTCCACGGAATGGAAAAACCACATGGAAAATTGTATCTGACGCTTAGATTCTATAATAAACCAAGAGTAAAATTCTGTTATATAATTTCCCTAAATCGCTCATTTAAGATAACGAATATGATTTCTCGCTATGAATTCGTAAATAGTAAGAAACACCGATTTTACCAATGTCTATGTCTTTCAACCGAAAATTTCACGGAATGGAAAATAACATGGAAAATTGTATCTGACACTTAGATTCTATAAAAAGTCAAGAGTAACATTCTGATATAGATTTTCCCTAAATCGTTCATTTACGATATCGAATATGATTTCTCGCTAAGAATTCGTATATAGTTAAAAACACCGATTTTATCAATGTCTATGTCTTTCAATCGAAAATTTCACGGAATGGAAAAACCACATGGAAAATTGTATCCGACACTTAGATTCTATGAAGAATAAAGAGTAAAATTCTGTTATATAATTTCCCTAAATCGCTCATTTAAGATATCGAATATGATTTCTCGCTATGAATTCGTATATAGTAAAAAACACCGATTTTATCAATGTCTATGTCTTTCAATCGAAAATTTCACGGAATGGAAAAACCACATGGAAAATTGTATCTGACCCTTAGATTCAATGAAAAATCAAGAGTTACATTCTGATATAGAATTTCCCTAAATCGCTCATTTAAGATATCGAATATGATTTCTCGCTATGAATTCGTATATAGTAAGAAACACCGATTTTATCAATGTCTATGTCTTTCAACCGAAAATTTCACGGAATGGAAAATAACATGGAAAATTGTATCTGACACTTAGATTCTATAAAAAATCAAGAGTAAAATTCTGTTATATAATTTCCCTAAATCGCTCATTTAAGATATCGAATATGATTTCTCGCTATGAATTCGTATATAGTAAAAAACACCGATTTTATCAATGTCTATGTCTTTCAACCGAAAATTTCACGGAATGGAAAATAACATGGAAAATTGTTTCTGACACTTAGATTCTATAAAGAATCAAGAGTAACATTCTGTTATAGAATTTCCCTAAATCGTTCATTTACGATATCGAATATGATTTCTCGCTAAGAATTCGTATATAGTAAAAAACACCGATTTTATCAATGTCTATGTATTTCAATCGAAAATTTCACGGAATGTAAAAACCACATGGAAAATTGTATCTGACACTTAGATTCCATAAAGAATCAAGAGTAAAATTCTGTTATACAATTTCCCTAAATCGCTCATTTAAGATATCGAATATGATTTCTCGCTATGAATTCGCATATAGTTAAAAACACCGATTTTATCAATGTCTATGTATTTCAATCGAAAATTTCACGGAATGTAAAAACCACATGGAAAATTGTATCTGACACTTAGATTCCATAAAGAATCAAGAGTAAAATTCTGATATAGAATTTCCCTAAATCGTTCATTTAAGATATCGAATATGATTTCTCGCTATGAATTCGCATATAGTAAAAAACACCGATTTTATCAATGTCTATGTGTTTCAATCGAAAATTCCACGGAATGGAAAAACCACATGGAAAATTGTATCTGACAATTAGTATCTATAAAAAATTAAAAGTAAAATTCTGTTATATAATTTCCCTAAATCGCTCATTTAAGAATCGAATATGATTTCTCGCTATGAATTCGCATATAGTAAAAAACACCGATTTTATCAATGTCTATGTCTTTCAACAGAAAATTTCACGGAATGGAAAAACCACATGGAAAATTGTATCTGACACTTAGATTTTATAAAGAATCAAGAGTAACATTCTGATATAGAATTTCCCTAAATCGCTCATTTAAGATATCGAATATGATATCTCGCTATGAATTCGTATATAGTAAAAAACACCGATTTTATCAATGTCTATGTCTTTCAACCGAAAATTTCACGGAATGGAAAATAACATGGAAAATTGTATGTGACACTTAGATTCTATAAAGAATCAAGAGTAACATTCTGATATAGAATTTCCCTAAATCGTTCATTTAAGATATCGAATATGATTTCTCGCTAAGAATTCGTATATAGTAAGAAACACCGATTTTATCAATGTCTATGTCTTTCAACCGAAAATTTCACGGAATGGAAAAACCACATGGAAAATTGTATCTGACCCTTAGATTCAATGAAAAATCAAGAGTTACATTCTGATATAGAATTTCCCTAAATCGCTCATTTAAGATATCGAATATGATTTCTCGCTATGAATTCGTATATAGTAAGAAACACCGATTTTATCAATGTCTATGTCTTTCAACCGAAAATTTCACGGAATGGAAAATAACATGGAAAATTGTATCTGACACTTAGATTCTATAAAAAATCAAAAGTAAAATTCTGTTATATAATTTCCCTAAATCGCTCATTTAAGATATCGAAAATGATTTCTCGCTATGAATTCGTATATAGTAAAAAACACCGATTTTATCAATGTCTATGTCTTTCAACCAAAAATTTCACGGAATGGAAAATAACATGGAAAATTGTATTTGACACTTAGATTCTATATAGAATCAAGAGTAACATTCTGTTATAGAATTACCCTAAATCGTTCATTTAAGATATCGAATATGATTTCTCGCTAAGAATTCTTATATAGTAAGAAACACCGATTTTATCAATGTCTATGTCTTTCAACCGAAAATTTCACGGAATGGAAAATAACATGGAAAATTGTATCTGACACTTAGATTCTATAAAGAATCAAGAGTAACATTCTGATATAAGAATTTCCCTAAATCGTTCATTTAAGATATCGAATATGATTTCTCGCTATGAATTCGCATATAGTAAAAAACACCGATTTTATCAATGTCTATGTGTTTCAATCGAAAATTCCACGGAATGGAAAAACCACATGGAAAATTGTATCTGACAATTAGTATCTATAAAAAATTTAAAGTAAAATTCTGTTATATAATTTCCCTAAATCGCTCATTTAAGAATCGAATATGATTTCTCGCTATGAATTCGCATATAGTAAAAAACACCGATTTTATCAATGTCTATGTCTTTCAACAGAAAATTTCACGGAATGGAAAAACCACATGGAAAATTGTATCTGACACTTAGATTTTATAAAGAATCAAGAGTAACATTCTGATATAGAATTTCCCTAAATCGCTCATTTAAGATATCGAATATGATATCTCGCTATGAATTCGTATATAGTAAAAAACACCGATTTTATCAATGTCTATGTCTTTCACCCGAAAATTTCACGGAATGGAAAATAACATGGAAAATTGTATGTGACACTTAGATTCTATAAAGAATCAAGAGTAACATTCTGATATAGAATTTCCCTAAATCGTTCATTTACGATATCGAATATGATTTCTCGCTAAGAATTCGTATATAGTAAAAAACACCGATTTTATCAATGTCTATGTATTTCAATCGAAAATTTCACGGAATGTAAAAACCACATGGAAAATTGTATCTGACACTTAGATTCCATTAAGAATCAAGAGTAAAATTCTGTTATATAATTTCCCAAAATCGCTCATTTAAGATATCGAATATGATTTCTCGCTATGAATTCGTATATAGTAAAAAACACCGATTTAATCAATGTCTATGTCTTTCAACCGAAAATTTCACGGAATGGAAAATAACATGGAAAATTGTATCTGACACTTAGATTCTTTAAAAAATCAAGAGTAAAATTCTGTTATACAATTTCCCTAAATCGCTCATTTAAGATATCGAATATGATTTCTCGCTATGAATTCGCATATAGTTAAAAACACCGATTTTATCAATGTCTATGTATTTCAATCGAAAATTTCACGGAATGTAAAAACCACATGGAAAATTGTATCTGATACTTAGATTCCATAAAGAATCAAGAGTAAAATTCTGTTATATAATTTCCCAAAATCGCTCATTTAAGATATCGAATATGATTTCTCGCTATGAATTCGTATATAGTAAAAAACACCGATTTAATCAATGTCTATGTCTTTCAACCGAAAATTTCACGGAATGGAAAATAACATGGAAAATTGTATCTGACACTGAGATTCTTTAAAAAATCAAGAGTAAAATTCTGTTATATAATTTCCCTAAATCGCTCATTTAAGATATCGAATATGATTTCTCGCTAAGAATTCGTATATAGTAAAAAACACCGATTTTATCAATGTCTATGTCTTTCAACCGAAAATTTCACGGAATGGAAAATAACATGGAAAATTGTATGTGACACTTAGATTCTATAAAGAATCAAGAGTAACATTCTGATATAGAATTTCCCTAAATCGTTCATTTAAGATATCGAATATGATTTCTCGCTAAGAATTCGTACATAGTAAGAAACACCGATTTTATCAATGTCTATGTCTTTCAACCGAAAATTTCACGGAATGGAAAATAACATGGAAAATTGTATCTGACACTTAGATTCTATAAAGAATCAAGAGTAACATTCTGATATAGAATTTCCCTAAATCGTTCATTTAAGATATCGAATATGATTTCTCGCTATGAATTCGCATATAGTAAAAAACACCGATTTTATCAATGTCTATGTGTTTCAATCGAAAATTCCACGGAATGGAAAAACCACATGGAAAATTGTATCTGACACTTAGATTCTATAAAGAATCAAAAGTAACATTCTGATATAGAATTTCCCTAAATCGTTCATCTAAGATATCGAATATGATTTCTCGCTATGAATTCGAATATAGTAAAAAACACCGATTTTATCAATGTCTATGTCTTTCAATCGAAAATTTCACGAAATGGAAAATAACATGGAAAATTGTATCTGACGCTTAGATTCTATAATAAACCAAGAGTAAAATTCTGTTATATAATTTTCCTAAATCGCTCATTTAAGATATCGAATATGATTTCTCGCTATTAATTCGCATATAGTAAAAAACACCGATTTTATCAATGTCTATGTCTTTCAATCGAAAATTCCACGGAATGGAAAAACCACATGGAAAATTGTATCTGACGCTTAGATTCTATAATAAACCAAGAGTAAAATTCTGTTATATAATTTCCCTAAATCGCTCATTTAAGATAACGAATATGATTTCTCGCTATGAATTCGTAAATAGTAAGAAACACCGATTTTACCAATGTCTATGTCTTTCAACCGAAAATTTCACGGAATGGAAAATAACATGGAAAATTGTATCTGACACTTAGATTCTATAAAAAGTCAAGAGTAACATTCTGATATAGATTTTCCCTAAATCGTTCATTTACGATATCGAATATGATTTCTCGCTAAGAATTCGTATATAGTTAAAAACACCGATTTTATCAATGTCTATGTCTTTCAATCGAAAATTTCACGGAATGGAAAAACCACATGGAAAATTGTATCCGACACTTAGATTCTATGAAGAATAAAGAGTAAAATTCTGTTATATAATTTCCCTAAATCGCTCATTTAAGATATCGAATATGATTTCTCGCTATGAATTCGTATATAGTAAAAAACACCGATTTTATCAATGTCTATGTCTTTCAACCGAAAATTTCACGGAATGGAAAATAACATGAAAAATTGTATCTGACACTTAGATTTTATAAAAAATCAAGAGTAACATTCTGATATAGAATTTCCCTAAATCGTTCATTTACGATATCGAATATGATTTCTCGCTAAGAATTCGTATATAGTAAAAAACACCGATTTTATCAATGTATATGTCTTTCAATCGAAAATTTCACGGAATGGAAAAACCACATGGAAAATTGTATCTGACCCTTAGATTCAATGAAAAATCAAGAGTTACATTCTGATATAGAATTTCCCTAAATCGCTCATTTAAGATATCGAATATGATTTCTCGCTATGAATTCGTATATAGTAAGAAACACCGATTTTATCAATGTCTATGTCTTTCAACCGAAAATTTCACGGAATGGAAAATAACATGGAAAATTGTATCTGACACTTAGATTCTATAAAAAATCAAGAGTAAAATTCTGTTATATAATTTCCCTAAATCGCTCATTTAAGATATCGAATATGATTTCTCGCTATGAATTCGTATATAGTAAAAAACACCGATTTTATCAATGTCTATGTCTTTCAACCGAAAATTTCACGGAATGGAAAATAACATGGAAAATTGTTTCTGACACTTAGATTCTATAAAGAATCAAGAGTAACATTCTGTTATAGAATTTCTCTAAATCGTTCATTTACGATATCGAATATGATTTCTCGCTAAGAATTCGTATATAGTAAAAAACACCGATTTTATCAATGTCTATGTATTTCAATCGAAAATTTCACGGAATGTAAAAACCACATGGAAAATTGTATCTGACACTTAGATTCCATAAAGAATCAAGAGTAAAATTCTGTTATACAATTTCCCTAAATCGCTCATTTAAGATATCGAATATGATTTCTCGCTATGAATTCGCATATAGTTAAAAACACCGATTTTATCAATGTCTATGTATTTCAATCGAAAATTTCACGGAATGTAAAAACCACATGGAAAATTGTATCTGACACTTAGATTCCATAAAGAATCAAGAGTAAAATTCTGTTATATAATTTCCCTAAATCGTTCATTTAAGATATCGAATATGATTTCTCGCTAAGAATTCGTATATAGTAAGAAACACCGATTTTATCAATGTCTATGTCTTTCAACCGAAAATTTCACGGAATGGAAAATAACATGGAAAATTGTATCTGACACTTAGATTCTATAAAGAATCAAGAGTAACATTCTGATATAGAATTTCCCTAAATCGTTCATTTAAGATATCGAATATGATTTCTCGCTATGAATTCGCATATAGTAAAAAACACCGATTTTATCAATGTCTATGTGTTTCAATCGAAAATTCCACGGAATGGAAAAACCACATGGAAAATTGTATCTGACAATTAGTATCTATAAAAAATTAAAAGTAAAATTCTGAAATATAATTTCCCTAAATCGCTCATTTAAGAATCGAATATGATTTCTCGCTATGAATTCGCATATAGTAAAAAACACCGATTTTATCAATGTCTATGTCTTTCAACAGAAAATTTCACGGAATGGAAAAACCACATGGAAAATTGTATCTGACACTTAGATTTTATAAAGAATCAAGAGTAACATTCTGATATAGAATTTCCCTAAATCGCTCATTTAAGATATCGAATATGATATCTCGCTATGAATTCGTATATAGTAAAAAACACCGATTTTATCAATGTCTATGTCTTTCAACCGAAAATTTCACGGAATGGAAAATAACATGGAAAATTGTATGTGACACTTAGATTCTATAAAGAATCAAGAGTAACATTCTGATATAGAATTTCCCTAAATCGTTCATTTAAGATATCGAATATGATTTCTCGCTAAGAATTCGTATATAGTAAGAAACACCGATTTTATCAATGTCTATGTCTTTCAACCGAAAATTTCACGGAATGGAAAAACCACATGGAAAATTGTATCTGACCCTTAGATTCAATGAAAAATCAAGAGTTACATTCTGATATAGAATTTCCCTAAATCGCTCATTTAAGATATCGAATATGATTTCTCGCTATGAATTCGTATATAGTAAGAAACACCGATTTTATCAATGTCTATGTGTTTCAATCGAAAATTCCACGGAATGGAAAAACCACATGGAAAATTGTATCTGACACTTAGATTCTATAAAGAATCAAGAGTAACATTCTGTTATAGAATTTCCCTAAATCGTTCATTTATGATATCGAATATGATTTCTCGCTAAGAATTCGTATATAGTAAGAAACACCGATTTTATCAATGTCTATGTCTTTCAATCGAAAATTTCACGGAATGTAAAAACCACATGGAAAATTGTATCTGACACTTAGATTCCATAAAGAATCAAGAGTAAAATTCTGTTATATAATTTCCCAAAATCGCTCATTTAAGATATCGAATATGATTTCTCGCTATGAATTCGTATATAGTAAGAAACACCGATTTTATCAATGTCTATGTCTTTCAACCGAAAATTTCACGGAATGGAAAATAACATGGAAAATTGTATCTGACACTTAGATTCTATAAAAAATCAAAAGTAAAATTCTGTTATATAATTTCCCTAAATCGCTCATTTAAGATATCGAATATGATTTCTCGCTATGAATTCGTATATAGTAAAAAACACCGATTTTATCAATGTCTATGTCTTTCAATCGAAAATTTCACGGAATGTAAAAACCACATGGAAAATTGTATCTGACACTTAGATACCATAAAGAATCAAGAGTAAAATTCTGTTATATAATTTCCCAAAATCGCTCATTTAAGATATCGAATATGATTTCTCGCTATGAATTCGTATATAGTAAAAAACACCGATTTAATCAATGTCTATGTCTTTCAATCGAAAATTTCACGGAATGTAAAAACCACATGGAAAATTGTATCTGACACTTAGATTCCATAAAGAATCAAGAGTAAAATTCTGTTATATAATTTCCCAAAATCGCTCATTTAAGATATCGAAAATGATTTCTCGCTATGAATTCGTATATAGTAAAAAACACCGATTTTATCAATGTCTATGTCTTTCAATCGAAAATTTCACGGAATGGAAAATAACATGGAAAATTGTATCTGACACTTAGATTCTATAAAAAATCAAGAGTAAAATTCTGTTATATAATTTCCCTAAATCGCTCATTTAAGATATCGAAAATGATTTCTCGCTATGAATTCGTATATAGTAAAAAACACCGATTTTATCAATGTCTATGTCTTTCAACCGAAAATTTCACGGAATGGAAAATAACATGGAAAATTGTATTTGACACTTAGATTTTATAAAGAATCAAGAGTAACATTCTGTTATAGAATTACCCTAAATCTTTCATTTAAGATATCGAATATGATTTCTCGCTAAGAATTCTTATATAGTAAAATACACCGATTTTATCAATGTCTATGTCTTTCAATCGAAAATTTCACGGAATGGAAAAACCACATGGAAAATTGTATCCGACACTTAGATTTTATGAAAAATTAAAAGTAAAATTGATTATACAATTTCCCTAAATCGCTCATTTAAGATATCGAATATGATTTCTCGCTATGAATTCGCAAATAGTTAAAAACACCGATTTTATCAATGTCTATGTATTTCAATCGAAAATTTCACGGAATGGAAAAACCACATGGAAAATTGTAGCTGACACTTAGATTCTAGAAAGAATCAAGAGTAACATACTGATATAGAATTTCCCTAAATCGTTCATTTAAGATATCGAATATGATTTCTCGCTAAGAATTCGTATATAGTAAGAAACACCGATTTTATCAATGTCTATGTCTTTCAACCGAAAATTTCACGGAATGGAAAATAACATGGAAAATTGTATCTGCCACTTAGATTCTATAAAAAATCAAGAGTAACATTTTGATATAGAATTTCCCTAAATCGTTCATTTAAGATATCGAATATGATTTCTCGCTATGAATTCGCAAATAGTTAAAAACACCGATTTTATCAATGTCTATGTATTTCAATCGAAAATTTCACGGAATGGAAAAACCACATGGAAAATTGTAGCTGACACTTAGATTCTAGAAAGAATCAAGAGTAACATACTGATATAGAATTTCCCTAAATCGTTCATTTAAGATATCGAATATGATTTCTCGCTAAGAATTCGTATATAGTAAGAAACACCGATTTTATCAATGTCTATGTCTTTCAACCGAAAATTTCACGGAATGGAAAATAACATGGAAAATTGTATCTGCCACTTAGATTCTATAAAAAATCAAGAGTAACATTTTGATATAGAATTTCCCTAAATCGTTCATTTAAGTTATCGAATATGATTTCTCGCTATGAATTCGCATATAGTAAAAAACACCGATTTTATCAATGTCTATGTGTTTCAATCGAAAATTCCACGGAATGGAAAAACCACATGGAAAATTGTATCTGACAATTAGTATCTATAAAAAATTAAAAGTAAAATTCTGTTATATAATTTCCCTAAATCGCTCATTTAAGAATCGAATATGATTTCTCGCTATGAATTCGCATATAGTAAAAAACACCGATTTTATCAATGTCTATGTCTTTCAACAGAAAATTTCACGGAATGGAAAAACCACATGGAAAATTGTATCTGACACTTAGATTTTATAAAGAATCAAGAGTAACATTCTGATATAGAATTTCCCTAAATCGCTCATTTAAGATATCGAATATGATTTCTCGCTATGAATTCGTATATAGAAAGAAACACCGATTTTATCAATGTCTATGTCTTTCAACCGAAAATTTCACGGAATGGAAAATAACATGAAAAATTGTATCTGACACTTAGATTTTATAAAGAATCAAGAGTAACATTCTGATATAGAATTTCCCTAAATCGTTCATTTACGATATCGAATATGATTTCTCGCTAAGAATTCGTATATAGTAAAAAACACCGATTTTATCAATGTCTATGTCTTTCAATCGAAAATTTCACGGAATGGAAAAACCACATGGAAAATTGTATCTGACCCTTAGATTCAATGAAAAATCAAGAGTTACATTCTGTTATAGAATTTCCCTAAATCGCTCATTTAAGATATCGAATATGATTTCTCGCTATGAATTCGTATATAG
This sequence comes from Sisyra nigra, assembly GCA_958496155.1. NCBI lineage: Eukaryota > Metazoa > Arthropoda > Insecta > Neuroptera > Sisyridae > Sisyra > Sisyra nigra. The sequence goes on along the minus strand of OY292319.1, from coordinate 19,376,461 downwards.
TAAGAAACACCGATTTTATCAATGTCTATGTCTTTCAACCGAAAATTTCACGGAATGGAAAATAACATGGAAAATTGTATCTGACACTTAGATTCTATAAAAAATCAAAAGTAAAAATCTGTTATATAATTTCCCTAAATCGCTCATTTAAGATATCGAATATGATTTCTCGCTATGAATTCGTATATAGTAAAAAACACCGATTTTATCAATGTCTATGTCTTTCAACCGAAAATTTCACGGAATGGAAAGTAACATGGAAAATTGTATCTGACACTTAGATTCTATAAAGAATCAAGAGTAGTATTCTGATATAGAATTACCCTAAATCGTTCATCTAAGATATCGAATATGATTTCTCGCTATGAATTCGTATATAGTAAAAAACACCGATTTTATCAATGTCTATGTCTTTCAATCGAAAATTTTACGGAATTAAAAAACCACATGGAAAATTGTATCCGACACTTAGATTCTATGAAAAATTCAAAGTAAAATTCTGTTATATAATTTCCCTAAATCGCTCATTTAAGTTATCGAATATGATTTCTCGCTATGAATTCGCATATAGTTAAAAACACCGATTTTATCAATGTCTATGTGTTTCAATCGAAAATTCCACGGAATGGAAAAACCACATGGAAAATTGTATATGACACTTAGATTCTATAAAGAATCAAGAGTAACATTCTGATATAGAATTTCCCTAAATCGTTCATTTAAGTTATCGAATATGATATCTCGCTATGAATTCGCATATAGTTAAAAACACCGATTTTATCAATGTCTATGTCTTTCAACAGAAAATTTCACGGAATGGAAAAACCACATGGAAAATTGTATCTGACACTTAGATTTTATAAAGAATCAAGAGTATCATTCTGACATAGAATTTCCCTAAATCGTTCATTTAAGTTATCGAATATGATATCTCGCTATGAATTCGTATATAGTAAAAAACACCGATTTTATCAATGTCTATGTCTTTCAACCGAAAATTTCACGGAATGGAAAATAACATGGAAAATTGTATCTGACACTTAGATTCTATAAAGAATCAAGAGTAACATTCTGATATAGAATTTCCCTAAATCGTTCATCTAAGATATCGAATATGATTTCTCGCTATGAATTCGTATATAGTAAAAAACATCGATTTTATCAATGTCTATGTCTTTCAATCGAAAATTTTACGGAATTAAAAAACCACATGGAAAATTGTATCTGACACTTAGATTCTATGAAAAATTCAAAGTAAAATTCTGTTATATAATTTCCCTAAATCGCTCATTTAAGTTATCGAATATGATTTCTCGCTATGAATTCGCATATAGTTAAAAACACCGATTTTATCAATGTCTATGTGTTTCAATCGAAAATTCCACGGAATGGAAAAACCACATGGAAAATTGTATATGACACTTAGATTCTATAAATAATCAAGAGTAACATTCTGATATAGAATTTCCCTAAATCGTTCATTTAAGTTATCGAATATGATATCTCGCTATGAATTCGCATATAGTTAAAAACACCGATTTTATCAATGTCTATGTCTTTCAACAGAAAATTTCACGGAATGGAAAAACCACATGGAAAATTGTATCTGACACTTAGATTTTATAAAGAATCAAGAGTATCATTCTGATATAGAATTTCCCTAAATCGCTCATTTAAGATATCGAATATGATATCTCGCTATGAATTCGTATATAGTAAAAAACACCGATTTTATCAATGTCTATGTCTTTCAACCGAAAATTTCACGGAATGGAAAATAACATGGAAAATTGTATCTGACACTTAGATTCTATGAAGAATTCAAAGTAAAATTCTGTTATATAATTTCCCTAAATCGCTCATTTAAGTTATCGAATATGATTTCTCGCTATGAATTCGCATATAGTTAAAAACACCGATTTTATCAATGTTTATGTGTTTCAATCGAAAATTCCACGGAATGGAAAAACCACATGGAAAATTGTATGTGACACTTAGATTCTATAAAGAATCAAGAGTAACATTCTGATATAGAATTTCCCTAAATCGTTCATTTAAGTTATCGAATATGATATCTCGCTATGAATTCGCATATAGTTAAAAACACCGATTTTATCAATGTCTATGTCTTTCAACAGAAAATTTCACGGAATTGAAAAACCACATGGAAAATTGTATCTGACACTTAGATTTTATAAAGAATCAAGAGTATCATTCTGATATAGAATTTCCCTAAATCGTTCATTTAAGTTATCGAATATGATATCTCGCTATGAATTCGTATATAGTAAAAAACACCGATTTTATCAATGTCTATGTCTTTCAACCGAAAATTTCACGGAATGGAAAATAACATGGAAAATTGTATCTGACACTTAGATTCTATAAAGAATCAAGAGTAACATTCTGATATAGAATTTCCCTAAATCGTTCATCTAAGATATCGAATATGATTTCTCGCTATGAATTCGTATATAGTAAAAAAACACCGATTTTATCAATGTCTATGTGTTTCAATCGAAAATTCCACGGAATGGAAAAACCACATGGAAAATTGTATCTGACGCTTAGATTCTATAAAGAACCAAGAGTAAAGTTCTGTTATATAATTTCCCTAAATCGCTCATTTAAGATATCGAATATGATTTCTCGCTATGAATTCGTATATAGTAAGAAACACCGATTTTACCAATGTCTATGTCTTTCAACCGAAAATTTCACGGAATGGAAAATAACATGGAAAATTGTATCGGACACTTAGATTTTATAAAGAATCAAGAGTAACATTCTGATATAGAATTTCCCTAAATCGTTCATCTAAGATATCGAATATGATTTCTCGCTATGAATTCGTATATAGTAAAAAACACCGATTTTATCAATGTCTATGTCTTTCAATCGAAAATTTCACGAAATGGAAGAACCACATGGAAAAATGTATTTGACGCTTAGATTCTATAATAAACCAAGAGTAAAATTCTGTTATATAATTTTCTTAAATCGCTCATTTAAGATATCGAATATGATTTCTCGCTATGAATTCGTATATAGTAAAAAACACCGATTTTATCAATGTCTATGTCTTTCAATCGAAAATTCCACGGAATGGAAAAACCACATGGAAAATTGTATCTAACGCTTAGATTCTATAAAGAACCAAGAGTAAAATTCTGTTATATAATTTCCCTAAATCGCTCATTTAAGATATCGAATATGATTTCTCGCTATGAATTCGTATATAGTAAAAAACACCGAATTTATCAATGTCTATGTCTTTCAATCGAAAATTTCACGGAATGGAAAAACCACATGGAAAATTGTATCTGACACTTAGATTCCATGAAGAATTAAGAGTAACATTCTGATATAGAATTTCCCTTAATCGCTCATTTAAGATACCGAATATGATATCTCGCAATGAATTCGCATATAGTAAAAAACACCGATTTTATCAATGTCTATGTCTTTCAATCGAAAATTTCACGGAATGGAAAAACCACATGGAAAATTGTAGCTGACACTTAGATTCTATAAAAAATTAAGAGTAACACTCTGATATAGAATTTCCCTTAATCGCTCATTTAAGATATCGAATATGATATCTCGCAATGAATTCGCATATAGTAAAAAACACCGATTTTATCAATGTCTATGTCTTTCAACCGAAAATTTCACGGAATGGAAAATAACATGGAAAATTGTATCTGACACTTAGATTCTATAAAGAATCAAGAGTATCATTCTGATATAGAATTTCCCTAAATCGTTCATTTAAGTTATCGAATATGATATCTCGCTATGAATTCGTATATAGTAAAAAACACCGATTTTATCAATGTCTATGTCTTTCAACCGAAAATTTCACGGAATGGAAAATAACATGGAAAATTGTATCTGACACTTAGATTCTATAAAGAATCAAGAGTAACATTCTGATATAGAATTTCCCTAAATCGTTCATTTAAGTTATCGAATATGATATCTCGCTATGAATTCGTATATAGTAAAAAACACCGATTTTATCAATGTCTATGTCTTTCAACCGAAAATTTCACGGAATGGAAAATAACATGGAAAATTGTATCTGACGCTTAGATTCTATAAAGAACCAAGAGTAAAGTTCTGTTATATAATTTCCCTAAATCGCTCATTTAAGATATCGAATATGATTTCTCGCTATGAATTCGTATATAGTAAGAAACACCGATTTTACCAATGTCTATGTCTTTCAACCGAAAATTTCACGGAATGGAAAATAACATGGAAAATTGTATCTGACACTTAGATTCTATAAAGAATCAAGAGTAACATTCTGATATAGAATTTCCCTAAATCGTTCATCTAAGATATCGAATATGATTTCTCGCTATGAATTCGTATATAGTAAAAAACACCGATTTTATCAATGTCTATGTCTTTCAATCGAAAATTTCACGAAATGGAAGAACCACATGGAAAAATGTATTTGACGCTTAGATTCTATAATAAACCAAGAGTAAAATTCTGTTATATAATTTTCTTAAATCGCTCATTTAAGATATCGAATATGATTTCTCGCTATGAATTCGTATATAGTAAAAAACACCGATTTTATCAATGTCTATGTCTTTCAATCGAAAATTCCACGGAATAAAAAAACCACAGGGAAAATTGTATCGAACGCTTAGATTCTATAAAGAACCAAGAGTAAAATTCTGTTATATAATTTCCCTAAATCGCTCATTTAAGATATCGAATATGATTTCTCGCTATGAATTCGTATATAGTAAAAAACACCGAATTTATCAATGTCTATGTCTTTCAATCGAAAATTTCACGGAATGGAAAAACCACATGGAAAATTGTATCTGACACTTAGATTCCATGAAGAATTAAGAGTAACATTCTGATATAGAATTTCCCTTAATCGCTCATTTAAGATACCGAATATGATATCTCGCAATGAATTCGCATATAGTAAAAAACACCGATTTTATCAATGTCTATGTCTTTCAATCGAAAATTTCACGGAATGGAAAAACCACATGGAAAATTGTAGCTGACACTTAGATTCTATAAAAAATTAAGAGTAACACTCTGATATAGAATTTCCCTTAATCGCTCATTTAAGATATCGAATATGATATCTCGCAATGAATTCGCATATAGTAAAAAACACCGATTTTATCAATGTCTATGTCTTTCAACCGAAAATTTCACGGAATGGAAAATAACATGGAAAATTGTATCTGACACTTAGATTCTATAAAGAATCAATAGTAACATTCTGATATAGAATTTCCCTAAATCGTTCATTTAAGATATCGAATATGATTTCTCGCTAAGAATTCGTATATAGTAAGAAACACCGATTTTATCAATGTCTATGTCTTTCAACCGAAAATTTCACGGAATGGAAAATAACATGGAAAATTGTATCTGAAACTTAGATTCTATGAAGAATCAAGAGTAAAATTCTGTTATATAATTTCCCTAAATCGCTCATTTAAGATATCGAATATGATTTCTCGCTATGAATTCGCATATAGTTAAAAACACCGATTTTATCAATGTCTATGTCTTTCAACCGAAAATTTCACGGAATGGAAAATAACATGGAAAATTGTATGTGACACTTAGATTCTATAAAGAATTAAGAGTAACATTCTGATATAGAATTTCCCTAAATCGTTCATCTAAGATATCGAATATGATTTCTCGCTATGAATTCGTATATAGTAAAAAACACCGATTTTATCAATGTCTATGTCTTTCAATCGAAAATTCCACGGAATGGAAAAACCACATGGAAAATTGTATCTGACACTTAGATTCTATAAAGAATCAAGAGTAACATTCTGATATAGAATTTCCCTAAATCGTTCATTTAAGATATCGAATATGATTTCTCGCTATGAATTCGTATATAGTAAAAAACACCGATTTTATCAATGTCTATGTCTTTCAATCGAAAATTCCACGGAATGGAAAAACCACATGGAAAATTGTATCTGACACTTAGATTCTATGAAGAATTCAAAGTAAAATTCTGTTATATAATTTCCCTAAATCGCTCATTTAAGATATCGAATATGATTTCTCGCTATGAATTCGTATATAGTAAGAAACACCGATTTTATCAATGTCTATGTCTTTCAACCGAAAATTTCACGGAATGGAAAATAACATGGAAAATTGTATCTGACACTTAGATTCTATAAAGAATCAAGAGTAAAATTCTGATATAGAATTTCCCTAAATCGTTCATCTAAGATATCGAATATGATTTCTCGCTATGAATTCGTATATAGTAAAAAACACCGATTTTATCAATGTCTATGTCTTTCAATCGGCATTTCCACGGAATGGAAAAACCACATGGAAAATTCTATCGGACACTTAGATTCTATGAAAAATTCAAAGTAAAATTCTGTTATATAATTTCCCTAAATCGCTCATTTAAGATATCGAATATGATTTCTCGCTATGAATTCGCATATAGTAAAAAACACCGATTTTATCAATGTCTATGTCTTTCAATCGAAAATTTCACCGAATGGAAAAACCACATGGAAAATTGTATCGGACAATTAGATTCTATAAAAAATTAAAAGTAAAATTCTGTTATATAATTTACCGAAATCGCTCATTTAAGATATCGAATATGATTTCTCGCTATGAATTCGTATATAGTAAGAAACACCGATTTTATCAATGTCTATGTCTTTCAACCGAAAATTTCACGGAATGGAAAATAACATTGAAAATTGTTTCTGACACTTAGATTCTATAATGAATCAAGAGTAACATTCTGATATGGAATTTCCCTAAATCGTTCATTTAAGATATCGAATATGATTTCTCGCTAAGAATTCGTATATAGTAAGAAACACCGATTTTATCAATGTCTATGTCTTTCAACCGAAAATTTCACGGAATGGAAAATAACATGGAAAATTGTATCTGACACTTAGATTCTATGAAGAATCAAGAGTAAAATTCTGTTATATAATTTTCCTAAATCGCTCATTTAAGATATCGAATATGATTTCTCGCTATGAATTCGCATATAGTTAAAAACATCGATTTTATCAATGTCTATGTCTTTCAATCGAAAATTTCACGGAATGTAAAAACCACATGGAAAATTCTATCGGACACTTAGATTCTATGAAAAATTCAAAGTAAAATTCTGTTATATAATTTCCCTAAATCGCTCATTTAAGATATCGAATATGATTTCTCGCTATGAATTCGTATATAGTAAAAAACACCGAATTTATCAATGTCTATGTCTTTCAATCGAAAATTTCACGGAATTAAAAAACCACATGGAAAATTGTATGTGACACTTAGATTCTATGAAGAATTAAAAGTAATGTTCTGTTATATAATTTCCCTAAATCGCTCATTTAAGATATCGAATATGATTTCTCGCTATGAATTCGTATATAGTAAGAAACACCGATTTTACCAATGTCTATGCCTTTCAACCGAAAATTTCACGGAATGGAAAATAACATGGAAAATTGTATCTGACACTTAGATTCTATAAATAATCAAGAGTAACATTCTGATATAGAATTTCCCTAAATCGTTCATTTACGATATCGAATATGATTTCTCGCTAAGAATTCGTATATAGTAAAAAACACCGATTTTATCAATGCCTATGTCTTTCAATCGAAAATTTCACGGAATGGAAAAACCACATGGAAAATTGTATCCAACACTTAGATTCTATGAAGAATCAAGAGTAAAATTCTGTTATACAATTTCCCTAAATCGCTCATTTAAGATATCGAATATGATTTCTCACTATGAATTCGCATATAGTTAAAAACACCGATTTTATCAATGTCTATGTCTTTCAATCGAAAATTCCACGGAATGGAAAAACCACATGGAAAATTGTATCTGACACTTAGATTCTATGAAGAATTCAAAGTAAAATTCTGTTATATAATTTCCCTAAATCGCTCATTTAAGATATCGAATATGATTTCTCGCTATGAATTCGTATATAGTAAGAAACACCGATTTTATCAATGTCTATGTCTTTCAACCGAAATTTTCACGGAATGGAAAATAACATGGAAAATTGTATCTGACACTTAGATTCTATGAAGAATCAAGAGTAAAATTCTGTTATATAATTTTCCTAAATCGCTCATTTAAGATATCGAATATGATTTCTCGCTATGAATTCGCATATAGTTAAAAACACCGATTTTATCAATGTCTATGTCTTTCAATCGAAAATTTCACGGAATGGAAAAACCACATGGAAAATTGTATCTGACAATTAGTATCTATAAAAAATTAAAAGTAAAATTCTGTTATATAATTTCCCTAAATCGCTCATTTAAGAATCGAATATGATTTCTCGCTATGAATTCGCATATAGTAAAAAACACCGATTTTATCAATGTCTATGTCTTTCAACAGAAAATTTCACGGAATGGAAAAACCACATGGAAAATTGTATCTGACACTTAGATTTTATAAAGAATCAAAAAAAACATTCTGATATAGAATTTCCCTAAATCGTTCATCTAAGATATCGAATATGATTTCTCGCTATGAATTCGTATATAGTAAAAAACACCGATTTTATCAATGTCTATGTCTTTCAACCGAAAATTTCATGGAATTGGAAATAACATGGAAAATTGTATCTGACACTTAGATTTTATGAAGAATCAAGAGTAACATTCTGATATAGAATTTCCCTAAATCGTTCATCTAAGATATCGAATATGATTTCTCGCTATGAATTCGTATATAGTAAAAAACACCGATTTTATCAATGTCTATGTCTTTCAATCGAAAATTTCACGAAGTGGAAGAACCACATGGAAAATTGTATCTGACGCTTAGATTCTATAAAGAACCAAGAGTAAAATTCTGTTATATAATTTCCCTAAATCGCTAATTTAAGATATCGAATATGATTTCTCGCTATGAATTCGTATAGTGTAAAAAACACCGAATTTATCAATGTCTATGTCTTTCAATCGAAAATTTCACGGAATTAATAAACCACATGGAAAATTGTATGTGACACTTAGATTCTATGAAGAATTAAAAGTAATGTTCTGTTATATAATTTCCCTAAATCGCTTATTTAAGATATCGAATATGATTTCTCGCTATGAATTCGTATATAGTAAGAAACACCGATTTTACCAATGTCTATGCCTTTCAACCGAAAATTTCACGGAATGGAAAATAACATGGAAAATTGTATCTGACACTTAGATTCTATAAAGAATTAAGAGTAACATTCTGATATAGAATTTCCCTAAATCGTTCATTTACGATATCGAATATGATTTCTCGCTAAGAATTCGTATATAGTAAAAAACACCGATTTTATCAATGCCTATGTCTTTCAATCGAAAATTTCACGGAATGGAAAAACCACATGGAAAATTGTATCCAACACTTAGATTCTATGAAGAATCAAGAGTAAAATTCTGTTATACAATTTCCCTAAATCGCTCATTTAAGATATCGAATATGATTTCTCGCTATGAATTCGCATATAGTTAAAAACACCGATTTTATCAATGTCTATGTCTTTCAACCGAAAATTTCACGGAATGGAAAATAACATGGAAAATTGTATCTGACACATAGATTTAATAAAGAATCAAGAGTAACATTCTGATATAGAATTTCCCTAAATCGTTCATTTAAGATATCGAATATGATTTCTCGCTAAGAATTCGTATATAGTAAGAAACACCGATTTTATCAATGTCTATGTCTTTCAACCGAAAATTTCATGGAATGGAAAATAACATGGAAAATTGTATCTGACACTTAGATTTTATGAAGAATCAAGAGTAAAATTCTGTTATATAATTTCCCTAAATCGCTCATTTAAGATATCGAATATGATTTCTCGCTATGAATTCGCATATAGTTAAAAACACCGATTTTATCAATGTCTATGTTTTTCAACCGAAAATTTCACGGAATGGAAAATAACATGGAAAATTGTATCTGACACTTAGATTTTATAAAGAATCAAGAGTAACATTCTGATATAGAATTTACCTAAATCGTTCATTTAAGATATCGAATATGATTTCTCGCTAAGAATTCGTATATAGTAAGAAACACCGATTTTATCAATGTCTATGTCTTTCAACCGAAAATTTCATGGAATGGAAAATAACATGGAAAATTGTATCTGACACTTAGATTTTATGAAGAATCAAGAGTAAAATTCTGTTATATAATTTCCCTAAATCGCTCATTTAAGATATCGAATATGATTTCTCGCTATGAATTCGCATATAGTTAAAAACACCGATTTTATCAATGTCTATGTCTTTCAACCGAAATTTTCACGGAATGGAAAAACCACATGGAAAATTGTATCTGACAATTAGTATCTATAAAAAATTAAAAGTAAAATTCTGTTATATAATTTCCCTAAATCGCTCATTTAAGAATCGAATATGATTTCTCGCTATGAATTCGCATATAGTAAAAAACACCGATTTTATCAATGTCTATGTCTTTCAACAGAAAATTTCACGGAATGGAAAAACCACATGGAAAATTGTATATGACACTTAGATTTTATAAAGAAATAAAAGTAACATTCTGATATAGAATTTCCCTAAATCGCTCATTTAAGATATCGAATATGATATCTCGCTATGAATTCGTATATAGTAAAAAACACCGATTTTATCAATGTCTATGTCTTTCAACCGAAAATTTCACGGAATGGAAAATAACATGGAAAATTGTATCTGACACTTAGATTCTATAAAAAATTAAGAGTAACATTCTGATATAGAATTTCCCTAAATCGTTCATTTACGATATTGAATATGATTTCTCGCTAAGAATTCGTATATAGTAAGAAACACCGATTTTATCAATGCCTATGTCTTTCAACCGAAAATTTCACGGAATGGAAAATAACATGGAAAATTGTATCTGACACTTAGATTCTATAAAGAATCAAGAGTAACATTCTGATATAGAATTTCCCTAAATCGTTCATCGAAGATATCGAATATGATTTCTCGCTATGAATTCGTATATAGTAAAAAACACCGGTTTTATCAATGTCTATGTCTTTCAATCGAAAATTTCACGAAATTAAAGAACCACATGGAAAAATGTATCTGACGCTAAGATTCTATAATAAACCAAGAGTAAAATTCTGTTATACAATTTCCCTAAATCGCTCATTTAAGATATCGAATATGATTTCTCGCTATGAATTCGCATATAGTTAAAAACACCGATTTTATCAATGTCTATGTCTTTCAATCGAAAATTTCACGAAGTGGAAGAACCACATGGAAAATTGTATCTGACGCTTAGATTCTATAATAAACCAAGAGTAAAATTCTGTTATATAAATTTCTAAAATCGCTCATTTAAGATATCGAATATGATTTCTCGCTATGAATTCGTATATAGTAAAAAACACCGGTTTTATCAATGTCTATGTCTTTCAATCGAAAATTTCACGAAATTAAAGAACCACATGGAAAAATGTATCTGACGCTAAGATTCTATAATAAACCAAGAGTAAAATTCTGTTATACAATTTCCCTAAATCGTTCATTTACGATATCGAATATGATTTCTCGCTAAGAATTCGTATATAGTAAAAAACACCGATTTTATCAATGCCTATGTCTTTCAATCGAAAATTTCACGAAGTGGAAGAACCACATGGAAAATTGTATCTGACGCTTAGATTCTATAATAAACCAAGAGTAAAATTCTGTTATATAAATTTCTAAAATCGCTCATTTAAGATATCGAATATGATTTCTCGCTATGAATTCGTATATAGTAAGAAACACCGATTTTATCAATGCCTATGTCTTTCAATCGAAAATTTCACGGAATGGAAAAACCACATGGAAAATTGTATCCAACACTTAGATTTTATGAAGAATCAAGAGTAAAATTCTGTTATACAATTTCCCTAAATCGCTCATTTAAGATATCGAATATGATTTCTCGCTACGAATTCGCATATAGTTAAAAACACCGATTTTATCAATGTCTATGTCTTTCAACCGAAAATTTCATGGAATTGGAAATAACATGGAAAATTGTATCTGACACTTAGATTTTATGAAGAATCAAGAGTAACATTCTGATATAGAATTTCCCTAAATCGTTCATCTAAGATATCGAATATGATTTCTCGCTATGAATTCGTATATAGTAAAAAACACCGATTTTATCAATGTCTATGTCTTTCAATCGAAAATTTCACGAAGTGGAAGAACCACATGGAAAATTGTATCTGACGCTTAGATTCTATAATAAACCAAGAGTAAAATTCTGTTATATAATTTTCTTCAATCGCTCATTTAAGATATCGAATATGATTTCTCGCTATGAATTCGTATATAGTAAAAAACACCGATTTTATCAATGTCTATGTCTTTCAATCGAAAATTCCACGGAATGGAAAAACCACATGGAAAATTGTATCTGACGCTTAGATTCTATAAAGAACCAAGATTAAAATTCTGTTATATAATTTCCCTAAATCGCTAATTTAAGATATCGAATATGATTTCTCGCTATGAATTCGTATATAGTAAAAAACACCGAATTTATCAATGTCTATGTCTTTCAATCGAAAATTTCACGGAATTAAAAAACCACATGGAAAATTGTATGTGACACTTAGATTCTATGAAGAATTAAAATTAAAAATCTGTTATATAATTTCCCTAAATCGCTCATTTAAGATATCGAATATGATTTCTCGCTATGAATTCGTATATAGTAAGAAACACCGATTTTACCAATGTCTATGCCTTTCAACCGAAAATTTCACGGAATGGAAAATAACATGGAAAATTGTATCTGACACTCAGATTCTATAAATAATCAAGAGTAACATTCTGATATAGAATTTCCCTAAATTGTTCATTTACGATATCGAATATGATTTCTCGCTAAGAATTCGTATATAGTAAAAAACACCGATTTTATCAATGCCTATGTCTTTCAATCGAAAATTTCACGGAATGGAAAAACCACATGGAAAATTGTATCCAACACTTAGATTCTATGAAGAATCAAGAGTAAAATTCTGTTATACAATTTCCCTAAATCGCTCATTTAAGATATCGAATATGATTTCTCGCTATGAATTCGCATATAGTTAAAAACACCGATTTTATCAATGTCTATGTCTTTCAATCGAAAATTCCACGGAATGGAAAAACCACATGGAAAATTGTATCTGACACTTAGATTCTATGAAGAATTCAAAGTAAAATTCTGTTATATAATTTCCCTAAATCGCTCATTTAAGATATCGAATATGATTTCTCGCTATGAATTCGTATATAGTAAAAAACACCGATTTTATCAATGTCTATGTCTTTCAACCGAAATTTTCACGGAATGGAAAATAACATGGAAAATTGTATCTGACACTTAGATTTTATGAAAAATCAAGAGTAAAATTCTGTTATATAATTTTCCTAAATCGCTCATTTAAGATATCGAATATGATTTCTCGCTATGAATTCGCATATAGTTAAAAACACCGATTTTATCAATGTCTATGTCTTTCAATCGAAAATTTCACGGAATGGAAAAACCACATGGAAAATTGTATCTGACAATTAGTATCTATAAAAAATTAAAAGTAAAATTCTGTTATATAATTTCCCTAAATCTCTCATTTAAGAATCGAATATGATTTCTCGCTATGAATTCGCATATAGTAAAAAACACCGATTTTATCAATGTCTATGTCTTTCAACAGAAAATTTCACGGAATGGAAAAACCACATGGAAAATTGTATCTGACACTTAGATTTTATAAAGAATCAAGAAAAACATTCTGATATAGAATTTCCCTAAATCGTTCATCTAAGATATCGAATATGATTTCTCGCTATGAATTCGTATATAGTAAAAAACACCGATTTTATCAATGTCTATGTCTTTCAATCGAAAATTTCACGAAGTGGAAGAACCACATGGAAAATTGTATCTGACGCTTAGATTCTATAATAAACCAAGAGTAAAATTCTGTTATATAATTTTCTTCAATCGCTCATTTAAGATATCGAATATGATTTCTCGCTATGAATTCGTATATAGTAAAAAACACCGATTTTATCAATGTCTATGTCTTTCAATCGAAAATTCCACGGAATGGAAAAACCACATGGAAAATTGTATCTGACGCTTAGATTCTATAAAGAACCAAGAGTAAAATTCTGTTATATAATTTCCCTAAATCGCTAATTTAAGATATCGAATATGATTTCTCGCTATGAATTCGTATAGTGTAAAAAACACCGAATTTATCAATGTCTATGTCTTTCAATCGAAAATTTCACGGAATTAATAAACCACATGGAAAATTGTATGTGACACTTAGATTCTATGAAGAATTAAAAGTAATGTTCTGTTATATAATTTCCCTAAATCGCTTATTTAAGATATCGAATATGATTTCTCGCTATGAATTCGTATATAGTAAGAAACACCGATTTTACCAATGTCTATGCCTTTCAACCGAAAATTTCACGGAATGGAAAATAACATGGAAAATTGTATCTGACACTTAGATTCTATAAAGAATCAAGAGTAACATTCTGATATAGAATTTCCCTAAATCGTTCATTTACGATATCGAATATGATTTCTCGCTAAGAATTCGTATATAGTAAAAAACACCGATTTTATCAATGCCTATGTCTTTCAATCGAAAATTTCACGGAATGGAAAAACCACATGGAAAATTGTATCCAACACTTAGATTCTATGAAGAATCAAGAGTAAAATTCTGTTATACAATTTCCCTAAATCGCTCATTTAAGATATCGAATATGATTTCTCGCTATGAATTCGCATATAGTTAAAAACACCGATTTTATCAATGTCTATGTCTTTCAACAGAAAATTTCACGGAATGGAAAAACCACATGGAAAATTGTATATGACACTTAGATTTTATAAAGAATCAAAAGTAACATTCTGATATAGAATTTCCCTAAATCGCTCATTTAAGATATCGAATATGATATCTCGCTATGAATTCGTATATAGTAAAAAACACCGATTTTATCAATGTCTATGTCTTTCAACCGAAAATTTCATGGAATTGGAAATAACATGGAAAATTGTATCTGACACTTAGATTTTATGAAGAATCAAGAGTAACATTCTGATATAGAATTTCCCTAAATCGTTCATCTAAGATATCGAATATGATTTCTCGCTATGAATTCGTATATAGTAAAAAACACCGATTTTATCAATGTCTATGTCTTTCAATCGAAAATTTCACGAAGTGGAAGAACCACATGGAAAATTGTATCTGACGCTTAGATTCTATAATAAACCAAGAGTAAAATTCTGTTATATAATTTTCTTCAATCGCTCATTTAAGATATCGAATATGATTTCTCGCTATGAATTCGTATATAGTAAAAAACACCGATTTTATCAATGTCTATGTCTTTCAATCGAAAATTCCACGGAATGGAAAAACCACATGGAAAATTGTATCTGACGCTTAGATTCTATAAAGAACCAAGAGTAAAATTCTGTTATATAATTTCCCTAAATCGCTAATTTAAGATATCGAATATGATTTCTCGCTATGAATTCGTATATAGTAAAAAACACCGAATTTATCAATGTCTATGTCTTTCAATCGAAAATTTCACGGAATTAAAAAACCACATGGAAAATTGTATGTGACACTTAGATTCTATGAAGAATTAAAATTAAAAATCTGTTATATAATTTCCCTAAATCGCTCATTTAAGATATCGAATATGATTTCTCGCTATGAATTCGTATATAGTAAGAAACACCGATTTTACCAATGTCTATGCCTTTCAACCGAAAATTTCACGGAATGGAAAATAACATGGAAAATTGTATCTGACACTCAGATTCTATAAATAATCAAGAGTAACATTCTGATATAGAATTTCCCTAAATTGTTCATTTACGATATCGAATATGATTTCTCGCTAAGAATTCGTATATAGTAAAAAACACCGATTTTATCAATGCCTATGTCTTTCAATCGAAAATTTCACGGAATGGAAAAACCACATGGAAAATTGTATCCAACACTTAGATTCTATGAAGAATCAAGAGTAAAATTCTGTTATACAATTTCCCTAAATCGCTCATTTAAGATATCGAATATGATTTCTCGCTATGAATTCGCATATAGTTAAAAACACCGATTTTATCAATGTCTATGTCTTTCAATCGAAAATTCCACGGAATGGAAAAACCACATGGAAAATTGTATCTGACACTTAGATTCTATGAAGAATTCAAAGTAAAATTCTGTTATATAATTTCCCTAAATCGCTCATTTAAGATATCGAATATGATTTCTCGCTATGAATTCGTATATAGTAAAAAACACCGATTTTATCAATGTCTATGTCTTTCAACCGAAATTTTCACGGAATGGAAAATAACATGGAAAATTGTATCTGACACTTAGATTTTATGAAAAATCAAGAGTAAAATTCTGTTATATAATTTTCCTAAATCGCTCATTTAAGATATCGAATATGATTTCTCGCTATGAATTCGCATATAGTTAAAAACACCGATTTTATCAATGTCTATGTCTTTCAATCGAAAATTTCACGGAATGGAAAAACCACATGGAAAATTGTATCTGACAATTAGTATCTATAAAAAATTAAAAGTAAAATTCTGTTATATAATTTCCCTAAATCTCTCATTTAAGAATCGAATATGATTTCTCGCTATGAATTCGCATATAGTAAAAAACACCGATTTTATCAATGTCTATGTCTTTCAACAGAAAATTTCACGGAATGGAAAAACCACATGGAAAATTGTATCTGACACTTAGATTTTATAAAGAATCAAGAAAAACATTCTGATATAGAATTTCCCTAAATCGTTCATCTAAGATATCGAATATGATTTCTCGCTATGAATTCGTATATAGTAAAAAACACCGATTTTATCAATGTCTATGTCTTTCAATCGAAAATTTCACGAAGTGGAAGAACCACATGGAAAATTGTATCTGACGCTTAGATTCTATAATAAACCAAGAGTAAAATTCTGTTATATAATTTTCTTCAATCGCTCATTTAAGATATCGAATATGATTTCTCGCTATGAATTCGTATATAGTAAAAAACACCGATTTTATCAATGTCTATGTCTTTCAATCGAAAATTCCACGGAATGGAAAAACCACATGGAAAATTGTATCTGACGCTTAGATTCTATAAAGAACCAAGAGTAAAATTCTGTTATATAATTTCCCTAAATCGCTAATTTAAGATATCGAATATGATTTCTCGCTATGAATTCGTATAGTGTAAAAAACACCGAATTTATCAATGTCTATGTCTTTCAATCGAAAATTTCACGGAATTAATAAACCACATGGAAAATTGTATGTGACACTTAGATTCTATGAAGAATTAAAAGTAATGTTCTGTTATATAATTTCCCTAAATCGCTTATTTAAGATATCGAATATGATTTCTCGCTATGAATTCGTATATAGTAAGAAACACCGATTTTACCAATGTCTATGCCTTTCAACCGAAAATTTCACGGAATGGAAAATAACATGGAAAATTGTATCTGACACTTAGATTCTATAAAGAATCAAGAGTAACATTCTGATATAGAATTTCCCTAAATCGTTCATTTACGATATCGAATATGATTTCTCGCTAAGAATTCGTATATAGTAAAAAACACCGATTTTATCAATGCCTATGTCTTTCAATCGAAAATTTCACGGAATGGAAAAACCACATGGAAAATTGTATCCAACACTTAGATTCTATGAAGAATCAAGAGTAAAATTCTGTTATACAATTTCCCTAAATCGCTCATTTAAGATATCGAATATGATTTCTCGCTATGAATTCGCATATAGTTAAAAACACCGATTTTATCAATGTCTATGTCTTTCAACAGAAAATTTCACGGAATGGAAAAACCACATGGAAAATTGTATATGACACTTAGATTTTATAAAGAATCAAAAGTAACATTCTGATATAGAATTTCCCTAAATCGCTCATTTAAGATATCGAATATGATATCTCGCTATGAATTCGTATATAGTAAAAAACACCGATTTTATCAATGTCTATGTCTTTCAACCGAAAATTTCACGGAATGGAAAATAACATGGAAAATTGTATCGGACACATAGATTTAATAAAGAATCAAGAGTAACATTCTGATATAGAATTTCCCTAAATCGTTCATTTAGGATATCGAATATGATTTCTCGCTAAGAATTCGTATATAGTAAGAAACACCGATTTTATCAATGTCTATGTCTTTCAACCGAAAATTTCATGGAATGGAAAATAACATGGAAAATTGTATCTGACACTTAGATTTTATGAAGAATCAAGAGTAAAATTCTGTTATATAATTTCCCTAAATCGCTCATTTAAGATATCGAATATGATTTCTCGCTATGAATTCGCATATAGTTAAAAACACCGATTTTATCAATGTCTATGTCTTTCAACCGAAAATTTCACGGAATGGAAAATAACATGGAAAATTGTATCTGACACTTAGATTTTATAAAGAATCAAGAGTAACATTCTGATATAGAATTTACCTAAATCGTTCATTTAAGATATCGAATAGGATTTCTCGCTAAGAATTCGTATATAGTAAGAAACACCGATTTTATCAATGTCTATGTCTTTCAACCGAAAATTTCACGGAATGGAAAATAACATGGAAAATTGTATCTGACACTTAGATTCAATGAAGAATAAAGAGTAAAATTCTGTTATATAATTTTCCTAAATCGCTCATTTAAGATATCGAATATGATTTCTCGCTATGAATTCGCATATAGTTAAAAACACCGATTTTATCAATGTCTATGTCTTTCAATCGAAATTTTCACGGAATGGAAAAACCACATGGAAAATTGTATCTGACAATTAGTATCTATAAAAAATTAAAAGTAAAATTCTGTTATATAATTTCCCTAAATCGCTCATTTAAGAATCGAATATGATTTCTCGCTATGAATTCGCATATAGTAAAAAACACCGATTTTATCAATGTCTATGTCTTTCAACAGAAAATTTCACGGAATGGAAAAACCACATGGAAAATTGTATATGACACTTAGATTTTATAAAGAATCAAAAGTAACATTCTGATATAGAATTTCCCTAAATCGCTCATTTAAGATATCGAATATGATATCTCGCTATGAATTCGTATATAGTAAAAAACACCGATTTTATCAATGTCTATGTCTTTCAACCGAAAATTTCACGGAATGGAAAATAACATGGAAAATTGTATCTGACACTTAGATTCTATAAAAAATTAAGAGTAACATTCTGATATAGAATTTCCCTAAATCGTTCATTTACGATATTGAATATGATTTCTCGCTAAGAATTCGTATATAGTAAGAAACACCGATTTTATCAGTGCCTATGTCTTTCAACCGAAAATTTCACGGAATGGAAAATAACATGGAAAATTGTATCTGACACTTAGATTCTATAAAAAATCAAGAGTAACATTCTGATATAGAATTTCCCTAAATCGTTCATCTAAGATATCGAATATGATTTCTCGCTATGAATTCGTATATAGTAAAAAACACCGGTTTTATCAATGTCTATGTCTTTCAATCGAAAATTTCACGAAATTAAAGAACCACATGGAAAAATGTATCTGACGCTAAGATTCTATAATAAACCAAGAGTAAAATTCTGTTATACACTTTCCCTAAATCGCTCATTTAAGATATCGAATATGATTTCTCGCTATGAATTCGCATATAGTTAAAAACACCGATTTTATCAATGTCTATGTCTTTCAATCGAAAATTTCACGAAGTGGAAGAACCACATGGAAAATTGTATCTGACGCTTAGATTCTATAATAAACCAAGAGTAAAATTCTGTTATATAATTTTCCTAAATCGCTCATTTAAGATATCGAATATGATTTCTCGCTATGAATTCGTATATAGTAAGAAACACCGATTTTACCAATGTCTATGTCTTTCAATCGAAATTTTCACGGAATGGAAAAACCACATGGAAAATTGTATCTGACAATTAGTATTTATAAAACATTAAAAGTAAAATTCTGTTATATAATTTCCCTTAATCGCTCATTTAAGATATCGAATATGATTTCTCGCTAAGAATTCGTATATAGTAAAAAACACCGATTTTATCAATGCCTATGTCTTTCAATCGAAAATTTCACGAAGTGGAAGAACCACATGGAAAATTGTATCTGACGCTTAGATTCTATAATAAACCAAGAGTAAAATTCTGTTATATAAATTTCTAAAATCGCTCATTTAAGATATCGAATATGATTTCTCGCTATGAATTCGTATATAGTAAGAAACACCGATTTTACCAATGTCTATGTCTTTTAACCGAAAATTTCACGGAATGGAAAATAACATGGAAAATTGTATCCGACACTTAGATTCTATAAATAATTAAGAGTAACATTCTGATATAGAATTTCCCTAAATCGTTCATCTAAGATATCGAATATGATTTCTCGCTATGAATTCGTATATAGTAAAAAACACCGATTTTATCAATGTCTATGTCTTTCAATCGAAAATTTCACGAAGTGGAAGAACCACATGGAAAATTGTATCTGACGCTTAGATTCTATAATAAACCAAGAGTAAAATTCTGTTATATAAATTTCTAAAATCGCTCATTTAAGATATCGAATATGATTTCTCGCTATGAATTCGTATATAGTAAGAAACACCGATTTTACCAATGTCTATGTCTTTTAACCGAAAATTTCACGGAATGGAAAATAACATGGAAAATTGTATCCGACACTTAGATTCTATAAAAAATTAAGAGTAACATTCTGATATAGAATTTCCCTAAATCGTTCATTTACGATATCGAATATGATTTCTCGCTAAGAATTCGTATATAGTAAAAAACACCGATTTTATCAATGCCTATGTCTTTCAATCGAAAATTTCACGGAATGGAAAAACCACATGGAAAATTGTATCCAACACTTAGATTTTACGAAGAATCAAGAGTAAAATTCTGTTATACAATTTCCCTAAATCGCTCATTTAAGATATCGAATATGATTTCTCGCTACGAATTCGCATATAGTTAAAAACACCGATTTTATCAATGTCTATGTCTTTCAACCGTTTCACGGAATGGAAAATAACATGGAAAATTGTATCTGACACTTAGATTCTATAAAGAATCAAGAGTAACATTCTGATATAGAATTTCCCTAAATCGTTCATTTACGATATTGAATATGATTTCTCGCTAAGAATTCGTATATAGTAAGAAACACCGATTTTATCAATGCCTATGTCTTTCAACCGAAAATTTCACGGAATGGAAAATAACATGGAAAATTGTATCTGACACTTAGATTCTATAAAGAATCAAAAGTAACATTCTGATATAGAATTTCCCTAAATCGTTCATCTAAGATATCGAATATGATTTCTCGCTATGAATTCGTATATAGTAAAAAACACCGGTTTTATCAATGTCTATGTCTTTCAATCGAAAATTTCACGAAATTAAAGAACCACATGGAAAAATGTATCTGACGCTAAGATTCTATAATAAACCAAGAGTAAAATTCTGTTATACAATTTCCCTAAATCGCTCATTTAAGATATCGAATATGATTTCTCGCTATGAATTCGCATATAGTTAAAAACACCGATTTTATCAATGTCTATGTCTTTCAACCGAAAAGTTCACGGAATGGAAAAACCACATGGAAAATTGTAGCTGACACTTAGACTCTATAAAAAATCAAGAGTAACATTCTGATATAGAATTTCCCTAAATCGCTCATTTAAGATATCGAATATGATATCTCGCAATGAATTCGCATATAGTAAAAAACACCGATTTTATCAATGTCTATGTCTTTCAACCGAAAATTTCACGGAATGGAAAATAACATGGAAAATTGTATCTGACACATAGATTTTATAAAGAATCAAGAGTAACATTCTGATATAGAATTTCCCTAAATCGTTCATTTAAGATATCGAATATGATTTCTCGCTAAGAATTCGTATATAGTAAGAAACACCGATTTTATCAATGTCTATGTCTTTCAACCGAAAATTTCACGGAATGGAAAATAACATGGAAAATTGTATCTGACACTTAGATTTTATAAAGAATCAAGAGTAACATTCTGATATAGAATTTCCCTAAATCGTTCATCTAAGATATCGAATATGATTTCTCGCTATGAATTCGTATATAGTAAAAAACACCGGTTTTATCAATGTCTATGTCTTTCAATCGAAAATTTCACGAAATTAAAGAACCACATGGAAAAATGTATCTGACGCTAAGATTCTATAATAAACCAAGAGTAAAATTCTGTTATACAATTTCCCTAAATCGCTCATTTAAGATATCGAATATGATTTCTCGCTATGAATTCGCATATAGTTAAAAACACCGATTTTATCAATGTCTATGTCTTTCAACCGAAAAGTTCACGGAATGGAAAAACCACATGGAAAATTGTAGCTGACACTTAGACTCTATAAAAAATCAAGAGTAACATTCTGATATAGAATTTCCCTAAATCGCTCATTTAAGATATCGAATATGATATCTCGCAATGAATTCGCATATAGTAAAAAACACCGATTTTATCAATGTCTATGTCTTTCAACCGAAAATTTCACGGAATGGAAAATAACATGGAAAATTGTATCTGACACATAGATTTAATAAAGAATCAAGAGTAACATTCTGATATAGAATTTCCCTAAATCGTTCATTTAAGATATCGAATATGATTTCTCGCTAAGAATTCGTATATAGTAAGAAACACCGATTTTATCAATGTCTATGTCTTTCAACCGAAAATTTCACGGAATGGAAAAACCACATGGAAAATTGTATCTGACACTTAGATTCTTTAAAAAATCAAGAGTAAAATTCTGTTATATAAGTTCCCTAAATCGCTCATTTAAGATATCGAATATGATTTCTCGCTATGAATTCGCATATAGTAAAAAACACCGATTTTATCAATGTCTATGTCTTTCAACAGAAAATTTCACGGAATGGAAAAACCACATGGAAAATTGTATATGACACTTAGATTTTATAAAGAATCAAAAGTAACATTCTGATATAGAATTTCCCTAAATCGCTCATTTAAGATATCGAATATGATATCTCGCTATGAATTCGTATATAGTAAAAAACACCGATTTTATTAATGTCTATGTCTTTCAACCGAAAATTTCACGGAATGGAAAATAACATGGAAAATTGTATCTGACACTTAGATTCTATAAAGAATCAAGAGTAACATTCTGATATAGAATTTCCCTAAATCGTTCATCTAAGATATCGAATATGATTTCTCGCTATGAATTCGTATATAGTAAAAAACACCGATTTTATCAATGTCTATGTCTTTCAATCGAAAATTTCACGAAGTGGAAGAACCACATGGAAAATTGTATCTGACGCTTAGATTCTTTAATAAACCAAGAGTAAAATTCTGTTATATAATTTCCCTAAATCGCTAATTTAAGATATCGAATATGATTTCTCGCTATGAATTCGTATATAGTAAGAAACACCGATTTTATCAATGTCTATGTCTTTCAACAGAAAATTTCACGGAATGGAAAAACCACATGGAAAATTGAATATGACACTTAGATTTTATAAAGAATCAAAAGTAACATTCTGATATAGAATTTCCCTAAATCGCTCATTTAAGATATCGAATATGATATCTCGCTATGAATTCGTATATAGTAAAAAACACCGATTTTATCAATGTCTATGTCTTTCAATCGAAAATTTCACGGAATTAAAAAACCACATGGAAAATTGTATGTGACGCTTAGATTCTATAAAGTACCAAGAGTAAAATTCTGTTATATAAATTTCTAAAATCGCTCATTTAATATATCGAATATGATTTCTCGCTATGAATTCGTATATATTAAGAAACACCGATTTTACCAATGTCTATGTCTTTCAACCGAAAATTTCACGGAATGGAAAATAACATGGAAAATTGTATCTGACACTTAGATTCTATAAAAAATTAAGAGTAACATTCTGATATAGAATTTCCCTAAATCGTTCATTTACGATATCGAATATGATTTCTCGCTAAGAATTCGTATATAGTAAAAAATACCGATTTTATCAATGCCTATGTCTTTCAATCGAAAATTTCACGGAATGGAAAAACCACATGGAAAATTGTATCCAACAATTAGATTTTATGAAGAATCAAGAGTAAAATTCTGTTATACAATTTCCCTAAATCGCTCATTTAAGATATCGAATATGATTTCTCGCTACGAATTCGCATATAGTTAAAAACACCGATTTTATCAATGTCTATGTCTTTCAACCGAAAATTTCACGGAATGGAAAATAACATGGAAAATTGTATGTGACACTTAGATTCTATAAAGAATCAAGAGTAACATTCCGATATAGAATTTCCCTAAATCGTTCATTTACGATATTGAATATGATTTCTCGCTAAGAATTCGTATATAGTAAGAAACACCGATTTTATCAATGCCTATGTCTTTCAACCGAAAATTTCACGGAATGGAAAAAAACATGGAAGATTGTATCTGACACTTAGATTCTATAAAGAATCAAGAGTAACATTCTGATATAGAATTTCCCTAAATCGTTCATCTAAGATATCGAATATGATTTCTCGCTATGAATTCGTATATAGTAAAAAACACCGGTTTTATCAATGTCTATGTCTTTCAATCGAAAATTTCACGAAATTAAAGAACCACATGGAAAAATGTATCTGACGCTTAGATTCTATAATTAACCAAGAGTAAAATTCTGATATAGAATTTCCCTAAATCGCTCATTTAAGATATCGAATATGATATCTCGCTATGAATTCGTATATAGTAAAAAACACCGAATTTATCAATGTCTATGTTTTTCAACCGAAAATTTCACGGAATGGAAAATAACATGGAAAATTGTATCTGACACTTAGATTCTATAAAGAATCAAGAGTAACATTCTGATATAGAATTTCCCTAAATCGTTCATCTAAGATATCGAATATGATTTCTCGCTATGAATTCGTATATAGTAAAAAACACCGATTTTATCAATGTCTATGTCTTTCAATCGAAAATTTCACGAAATGGAAGAACCACATGGAAAAATGTATTTGACGCTTAGATTCTATAATAAACCAAGAGTAAAATTCTGTTATATAATTTTCTTAAATCGCTCATTTAAGATATCGAATATGATTTCTCGCTATGAATTCGTATATAGTAAAAAACACCGATTTTATCAATGTCTATGTCTTTCAATCGAAAATTCCACGGAATGGAAAAACCACATGGAAAATTGTATCTGACGCTTAGATTCTATAAAGAACAAAGAGTAAAATTCTGTTATATAATTTCCCTAAATCGCTCATTTAAGATATCGAATATGATTTCTCGCTATGAATTCGTATATAGTAAAAAACACCGAATTTATCAATGTCTATGTCTTTCAATCGAAAATTTCACGGAATGGAAAAACCACATGGAAAAATGTATTTGACGCTTAGATTCTATAATAAACCAAGAGTAATATTCTGTTATAGAATTTCCCTAAATCGCTCATTTAAGATATCGAATATGATATCTCGCTATGAATTCGTTTATAGTAAAAAACACCGATTTTATCAATGTCTATGTCTTTCAATCGAAAATTCCACGGAATGGAAAAACCACATGGAAAATTGTATCTGACGCTTAGATTCTATAAAGAACCAAGAGTAAAATTCTGTTATATAATTTCCCTAAATCGTTCATCTAAGATATCGAATATGATTTCTCGCTATGAATTCGTATATAGTAAAAAACACCGAATTTATCAATGTCTATGTCTTTCAATCGAAAATTTCACGGAATGGAAAAACCACATGGAAAATTGTATCTGACACTTAGATTCTATGAAGAATCAAGAGTAAAATTCTGTTATATAATTTCCCTAAATCGCTCATTTAAGATATCGAATATGATTTCTCGCTATGAATTCGCATATAGTTAAAAACACCGATTTTATCAATGTCTATGTCTTTCAACCAAAAATTTCACGGAATGGAAAATAACATGGAAAATTGTATCTGACACTTAGATTCTATAAATAATCAAGAGTAACATTCTGATATAGAATTTCCCTAAATCGTTCATTTACGATATTGAATATGATTTCTCGCTAAGAATTCGTATATAGTAAAAAACACCGATTTTATCAATGTCTATGTCTTTCAATCGAAAATTTCACGGAATGGAAAAACCACATGGAAAATTGTAGCTGACACTTAGATTCTATAAAAAATCAAGAGTAACATTCTGATATAGAATTTCCCTTAATCGCTCATTTAAGATATCGAATATGATATCTCGCAATGAATTCGCATATAGTAAAAAACACCGATTTTATCAATGTCTATGTCTTTCAACCGAAAATTTCACGGAATGGAAAATAACATGGAAAATTGTATCTGACACTTAGATTCTATGAAGAATCAAGAGTAAAATTCTGTTATATAATTTCCCTAAATCGCTCATTTAAGATATCGAATATGATTTCTCGCTATGAATTCGCATATAGTTAAAAACACCGATTTTATCAATGTCTATGTCTTTCAACCGAAAATTTCACGGAATGGAAAATAACATGGAAAATTGTATCTGACACTTAGATTTTATAAAGAATCAAGAGTAACATTCTGATATAGAATTTACCTAAATCGTTCATTTAAGATATCGAATATGATTTCTCGCTAAGAATTCGTATATAGTAAGAAACACCGATTTTATCAATGTCTATGTCTTTCAACCGAAAATTTCACGGAATGGAAAAACCACATGGAAAATTGTATCTGACACTTAGATTCTATAAAAAATCAAGAGTAAAATTCTGTTATATAAGTTCCCTAAATCGCTCATTTAAGATATCGAATATGATTTCTCGCTATGAATTCGCATATAGTAAAAAACACCGATTTTATCAATGTCTATGTCTTTCAACAGAAAATTTCACGGAATGGAAAAACCACATGGAAAATTGTATATGACACTTAGATTTTATAAAGAATCAAAAGTAACATTCTGATATAGAATTTCCCTAAATCGCTCATTTAAGATATCGAATATGATATCTCGCTATGAATTCGTATATAGTAAAAAACACCGATTTTATTAATGTCTATGTCTTTCAACCGAAAATTTCACGGAATGGAAAATAACATGGAAAATTGTATCTGACACTTAGATTCTATAAAGAATCAAGAGTAACATTCTGATATAGAATTTCCCTAAATCGTTCATCTAAGATATCGAATATGATTTCTCGCTATGAATTCGTATATAGTAAAAAACACCGATTTTATCAATGTCTATGTCTTTCAATCGAAAATTTCACGAAGTGGAAGAACCACATGGAAAATTGTATCTGACGCTTAGATTCTTTAATAAACCAAGAGTAAAATTCTGTTATATAATTTCCCTAAATCGCTAATTTAAGATATCGAATATGATTTCTCGCTATGAATTCGTATATAGTAAGAAACACCGATTTTATCAATGTCTATGTCTTTCAACAGAAAATTTCACGGAATGGAAAAACCACATGGAAAATTGAATATGACACTTAGATTTTATAAAGAATCTAAAGTAACATTCTGATATAGAATTTCCCTAAATCGCTCATTTAAGATATCGAATATGATATCTCGCTATGAATTCGTATATAGTAAAAAACACCGATTTTATCAATGTCTATGTCTTTCAATCGAAAATTTCACGGAATTAAAAAACCACATGGAAAATTGTATGTGACGCTTAGATTCTATAAAGTACCAAGAGTAAAATTCTGTTATATAAATTTCTAAAATCGCTCATTTAATATATCGAATATGATTTCTCGCTATGAATTCGTATATATTAAGAAACACCGATTTTACCAATGTCTATGTCTTTCAACCGAAAATTTCACGGAATGGAAAATAACATGGAAAATTGTATCTGACACTTAGATTCTATAAAAAATTAAGAGTAACATTCTGATATAGAATTTCCCTAAATCGTTCATTTACGATATCGAATATGATTTCTCGCTAAGAATTCGTATATAGTAAAAAATACCGATTTTATCAATGCCTATGTCTTTCAATCGAAAATTTCACGGAATGGAAAAACCACATGGAAAATTGTATCCAACACTTAGATTTTATGAAGAATCAAGAGTAAAATTCTGTTATACAATTTCCCTAAATCGCTCATTTAAGATATCGAATATGATTTCTCGCTACGAATTCGCATATAGTTAAAAACACCGATTTTATCAATGTCTATGTCTTTCAACCGAAAATTTCACGGAATGGAAAATAACATGGAAAATTGTATGTGACACTTAGATTCTATAAAGAATCAAGAGTAACATTCCGATATAGAATTTCCCTAAATCGTTCATTTACGATATTGAATATGATTTCTCGCTAAGAATTCGTATATAGTAAGAAACACCGATTTTATCAATGCCTATGTCTTTCAACCGAAAATTTCACGGAATGGAAAAAAACATGGAAGATTGTATCTGACACTTAGATTCTATAAAGAATCAAGAGTAACATTCTGATATAGAATTTCCCTAAATCGTTCATCTAAGATATCGAATATGATTTCTCGCTATGAATTCGTATATAGTAAAAAACACCGGTTTTATCAATGTCTATGTCTTTCAATCGAAAATTTCACGAAATTAAAGAACCACATGGAAAAATGTATCTGACGCTTAGATTCTATAATTAACCAAGAGTAAAATTCTGATATAGAATTTCCCTAAATCGCTCATTTAAGATATCGAATATGATATCTCGCTATGAATTCGTATATAGTAAAAAACACCGAATTTATCAATGTCTATGTTTTTCAACCGAAAATTTCACGGAATGGAAAATAACATGGAAAATTGTATCTGACACTTAGATTCTATAAAGAATCAAGAGTAACATTCTGATATAGAATTTCCCTAAATCGTTCATCTAAGATATCGAATATGATTTCTCGCTATGAATTCGTATATAGTAAAAAACACCGATTTTATCAATGTCTATGTCTTTCAATCGAAAATTTCACGAAATGGAAGAACCACATGGAAAAATGTATTTGACGCTTAGGTTCTATAATAAACCAAGAGTAAAATTCTGTTATATAATTTTCTTAAATCGCTCATTTAAGATATCGAATATGATTTCTCGCTATGAATTCGTATATAGTAAAAAACACCGATTTTATCAATGTCTATGTCTTTCAATCGAAAATTCCACGGAATGGAAAAACCACATGGAAAATTGTATCTGACGCTTAGATTCTATAAAGAACAAAGAGTAAAATTCTGTTATATAATTTCCCTAAATCGCTCATTTAAGATATCGAATATGATTTCTCGCTATGAATTCGTATATAGTAAAAAACACCGAATTTATCAATGTCTATGTCTTTCAATCGAAAATTTCACGGAATGGAAAAACCACATGGAAAAATGTATTTGACGCTTAGATTCTATAATAAACCAAGAGTAATATTCTGTTATAGAATTTCCCTAAATCGCTCATTTAAGATATCGAATATGATATCTCGCTATGAATTCGTTTATAGTAAAAAACACCGATTTTATCAATGTCTATGTCTTTCAATCGAAAATTCCACGGAATGGAAAAACCACATGGAAAATTGTATCTGACGCTTAGATTCTATAAAGAACCAAGAGTAAAATTCTGTTATATAATTTCCCTAAATCGTTCATTTAAGATATCGAATATGATTTCTCGCTATGAATTCGCATATAGTTAAAAACACCGATTTTATCAATGTCTATGTCTTTCAACCAAAAATTTCACGGAATGGAAAATAACATGGAAAATTGTATCTGACACTTAGATTCTATAAATAATCAAGAGTAACATTCTGATATAGAATTTCCCTAAATCGTTCATTTACGATATTGAATATGATTTCTCGCTAAGAATTCGTATATAGTAAAAAACACCGATTTTATCAATGTCTATGTCTTTCAATCGAAAATTTCACGGAATGGAAAAACCACATGGAAAATTGTAGCTGACACTTAGATTCTATAAAAAATCAAGAGTAACATTCTGATATAGAATTTCCCTTAATCGCTCATTTAAGATATCGAATATGATATCTCGCAATGAATTCGCATATAGTAAAAAACACCGATTTTATCAATGTCTATGTCTTTCAACCGAAAATTTCACGGAATGGAAAATAACATGGAAAATTGTATCTGACACTTAGATTCTATGAAGAATCAAGAGTAAAATTCTGTTATATAATTTTCCTAAATCGCTCATTTAAGATATCGAATATGATTTCTCGCTATGAATTCGCATATAGTTAAAAACACCGATTTTATCAATGTCTATGTCTTTCAATCGAAATTTTCACGGAATGGAAAAACCACATGGAAAATTGTATCTGACAATTAGTATCTTTAAAACATTAAAAGTAAAATTCTGTTATATAATTTCCCTAAATCGCTCATTTAAGAATCGAATATGATTTCTCGCTATGAATTCGTATATAGTAAAAAACACCGATTTTATCAATGTCTATGTCTTTCAACCGAAAATTTCACGGAATGGAAAATAACATGGAAAATTGTATTTGACACTTAGATTCTATAAATAATCAAGAGTAACATTCTGATATAGAATTTCCCTAAATCGTTCATCTAAGATATCGAATATGATTTCTCGCTATGAATTCGTATATAGTAAAAAACACCGATTTTATCAATGTCTATGTCTTTCAATCGAAAATTTCACGAAATGGAAGAACCACATGGAAAAATGTATTTGACGCTTAGATTTTATAATAAACCAAGAGTAAAATTCTGTTATATAATTTCCCTAAATCGCTAATTTAAGATATCGAATATGATTTCTCGCTATGAATTCGTATATAGTAAAAAACACCAAATTTATCAATGTCTATGTCTTTCAATCGAAAATTTCACGGAATTAAAAAACCACATGGAAAATTGTATGTGACACTTAGATTCTATGAAGAATTAAAAGTAAAGTTCTGTTATATAATTACCCTAAATCGCTCATTTAAGATATCGAATATGATTTCTCGCTAAGAATTCGTATATAGTAAAAAACACCGATTTTATCAATGTCTATGTCTTTCAATCGAAAATTTCACGGAATGGAAAAACCACATGGAAAATTGTAGCTGACACTTAGATTCTTTAAAAAATCAAGAGTAACATTCTGATATAGAATTTCCCTTAATCGCTCATTTAAGATATCGAATATGATATCTCGCAATGAATTCGCATATAGTAAAAAACACCGATTTTATCAATGTCTATGTCTTTCAATCGAAAATTTCACGGAATGGAAAATAACATGGAAAATTGTATATGACACTTAGATTCTATGAAGAATCAAGAGTAAAATTCTGTTATATAATTTTCCTAAATCGCTC
The DNA here is from genome assembly GCA_958496155.1 of Sisyra nigra. Classification (NCBI taxonomy): domain Eukaryota; kingdom Metazoa; phylum Arthropoda; class Insecta; order Neuroptera; family Sisyridae; genus Sisyra; species Sisyra nigra. Next base: position 19,344,873 of record OY292319.1, on the reverse strand, counting down.
ATTTAAGATATCGAATATGATTTCTCGCTATGAATTCGCATATAGTTAAAAACACCGATTTTATCAATGTCTATGTCTTTCAACCGAAAATTTCACGGAATGGAAAATAACATGGAAAATTGTATTTGACACTTAGATTCTATAAATAATCAAGAGTAACATTCTGATATAGAATTTCCCTAAATCGTTCATCTAAGATATCGAATATGATTTCTCGCTATGAATTCGTATATAGTAAAAAACACCGATTTTATCAATGTCTATGTCTTTCAATCGAAAATTTCACGAAATGGAAGAACCACATGGAAAAATGTATTTGACGCTTAGATTTTATAATAAACCAAGAGTAAAATTCTGTTATATAATTTCCCTAAATCGCTAATTTAAGATATCGAATATGATTTCTCGCTATGAATTCGTATATAGTAAAAAACACCGAATTTATCAATGTCTATGTCTTTCAATCGAAAATTTCACGGAATTAAAAAACCACATGGAAAATTGTATGTGACACTTAGATTCTATGAAGAATTAAAAGTAAAGTTCTGTTATATAATTACCCTAAATCGCTCATTTAAGATATCGAATATGATTTCTCGCTATGAATTCGCATATAGTTAAAAACACCGATTTTATCAATGTCTATGTCTTTCAATCGAAATTTTCACGGAATGGAAAAACCACATGGAAAATTGTATCTGACAATTAGTATCTATAAAACATTAAAAGTAAAATTCTGTTATATAATTTCCCTAAATCGCTCATTTAAGATACGAATATGATTTCTCGCTATGAATTCGTATATAGTAAAAAACACCGATTTTATCAATGTCTATGTCTTTCAACCGAAAATTTCACGGAATGGAAAATAACATGGAAAATTGTATTTGACACTAAGATTCTATAAATAATCAAGAGTAACATTCTGATATAGAATTTCCCTAAATCGTTCATCTAAGATATCGAATATGATTTCTCGCTATGAATTCGTATATAGTAAAAAACACCGATTTTATCAATGTCTATGTCTTTCAATCAAAAATTTCACGAAATGGAAGAACCAAATGGAAAAATGTATTTGACGCTTAGATTTTATAATAAACCAAGAGTAAAATTCTGTTATATAATTTTCCTAAATCGCTAATTTAAGATATCGAATATGATTTTTCGCTATGAATTCGTATATAGTAAAAAACACCGAATTTATCAATGTCTATGTCTTTCAATCGAAAATTTCACGGAATTAAAAAACCACATGGAAAATTGTATCTGACACTTAGATTCTATGAAGAATTAAAAGTAAAGTTCTGTTATATAATTACCCTAAATCGCTCATTTAGGATATCGAATATGATTTCTCGCTATGAATTCGTATATAGTAAGAAACACCGATTTTACCAATGTCTATGTCTTTCAACCGAAAATTTCACGGAATGGAAAATAACATGGAAAATTGTATCTGACACTTAGATTCTATAAAAAATTAAGAGTAACATTCTGATATAGAATTTCCCTAAATCGTTCATTTACGATATCGAATATGATTTCTCGCTAAGAATTCGTATATAGTAAAAAACACCGATTTTATCAATGCCTATGTCTTTCAATCGAAAATTTCACGGAATGGAAAAACCACATGGAAAATTGTATCCGACACTTAGATTCTATGAAGTATCAAGAGTAAAATTCTGATATAGAATTTCCCTAAATCGTTCATTTACGATATCGAATATGATTTCTCGCTAAGAATTCGTATATAGTAAAAAACACCGATTTTATCAATGTCTATGTCTTTCAATCGAAAATTTCACGGAATGGAAAAACCACATGGAAAATTGTAGCTGACACTTAGATTCTATAAAAAATCAAGAGTAACATTCTGATATAGAATTTCCCTTAATCGCTCATTTAAGATATCGAATATGATATCTCGCAATGAATTCGCATATAGTAAAAAACACCGATTTTATCAATGTCTATGTCTTTCAATCGAAAATTTCACGGAATGGAAAATAACATGGGAAATTGTATCTGACACTTAGATTCTATAAAGAATCAAAAGTAACATTCTGATATAGAATTTCCCTAAATCGTTCATCTAAGATATCGAATATAATTTCTCGCTATGAATTCGTATATAGTAAAAAACACCGATTTTATCAATGTCTATGTCTTTCAATCGAAAATTTCACGAAATGGAAGAACCACATGGAAAAATGTATCTGACGCTTAGATTCTATAATAAACCAAGAGTAAAATTCTGTTATATAATTTTCTTATATCGCTCATTTAAGATATCGAATATGATTTCTCGGTATGAATTCGTATATAGTAAAAAACACCGATTTTATCAATGTCTATGTCTTTCAACAGAAAATTCCACGGAATGGAAAAACCACATGGAAAATTGTATCCGACGCTTAGATTCTATAAAGAACCAAGAGTAAAATTCTGTTATATAATTTCCCTAAATCGCTCATTTAAGATATCGAATATGATATCTCGCTATGAATTCGTATATAGTAAAAAACACCGAATTTATCAATGTCTATGTCTTTCAACCGAAAATTTCACGGAATGGAAAATAACATGGAAAATTGTATCTGACACTTAGATTCGATAAAGAATCAAGAGTACCATTCTGATATAGAATTTCCCTTAATCGTTCATTTAAGATATCGAATATGATTTCTCGCTAAGAATTCGTATATAGTAAAAAACACCGATTTTATCAATGTCTATGTCTTTCAATCGAAAATTTCACGGAATGGAAAAACCACATGGAAAATTGTAGCTGACACTTAGATTCTATAAAAAATCAAGAGTAACATTCTGATATAGAATTTCCCTTAATCGCTCATTTAAGATATCGAATATGATATCTCGCAATGAATTCGCATATAGTAAAAAACACCGATTTTATCAATGTCTATGTCTTTCAATCGAAAATTTCACGGAATGGAAAATAACATGGAAAATTGTATCTGACACTCAGATTCTATAAAAAATCAAAAGTAACATTCTGATATAGAATTTCCCTAAATCGTTCATCTAAGATATCGAATATGATTTCCCGCTATGAATTCGTATATAGTAAAAAACACCGATTTTATCAATGTCTATGTCTTTCAATCGAAAATTTCACGAAATGGAAGAACCACAAGGAAAAATGTATCTGACGCTTAGATTCTATAATAAACCAAGAGTAAAATTCTGTTATATAATTTTCTTAAATCGCTCATTTAAGATATCGAATATGATTTCTCGCTATGAATTCGTATATAGTAAGAAACACCGATTTTATCAATGTCTATGTCTTTCAACCGAAAATTTCACGGAATGGAAAATAACATGGAAAATTGTATCTGACACTTAGATTCTATAAAGAATCAAAAGTAACATTCTGATATAGAATTTCCCTAAATCGTTCATCTAAGATATCGAATATGATTTCTCGCTATGAATTCGTATATAGTAAAAAACACCGATTTTATCAATGTCTATGTCTTTCAATCGAAAATTTCACGAAATGGAAGAACCACATGGAAAAATGTATCTGACGCTTAGATTCTATAATAAATCAAGAGTAAAATTCTGTTATATAATTTTCCTAAATCGCTCATTTAAGATATCGAATATGATTTCTCGCTATGAATTCGCATATAGTTAAAAACACCGATTTTATCAATGTCTATGTCTTTCAATCGAAATTTTCACGGAATGGAAAAACCACATGGAAAATTGTATCTGACAATTAGTATTTATAAAACATTAAAAGTAAAATTCTGTTATATAATTTCCCTTAATCGCTCATTTAAGATATCGAATATGATATCTCGCAATGAATTCGCATATAGTAAAAAACACCGATTTTATCAATGTCTATGTCTTTCAATCGAAAATTTCACGGAATGGAAAATAACATGGGAAATTGTATCTGACACTTAGATTCTATAAAGAATCAAGAGTAACATTCTGATATAGAATTTCCCTAAATCGCTCATTTAAGATATCGAATATGATATCTCGCAATGAATTCGCATATAGTAAAAAACACCGATTTTATCAATGTCTATGTCTTTCAACCGAAAATTTCACGGAATGGAAAATAACATGGAAAATTGTATCTGACACATAGATTTTATAAAGAATAAAGAGTAACATTCTGATATAGAATTTCCCTAAATCGTTCATTTAAGATATCGAATATGATTTCTCGCTAAGAATTCGTATATAGTAAGAAACACCGATTTTATCAATGTCTATGTCTTTCAACCGAAAATTTCATGGAATGGAAAATAACATGGAAAATTGTATCTGACACTTAGATTTTATGAAGAATCAAGAGTAAAATTCTGTTATATAATTTCCCTAAATCGCTCATTTAAGATATCGAATATGATTTCTCGCTATGAATTCGCATATAGTTAAAAACACCGATTTTATCAATGTCTATGCCTTTCAACCGAAAATTTCACGGAATGGAAAATAACATGGAAAATTGTATCTGACACTTAGATTCGATAAAGAATCAAGAGTACCATTCTGATATAGAATTTCCCTTAATCGTTCATTTAAGATATCGAATATGATTTCTCGCTAAGAATTCGTATATAGTAAAAAACACCGATTTTATCAATGTCTATGTCTTTCAATCGAAAATTTCACGGAATGGAAAAACCACATGGAAAATTGTAGCTGACACTTAGATTCTATAAAAAATCAAGAGTAACATTCTGATATAGAATTTCCCTTAATCGCTCATTTAAGATATCGAATATGATATCTCGCAATGAATTCGCATATAGTAAAAAACACCGATTTTATCAATGTCTATGTCTTTCAATCGAAAATTTCACGGAATGGAAAATAACATGGAAAATTGTATCTGACACTTAGATTCTATAAAGAATCAAAAGTAACATTCTGATATAGAATTTCCCTAAATCGTTCATCTAAGATATCGAATATGATTTCTCGCTATGAATTCGTATATAGTAAAAAACACCGATTTTATCAATGTCTATGTCTTTCAATCGAAAATTTCACGAAATGGAAGAACCACATGGAATAAAATATCTGACGCTTAGATTCTATAATAAACCAAGAGTAAAATTCTGTTATATAATTTTCTTAAATCGCTCATTTAAGATATCGAATATGATTTCCCGCTATGAATTCGTATATAGTAAGAAACACCGATTTTATCAATGTCTATGTCTTTCAACCGAAAATTTCACGGAATGGAAAATAACATGGAAAATTGTATCTGACACTTGGATTCTATGAAGAATAAAGAGTAAAATTCTGTTATATAATTTTCCTAAATCGCTCATTTAAGATATCGAATATGATTTCTCGCTATGAATTCGCATATAGTTAAAAACACCGATTTTATCAATGTCTATGTCTTTCAATCGAAATTTTCACGGAATGGAAAAACCACATGGAAAATTGTATCTGACAATTAGTATCTATAAAACATTAAAAGTAAAATTCTGTTATATAATTTCCCTAAATCGCTCATTTAAGAATCGAATATGATTTCTCGCTATGAATTCGTATATAGTAAAAAACACCGATTTTATCAATGTCTATGTCTTTCAACCGAAAATTTCACGGAATGGAAAATAACATGGAAAATTGTATTTGACACTTAGATTCTATAAATAATAAAGAGTAACATTCTGATATAGAATTTCCCTAAATCGTTCATCTAAGATATCGAATATGATTTCTCGCTATGAATTCGTATATAGTAAAAAACACCGATTTTATCAATGTCTATGTCTTTCAATCGAAAATTTCACGAAATGGAAGAACCAAATGGAAAAATGTATTTGACGCTTAGATTTTATAATAAACCAAGAGTAAAATTCTGTTATATAATTTCCCTAAATCGCTAATTTAAGATATCGAATATGATTTCTCGCTATGAATTCGTATATAGTAAAAAACACCGAATTTATCAATGTCTATGTCTTTCAATCGAAAATTTCACGGAATTAAAAAACCACATGGAAAATTGTATGTGACACTTAGATTCTATGAAGAATTAAAAGTAAAGTTCTGTTATATAATTACCCTAAATCGCTCATTTAGGATATCGAATATGATTTCTCGCTATGAATTCGTATATAGTAAGAAACACCGATTTTACCAATGTCTATGTCTTTCAACCGAAAATTTCACGGAATGGAAAATAACATGGAAAATTGTATCTGACACTTAGATTCTATAAAAAATTAAGAGTAACATTCTGATATAGAATTTCCCTAAATCGTTCATTTACGATATCGAATATGATTTCTCGCTAAGAATTCGTATATAGTAAAAAACACCGATTTTATCAATGCCTATGTCTTTCAATCGAAAATTTCACGGAATGGAAAAACCACATGGAAAATTGTATCCGACACTTAGATTCTATGAAGTATCAAGAGTAAAATTCTGTTATACAATTTCCCTTAATCGCTCATTTAAGATATCGAATATGATATCTCGCAATGAATTCGCATATAGTAAAAAACACCGATTTTATCAATGTCTATGTCTTTCAATCGAAAATTTCACGGAATGGAAAATAACATGGGAAATTGTACCTGACACTTAGATTCTATAAAGAATCAAAAGTAACATTCTGATATAGAATTTCCCTAAATCGTTCATCTAAGATATCGAATATGATTTCTCGCTATGAATTCGTATATAGTAAAAAACACCGATTTTATCAATGTCTATGTCTTTCAATCGAAAATTTCACGAAATGGAAGAACCACATGGAAAAATGTATCTGACGCTTAGATTCTATAATTAACCAAGAGTAAAATTCTGTTATATAATTTTCTTAAATCGCTCATTTAAGATATCGAATATGATTTCTCGCTATGAATTCGTATATAGTAAAAAACACCGATTTTATCAATGTCTATGTCTTTCAACAGAAAATTCCACGGAATGGAAAAACCACATGGAAAATTGTATCTGACGCTTAGATTCTATAAAGAACCAAGAGGAAAATTCTGTTATACAATTTCCCTAAATCGCTCATTTAAGATATCGAATATGATATCTCGCTATGAATTCGTATATAGTAAAAAACACCGAATTTATCAATGTCTATGTCTTTCAACCGAAAATTTCACGGAATGGAAAATAACATGGAAAATTGTATCTGACACTTAGATTCGATAAAGAATCAAGAGTACCATTCTGATATAGAATTTCCCTTAATCGTTCATTTAAGATATCGAATATGATTTCTCGCTAAGAATTCGTATATAGTAAAAAACACCGATTTTATCAATGTCTATGTCTTTCAATCGAAAATTTCACGGAATGGAAAAACCACATGGAAAATTGTAGCTGACACTTAGATTCTATAAAAAATCAAGAATAACATTCTGATATAGAATTTCCCTTAATCGCTCATTTAAGATATCGAATATGATATCTCGCAATGAATTCGCATATAGTAAAAAACACCGATTTTATCAATGTCTATGTCTTTCAATCGAAAATTTCACGGAATGGAAAATAACATGGAAAATTGTATCTGACACTTAGATTCTATAAAGAATCAAAAGTAACATTCTGATATAGAATTTCCCTAAATCGTTCATCTAAGATATCGAATATGATTTCTCGCTATGAATTCGTATATAGTAAAAAACACCGATTTTATCAATGTCTATGTCTTTCAATCGAAAATTTCACGAAATGGAAGAACCACATGGAATAAAATATCTGACGCTTAGATTCTATAATAAACCAAGAGTAAAATTCTGTTATATAATTTTCTTAAATCGCTCATTTAAGATATCGAATATGATTTCTCGCTATGAATTCGTATATAGTAAGAAACACCGATTTTATCAATGTCTATGTCTTTCAACCGAAAATTTCACGGAATGGAAAATAACATGGAAAATTGTATCTGACACTTGGATTCTATGAAGAATAAAGAGTAAAATTCTGTTATATAATTTTCCTAAATCGCTCATTTAAGATATCGAATATGATTTCTCGCTATGAATTCGCATATAGTTAAAAACACCGATTTTATCAATGTCTATGTCTTTCAATCGAAATTTTCACGGAATGGAAAAACCACATGGAAAATTGTATCTGACAATTAGTATCTATAAAACATTAAAAGTAAAATTCTGTTATATAATTTCCCTAAATCGCTCATTTAAGAATCGAATATGATTTCTCGCTATGAATTCGTATATAGTAAAAAACACCGATTTTATCAATGTCTATGTCTTTCAACCGAAAATTTCACGGAATGGAAAATAACATGGAAAATTGTATCTGACACTTGGATTCTATGAAGAATCAAGAGTAAAATTCTGTTATATAATTTCCCTAAATCGCTCATTTAAGAATCGAATATGATTTCTCGCTATGAATTCGTATATAGTAAAAAACACCGATTTTATCAATGTCTATGTCTTTCAACCGAAAATTTCACGGAATGGAAAATAACATGGAAAATTGTATTTGACATTTAGATTCTATAAATAATCAAGAGTAACATTCTGATATAGAATTTCCCTAAATCGTTCATCTAAGATATCGAATATGATTTCTCGCTATGAATTCGTATATAGTAAAAAACACCGATTTTATCAATGTCTATGTCTTTCAATCGAAAATTTCACGAAATGGAAGAACCAAATGGAAAAATGTATTTGACGCTTAGATTTTATAATAAACCAAGAGTAAAATTCTGTTATATAATTTCCCTAAATCGCTAATTTAAGATATCGAATATGATTTCTCGCTATGAATTCGTATATAGTAAGAAACACCGATTTTATCAATGTCTATGTCTTTCAACCGAAAATTTCACGGAATGGAAAATAACATGGAAAATTGTATCTGACACTTGGATTCTATGAAGAATCAAGAGTAAAATTCTGTTATATAATTTTCCTAAATCGCTCATTTAAGATATCGAATATGATTTCTCGCTATGAATTCGCATATAGTTAAAAACACCGATTTTATCAATGTCTATGTCTTTCAATCGAAATTTTCACGGAATGGAAAAACCACATGGAAAATTGTATCTGACAATTAGTATCTATAAAACATTAAAAGTAAAATTCTGTTATATAATTTCCCTAAATCGCTCATTTAAGAATCGAATATGATTTCTCGCTATGAATTCGTATATAGTAAAAAACACCGATTTTATCAATGTCTATGTCTTTCAACCGAAAATTTCACGGAATGGAAAATAACATGGAAAATTGTATTTGACACTTAGATTCTATAAATAATCAAGAGTAACATTCTGATATAGAATTTCCCTAAATCGTTCATCTAAGATATCGAATATGATTTCTCGCTATGAATTCGTATATAGTAAAAAACACCGATTTTATCAATGTCTATGTCTTTCAATCGAAAATTTCACGAAATGGAAGAACCAAATGGAAAAATGTATTTGACGCTTAGATTTTATAATAAACCAAGAGTAAAATTCTGTTATATAATTTGCCTAAATCGCTAATTTAAGATATCGAATTGGATTTCTCGCTATGAATTCGTATATAGTAAAAAACACCGAATTTATCAATGTCTATGTCTTTCAATCGAAAATTTCACGGAATTAAAAAACCACATGGAAAATTGTATGTGACACTTAGATTCTATGAAGAATTAAAAGTAAAGTTCTGTTATATAATTACCCTAAATCGCTCATTTAGGATATCGAATATGATTTCTCGCTATGAATTCGTATATAGTAAGAAACACCGATTTTACCAATGTCTATGTCTTTCAACCGAAAATTTCACGGAATGGAAAATAACATGGAAAATTGTATCTAACGTTTAGATTCTATAAATAATTAAGAGTAACATTCTGATATAGAATTTCCCTAAATCGTTCATTTACGATATCGAATATGATTTCTCGCTAAGAATTCGTATATAGTAAAAAACACCGATTTTATCAATGCCTATGTCTTTCAATCGAAAATTTCACGGAATGGAAAAACCACATGGAAAATTGTATCCAACACTTAGATTCTATAAAGTATCAAGAGTAAAATTCTGTTATACAATTTCCCTAAATCGCTCATTTAAGATATCGAATATGATTTCTCGCTACGAATTCGCATATAGTTAAAAACACCGATTTTATCAATGTCTATGTCTTTCAACCGAAAATTTCACGGAATGGAAAATAACATGGAAAATTGTATCTGACACTTAGATTCTATAAAGAATAAAGAGTAACATTCTGATATAGAATTTCCCTAAATCGTTCATTTACGATATTGAATATGATTTCTCGCTAAGAATTCGTATATAGTGAAAAACACCGATTTTATCAATGTCTATGTCTTTCAATCGAAAATTTCACGGAATGGAAAAACCACATGGAAAATTGTAGCTGACACTTAGATTCTATAAAAAATCAAGAGTAACATTCTGATATAGAATTTCCCTTAATCGCTCATTTAAGATATCGAATATGATATCTCGCAATGAATTCGCATATAGTAAAAAACACCGATTTTATCAATGTCTATGTCTTTCAATCGAAAATTTCACGAAATGGAAGAACCACATGGAAAAATGTATCTGACGCTTAGATTCTATAATAAACCAAGAGTAAAATTTTGTTATATAATTTTCTTAAATCGCTCATTTAAGATATCGAATATGATTTCTCGCTATGAATTCGTATATAGTAAAAAACACCGATTTTATCAATGTCTATGTCTTTCAACAGAAAATTCCACGGAATGGAAAAACCACATGGAAAATTGTATCTGACGCTTAGATTATATAAAGAACCAAGAGTAAAATTCTGTTATATAATTTCCCTAAATCGCTCATTTAAGATATCGAATATGATATCTCGCTATGAATTCGTATATAGTAAAAAACACCGAATTTATCAATGTCTATGTCTTTCAACCGAAAATTTCACGGAATGGAAAATAACATGGAAAATTGTATCTGACACTTAGATTCGATAAAGAATCAAGAGTACCATTCTGATATAGAATTTCCCTTAATCGTTCATTTAAGATATCGAATATGATATCTCGCAATGAATTCGCATATAGTAAAAAACACCGATTTTATCAATGTCTATGTCTTTCAACAGAAAATTTCACGGAATGGAAAAACCACATGGAAAATTGTATCTGACACTTAGATTCTATAAAAATCAAGAGTAAAATTCTGTTATAGATTATCCCTAAATCGCTCATTTATGATATCGAATATGATTTCTCGCTAAGAATTCGTATATAGTAAGAAACACCGATTTTATCAATGTCTATGTCTTTCAACCGAAAATTTCACGGAATGGAAAATAACATGGAAAATTGTATCTGACACTTAGATTCTATGAAGAATCAAGAGTAAAATTCTGTTATATAATTTCCCTAAATCGCTCATTTAAGAATCGAATATGATTTCTCGCTATGAATTCGCATATAGTAAAAAACACCGATTTTATCAAGGTCTATGTCTTTCAACAGAAAATTTCACGGAATGGAAAAACCACATGGAAAATTGTATCTGACACTTAGATTTTATAAAGAATCAAGAGTAAAATTCTGATATAGAATTTCCCTAAATCGCTCATTTAAGATATCGAATATGATATCTCGCTATGAATTCGTATATAGTAAAAAACACCGAATTTATCAATGTCTATGTCTTTCAACCGAAAATTTCACGAAATGGAAAATAACATGGAAAATTGTATCTAACACTAAGATTCTATAAAGAATCAAAAGTAACATTCTGATATAGAATTTCCCTTAATCGTTCATTTAAGATATCGAATATGATATCTCGCAATGAATTCGCATATAGTAAAAAACACCGATTTTATCAATGTCTATGTCTTTCAATCGAAAATTTCACGGAATGGAAAAACCACATGGAAAATTGTATCCGACACTTAGATTCCATGAAGAATCAAGAGTAACGTTCTGTTATACAATTTCCCTAAATCGCTCATTTAAGATATCGAATATGATTTCTCGCTATGAATTCGCATATAGTTAAAAACACCGATTTTATCAATGTCTATGTCTTTCAACCGAAAATTTCACGGAATGGAAAATAACATGGAAAATTGTATCTGACACTTAGATTCTATTAAGAATCAAGAGTAACATTCTGATATAGAATTTCCCTAAATCGTTCATTTACGATATTGAATATGATTTCTCGCTAAGAATTCGTATATAGTATAAAACACCGATTTTATCAATGTCTATGTCTTTCAATCGAAAATTTCACGGAATGGAAAAACCACATGGAAAATTGTAGCTGACACTTAGATTCTATAAAAAATCAAGAGTAACATTATGATATAGAATTTCCCTAAATCGTTCATTTAAGATATCGAATATGATTTCTCGCTAAGAATTCGTATATAGTAAGAAACACCGATTTAATCAATGTCTATGTTTTTCAACCGAAAATTTCACGGAATGGAAAATAACATGGAAAATTGTATCTGACACTTAGATTCTATGAAGAATCAAGAGTAAAATTCTGTTTTATAATTTCCCTAAATCGCTCATTTAAGATATCGAATATGATTTCTCGCTATGAATTCGCATACAGTTAAAAACACCGATTTTATCAATGTCTATGTCTTTCAACCGAAAATTTCACGGAATGGAAAATAACATGGAAAATTGTATCTGACACTTAGATTCTTTAAAAAATTAAGAGTAACATTCTGATATAGAATTTCCCTTAATCGCTCATTTAAGATATCGAATATGATATCTCGCAATGAATTCGCATATAGTAAAAAACACCGATTTTATCAATGTCTATGTCTTTCAACCGAAAATTTCACGGAATGGAAAATAACATGGAAAATTGTATCTGACACTAAGATTCTATAAAGAATCAAGAGTAACATTCTGATATAGAATTTCCCTAAATCGTTCATTTACGATATTGAATATGATTTCTCGCTAAGAATTCGTATATAGTAAAAAACACCGATTTTATCAATGTCTATGTCTTTCAATCGAAAATTTCACGGAATGGAAAAACCACATGGAAAATTGTAGCTGACACTTAGATTCTATAAAAAATCAAGAGTAACATTATGATATAGAATTTCCCTAAATCGTTCATTTAAGATATCGAATATGATTTCTCGCTAAGAATTCGTATATAGTAAGAAACACCGATTTAATCAATGTCTATGTTTTTCAACCGAAAATTTCACGGAATGGAAAATAACATGGAAAATTGTATCTGACACTTAGATTCTATGAAGAATCAAGAGTAAAATTCTGTTTTATAATTTCCCTAAATCGCTCATTTAAGATATCGAATATGATTTCTCGCTATGAATTCGTATATAGTAAAAAACACCGATTTTATCAATGTCTATGTCTTTCAATCGAAAATTTCACGAAATGGAAGAACCAAATGGAAAAATGTATTTGACGCTTAGATTTTATAATAAACCAAGAGTAAAATTCTGTTATATAATTTTCCTAAATCGCTCATTTAAGATATCGAATATGATTTCTCGCTATGAATTCGCATATAGTTAAAAACACCGATTTTATCAATGTCTATGTCTTTCAATCGAAATTTTCACGGAATGGAAAAACCACATGGAAAATTGTATCTGACAATTAGTATCTATAAAACATTAAAAGTAAAATTCTGTTATATAATTTCCCTAAATCGCTCATTTAAGAATCGAATATGATTTCTCGCTATGAATTCGTATATAGTAAAAAACACCGATTTTATCAATGTCTATGTCTTTCAACCGAAAATTTCACGGAATGGAAAATAACATGGAAAATTGTATTTGACACTTAGATTCTATAAATAATAAAGAGTAACATTCTGATATAGAATTTCCCTAAATCGTTCATCTAAGATATCGAATATGATTTCTCGCTATGAATTCGTATATAGTAAAAAACACCGATTTTATCAATGTCTATGTCTTTCAATCGAAAATTTCACGAAATGGAAGAACCAAATGGAAAAATGTATTTGACGCTTAGATTCTATAAAAAATCAAGAGTAACATTCTGATATAGAATTTCCCTTAATCGCTCATTTAAGATATCGAATATGATATCTCGCAATGAATTCGCATATAGTAAAAAACACCGATTTTATCAATGTCTATGTCTTTCAATCGAAAATTTCACGGAATGGAAAATAACATGGAAAATTGTATCTGACACTTAGATTCTATAAAGAATCAAAAGTAACATTCTGATATAGAATTTCCCTAAATCGTTCATCTAAGATATCGAATATGATTTCTCGCTATGAATTCGTATATAGTAAAAAACACCGATTTTATCAATGTCTATGTCTTTCAATCGAAAATTTCACGAAATGGAAGAACCACATGGAATAAAATATCTGACGCTTAGATTCTATAATAAACCAAGAGTAAAATTCTGTTATATAATTTTCTTAAATCGCTCATTTAAGATATCGAATATGATTTCCCGCTATGAATTCGTATATAGTAAGAAACACCGATTTTATCAATGTCTATGTCTTTCAACCGAAAATTTCACGGAATGGAAAATAACATGGAAAATTGTATCTGACACTTGGATTCTATGAAGAATAAAGAGTAAAATTCTGTTATATAATTTTCCTAAATCGCTCATTTAAGATATCGAATATGATTTCTCGCTATGAATTCGCATATAGTTAAAAACACCGATTTTATCAATGTCTATGTCTTTCAATCGAAATTTTCACGGAATGGAAAAACCACATGGAAAATTGTATCTGACAATTAGTATCTATAAAACATTAAAAGTAAAATTCTGTTATATAATTTCCCTAAATCGCTCATTTAAGAATCGAATATGATTTCTCGCTATGAATTCGTATATAGTAAAAAACACCGATTTTATCAATGTCTATGTCTTTCAACCGAAAATTTCACGGAATGGAAAATAACATGGAAAATTGTATTTGACACTTAGATTCTATAAATAATAAAGAGTAACATTCTGATATAGAATTTCCCTAAATCGTTCATCTAAGATATCGAATATGATTTCTCGCTATGAATTCGTATATAGTAAAAAACACCGATTTTATCAATGTCTATGTCTTTCAATCGAAAATTTCACGAAATGGAAGAACCAAATGGAAAAATGTATTTGACGCTTAGATTTTATAATAAACCAAGAGTAAAATTCTGTTATATAATTTCCCTAAATCGCTAATTTAAGATATCGAATATGATTTCTCGCTATGAATTCGTATATAGTAAAAAACACCGAATTTATCAATGTCTATGTCTTTCAATCGAAAATTTCACGGAATTAAAAAACCACATGGAAAATTGTATGTGACACTTAGATTCTATGAAGAATTAAAAGTAAAGTTCTGTTATATAATTACCCTAAATCGCTCATTTAGGATATCGAATATGATTTCTCGCTATGAATTCGTATATAGTAAGAAACACCGATTTTACCAATGTCTATGTCTTTCAACCGAAAATTTCACGGAATGGAAAATAACATGGAAAATTGTATCTGACACTTAGATTCTATAAAAAATTAAGAGTAACATTCTGATATAGAATTTCCCTAAATCGTTCATTTACGATATCGAATATGATTTCTCGCTAAGAATTCGTATATAGTAAAAAACACCGATTTTATCAATGCCTATGTCTTTCAATCGAAAATTTCACGGAATGGAAAAACCACATGGAAAATTGTATCCGACACTTAGATTCTATGAAGTATCAAGAGTAAAATTCTGTTATACAATTTCCCTTAATCGCTCATTTAAGATATCGAATATGATATCTCGCAATGAATTCGCATATAGTAAAAAACACCGATTTTATCAATGTCTATGTCTTTCAATCGAAAATTTCACGGAATGGAAAATAACATGGGAAATTGTACCTGACACTTAGATTCTATAAAGAATCAAAAGTAACATTCTGATATAGAATTTCCCTAAATCGTTCATCTAAGATATCGAATATGATTTCTCGCTATGAATTCGTATATAGTAAAAAACACCGATTTTATCAATGTCTATGTCTTTCAATCGAAAATTTCACGAAATGGAAGAACCACATGGAAAAATGTATCTGACGCTTAGATTCTATAATTAACCAAGAGTAAAATTCTGTTATATAATTTTCTTAAATCGCTCATTTAAGATATCGAATATGATTTCTCGCTATGAATTCGTATATAGTAAAAAACACCGATTTTATCAATGTCTATGTCTTTCAACAGAAAATTCCACGGAATGGAAAAACCACATGGAAAATTGTATCTGACGCTTAGATTCTATAAAGAACCAAGAGGAAAATTCTGTTATACAATTTCCCTAAATCGCTCATTTAAGATATCGAATATGATATCTCGCTATGAATTCGTATATAGTAAAAAACACCGAATTTATCAATGTCTATGTCTTTCAACCGAAAATTTCACGGAATGGAAAATAACATGGAAAATTGTATCTGACACTTAGATTCGATAAAGAATCAAGAGTACCATTCTGATATAGAATTTCCCTTAATCGTTCATTTAAGATATCGAATATGATTTCTCGCTAAGAATTCGTATATAGTAAAAAACACCGATTTTATCAATGTCTATGTCTTTCAATCGAAAATTTCACGGAATGGAAAAACCACATGGAAAATTGTAGCTGACACTTAGATTCTATAAAAAATCAAGAGTAACATTCTGATATAGAATTTCCCTTAATCGCTCATTTAAGATATCGAATATGATATCTCGCAATGAATTCGCATATAGTAAAAAACACCGATTTTATCAATGTCTATGTCTTTCAATCGAAAATTTCACGGAATGGAAAATAACATGGAAAATTGTATCTGACACTTAGATTCTATAAAGAATCAAAAGTAACATTCTGATATAGAATTTCCCTAAATCGTTCATCTAAGATATCGAATATGATTTCTCGCTATGAATTCGTATATAGTAAAAAACACCGATTTTATCAATGTCTATGTCTTTCAATCGAAAATTTCACGAAATGGAAGAACCACATGGAATAAAATATCTGACGCTTAGATTCTATAATAAACCAAGAGTAAAATTCTGTTATATAATTTTCTTAAATCGCTCATTTAAGATATCGAATATGATTTCTCGCTATGAATTCGTATATAGTAAGAAACACCGATTTTATCAATGTCTATGTCTTTCAACCGAAAATTTCACGGAATGGAAAATAACATGGAAAATTGTATCTGACACTTGGATTCTATGAAGAATAAAGAGTAAAATTCTGTTATATAATTTTCCTAAATCGCTCATTTAAGATATCGAATATGATTTCTCGCTATGAATTCGCATATAGTTAAAAACACCGATTTTATCAATGTCTATGTCTTTCAATCGAAATTTTCACGGAATGGAAAAACCACATGGAAAATTGTATCTGACAATTAGTATCTATAAAACATTAAAAGTAAAATTCTGTTATATAATTTCCCTAAATCGCTCATTTAAGAATCGAATATGATTTCTCGCTATGAATTCGTATATAGTAAAAAACACCGATTTTATCAATGTCTATGTCTTTCAACCGAAAATTTCACGGAATGGAAAATAACATGGAAAATTGTATCTGACACTTGGATTCTATGAAGAATCAAGAGTAAAATTCTGTTATATAATTTCCCTAAATCGCTCATTTAAGAATCGAATATGATTTCTCGCTATGAATTCGTATATAGTAAAAAACACCGATTTTATCAATGTCTATGTCTTTCAACCGAAAATTTCACGGAATGGAAAATAACATGGAAAATTGTATTTGACATTTAGATTCTATAAATAATCAAGAGTAACATTCTGATATAGAATTTCCCTAAATCGTTCATCTAAGATATCGAATATGATTTCTCGCTATGAATTCGTATATAGTAAAAAACACCGATTTTATCAATGTCTATGTCTTTCAATCGAAAATTTCACGAAATGGAAGAACCAAATGGAAAAATGTATTTGACGCTTAGATTTTATAATAAACCAAGAGTAAAATTCTGTTATATAATTTCCCTAAATCGCTAATTTAAGATATCGAATATGATTTCTCGCTATGAATTCGTATATAGTAAGAAACACCGATTTTATCAATGTCTATGTCTTTCAACCGAAAATTTCACGGAATGGAAAATAACATGGAAAATTGTATCTGACACTTGGATTCTATGAAGAATCAAGAGTAAAATTCTGTTATATAATTTTCCTAAATCGCTCATTTAAGATATCGAATATGATTTCTCGCTATGAATTCGCATATAGTTAAAAACACCGATTTTATCAATGTCTATGTCTTTCAATCGAAATTTTCACGGAATGGAAAAACCACATGGAAAATTGTATCTGACAATTAGTATCTATAAAACATTAAAAGTAAAATTCTGTTATATAATTTCCCTAAATCGCTCATTTAAGAATCGAATATGATTTCTCGCTATGAATTCGTATATAGTAAAAAACACCGATTTTATCAATGTCTATGTCTTTCAACCGAAAATTTCACGGAATGGAAAATAACATGGAAAATTGTATTTGACACTTAGATTCTATAAATAATCAAGAGTAACATTCTGATATAGAATTTCCCTAAATCGTTCATCTAAGATATCGAATATGATTTCTCGCTATGAATTCGTATATAGTAAAAAACACCGATTTTATCAATGTCTATGTCTTTCAATCGAAAATTTCACGAAATGGAAGAACCAAATGGAAAAATGTATTTGACGCTTAGATTTTATAATAAACCAAGAGTAAAATTCTGTTATATAATTTGCCTAAATCGCTAATTTAAGATATCGAATTGGATTTCTCGCTATGAATTCGTATATAGTAAAAAACACCGAATTTATCAATGTCTATGTCTTTCAATCGAAAATTTCACGGAATTAAAAAACCACATGGAAAATTGTATGTGACACTTAGATTCTATGAAGAATTAAAAGTAAAGTTCTGTTATATAATTACCCTAAATCGCTCATTTAGGATATCGAATATGATTTCTCGCTATGAATTCGTATATAGTAAGAAACACCGATTTTACCAATGTCTATGTCTTTCAACCGAAAATTTCACGGAATGGAAAATAACATGGAAAATTGTATCTAACGTTTAGATTCTATAAATAATTAAGAGTAACATTCTGATATAGAATTTCCCTAAATCGTTCATTTACGATATCGAATATGATTTCTCGCTAAGAATTCGTATATAGTAAAAAACACCGATTTTATCAATGCCTATGTCTTTCAATCGAAAATTTCACGGAATGGAAAAACCACATGGAAAATTGTATCCAACACTTAGATTCTATAAAGTATCAAGAGTAAAATTCTGTTATACAATTTCCCTAAATCGCTCATTTAAGATATCGAATATGATTTCTCGCTACGAATTCGCATATAGTTAAAAACACCGATTTTATCAATGTCTATGTCTTTCAACCGAAAATTTCACGGAATGGAAAATAACATGGAAAATTGTATCTGACACTTAGATTCTATAAAGAATAAAGAGTAACATTCTGATATAGAATTTCCCTAAATCGTTCATTTACGATATTGAATATGATTTCTCGCTAAGAATTCGTATATAGTGAAAAACACCGATTTTATCAATGTCTATGTCTTTCAATCGA
This sequence comes from Sisyra nigra, assembly GCA_958496155.1. Taxonomy (NCBI): domain Eukaryota; kingdom Metazoa; phylum Arthropoda; class Insecta; order Neuroptera; family Sisyridae; genus Sisyra; species Sisyra nigra. The sequence continues at coordinate 19,325,173 of OY292319.1, read as the reverse complement.
AAATTTCACGGAATGGAAAAACCACATGGAAAATTGTAGCTGACACTTAGATTCTATAAAAAATCAAGAGTAACATTCTGATATAGAATTTCCCTTAATCGCTCATTTAAGATATCGAATATGATATCTCGCAATGAATTCGCATATAGTAAAAAACACCGATTTTATCAATGTCTATGTCTTTCAATCGAAAATTTCACGAAATGGAAGAACCACATGGAAAAATGTATCTGACGCTTAGATTCTATAATAAACCAAGAGTAAAATTTTGTTATATAATTTTCTTAAATCGCTCATTTAAGATATCGAATATGATTTCTCGCTATGAATTCGTATATAGTAAAAAACACCGATTTTATCAATGTCTATGTCTTTCAACAGAAAATTCCACGGAATGGAAAAACCACATGGAAAATTGTATCTGACGCTTAGATTATATAAAGAACCAAGAGTAAAATTCTGTTATATAATTTCCCTAAATCGCTCATTTAAGATATCGAATATGATATCTCGCTATGAATTCGTATATAGTAAAAAACACCGAATTTATCAATGTCTATGTCTTTCAACCGAAAATTTCACGGAATGGAAAATAACATGGAAAATTGTATCTGACACTTAGATTCGATAAAGAATCAAGAGTACCATTCTGATATAGAATTTCCCTTAATCGTTCATTTAAGATATCGAATATGATATCTCGCAATGAATTCGCATATAGTAAAAAACACCGATTTTATCAATGTCTATGTCTTTCAACAGAAAATTTCACGGAATGGAAAAACCACATGGAAAATTGTATCTGACACTTAGATTCTATAAAAATCAAGAGTAAAATTCTGTTATAGATTATCCCTAAATCGCTCATTTATGATATCGAATATGATTTCTCGCTAAGAATTCGTATATAGTAAGAAACACCGATTTTATCAATGTCTATGTCTTTCAACCGAAAATTTCACGGAATGGAAAATAACATGGAAAATTGTATCTGACACTTAGATTCTATGAAGAATCAAGAGTAAAATTCTGTTATATAATTTCCCTAAATCGCTCATTTAAGAATCGAATATGATTTCTCGCTATGAATTCGCATATAGTAAAAAACACCGATTTTATCAAGGTCTATGTCTTTCAACAGAAAATTTCACGGAATGGAAAAACCACATGGAAAATTGTATCTGACACTTAGATTTTATAAAGAATCAAGAGTAAAATTCTGATATAGAATTTCCCTAAATCGCTCATTTAAGATATCGAATATGATATCTCGCTATGAATTCGTATATAGTAAAAAACACCGAATTTATCAATGTCTATGTCTTTCAACCGAAAATTTCACGAAATGGAAAATAACATGGAAAATTGTATCTAACACTAAGATTCTATAAAGAATCAAAAGTAACATTCTGATATAGAATTTCCCTTAATCGTTCATTTAAGATATCGAATATGATATCTCGCAATGAATTCGCATATAGTAAAAAACACCGATTTTATCAATGTCTATGTCTTTCAATCGAAAATTTCACGGAATGGAAAAACCACATGGAAAATTGTATCCGACACTTAGATTCCATGAAGAATCAAGAGTAACGTTCTGTTATACAATTTCCCTAAATCGCTCATTTAAGATATCGAATATGATTTCTCGCTATGAATTCGCATATAGTTAAAAACACCGATTTTATCAATGTCTATGTCTTTCAACCGAAAATTTCACGGAATGGAAAATAACATGGAAAATTGTATCTGACACTTAGATTCTATTAAGAATCAAGAGTAACATTCTGATATAGAATTTCCCTAAATCGTTCATTTACGATATTGAATATGATTTCTCGCTAAGAATTCGTATATAGTATAAAACACCGATTTTATCAATGTCTATGTCTTTCAATCGAAAATTTCACGGAATGGAAAAACCACATGGAAAATTGTAGCTGACACTTAGATTCTATAAAAAATCAAGAGTAACATTATGATATAGAATTTCCCTAAATCGTTCATTTAAGATATCGAATATGATTTCTCGCTAAGAATTCGTATATAGTAAGAAACACCGATTTAATCAATGTCTATGTTTTTCAACCGAAAATTTCACGGAATGGAAAATAACATGGAAAATTGTATCTGACACTTAGATTCTATGAAGAATCAAGAGTAAAATTCTGTTTTATAATTTCCCTAAATCGCTCATTTAAGATATCGAATATGATTTCTCGCTATGAATTCGCATACAGTTAAAAACACCGATTTTATCAATGTCTATGTCTTTCAACCGAAAATTTCACGGAATGGAAAATAACATGGAAAATTGTATCTGACACTTAGATTCTTTAAAAAATTAAGAGTAACATTCTGATATAGAATTTCCCTTAATCGCTCATTTAAGATATCGAATATGATATCTCGCAATGAATTCGCATATAGTAAAAAACACCGATTTTATCAATGTCTATGTCTTTCAACCGAAAATTTCACGGAATGGAAAATAACATGGAAAATTGTATCTGACACTAAGATTCTATAAAGAATCAAGAGTAACATTCTGATATAGAATTTCCCTAAATCGTTCATTTACGATATTGAATATGATTTCTCGCTAAGAATTCGTATATAGTAAAAAACACCGATTTTATCAATGTCTATGTCTTTCAATCGAAAATTTCACGGAATGGAAAAACCACATGGAAAATTGTAGCTGACACTTAGATTCTATAAAAAATCAAGAGTAACATTATGATATAGAATTTCCCTAAATCGTTCATTTAAGATATCGAATATGATTTCTCGCTAAGAATTCGTATATAGTAAGAAACACCGATTTAATCAATGTCTATGTTTTTCAACCGAAAATTTCACGGAATGGAAAATAACATGGAAAATTGTATCTGACACTTAGATTCTATGAAGAATCAAGAGTAAAATTCTGTTTTATAATTTCCCTAAATCGCTCATTTAAGATATCGAATATGATTTCTCGCTATGAATTCGCATACAGTTAAAAACACCGATTTTATCAATGTCTATGTCTTTCAACCGAAAATTTCACGGAATGGAAAATAACATGGAAAATTGTATCTGACACTTAGATTCTATAAATAATCAAAAGTAACATTCTGATATAGAATTTCCCTAAATCGTTCATTTACGATATTGAATATGATTTCTCGCTAAGAATTCGTATATAGTAAAAAACACCGATTTTATCAATGTCTATGTCTTTCAATCGAAAATTTCACGGAATGGAAAAACCACATGGAAAATTGTAGCTGACACTTTGATTCTATAAAAAATCAAGAGTAACATTCTGATATAGAATTTCCCTTAATCGCTCATTTAAGATATCGAATATGATATCTCGCAATGAATTCGCATATAGTAAAAAACACCGATTTTATCAATGTCTATGTTTTTCAACCGAAAATTTCACGGAATGGAAAATAACATGGAAAATTGTATCTGACACTAAGATTCTATAAAGAATCAAGAGTAACATTCTGATATAGAATTTCCCTAAATCGTTCATTTACGATATTGAATATGATTTCTCGCTAAGAATTCGTATATAGTAAAAAACACCGATTTTATCAATGTCTATGTCTTTCAATCGAAAATTTCACGGAATGGAAAAACCACATGGAAAATTGTAGCTGACACTTAGATTCTATAAAAAATCAAGAGTAACATTATGATATAGAATTTCCCTAAATCGTTCATTTAAGATATCGAATATGATTTCTCGCTAAGAATTCGTATATAGTAAGAAACACCGATTTAATCAATGTCTATGTTTTTCAACCGAAAATTTCACGGAATGGAAAATAACATGGAAAATTGTATCTGACACTTAGATTCTATGAAGAATCAAGAGTAAAATTCTGTTTTATAATTTCCCTAAATCGCTCATTTAAGATATCGAATATGATTTCTCGCTATGAATTCGCATACAGTTAAAAACACCGATTTTATCAATGTCTATGTCTTTCAACCGAAAATTTCACGGAATGGAAAATAACATGGAAAATTGTATCTGACACTTAGATTCTATAAATAATCAAAAGTAACATTCTGATATAGAATTTCCCTAAATCGTTCATTTACGATATTGAATATGATTTCTCGCTAAGAATTCGTATATAGTAAAAAACACCGATTTTATCAATGTCTATGTCTTTCAATCGAAAATTTCACGGAATGGAAAAACCACATGGAAAATTGTAGCTGACACTTAGATTCTATAAAAAATCAAGAGTAACATTCTGATATAGAATTTCCCTTAATCGCTCATTTAAGATATCGAATATGATATCTCGCAATGAATTCGCATATAGTAAAAAACACCGATTTTATCAATGTCTATGTCTTTCAATCGAAAATTTCACGGAATGGAAAATAACATGGAAAATTGTATCTGACACTTAGATTCTATAAAGAATCAAAAGTAACATTCTGATATAGAATTTCCCTAAATCGTTCATCTAAGATATCGAATATGATTTCTCGCTATGAATTCGTATATAGTAAAAAACACCGATTTTATCAATGTCTATGTCTTTCAATCGAAAATTTCACGAAATGGAAGAACCACATGGAAAAAAATATCTGACGCTTAGATTCTATAATAAACCAAGAGTAAAATTCTGTTATATAATTTTCTTAAATCGCTCATTTAAGATATCGAATATGATTTCTCGCTATGAATTCGTATATAGTAAGAAACACCGATTTTATCAATGTCTATGTCTTTCAACCGAAAATTTCACGGAATGGAAAATAACATGGAAAATTGTATCTGACACTTGGATTCTATGAAGAATAAAGAGTAAAATTCTGTTATATAATTTTCCTAAATCGCTCATTTAAGATATCGAATATGATTTCTCGCTATGAATTCGCATATAGTTAAAAACACCGATTTTATCAATGTCTATGTCTTTCAATCGAAATTTTCACGGAATGGAAAAACCACATGGAAAATTGTATCTGACAATTAGTATCTATAAAACATTAAAAGTAAAATTCTGTTATATAATTTCCCTAAATCGCTCATTTAAGATATCGAATATGATATCTCGCTATGAATTCGTATATAGTAAAAAACACCGAATTTATCAATGTGTATGTCTTTCAACCGAAAATTTCACGGAATGGAAAATAACATGGAAAATTGTATCTGACACTTAGATTCGATAAAGAATCAAGAGTACCATTCTGATATAGAATTTCCCTTAATCGTTCATTTAAGATATCGAATATGATATCTCGCAATGAATTCGCATATAGTAAAAAACACCGATTTTATCAATGTCTATGTCTTTCAACAGAAAATTTCACGGAATGGAAAAACCACATGGAAAATTGTATCTGACACTTAGATTCTATAAAAATCAAGAGTAAAATTCTGTTATAGATTATCCCTAAATCGCTCATTTATGATATCGAATATGATTTCTCGCTAAGAATTCGTATATAGTAAGAAACACCGATTTTATCAATGTCTATGTCTTTCAACCGAAAATTTCACGGAATGGAAAATAACATGGAAAATTGTATCTGACACTTAGATTCTATGAAGAATCAAGAGTAAAATTCTGTTATATAATTTCCCTAAATCGCTCATTTAAGAATCGAATATGATTTCTCGCTATGAATTCGCATATAGTAAAAAACACCGATTTTATCAAGGTCTATGTCTTTCAACAGAAAATTTCACGGAATGGAAAAACCACATGGAAAATTGTATCTGACACTTAGATTTTATAAAGAATCAAGAGTAAAATTCTGATATAGAATTTCCCTAAATCGCTCATTTAAGATATCGAATATGATATCTCGCTATGAATTCGTATATAGTAAAAAACACCGAATTTATCAATGTCTATGTCTTTCAACCGAAAATTTCACGAAATGGAAAATAACATGGAAAATTGTATCTAACACTTAGATTCTATAAAGAATCAAAAGTAACATTCTGATATAGAATTTCCCTTAATCGTTCATTTAAGATATCGAATATGATATCTCTCAATGAATTCGCATATAGTAAAAAACACCGATTTTATCAATGTCTATGTCTTTCAATCGAAAATTTCACGGAATGGAAAAACCACATGGAAAATTGTATCCGACACTTAGATTCCATGAAGAATCAAGAGTAACGTTCTGTTATACAATTTCCCTAAATCGCTCATTTAAGATATCGAATATGATTTCTCGCTATGAATTCGCATATAGTTAAAAACACCGATTTTATCAATGTCTATGTCTTTCAACCGAAAATTTCACGGAATGGAAAATAACATGGAAAATTGTATCTGACACTTAGATTCTATTAAGAATCAAGAGTAACATTCTGATATAGAATTTCCCTAAATCGTTCATTTACGATATTGAATATGATTTCTCGCTAAGAATTCGTATATAGTATAAAACACCGATTTTATCAATGTCTATGTCTTTCAATCGAAAATTTCACGGAATGGAAAAACCACATGGAAAATTGTAGCTGACACTTAGATTCTTTAAAAAATTAAGAGTAACATTCTGATATAGAATTTCCCTTAATCGCTCATTTAAGATATCGAATATGATATCTCGCAATGAATTCGCATATAGTAAAAAACACCGATTTTATCAATGTCTATGTCTTTCAACCGAAAATTTCACGGAATGGAAAATAACATGGAAAATTGTATCTGACACTAAGATTCTATAAAGAATCAAGAGTAACATTCTGATATAGAATTTCCCTAAATCGTTCATTTACGATATTGAATATGATTTCTCGCTAAGAATTCGTATATAGTAAAAAACACCGATTTTATCAATGTCTATGTCTTTCAATCGAAAATTTCACGGAATGGAAAAACCACATGGAAAATTGTAGCTGACACTTAGATTCTATAAAAAATCAAGAGTAACATTATGATATAGAATTTCCCTAAATCGTTCATTTAAGATATCGAATATGATTTCTCGCTAAGAATTCGTATATAGTAAGAAACACCGATTTAATCAATGTCTATGTTTTTCAACCGAAAATTTCACGGAATGGAAAATAACATGGAAAATTGTATATGACACTAAGATTCTATGAAGAATCAAGAGTAAAATTCTGTTTTATAATTTCCCTAAATCGCTCATTTAAGATATCGAATATGATTTCTCGCTATGAATTCGCATACAGTTAAAAACACCGATTTTATCAATGTCTATGTCTTTCAACCGAAAATTTCACGGAATGGAAAATAACATGGAAAATTGTATCTGACACTTAGATTCTATAAATAATCAAAAGTAACATTCTGATATAGAATTTCCCTAAATCGTTCATTTACGATATTGAATATGATTTCTCGCTAAGAATTCGTATATAGTAAAAAACACCGATTTTATCAATGTCTATGTCTTTCAATCGAAAATTTCACGGAATGGAAAAACCACATGGAAAATTGTAGCTGACACTTTGATTCTATAAAAAATCAAGAGTAACATTCTGATATAGAATTTCCCTTAATCGCTCATTTAAGATATCGAATATGATATCTCGCAATGAATTCGCATATAGTAAAAAACACCGATTTTATCAATGTCTATGTCTTTCAACCGAAAATTTCACGGAATGGAAAATAACATGGAAAATTGTATCTGACACTAAGATTCTATAAAGAATCAAAAGTAACATTCTGATATAGAATTTCCCTAAATCGTTCATTTACGATATTGAATATGATTTCTCGCTAAGAATTCGTATATAGTAAAAAACACCGATTTTATCAATGTCTATGTCTTTCAATCGAAAATTTCACGGAATGGAAAAACCACATGGAAAATTGTAGCTGACACTTAGATTCTATAAAAAATCAAGAGTAACATTATGATATAGAATTTCCCTAAATCGTTCATTTAAGATATCGAATATGATTTCTCGCTAAGAATTCGTATATAGTAAGAAACACCGATTTAATCAATGTCTATGTTTTTCAACCGAAAATTTCACGGAATGGAAAATAACATGGAAAATTGTATATGACACTAAGATTCTATGAAGAATCAAGAGTAAAATTCTGTTTTATAATTTCCCTAAATCGCTCATTTAAGATATCGAATATGATTTCTCGCTATGAATTCGCATACAGTTAAAAACACCGATTTTATCAATGTCTATGTCTTTCAACCGAAAATTTCACGGAATGGAAAATAACATGGAAAATTGTATCTGACACTTAGATTCTATAAATAATCAAAAGTAACATTCTGATATAGAATTTCCCTAAATCGTTCATTTACGATATTGAATATGATTTCTCGCTAAGAATTCGTATATAGTAAAAAACACCGATTTTATCAATGTCTATGTCTTTCAATCGAAAATTTCACGGAATGGAAAAACCACATGGAAAATTGTAGCTGACACTTTGATTCTATAAAAAATCAAGAGTAACATTCTGATATAGAATTTCCCTTAATCGCTCATTTAAGATATCGAATATGATATCTCGCAATGAATTCGCATATAGTAAAAAACACCGATTTTATCAATGTCTATGTCTTTCAACCGAAAATTTCACGGAATGGAAAATAACATGGAAAATTGTATCTGACACTAAGATTCTATAAAGAATCAAAAGTAACATTCTGATATAGAATTTCCCTAAATCGTTCATTTACGATATTGAATATGATTTCTCGCTAAGAATTCGTATATAGTAAAAAACACCGATTTTATCAATGTCTATGTCTTTCAATCGAAAATTTCACGGAATGGAAAAACCACATGGAAAATTGTAGCTGACACTTAGATTCTATAAAAAATCAAGAGTAACATTATGATATAGAATTTCCCTAAATCGTTCATTTAAGATATCGAATATGATTTCTCGCTAAGAATTCGTATATAGTAAGAAACACCGATTTAATCAATGTCTATGTTTTTCAACCGAAAATTTCACGGAATGGAAAATAACATGGAAAATTGTATCTGACACTTAGATTCTATGAAGAATCAAGAGTAAAATTCTGTTTTATAATTTCCCTAAATCGCTCATTTAAGATATCGAATATGATTTCTCGCTATGAATTCGCATACAGTTAAAAACACCGATTTTATCAATGTCTATGTCTTTCAACCGAAAATTTCACGGAATGGAAAATAACATGGAAAATTGTATCTGACACTTAGATTCGATAAAGAATCAAGAGTACCATTCTGATATAGAATTCCCCTTAATCGTTCATTTAAGATATCGAATATGATTTCTCGCTAAGAATTCGTATATAGTAAAAAACACCGATTTTATCAATGTCTATGTCTTTCAATCGAAAATTTCACGGAATGGAAAAACCACATGGAAAATTGTAGCTGACACTTAGATTCTATAAAAAATCAAGAGTAACATTCTGATATAGAATTTCCCTTAATCGCTCATTTAAGATATCGAATATGATATCTCGCAATGAATTCGCATATAGTAAAAAACACCGATTTTATCAATGTCTATGTCTTTCAATCGAAAATTTCACGGAATGGAAAATAACATGGAAAATTGTATCTGACACTTAGATTCTATAAAGAATCAAAAGTAACATTCTGATATAGAATTTCCCTAAATCGTTCATCTAAGATATCGAATATGATTTCTCGCTATGAATTCGTATATAGTAAAAAACACCGATTTTATCAATGTCTATGTCTTTCAATCGAAAATTTCACGAAATGGAAGAACCACATGGAAAAAAATATCTGACGCTTAGATTCTATAATAAACCAAGAGTAAAATTCTGTTATATAATTTTCTTAAATCGCTCATTTAAGATATCGAATATGATTTCTCGCTATGAATTCGTATATAGTAAGAAACACCGATTTTATCAATGTCTATGTCTTTCAACCGAAAATTTCACGGAATGGAAATAAACATGGAAAATTGTATCTGACACTTGGATTCTATGAAGAATAAAGAGTAAAATTCTGTTATATAATTTTCCTAAATCGCTCATTTAAGATATCGAATATGATTTCTCGCTATGAATTCGCATATAGTTAAAAACACCGATTTTATCAATGTCTATGTCTTTCAATCGAAATTTTCACGGAATGGAAAAACCACATGGAAAATTGTATCTGACAATTAGTATCTATAAAACATTAAAAGTAAAATTCTGTTATATAATTTCCCTAAATCGCTCATTTAAGAATCGAATATGATTTCTCGCTATGAATTCGTATATAGTAAAAAACACCGATTTTATCAATGTCTATGTCTTTCAACCGAAAATTTCACGGAATGGAAAATAACATGGAAAATTGTATCTGACACTTAGATTCTATGAAGAATCAAGAGTAAAATTCTGTTATATAATTTCCCTAAATCGCTCATTTAAGAATCGAATATGATTTCTCGCTATGAATTCGTATATAGTAAAAAACACCGATTTTATCAATGTCTATGTCTTTCAACCGAAAATTTCACGGAATGGAAAATAACATGGAAAATTGTATTTGACACTTAGATTCTATAAATAATCAAGAGTAACATTCTGATATAGAATTTCCCTAAATCGTTCATCTAAGATATCGAATATGATTTCTCGCTATGAATTCGTATATAGTCAAAAACACCGATTTTATCAATGTCTATGTCTTTCAATCGAAAATTTCACGAAATGGAAGAACCAAATGGAAAAATGTATTTGACGCTTAGATTTTATAATAAACCAAGAGTAAAGCTCTGTTATATAATTTCCCTAAATCGCTAATTTAAGATATCGAATATGATTTCTCGCTATGAATTCGTATATAGTAAGAAACACCGATTTTATCAATGTCTATGTCTTTCAACCGAAAATTTCACGGAATGGAAAATAACATGGAAAATTGTATCTGACACTTGGATTCTATGAAGAATCAAGAGTAAAATTCTGTTATATAATTTTCCTAAATCGCTCATTTAAGATATCGAATATGATTTCTCGCTATGAATTCGCATATAGTTAAAAACACCGATTTTATCAATGTCTATGTCTTTCAATCGAAATTTTCACGGAATGGAAAAACCACATGGAAAATTGTATCTGACAATTAGTATCTATAAAACATTAAAAGTAAAATTCTGTTATATAATTTCCCTAAATCGCTCATTTAAGAATCGAATATGATTTCTCGCTATGAATTCGTATATAGTAAAAAACACCGATTTTATCAATGTCTATGTCTTTCAATCGAAATTTTCACGGAATGGAAAAACCACATGGAAAATTGTATCTGACAATTAGTATCTATAAAACATTAAAAGTAAAATTCTGTTATATAATTTCCCTAAATCGCTCATTTAAGAATCGAATATGATTTCTCGCTATGAATTCGTATATAGTAAAAAACACCGATTTTATCAATGTCTATGTCTTTCAACCGAAAATTTCACGGAATGGAAAATAACATGGAAAATTGTATTTGACACTTAGATTCTATAAATAATCAAGAGTAACATTCTGATATAGAATTTCCCTAAATCGTTCATCTAAGATATCGAATATGATTTCTCGCTATGAATTCGTATATAGTAAAAAACACCGATTTTATCAATGTCTATGTCTTTCAATCAAAAATTTCACGAAATGGAAGAACCAAATGGAAAAATGTATTTGACGCTTAGATTTTATAATAAACCAAGAGTAAAATTCTGTTATATAATTTGCCTAAATCGCTAATTTAAGATATCGAATATGATTTCTCGCTATGAATTCGTATATAGTAAAAAACACCGAATTTATCAATGTCTATGTCTTTCAATCGAAAATTTCACGGAATTAAAAAACCACATGGAAAATTGTATGTGACACTTAGATTCTATGAAGAATTAAAAGTAAAGTTCTGTTATATAATTACCCTAAATCGCTCATTTAGGATATCGAATATGATTTCTCGCTATGAATTCGTATATAGTAAGAAACACCGATTTTACCAATGTCTATGTCTTTCAACCGAAAATTTCACGGAATGGAAAATAACATGGAAAATTGTATCTGACAATTAGATTCTATAAAAAATTAAGAGTAACATTCTGATATAGAATTTCCCTAAATCGTTCATTTACGATATCGAATATGATTTCTCGCTAAGAATTCGTATATAGTAAAAAACACCGATTTTATCAATGCCTATGTCTTTCAATCGAAAATTTCACGGAATGGAAAAACCACATGGAAAATTGTATCCAACACTTAGATTCTATAAAGTATCAAGAGTAAAATTCTGTTATACAATTTCCCTAAATCGCTCATTTAAGATATCGAATATGATTTCTCGCTACGAATTCGCATATAGTTAAAAACACCGATTTTATCAATGTCTATGTCTTTCAACCGAAAATTTCACGGAATGGAAAATAACATGGAAAATTGTATCTGACACTTAGATTCTATAAAGAATAAAGAGTAACATTCTGATATAGAATTTCCCTAAATCGTTCATTTACGATATTGAATATGATTTCTCGCTAAGAATTCGTATATAGTGAAAAACACCGATTTTATCAATGTCTATGTCTTTCAATCGAAAATTTCACGGAATGGAAAAACCACATGGAAAATTGTAGCTGACACTTAGATTCTATAAAAAATCAAGAGTAACATTCTGATATAGAATTTCCCTTAATCGCTCATTTAAGATATCGAATATGATATCTCGCAATGAATTCGCATATAGTAAAAAACACCGATTTTATCAATGTCTATGTCTTTCAATCGAAAATTTCACGAAATGGAAGAACCACATGGAAAAATGTATCTGACGCTTAGATTCTATAATAAACCAAGAGTAAAATTCTGTTATATAATTTTCTTAAATCGCTCATTTAAGATATCGAATATGATTTCTCGCTATGAATTCGTATATAGTAAAAAACACCGATTTTATCAATGTCTATGTCTTTCAACAGAAAATTCCACGGAATGGAAAAACCACATGGAAAATTGTATCTGACGCTTAGATTATATAAAGAACCAAGAGTAAAATTCTGTTATATAATTTCCCTAAATCGCTCATTTAAGATATCGAATATGATATCTCGCTATGAATTCGTATATAGTAAAAAACACCGAATTTATCAATGTGTATGTCTTTCAACCGAAAATTTCACGGAATGGAAAAACCACATGGAAAATTGTAGCTGACACTTAGATTCTATAAAAAATCAAGAGTAACATTCTGATATAGAATTTCCCTTAATCGCTCATTTAAGATATCGAATATGATATCTCGCAATGAATTCGCATATAGTAAAAAACACCGATTTTATCAATGTCTATGTCTTTCAATCGAAAATTTCACGGAATGGAAAATAACATGGAAAATTGTATCTGACACTTAGATTCTATAAAGAATCAAAAGTAACATTCTGATATAGAATTTCCCTAAATCGTTCATCTAAGATATCGAATATGATTTCTCGCTATGAATTCGTATATAGTAAAAAACACCGATTTTATCAATGTCTATGTCTTTCAATCGAAAATTTCACGAAATGGAAGAACCACATGGAAAAAAATATCTGACGCTTAGATTCTATAATAAACCAAGAGTAAAATTCTGTTATATAATTTTCTTAAATCGCTCATTTAAGATATCGAATATGATTTCTCGCTATGAATTCGTATATAGTAAGAAACACCGATTTTATCAATGTCTATGTCTTTCAACCGAAAATTTCACGGAATGGAAAATTACATGGAAAATTGTATCTGACACTTGGATTCTATGAAGAATAAAGAGTAAAATTCTGTTATATAATTTTCCTAAATCGCTCATTTAAGATATCGAATATGATTTCTCGCTATGAATTCGCATATAGTTAAAAACACCGATTTTATCAATGTCTATGTCTTTCAATCGAAATTTTCACGGAATGGAAAAACCACATGGAAAATTGTATCTGACAATTAGTATCTATAAAACATTAAAAGTAAAATTCTGTTATATAATTTCCCTAAATCGCTCATTTAAGATATCGAATATGATATCTCGCTATGAATTCGTATATAGTAAAAAACACCGAATTTATCAATGTGTATGTCTTTCAACCGAAAATTTCACGGAATGGAAAATAACATGGAAAATTGTATCTGACACTTAGATTCGATAAAGAATCAAGAGTACCATTCTGATATAGAATTTCCCTTAATCGTTCATTTAAGATATCGAATATGATATCTCGCAATGAATTCGCATATAGTAAAAAACACCGATTTTATCAATGTCTATGTCTTTCAACAGAAAATTTCACGGAATGGAAAAACCACATGGAAAATTGTATCTGACACTTAGATTCTATAAAAATCAAGAGTAAAATTCTGTTATAGATTATCCCTAAATCGCTCATTTATGATATCGAATATGATTTCTCGCTAAGAATTCGTATATAGTAAGAAACACCGATTTTATCAATGTCTATGTCTTTCAACCGAAAATTTCACGGAATGGAAAATAACATGGAAAATTGTATCTGACACTTAGATTCTATGAAGAATCAAGAGTAAAATTCTGTTATATAATTTCCCTAAATCGCTCATTTAAGAATCGAATATGATTTCTCGCTATGAATTCGCATATAGTAAAAAACACCGATTTTATCAAGGTCTATGTCTTTCAACAGAAAATTTCACGGAATGGAAAAACCACATGGAAAATTGTATCTGACACTTAGATTTTATAAAGAATCAAGAGTAAAATTCTGATATAGAATTTCCCTAAATCGCTCATTTAAGATATCGAATATGATATCTCGCTATGAATTCGTATATAGTAAAAAACACCGAATTTATCAATGTCTATGTCTTTCAACCGAAAATTTCACGAAATGGAAAATAACATGGAAAATTGTATCTAACACTTAGATTCTATAAAGAATCAAAAGTAACATTCTGATATAGAATTTCCCTTAATCGTTCATTTAAGATATCGAATATGATATCTCGCAATGAATTCGCATATAGTAAAAAACACCGATTTTATCAATGTCTATGTCTTTCAATCGAAAATTTCACGGAATGGAAAAACCACATGGAAAATTGTATCCGACACTTAGATTCCATGAAGAATCAAGAGTAACGTTCTGTTATACAATTTCCCTAAGTCGCTCATTTAAGATATCGAATATGATTTCTCGCTATGAATTCGCATATAGTTAAAAACACCGATTTTATCAATGTCTATGTCTTTCAACCGAAAATTTCACGGAATGGAAAATAACATGGAAAATTGTATCTGACACTTAGATTCTATCTAGAATCAAGAGTAACATTCTGATATAGAATTTCCCTAAATCGTTCATTTACGATATTGAATATGATTTCTCGCTAAGAATTCGTATATAGTATAAAACACCGATTTTATCAATGTCTATGTCTTTCAATCGAAAATTTCACGGAATGGAAAAACCACATGGAAAATTGTAGCTGACACTTAGATTCTTTAAAAAATTAAGAGTAACATTCTGATATAGAATTTCCCTTAATCGCTCATTTAAGATATCGAATATGATATCTCGCAATGAATTCGCATATAGTAAAAAACACCGATTTTATCAATGTCTATGTCTTTCAACCGAAAATTTCACGGAATGGAAAATAACATGGAAAATTGTATCTGACACTAAGATTTTATAAAGAATCAAGAGTAACATTCTGATATAGAATTTCCCTAAATCGTTCATTTACGATATTGAATATGATTTCTCGCTAAGAATTCGTATATAGTAAAAAACACCGATTTTATCAATGTCTATGTCTTTCAATCGAAAATTTCACGGAATGGAAAAACCACATGGAAAATTGTAGCTGACACTTAGATTCTATAAAAAATCAAGAGTAACATTATGATATAGAATTTCCCTAAATCGTTCATTTAAGATATCGAATATGATTTCTCGCTAAGAATTCGTATATAGTAAGAAACACCGATTTAATCAATGTCTATGTTTTTCAACCGAAAATTTCACGGAATGGAAAATAACATGGAAAATTGTATCTGACACTTAGATTCTATGAAGAATCAAGAGTAAAATTCTGTTTTATAATTTCCCTAAATCGCTCATTTAAGATATCGAATATGATTTCTCGCTATGAATTCGCATACAGTTAAAAACACCGATTTTATCAATGTCTATGTCTTTCAACCGAAAATTTCACGGAATGGAAAATAACATGGAAAATTGTATCTGACACTTAGATTCTATAAATAATCAAAAGTAACATTCTGATATAGAATTTCCCTAAATCGTTCATTTAAGATATCGAATATGATATCTCGCAATGAATTCGCATATAGTAAAAAACACCGATTTTATCAATGTCTATGTCTTTCAATCGAAAATTTCACGGAATGGAAAAACCACATGGAAAATTGTATCCGACACTTTGATTCTATAAAAAATCAAGAGTAACATTCTGATATAGAATTTCCCTTAATCGCTCATTTAAGATATCGAATATGATATCTCGCAATGAATTCGCATATAGTAAAAAACACCGATTTTATCAATGTCTATGTCTTTCAACCGAAAATTTCACGGAATGGAAAATAACTAGGAAAATTGTATCTGACACTTAGATTCTATAAATAATCAAGAGTACTATTCTGATATAGAATTTCCCTAAATCGTTCATTTAAGATATCGAATATGATTTCTCGCTAAGAATTCGTATATAGTAAAAAACACCGATTTTATCAATGTCTATGTCTTTCAATCGAAAATTTCACGGAATGGAAAAACCACATGGAAAATTGTAGCTGACACTTAGATTCTATAAAAAATCAAGAGTAACATTATGATATAGAATTTCCCTAAATCGTTCATTTAAGATATCGAATATGATTTCTCGCTAAGAATTCGTATATAGTAAGAAACACCGATTTAATCAATGTCTATGTTTTTCAACCGAAAATTTCACGGAATGGAAAATAACATGGAAAATTGTATCTGACACTTAGATTCTATGAAAAATCAAGAGTAAAATTCTGTTTTATAATTTCCCTAAATCGCTCATTTAAGATATCGAATATGATTTCTCGCTATGAATTCGCATACAGTTAAAAACACCGATTTTATCAATGTCTATGTCTTTCAACCGAAAATTTCACGGAATGGAAAATAACATGGAAAATTGTATCTGACACTTAGATTCGATAAAGAATCAAGAGTACCATTCTGATATAGAATTTCCCTTAATCGTTCATTTAAGATATCGAATATGATTTCTCGCTAAGAATTCGTATATAGTAAAAAACACCGATTTTATCAATGTCTATGTCTTTCAATCGAAAATTTCACGGAATGGAAAAACCACATGGAAAATTGTAGCTGACACTTAGATTCTATAAAAAATCAAGAGTAACATTCTGATATAGAATTTCCCTTAATCGCTCATTTAAGATATCGAATATGATATCTCGCAATGAATTCGCATATAGTAAAAAACACCGATTTTATCAATGTCTATGTCTTTCAATCGAAAATTTCACGGAATGGAAAATAACATGGAAAATTGTATCTGACACTTAGATTCTATAAAGAATCAAAAGTAACATTCTGATATAGAATTTCCCTAAATCGTTCATCTAAGATATCGAATATGATTTCTCGCTATGAATTCGTATATAGTAAAAAACACCGATTTTATCAATGTCTATGTCTTTCAATCGAAAATTTCACGAAATGGAAGAACCACATGGAAAAAAATATCTGACGCTTAGATTCTATAATAAACCAAGAGTAAAATTCTGTTATATAATTTTCTTAAATCGCTCATTTAAGATATCGAATATGATTTCTCGCTATGAATTCGTATATAGTAAGAAACACCGATTTTATCAATGTCTATGTCTTTCAACCGAAAATTTCACGGAATGGAAAATAACATGGAAAATTGTATCTGACACTTGGATTCTATGAAGAATAAAGAGTAAAATTCTGTTATATAATTTTCCTAAATCGCTCATTTAAGATATCGAATATGATTTCTCGCTATGAATTCGCATATAGTTAAAAACACCGATTTTATCAATGTCTATGTCTTTCAATCGAAATTTTCACGGAATGGAAAAACCACATGGAAAATTGTATCTGACAATTAGTATCTATAAAACATTAAAAGTAAAATTCTGTTATATAATTTCCCTAAATCGCTCATTTAAGAATCGAATATGATTTCTCGCTATGAATTCGTATATAGTAAAAAACACCGATTTTATCAATGTCTATGTCTTTCAACCGAAAATTTCACGGAATGGAAAATAACATGGAAAATTGTATCTGACACTTAGATTCTATGAAGAATCAAGAGTAAAATTCTGTTATATAATTTCCCTAAATCGCTCATTTAAGAATCGAATATGATTTCTCGCTATGAATTCGTATATAGTAAAAAACACCGATTTTATCAATGTCTATGTCTTTCAACCGAAAATTTCACGGAATGGAAAATAACATGGAAAATTGTATTTGACACTTAGATTCTATAAATAATCAAGAGTAACATTCTGATATAGAATTTCCCTAAATCGTTCATCTAAGATATCGAATATGATTTCTCGCTATGAATTCGTATATAGTCAAAAACACCGATTTTATCAATGTCTATGTCTTTCAATCGAAAATTTCACGAAATGGAAGAACCAAATGGAAAAATGTATTTGACGCTTAGATTTTATAATAAACCAAGAGTAAAATTCTGTTATATAATTTCCCTAAATCGCTAATTTAAGATATCGAATATGATTTCTCGCTATGAATTCGTATATAGTAAGAAACACCGATTTTATCAATGTCTATGTCTTTCAACCGAAAATTTCACGGAATGGAAAATAACATGGAAAATTGTATCTGACACTTGGATTCTATGAAGAATCAAGAGTAAAATTCTGTTATATAATTTTCCTAAATCGCTCATTTAAGATATCGAATATGATTTCTCGCTATGAATTCGCATATAGTTAAAAACACCGATTTTATCAATGTCTATGTCTTTCAATCGAAATTTTCACGGAATGGAAAAACCACATGGAAAATTGTATCTGACAATTAGTATCTATAAAACATTAAAAGTAAAATTCTGTTATATAATTTCCCTAAATCGCTCATTTAAGAATCGAATATGATTTCTCGCTATGAATTCGTATATAGTAAAAAACACCGATTTTATCAATGTCTATGTCTTTCAACCGAAAATTTCACGGAATGGAAAATAACATGGAAAATTGTATTTGACACTTAGATTCTATAAATAATCAAGAGTAACATTCTGATATAGAATTTCCCTAAATCGTTCATCTAAGATATCGAATATGATTTCTCGCTATGAATTCGTATATAGTAAAAAACACCGATTTTATCAATGTCTATGTCTTTCAATCAAAAATTTCACGAAATGGAAGAACCAAATGGAAAAATGTATTTGACGCTTAGATTTTATAATAAACCAAGAGTAAAATTCTGTTATATAATTTGCCTAAATCGCTAATTTAAGATATCGAATATGATTTCTCGCTATGAATTCGTATATAGTAAAAAACACCGAATTTATCAATGTCTATGTCTTTCAATCGAAAATTTCACGGAATTAAAAAACCACATGGAAAATTGTATGTGACACTTAGATTCTATGAAGAATTAAAAGTAAAGTTCTGTTATATAATTACCCTAAATCGCTCATTTAGGATATCGAATATGATTTCTCGCTATGAATTCGTATATAGTAAGAAACACCGATTTTACCAATGTCTATGTCTTTCAACCGAAAATTTCACGGAATGGAAAATAACATGGAAAATTGTATCTGACACTTAGATTCTATAAAAAATTAAGAGTAACATTCTGATATAGAATTTCCCTAAATCGTTCATTTACGATATCGAATATGATTTCTCGCTAAGAATTCGTATATAGTAAAAAACACCGATTTTATCAATGCCTATGTCTTTCAATCGAAAATTTCACGGAATGGAAAAACCACATGGAAAATTGTATCCAACACTTAGATTCTATAAAGTATCAAGAGTAAAATTCTGTTATACAATTTCCCTAAATCGCTCATTTAAGATATCGAATATGATTTCTCGCTACGAATTCGCATATAGTTAAAAACACCGATTTTATCAATGTCTATGTCTTTCAACCGAAAATTTCACGGAATGGAAAATAACATGGAAAATTGTATCTGACACTTAGATTCTATAAAGAATAAAGAGTAACATTCTGATATAGAATTTCCCTAAATCGTTCATTTACGATATTGAATATGATTTCTCGCTAAGAATTCGTATATAGTGAAAAACACCGATTTTATCAATGTCTATGTCTTTCAATCGAAAATTTCACGGAATGGAAAAACCACATGGAAAATTGTAGCTGACACTTAGATTCTATAAAAAATCAAGAGTAACATTCTGATATAGAATTTCCCTTAATCGCTCATTTAAGATATCGAATATGATATCTCGCAATGAATTCGCATATAGTAAAAAACACCGATTTTATCAATGTCTATGTCTTTCAATCGAAAATTTCACGAAATGGAAGAACCACATGGAAAAATGTATCTGACGCTTAGATTCTATAATAAACCAAGAGTAAAATTCTGTTATATAATTTTCTTAAATCGCTCATTTAAGATATCGAATATGATTTCTCGCTATGAATTCGTATATAGTAAAAAACACCGATTTTATCAATGTCTATGTCTTTCAACAGAAAATTCCACGGAATGGAAAAACCACATGGAAAATTGTATCTGACGCTTAGATTATATAAAGAACCAAGAGTAAAATTCTGTTATATAATTTCCCTAAATCGCTCATTTAAGATATCGAATATGATATCTCGCTATGAATTCGTATATAGTAAAAAACACCGAATTTATCAATGTCTATGTCTTTCAACCGAAAATTTCACGGAATGGAAAATAACATGGAAAATTGTATCTGACACTTAGATTCGATAAAGAATCAAGAGTACCATTCTGATATAGAATTTCCCTTAATCGTTCATTTAAGATATCGAATATGATATCTCGCAATGAATTCGCATATAGTAAAAAACACCGATTTTATCAATGTCTATGTCTTTCAACAGAAAATTTCACGGAATGGAAAAACCACATGGAAAATTGTATCTGACACTTAGATTCTATAAAAATCAAGAGTAAAATTCTGTTATAGATTATCCCTAAATCGCTCATTTATGATATCGAATATGATTTCTCGCTAAGAATTCGTATATAGTAAGAAACACCGATTTTATCAATGTCTATGTCTTTCAACCGAAAATTTCACGGAATGGAAAATAACATGGAAAATTGTATCTGACACTTAGATTCTATGAAGAATCAAGAGTAAAATTCTGTTATATAATTTCCCTAAATCGCTCATTTAAGAATCGAATATGATTTCTCGCTATGAATTCGCATATAGTAAAAAACACCGATTTTATCAAGGTCTATGTCTTTCAACAGAAAATTTCACGGAATGGAAAAACCACATGGAAAATTGTATCTGACACTTAGATTTTATAAAGAATCAAGAGTAAAATTCTGATATAGAATTTCCCTAAATCGCTCATTTAAGATATCGAATATGATATCTCGCTATGAATTCGTATATAGTAAAAAACACCGAATTTATCAATGTCTATGTCTTTCAACCGAAAATTTCACGAAATGGAAAATAACATGGAAAATTGTATCTAACACTTAGATTCTATAAAGAATCAAAAGTAACATTCTGATATAGAATTTCCCTTAATCGTTCATTTAAGATATCGAATATGATATCTCGCAATGAATTCGCATATAGTAAAAAACACCGATTTTATCAATGTCTATGTCTTTCAATCGAAAATTTCACGGAATGGAAAAACCACATGGAAAATTGTATCCGACACTTAGATTCCATGAAGAATCAAGAGTAACGTTATGTTATACAATTTCCCTAAATCGCTCATTTAAGATATCGAATATGATTTCTCGCTATGAATTCGCATATAGTTAAAAACACCGATTTTATCAATGTCTATGTCTTTCAACCGAAAATTTCACGGAATGGAAAATAACATGGAAAATTGTATCTGACACTTAGATTCTATTAAGAATCAAGAGTAACATTCTGATATAGAATTTCCCTAAATCGTTCATTTACGATATTGAATATGATTTCTCGCTAAGAATTCGTATATAGTATAAAACACCGATTTTATCAATGTCTATGTCTTTCAATCGAAAATTTCACGGAATGGAAAAACCACATGGAAAATTGTAGCTGACACTTAGATTCTTTAAAAAATTAAGAGTAACATTCTGATATAGAATTTCCCTTAATCGCTCATTTAAGATATCGAATATGATATCTCGCAATGAATTCGCATATAGTAAAAAACACCGATTTTATCAATGTCTATGTCTTTCAACCGAAAATTTCACGGAATGGAAAATAACATGGAAAATTGTATCTGACACTAAGATTTTATAAAGAATCAAGAGTAACATTCTGATATAGAATTTCCCTAAATCGTTCATTTACGATATTGAATATGATTTCTCGCTAAGAATTCGTATATAGTAAAAAACACCGATTTTATCAATGTCTATGTCTTTCAATCGAAAATTTCACGGAATGGAAAAACCACATGGAAAATTGTAGCTGACACTTAGATTCTATAAAAAATCAAGAGTAACATTATGATATAGAATTTCCCTAAATCGTTCATTTAAGATATCGAATATGATTTCTCGCTAAGAATTCGTATATAGTAAGAAACACCGATTTAATCAATGTCTATGTTTTTCAACCGAAAATTTCACGGAATGGAAAATAACATGGAAAATTGTATCTGACACTTAGATTCTATGAAGAATCAAGAGTAAAATTCTGTTTTATAATTTCCCTAAATCGCTCATTTAAGATATCGAATATGATTTCTCGCTATGAATTCGCATACAGTTAAAAACACCGATTTTATCAATGTCTATGTCTTTCAACCGAAAATTTCACGGAATGGAAAATAACATGGAAAATTGTATCTGACACTTAGATTCTATAAATAATCAAAAGTAACATTCTGATATAGAATTTCCCTAAATCGTTCATTTACGATATTGAATATGATTTCTCGCTAAGAATTCGTATATAGTAAAAAACACCGATTTTATCAATGTCTATGTCTTTCAATCGAAAATTTCACGGAATGGAAAAACCACATGGAAAATTGTAGCTGACACTTAGATTCTATGAAGAATCAAGAGTATAATTCTGTTATATAATTTTCCTAAATCGCTCATTTAAGATATCGAATATGATTTCTCGCTATGAATTCGCATACAGTTAAAAACACCGATTTTATCAATGTCTATGTCTTTCAACCGAAAATTTCACGGAATGGAAAATAACATGGAAAATTGTATCTGACACTTAGATTCTATAAATAATCAAAAGTAACATTCTGATATAGAATTTCCCTAAATCGTTCATTTAAGATATCGAATATGATATCTCGCAATGAATTCGCATATAGTAAAAAACACCGATTTTATCAATGTCTATGTCTTTCAATCGAAAATTTCACGGAATGGAAAAACCACATGGAAAATTGTATCCGACACTTTGATTCTATAAAAAATCAAGAGTAACATTCTGATATAGAATTTCCCTTAATCGCTCATTTAAGATATCGAATATGATATCTCGCAATGAATTCGCATATAGTAAAAAACACCGATTTTATCAATGTCTATGTCTTTCAACCGAAAATTTCACGGAATGGAAAATAACTAGGAAAATTGTATCTGACACTTAGATTCTATAAATAATCAAGAGTACTATTCTGATATAGAATTTCCCTAAATCGCTCATTTAAGATATCGAATATGATTTCTCGCTATGAATTCGCATATAGTTAAAAACACCGATTTTATCAATGTCTATGTATTTCAATCGAAAATTTCACGGAATGGAAAATAACATGGAAAATTGTATCAGACACTAAGATTCTATAAAGAATCAAGAGTAACATTCTGATATAGAATTTCCCTAAATCGTTCATTTACGATATTGAATATGATTTCTCGCTAAGAATTCGTATATAGTAAAAAACACCGATTTTATCAATGTCTATGTCTTTCAATCGAAAATTTCACGGAATGGAAAAACCACATGGAAAATTGTAGCTGACACTTAGATTCTATGAAGAATCAAGAGTAAAATTCTGTTATATAATTTTCCTAAATCGCTCATTTAAGATATCGAATATGATTTCTCGCTATGAATTCGCATATAGTTAAAAACACCGATTTTATCAATGTCTATGTCTTTCAATCGAAATTTTCACGGAATGGAAAAACCACATGGAAAATTGTAGCTGACACTTAGATTCTATAAAAAATCAAGAGTAACATTCTGATATAGAATTTCCCTTAATCGCTCATTTAAGATATCGAATATGATATCTCGCAATGAATTCGCATATAGTAAAAAACACCGATTTTATCAATGTCTATGTCTTTCAACCGTAAATTTCACGGAATGGAAAATAACTAGGAAAATTGTATCTGACACTTAGATTCTATAAATAATCAAGAGTACTATTCTGATATAGAATTTCCCTAAATCGTTCATTTAAGATATCGAATATGATTTCTCGCTAAGAATTCGTATATAGTAAAAAACACCGATTTTATCAATGTCTATGTCTTTCAACCGAAAATTTCACGGAATGGAAAATAACATGGAAAATTGTATCAGACACTAAGATTCTATAAAGAATCAAGAGTAACATTCTGATATAGAATTTCCCTAAATCGTTCATTTACGATATTGAATATGATTTCTCGCTAAGAATTCGTATATAGTAAAAAACACCGATTTTATCAATGTCTATGTCTTTCAATCGAAAATTTCACGGAATGGAAAAACCACATGGAAAATTGTAGCTGACACTTAGATTCTATAAAAAATCAAGAGTAACATTCTGATATAGAATTTCCCTTAATCGCTCATTTAAGATATCGAATATGATATCTCGCAATGAATTCGCATATAGTAAAAAACACCGATTTTATCAATGTCTATGTCTTTCAACCGAAAATTTCACGGAATGGAAAATAACTAGGAAAATTGTATCTGACACTTAGATTCTATAAATAATCAAGAGTACTATTCTGATATAGAATTTCCCTAAATCGTTCATTTAAGATATCGAATATGATTTCTCGCTAAGAATTCGTATATAGTAAAAAACACCGATTTTATCAATGTCTATGTCTTTCAACCGAAAATTTCACGGAATGGAAAATAACATGGAAAATTGTATCAGACACTAAGATTCTATAAAGAATCAAGAGTAACATTCTGATATAGAATTTCCCTAAATCGTTCATTTACGATATTGAATATGATTTCTCGCTAAGAATTCGTATATAGTAAAAAACACCGATTTTATCAATGTCTATGTCTTTCAATCGAAAATTTCACGGAATGGAAAAACCACATGGAAAATTGTAGCTGACACTTAGATTCTATGAAAAATCAAGAGTAAAATTCTGTTATATAATTTTCCTAAATCGCTCATTTAAGATATCGAATATGATTTCTCGCTATGAATTCGCATATAGTTAAAAACACCGATTTTATCAATGTCTATGTCTTTCAATCGAAATTTTCACGGAATGGAAAAACCACATGGAAAATTGTAGCTGACACTTAGATTCTATAAAAAATCAAGAGTAACATTCTGATATAGAATTTCCCTTAATCGCTCATTTAAGATATCGAATATGATATCTCGCAATGAATTCGCATATAGTAAAAAACACCGATTTTATCAATGTCTATGTCTTTCAACCGTAAATTTCACGGAATGGAAAATAACTAGGAAAATTGTATCTGACACTTAGATTCTATAAATAATCAAGAGTACTATTCTGATATAGAATTTCCCTAAATCGTTCATTTAAGATATCGAATATGATTTCTCGCTAAGAATTCGTATATAGTAAAAAACACCGATTTTATCAATGTCTATGTCTTTCAACCGAAAATTTCACGGAATGGAAAATAACATGGAAAATTGTATCAGACACTAAGATTCTATAAAGAATCAAGAGTAACATTCTGATATAGAATTTCCCTAAATCGTTCATTTACGATATTGAATATGATTTCTCGCTAAGAATTCGTATATAGTAAAAAACACCGATTTTATCAATGTCTATGTCTTTCAATCGAAAATTTCACGGAATGGAAAAACCACATGGAAAATTGTAGCTGACACTTAGATTCTATAAAAAATCAAGAGTAACATTCTGATATAGAATTTCCCTTAATCGCTCATTTAAGATATCGAATATGATATCTCGCAATGAATTCGCATATAGTAAAAAACACCGATTTTATCAATGTCTATGTCTTTCAACCGAAAATTTCACGGAATGGAAAATAACTAGGAAAATTGTATCTGACACTTAGATTCTATAAATAATCAAGAGTACTATTCTGATATAGAATTTCCCTAAATCGTTCATTTAAGATATCGAATATGATTTCTCGCTAAGAATTCGTATATAGTAAAAAACACCGATTTTATCAATGTCTATGTCTTTCAACCGAAAATTTCACGGAATGGAAAATAACATGGAAAATTGTATCAGACACTAAGATTCTATAAAAAATCAAGAGTAACATTCTGATATAGAATTTCCCTAAATCGTTCATTTACGATATTGAATATGATTTCTCGCTAAGAATTCGTATATAGTAAAAAACACCGATTTTATCAATGTCTATGTCTTTCAATCGAAAATTTCACGGAATGGAAAAACCACATGGAAAATTGTAGCTGACACTTAGATTCTATGAAAAATCAAGAGTAAAATTCTGTTATATAATTTTCCTAAATCGCTCATTTAAGATATCGAATATGATTTCTCGCTATGAATTCGCATATAGTTAAAAACACCGATTTTATCAATGTCTATGTCTTTCAATCGAAATTTTCACGGAATGGAAAAACCACATGGAAAATTGTATCGGACAATTAGTATCTATAAAAAATTAAGAGTAACATTCTGATATAGAATTTCCCTTAATCGCTCATTTAAGATATCGAATATGATTTCTCGCTATGAATTCGTATATAGTAAGAAACACCGATTTTATCAATGTCTATGTCTTTCAACCGAAAATTTCACGGAATGGAAAATAACATGGAAAATTGTATCAGACACTAAGATTCTATAAAGAATCAAGAGTAACATTCTGATATAGAATTTCCCTAAATCGTTCATTTACGATATTGAATATGATTTCTCGCTAAGAATTCGTATATAGTAAAAAACACCGATTTTATCAATGTCTATGTCTTTCAATCGAAAATTTCACGGAATGGAAAAACCACATGGAAAATTGTAGCTGACACTTAGATTCTATAAAAAATCAAGAGTAACATTCTGATATAGAATTTCCCTTAATCGCTCATTTAAGATATCGAATATGATATCTCGCAATGAATTCGCATATAGTAAAAAACACCGATTTTATCAATGTCTATGTCTTTCAACCGAAAATTTCACGGAATGGAAAATAACTAGGAAAATTGTATCTGACACTTAGATTCTATAAATAATCAAGAGTACTATTCTGATATAGAATTTCCCTAAATCGTTCATTTAAGATATCGAATATGATTTCTCGCTAAGAATTCGTATATAGTAAAAAACACCGATTTTATCAATGTCTATGTCTTTCAACCGAAAATTTCACGGAATGGAAAATAACATGGAAAATTGTATCAGACACTAAGATTCTATAAAAAATCAAGAGTAACATTCTGATATAGAATTTCCCTAAATCGTTCATTTACGATATTGAATATGATTTCTCGCTAAGAATTCGTATATAGTAAAAAACACCGATTTTATCAATGTCTATGTCTTTCAATCGAAAATTTCACGGAATGGAAAAACCACATGGAAAATTGTAGCTGACACTTAGATTCTATGAAAAATCAAGAGTAAAATTCTGTTATATAATTTTCCTAAATCGCTCATTTAAGATATCGAATATGATTTCTCGCTATGAATTCGCATATAGTTAAAAACACCGATTTTATCAATGTCTATGTCTTTCAATCGAAATTTTCACGGAATGGAAAAACCACATGGAAAATTGTATCGGACAATTAGTATCTATAAAAAATTAAGAGTAACATTCTGATATAGAATTTCCCTTAATCGCTCATTTAAGATATCGAATATGATTTCTCGCTATGAATTCGTATATAGTAAGAAACACCGATTTTATCAATGTCTATGTCTTTCAACCGAAAATTTCACGGAATGGAAAATAACATGGAAAATTGTATCTGACACTTGGATTCTATGAAGAATCAAGAGTAAAATTCTGTTATATAATTTTCCTAAATCGCTCATTTAAGATATCGAATATGATTTCTCGCTATGAATTCGCATATAGTTAAAAACACCGATTTTATCAATGTCTATGTCTTTCAATCGAAATTTTCACGGAATGGAAAAACCACATGGAAAATTGTATCTGACAATTAGTATCTATAAAACATTAAAAGTAAAATTCTGTTATATAATTTCCCTAAATCGCTCATTTAAGAATCGAATATGATTTCTCGCTATGAATTCGTATATAGTAAAAAACACCGATTTTATCAATGTCTATGTCTTTCAACCGAAAATTTCACGGAATGGAAAATAACATGGAAAATTGTATTTGACACTTAGATTCTATAAATAATCAAGAGTAACATTCTGATATAGAATTTCCCTAAATCGTTCATCTAAGATATCGAATATGATTTCTCGCTATGAATTCGTATATAGTAAAAAACACCGATTTTATCAATGTCTATGTCTTTCAATCGAAAATTTCACGAAATGGAAGAACCAAATGGAAAAATGTATTTGACGCTTAGATTATATAATAAACCAAGAGTAAAATTCTGTTATATAATTTCCCTAAATCGCTAATTTAAGATATCGAATATGATTTCTCGCTATGAATTCGTATATAGTAAGAAACACCGATTTTATCAATGTCTATGTCTTTCAACCGAAAATTTCACGGAATGGAAAATAACATGGAAAATTGTATCTGACACTTGGATTCTATGAAGAATCAAGAGTAAAATTCTGTTATATAATTTTCCTAAATCGCTCATTTAAGATATCGAATATGATTTCTCGCTATGAATTCGCATATAGTTAAAAACACCGATTTTATCAATGTCTATGTCTTTCAATCGAAATTTTCACGGAATGGAAAAACCACATGGAAAATTGTATCTGACAATTAGTATCTATAAAACATTAAAAGTAAAATTCTGTTATATAATTTCCCTAAATCGCTCATTTAAGAATCGAATATGATTTCTCGCTATGAATTCGTATATAGTAAAAAACACCGATTTTATCAATGTCTATGTCTTTCAACCGAAAATTTCACGGAATGGAAAATAACATGGAAAATTGTATTTGACACTTAGATTCTATAAATAATCAAGAGTAACATTCTGATGTAGAATTTCCCTAAATCGTTCATCTAAGATATCGAATATGATTTCTCGCTATGAATTCGTATATAGTAAAAAACACCGATTTTATCAATGTCTATGTCTTTCAATCGAAAATTTCACGAAATTGAAGAACCAAATGGAAAAATGTATTTGACGCTTAGATTTTATAATAAACCAAGAGTAAAATTCTGTTATATAATTTCCCTAAATCGCTAATTTAAGATATCGAATATGATTTCTCGCTATGAATTCGTATATAGTAAAAAACACCGAATTTATCAATGTCTATGTCTTTCAATCGAAAATTTCACGGAATTAAAAAACCACATGGAAAATTGTATGTGACACTTAGATTCTATGAAGAATTAAAAGTAAAGTTCTGTTATATAATTACCCTAAATCGCTCATTTAGGATATCGAATATGATTTCTCGCTATGAATTCGTATATAGTAAGAAACACCGATTTTACCAATGTCTATGTCTTTCAACCGAAAATTTCACGGAATGGAAAATAACATGGAAAATTGTATCTGACACTTAGATTCTATAAAAAATTAAGAGTAACATTCTGATATAGAATTTCCCTAAATCGTTCATTTACGATATTGAATATGATTTCTCGCTAAGAATTCGTATATAGTAAAAAACACCGATTTTATCAATGTCTATGTCTTTCAATCGAAAATTTCACGGAATGGAAAAACCACATGGAAAATTGTAGCTGACACTTAGATTCTATAAAAAATCAAGAGTAACATTATGATATAGAATTTCCCTAAATCGTTCATTTAAGATATCGAATATGATTTCTCGCTAAGAATTCGTATATAGTAAGAAACACCGATTTAATCAATGTCTATGTTTTTCAACCGAAAATTTCACGGAATGGAAAATAACATGGAAAATTGTATCTGACACTTAGATTCTATGAAGAATCAAGAGTAAAATTCTGTTTTATAATTTCCCTAAATCGCTCATTTAAGATATCGAATATGATTTCTCGCTATGAATTCGCATACAGTTAAAAACACCGATTTTATCAATGTCTATGTATTTCAACCGAAAATTTCACGGAATGGAAAATAACATGGAAAATTGTATCTGACACTTAGATTCTATAAATAATCAAAAGTAACATTCTGATATAGAATTTCCCTAAATCGTTCATTTACGATATTGAATATGATTTCTCGCTAAGAATTCGTATATAGTAAAAAACACCGATTTTATCAATGTCTATGTCTTTCAATCGAAAATTTCACGGAATGGAAAAACCACATGGAAAATTGTAGCTGACACTTAGATTCTATGAAGAATCAAGAGTAAAATTCTGTTATATAATTTTCCTAAATCGCTCATTTAAGATATCGAATATGATTTCTCGCTATGAATTCGCATACAGTTAAAAACACCGATTTTATCAATGTCTATGTCTTTCAACCGAAAATTTCACGGAATGGAAAATAACATGGAAAATTGTATCTGACACTTAGATTCTATAAATAATCAAAAGTAACATTCTGATATAGAATTTCCCTAAATCGTTCATTTAAGATATCGAATATGATATCTCGCAATGAATTCGCATATAGTAAAAAACACCGATTTTATCAATGTCTATGTCTTTCAATCGAAAATTTCACGGAATGGAAAATAACATGGAAAATTGTATCTGACACTTAGATTCTATAAAAAATTAAGAGTAACATTCTGATATAGAATTTCCCTAAATCGTTCATTTACGATATTGAATATGATTTCTCGCTAAGAATTCGTATATAGTAAAAAACACCGATTTTATCAATGTCTATGTCTTTCAATCGAAAATTTCACGGAATGGAAAAACCACATGGAAAATTGTAGCTGACACTTAGATTCTATAAAAAATCAAGAGTAACATTATGATATAGAATTTCCCTAAATCGTTCATTTAAGATATCGAATATGATTTCTCGCTAAGAATTCGTATATAGTAAGAAACACCGATTTAATCAATGTCTATGTTTTTCAACCGAAAATTTCACGGAATGGAAAATAACATGGAAAATTGTATCTGACACTTAGATTCTATAAATAATCAAAAGTAACATTCTGATATAGAATTTCCCTAAATCGTTCATTTAAGATATCGAATATGATATCTCGCAATGAATTCGCATATAGTAAAAAACACCGATTTTATCAATGTCTATGTCTTTCAATCGAAAATTTCACGGAATGGAAAAACCACATGGAAAATTGTATCCGACACTTTGATTCTATAAAAAATCAAGAGTAACATTCTGATATAGAATTTCCCTTAATCGCTCATTTAAGATATCGAATATGATATCTCGCAATGAATTCGCATATAGTAAAAAACACCGATTTTATCAATGTCTATGTCTTTCAACCGAAAATTTCACGGAATGGAAAATAACTAGGAAAATTGTATCTGACACTTAGATTCTATAAATAATCAAGAGTACTATTCTGATATAGAATTTCCCTAAATCGTTCATTTAAGATATCGAATATGATTTCTCGCTAAGAATTCGTATATAGTAAAAAACACCGATTTTATCAATGTCTATGTCTTTCAATCGAAAATTTCACGGAATGGAAAAACCACATGGAAAATTGTAGCTGACACTTAGATTCTATAAAAAATCAAGAGTAACATTATGATATAGAATTTCCCTAAATCGTTCATTTAAGATATCGAATATGATTTCTCGCTAAGAATTCGTATATAGTAAGAAACACCGATTTAATCAATGTCTATGTTTTTCAACCGAAAATTTCACGGAATGGAAAATAACATGGAAAATTGTATCTGACACTTAGATTCTATGAAGAATCAAGAGTAAAATTCTGTTTTATAATTTCCCTAAATCGCTCATTTAAGATATCGAATATGATTTCTCGCTATGAATTCGCATACAGTTAAAAACACCGATTTTATCAATGTCTATGTCTTTCAACCGAAAATTTCACGGAATGGAAAATAACATGGAAAATTGTATCTGACACTTAGATTCGATAAAGAATCAAGAGTACCATTCTGATATAGAATTTCCCTTAATCGTTCATTTAAGATATCGAATATGATTTCTCGCTAAGAATTCGTATATAGTAAAAAACACCGATTTTATCAATGTCTATGTCTTTCAATCGAAAATTTCACGGAATGGAAAAACCACATGGAAAATTGTAGCTGACACTTAGATTCTATAAAAAATCAAGAGTAACATTCTGATATAGAATTTCCCTTAATCGCTCATTTAAGATATCGAATATGATATCTCGCAATGAATTCGCATATAGTAAAAAACACCGATTTTATCAATGTCTATGTCTTTCAATCGAAAATTTCACGGAATGGAAAATAACATGGAAAATTGTATCTGACACTTAGATTCTATAAAGAATCAAAAGTAACATTCTGATATAGAATTTCCCTAAATCGTTCATCTAAGATATCGAATATGATTTCTCGCTATGAATTCGTATATAGTAAAAAACACCGATTTTATCAATGTCTATGTCTTTCAATCGAAAATTTCACGAAATGGAAGAACCACATGGAAAAAAATATCTGACGCTTAGATTCTATAATAAACCAAGAGTAAAATTCTGTTATATAATTTTCTTAAATCGCTCATTTAAGATATCGAATATGATTTCTCGCTATGAATTCGTATATAGTAAGAAACACCGATTTTATCAATGTCTATGTCTTTCAACCGAAAATTTCACGGAATGGAAAATAACATGGAAAATTGTATCTGACACTTGGATTCTATGAAGAATAAAGAGTAAAATTCTGTTATATAATTTTCCTAAATCGCTCATTTAAGATATCGAATATGATTTCTCGCTATGAATTCGCATATAGTTAAAAACACCGATTTTATCAATGTCTATGTCTTTCAATCGAAATTTTCACGGAATGGAAAAACCACATGGAAAATTGTATCTGACAATTAGTATCTATAAAACATTAAAAGTAAAATTCTGTTATATAATTTCCCTAAATCGCTCATTTAAGAATCGAATATGATTTCTCGCTATGAATTCGTATATAGTAAAAAACACCGATTTTATCAATGTCTATGTCTTTCAACCGAAAATTTCACGGAATGGAAAATAACATGGAAAATTGTATCTGACACTTAGATTCTATGAAGAATCAAGAGTAAAATTCTGTTATATAATTTCCCTAAATCGCTCATTTAAGAATCGAATATGATTTCTCGCTATGAATTCGTATATAGTAAAAAACACCGATTTTATCAATGTCTATGTCTTTCAACCGAAAATTTCACGGAATGGAAAATAACATGGAAAATTGTATTTGACACTTAGATTCTATAAATAATCAAGAGTAACATTCTGATATAGAATTTCCCTAAATCGTTCATCTAAGATATCGAATATGATTTCTCGCTATGAATTCGTATATAGTCAAAAACACCGATTTTATCAATGTCTATGTCTTTCAATCGAAAATTTCACGAAATGGAAGAACCAAATGGAAAAATGTATTTGACGCTTAGATTTTATAATAAACCAAGAGTAAAATTCTGTTATATAATTTCCCTAAATCGCTAATTTAAGATATCGAATATGATTTCTCGCTATGAATTCGTATATAGTAAGAAACACCGATTTTATCAATGTCTATGTCTTTCAACCGAAAATTTCACGGAATGGAAAATAACATGGAAAATTGTATCTGACACTTGGATTCTATGAAGAATCAAGAGTAAAATTCTGTTATATAATTTTCCTAAATCGCTCATTTAAGATATCGAATATGATTTCTCGCTATGAATTCGCATATAGTTAAAAACACCGATTTTATCAATGTCTATGTCTTTCAATCGAAATTTTCACGGAATGGAAAAACCACATGGAAAATTGTATCTGACAATTAGTATCTATAAAACATTAAAAGTAAAATTCTGTTATATAATTTCCCTAAATCGCTCATTTAAGAATCGAATATGATTTCTCGCTATGAATTCGTATATAGTAAAAAACACCGATTTTATCAATGTCTATGTCTTTCAACCGAAAATTTCACGGAATGGAAAATAACATGGAAAATTGTATTTGACACTTAGATTCTATAAATAATCAAGAGTAACATTCTGATATAGAATTTCCCTAAATCGTTCATCTAAGATATCGAATATGATTTCTCGCTATGAATTCGTATATAGTAAAAAACACCGATTTTATCAATGTCTATGTCTTTCAATCAAAAATTTCACGAAATGGAAGAACCAAATGGAAAAATGTATTTGACGCTTAGATTTTATAATAAACCAAGAGTAAAATTCTGTTATATAATTTGCCTAAATCGCTAATTTAAGATATCGAATATGATTTCTCGCTATGAATTCGTATATAGTAAAAAACACCGAATTTATCAATGTCTATGTCTTTCAATCGAAAATTTCACGGAATTAAAAAACCACATGGAAAATTGTATGTGACACTTAGATTCTATGAAGAATTAAAAGTAAAGTTCTGTTATATAATTACCCTAAATCGCTCATTTAGGATATCGAATATGATTTCTCGCTATGAATTCGTATATAGTAAGAAACACCGATTTTACCAATGTCTATGTCTTTCAACCGAAAATTTCACGGAATGGAAAATAACATGGAAAATTGTATCTGACACTTAGATTCTATAAAAAATTAAGAGTAACATTCTGATATAGAATCGCCCTAAATCGTTCATTTACGATATCGAATATGATTTCTCGCTAAGAATTCGTATATAGTAAAAAACACCGATTTTATCAATGCCTATGTCTTTCAATCGAAAATTTCACGGAATGGAAAAACCACATGGAAAATTGTATCCAACACTTAGATTCTATAAAGTATCAAGAGTAAAATTCTGTTATACAATTTCCCTAAATCGCTCATTTAAGATATCGAATATGATTTCTCGCTACGAATTCGCATATAGTTAAAAACACCGATTTTATCAATGTCTATGTCTTTCAACCGAAAATTTCACGGAATGGAAAATAACATGGAAAATTGTATCTGACACTTGGATTCTATGAAGAATAAAGAGTAAAATTCTGTTATATAATTTTCCTAAATCGCTCATTTAAGATATCGAATATGATTTCTCGCTATGAATTCGCATATAGTTAAAAACACCGATTTTATCAATGTCTATGTCTTTCAATCGAAATTTTCACGGAATGGAAAAACCACATGGAAAATTGTATCTGACAATTAGTATCTATAAAACATTAAAAGTAAAATTCTGTTATATAATTTCCCTAAATCGCTCATTTAAGAATCGAATATGATTTCTCGCTATGAATTCGTATATAGTAAAAAACACCGATTTTATCAATGTCTATGTCTTTCAACCGAAAATTTCACGGAATGGAAAATAACATGGAAAATTGTATCTGACACTTAGATTCTATGAAGAATCAAGAGTAAAATTCTGTTATATAATTTCCCTAAATCGCTCATTTAAGAATCGAATATGATTTCTCGCTATGAATTCGTATATAGTAAAAAACACCGATTTTATCAATGTCTATGTCTTTCAACCGAAAATTTCACGGAATGGAAAATAACATGGAAAATTGTATTTGACACTTAGATTCTATAAATAATCAAGAGTAACATTCTGATATAGAATTTCCCTAAATCGTTCATCTAAGATATCGAATATGATTTCTCGCTATGAATTCGTATATAGTCAAAAACACCGATTTTATCAATGTCTATGTCTTTCAATCGAAAATTTCACGAAATGGAAGAACCAAATGGAAAAATGTATTTGACGCTTAGATTTTATAATAAACCAAGAGTAAAATTCTGTTATATAATTTCCCTAAATCGCTAATTTAAGATATCGAATATGATTTCTCGCTATGAATTCGTATATAGTAAGAAACACCGATTTTATCAATGTCTATGTCTTTCAACCGAAAATTTCACGGAATGGAAAATAACATGGAAAATTGTATCTGACACTTGGATTCTATGAAGAATCAAGAGTAAAATTCTGTTATATAATTTTCCTAAATCGCTCATTTAAGATATCGAATATGATTTCTCGCTATGAATTCGCATATAGTTAAAAACACCGATTTTATCAATGTCTATGTCTTTCAATCGAAATTTTCACGGAATGGAAAAACCACATGGAAAATTGTATCTGACAATTAGTATCTATAAAACATTAAAAGTAAAATTCTGTTATATAATTTCCCTAAATCGCTCATTTAAGAATCGAATATGATTTCTCGCTATGAATTCGTATATAGTAAAAAACACCGATTTTATCAATGTCTATGTCTTTCAACCGAAAATTTCACGGAATGGAAAATAACATGGAAAATTGTATTTGACACTTAGATTCTATAAATAATCAAGAGTAACATTCTGATATAGAATTTCCCTAAATCGTTCATCTAAGATATCGAATATGATTTCTCGCTATGAATTCGTATATAGTAAAAAACACCGATTTTATCAATGTCTATGTCTTTCAATCAAAAATTTCACGAAATGGAAGAACCAAATGGAAAAATGTATTTGACGCTTAGATTTTATAATAAACCAAGAGTAAAATTCTGTTATATAATTTGCCTAAATCGCTAATTTAAGATATCGAATATGATTTCTCGCTATGAATTCGTATATAGTAAAAAACACCGAATTTATCAATGTCTATGTCTTTCAATCGAAAATTTCACGGAATTAAAAAACCACATGGAAAATTGTATGTGACACTTAGATTCTATGAAGAATTAAAAGTAAAGTTCTGTTATATAATTACCCTAAATCGCTCATTTAGGATATCGAATATGATTTCTCGCTATGAATTCGTATATAGTAAGAAACACCGATTTTACCAATGTCTATGTCTTTCAACCGAAAATTTCACGGAATGGAAAATAACATGGAAAATTGTATCTGACACTTAGATTCTATAAAAAATTAAGAGTAACATTCTGATATAGAATATCCCTAAATCGTTCATTTACGATATCGAATATGATTTCTCGCTAAGAATTCGTATATAGTAAAAAACACCGATTTTATCAATGCCTATGTCTTTCAATCGAAAATTTCACGGAATGGAAAAACCACATGGAAAATTGTATCCAACACTTAGATTCTATAAAGTATCAAGAGTAAAATTCTGTTATACAATTTCCCTAAATCGCTCATTTAAGATATCGAATATGATTTCTCGCTACGAATTCGCATATAGTTAAAAACACCGATTTTATCAATGTCTATGTCTTTCAACCGAAAATTTCACGGAATGGAAAATAACATGGAAAATTGTATCTGACACTTAGATTCTATAAAGAATAAAGAGTAACATTCTGATATAGAATTTCCCTAAATCGTTCATTTACGATATTGAATATGATTTCTCGCTAAGAATTCGTATATAGTGAAAAACACCGATTTTATCAATGTCTATGTCTTTCAATCGAAAATTTCACGGAATGGAAAAACCACATGGAAAATTGTAGCTGACACTTAGATTCTATAAAAAATCAAGAGTAACATTCTGATATAGAATTTCCCTTAATCGCTCATTTAAGATATCGAATATGATATCTCGCAATGAATTCGCATATAGTAAAAAACACCGATTTTATCAATGTCTATGTCTTTCAATCGAAAATTTCACGAAATGGAAGAACCACATGGAAAAATGTATCTGACGCTTAGATTCTATAATAAACCAAGAGTAAAATTCTGTTATATAATTTTCTTAAATCGCTCATTTAAGATATCGAATATGATTTCTCGCTATGAATTCGTATATAGTAAAAAACACCGATTTTATCAATGTCTATGTCTTTCAACAGAAAATTCCACGGAATGGAAAAACCACATGGAAAATTGTATCTGACAATTAGTATCTATAAAACATTAAAAGTAAAATTCTGTTATATAATTTCCCTAAATCGCTCATTTAAGAATCGAATATGATTTCTCGCTATGAATTCGTATATAGTAAAAAACACCGATTTTATCAATGTCTATGTCTTTCAACCGAAAATTTCACGGAATGGAAAATAACATGGAAAATTGTATTTGACACTTAGATTCTATAAATAATCAAGAGTAACATTCTGATATAGAATTTCCCTAAATCGTTCATCTAAGATATCGAATATGATTTCTCGCTATGAATTCGTATATAGTAAAAAACACCGATTTTATCAATGTCTATGTCTTTCAATCAAAAATTTCACGAAATGGAAGAACCAAATGGAAAAATGTATTTGACGCTTAGATTTTATAATAAACCAAGAGTAAAATTCTGTTATATAATTTGCCTAAATCGCTAATTTAAGATATCGAATATGATTTCTCGCTATGAATTCGTATATAGTAAAAAACACCGAATTTATCAATGTCTATGTCTTTCAATCGAAAATTTCACGGAATTAAAAAACCACATGGAAAATTGTATGTGACACTTAGATTCTATGAAGAATTAAAAGTAAAGTTCTGTTATATAATTACCCTAAATCGCTCATTTAGGATATCGAATATGATTTCTCGCTATGAATTCGTATATAGTAAGAAACACCGATTTTACCAATGTCTATGTCTTTCAACCGAAAATTTCACGGAATGGAAAATAACATGGAAAATTGTATCTGACACTTAGATTCTATAAAAAATTAAGAGTAACATTCTGATATAGAATCGCCCTAAATCGTTCATTTACGATATCGAATATGATTTCTCGCTAAGAATTCGTATATAGTAAAAAACACCGATTTTATCAATGCCTATGTCTTTCAATCGAAAATTTCACGGAATGGAAAAACCACATGGAAAATTGTATCCAACACTTAGATTCTATAAAGTATCAAGAGTAAAATTCTGTTATACAATTTCCCTAAATCGCTCATTTAAGATATCGAATATGATTTCTCGCTACGAATTCGCATATAGTTAAAAACACCGATTTTATCAATGTCTATGTCTTTCAACCGAAAATTTCACGGAATGGAAAATAACATGGAAAATTGTATCTGACACTTGGATTCTATGAAGAATAAAGAGTAAAATTCTGTTATATAATTTTCCTAAATCGCTCATTTAAGATATCGAATATGATTTCTCGCTATGAATTCGCATATAGTTAAAAACACCGATTTTATCAATGTCTATGTCTTTCAATCGAAATTTTCACGGAATGGAAAAACCACATGGAAAATTGTATCTGACAATTAGTATCTATAAAACATTAAAAGTAAAATTCTGTTATATAATTTCCCTAAATCGCTCATTTAAGAATCGAATATGATTTCTCGCTATGAATTCGTATATAGTAAAAAACACCGATTTTATCAATGTCTATGTCTTTCAACCGAAAATTTCACGGAATGGAAAATAACATGGAAAATTGTATCTGACACTTAGATTCTATGAAGAATCAAGAGTAAAATTCTGTTATATAATTTCCCTAAATCGCTCATTTAAGAATCGAATATGATTTCTCGCTATGAATTCGTATATAGTAAAAAACACCGATTTTATCAATGTCTATGTCTTTCAACCGAAAATTTCACGGAATGGAAAATAACATGGAAAATTGTATTTGACACTTAGATTCTATAAATAATCAAGAGTAACATTCTGATATAGAATTTCCCTAAATCGTTCATCTAAGATATCGAATATGATTTCTCGCTATGAATTCGTATATAGTCAAAAACACCGATTTTATCAATGTCTATGTCTTTCAATCGAAAATTTCACGAAATGGAAGAACCAAATGGAAAAATGTATTTGACGCTTAGATTTTATAATAAACCAAGAGTAAAATTCTGTTATATAATTTCCCTAAATCGCTAATTTAAGATATCGAATATGATTTCTCGCTATGAATTCGTATATAGTAAGAAACACCGATTTTATCAATGTCTATGTCTTTCAACCGAAAATTTCACGGAATGGAAAATAACATGGAAAATTGTATCTGACACTTGGATTCTATGAAGAATCAAGAGTAAAATTCTGTTATATAATTTTCCTAAATCGCTCATTTAAGATATCGAATATGATTTCTCGCTATGAATTTGCATATAGTTAAAAACACCGATTTTATCAATGTCTATGTCTTTCAATCGAAATTTTCACGGAATGGAAAAACCACATGGAAAATTGTATCTGACAATTAGTATCTATAAAACATTAAAAGTAAAATTCTGTTATATAATTTCCCTAAATCGCTCATTTAAGAATCGAATATGATTTCTCGCTATGAATTCGTATATAGTAAAAAACACCGATTTTATCAATGTCTATGTCTTTCAACCGAAAATTTCACGGAATGGAAAATAACATGGAAAATTGTATTTGACACTTAGATTCTATAAATAATCAAGAGTAACATTCTGATATAGAATTTCCCTAAATCGTTCATCTAAGATATCGAATATGATTTCTCGCTATGAATTCGTATATAGTAAAAAACACCGATTTTATCAATGTCTATGTCTTTCAATCAAAAATTTCACGAAATGGAAGAACCAAATGGAAAAATGTATTTGACGCTTAGATTTTATAATAAACCAAGAGTAAAATTCTGTTATATAATTTGCCTAAATCGCTAATTTAAGATATCGAATATGATTTCTCGCTATGAATTCGTATATAGTAAAAAACACCGAATTTATCAATGTCTATGTCTTTCAATCGAAAATTTCACGGAATTAAAAAACCACATGGAAAATTGTATGTGACACTTAGATTCTATGAAGAATTAAAAGTAAAGTTCTGTTATATAATTACCCTAAATCGCTCATTTAGGATATCGAATATGATTTCTCGCTATGAATTCGTATATAGTAAGAAACACCGATTTTACCAATGTCTATGTCTTTCAACCGAAAATTTC
Organism: Sisyra nigra; assembly: GCA_958496155.1. Classification (NCBI taxonomy): domain Eukaryota; kingdom Metazoa; phylum Arthropoda; class Insecta; order Neuroptera; family Sisyridae; genus Sisyra; species Sisyra nigra. The sequence goes on along the minus strand of OY292319.1, from coordinate 19,283,665 downwards.
ACGGAATGGAAAATAACATGGAAAATTGTATCTGACACTTAGATTCTATAAAAAATTAAGAGTAACATTCTGATATAGAATATCCCTAAATCGTTCATTTACGATATCGAATATGATTTCTCGCTAAGAATTCGTATATAGTAAAAAACACCGATTTTATCAATGCCTATGTCTTTCAATCGAAAATTTCACGGAATGGAAAAACCACATGGAAAATTGTATCCAACACTTAGATTCTATAAAGTATCAAGAGTAAAATTCTGTTATACAATTTCCCTAAATCGCTCATTTAAGATATCGAATATGATTTCTCGCTACGAATTCGCATATAGTTAAAAACACCGATTTTATCAATGTCTATGTCTTTCAACCGAAAATTTCACGGAATGGAAAATAACATGGAAAATTGTATCTGACACTTAGATTCTATAAAGAATAAAGAGTAACATTCTGATATAGAATTTCCCTAAATCGTTCATTTACGATATTGAATATGATTTCTCGCTAAGAATTCGTATATAGTGAAAAACACCGATTTTATCAATGTCTATGTCTTTCAATCGAAAATTTCACGGAATGGAAAAACCACATGGAAAATTGTAGCTGACACTTAGATTCTATAAAAAATCAAGAGTAACATTCTGATATAGAATTTCCCTTAATCGCTCATTTAAGATATCGAATATGATATCTCGCAATGAATTCGCATATAGTAAAAAACACCGATTTTATCAATGTCTATGTCTTTCAATCGAAAATTTCACGAAATGGAAGAACCACATGGAAAAATGTATCTGACGCTTAGATTCTATAATAAACCAAGAGTAAAATTCTGTTATATAATTTTCTTAAATCGCTCATTTAAGATATCGAATATGATTTCTCGCTATGAATTCGTATATAGTAAAAAACACCGATTTTATCAATGTCTATGTCTTTCAACAGAAAATTCCACGGAATGGAAAAACCACATGGAAAATTGTATCTGACGCTTAGATTATATAAAGAACCAAGAGTAAAATTCTGTTATATAATTTCCCTAAATCGCTCATTTAAGATATCGAATATGATATCTCGCTATGAATTCGTATATAGTAAAAAACACCGAATTTATCAATGTCTATGTCTTTCAACCGAAAATTTCACGGAATGGAAAATAACATGGAAAATTGTATCTGACACTTAGATTCGATAAAGAATCAAGAGTACCATTCTGATATAGAATTTCCCTTAATCGTTCATTTAAGATATCGAATATGATATCTCGCAATGAATTCGCATATAGTAAAAAACACCGATTTTATCAATGTCTATGTCTTTCAACAGAAAATTTCACGGAATGGAAAAACCACATGGAAAATTGTATCTGACACTTAGATTCTATAAAAATCAAGAGTAAAATTCTGTTATAGATTATCCCTAAATCGCTCATTTATGATATCGAATATGATTTCTCGCTAAGAATTCGTATATAGTAAGAAACACCGATTTTATCAATGTCTATGTCTTTCAACCGAAAATTTCACGGAATGGAAAATAACATGGAAAATTGTATCTGACACTTAGATTCTATGAAGAATCAAGAGTAAAATTCTGTTATATAATTTCCCTAAATCGCTCATTTAAGAATCGAATATGATTTCTCGCTATGAATTCGCATATAGTAAAAAACACCGATTTTATCAAGGTCTATGTCTTTCAACAGAAAATTTCACGGAATGGAAAAACCACATGGAAAATTGTATCTGACACTTAGATTTTATAATGAATCAAGAGTAAAATTCTGATATAGAATTTCCCTAAATCGCTCATTTAAGATATCGAATATGATATCTCGCTATGAATTCGTATATAGTAAAAAACACCGAATTTATCAATGTCTATGTCTTTCAACCGAAAATTTCACGAAATGGAAAATAACATGGAAAATTGTATCTAACACTTAGATTCTATAAAGAATCAAAAGTAACATTCTGATATAGAATTTCCCTTAATCGTTCATTTAAGATATCGAATATGATATCTCGCAATGAATTCGCATATAGTAAAAAACACCGATTTTATCAATGTCTATGTCTTTCAATCGAAAATTTCACGGAATGGAAAAACCACATGGAAAATTGTATCCGACACTTAGATTCCATGAAGAATCAAGAGTAACGTTCTGTTATACAATTTCCCTAAATCGCTCATTTAAGATATCGAATATGATTTCTCGCTATGAATTCGCATATAGTTAAAAACACCGATTTTATCAATGTCTATGTCTTTCAACCGAAAATTTCACGGAATGGAAAATAACATGGAAAATTGTATCTGACACTTAGATTCTATTAAAAATCAAGAGTAACATTCTGATATAGAATTTCCCTAAATCGTTCATTTACGATATTGAATATGATTTCTCGCTAAGAATTCGTATATAGTATAAAACACCGATTTTATCAATGTCTATGTCTTTCAATCGAAAATTTCACGGAATGGAAAAACCACATGGAAAATTGTAGCTGACACATAGATTCTTTAAAAAATTAAGAGTAACATTCTGATATAGAATTTCCCTTAATCGCTCATTTAAGATATCGAATATGATATCTCGCAATGAATTCGCATATAGTAAAAAACACCGATTTTATCAATGTCTATGTCTTTCAACCGAAAATTTCACGGAATGGAAAATAACATGGAAAATTGTATCTGACACTAAGATTTTATAAAGAATCAAGAGTAACATTCTGATATAGAATTTCCCTAAATCGTTCATTTACGATATTGAATATGATTTCTCGCTAAGAATTCGTATATAGTAAAAAACACCGATTTTATCAATGTCTATGTCTTTCAATCGAAAATTTCACGGAATGGAAAAACCACATGGAAAATTGTAGCTGACACTTAGATTCTATAAAAAATCAAGAGTAACATTATGATATAGAATTTCCCTAAATCGTTCATTTAAGATATCGAATATGATTTCTCGCTAAGAATTCGTATATAGTAAGAAACACCGATTTAATCAATGTCTATGTTTTTCAACCGAAAATTTCACGGAATGGAAAATAACATGGAAAATTGTATCTGACACTTAGATTCTATGAAGAATCAAGAGTAAAATTCTGTTTTATAATTTCCCTAAATCGCTCATTTAAGATATCGAATATGATTTCTCGCTATGAATTCGCATACAGTTAAAAACACCGATTTTATCAATGTCTATGTCTTTCAACCGAAAATTTCACGGAATGGAAAATAACATGGAAAATTGTATCTGACACTTAGATTCTATAAATAATCAAAAGTAACATTCTGATATAGAATTTCCCTAAATCGTTCATTTACGATATTGAATATGATTTCTCGCTAAGAATTCGTATATAGTAAAAAACACCGATTTTATCAATGTCTATGTCTTTCAATCGAAAATTTCACGGAATGGAAAAACCACATGGAAAATTGTAGCTGACACTTAGATTCTATGAATAATCAAGAGTAAAATTCTGTTATATAATTTTCCTAAATCGCTCATTTAAGATATCGAATATGATTTCTCGCTATGAATTCGCATACAGTTAAAAACACCGATTTTATCAATGTCTATGTCTTTCAACCGAAAATTTCACGGAATGGAAAATAACATGGAAAATTGTATCTGACACTTAGATTCTATAAATAATCAAAAGTAACATTCTGATATAGAATTTCCCTAAATCGTTCATTTAAGATATCGAATATGATATCTCGCAATGAATTCGCATATAGTAAAAAACACCGATTTTATCAATGTCTATGTCTTTCAATCGAAAATTTCACGGAATGGAAAAACCACATGGAAAATTGTATCCGACACTTTGATTCTATAAAAAATCAAGAGTAACATTCTGATATAGAATTTCCCTTAATCGCTCATTTAAGATATCGAATATGATATCTCGCAATGAATTCGCATATAGTAAAAAACACCGATTTTATCAATGTCTATGTCTTTCAACCGAAAATTTCACGGAATGGAAAATAACTAGGAAAATTGTATCTGACACTTAGATTCTATAAATAATCAAGAGTACTATTCTGATATAGAATTTCCCTAAATCGTTCATTTAAGATATCGAATATGATTTCTCGCTAAGAATTCGTATATAGTAAAAAACACCGATTTTATCAATGTCTATGTCTTTCAACCGAAAATTTCACGGAATGGAAAATAACATGGAAAATTGTATCAGACACTAAGATTCTATAAAGAATCAAGAGTAACATTCTGATATAGAATTTCCCTAAATCGTTCATTTACGATATTGAATATGATTTCTCGCTAAGAATTCGTATATAGTAAAAAACACCGATTTTATCAATGTCTATGTCTTTCAATCGAAAATTTCACGGAATGGAAAAACCACATGGAAAATTGTAGCTGACACTTAGATTCTATAAAAAATCAAGAGTAACATTCTGATATAGAATTTCCCTTAATCGCTCATTTAAGATATCGAATATGATATCTCGCAATGAATTCGCATATAGTAAAAAACACCGATTTTATCAATGTCTATGTCTTTCAACCGTAAATTTCACGGAATGGAAAATAACTAGGAAAATTGTATCTGACACTTAGATTCTATAAATAATCAAGAGTACTATTCTGATATAGAATTTCCCTAAATCGTTCATTTAAGATATCGAATATGATTTCTCGCTAAGAATTCGTATATAGTAAAAAACACCGATTTTATCAATGTCTATGTCTTTCAACCGAAAATTTCACGGAATGGAAAATAACATGGAAAATTGTATCAGACACTAAGATTCTATAAAGAATCAAGAGTAACATTCTGATATAGAATTTCCCTAAATCGTTCATTTACGATATTGAATATGATTTCTCGCTAAGAATTCGTATATAGTAAAAAACACCGATTTTATCAATGTCTATGTCTTTCAATCGAAAATTTCACGGAATGGAAAAACCACATGGAAAATTGTAGCTGACACTTAGATTCTATAAAAAATCAAGAGTAACATTCTGATATAGAATTTCCCTTAATCGCTCATTTAAGATATCGAATATGATATCTCGCAATGAATTCGCATATAGTAAAAAACACCGATTTTATCAATGTCTATGTCTTTCAACCGAAAATTTCACGGAATGGAAAATAACTAGGAAAATTGTATCTGACACTTAGATTCTATAAATAATCAAGAGTACTATTCTGATATAGAATTTCCCTAAATCGTTCATTTAAGATATCGAATATGATTTCTCGCTAAGAATTCGTATATAGTAAAAAACACCGATTTTATCAATGTCTATGTCTTTCAACCGAAAATTTCACGGAATGGAAAATAACATGGAAAATTGTATCAGACACTAAGATTCTATAAAGAATCAAGAGTAACATTCTGATATAGAATTTCCCTAAATCGTTCATTTACGATATTGAATATGATTTCTCGCTAAGAATTCGTATATAGTAAAAAACACCGATTTTATCAATGTCTATGTCTTTCAATCGAAAATTTCACGGAATGGAAAAACCACATGGAAAATTGTAGCTGACACTTAGATTCTATGAAGAATCAAGAGTAAAATTCTGTTATATAATTTTCCTAAATCGCTCATTTAAGATATCGAATATGATTTCTCGCTATGAATTCGCATATAGTTAAAAACACCGATTTTATCAATGTCTATGTCTTTCAATCGAAATTTTCACGGAATGGAAAAACCACATGGAAAATTGTAGCTGACACTTAGATTCTATAAAAAATCAAGAGTAACATTCTGATATAGAATTTCCCTTAATCGCTCATTTAAGATATCGAATATGATATCTCGCAATGAATTCGCATATAGTAAAAAACACCGATTTTATCAATGTCTATGTCTTTCAACCGTAAATTTCACGGAATGGAAAATAACTAGGAAAATTGTATCTGACACTTAGATTCTATAAATAATCAAGAGTACTATTCTGATATAGAATTTCCCTAAATCGTTCATTTAAGATATCGAATATGATTTCTCGCTAAGAATTCGTATATAGTAAAAAACACCGATTTTATCAATGTCTATGTCTTTCAACCGAAAATTTCACGGAATGGAAAATAACATGGAAAATTGTATCAGACACTAAGATTCTATAAAGAATCAAGAGTAACATTCTGATATAGAATTTCCCTAAATCGTTCATTTACGATATTGAATATGATTTCTCGCTAAGAATTCGTATATAGTAAAAAACACCGATTTTATCAATGTCTATGTCTTTCAATCGAAAATTTCACGGAATGGAAAAACCACATGGAAAATTGTAGCTGACACTTAGATTCTATAAAAAATCAAGAGTAACATTCTGATATAGAATTTCCCTTAATCGCTCATTTAAGATATCGAATATGATATCTCGCAATGAATTCGCATATAGTAAAAAACACCGATTTTATCAATGTCTATGTCTTTCAACCGAAAATTTCACGGAATGGAAAATAACTAGGAAAATTGTATCTGACACTTAGATTCTATAAATAATCAAGAGTACTATTCTGATATAGAATTTCCCTAAATCGTTCATTTAAGATATCGAATATGATTTCTCGCTAAGAATTCGTATATAGTAAAAAACACCGATTTTATCAATGTCTATGTCTTTCAACCGAAAATTTCACGGAATGGAAAATAACATGGAAAATTGTATCAGACACTAAGATTCTATAAAAAATCAAGAGTAACATTCTGATATAGAATTTCCCTAAATCGTTCATTTACGATATTGAATATGATTTCTCGCTAAGAATTCGTATATAGTAAAAAACACCGATTTTATCAATGTCTATGTCTTTCAATCGAAAATTTCACGGAATGGAAAAACCACATGGAAAATTGTAGCTGACACTTAGATTCTATGAAAAATCAAGAGTAAAATTCTGTTATATAATTTTCCTAAATCGCTCATTTAAGATATCGAATATGATTTCTCGCTATGAATTCGCATATAGTTAAAAACACCGATTTTATCAATGTCTATGTCTTTCAATCGAAATTTTCACGGAATGGAAAAACCACATGGAAAATTGTATCGGACAATTAGTATCTATAAAAAATTAAGAGTAACATTCTGATATAGAATTTCCCTTAATCGCTCATTTAAGATATCGAATATGATTTCTCGCTATGAATTCGTATATAGTAAGAAACACCGATTTTATCAATGTCTATGTCTTTCAACCGAAAATTTCACGGAATGGAAAATAACATGGAAAATTGTATCTGACACTTGGATTCTATGAAGAATCAAGAGTAAAATTCTGTTATATAATTTTCCTAAATCGCTCATTTAAGATATCGAATATGATTTCTCGCTATGAATTCGCATATAGTTAAAAACACCGATTTTATCAATGTCTATGTCTTTCAATCGAAATTTTCACGGAATGGAAAAACCACATGGAAAATTGTATCTGACAATTAGTATCTATAAAACATTAAAAGTAAAATTCTGTTATATAATTTCCCTAAATCGCTCATTTAAGAATCGAATATGATTTCTCGCTATGAATTCGTATATAGTAAAAAACACCGATTTTATCAATGTCTATGTCTTTCAACCGAAAATTTCACGGAATGGAAAATAACATGGAAAATTGTATTTGACACTTAGATTCTATAAATAATCAAGAGTAACATTCTGATATAGAATTTCCCTAAATTGTTCATCTAAGATATCGAATATGATTTCTCGCTATGAATTCGTATATAGTAAAAAACACCGATTTTATCAATGTCTATGTCTTTCAATCGAAAATTTCACGAAATGGAAGAACCAAATGGAAAAATGTATTTGACGCTTAGATTTTATAATAAACCAAGGGTAAAATTCTGTTATATAATTTCCCTAAATCGCTAATTTAAGATATCGAATATGATTTCTCGCTATGAATTCGTATATAGTAAGAAACACCGATTTTATCAATGTCTATGTCTTTCAACCGAAAATTTCACGGAATGGAAAATAACATGGAAAATTGTATCTGACACTTGGATTCTATGAAGAATCAAGAGTAAAATTCTGTTATATAATTTTCCTAAATCGCTCATTTAAGATATCGAATATGATTTCTCGCTATGAATTCGCATATAGTTAAAAACACCGATTTTATCAATGTCTATGTCTTTCAATCGAAATTTTCACGGAATGGAAAAACCACATGGAAAATTGTATCTGACAATTAGTATCTATAAAACATTAAAAGTAAAATTCTGTTATATAATTTCCCTAAATCGCTCATTTAAGAATCGAATATGATTTCTCGCTATGAATTCGTATATAGTAAAAAACACCGATTTTATCAATGTCTATGTCTTTCAACCGAAAATTTCACGGAATGGAAAATAACATGGAAAATTGTATTTGACACTTAGATTCTATAAATAATCAAGAGTAACATTCTGATATAGAATTTCCCTAAATCGTTCATTTAAGATATCGAATATGATTTCTCGCTATGAATTCGTATATAGTAAAAAACACCGATTTTATCAATGTCTATGTCTTTCAATCGAAAATTTCACGAAATTGAAGAACCAAATGGAAAAATGTATTTGACGCTTAGATTTTATAATAAACCAAGAGTAAAATTCTGTTATATAATTTCCCTAAATCGCTAATTTAAGATATCGAATATGATTTCTCGCTATGAATTCGTATATAGTAAAAAACACCGAATTTATCAATGTCTATGTCTTTCAATCGAAAATTTCACGGAATTAAAAAACCACATGGAAAATTGTATGTGACACTTAGATTCTATGAAGAATTAAAAGTAAAGTTCTGTTATATAATTACCCTAAATCGCTCATTTAGGATATCGAATATGATTTCTCGCTATGAATTCGTATATAGTAAGAAACACCGATTTTACCAATGTCTATGTCTTTCAACCGAAAATTTCACGGAATGGAAAATAACATGGAAAATTGTATCTGACACTTAGATTCTATAAAAAATTAAGAGTAACATTCTGATATAGACTTTCCCTAAATCGTTCATTTACGATATCGAATATGATTTCTCGCTAAGAATTCGTATATAGTAAAAAACACCGATTTTATCAATGCCTATGTCTTTCAATCGAAAATTTCACGGAATTAAAAAACCACATGGAAAATTGTATGTGACACTTAGATTCTATGAAGAATTAAAAGTAAAGTTCTGTTATATAATTACCCTAAATCGCTCATTTAGGATATCGAATATGATTTCTCGCTATGAATTCGTATATAGTAAGAAACACCGATTTTATCAATGTCTATGTCTTTCAACCGAAAATTTCACGGAATGGAAAATAACATGGAAAATTGTATCTGACACTTGGATTCTATGAAGAATCAAGAGTAAAATTCTGTTATATAATTTTCCTAAATCGCTCATTTAAGATATCGAATATGATTTCTCGCTATGAATTCGCATATAGTTAAAAACACCGATTTTATCAATGTCTATGTCTTTCAATCGAAATTTTCACGGAATGGAAAAACCACATGGAAAATTGTATCTGACAATTAGTATCTATAAAACATTAAAAGTAAAATTCTGTTATATAATTTCCCTAAATCGCTCATTTAAGAATCGAATATGATTTCTCGCTATGAATTCGTATATAGTAAAAAACACCGATTTTATCAATGTCTATGTCTTTCAACCGAAAATTTCACGGAATGGAAAATAACATGGAAAATTGTATTTGACACTTAGATTCTATAAATAATCAAGAGTAACATTCTGATATAGAATTTCCCTAAATTGTTCATCTAAGATATCGAATATGATTTCTCGCTATGAATTCGTATATAGTAAAAAACACCGATTTTATCAATGTCTATGTCTTTCAATCGAAAATTTCACGAAATGGAAGAACCAAATGGAAAAATGTATTTGACGCTTAGATTTTATAATAAACCAAGGGTAAAATTCTGTTATATAATTTCCCTAAATCGCTAATTTAAGATATCGAATATGATTTCTCGCTATGAATTCGTATATAGTAAGAAACACCGATTTTATCAATGTCTATGTCTTTCAACCGAAAATTTCACGGAATGGAAAATAACATGGAAAATTGTATCTGACACTTGGATTCTATGAAGAATCAAGAGTAAAATTCTGTTATATAATTTTCCTAAATCGCTCATTTAAGATATCGAATATGATTTCTCGCTATGAATTCGCATATAGTTAAAAACACCGATTTTATCAATGTCTATGTCTTTCAATCGAAATTTTCACGGAATGGAAAAACCACATGGAAAATTGTATCTGACAATTAGTATCTATAAAACATTAAAAGTAAAATTCTGTTATATAATTTCCCTAAATCGCTCATTTAAGAATCGAATATGATTTCTCGCTATGAATTCGTATATAGTAAAAAACACCGATTTTATCAATGTCTATGTCTTTCAACCGAAAATTTCACGGAATGGAAAATAACATGGAAAATTGTATTTGACACTTAGATTCTATAAATAATCAAGAGTAACATTCTGATATAGAATTTCCCTAAATCGTTCATTTAAGATATCGAATATGATTTCTCGCTATGAATTCGTATATAGTAAAAAACACCGATTTTATCAATGTCTATGTCTTTCAATCGAAAATTTCACGAAATTGAAGAACCAAATGGAAAAATGTATTTGACGCTTAGATTTTATAATAAACCAAGAGTAAAATTCTGTTATATAATTTCCCTAAATCGCTAATTTAAGATATCGAATATGATTTCTCGCTATGAATTCGTATATAGTAAAAAACACCGAATTTATCAATGTCTATGTCTTTCAATCGAAAATTTCACGGAATTAAAAAACCACATGGAAAATTGTATGTGACACTTAGATTCTATGAAGAATTAAAAGTAAAGTTCTGTTATATAATTACCCTAAATCGCTCATTTAGGATATCGAATATGATTTCTCGCTATGAATTCGTATATAGTAAGAAACACCGATTTTACCAATGTCTATGTCTTTCAACCGAAAATTTCACGGAATGGAAAATAACATGGAAAATTGTATCTGACACTTAGATTCTATAAAAAATTAAGAGTAACATTCTGATATAGAATTTCCCTAAATCGTTCATTTACGATATCGAATATGATTTCTCGCTAAGAATTCGTATATAGTAAAAAACACCGATTTTATCAATGCCTATGTCTTTCAATCGAAAATTTCACGGAATGGAAAAACCACATGGAAAATTGTATCCGACACTTAGATTCTATGAAGTATCAAGAGTAAAATTCTGTTATACAATTTCCCTAAATCGCTCATTTAAGATATCGAATATGATTTCTCGCTACGAATTCGCATATAGTTAAAAACACCGATTTTATCAATGTCTATGTCTTTCAACCGAAAATTTCACGGAATGGAAAATAACATGGAAAATTGTATCTGACACTTAGATTCTATAAAGAATAAAGAGTAACATTCTGATATAGAATTTTCCTAAATCGTTCATTTACGATATTGAATATGATTTCTCGCTAAGAATTCGTATATAGTAAAAAACACCGATTTTATCAATGTCTATGTCTTTCAATCGAAAATTTCACGGAATGGAAAAACCACATGGAAAATTGTAGGTGACACTTAGATTCTATAAAAAATCAAGAGTAACATTCTGATATAGAATTTCCCTTAATCGCTCATTTAAGATATCGAATATGATATCTCGCAATGAATTCGCATATAGTAAAAAACACCGATTTTATCAATGTCTATGTCTTTCAATCGAAAATTTCACGGAATGGAAAATAACATGGGAAATTGTATCTGACACTTAGATTCTATAAAGAATCAAAAGTAACATTCTGATATAGAATTTCCCTAAATCGTTCATCTAAGATATCGAATATGATTTCTCGCTATGAATTCGTATATAGTAAAAAACACCGATTTTATCAATGTCTATGTCTTTCAATCGAAAATTTCACGAAATGGAAGAACCACATGGAAAAATGTATCTGACGCTTAGATTCTATAATAAACCAAGAGTAAAATTCTGTTATATAATTTTCTTAAATCGCTCATTTAAGATATCGAATATGATTTCTCGCTATGAATTCGTATATAGTAAAAAACACCGATTTTATCAATGTCTATGTCTTTCAACAGAAAATTCCACGGAATGGAAAAACCACATGGAAAATTGTATCTGACGCTTAGATTCTATAAAGAACCAAGAGTAAAATTCTGTTATATAATTTCCCTAAATCGCTCATTTAAGATATCGAATATGATATCTCGCTATGAATTCGTATATAGTAAAAAACACCGAATTTATCAATGTCTATGTCTTTCAACCGAAAATTTCACGGAATGGAAAATAACATGGAAAATTGTATCTGACACTTAGATTCGATAAAGAATCAAGAGTACCATTCTGATATAGAATTTCCCTTAATCGTTCATTTAAGATATCGAATATGATATCTCGCAATGAATTCGCATATAGTAAAAAACACCGATTTTATCAATGTCTATGTCTTTCAACAGAAAATTTCACGGAATGGAAAAACCACATGGAAAATTGTATCTGACACTTAGATTCTATAAAAAATCAAGAGTAAAATTCTGTTATAGATTATCCCTAAATCGCTCATTTATGATATCGAATATGATTTCTCGCTAAGAATTCGTATATTGTAAGAAACACCGATTTTATCAATGTCTATGTCTTTCAACCGAAAATTTCACGGAATGGAAAATAACATGGAAAATTGTATCTGACACTTAGATTCTATGAAGAATCAAGAGTAAAATTCTGATATAGAATTTCCCTAAATCGCTCATTTAAGATATCGAATATGATATCTCGCTATGAATTCGTATATAGTAAAAAACACCGAATTTATCAATGTCTATGTTTTTCAACCGAAAATTTCACGAAATGGAAAATAACATGGAAAATTGTATCTAACACTTAGATTCTATAAAGAATCAAAAGTAACATTCTGATATAGAATTTCCCTTAATCGTTCATTTAAGATATCGAATATGATATCTCGCAATGAATTCGCATATAGTAATAAACACCGATTTTATCAATGTCTATGTCTTTCAATCGAAAATTTCACGGAATGGAAAAACCACATGGAAAATTGTATCTGACACTTAGATTTTATAAAGAATCAAGAGTAAAATTCTGATATAGAATTTCCCTAAATCGCTCATTTAAGATATCGAATATGATATCTCGCTATGAATTCGTATATAGTAAAAAACACCGAATTTATCAATGTCTATGTTTTTCAACCGAAAATTTCACGAAATGGAAAATAACATGGAAAATTGTATCTAACACTTAGATTCTATAAAGAATCAAAAGTAACATTCTGATATAGAATTTCCCTTAATCGTTCATTTAAGATATCGAATATGATATCTCGCAATGAATTCGCATATAGTAATAAACACCGATTTTATCAATGTCTATGTCTTTCAATCGAAAATTTCACGGAATGGAAAAACCACATGGAAAATTGTATCCGACACTTAGATTTCATGAAGAATCAAGAGTAACGTTCTGTTATACAATTTCCCTAAATCGCTCATTTAAGATATCGAATATGATTTCTCGCTATGAATTCGCATATAGTTAAAAACACCGATTTTATCAATGTCTATGTCTTTCAACCGAAAATTTCACGGAATGGAAAATAACATGGAAAATTGTATCTGACACTTAGATTCTATTAAGAATCAAGAGTAACATTCTGATATAGAATTTCCCTAAATCGTTTATTTACGATATTGAATATGATTTCTCGCTAAGAATTCGTATATAGTATAAAACACCGATTTTATCAATGTCTATGTCTTTCAATCGAAAATTTCACGGAATGGAAAAACCACATGGAAAATTGTAGCTGACACTTAGATTTTTTAAAAAATTAAGAGTAACATTCTGATATAGAATTTCCCTTAATCGCTCATTTAAGATATCGAATATGATATCTCGCAATGAATTCGCATATAGTAATAAACACCGATTTTATCAATGTCTATGTCTTTCAATCGAAAATTTCACGGAATGGAAAAACCACATGGAAAATTGTATCCGACACTTAGATTTCATGAAGAATCAAGAGTAACGTTCTGTTATACAATTTCCCTAAATCGCTCATTTAAGATATCGAATATGATTTCTCGCTATGAATTCGCATATAGTTAAAAACACCGATTTTATCAATGTCTATGTCTTTCAACCGAAAATTTCACGGAATGGAAAATAACATGGAAAATTGTATCTGACACTTAGATTCTATTAAGAATCAAGAGTAACATTCTGATATAGAATTTCCCTAAATCGTTTATTTACGATATTGAATATGATTTCTCGCTAAGAATTCGTATATAGTATAAAACACCGATTTTATCAATGTCTATGTCTTTCAATCGAAAATTTCACGGAATGGAAAAACCACATGGAAAATTGTAGCTGACACTTAGATTTTTTTTAAAAATTAAGAGTAACATTCTGATATAGAATTTCCCTTAATCGCTCATTTAAGATATCGAATATGATATCTCGCAATGAATTCGCATATAGTAAAAAACACCGATTTTATCAATGTCTATGTCTTTCAACCGAAAATTTCACGGAATGGAAAATAACATGGAAAATTGTATCTGACACTAAGATTCTATAAAGAATCAAGAGTAACATTCTGATATAGAATTTCCCTAAATCGTTCATTTACGATATTGAATATGATTTCTCGCTAAGAATTCGTATATAGTAAAAAACACCGATTTAATCAATGTCTATGTTTTTCAACCGAAAATTTCACGGAATGGAAAATAACATGGAAAATTGTATCTGACATTTAGATTCTATGAAGAATCAAGAGTAAAATTCTGTTTTATAATTTCCCTAAATCGCTCATTTAAGATATCGAATATGATTTCTCGCTATGAATTCGCATACAGTTAAAAACACCGATTTTATCAATGTCTATGTCTTTCAACCGAAAATTTCACGGAATGGAAAATAACATGGAAAATTGTATCTGACACTTAGATTCTATAAATAATCAAAAGTAACATTCTGATATAGAATTTCCCTAAATCGTTCATTTACGATATTGAATATGATTTCTCGCTAAGAATTCGTATATAGTAAAAAACACCGATTTTATCAATGTCTATGTCTTTCAATCGAAAATTTCACGGAATGGAAAAACCACATGGAAAATTGTAGCTGACACTTAGATTCTATAAAAAATCAAGAGTAACATTCTGATATAGAATTTCCCTTAATCGCTCATTTAAGATATCGAATATGATATCTAGCAATGAATTCGCATATAGTAAAAAACACCGATTTTATCAATGTCTATGTCTTTCAACCGAAAATTTCACGGAATGGAAAATAACTAGGAAAATTGTATTTGACACTTAGATTCTATAAATAATCAAGAGTACTATTCTGATATAGAATTTCCCTAAATCGTTCATTTAAGATATCGAATATGATTTCTCGCTAAGAATTCGTATATAGTAAAAAACACCGATTTTATCAATGTCTATGTCTTTCAACCGAAAATTTCACGGAATGGAAAATAACATGGAAAATTGTATCAGACACTAAGATTCTATAAAAAATCAAGAGTAACATTCTGATATAGAATTTCCCTAAATCGTTCATTTACGATATTGAATATGATTTCTCGCTAAGAATTCGTATATAGTAAAAAACACCGATTTTATCAATGTCTATGTCTTTCAATCGAAAATTTCACGGAATGGAAAAACCACATGGAAAATTGTAGCTGACACTTAGATTCTATGAAGAATCAAGAGTAAAATTCTGTTATATAATTTTCCTAAATCGCTCATTTAAGATATCGAATATGATTTCTCGCTATGAATTCGCATATAGTTAAAAACACCGATTTTATCAATGTCTATGTCTTTCAATCGAAATTTTCACGGAATGGAAAAACCACATGGAAAATTGTATCGGACAATTAGTATCTATAAAAAATTAAGAGTAACATTCTGATATAGAATTTCCCTTAATCGCTCATTTAAGATATCGAATATGATATCTCGCAATGAATTCGCATATAGTAAAAAACACCGATTTTATCAATGTCTATGTCTTTCAACCGAAAATTTCACGGAATGGAAAATAACATGGAAAATTGTATCTGACACTAAGATTCTATAAAGAATCAAGAGTAACATTCTGATATAGAATTTCCCTAAATCGTTTATTTACGATATTGAATATGATTTCTCGCTAAGAATTCGTATATAGTAAAAAACACCGATTTTATCAATGTCTATGTCTTTCAATCGAAAATTTCACGGAATGGAAAAACCACATGGAAAATTGTAGCTGACATTTAGATTCTATACAAAATCAAGAGTAACATTCTGATATAGAATTTCCCTAAATCGTTCATTTAAGATATCGAATATGATTTCTCGCTAAGAATTCGTATATAGTAAGAAACACCGATTTAATCAATGTCTATGTTTTTCAACCGAAAATTTCACGGAATGGAAAATAACATGGAAAATTGTATCTGACACTTAGATTCTATGAAGAATCAAGAGTAAAATTCTGTTATATAATTTTCCTAAATCGCTCATTTAAGATATCGAATATGATTTCTCGCTATGAATTCGCATATAGTTAAAAACACCGATTTTATCAATGTCTATGTCTTTCAATCGAAAATTTCACGGAATGGAAAAACCACATGGAAAATTGTAACTGACACTTAGATTCTATGAAGAATCAAGAGTAAAATTCTGTTATATAATTTTCCTAAATCGCTCATTTAAGATATCGAATATGATTTCTCGCTATGAATTCGCATATAGTTAAAAACACCGATTTTATCAATGTCTATGTCTTTCAATCGAAAATTTCACGGAATGGAAAAACCACATGGAAAATTGTAACTGACACTTAGATTCTATGAAGAATCAAGAGTAAAATTCTGTTATATAATTTTCCTAAATCGCTCATTTAAGATATCGAATATGATTTCTCGCTATGAATTCGCATATAGTTAAAAACACCGATTTTATCAATGTCTATGTCTTTCAATCGAAATTTTCACGGAATGGAAAAACCACATGGAAAATTGTATCGGACAATTAGTATCTATAAAAAATTAAGAGTAACATTCTGATATAGAATTTCCCTTAATCGCTCATTTAAGATATCGAATATGATATCTCGCAATGAATTCGCATATAGTAAAAAACACCGATTTTATCAATGTCTATGTCTTTCAACCGAAAATTTCACGGAATGGAAAATAACATGGAAAATTGTATCTGACACTTAGATTTTATAAAAAATCAAGAGTAATATTCTGATATAGAATTTCCCTAAATCGTTCATTTACGATATTGAATATGATTTCTCGCTAAGAATTCGTATATAGTAAAAAACAAATTTTATCAATGTCTATGCCTTTCAATCGAAAATTTCACGGAATGGAAAAACCACATGGAAAATTGTAGCTGACATTTAGATTCTATAAAGAATCAAGAGTAACATTCTGATATAGAATTTCCGTAAATCGTTCATTTAAGATATCGAATATGATTTCTCGCTAAGAATTCGTATATAGTAAGAAACACCGATTTTATCAATGTCTATGTTTTTCAACCGAAAATTTCACGGAATGGAAAATAACATGGAAAATTGTATCGGACACTTAGATTCTATGAAGAATCAAGAGTAAAATTCTGTTATATAATTTCCCTAAATCGCTCATTTAAGATATCGAATATGATTTCTCGCTATGAATTCGCATATAGTTAAAAACACCGATTTTATCAATGTCTATGTCTTTCAACCGAAAATTTCACGGAATGGAAAATAACATGGAAAATTGTATCTGACACTTAGATTCTATAAATAATCAAGAGTAACATTCTGATATAGAATTTCCCTAAATCGTTCATTTACGATATTGAATATGATTTCTCGCTAAGAATTCGTATATAGTAAAAAACACCGATTTTATCAATGTCTATGTCTTTCAATCGAAAATTTCACGGAATGGAAAATAACATGGAAAATTGTATCGGACACTTAGATTCTATGAAGAATCAAGAGTAAAATTCTGATATAGAATTTCCCTTAATCGTTCATTTAAGATATCGAATATGATTTCTCGCTAAGAATTCGTATATAGTAAGAAACACCGATTTTATCAATGTCTATGTCTTTCAACCGAAAATTTCACGGAATGGAAAATAACATGGAAAATTCTATCTGACACTTAGATTCTATTAAGAATCAAGAGTAACATTCTGATATAGAATTTCCCTAAATCGTTCATTTACGATATTGAATATGATTTCTCGCTAAGAATTCGTATATAGTAAAAAACACCGATTTTATCAATGTCTATGTCTTTCAATCGAAAATTTCACGGAATGGAAAAACCACATGGAAAATTGTAGCTGACACTTAGATTCTATAAAAAATTCAGAGTAACATTCTGATATAGAATTTCCCTTAATCGCTCATTTAAGATATCGAATATGATATCTCGCAATGAATTCGCATATAGTAAAAAACACCGATTTTATCAATGTCTATGTCTTTCAACCGAAAATTTCACGGAATGGAAAATAACATGGAAAATTGTATCTGACACTTAGATTCTATAAAGAATCAAGAGTAACATTCTGATATAGAATTTCCCTAAATCGTTCATTTACGATATTGAATATGATTTCTCGCTAAGAATTCGTATATAGTAAAAAACACCGATTTTATCAATGTCTATGTCTTTCAATCGAAAATTTCACGAAGTGGAAGAACCAACTGGAAAATTGTATCTGACACTTAGATTCTATGAAGAATTCAAAGTAAAATTCTGTTATATAATTTTCCTAAATCGCTCATTTAAGATATCGAATATGATATCTCGCAATGAATTCGCATATAGTAAAAAACACCGATTTTATCAATGTCTATGTCTTTCAACCGAAAATTTTACGGAATGGAAAATAACATGGAAAATTGTATCTGACACTTAGATTCTATAAAAAATCAAAAGTAACATTCTGATATAGAAATTCCCTAAATCGTTCATTTAAGATATCGAATATGATTTCTCGCTAAGAATTCGTATATAGTAAGAAACACCGATTTTATCAATGTCTATGTTTTTCAACCGAAAATTTCACGGAATGGAAAATAACATGGAAAATTGTATCTGACACTTAGATTCTATGAAGAATCAAGAGTAAAATTCTGTTATATAATTTCCCTAAATCGCTCATTTAAGAATCGAATATGATTTCTCGCTATGAATTCGCATATAGTAAAAAACACCGATTTTATCAATGTCTATGTCTTTCAACAGAAAATTTCACGGAATGGAAAAACCACATGGAAAATTGTATCTGACACTTAGATTTTATAAAGAATCAAGAGTAACATTCTGATATAGAATTTCCCTAAATCGCTCATTTAAGATATCGAATATGATATCTCGCTATGAATTCGTATATAGTAAAAAACACCGATTTTATCAATGTCTATGTCTTTCAACCGAAAATTTCACGGAATGGAAAATAACATGGAAAATTGTATCTGACACTTAGATTCTATAAAGAATCAAGAGTAACATTCTGATATAGAATTTCCCTAAATCGTTCATCTAAGATATCGAATATGATTTCTCGCTATGAATTCGTATATAGTAAAAAACACCGATTTTATCAATGTCTATGTCTTTAAATCGAAAATTTCACGAAGTGGAAGAACCAAATGGAAAATTGTATCTGACACTTAGATTCTATGAAGAATTCAAAGTAAAATTCTGTTATATAATTTTCCTAAATCGCTCATTTAAGATATCGAATATGATTTCTCGCTATGAATTCGCATATAGTTAAAAACACCGATTTTATCAATGTTTATGTCTTTCAGTCGAAAATTTCACGGAATGGAAAAACCACATGGAAAATTTTATTTGAACTTTAGTTTCTATAAAAAATTAAGAGTAAAATTCTGTTATAAAATTTCCCTAAATCGCTCATTTAAGATATCGAATATGATTTCTCGCTATGAATTCGTATATAGAAAAAAACACCGATTTTATCAATGTCTATGTCTTTCAACCGAAAATTTCACGGAATGGAAAATAACATGGAAAATTGTATCTGACACTTAGATTCTATAAAGAATCAAGAGTGACATTCTGATATAGAATTTCCCTAAATCGTTCATTTAAGATATCGAATATGATTTCTCGCTAAGAATTCGTTTATAGTAAAAAACACCGATTTTATCAATGTCTATGTCTTTCAATCGAAAATTTCACGGAATGGAAAAACTACATGGAAAATTGTATCCGACACTTAGATTCTATGAAGAATCAAAAGTAAAATTCTGTTATACAATTTCCCTAAATCGCTCATTTAAGATATCGAATATGATTTCTCGCTATGAATTCGTATATAGTAAAAAACACCGATTTTATCAATGTCTATGTCTTTCAACCGAAAAGTTCACGGAATGGAAAAACTACATGGAAAATTGTATCCAACACTTAGATTCTATGAAGAATCAAAAGTAAAATTCTGTTATACAATTTCCCTAAATCGCTCATTTAAGATATCGAATATGATTTCTCGCTATGAATTCGCATATAGTTAAATACACCGATTTTATCAATGTCTATGTCTTTCAATCGAAAATTTCACGGAATGGAAAAACCACATGGAAAATTGTATTTGACACTTAGATTCTATAAAAAATCAAAAGTAAAATTCTGTTATACAATTTCCCTAAATCGCTCATTTAAGATATCGAATATGATTTCTCGCTATGAATTCGCATATAGTTAAATACACCGATTTTATCAATGTCTATGTCTTTCAATCGAAAATTTCACGGAATGGAAAAACCACATGGAAAATTGTTTTTGACACTTAGATTCTATAAAAAATCAAGAGTAAAATTCTGTTATATAATTTCCCTAAATCGTTCATTTAAGATATCGAATATGATTTCTCGCTAAGAATTCGTTTATAGTAAAAAACACCGATTTTATCAATGTCTATGTCTTTCAATCGAAAATTTCACGGAATGGAAAAACTACATGGAAAATTGTTACCGACACTTAGATTTTATTAAGAATCAAGAGTAACATTCTGATATAGAATTTCCCTAAATCGCTCATTTAAGATATCGAATATGATTTCTCGCTAAGAATTCGTATATAGTAAGAAACACCGATTTTATCAATGTCTATGTCTTTCAACCGAAAATTTCACGGAATGGAAAATAACATGGAAAATTGTATCTGACACTTAGATTCTATAAAGAATCAAGAGTAACATTCTGATATAGAATTTCCCTAAATCGTTCATTTAAGATATCGAATATGATTTCTCGCTAAGAATTCGTTTATAGTAAAAAACACCGATTTTATCAATGTCTATGTCTTTCAATCGAAAATTTCACGGAATGGAAAAACTACATGGAAAATTGTTACCGACACTTAGATTTTATTAAGAATCAAGAGTAACATTCTGATATAGAATTTCCCTAAATCGCTCATTTAAGATATCGAATATGATTTCTCGCTAAGAATTCGTATATAGTAAGAAACACCGATTTTATCAATGTCTATGTCTTTCAACCGAAAATTTCACGGAATGGAAAATAACATGGAAAATTGTATCTGACACTTAGATTCTATAAAGAATCAAGAGTAACATTCTGATATAGAATTTCCCTAAATCGTTCATTTAAGATATCGAATATGATTTCTCGCTAAGAATTCGTTTATAGTAAAAAACACCGATTTTATCAATGTCTATGTCTTTCAATCGAAAATTTCACGGAATGGAAAAACTACATGGAAAATTGTTACCGACACTTAGATTCTATGAAGAATCAAAAGTAAAATTCTGTTATACAATTTCCCTAAATCGCTCATTTAAGATATCGAATATGATTTCTCGCTATGAATTCGCATATAGTTAAAAACACCGATTTTATCAATGTCTATGTCTTTCAATCGAAAATTTCACGGAATGGAAAAACCACATGGAAAATTGTATTTGACACTTAGATTCTATAAAAAATCAAGAGTAACATTCTGATATAGAATTTCCCTAAATCGTTCATTTAAGATATCGAATATGATTTCTCGCTAAGAATTCGTTTATAGTAAAAAACACCGATTTTATCAATGTCTATGTCTTTCAATCGAAAATTTCACGGAATGGAAAAACTACATGGAAAATTGTTACCGACACTTAGATTTTATTAAGAATCAAGAGTAACATTCTGATATAGAATTTCCCTAAATCGTTCATTTAAGATATCGAATATGATTTCTCGCTAAGAATTCGTTTATAGTAAAAAACACCGATTTTATCAATGTCTATGTCTTTCAATCGAAAATTTCACGGAATGGAAAAACTACATGGAAAATTGTTACCGACACTTAGATTCTATGAAGAATCAAAAGTAAAATTCTGTTATACAATTTCCCTAAATCTCTCATTTAAGATATCGAATATGATTTCTCGCTATGAATTCGCATATAGTTAAAAACACCGATTTTATCAATGTCTATGTCTTTCAATCGAAAATTTCACGGAATGGAAAAACCACATGGAAAATTGTATTTGACACTTAGATTCTATAAAAAATCAAGAGTAAAATTCTGTTATATAATTTCCCTAAATCGCTCATTTAAGATATCGAATATGATTTCTCGCTATGAATTCGTATATAGTAAAAAACACCGATTTTATCAATGTCTATGTCTTTCAACCGAAAATTTCACGGAATAGAAAATAACATGGAAAATTGTATCTGACACTTAGATTTTATAAAGAATCAAGAGTAACATTCTGATATAAAATTTCCCTAAATCGTTCATTTAAGATATCGAATATGATTTCTCGCTAAGAATTCGTATATAGTAAGAAACACCGATTTTATCAATGTCTATGTCTTTCAACCGTAAATTTAACGGAATGGAAAATAACATGGAAAATTGTATCTGACACTTAGATTCTATAAAGAATCAAGAGTAACATTCTGTTATAAAATTTCCCTAAATCGCTCATTTAAGATATCGAATATGATTTCTCGCTAAGAATTCGTATATAGTAAGAAACACCGATTTTATCAATCTCTATGTCTTTCAACCGTAAATTTCACGGAATGGAAAATAACATGGAAAATTGTATCTGACACTTAGATTCTATAAAGAATCAAGAGTAACATTCTGATATAGAATTTCCCTAAATCGTTCATTTAAGATATCGAATATGATTTCTCGCTAAGAATTCGTTTATAGTAAAAAACACCGATTTTATCAATGTCTATGTCTTTCAATCGAAAATTTCACGGAATGGAAAAACTACATGGAATTTTGTATTTGACACTTAGATTCTATAAAAAATCAAGAGTAAAATTCTGTTATAAAATTTCCCTAAATCGCTCATTTAAGATATCGAATATGATTTCTCGCTATGAATTCGTATATAGAAAAAAACACCGATTTTATCAATGTCTATGTCTTTCAACCGAAAATTTCACGGAATGGAAAATAACATGGAAAATTGTATCTGACACTTAGATTCTATAAAGAATCAAGAGTGACATTCTGATATAGAATTTCCCTAAATCGTTCATTTAAGATATCGAATATGATTTCTCGCTAAGAATTCGTTTATAGTAAAAAACACCGATTTTATCAATGTCTATGTCTTTCAATCGAAAATTTCACGGAATGGAAAAACTACATGGAAAATTGTATCCGACACTTAGATTCTATGAAGAATCAAAAGTAAAATTCTGTTATACAATTTCCCTAAATCGCTCATTTAAGATATCGAATATGATTTCTCGCTATGAATTCGTATATAGTAAAAAACACCGATTTTATCAATGTCTATGTCTTTCAACCGAAAATTTCACGGAATGGAAAAACTACATGGAAAATTGTATCCAACACTTAGATTCTATGAAGAATCAAAAGTAAAATTCTGTTATACAATTTCCCTAAATCTCTCATTTAAGATATCGAATATGATTTCTCGCTATGAATTCGCATATAGTTAAAAACAACGATTTTATCAATGTCTATGTCTTTCAATCGAAAATTTCACGGAATGGAAAAACCACATGGAAAATTGTATTTGACACTTAGATTCTATAAAAAATCAAAAGTAAAATTCTGTTATACAATTTCCCTAAATCGCTCATTTAAGATATCGAATATGATTTCTCGCTATGAATTCGCATATAGTTAAATACACCGATTTTATCAATGTCTATGTCTTTCAATCGAAAATTTCACGGAATGGAAAAACCACATGGAAAATTGTTTTTGACACTTAGATTCTATAAAAAATCAAGAGTAAAATTCTGTTATAAAATTTCCCTAAATCGCTCATTAAAGATATCGAATATGATTTCTCGCTATGAATTCGTATATAGTAAGAAACACCGATTTTATCAATGTCTATGTCTTTCAATCGAAAATTTCACGGAATGGAAAAACCACATGGAAAATTGTATTTGACACTTAGATTCTATAAAAAATCAAAAGTAAAATTCTGTTATACAATTTCCCTAAATCGCTCATTTAAGATATCGAATATGATTTCTCGCTATGAATTCGCATATAGTTAAATACACCGATTTTATCAATGTCTATGTCTTTCAATCGAAAATTTCACGGAATGGAAAAACCACATGGAAAATTGTTTTTGACACTTAGATTCTATAAAAAATCAAGAGTAAAATTCTGTTATATAATTTCCCTAAATCGCTCATTTAAGATATCGAATATGATTTCTCGCTATGAATTCGTATATAGTAAGAAACACCGATTTTATCAATGTCTATGTCTTTCAACCGTAAATTTCACGGAATGGAAAATAACATGGAAAATTGTATCTGACACTTAGATTCTATAAAAAATCAAGAGTAACATTCTGATATAGAATTTCCCTAAGTCGTTCATTTAAGATATCGAATATGATTTCTCGCTAAGAATTCGTATATAGTAAGAAACACCGATTTTATCAATGTCTATGTCTTTCAACCGAAAATTTCACGGAATGGAAAATAACATGGAAAATTGTATCTGACACTTAGATTCTATAAAGAATCAAGAGTAACATTCTGATATAGAATTTCCCTAAATCGTTCATTTAAGATATCGAATATGATTTCTCGCTAAGAATTCGTTTATAGTAAAAAACACCGATTTTATCAATGTCTATGTCTTTCAATCGAAAATTTCACGGAATGGAAAAACTACATGGAAAATTGTTACCGACACTTAGATTTTATGAAGAATCAAGAGTAACATTCTGATATAGAATTTCCCTAAATCGCTCATTTAAGATATCGAATATGATTTCTCGCTAAGAATTCGTATATAGTAAGAAACACCGATTTTATCAATGTCTATGTCTTTCAACCGAAAATTTCACGGAATGGAAAATAACATGGAAAATTGTATCTGACACTTAGATTCTATAAAGAATCAAGAGTAACATTCTGATATAGAATTTCCCTAAATCGTTCATTTAAGATATCGAATATGATTTCTCGCTAAGAATTCGTTTATAGTAAAAAACACCGATTTTATCAATGTCTATGTCTTTCAATCGAAAATTTCACGGAATGGAAAAACTACATGGAAAATTGTTACCGACACTTAGATTCTATGAAGAATCAAAAGTAAAATTCTGTTATACAATTTCCCTAAATCTCTCATTTAAGATATCGAATATGATTTCTCGCTATGAATTCGCATATAGTTAAAAACAACGATTTTATCAATGTCTATGTCTTTCAATCGAAAATTTCACGGAATGGAAAAACCACATGGAAAATTGTATTTGACACTTAGATTCTATAAAAAATCAAGAGTAAAATTCTGTTATATAATTTCCCTAAATCGCTCATTTAAGATATCGAATATGATTTCTCGCTATGAATTCGTATATAGTAAAAAACACCGATTTTATCAATGTCTATGTCTTTCAACCGAAAATTTCACGGAATAGAAAATAACATGGAAAATTGTATCTGACACTTAGATTTTATAAAGAATCAAGAGTAACATTCTGATATAAAATTTCCCTAAATCGTTCATTTAAGATATCGAATATGATTTCTCGCTAAGAATTCGTATATAGTAAGAAACACCGATTTTATCAATGTCTATGTCTTTCAACCGTAAATTTCACGGAATGGAAAATAACATGGAAAATTGTATCTGACACTTAGATTCTATAAAGAATCAAGAGTAACATTCTGTTATAAAATTTCCCTAAATCGCTCATTTAAGATATCGAATATGATTTCTCGCTAAGAATTCGTTTATAGTAAAAAACACCGATTTTATCAATGTCTATGTCTTTCAATCGAAAATTTCACGGAATGGAAAAACTACATGGAAAATTGTTACCGACACAGCGATTCTATGAAGAATCAAAAGTAAAATTCTGTTATACAATTTCCCTAAATCGCTCATTTAAGATATCGAATATGATTTCTCGCTATGAATTCGCATATAGTTAAAAACACCGATTTTATCAATGTCTTAGTCTTTCAATCGAAAATTTCACGGAATGGAAAAACCACATGGAAAATTGTATTTGACACTTAGATTCTATAAAAAATCAAGAGTAAAATTCTGTTATAAAATTTCCCTAAATCGCTCATTTAAGATATCGAATATGATTTCTCGCTATGAATTCGTATATAGAAAAAAACACCGATTTTATCAATGTCTATGTCTTTCAACCGAAAATTTCACGGAATGGAAAATAACATGGAAAATTGTATCTGACACTTAGATTCTATAAAGAATCAAGAGTGACATTCTGATATAGAATTTCCCTAAATCGTTCATTTAAGATATCGAATATGATTTCTCGCTAAGAATTCGTTTATAGTAAAAAACACCGATTTTATCAATGTCTATGTCTTTCAATCGAAAATTTCACGGAATGGAAAAACTACATGGAAAATTGTATCCGACACTTAGATTCTATGAAAAATCAAAAGTAAAATTCTGTTATACAATTTCCCTAAATCGCTCATTTAAGATATCGAATATGATTTCTCGCTATGAATTCGTATATAGTAAAAAACACCGATTTTATCAATGTCTATGTCTTTCAACCGAAAATTTCACGGAATGGAAAAACTACATGGAAAATTGTATCCAACACTTAGATTCTATGAAGAATCAAAAGTAAAATTCTGTTATACAATTTCCCTAAATCGCTCATTTAAGATATCGAATATGATTTCTCGCTATGAATTCGCATATAGTTAAATACACCGATTTTATCAATGTCTATGTCTTTCAATCGAAAATTTCACGGAATGGAAAAACCACATGGAAAATTGTATTTGACACTTAGATTCTATAAAAAATCAAAAGTAAAATTCTGTTATACAATTTCCCTAAATCGCTCATTTAAGATATCGAATATGATTTCTCGCTATGAATTCGCATATAGTTAAATACACCGATTTTATCAATGTCTATGTCTTTCAATCGAAAATTTCACGGAATGGAAAGACCACATGGAAAATTGTTTTTGACACTTAGATTCTATAAAAAATCAAGAGTAAAATTCTGTTATATAATTTCCCTAAATCGCTCATTTAAGATATCGAATATGATTTCTCGCTATGAATTCGTATATAGTAAGAAACACCGATTTTATCAATGTCTATGTCTTTCAACCGTAAATTTCACGGAATGGAAAATAACATGGAAAATTGTATCTGACACTTAGATTCTATAAAGAATCAAGAGTAACATTCTGATATAGAATTTCCCTAAGTCGTTCATTTAAGATATCGAATATGATTTCTCGCTAAGAATTCGTATATAGTAAGAAACACCGATTTTATCAATGTCTATGTCTTTCAACCGAAAATTTCACGGAATGGAAAATAACATGGAAAATTGTATCTGACACTTAGATTCTATAAAGAATCAAGAGTAACATTCTGATATAGAATTTCCCTAAATCGTTCATTTAAGATATCGAATATGATTTCTCGCTAAGAATTCGTTTATAGTAAAAAACACCGATTTTATCAATGTCTATGTCTTTCAATCGAAAATTTCACGGAATGGAAAAACTACATGGAAAATTGTTACCGACACTTAGATTTTATTAAGAATCAAGAGTAACATTCTGATATAGAATTTCCCTAAATCGCTCATTTAAGATATCGAATATGATTTCTCGCTAAGAATTCGTATATAGTAAGAAACACCGATTTTATCAATGTCTATGTCTTTCAACCGAAAATTTCACGGAATGGAAAATAACATGGAAAATTGTATCTGACACTTAGATTCTATAAAGAATCAAGAGTAACATTCTGATATAGAATTTCCCTAAATCGTTCATTTAAGATATCGAATATGATTTCTCGCTAAGAATTCGTTTATAGTAAAAAACACCGATTTTATCAATGTCTATGTCTTTCAATCGAAAATTTCACGGAATGGAAAAACTACATGGAAAATTGTTACCGACACTTAGATTCTATGAAGAATCAAAAGTAAAATTCTGTTATACAATTTCCCTAAATCTCTCATTTAAGATATCGAATATGATTTCTCGCTATGAATTCGCATATAGTTAAAAACACCGATTTTATCAATGTCTATGTCTTTCAATCGAAAATTTCACGGAATGGAAAAACCACATGGAAAATTGTATTTGACACTTAGATTCTATAAAAAATCAAGAGTAAAATTCTGTTATATAATTTCCCTAAATCGCTCATTTAAGATATCGAATATGATTTCTCGCTATGAATTCGTATATAGTAAAAAACACCGATTTTATCAATGTCTATGTCTTTCAACCGAAAATTTCACGGAATAGAAAATAACATGGAAAATTGTATCTGACACTTAGATTTTATAAAGAATCAAGAGTAACATTCTGATATAAAATTTCCCTAAATCGTTCATTTAAGATATCGAATATGATTTCTCGCTAAGAATTCGTATATAGTAAGAAACACCGATTTTATCAATGTCTATGTCTTTCAACCGTAAATTTCACGGAATGGAAAATAACAAGGAAAATTGTATCTGACACTTAGATTCTATAAAGAATCAAGAGTAACATTCTGTTATAAAATTTCCCTAAATCGCTCATTTAAGATATCGAATATGATTTCTCGCTAAGAATTCGTTTATAGTAAAAAACACCGATTTTATCAATGTCTATGTCTTTCAATCGAAAATTTCACGGAATGGAAACACTACATGGAAAATTGTATTTGACACTTAGATTCTATAAAAAATCAAGAGTAAAATTCTGTTATATAATTTCCCTAAATCGCTCATTTAAGATATCGAATATGATTTCTCGCTAAGAATTCGTATATAGTAAGAAACACCGATTTTATCAATGTCTATGTCTTTCAACCGAAAATTTCACGGAATGGAAAATAACATGGAAAATTGTATCTGACACTTAGATTCTATAAAGAATCAAGAGTAACATTCTGATATAGAATTTCCCTAAATCGTTCATTTAAGATATCGAATATGATTTCTCGCTAAGAATTCGTTTATAGTAAAAAACACCGATTTTATCAATGTCTATGTCTTTCAATCGAAAATTTCACGGAATGGAAAAACTACATGGAAAATTGTTACCGACACTTAGATTCTATGAAGAATCAAAAGTAAAATTCTGTTATACAATTTCCCTAAATCGCTCATTTAAGATATCGAATATGATTTCTCGCTATGAATTCGCATATAGTTAAATACACCGATTTTATCAATGTCTATGTCTTTCAATCGAAAATTTCACGGAATGGAAAAACCACATGGAAAATTGTATTTGACACTTAGATTCTATAAAAAATCAAAAGTAAAATTCTGTTATACAATTTCCCTAAATCGCTCATTTAAGATATCGAATATGATTTCTCGCTATGAATTCGTATATAGTAAAAAACACCGATTTTATCAATGTCTATGTCTTTCAATCGAAAATTTCACGGAATGGAAAAACCACATGGAAAATTGTTTTTGACACTTAGATTCTATAAAAAATCAAGAGTAAAATTCTGTTATATAATTTCCCTAAATCGCTCATTTAAGATATCGAATATGATTTCTCGCTATGAATTCGTATATAGTAAGAAACACCGATTTTATCAATGTCTATGTCTTTCAACCGTAAATTTCACGGAATGGAAAATAACATGGAAAATTGTATCTGACACTTAGATTCTATAAAAAATCAAGAGTAACATTCTGATATAGAATTTCCCTAAGTCGTTCATTTAAGATATCGAATATGATTTCTCGCTAAGAATTCGTATATAGTAAGAAACACCGATTTTATCAATGTCTATGTCTTTCAACCGAAAATTTCACGGAATGGAAAATAACATGGAAAATTGTATCTGACACTTAGATTCTATAAAGAATCAAGAGTAACATTCTGATATAGAATTTCCCTAAATCGTTCATTTAAGATATCGAATATGATTTCTCGCTAAGAATTCGTTTATAGTAAAAAACACCGATTTTATCAATGTCTATGTCTTTCAATCGAAAATTTCACGGAATGGAAAAACTACATGGAAAATTGTTACCGACACTTAGATTTTATTAAGAATCAAGAGTAACATTCTGATATAGAATTTCCCTAAGTCGTTCATTTAAGATATCGAATATGATTTCTCGCTAAGAATTCGTATATAGTAAGAAACACCGATTTTATCAATGTCTATGTCTTTCAACCGAAAATTTCACGGAATGGAAAATAACATGGAAAATTGTATCTGACACTTAGATTCTATAAAGAATCAAGAGTAACATTCTGATATAGAATTTCCCTAAATCGTTCATTTAAGATATCGAATATGATTTCTCGCTAAGAATTCGTTTATAGTAAAAAACACCGATTTTATCAATGTCTATGTCTTTCAATCGAAAATTTCACGGAATGGAAAAACTACATGGAAAATTGTTACCGACACTTAGATTTTATTAAGAATCAAGAGTAACATTCTGATATAGAATTTCCCTAAATCGCTCATTTAAGATATCGAATATGATTTCTCGCTAAGAATTCGTATATAGTAAGAAACACCGATTTTATCAATGTCTATGTCTTTCAATCGAAAATTTCACGGAATGGAAAAACCACATGGAAAATTGTATTTGACACTTAGATTCTTTAAAAAATCAAGAGTAAAATTCTGTTATATAATTTCCCTAAATCGCTCATTTAAGATATCGAATATGATTTCTCGCTATGAATTCGTATATAGTAAAAAACACCGATTTTATCAATGTCTATGTCTTTCAACCGAAAATTTCACGGAATAGAAAATAACATGGAAAATTGTATCTGACACTTAGATTTTATAAAGAATCAAGAGTAACATTCTGATATAAAATTTCCCTAAATCGTTCATTTAAGATATCGAATATGATTTCTCGCTAAGAATTCGTATATAGTAAGAAACACCGATTTTATCAATGTCTATGTCTTTCAACCGTAAATTTCACGGAATGGAAAATAACATGGAAAATTGTATCTGACACTTAGATTCTATAAAGAATCAAGAGTAATATTCTGTTATAAAATTTCCCTAAATCGCTCATTTAAGATATCGAATATGATTTCTCGCTAAGAATTCGTTTATAGTAAAAAACACCGATTTTATCAATGTCTATGTCTTTCAATCGAAAATTTCATGGAATGGAAAAACTACATGGAAAATTGTATTTGACACTTAGATTCTATAAAAAATCAAGAGTAAAATTCTGTTATATAATTTCCCTAAATCGCTCATTTAAGATATCGAATATGATTTCTCGCTAAGAATTCGTATATAGTAAGAAACACCGATTTTATCAATGTCTATGTCTTTCAACCGAAAATTTCACGGAATGGAAAATAACATGGAAAATTGTATCTGACACTTAGATTCTATAAAGAATCAAGAGTAACATTCTGATATAGAATTACCCTAAATCGTTCATTTAAGATATCGAATATGATTTCTCGCTAAGAATTCGTTTATAGTAAAAAACACCGATTTTATCAATGTCTATGTCTTTCAATCGAAAATTTCACGGAATGGAAAAACTACATGGAAAATTGTTACCAACACTTAGATTCTATGAAGAATCAAAAGTAAAATTCTGTTATACAATTTCCCTAAATCGCTCATTTAAGATATCGAATATGATTTCTCGCTATGAATTCGCATATAGTTAAAAACACCGATTTTATCAATGTCTATGTCTTTCAATCGAAAATTTCACGGAATGGAAAAACCACATGGAAAATTGTATTTGACACTTAGATTCTATAAAAAATCAAGAGTAAAATTCTGTTATATAATTTCCCTAAATCGCTCATTTAAGATATCGAATATGATTTCTCGCTATGAATTCGTATATAGTAAAAAACACCGATTTTATCAATGTCTATGTCTTTCAACCGAAAATTTCACGGAATAGAAAATAACATGGAAAATTGTATCTGACACTTAGATTTTATAAAGAATCAAGAGTAACATTCTGATATAAAATTTCCCTAAATCGTTCATTTAAGATATCGAATATGATTTCTCGCTAAGAATTCGTATATAGTAAGAAACACCGATTTTATCAATGTCTATGTCTTTCAACCGTAAATTTCACAGAATGGAAAATAACATGGAAAATTGTATCTGACACTTAGATTCTATAATGAATCAGGAGTAACATTCTGTTATAAAATTTCCCTAAATCGCTCATTTAAGATATCGAATATGATTTCTCGCTATGAATTCGTATATAGTAAAAAACACCGATTTTATCAATGTCTATGTCTTTCAACCGTAAATTTCACGGAATAGAAAATAACATAGAAAATTGTATCTGACACTAAGATTCTATAAAGAATTAAGAGTAACATTCTGATATAGAATTTCCCTAAATCATTCATTTAAGATATCGAATATGATTTCTCGCTAAGAATTCGTTTATAGTAAAAAACACCGATTTTATCAATGTCTATGTCTTTCAATCGAAAATTTCACGGAATGGAAAAACTACATGGAAAATTGTATCCAACACTTAGATTCTATGAAGAATCAAAAGTAAAATTCTGTTATACAATTTCCCTAAATCGCTCATTTAAGATATCGAATATGATTTCTCGCTATGAATTCGCATATAGTTAAAAACACCGATTTTATCAATGTCTATGTCTTTCAATCGAAAATTTCACGGAATGGAAAATAACATGGAAACTTGTATCTAACACTTAGATTCTATAAAAAATCAAGAGTAAAATTCTGTTATATAATTTCCCTAAATCGCTCATTTAAGATATCGAATATGATTTCTCGCTATGAATTCGTATATAGTAAAAAACACCGATTTTATCAATGTCTATGTCTTTCAACCGAAAATTTCACGGAATAGAAAATAACATGGAAAATTGTATTTGACACTTAGATTTTATAAAGAATCAAGAGTAACATTCTGATATAAAATTTCCCTAAATCGTTCATTTAAGATATCGAATATGATTTCTCGCTAAGAATTCGTATATAGTAAGAAACACCGATTTTATCAATGTCTATGTCTTTCAACCGTAAATTTCACGGAATGGAAAATAACATGGAAAATTGTATCTGACACTTAGATTCTATAAAGAATCAAGAGTAACATTCTGTTATAAAATTTCCCTAAATCGCTCATTTAAGATATCGAATATGATTTCTCGCTATGAATTCGTATATAGTAAAAAACACCGATTTTATCAATGTCTATGTCTTTCAACCGAAAATTTCACGGAATAGAAAATAACATAGAAAATTGTATCTGACACTAAGATTCTATAAAGAATCAAGAGTAACATTCTGATATAGAATTTCCCTAAATCATTCATTTAAGATATCGAATATGATTTCTCGCTATGAATTCGCATATAGTTAAAAACACCGATTTTATCAATGTCTATGTATTTCAATCAAAAATTTCACGGAATGAAAAAACCACATGGAAAATTGTAGCTGACACTTAGATTCTATAAAAAATCAAGAGTAACATTCTGATATAGAATTTCCCTAAATCGCTCATTTAAGATATCGAATATGATATCTCGCAATGAATTCGCATATAGTAAAAAACACCGATTTTATCAATGTCTATGTCTTTCAATCGAAAATTTCACGGAATGGAAAAACCACATGGAAAATTGTATCGGACACTTAGATTCTATAAAAAATCAAGAGTAAAATTCTGTTATATAATTTCCCTAAATCGCTCATTTAAGATATCGAATATGATTTCTCGCTATGAATTCGTATATAGTAAAAAACACCGATTTTATCAATGTCTATGTCTTTCAACCGAAAATTTCACGGAATAGAAAATAACATGGAAAATTGTATCTGACACTTAGATTCTATAAAGAATCAAGAGTAACATTCTGATATAGAATTTCCCTAAATCGTTCATTTAAGATATCGAATATGATTTCTCGCTAAGAATTCGTATATAGTAAGAAACACCGATTTTATCAATGTCTATGTATTTCAACCGAAAATTTCACGGAATGGAAAATAACATGGAAAATTGTATCCGACACTTAGATTTAATAAAGAATCAAGAGTAACATTCTGATATAGAATTTCCCTAAATCGTTCATTTAAGATATCGAATATGATTTCTCGCTAAGAATTCGTATATAGTAAGAAACACCGATTTTATCAATGTCTATGTCTTTCAACCGAAAATTTCACGGAATGGAAAATAACATGGAAAATTGTATCTGACACTTAGATTCTATTAAAAATCAAGAGTAACATTCTGATATAAAATTTCCCTAAATCGTTCATTTAAGATATTGAATATGATTTCTCGCTAAGAATTCGTATATAGTAAGAAACACCGATTTTATCAATGTCTATGTCTTTCAACCGAAAATTTCTAGGAATGGAAAATAACATGGAAACTTGTATCTAACACTTAGATTCTATGAATAATTAAGAGTAAAATTCTGTTATAAAATTTCCCTAAATCGCTCATTTAAGATATCGAATATGATTTCTCGCTATGAATTCGCATATAGTAAAAAACACCGATTTTATCAATGTCTATGTGTTTCAATCGAAAATTCCACGGAATGGAAAAACCACATGGAAAATTGTATCTGACACTTAGATTCTATAAAGAATCAAGAGTAACATTCTGATATAGAATTTCCCTAAATCGTTCATTTAAGATATCGAATATGATTTCTCGCTAAGAATTCGTATATAGTAAGAAACACCGATTTTATCAATGTCTATGTCTTTCAACCGAAAATTTCACGGAATGGAAAATAACATGGAAAATTGTATCTGACACTTAGATTCTATAAAAAATTAAGAGTAACATTCTGATATAGAATTTCCCTAAATCGTTCATTTAAGATATCGAATATGATTTCTAGCTAAGAATTCGTATATAGTAAGAAACACCGATTTTATCAATGTCTATGTCTTTCAACCGAAAATTTCACGGAATGGAAAAACTACATGGAAAATTGTATCCAAAACTTAGATTCTATGAAGAATCAAAAGTAAAATTCTGTTATACAATTTCCCTAAATCGCTCATTTAAGATATCGAATATGATTTCTCGCTATGAATTCGTATATAGTAAAAAACACCGATTTTATCAATGTCTATGTCTTTCAACCGAAAATTTCACGGAATGGAAAAACTACATGGAAAATTGTATCCAACACTTAGATTCTATGAAGAATCAAAAGTAAAATTCTGTTATACAATTTCCCTAAATCGCTCATTTAAGATATCGAATATGATTTCTCGCTATGAATTCGCATATAGTTAAATACACCGATTTTATCAATGTCTACGTCTTTCAATCGAAAATTTCACGGAATGGAAAAACCACATGGAAAATTGTATTTGACAATTAGATTCTATAAAAAATCAAAAGTAAAATTCTGTTATACAATTTCCCTAAATCGCTCATTTAAGATATCGAATATGATTTCTCGCTATGAATTCGCATATAGTTAAATACACCGATTTTATCAATGTCTATGTCTTTCAATCGAAAATTTCACGGAATGGAAAAACCACATGGAAAATTGTATTTGACACTTAGATTCTATAAAAAATCAAGAGTAAAATTCTGTTATATAATTTCCCTAAATCGCTCATTTAAGATATCGAATATGATTTCTCGCTATGAATTCGTATATAGTAAGAAACACCGATTTTATCAATGTCTATGTCTTTCAACCGTAAATTTCACGGAATGGAAAATAACATGGAAAATTGTATCTGACACTTAGATTCTATAAAAAATCAAGAGTAACATTCTGATATAGAATTTCCCTAAATCGTTCATTTAAGATATCGAATATGATTTCTCGCTAAGAATTCGTATATAGTAAGAAACACCGATTTTATCAATGTCTATGTCTTTCAACCGAAAATTTCACGGAATGGAAAATAACATGGAAAATTGTATCTGACACTTAGATTCTATAAAGAATCAAGAGTAACATTCTGATATAGAATTTCCCTAAATCGTTCATTTAAGATATCGAATATGATTTCTCGCTAAGAATTCGTTTATAGTAAAAAACACCGATTTTATCAATGTCTATGTCTTTCAATCGAAAATTTCACGGAATGGAAAAACTACATGGAAAATTGTTACCGACACTTAGATTTAATTAAGAATCAAGAGTAACATTCTGATATAGAATTTCCCTAAATCGTTCATTTAAGATATCGAATATGATTTCTCGCTAAGAATTCGTTTATAGTAAAAAACACCGATTTTATCAATGTCTATGTCTTTCAATCGAAAATTTCACGGAATGGAAAAACCACATGGAAAATTGTATCGTACACTTAGATTCTATAAAAAATCAAGAGTAAAATTCTGTTATATAATTTCCCTAAATCGTTCATTTAAGATATTGAATATGATTTCTCGCTAAGAATTCGTATATAGTAAGAAACACCGATTTTATCAATGTCTATGTCTTTCAACCGAAAATTTCTAGGAATGGAAAATAACATGGAAACTTGTATCTAACACTTAGATTCTATGAATAATTAAGAACAAAATTCTGTTATAAAATTTCCCTAAATCGCTCATTTAAGATATCGAATATGATTTCTCGCTATGAATTCGCATATAGTAAAAAACACCGATTTTATCAATGTCTATGTGTTTCAATCGAAAATTCCACGGAATGGAAAAACCACATGGAAAATTGTATCTGACACTTAGATTCTATAAAGAATCAAGAGTAACATTCTGATATAGAATTTCCCTAAATCGTTCATTTAAGATATCGAATATGATTTCTCGCTAAGAATTCGTATATAGTAAGAAACACCGATTTTATCAATGTCTATGTCTTTCAACCGAAAATTTCACGGAATGGAAAATAACATGGAAAATTGTATCTGACACTTAGATTCTATAAAAAATTAAGAGTAACATTCTGATATAGAATTTCCCTAAATCGTTCATTTAAGATATCGAATATGATTTCTAGCTAAGAATTCGTATATAGTAAGAAACACCGATTTTATCAATGTCTATGTCTTTCAACCGAAAATTTCACGGAATGGAAAAACTACATGGAAAATTGTATCCAAAACTTAGATTCTATGAAGAATCAAAAGTAAAATTCTGTTATACAATTTCCCTAAATCGCTCATTTAAGATATCGAATATGATTTCTCGCTATGAATTCGCATATAGTTAAATACACCGATTTTATCAATGTCTACGTCTTTCAATCGAAAATTTCACGGAATGGAAAAACCACATGGAAAATTGTATTTGACAATTAGATTCTATAAAAAATCAAAAGTAAAATTCTGTTATACAATTTCCCTAAATCGCTCATTTAAGATATCGAATATGATTTCTCGCTATGAATTCGCATATAGTTAAATACACCGATTTTATCAATGTCTATGTCTTTCAATCGAAAATTTCACGGAATGGAAAAACCACATGGAAAATTGTATCGTACACTTAGATTCTATAAAAAATCAAGAGTAAAATTCTGTTATATAATTTCCCTAAATCGCTCATTTAAGATATCGAATATGATTTCTCGCTATGAATTCGTATATAGTAAAAAACACCGATTTTATCAATGTCTATGTCTTTCAACCGAAAATTTCACGGAATAGAAAATAACATGGAAAATTGTATCTGACACTTAGATTTTATAAAGAATAAAGAGTAACATTCTGATATAGAATTTCCCTAAATCGTTCATTTAAGATATCGAATATGATTTCTCGCTAAGAATTCGTATATAGTAAGGAACACCGATTTTATCAATGTCTATGTCTTTCAACCGAAAATTTCACGGAATGGAAAATAACATGGAAAATTGTATCTGACACTTAGATTCTATAAAGAATAAAGAGTAACATTCTGATATAGAATTCCCCTAAATCGTTCATTTAAGATATCGAATATGATTTCTCGCTAAGAATTCGTTTATAGTAAAAAACACCGATTTTATCAATGTCTATGTCTTTCAATCGAAAATTTCACGGAATGGAAAAACTACATGGAAAATTGTTACCGACACTTAGATTCTATGAAGAATCAAAAGTAAAATTCTGTTATACAATTTCCCTAAATCGCTCATTTAAGATATCGAATATGATTTCTCGCTATGAATTCGCATATAGTTAAAAACACCGATTTTATCAATGTCTATGTCTTTCAATCGAAAATTTCACGGAATGGAAAAACCACATGGAAAATTGTATTTGACACTTAGATTCTATAAAAAATCAAGAGTAAAATTCTGTTATATAATTTCCCTAAATCGCTCATTTAAGATATCGAATATGATTTCTCGCTATGAATTCGTATATAGTAAAAAACACCGATTTTATCAATGTCTATGCCTTTCAACCGAAAATTTCACGGAATAGAAAATAACATGGAAAATTGTATCTGACACTTAGATTTTATAAAGAATCAAGAGTAACATTCTGATATAAAATTTCCCTAAATCGTTCATTTAAGATATCGAATATGATTTCTCGCTAAGAATTCGTATATAGTAAGAAACACCGATTTTATCAATGTCTATGTCTTTCAACCGTAAATTTCACGGAATGGAAAATAACATGGAAAATTGTATCTGACACTTAGATTTTATAAAGAATCAAGAGTAACATTCTGTTATAAAATTTCCCTAAATCGCTCATTTAAGATATCGAATATGATTTCTCGCTATGAATTCGTATATAGTAAAAAACACCGATTTTATCAATGTCTATGTCTTTCAACCGAAAATTTCACGGAATAGAAAATAACATGGAAAATTGTATCTGACACTTAGATTTTATAAAGAATTAAGAGTAACATTCTGATATAAAATTTCCCTAAATCGTTCATTTAAGATATCGAATATGATTTCTCGCTAAGAATTCGTATATAGTAAGAAACACCGATTTTATCAATGTCTATGTCTTTCAACCGTAAATTTCACGGAATGGAAAATAACATGGAAAATTGTATCTGACACTTAGATTCTATAAAGAATCAAGAGTAACATTCTGTTATAAAATTTCCCTAAATCGCTCATTTAAGATATCGAATATGATTTCTCGCTATGAATTCGTATATAGTAAAAAACACCGATTTTATCAATGTCTATGTCTTTCAACCGAAAATTTCACGGAATAGAAAATAACATAGAAAATTGTATCTGACACTAAGATTCAATAAAGAATTAAGAGTAACATTCTGATATAGAATTTCCCTAAATCATTCATTTAAGATATCGAATATGATTTCTCGCTAAGAATTCGTTTATAGTAAAAAACACCGATTTTATCAATGTCTATGTCTTTCAATCGAAAATTTCACGGAATGGAAAAACTACATGGAAAATTGTATCCAACACTTAGATTCTATGAAGAATCAAAAGTAAAATTCTGTTATACAATTTCCCTAAATCGCTCATTTAAGATATCGAATATGATTTCTCGCTATGAATTCGCATATAGTTAAAAACACCGATTTTATCAATGTCTATGTCTTTCAATCGAAAATTTCACGGAATGGAAAATAACATGGAAACTTGTATCTAACACTTAGATTCTATAAAAAATCAAGAGTAAAATTCTGTTATATAATTTCCCTAAATCGCTCATTTAAGATATCGAATATGATTTCTCGCTATGAATTCGTATATAGTAAAAAACACCGATTTTATCAATGTCTATGTCTTTCAACCGAAAATTTCACGGAATAGAAAATAACATGGAAAATTGTATCTGACACTTAGATTTTATAAAGAATCAAGAGTAACATTCTGATATAAAATTTCCCTAAATCGTTCATTTAAGATATCGAATATGATTTCTCGCTAAGAATTCGTATATAGTAAGAAACACCGATTTTATCAATGTCTATGTCTTTCAACCGTAAATTTCACGGAATGGAAAATAACATGGAAAATTGTATCTGACACTTAGATTCTATAAAGAATCAAGAGTAACATTCTGTTATAAAATTTCCCTAAATCGCTCATTTAAGATATCGAATATGATTTCTCGCTATGAATTCGTATATAGTAAAAAACACCGATTTTATCAATGTCTATGTCTTTCAACCGAAAATTTCACGGAATAGAAAATAACATAGAAAATTGTATCTGACACTAAGATTCTATAAAGAATCAAGAGTAACATTCTGATATAGAATTTCCCTAAATCATTCATTTAAGATATCGAATATGATTTCTCGCTATGAATTCGCATATAGTTAAAAACACCGATTTTATCAATGTCTATGTATTTCAATCAAAAATTTCACGGAATGAAAAAACCACATGGAAAATTGTAGCTGACACTTAGATTCTATAAAAAATCAAGAGTAACATTCTGATATAGAATTTCCCTAAATCGCTCATTTAAGATATCGAATATGATATCTCGCAATGAATTCGCATATAGTAAAAAACACCGATTTTATCAATGTCTATGTCTTTCAATCGAAAATTTCACGGAATGGAAAAACCACATGGAAAATTGTATCGGACACTTAGATTCTATAAAAAATCAAGAGTAAAATTCTGTTATATAATTTCCCTAAATCGCTCATTTAAGATATCGAATATGATTTCTCGCTATGAATT
The DNA here is from genome assembly GCA_958496155.1 of Sisyra nigra. Classification (NCBI taxonomy): domain Eukaryota; kingdom Metazoa; phylum Arthropoda; class Insecta; order Neuroptera; family Sisyridae; genus Sisyra; species Sisyra nigra. Next base: position 19,242,390 of record OY292319.1, on the reverse strand, counting down.
CGTATATAGTAAAAAACACCGATTTTATCAATGTCTATGTCTTTCAACCGAAAATTTCACGGAATAGAAAATAACATAGAAAATTGTATCTGACACTAAGATTCTATAAAGAATTAAGAGTAACATTCTGATATAGAATTTCCCTAAATCATTCATTTAAGATATCGAATATGATTTCTCGCTAAGAATTCGTTTATAGTAAAAAACACCGATTTTATCAATGTCTATGTCTTTCAATCGAAAATTTCACGGAATGGAAAAACTACATGGAAAATTGTATCCAACACTTAGATTCTATGAAGAATCAAAAGTAAAATTCTGTTATACAATTTCCCTAAATCGCTCATTTAAGATATCGAATATGATTTCTCGCTATGAATTCGCATATAGTTAAAAACACCGATTTTATCAATGTCTATGTCTTTCAATCGAAAATTTCACGGAATGGAAAATAACATGGAAACTTGTATCTAACACTTAGATTCTATAAAAAATCAAGAGTAAAATTCTGTTATATAATTTCCCTAAATCGCTCATTTAAGATATCGAATATGATTTCTCGCTATGAATTCGTATATAGTAAAAAACACCGATTTTATCAATGTCTATGTCTTTCAACCGAAAATTTCACGGAATAGAAAATAACATGGAAAATTGTATCTGACACTTAGATTTTATAAAGAATCAAGAGTAACATTCTGATATAAAATTTCCCTAAATCGTTCATTTAAGATATCGAATATGATTTCTCGCTAAGAATTCGTATATAGTAAGAAACACCGATTTTATCAATGTCTATGTCTTTCAACCGTAAATTTCACGGAATGGAAAATAACATGGAAAATTGTATCTGACACTTAGATTCTATAAAGAATCAAGAGTAACATTCTGTTATAAAATTTCCCTAAATCGCTCATTTAAGATATCGAATATGATTTCTCGCTATGAATTCGTATATAGTAAAAAACACCGATTTTATCAATGTCTATGTCTTTCAACCGAAAATTTCACGGAATAGAAAATAACATAGAAAATTGTATCTGACACTAAGATTCTATAAAGAATCAAGAGTAACATTCTGATATAGAATTTCCCTAAATCATTCATTTAAGATATCGAATATGATTTCTCGCTATGAATTCGCATATAGTTAAAAACACCGATTTTATCAATGTCTATGTATTTCAATCAAAAATTTCACGGAATGAAAAAACCACATGGAAAATTGTAGCTGACACTTAGATTCTATAAAAAATCAAGAGTAACATTCTGATATAGAATTTCCCTAAATCGCTCATTTAAGATATCGAATATGATATCTCGCAATGAATTCGCATATAGTAAAAAACACCGATTTTATCAATGTCTATGTCTTTCAATCGAAAATTTCACGGAATGGAAAAACCACATGGAAAATTGTATCGGACACTTAGATTCTATAAATATTCAAGAGTAAAATTCTGTTATAAAATTTCCCTTAATCGCTCATTTAAGATATCGAATATGATTTCTCGCTATGAATTCGTATATAGTAAAAAACACCGATTTTATCAATGTCTATGTCTTTCAACCGAAAATTTCACGGAATAGAAAATAACATAGAAAATTGTATCTGACACTAAGATTCTATAAAGAATTAAGAGTAACATTCTGATATAGAATTTCCCTAAATCATTCATTTAAGATATCGAATATGATTTCTCGCTAAGAATTCGTTTATAGTAAAAAACACCGATTTTATCAATGTCTATGTCTTTCAATCGAAAATTTCACGGAATGGAAAAACTACATGGAAAATTGTATCCAACACTTAGATTCTATGAAGAATCAAAAGTAAAATTCTGTTATACAATTTCCCTAAATCGCTCATTTAAGATATCGAATATGATTTCTCGCTATGAATTCGCATATAGTTAAAAACACCGATTTTATCAATGTCTATGTCTTTCAATCGAAAATTTCACGGAATGGAAAATAACATGGAAACTTGTATCTAACACTTAGATTCTATAAAAAATCAAGAGTAAAATTCTGTTATAAAATTTCCCTAAATCGCTCATTTAAGATATCGAATATGATTTCTCGCTATGAATTCGTATATAGTAAAAAACACCGATTTTATCAATGTCTATGTCTTTCAACCGAAAATTTCACGGAATAGAAAATAACATAGAAAATTGTATCTGACACTAAGATTCTATAAAGAATCAAGAGTAACATTCTGATATAGAATTTCCCTAAATCATTCATTTAAGATATCGAATATGATTTCTCGCTATGAATTCGCATATAGTTAAAAACACCGATTTTATCAATGTCTATGTATTTCAATCAAAAATTTCACGGAATGAAAAAACCACATGGAAAATTGTAGCTGACACTTAGATTCTATAAAAAATCAAGAGTAACATTCTGATATAGAATTTCCCTAAATCGCTCATTTAAGATATCGAATATGATATCTCGCAATGAATTCGCATATAGTAAAAAACACCGATTTTATCAATGTCTATGTCTTTCAATCGAAAATTTCACGGAATGGAAAAACCACATGGAAAATTGTATCGGACACTTAGATTCTATAAAAAATCAAGAGTAAAATTCTGTTATATAATTTCCCTAAATCGCTCATTTAAGATATCGAATATGATTTCTCGCTATGAATTCGCATATAGTAAAAAACACCGATTTTATCAATGTCTATGTGTTTCAATCGAAAATTCCACGGAATGGAAAAACCACATGGAAAATTGTATCTGACACTTAGATTCTATAAAGAATCAAGAGTAACATTCTGATATAGAATTTCCCTAAATCATTCATTTAAGATATAGAATATGATTTCTCGCTATGAATTCGCATATAGTTAAAAACACCGATTTTATCAATGTCTATGTATTTCAATCAAAAATTTCACGGAATGAAAAAACCACATGGAAAATTGTAGCTGACACTTAGATTCTATAAAAAATCAAGAGTAACATTCTGATATAGAATTTCCCTAAATCGCTCATTTAAGATATCGAATATGATATCTCGCAATGAATTCGCATATAGTAAAAAACACCGATTTTATCAATGTCTATGTCTTTCAATCGAAAATTTCACGGAATGGAAAAACCACATGGAAAATTGTATCGGACACTTAGATTCTATAAATATTCAAGAGTAAAATTCTGTTATAAAATTTCCCTTAATCGCTCATTTAAGATATCGAATATGATTTCTCGCTATGAATTCGTATATAGTAAAAAACACCGATTTTATCAATGTCTATGTCTTTCAACCGAAAATTTCACGGAATAGAAAATAACATAGAAAATTGTATCTGACACTAAGATTCTATAAAGAATTAAGAGTAACATTCTGATATAGAATTTCCCTAAATCATTCATTTAAGATATCGAATATGATTTCTCGCTAAGAATTCGTTTATAGTAAAAAACACCGATTTTATCAATGTCTATGTCTTTCAATCGAAAATTTCACGGAATGGAAAAACTACATGGAAAATTGTATCCAACACTTAGATTCTATGAAGAATCAAAAGTAAAATTCTGTTATACAATTTCCCTAAATCGCTCATTTAAGATATCGAATATGATTTCTCGCTATGAATTCGCATATAGTTAAAAACACCGATTTTATCAATGTCTATGTCTTTCAATCGAAAATTTCACGGAATGGAAAATAACATGGAAACTTGTATCTAACACTTAGATTCTATAAAAAATCAAGAGTAAAATTCTGTTATATAATTTCCCTAAATCGCTCATTTAAGATATCGAATATGATTTCTCGCTATGAATTCGTATATAGTAAAAAACACCGATTTTATCAATGTCTATGTCTTTCAACCGAAAATTTCACGGAATAGAAAATAACATGGAAAATTGTATCTGACACTTAGATTTTATAAAGAATCAAGAGTAACATTCTGATATAAAATTTCCCTAAATCGTTCATTTAAGATATCGAATATGATTTCTCGCTAAGAATTCGTATATAGTAAGAAACACCGATTTTATCAATGTCTATGTCTTTCAACCGTAAATTTCACGGAATGGAAAATAACATGGAAAATTGTATCTGACACTTAGATTCTATAAAGAATAAAGAGTAACATTCTGTTATAAAATTTCCCTAAATCGCTCATTTAAGATATCGAATATGATTTCTCGCTATGAATTCGTATATAGTAAAAAACACCGATTTTATCAATGTCTATGTCTTTCAACCGAAAATTTCACGGAATAGAAAATAACATAGAAAATTGTATCTGACACTAAGATTCTATAAAGAATCAAGAGTAACATTCTGATATAGAATTTCCCTAAATCATTCATTTAAGATATCGAATATGATTTCTCGCTATGAATTCGCATATAGTTAAAAACACCGATTTTATCAATGTCTATGTATTTCAATCAAAAATTTCACGGAATGAAAAAACCACATGGAAAATTGTAGCTGACACTTAGATTCTATAAAAAATCAAGAGTAACATTCTGATATAGAATTTCCCTAAATCGCTCATTTAAGATATCGAATATGATATCTCGCAATGAATTCGCATATAGTGAAAAACACCGATTTTATCAATGTCTATGTCTTTCAATCGAAAATTTCACGGAATGGAAAAACCACATGGAAAATTGTATCGGACACTTAGATTCTATAAAAAATCAAGAGTAAAATTCTGTTATATAATTTCCCTAAATCGCTCATTTAAGATATCGAATATGATTTCTCGCTATGAATTCGCATATAGTAAAAAACACCGATTTTATCAATGTCTATGTGTTTCAATCGAAAATTCCACGGAATGGAAAAACCACATGGAAAATTGTATCTGACACTTAGATTCTATAAAGAATCAAGAGTAACATTCTGATATAGAATTTCCCTAAATCGTTCATTTAAGATATCGAATATGATTTCTCGCTAAGAATTCGTATATAGTAAGAAACACCGATTTTATCAATGTCTATGTCTTTCAACCGAAAATTTCACGGAATGGAAAATAACATGGAAAATTGTATCTGACACTTAGATTCTATGAATAATTAAGAGTAAAATTCTGTTATAAAATTTCCCTAAATCGCTCATTTAAGATATAGAATATGATTTCTCGCTATGAATTCGCATATAGTAAAAAACACCGATTTTATCAATGTCTATGTGTTTCAATCGAAAATTCCACGGAATGGAAAAACCACATGGAAAATTGTATCTGACACTTAGATTCTATAAAGAATCAAGAGTAACATTCTGATATAGAATTTCCCTAAATCGTTCATTTAAGATATCGAATATGATTTCTAGCTAAGAATTCGTATATAGTAAGAAACACCGATTTTATCAATGTCTATGTCTTTCAACCGAAAATTTCACGGAATGGAAAAACTACATGGAAAATTGTATCCAACACTTAGATTCTATGAAGAATCAAGAGTAAAATTCTGTTATAAAATGTCCCTAAATCGCTCATTTAAGATATCGAATATGATTTCTCGCTATGAATTCGCATATAGAAAAAAACACCGATTTTATCAATGTCTATGTCTTTCAATCGAAAATTTTACGGAATTAAAAAACCACATGGAAAATTGTATCTGACACTTAGATTCTATGAAGAATTCAAAGTAAAATTCTGTTATATAATATCCCTAAATCGCTCATTTAAGATATCGAATATGATTTCTCGCTATGAATTCGCATATAGTTAAAAACACCGATTTTATCAATGTCTATGTCTTTCAATCGAAAATTTCACCGAATGGAAAAACCACATGGAAAATTGTATCTGACAATTAGATTCTATAAAAAATTAAAAGTAAAATTCTGTTATATAGTTTGCCTAAATCGCTCATTTAAGATATCGAATATGATTTCTCGCTATGAATTCGCATATAGTTAAAAACACCGATTTTATCAATGTCTATGTCTTTCAATCGAAAATTTCACGGAATGGAAAAACTACATGGAAAATTGTATCTGACACTCAGATTTTATAAAGAATTAAGAGTACTATTCTGATATAGAATTTCCCTAAATCGCTCATTTAAGATATCGAATATGATATCTCGCTATGAATTCGTATATAGTAAAAAACACCGATTTTATCAATGTCTATGTCTTTCAACCGAAAATTTCACGGAATGGAAAATAACATGGAAAATTGTATCTGACACTTAGATTCTATAAAGAATTAAGAGTAACATTCTGATATAGAATTTCCCTAAATCGTTCATTTAAGATATCGAATATGATTTCTAGCTAAGAATTCGTATATAGTAAGAAACACCGATTTTATCAATGTCTATGTCTTTCAACCGAAAATTTCACGGAATGGAAAAACTACATGGAAAATTGTATCCAACACTTAGATTCTATGAAGAATAAAGAGTAAAATTCTGTAATAAAATGACCCTAAATCGCTCATTTAAGATATCGAATATGATTTCTCGCTATGAATTCGCATATAGTAAAAAACACCGATTTTATCAATGTCTATGTCTTTCAATCGAAAATTTTACGGAATTAAAAAACCACATGGAAAATTGTATCTGACACTTAGATTCTATGAAGAATTCAAAGTAAAATTCTGTTATATAATATCCCTAAATCGCTCATTTAAGATATCGAATATGATTTCTCGCTATGAATTCGCATATAGTTAAAAACACCGATTTTATCAATGTCTATGTCTTTCAATCGAAAATTTCACGAAATGGAAGAAACACATGGAAAATTGTATCTGACACTTAGATTCAATAAGAATCAAGAGTAACATTCTGATATAGAATTTCCCTAAATCGTTCATTTAAGATATCGAATATGATTTCTCGCTAAGAATTCGTATATAGTAAGAAACACCGATTTTATCAATGTCTATGTCTTTCAACCGAAAATTTCACGGAATGGAAAATAACATGGAAAATTGTATCTGACACTTAGATTCTATTAAAAATCAAGAGTAACATTCTGATATAGAATTTCCCTAAATCGTTCATTTAAGATATCGAATATGATTTCTCGCTAAGAATTCGTATATAGTAAGAAACACCGATTTTATCAATGTCTATGTCTTTCAACCGAAAATTTCACGGAATGGAAAATAACATGGAAACTTAAATCTAACACTTTGATTCTATGAAGAATTAAGAGTAAAATTCTGTTATAAAATGTCCCTAAATCGCTCATTTAAGATATCGAATATGATTTCTCGCTATGAATTCGCATATAGTAAAAAACACCGATTTTATCAATGTCTATGTCTTTCAATCGAAAATTTTACGGAATTAAAAAACCACATGGAAAATTGTATCTGACACTTAGATTCTATGAAGAATTCAAAGTAAAATTCTGTTATATAATATCCCTAAATCGCTCATTTAAGATATCGAATATGATTTCTCGCTATGAATTCGCATATAGTTAAAAACACCGATTTTATCAATGTCTATGTCTTTCAATCGAAAATTTCACGAAATGGAAGAAACACATGGAAAATTGTATCTGACACTTAGATTCAATAAGAATCAAGAGTAACATTCTGATATAGAATTTCCCTAAATCGTTCATTTAAGATATCGAATATGATTTCTCGCTAAGAATTCGTATATAGTAAGAAACACCGATTTTATCAATGTCTATGTCTTTCAACCGAAAATTTCACGGAATGGAAAATAACATGGAAAATTGTATCTGACACTTAGATTCTATTAAAAATCAAGAGTAACATTCTGATATAGAATTTCCCTAAATCGTTCATTTAAGATATCGAATATGATTTCTCGCTAAGAATTCGTATATAGTAAGAAACACCGATTTTATCAATGTCTATGTCTTTCAACCGAAAATTTCACGGAATGGAAAATAACATGGAAACTTAAATCTAACACTTTGATTCTATGAAGAATTAAGAGTAAAATTCTGTTATAAAATGTCCCTAAATCGCTCATTTAAGATATCGAATATGATTTCTCGCTATGAATTCGCATATAGTAAAAAACACCGATTTTATCAATGTCTATGTCTTTCAATCGAAAATTTCACCGAATGGAAAAACCACATGGAAAATTGTATCTGACAATTAGATTCTATAAAAAATTAAAAGTAAAATTCTGTTATATAGTTTGCCTAAATCGCTCATTTAAGATATCGAATATGATTTCTCGCTAAAAATTCGTATATAGTAAGAAACACCGATTTTATCAATGTCTATGTCTTTCAACCGAAAATTTCACGGAATGGAAAATAACATGGAAACTTAAATCTAACACTTAGATTCTATGAAGAATTAAGAGTAAAATTCTGTTATAAAATTTCCCTAAATCGCTCATTTAAGGTATCGAATATGATTTCTCGCTATGAATTCGCATATAGTAAAAAACACCGATTTTATCAATGTCTATGTGTTTCAATCGAAAATTCCACGGAATGGAAAAACCACATGGAAAATTGTATCTGACAATTAGATTCTATAAAAAATTAAAAGTAAAATTCTGTTATATAATTTGCCTAAATCGCTCATTTAAGATATCGAATATGATATCTCGCTATGAATTCGTATATAGTAAAAAACACCGATTTTATCAATGTCTATGTCTTTCAACCGAAAATTTCACGGAATGGAAAATAACATGGAAAATTGTATCTGACACTTAGATTCTATAAAGAATTAAGAGTAACATTCTGATATAGAATTTCCCTAAATCGTTCATTTAAGATATCGAATATGATTTCTAGCTAAGAATTCGTATATAGTAAGAAACACCGATTTTATCAATGTCTATGTCTTTCAACCGAAAATTTCACGGAATGGAAAAACTACATGGAAAATTGTATCCAACACTTAGATTTTATGAAGAATCAAGAGTAAAATTCTGTTATAAAATTTCCCTAAATCGCTCATTTAAGATATCGAATATGATTTCTCGCTATGAATTCGCATATAGTTAAAAACACCGATTTTATCAATGTCTATGTCTTTCAATCGAAAATTTCACCGAATGGAAAAACCACATGGAAAATTGTATCTGACAATTAGATTCTATAAAAAATTAAAAGTAAAATTCTGTTATATAATTTGCCTAAATCGCTCATTTAAGATATCGAATATGATTTCTCGCTATGAATTCGCATATAGTTAAAAACACCGATTTTATCAATGTCTATGTCTTTCAATCGAAAATTTCACGGAATGGAAAAACCACATGGAAAATTGTATCTGACAATTAGTATCTATAAAAAATAAAAGTAAAATTCTGTTATATAATTTCCCTAAATCGCTCATTTAAGAATCGAATATGATTTCTCGCTATGAATTCGCATATAGTAAAAAACACCGAATTTATCAATGTCTCTGTGTATTTCAACCGAAAATTTCACGGAATAGAAAATAACATAGAAAATTGTATCTGACACTTAGATTCTATAAAGAATCAAGAGTAACATTCTGATATAGAATTTCCCTAAATCGTTCATTTAAGATATCGAATATGATTTCTCGCTAAGAATTCGTATATAGTAAGAAACACCGATTTTATCAATGTCTATGTCTTTCAACCGAAAATTTCACGGAATGGAAAATAACATGGAAAATTGTATCTGACACTTAGATTCTATAAATAATCAAGATAAAAATTCTGTTATAAAATTTCCCTAAATCGCTCATTTAAGATATCGAATATGATTTCTCGCTATGAATTCGTATATAGTAAAAAACACCGATTTTATCAATGTCTATGTCTTTCAACCGAAAATTTCACGGAATGGAAAATAACATGGAAAATTGTATCTGACACTTAGATTCTATAAATAATCAAGATAAAAATTCTGTTATAAAATTTCCCTAAATCGCTCATTTAAGATATCGAATATGATTTCTCGCTAAGAATTCGTTTATAGTAAAAAACACCGATTTTATCAATGTCTATGTCTTTCAATCGAAAATTTCACGGAATGGAAAAACTACATGGAAAATTGTATCCGGCACTTAGATTCTATGAAGAATCAAAAGTAAAATTCTGTTATACAATTTCCCTAAATCGCTCATTTAAGATATCGAATATGATTTCTCGCTATGAATTCGCATATAGTTAAAAACACCGATTTTATCAATGTCTATGTCTTTCAATCGAAAATTTCACGGAATGGAAAAACCACATGGAAAATTGTATCGTACACTTAGATTCTATAAAAAATCAAGAGTAAAATTCTGTTATATAATTTCCCTAAATCGCTCATTTAAGATATCGAATATGATTTCTCGCTATGAATTCGTATATAGTAAAAAACACCGATTTTATCAATGTCTATGTCTTTCAACCGAAAATTTCACGGAATAGAAAATAACATGGAAAATTGTATCTGACACTTAGATTTTATAAAGAATAAAGAGTAACATTCTGATATAGAATTTCCCTAAATCGTTCATTTAAGATATCGAATATGATTTCTCGCTAAGAATTCGTATATAGTAAGGAACACCGATTTTATCAATGTCTATGTCTTTCAACCGAAAATTTCACGGAATGGAAAATAACATGGAAAATTGTATCTGACACTTAGATTTAATAAACAATTAAGAGTAACATTCTGATATAGAATTTCCCTAAATCGTTCATTTAAGATATCGAATATGATTTCTCGCTAAGAATTCGTATATAGTAAGAAACACCGATTTTATCAATGTCTATGTCTTTCAACCGTAAATTTCTCGGAATGGAAAATAACATGGAAAATTGTATCTAACACTCAGATTCTATAAAGAATCAAGAGTAACATTCTGATATAGAATTTCCCGTAATCGTTCATTTAAGATATCGAATATGATTTCTCGCTAAGAATTCGTATATAGTAAGAAACACCGATTTTATCAATGTCTATGTCTTTCAACCGAAAATTTCACGGAATGGAAAATAACATGGAAAATTGTATCTGACACTTAGATTCTATAAATAATCAAGATAAAAATTCTGTTATAAAATTTCCCTAAATCGCTCATTTAAGATATCGAATATGATTTCTCGCTAAGAATTCGTTTATAGTAAAAAACACCGATTTTATCAATGTCTATGTCTTTCAATCGAAAATTTCACGGAATGGAAAAACTACATGGAAAATTGTATCCGGCACTTAGATTCTATGAAGAATCAAAAGTAAAATTCTGTTATACAATTTCCCTAAATCGCTCATTTAAGATATCGAATATGATTTCTCGCTATGAATTCGCATATAGTTAAAAACACCGATTTTATCAATGTCTATGTCTTTCAATCGAAAATTTCACGGAATGGAAAAACCACATGGAAAATTGTATCATACACTTAGATTCTATAAAAAATCAAGAGTAAAATTCTGTTATATAATTTCCCTAAATCGCTCATTTAAGATATCGAATATGATTTCTCGCTATGAATTCGTATATAGTAAAAAACACCGATTTTATCAATGTCTATGTCTTTCAACCGAAAATTTCACGGAATAGAAAATAACATGGAAAATTGTATCTGACACTTAGATTTTATAAAGAATAAAGAGTAACATTCTGATATAGAATTTCCCTAAATCGTTCATTTAAGATATCGAATATGATTTCTCGCTAAGAATTCGTATATAGTAAGGAACACCGATTTTATCAATGTCTATGTCTTTCAACCGAAAATTTCACGGAATGGAAAATAACATGGAAAATTGTATCTGACACTTAGATTTAATAAACAATTAAGAGTAACATTCTGATATAGAATTTCCCTAAATCGTTCATTTAAGATATCGAATATGATTTCTCGCTAAGAATTCGTATATAGTAAGAAACACCGATTTTATCAATGTCTATGTCTTTCAACCGTAAATTTCACGGAATGGAAAATAACATGGAAAATTGTATCTAACACTCAGATTCTATAAAGAATCAAGAGTAACATTCTGATATAGAATTTCCCGTAATCGTTCATTTAAGATATCGAATATGATTTCTCGCTAAGAATTCGTATATAGTAAGAAACACCGATTTTATCAATGTCTATGTCTTTCAACCGAAAATTTCACGGAATGGAAAATAACATGGAAAATTGTATATAACACTTAGATTTAATTAAGTATTAAGAGTAAAATTATTTTATAAAATTTCCCTAAATCGCTCATTTAAGATATCGAATATGATTTCTCGCTATGAATTCGCATATAGTAAAAAACACCGATTTTATCAATGTCTATGTGTTTCAATCGAAAATTCCACGGAATGGAAAAACCACATGGAAAATTGTTACCGACACTTAGATTTTATTAAGAATCAAGAGTAACATTCTGATATAGAATTTCCCTAAATCGTTCATTTAAGATATCGAATATGATTTCTCGCTAAGAATTCGTTTATAGTAAAAAACACCGATTTTATCAATGTCTATGTCTTTCAATCGAAAATTTCACGGAATGGAAAAACTACATGGAAAATTGTATTTGACACTTAGATTCTAAAAAAATTAAGAGTAAAATTCTGTTATATAATTTCCCTAAATCGCTCATTTAAGATATCGAATATGATATCTCGCTATGAATTCGTATATAGTAAAAAACACCGATTTTATCAATGTCTATGTCTTTCAACCGAAAATTTCACGGAATGGAAAATAACATGGAAAATTGTATCTGACACTTAGATTCTATAAAGAATTAAGAGTAACATTCTGATATAGAATTTCCCTAAATCGTTCATTTAAGATATCGAATATGATTTCTAGCTAAGAATTCGTATATAGTAAGAAACACCGATTTTATCAATGTCTATGTCTTTCAACCGAAAATTTCATGGAATGGAAAAACTACATGGAAAATTGTATCCAACACTTAGATTCTATGAAGAATCAAGAGTAAAATTCTGTTATAAAATTTCCCTAAATCGCTCATTTAAGATATCGAATATGATTTCTCGCTATGAAGTCGCATATAGTTAAAAACACCGATTTTATCAATGTCTATGTCTTTCAATCGAAAATTTCACCGAATGGAAAAACCACATGGAAAATTGTATCTGACAATTAGATTCTATAAAAAATTAAAAGTAAAATTCTGTTATATAATTTGCCTAAATCGCTCATTTAAGATATCGAATATGATTTCTCGCTATGAATTCGCATATAGTTAAAAACACCGATTTTATCAATGTCTATGTCTTTCAATCGAAAATTTCACGGAATGGAAAAACCACATGGAAAATTGTATCTGACAATTAGTATCTATAAAAAATAAAAGTAAAATTCTGTTATATAATTTCCCTAAATCGCTCATTTAAGAATCGAATATGATTTCTCGCTATGAATTCGCATATAGTAAAAAACACCGAATTTATCAATGTCTCTGTGTATTTCAACCGAAAATTTCACGGAATAGAAAATAACATAGAAAATTGTATCTGACACTTAGATTCTATAAAGAATCAAGAGTAACATTCTGATATAGAATTTCCCTAAATCGTTCATTTAAGATATCGAATATGATTTCTCGCTAAGAATTCGTATATAGTAAGAAACACCGATTTTATCAATGTCTATGTCTTTCAACCGAAAATTTCACGGAATGGAAAATAACATGGAAAATTGTATCTGACACTTAGATTCTATAAATAATCAAGATAAAAATTCTGTTATAAAATTTCCCTAAATCGCTCATTTAAGATATCGAATATGATTTCTCGCTATGAATTCGTATATAGTAAAAAACCCATTTTATCAATGTCTATGTCTTTCAACCGAAAATTTCACGGAATGGAAAATAACATGGAAAATTGTATCTGACACTTAGATTCTATAAATAATCAAGATAAAAATTCTGTTATAAAATTTCCCTAAATCGCTCATTTAAGATATCGAATATGATTTCTCGCTAAGAATTCGTTTATAGTAAAAAACACCGATTTTATCAATGTCTATGTCTTTCAATCGAAAATTTCACGGAATGGAAAAACTACATGGAAAATTGTATCCGGCACTTAGATTCTATGAAGAATCAAAAGTAAAATTCTGTTATACAATTTCCCTAAATCGCTCATTTAAGATATCGAATATGATTTCTCGCTATGAATTCGCATATAGTAAAAAACACCGATTTTATCAATGTCTATGTCTTTCAACCGAAAATTTCACGGAATAGAAAATAACATGGAAAAGTGTATCTGACACTTAGATTTTATAAAGAATAAAGAGTAACATTCTGATATAGAATTTCCCTAAATCGTTCATTTAAGATATCGAATATGATTTCTCGCTAAGAATTCGTATATAGTAAGGAACACCGATTTTATCAATGTCTATGTCTTTCAACCGAAAATTTCACGGAATGGAAAATAACATGGAAAATTGTATCTGACACTTAGATTTAATAAACAATTAAGAGTAACATTCTGATATAGAATTTCCCTAAATCGTTCATTTAAGATATCGAATATGATTTCTCGCTAAGAATTCGTATATAGTAAGAAACACCGATTTTATCAATGTCTATGTCTTTCAACCGTAAATTTCACGGAATGGAAAATAACATGGAAAATTGTATCTAACACTCAGATTCTATAAAGAATCAAGAGTATTATTCTGATATAGAATTTCCCGTAATCGTTCATTTAAGATATCGAATATGATTTCTCGCTAAGAATTCGTATATAGTAAGAAACACCGATTTTATCAATGTCTATGTCTTTCAACCGAAAATTTCACGGAATGGAAAATAACATGGAAAATTGTATATAACACTTAGATTTTATTAAGTATTAAGAGTAAAATTCTTTTATAAAATTTCCCTAAATCGCTCATTTAAGATATCGAATATGATTTCTCGCTATGAATTCGCATATAGTAAAAAACACCGATTTTATCAATGTCTATGTGTTTCAATCGAAAATTCCACGGAATGGAAAAACCACATGGAAAATTGTTACCGACACTTAGATTTTATTAAGAATCAAGAGTAACATTCTGATATAGAATTTCCCTAAATCGTTCATTTAAGATATCGAATATGATTTCTCGCTAAGAATTCGTATATAGTAAGGAACACCGATTTTATCAATGTCTATGTCTTTCAACCGAAAATTTCACGGAATGGAAAATAACATGGAAAATTGTATCTGACACTTAGATTTAATAAACAATTAAGAGTAACATTCTGATATAGAATTTCCCTAAATCGTTCATTTAAGATATCGAATATGATTTCTCGCTAAGAATTCGTATATAGTAAGAAACACCGATTTTATCAATGTCTATGTCTTTCAACCGTAAATTTCACGGAATGGAAAATAACATGGAAAATTGTATCTAACACTCAGATTCTATAAAGAATCAAGAGTAACATTCTGATATAGAATTTCCCGTAATCGTTCATTTAAGATATCGAATATGATTTCTCGCTAAGAATTCGTATATAGTAAGAAACACCGATTTTATCAATGTCTATGTCTTTCAACCGAAAATTTCACGGAATGGAAAATAACATGGAAAATTGTATATAACACTTAGATTTTATTAAGTATTAAGAGTAAAATTCTTTTATAAAATTTCCCTAAATCGCTCATTTAAGATATCGAATATGATTTCTCGCTATGAATTCGCATATAGTAAAAAACACCGATTTTATCAATGTCTATGTGTTTCAATCGAAAATTCCACGGAATGGAAAAACCACATGGAAAATTGTATCTGACAATTAGATTCTATAAAAAATTAAAAGTAAAATTCTGTTATATAATTTGCCTAAATCGCTCATTTAAGATATCGAATATGATATCTCGCTATGAATTCGTATATAGTAAAAAACACCGATTTTATCAATGTCTATGTCTTTCAACCGAAAATTTCACGGAATGGAAAATAACATGGAAAATTGTATCTGACACTTAGATTCTATGAAGAATCAAGAGTAAAATTCTGTTATAAAATTTCCCTAAATCGCTCATTTAAGATATCGAATATGATTTCTCGCTATGAATTCGCATATAGTTAAAAACACCGATTTTATCAATGTCTATGTCTTTCAATCGAAAATTTCACCGAATGGAAAAACCACATGGAAAATTGTATCTGACAATTAGATTCTATAAAAAATTAAAAGTAAAATTCTGTTATATAATTTGCCTAAATCGCTCATTTAAGATATCGAATATGATTTCTCGCTATGAATTCGCATATAGTTAAAAACACCGATTTTATCAATGTCTATGTCTTTCAATCGAAAATTTCACGGAATGGAAAAACCACATGGAAAATTGTATCTGACAATTAGTATCTATAAATAAATAAAAGTAAAATTCTGTTATATAATTTCCCTAAATCGCTCATTTAAGAATCGAATATGATTTCTCGCTATGAATTCGCATATAGTAAAAAACACCGAATTTATCAATGTCTCTGTGTATTTCAACCGAAAATTTCACGGAATAGAAAATAACATAGAAAATTGTATCTGACACTTAGATTCTATAAAGAATCAAGAGTAACATTCTGATATAGAATTTCCCTAAATCGTTTTTTAAGATATCGAATATGATTTCTCGCTAAGAATTCGTATATAGTAAGAAACACCGATTTTATCAATGTCTATGTCTTTCAACCGAAAATTTCACGGAATGGAAAATAACATGGAAAATTGTATCTGACACTTAGATTCTATAAATAATCAAGATAAAAATTCTGTTATAAAATTTCCCTAAATCGCTCATTTAAGATATCGAATATGATTTCTCGCTATGAATTCGTATATAGTAAAAAACACCGATTTTATCAATGTCTATGTCTTTCAACCGAAAATTTCACGGAATGGAAAATAACATGGAAAATTGTATCTGACACTTAGATTCTATAAATAATCAAGATAAAAATTCTGTTATAAAATTTCCCTAAATCGCTCATTTAAGATATCGAATATGATTTCTCGCTAAGAATTCGTTTATAGTAAAAAACACCGATTTTATCAATGTCTATGTCTTTCAATCGAAAATTTCACGGAATGGAAAAACTACATGGAAAATTGTATCCGGCACTTAGATTCTATGAAGAATCAAAAGTAAAATTCTGTTATACAATTTCCCTAAATCGCTCATTTAAGATATCGAAAATGATTTCTCGCTATGAATTCGCATATAGTTAAAAACACCGATTTTATCAATGTCTATGTCTTTCAATCGAAAATTTCACGGAATGGAAAAACCACATGGAAAATTGTATCGTACACTTAGATTCTATAAAAAATCAAGAGTAAAATTCTGTTATATAATTTCCCTAAATCGCTCATTTAAGATATCGAATATGATTTCTCGCTATGAATTCGTATATAGTAAAAAACACCGATTTTATCAATGTCTATGTCTTTCAACCGAAAATTTCACGGAATAGAAAATAACATGGAAAATTGTATCTGACACTTAGATTTTATAAAGAATAAAGAGTAACATTCTGATATAGAATTTCCCTAAATCGTTCATTTAAGATATCGAATATGATTTCTCGCTAAGAATTCGTATATAGTAAGGAACACCGATTTTATCAATGTCTATGTCTTTCAACCGAAAATTTCACGGAATGGAAAATAACATGGAAAATTGTATCTGACACTTAGATTTAATAAACAATTAAGAGTAACATTCTGATATAGAATTTCCCTAAATCGTTCATTTAAGATATCGAATATGATTTCTCGCTAAGAATTCGTATATAGTAAGAAACACCGATTTTATCAATGTCTATGTCTTTCAACCGTAAATTTCACGGAATGGAAAATAACATGGAAAATTGTATCTAACACTCAGATTCTATAAAGAATCAAGAGTAACATTCTGATATAGAATTTCCCGTAATCGTTCATTTAAGATATCGAATATGATTTCTCGCTAAGAATTCGTATATAGTAAGAAACACCGATTTTATCAATGTCTATGTCTTTCAACCGAAAATTTCACGGAATGGAAAATAACATGGAAAATTGTATATAACACTTAGATTTTATTAAGTATTAAGAGTAAAATTCTTTTATAAAATTTCCCTAAATCGCTCATTTAAGATATCGAATATGATTTCTCGCTATGAATTCGCATATAGTAAAAAACACCGATTTTATCAATGGCTATGTGTTTCAATCGAAAATTCCACGGAATGGAAAAACCACATGGAAAATTGTTACCGACACTTAGATTTTATTAAGAATCAAGAGTAACATTCTGATATAGAATTTCCCTAAATCGTTCATTTAAGATATCGAATATGATTTCTCGCTAAGAATTCGTTTATAGTAAAAAACACCGATTTTATCAATGTCTATGTCTTTCAATCGAAAATTTCACGGAATGGAAAAACTACATGGAAAATTGTATTTGACACTTAGATTCTATAAAGAATAAAGAGTATAATTCTGATATAGAATTTCCCTAAATCGCTCATTTAAGATATCGAATATGATTTCTCGCTATGAATTCGTATATAGTAAGAAACACCGATTTTATCAATGTCTATGTCTTTCAACCGTAAATTTCACGGAATGGAAAAACTACATGGAAAATTGTTACCAACACTAAGATTTTATTAAGAATCAAGAGTAACATTCTGATATAGAATTTCCCTAAATCGTTCATTTAAGATATCGAATATGATTTCTCGCTAAGAATTCGTTTATAGTAAAAAACACCGATTTTATCAATGTCTATGTCTTTCAATCGAAAATTTCACGGAATGGAAAAACTACATGGAAAATTGTATTTGACACTTAGATTCTATAAAAAATCAAGAGTAAAATTCTGTTATATAATTTCCCTAAATCGCTCATTTAAGATATCGAATATGATTTCTCGCTATGAATTCGTATATAGTAAGAAACACCGATTTTATCAATGTCTATGTCTTTCAACCGTAAATTTCACGGAATGGAAAATAACATGGAAAATTGTATCTGACACTTAGATTCTATAAAGAATCAAGAGTAACATTCTGATATAGAATTTACCTAAATCGTTCATTTAAGATATCAAATATGATTTCTCGCTATGAATTCGTATATAGTAAAAAACACCGATTTTATCAATGTCTATGTCTTTCAACCGAAAATTTCACGGAATAGAAAATAACATGGAAAATTGTATCTGACACTTAGATTTTATAAAGAATCAAGAGTAACATTCTGATATAAAATTTCCCTAAATCGTTCATTTAAGATATCGAATATGATTTCTCGCTAAGAATTCGTATATAGTAAGAAACACCGATTTTATCAATGTCTATGTCTTTCAACCGTAAATTTCACGGAATGGAAAATAACATGGAAAATTGTATCTGACACTTAGATTCTATAAAGAATCAAGAGTAACATTCTGTTATAAAATGTCCCTAAATCGCTCATTTAAGATATCGAATATGATTTCTCGCTATGAATTCGTATATAGTAAAAAACACCGATTTTATCAATGTCTATGTCTTTCAACCGAAAATTTCACGGAATAGAAAATAACATAGAAAATTGTATCTGAAACTAAGATTCTATAAAGAATTAAGAGTAACATTCTGATATAGAATTTCCCTAAATCATTCATTTAAGATATCGAATATGATTTCTCGCTAAGAATTCGTTTATAGTAAAAAACACCGATTTTATCAATGTCTATGTCTTTCAATCGAAAATTTCACGGAATGGAAAAACTACATGGAAAATTGTATCCAACACTTAGATTCTATGAAGAATCAAAAGTAAAATTCTGTTATACAATTTCCCTAAATCGCTCATTTAAGATATCGAATATGATTTCTCGCTATGAATTCGCATATAGTTAAAAACACCGATTTTATCAATGTCTATGTCTTTCAATCGAAAATTTCACGGAATGGAAAATAACATGGAAACTTGTATCTAACACTTAGATTCTATAAAAAATGAAGAGTAAAATTCTGTTATATAATTTCCCTAAATCGCTCATTTAAGATATCGAATATGATTTCTCGCTATGAATTCGTATATAGTAAAAAACACCGATTTTATCAATGTCTATGTCTTTCAACCGAAAATTTCACGGAATAGAAAATAACATGGAAAATTGTATCTGACACTAAGATTCTATAAAGAATCAAGAGTAACATTCTGATATAGAAAATCCCTAAATCATTCATTTAAGATATCGAATATGATTTCTCGCTATGAATTCGCATATAGTTAAAAACACCGATTTTATCAATGTCTATGTCTTTCAATCGAAAATTTCACGGAATGGAAAAACCACATGGAAAATTGTATCGGACACTTAGATTCTATAAAAAATAAAGAGTAACATTCTGATATAGAATTTCCCTAAATCGCTCATTTAAGATATCGAATATGATATCTCGCAATGAATTCGCATATAGTAAAAAACACCGATTTTATCAATGTCTATGTCTTTCAATCGAAAATTTCACGGAATGGAAAAACTACATGGAAAATTGTATCCAACAATTAGATTCTATGAAGAATCAAAAGTAAAATTCTGTTATACAATTTCCCTAAATCGCTCAGTTAAGATATCGAATATGATTTCTCGCTATGAATTCGCATATAGTTAAAAACACCGATTTTATCAATGTCTATGTCTTTCAATCGAAAATTTCACGGAATGGAAAATAACATGGAAACTTGTATCTAACACTTAGATTCTATAAAAAATGAAGAGTAAAATTCTGTTATATAATTTCCCTAAATCACTCATTTAAGATATCGAATATGATTTCTCGCTATGAATTCGTATATAGTAAAAAACACCGATTTTATCAATGTCTATGTCTTTCAACCGAAAATTTCACGGAATAGAAAATAACATGGAAAATTGTATCTGACAATTAGATTTTATAAAGAATCAAGAGTAACATTCTGATATAAAATTTCCCTAAATCGTTCATTTAAGATATCGAATATGATTTCTCGCTAAGAATTCGTATATAGTAAGAAACACCGATTTTATCAATGTCTATGTCTTTCAACCGTAAATTTCACGGAATGGAAAATAACATGGAAAATTGTATCTGACACTTAGATTCTATAAAGAATCAAGAGTAACATTCTGTTATAAAATTTCCCTAAATCGCTCATTTAAGATATCGAATATGATTTCTCGCTATGAATTCGTATATAGTAAAAAACACCGATTTTATCAATGTCTATGTCTTTCAACCGAAAATTTCACGGAATAGAAAATAACATAGAAAATTGTATCTGACACTAAGATTCTATAAAGAATCAAGAGTAACATTCTGATATAGAATTTCCCTAAATCATTCATTTAAGATATCGAATATGATTTCTCGCTATGAATTCGCATATAGTTAAAAACACCGATTTTATCAATGTCTATGTATTTCAATCAAAAATTTCACGGAATGAAAAAACCACATGGAAAATTGTAGCTGACACTTAGATTCTATAAAAAATAAAGAGTAACATTCTGATATAGAATTTCCCTAAATCGCTCATTTAAGATATCGAATATGATATCTCGCAATGAATTCGCATATAGTAAAAAACACCGATTTTATCAATGTCTATGTCTTTCAATCGAAAATTTCACGGAATGGAAAAACCACATGGAAAATTGTATCGGACACTTAGATTCTATAAAAAATCAAGAGTAAAATTCTGTTATATAATTTCCCTAAATCGCTCATTTAAGATATCGAATATGATTTCTCGCTATGAATTCGTATATAGTAAAAAACACCGATTTTATCAATGTCTATGTCTTTCAACCGAAAATTTCACGGAATAGAAAATAACATGGAAAATTGTATCTGACACTTAGATTTTATAAAGAATCAAGAGTAACATTCTGATATAAAATTTCCCTAAATCGTTCATTTAAGATATCGAATATGATTTCTCGCTAAGAATTCGTATATAGTAAGAAACACCGATTTTATCAATGTCTATGTCTTTCAACCGTAAATTTCACGGAATGGAAAATAACATGGAAAATTGTATCTGACACTTAGATTCTATAAAGAATCAAGAGTAACATTCTGTTATAAAATTTCCCTAAATCGCTCATTTAAGATATCGAATATGATTTCTCGCTATGAATTCGTATATAGTAAAAAACACCGATTTTATCAATGTCTATGTCTTTCAACCGAAAATTTCACGGAATAGAAAATAACATAGAAAATTGTATCTGAAACTAAGATTCTATAAAGAATTAAGAGTAACATTCTGATATAGAATTTCCCTAAATCATTCATTTAAGATATCGAATATGATTTCTCGCTAAGAATTCGTTTATAGTAAAAAACACCGATTTTATCAATGTCTATGTCTTTCAATCGAAAATTTCACGGAATGGAAAAACTACATGGAAAATTGTATCCAACACTTAGATTCTATGAAGAATCAAAAGTAAAATTCTGTTATACAATTTCCCTAAATCGCTCATTTAAGATATCGAATATGATTTCTCGCTATGAATTCGCATATAGTTAAAAACACCGATTTTATCAATGTCTATGTCTTTCAATCGAAAATTTCACGGAATGGAAAATAACATGGAAACTTGTATCTAACACTCAGATTCTATAAAAAATCAAGAGTAAAATTCTGTTATATAATTTCCCTAAATCGCTCATTTAAGATATCGAATATGATTTCTCGCTATGAATTCGTATATAGTAAAAAACACCGATTTTATCAATGTCTATGTCTTTCAACCGAAAATTTCACGGAATAGAAAATAACATGGAAAATTGTATCTGACAATTAGATTTTATAAAGAATCAAGAGTAACATTCTGATATAAAATTTCCCTAAATCGTTCATTTAAGATATCGAATATGATTTCTCGCTAAGAATTCGTATATAGTAAGAAACACCGATTTTATCAATGTCTATGTCTTTCAACCGAAAATTTCACGGAATGGAAAATAACATGGAAAATTGTATCTGACACTTAGATTCTATAAAAAATCAAGAGTAACATTCTGTTATAAAATTTCCCTAAATCGCTCATTTAAGATATCGAATATGATTTCTCGCTATGAATTCGTATATAGTAAAAAACACCGATTTTATCAATGTCTATGTCTTTCAACCGAAAATTTCACGGAATAGAAAATAACATAGAAAATTGTATCTGACACTAAGATTCTATAAAGAATCAAGAGTAACATTCTGATATAGAATTTCCCTAAATCATTCATTTAAGATATCGAATATGATTTCTCGCTATGAATTCGCATATAGTTAAAAACACCGATTTTATCAATGTCTATGTATTTCAATCAAAAATTTCACGGAATGAAAAAACCACATGGAAAATTGTAGCTGACACTTAGATTCTATAAAAAATAAAGAGTAACATTCTGATATAGAATTTCCCTAAATCGCTCATTTAAGATATCGAATATGATATCTCGCAATGAATTCGCATATAGTAAAAAACACCGATTTTATCAATGTCTATGTCTTTCAATCGAAAATTTCACGGAATGGAAAAACCACATGGAAAATTGTATCGGACACTTAGATTCTATAAAAAATCAAGAGTAAAATTCTGTTATATAATTTCCCTAAATCGCTCATTTAAGATATCGAATATGATTTCTCGCTATGAATTCGTATATAGTAAAAAACACCGATTTTATCAATGTCTATGTCTTTCAACCGAAAATTTCACGGAATAGAAAATAACATGGAAAATTGTATGTGACACTTAGATTTTATAAAGAATCAAGAGTAACATTCTGATATAAAATTTCCCTAAATCGTTCATTTAAGATATCGAATATGATTTCTCGCTAAGAATTCGTATATAGTAAGAAACACCGATTTTATCAATGTCTATGTCTTTCAACCGTAAATTTCACGGAATGGAAAATAACATGGAAAATTGTATCTGACACTTAGATTCTATAAAGAATCAAGAGTAACATTCTGTTATAAAATTTCCCTAAATCGCTCATTTAAGATATCGAATATGATTTCTCGCTATGAATTCGTATATAGTAAAAAACACCGATTTTATCAATGTCTATGTCTTTCAACCGAAAATTTCACGGAATAGAAAATAACATAGAAAATTGTAGCTGACACTTAGATTCTATAAAAAATAAAGAGTAACATTCTGATATAGAATTTCCCTAAATCGCTCAGTTAAGATATCGAATATGATTTCTCGCTATGAATTCGCATATAGTTAAAAACACCGATTTTATCAATGTCTATGTCTTTCAATCGAAAATTTCACGGAATGGAAAATAACATGGAAACTTGTATCTAACACTTAGATTCTATAAAAAATGAAGAGTAAAATTCTGTTATATAATTTCCCTAAATCACTCATTTAAGATATCGAATATGATTTCTCGCTATGAATTCGTATATAGTAAAAAACACCGATTTTATCAATGTCTATGTCTTTCAACCGAAAATTTCACGGAATAGAAAATAACATGGAAAATTGTATCTGACAATTAGATTTTATAAAGAATCAAGAGTAACATTCTGATATAAAATTTCCCTAAATCGTTCATTTAAGATATCGAATATGATTTCTCGCTAAGAATTCGTATATAGTAAGAAACACCGATTTTATCAATGTCTATGTCTTTCAACCGTAAATTTCACGGAATGGAAAATAACATGGAAAATTGTATCTGACACTTAGATTCTATAAAGAATCAAGAGTAACATTCTGTTATAAAATTTCCCTAAATCGCTCATTTAAGATATCGAATATGATTTCTCGCTATGAATTCGTATATAGTAAAAAACACCGATTTTATCAATGTCTATGTCTTTCAACCGAAAATTTCACGGAATAGAAAATAACATAGAAAATTGTATCTGACACTAAGATTCTATAAAGAATCAAGAGTAACATTCTGATATAGAATTTCCCTAAATCATTCATTTAAGATATCGAATATGATTTCTCGCTATGAATTCGCATATAGTTAAAAACACCGATTTTATCAATGTCTATGTATTTCAATCAAAAATTTCACGGAATGAAAAAACCACATGGAAAATTGTAGCTGACACTTAGATTCTATAAAAAATAAAGAGTAACATTCTGATATAGAATTTCCCTAAATCGCTCATTTAAGATATCGAATATGATATCTCGCAATGAATTCGCATATAGTAAAAAACACCGATTTTATCAATGTCTATGTCTTTCAATCGAAAATTTCACGGAATGGAAAAACCACATGGAAAATTGTATCGGACACTTAGATTCTATAAAAAATCAAGAGTAAAATTCTGTTATATAATTTCCCTAAATCGCTCATTTAAGATATCGAATATGATTTCTCGCTATGAATTCGTATATAGTAAAAAACACCGATTTTATCAATGTCTATGTCTTTCAACCGAAAATTTCACGGAATAGAAAATAACATGGAAAATTGTATCTGACACTTAGATTTTATAAAGAATCAAGAGTAACATTCTGATATAAAATTTCCCTAAATCGTTCATTTAAGATATCGAATATGATTTCTCGCTAAGAATTCGTATATAGTAAGAAACACCGATTTTATCAATGTCTATGTCTTTCAACCGTAAATTTCACGGAATGGAAAATAACATGGAAAATTGTATCTGACACTTAGATTCTATAAAGAATCAAGAGTAACATTCTGTTATAAAATTTCCCTAAATCGCTCATTTAAGATATCGAATATGATTTCTCGCTATGAATTCGTATATAGTAAAAAACACCGATTTTATCAATGTCTATGTCTTTCAACCGAAAATTTCACGGAATAGAAAATAACATAGAAAATTGTATCTGAAACTAAGATTCTATAAAGAATTAAGAGTAACATTCTGATATAGAATTTCCCTAAATCATTCATTTAAGATATCGAATATGATTTCTCGCTAAGAATTCGTTTATAGTAAAAAACACCGATTTTATCAATGTCTATGTCTTTCAATCGAAAATTTCACGGAATGGAAAAACTACATGGAAAATTGTATCCAACACTTAGATTCTATGAAGAATCAAAAGTAAAATTCTGTTATACAATTTCCCTAAATCGCTCATTTAAGATATCGAATATGATTTCTCGCTATGAATTCGCATATAGTTAAAAACACCGATTTTATCAATGTCTATGTCTTTCAATCGAAAATTTCACGGAATGGAAAATAACATGGAAACTTGTATCTAACACTCAGATTCTATAAAAAATCAAGAGTAAAATTCTGTTATATAATTTCCCTAAATCGCTCATTTAAGATATCGAATATGATTTCTCGCTATGAATTCGTATATAGTAAAAAACACCGATTTTATCAATGTCTATGTCTTTCAACCGAAAATTTCACGGAATAGAAAATAACATGGAAAATTGTATCTGACAATTAGATTTTATAAAGAATCAAGAGTAACATTCTGATATAAAATTTCCCTAAATCGTTCATTTAAGATATCGAATATGATTTCTCGCTAAGAATTCGTATATAGTAAGAAACACCGATTTTATCAATGTCTATGTCTTTCAACCGAAAATTTCACGGAATGGAAAATAACATGGAAAATTGTATCTGACACTTAGATTCTATAAAAAATCAAGAGTAACATTCTGTTATAAAATTTCCCTAAATCGCTCATTTAAGATATCGAATATGATTTCTCGCTATGAATTCGTATATAGTAAAAAACACCGATTTTATCAATGTCTATGTCTTTCAACCGAAAATTTCACGGAATAGAAAATAACATAGAAAATTGTATCTGACACTAAGATTCTATAAAGAATCAAGAGTAACATTCTGATATAGAATTTCCCTAAATCATTCATTTAAGATATCGAATATGATTTCTCGCTATGAATTCGCATATAGTTAAAAACACCGATTTTATCAATGTCTATGTATTTCAATCAAAAATTTCACGGAATGAAAAAACCACATGGAAAATTGTAGCTGACACTTAGATTCTATAAAAAATAAAGAGTAACATTCTGATATAGAATTTCCCTAAATCGCTCATTTAAGATATCGAATATGATATCTCGCAATGAATTCGCATATAGTAAAAAACACCGATTTTATCAATGTCTATGTCTTTCAATCGAAAATTTCACGGAATGGAAAAACCACATGGAAAATTGTATCGGACACTTAGATTCTATAAAAAATCAAGAGTAAAATTCTGTTATATAATTTCCCTAAATCGCTCATTTAAGATATCGAATATGATTTCTCGCTATGAATTCGTATATAGTAAAAAACACCGATTTTATCAATGTCTATGTCTTTCAACCGAAAATTTCACGGAATAGAAAATAACATGGAAAATTGTATGTGACACTTAGATTTTATAAAGAATCAAGAGTAACATTCTGATATAAAATTTCCCTAAATCGTTCATTTAAGATATCGAATATGATTTCTCGCTAAGAATTCGTATATAGTAAGAAACACCGATTTTATCAATGTCTATGTCTTTCAACCGTAAATTTCACGGAATGGAAAATAACATGGAAAATTGTATCTGACACTTAGATTCTATAAAGAATCAAGAGTAACATTCTGTTATAAAATTTCCCTAAATCGCTCATTTAAGATATCGAATATGATTTCTCGCTATGAATTCGTATATAGTAAAAAACACCGATTTTATCAATGTCTATGTCTTTCAACCGAAAATTTCACGGAATAGAAAATAACATAGAAAATTGTATCTGAAACTAAGATTCTATAAAGAATTAAGAGTAACATTCTGATATAGAATTTCCCTAAATCATTCATTTAAGATATCGAATATGATTTCTCGCTAAGAATTCGTTTATAGTAAAAAACACCGATTTTATCAATGTCTATGTCTTTCAATCGAAAATTTCACGGAATGGAAAAACTACATGGAAAATTGTATCCAACACTTAGATTCTATGAAGAATCAAAAGTAAAATTCTGTTATACAATTTCCCTAAATCGCTCATTTAAGATATCGAATATGATTTCTCGCTATGAATTCGCATATAGTTAAAAACACCGATTTTATCAATGTCTATGTCTTTCAATCGAAAATTTCACGGAATGGAAAATAACATGGAAACTTGTATCTAACACTCAGATTCTATAAAAAATCAAGAGTAAAATTCTGTTATATAATTTCCCTAAATCGCTCATTTAAGATATCGAATATGATTTCTCGCTATGAATTCGTATATAGTAAAAAACACCGATTTTATCAATGTCTATGTCTTTCAACCGAAAATTTCACGGAATAGAAAATAACATGGAAAATTGTATCTGACAATTAGATTTTATAAAGAATCAAGAGTAACATTCTGATATAAAATTTCCCTAAATCGTTCATTTAAGATATCGAATATGATTTCTCGCTAAGAATTCGTATATAGTAAGAAACACCGATTTTATCAATGTCTATGTCTTTCAACCGAAAATTTCACGGAATGGAAAATAACATGGAAAATTGTATCTGACACTTAGATTCTATAAAAAATCAAGAGTAACATTCTGTTATAAAATTTCCCTAAATCGCTCATTTAAGATATCGAATATGATTTCTCGCTATGAATTCGTATATAGTAAAAAACACCGATTTTATCAATGTCTATGTCTTTCAACCGAAAATTTCACGGAATAGAAAATAACATAGAAAATTGTATCTGACACTAAGATTCTATAAAGAATCAAGAGTAACATTCTGATATAGAATTTCCCTAAATCATTCATTTAAGATATCGAATATGATTTCTCGCTATGAATTCGCATATAGTTAAAAACACCGATTTTATCAATGTCTATGTATTTCAATCAAAAATTTCACGGAATGAAAAAACCACATGGAAAATTGTAGCTGACACTTAGATTCTATAAAAAATAAAGAGTAACATTCTGATATAGAATTTCCCTAAATCGCTCATTTAAGATATCGAATATGATATCTCGCAATGAATTCGCATATAGTAAAAAACACCGATTTTATCAATGTCTATGTCTTTCAATCGAAAATTTCACGGAATGGAAAAACCACATGGAAAATTGTATCGGACACTTAGATTCTATAAAAAATCAAGAGTAAAATTCTGTTATATAATTTCCCTAAATCGCTCATTTAAGATATCGAATATGATTTCTCGTTATGAATTCGTATATAGTAAAAAACACCGATTTTATCAATGTCTATGTCTTTCAACCGAAAATTTCACGGAATAGAAAATAACATGGAAAATTGTATCTGACACTTAGATTCTATAAAGAATCAAGAGTAACATTCTGATATAGAATTTCCCTAAATCGTTCATTTAAGATATCGAATATGATTTCTCGCTAAGAATTCGTATATAGTAAGAAACACCGATTTTATCAATGTCTATGTATTTCAACCGAAAATTTCACGGAATGGAAAATAACATGGAAAATTGTATCTGACACTTAGATTTAATAAAGAATCAAGAGTAACATTCTGATATAGAATTTCCCTAAATCGTTCATTTAAGATATCGAATATGATTTCTCGCTAAGAATTCGTATATAGTAAGAAACACCGATTTTATCAATGTCTATGTCTTTCAACCGAAAATTTCACGGAATGGAAAATAACATGGAAAATTGTATCTGACACTTAGATTCTATTAAAAATCAAGAGTAACATTCTGATATAAAATTTCCCTAAATCATTCATTTAAGATATTGAATATGATTTCTCGCTAAGAATTCGTATATAGTAAGAAACACCGATTTTATCAATGTCTATGTCTTTCAACCGAAAATTTCACGGAATGGAAAATAACATGGAAACTTGTATCTAACACTTAGATTCTATGAATAATTAAGAGTAAAATTCTGTTATAAAATTTCCCTAAATCGCTCATTTAAGATATCGAATATGATTTCTCGCTATGAATTCGCATATAGTAAAAAACACCGATTTTATCAATGTCTATGTGTTTCAATCGAAAATTCCACGGAATGGAAAAACCACATGGAAAATTGTATCTGACACTTAGATTCTATAAAGAATCAAGAGTAACATTCTGATATAGAATTTCCCTAAATCGTTCATTTAAGATATCGAATATGATTTCTCGCTAAGAATTCGTATATAGTAAGAAACACCGATTTTATCAATGTCTATGTCTTTCAACCGAAAATTTCACGGAATGGAAAATAACATGGAAAATTGTATCTGACACTTAGATTCTATAAAGAATTAAGAGTAACATTCTGATATAGAATTTCCCTAAATCGTTCATTTTAGATATCGAATATGATTTCTAGCTAAGAATTCGTATATAGTAAGAAACACCGATTTTATCAATGTCTATGTCTTTCAACCGAAAATTTCACGGAATGGAAAAACTACATGGAAAATTGTATCGAACACTTAGATTCTATGAAGAATCAAGAGTAAAATTCTGTTATAAAATGTCCCTAAATCGCTCATTTAAGATATCGAATATGATTTCTCGCTATGAATTCGCATATAGTAAAAAACACCGATTTTATCAATGTCTATGTCTTTCAATCGAAAATTTTACGGAATTAAAAAACCACATGGAAAATTGTATCTGACACTTAGATTCTATGAAGAATTCAAAGTAAAATTCTGTTATATATTATCCCTAAATCGCTCATTTAAGATATCGAATATGATTTCTCGCTATGAATTCGCATATAGTTAAAAACACCGATTTTATCAATGTCTATGTCTTTCAATCGAAAATTTCACCGAATGGAAAAACCACATGGAAAATTGTATCTGACAATTAGATTCTATAAAAAATTAAAAGTAAAATTCTGTTATATAGTTTGCCTAAATCGCTCATTTAAGATATCGAATATGATTTCTCGCTATGAATTCGCATATAGTTAAAAACACCGATTTTATCAATGTCTATGTCTTTCAATCGAAAATTTCACGGAATGGAAAAACTACATGGAAAATTGTATCTGACACTCAGATTTTATAAAGAATTAAGAGTACTATTCTGATATAGAATTTCCCTAAATCGCTCATTTAAGATATCGAATATGATATCTCGCTATGAATTCGTATATAGTAAAAAACACCGATTTTATCAATGTCTATGTCTTTCAACCGAAAATTTCACGGAATGGAAAATAACATGGAAAATTGTATCTGACACTTAGATTCTATAAAGAATTAAGAGTAACATTCTGATATAGAATTTCCCTAAATCGTTCATTTAAGATATCGAATATGATTTCTAGCTAAGAATTCGTATATAGTAAGAAACACCGATTTTATCAATGTCTATGTCTTTCAACCGAAAATTTCACGGAATGGAAAAACTACATGGAAAATTGTATCCAACACTTAGATTCTATGAAGAATCACCGATTTTATCAATGTCTATGTCTTTCAACCGAAAATTTCACGGAATGGAAAATAACATGGAAACTTAAATCTAACACTTAGATTCTATGAAGAATTAAGAGTAAAATTCTGTTATAAAATTTCCCTAAATCGCTCATTTAAGGTATCGAATATGATTTCTCGCTATGAATTCGCATATAGTAAAAAACACCGATTTTATCAATGTCTATGTGTTTCAATCGAAAATTCCACGGAATGGAAAAACCACATGGAAAATTGTATCTGACAATTAGATTCTATAAAAAATTAAAAGTAAAATTCTGTTATATAATTTGCCTAAATCGCTCATTTAAGATATCGAATATGATATCTCGCTATGAATTCGTATATAGTAAAAAACACCGATTTTATCAATGTCTATGTCTTTCAACCGAAAATTTCACGGAATGGAAAATAACATGGAAAATTGTATCTGACACTTAGATTCTATAAAGAATTAAGAGTAACATTCTGATATAGAATTTCCCTAAATCGTTCATTTAAGATATCGAATATGATTTCTAGCTAAGAATTCGTATATAGTAAGAAACACCGATTTTATCAATGTCTATGTCTTTCAACCGAAAATTTCACGGAATGGAAAAACTACATGGAAAATTGTATCCAACACTTAGATTCTATGAAGAATCAAGAGTAAAATTCTGTTATAAAATTTCGCTAAATCGCTCATTTAAGATATCGAATATGATTTCTCGCTATGAATTCGCATATAGTTAAAAACACCGATTTTATCAATGTCTATGTCTTTCAATCGAAAATTTCACCGAATGGAAAAACCACATGGAAAATTGTATTTGACACTTAGATTCTATAAAAAATCAAAAGTAAAATTCTGTTATACAATTTCCCTAAATCGCTCATTTAAGATATCGAATATGATTTCTCGCTATGAATTCGCATATAGTTAAAAACACCGATTTTATCAATGTCTATGTCTTTCAATCGAAAATTTCACGGAATGGAAAAACCACATGGAAAATTGTATTTGACACTTAGATTCTATAAAAAATCAAAAGTAAAATTCTGTTATACAATTTCCCTAAATCGCTCATTTAAGATATCGAATATGATTTCTCGCTATGAATTCGCATATAGTAAAAAACACCGATTTTATCAATGTCTATGTCTTTCAATCGAAAATTTTACGGAATTAAAAAACCACATGGAAAATTGTATCTGACACTTAGATTCTATGAAGAATTCAAAGTAAAATTCTGTTATATAATATCCCTAAATCGCTCATTTAAGATATCGAATATGATTTCTCGCTATGAATTCGCATATAGTTAAAAACACCGATTTTATCAATGTCTATGTCTTTCAATCGAAAATTTCACGAAATGGAAGAAACACATGGAAAATTGTATCTGACAATTAGATTCTATAAAAAATTAAAAGTAAAATTCTGTTATATAATTTGCCTAAATCGCTCATTTAAGATATCGAATATGATATCTCGCTATGAATTCGTATATAGTAAAAAACACCGATTTTATCAATGTCTATGTCTTTCAACCGAAAATTTCACGGAATGGAAAATAACATGGAAAATTGTATCTGACACTTAGATTCTATAAAGAATTAAGAGTAACATTCTGATATAGAATTTCCCTAAATCGTTCATTTAAGATATCGAATATGATTTCTAGCTAAGAATTCGTATATAGTAAGAAACACCGATTTTATCAATGTCTATGTCTTTCAACCGAAAATTTCACGGAATGGAAAAACTACATGGAAAATTGTATCCAACACTTAGATTCTATGAAGAATAAAGAGTAAAATTCTGTTATAAAATTTCCCTAAATCGCTCATTTAAGATATCGAATATGATTTCTCGCTATGAATTCGCATATAGTTAAAAACACCGATTTTATCAATGTCTATGTCTTTCAATCGAAAATTTCACCGAATGGAAAAACCACATGGAAAATTGTATCTGACAATTAGATTCTATAAAAAATTAAAAGTAAAATTCTGTTATATAATTTGCCTAAATCGCTCATTTAAGATATCGAATATGATTTCTCGCTATGAATTCGCATATAGTTAAAAACACCGATTTTATCAATGTCTATGTCTTTCAATCGAAAATTTCACGGAATGGAAAAACCACATGGAAAATTGTATCTGACAATTAGTATCTATAAAAAATAAAAGTAAAATTCTGTTATATAATTTCCCTAAATCGCTCATTTAAGAATCGAATATGATTTCTCGCTATGAATTCGCATATAGTAAAAAACACCGAATTTATCAATGTCTATGTCTTTCAACAGAAAATTTCACGGAATGGAAAAACCACATGGAAAATTGTATCTGACACTTAGATTATATAAAGAATAAAGAGTACTATTCTGATATAGAATTTCCCTAAATCGCTCATTTAAGATATCGAATATGATATCTCGCTATGAATTCGTATATAGTAAAAAACACCGATTTTATCAATGTCTATGTCTTTCAACCGAAAATTTCACGGAATGGAAAATAACATGGAAAATTGTATCTGACACTTAGATTCTATTAAAAATCAAGAGTAACATTCTGATATAGAATTTCCCTAAATCGTTCATTTAAGATATCGAATATGATTTCTCGCTAAGAATTCGTATATAGTAAGAAACACCGATTTTATCAATGTCTATGTCTTTCAACCGAAAATTTCACGGAATGGAAAATAACATGGAAAATTGTATCTGACACTCAGATTCTATTAAAAATCAAGAGTAACATTCTGATATAGAATTTCCCTAAATCGTTCATTTAAGATATCGAATATGATTTCTCGCTAAGAATTCGTATATAGTAAAAAACACCGAATTTATCAATGTCTATGTCTTTCAACAGAAAATTTCACGGAATGGAAAAACCACATGGAAAATTGTATCTGACACTTAGATTTTATAAAGAATAAAGAGTACTATTCTGATATAGAATTTCCCTAAATCGCTCATTTAAGATATCGAATATGATATCTCGCTATGAATTCGTATATAGTAAAAAACACCGAATTTATCAATGTCTATGTCTTTCAACAGAAAATTTCACGGAATGGAAAAACCACATGGAAAATTGTATCTGACACTTAGATTTTATAAAGAATAAAGAGTACTATTCTGAAATAGAATTTCCCTAAATCGTTCATTTAAGATATCGAATATGATTTCTCGCTAAGAATTCGTATATAGTAAAAAACACCGAATTTATCAATGTCTATGTCTTTCAACAGAAAATTTCACGGAATGGAAAAACCACATGGAAAATTGTATCTGACACTTAGATTTTATAAAGAATAAAGAGTACTATTCTGATATAGAATTTCCCTAAATCGCTCATTTAAGATATCGAATATGATATCTCGCTATGAATTCGTATATAGTAAAAAACACCGAATTTATCAATGTCTATGTCTTTCAACCGAAAATTTCACGGAATGGAAAATAACATGGAAAATTGTATTTGACACTTAGATTCTATAAAGAATTAAGAGTAACATTCTGATATAGAATTTCCCTAAATCGTTCATTTAAGATATCGAATATGATTTCTAGCTAAGAATTCGTATATAGTAAGAAACACCGATTTTATCAATGTCTATGTCTTTCAACCGAAAATTTCACGGAATGGAAAAACTACATGGAAAATTGTATCCAACACTTAGATTCTATGAAGAATCAAGAGTAAAATTCTGTTATAAAATGACCCTAAATCGCTCATTTAAGATATCGAATATGATTTCTCGCTATGAATTCGCATATAGTAAAAAACACCGATTTTATCAATGTCTATGTCTTTCAATCGAAAATTTTACGGAATTAAAAAACCACATGGAAAATTGTATCTGACACTTAGATTTTATGAAGAATTAAGAGTAAAATTCTGTTATAAAATTTCCCTAAATCGCTCATTTAAGGTATCGAATATGATATCTCGCTATGAATTCGTATATAGTAAAAAACACCGAATTTATCAATGTCTATGTCTTTCAACAGAAAATTTCACGGAATGGAAAAACCACATGGAAAATTGTATCTGACACTTAGATTTTATAAAGAATAAAGAGTACTATTCTGATATAGAATTTCCCTAAATCGTTCATTTAAGATATCGAATATGATTTCTCGCTAAGAATTCGTATATAGTAAGAAACACCGATTTTATCAATGTCTATGTCTTTCACCCGAAAATTTCACGGAATGGAAAATAACATGGAAACTTGTATCTAACACTTAGATTTTATGAAGAATTAAGAGTAAAATTCTGTTATAAAATTTCCCTAAATCGCTCATTTAAGGTATCGAATATGATTTCTCGCTATGAATTCGCATATAGTAAAAAACACCGATTTTATCAATGTCTATGTGTTTCAATCGAAAATTCCACGGAATGGAAAAACCACATGGAAAATTGTATCTGACACTTAGATTCTATAAAGAATCAAGAGTAACATTCTGATATAGAATTTCCCTAAATCGTTCATTTAAGATATCGAATATGATTTCTCGCTAAGAATTCGTATATAGTAAGAAACACCGATTTTATCAATGTCTATGTCTTTCAACCGAAAATTTCACGGAATGGAAAATAACATGGAAAATTGTATCTGACACTTAGATTCTATAAGGAATTAAGAGTAACATTCTGATATAGAATTTCCCTAAATCGTTCATTTAAGATATCGAATATGATTTCTAGCTAAGAATTCGTATATAGTAAGAAACACCGATTTTATCAATGTCTATGTCTTTCAACCGAAAATTTCACGGAATGGAAAAACTACATGGAAAAATGTATCCAACACTTAGATTCTATGAAGAATCAAGAGTAAAATTCTGTTATAAAATGACCCTAAATCGCTCATTTAAGATATCGAATATGATTTCTCGCTATGAATTCGCATATAGTAAAAAACACCGATTTTATCAATGTCTATGTCTTTCAATCGAAAATTTTACGGAATTGAAAAACCACATGGAAAATTGTATCTGACACTTAGATTCTATGAAGAATTTAAAGTAAAATTCTGTTATATAATATCCCTAAATCACTCATTTAAGATATCGAATATGATTTCTCGCTATGAATTCGCATATAGTTAAAAACACCGATTTTAGCAATGTCTATGTCTTTCAATCGAAAATTTCACGAAATGGAAGAAACACATGGAAAATTGTATCTGACACTTAGATTCAATAAAGAATCAAGAGTAACATTCTGATATAGAATTTCCCTAAATCGTTCATTTAAGATATCGAATATGATTTCTCGCTAAGAATTCGTATATAGTAAGAAACACCGATTTTATCAATGTCTATGTCTTTCAACCGAAAATTTCACGGAATGGAAAATAACATGGAAACTTGTATCTAACACTTAGATTCTATGAAGAATTAAGAGTAAAATTCTGTTATAAAATTTCCCTAAATCGCTCATTTAAGGTATCGAATATGATTTCTCGCTATGAATTCGCATATAGTAAAAAACACCGATTTTATCAATGTCTATGTGTTTCAATCGAAAATTCCACGGAATGGAAAAACCACATGGAAAATTGTATCTGACACTTAGATTCTATAAAGAATCAAGAGTAACATTCCGATATAGAATTTCCCTAAATCGTTCATTTAAGATATCGAATATGATTTCTCGCTAAGAATTCGTATATAGTAAGAAACACCGATTTTATCAATGTCTATGTCTTTCAACCGAAAATTTCACGGAATGGAAAATAACATGGAAATTTGTATCTGACACTTAGATTCTATAAAGAATTAAGAGTAACATTCTGATATAGAATTTCCCTAAATCGTTCATTTAAGATATCGAATATGATTTCTAGCTAAGAATTCGTATATAGTAAGAAACACCGATTTTATCAATGTCTATGTCTTTCAACCGA
This sequence comes from Sisyra nigra, assembly GCA_958496155.1. Taxonomy (NCBI): domain Eukaryota; kingdom Metazoa; phylum Arthropoda; class Insecta; order Neuroptera; family Sisyridae; genus Sisyra; species Sisyra nigra. The sequence continues at coordinate 19,205,107 of OY292319.1, read as the reverse complement.
AAATTTCACGGAATGGAAAAACTACATGGAAAATTGTATCCAACACTTAGATTTTATGAAGAATCAAGAGTAAAATTCTGTTATAAAATTTCCCTAAATCGCTCATTTAAGATATCGAATATGATTTCTCGCTATGAATTCGCATATAGTAAAAAACACCGATTTTATCAATGTCTATGTCTTTCAACCGAAAATTTCACGGAATAGAAAATAACATGGAAAATTGTATCTGACACTTAGATTATATGAAGAATTCAAAGTAAAATTCTGTTATATAATATCCCTAAATCGCTCATTTAAGATATCGAATATGATTTCTCGCTATGAATTCGCATATAGTTAAAAACACCGATTTTATCAATGTCTATGTCTTTCAATCGAAAATTTCACCGAATGGAAAAACCACATGGAAAATTGTATCTGACAATTAGATTCTATAAAAAATTAAAAGTAAAATTCTGTTATATAATTTGCCTAAATCGCTCATTTAAGATATCGAATATGATTTCTCGCTATGAATTCGCATATAGTTAAAAACACCGATTTTATCAATGTCTATGTCTTTCAATCGAAAATTTCACGGAATGGAAAAACTACATGGAAAATTGTATCTGACAATTAGTATCTATAAAAAATAAAAGTAAAATTCTGTTATATAATTTCCCTAAATCGCTCATTTAAGAATCGAATATGATTTCTCGCTATGAATTCGCATATAGTAAAAAACACCGATTTTATCAATGTCTATGTCTTTCAACAGAAAATTTCACGGAATGGAAAAACCACATGGAAAATTGTATCTGACACTTCGATTTTATAAAGAATAAAGAGTACTATTCTGATATAGAATTTCCCTAAATCGCTCATTTAAGATATCGAATATGATATCTCGCTATGAATTCGTATATAGTAAAAAACACCGATTTTATCAATGTCTATGTCTTTCAACCGTAAATTTCACGGAATGGAAAATAACATGGAAAATTGTATCTGACACTTAGATTCTATAAAGAATCAAGAGTAACATTCTGTTATAAAATTTCCCTAAATCGCTCATTTAAGATATCGAATATGATTTCTCGCTATGAATTCGTATATAGTAAAAAACACCGATTTTATCAATGTCTATGTCTTTCAACCGAAAATTTCACGGAATAGAAAATAACATAGAAAATTGTATCTGACACTAAGATTCTATAAAGAATCAAGAGTAACATTCTGATATAGAATTTCCCTAAATCATTCATTTAAGATATCGAATATGATTTCTCGCTATGAATTCGCATATAGTTAAAAACACCGATTTTATCAATGTCTATGTATTTCAATCAAAAATTTCACGGAATGAAAAAACCACATGGAAAATTGTAGCTGACACTTAGATTCTATAAAAAATAAAGAGTAACATTCTGATATAGAATTTCCCTAAATCGCTCATTTAAGATATCGAATATGATATCTCGCAATGAATTCGCATATAGTAAAAAACACCGATTTTATCAATGTCTATGTCTTTCAATCGAAAATTTCACGGAATGGAAAAACCACATGGAAAATTGTATCGGACACTTAGATTCTATAAAAAATCAAGAGTAAAATTCTGTTATATAATTTCCCTAAATCGCTCATTTAAGATATCGAATATGATTTCTCGCTATGAATTCGTATATAGTAAAAAACACCGATTTTATCAATGTCTATGTCTTTCAACCGAAAATTTCACGGAATAGAAAATAACATGGAAAATTGTATCTGACACTTAGATTTTATAAAGAATCAAGAGTAACATTCTGATATAAAATTTCCCTAAATCGTTCATTTAAGATATCGAATATGATTTCTCGCTAAGAATTCGTATATAGTAAGAAACACCGATTTTATCAATGTCTATGTCTTTCAACCGTAAATTTCACGGAATGGAAAATAACATGGAAAATTGTATCTGACACTTAGATTTTTTAAAGAATCAAGAGTAACATTCTGTTATAAAATTTCCCTAAATCGCTCATTTAAGATATCGAATATGATTTCTCGCTATGAATTCGTATATAGTAAAAAACACCGATTTTATCAATGTCTATGTCTTTCAACCGAAAATTTCACGGAATAGAAAATAACATAGAAAATTGTATCTGAAACTAAGATTCTATAAAGAATTAAGAGTAACATTCTGATATAGAATTTCCCTAAATCATTCATTTAAGATATCGAATATGATTTCTCGCTAAGAATTCGTTTATAGTAAAAAACACCGATTTTATCAATGTCTATGTCTTTCAATCGAAAATTTCACGGAATGGAAAAACCACATGGAAAATTGTATCCAACACTTAGATTCTATGAAGAATCAAAAGTAAAATTCTGTTATACAATTTCCCTAAATCGCTCATTTAAGATATCGAATATGATTTCTCGCTATGAATTCGCATATAGTTAAAAACACCGATTTTATCAATGTCTATGTCTTTCAATCGAAAATTTCACGGAATGGAAAATAACATGGAAACTTGTATCTAACACTTAGATTCTATAAAAAATCAAGAGTAAAATTCTGTTATATAATTTCCCTAAATCGCTCATTTAAGATATCGAATATGATTTCTCGCTATGAATTCGTATATAGTAAAAAACACCGATTTTATCAATGTCTATGTCTTTCAACCGAAAATTTCACGGAATAGAAAATAACATGGAAAATTGTATCTGACAATTAGATTTTATAAAGAATCAAGAGTAACATTCTGATATAAAATTTCCCTAAATCGTTCATTTAAGATATCGAATATGATTTCTCGCTAAGAATTCGTATATAGTAAGAAACACCGATTTTATCAATGTCTATGTCTTTCAACCGTAAATTTCACGGAATGGAAAATAACATGGAAAATTGTATCTGACACTTAGATTCTATAAAAAATCAAGAGTAACATTCTGTTATAAAATTTCCCTAAATCGCTCATTTAAGATATCGAATATGATTTCTCGCTATGAATTCGTATATAGTAAAAAACACCGATTTTATCAATGTCTATGTCTTTCAACCGAAAATTTCACGGAATAGAAAATAACATAGAAAATTGTATCTGACACTAAGATTCTATAAAGAATCAAGAGTAACATTCTGATATAGAATTTCCCTAAATCATTCATTTAAGATATCGAATATGATTTCTCGCTATGAATTCGCATATAGTTAAAAACACCGATTTTATCAATGTCTATGTATTTCAATCAAAAATTTCACGGAATGAAAAAACCACATGGAAAATTGTAGCTGACACTTAGATTCTATAAAAAATAAAGAGTAACATTCTGATATAGAATTTCCCTAAATCGCTCATTTAAGATATCGAATATGATATCTCGCAATGAATTCGCATATAGTAAAAAACACCGATTTTATCAATGTCTATGTCTTTCAATCGAAAATTTCACGGAATGGAAAAACCACATGGAAAATTGTATCGGACACTTAGATTCTATAAAAAATCAAGAGTAAAATTCTGTTATATAATTTCCCTAAATCGCTCATTTAAGATATCGAATATGATTTCTCGCTATGAATTCGTATATAGTAAAAAACACCGATTTTATCAATGTCTATGTCTTTCAACCGAAAATTTCACGGAATAGAAAATAACATGGAAAATTGTATCTGACACTTAGATTCTATAAAGAATCAAGAGTAACATTCTGATATAGAATTTCCCTATATCGTTCATTTAAGATATCGAATATGATTTCTCGCTAAGAATTCGTATATAGTAAGAAACACCGATTTTATCAATGTCTATGTCTTTCAATCGAAAATTTCACGGAATGGAAAATAACATGGAAACTTGTATCTAACACTTAGATTCTATAAAAAATCAAGAGTAAAATTCTGTTATATAATTTCCCTAAATCGCTCATTTAAGATATCGAATATGATTTCTCGCTATGAATTCGTATATAGTAAAAAACACCGATTTTATCAATGTCTATGTCTTTCAACCGAAAATTTCACGGAATAGAAAATAACATGGAAAATTGTATCTGACAATTAGATTTTATAAAGAATCAAGAGTAACATTCTGATATAAAATTTCCCTAAATCGTTCATTTAAGATATCGAATATGATTTCTCGCTAAGAATTCGTATATAGTAAGAAACACCGATCTTATCAATGTCTATGTCTTTCAACCGTAAATTTCACGGAATGGAAAATAACATGGAAAATTGTATCTGACACTTAGATTCTATAAAAAATCAAGAGTAACATTCTGTTATAAAATTTCCCTAAATCGCTCATTTAAGATATCGAATATGATTTCTCGCTATGAATTCGTATATAGTAAAAAACACCGATTTTATCAATGTCTATGTCTTTCAACCGAAAATTTCACGGAATAGAAAATAACATAGAAAATTGTATCGGACACTTAGATTCTATAAAAAATCAAGAGTAAAATTCTGTTATATAATTTCCCTAAATCGCTCATTTAAGATATCGAATATGATTTCTCGCTATGAATTCGTATATAGTAAAAAACACCGATTTTATCAATGTCTATGTCTTTCAACCGAAAATTTCACGGAATAGAAAATAACATGGAAAATTGTATCTGACACTTAGATTTTATAAAGAATCAAGAGTAACATTCTGTTATAAAATTTCCCTAAATCGCTCATTTAAGATATCGAATATGATTTCTCGCTAAGAATTCGTATATAGTAAGAAACACCGATTTTATCAATGTCTATGTCTTTCAACCGTAAATTTCACGGAATGGAAAATAACATGGAAAATTGTATCTGACACTTAGATTCTATAAAGAATCAAGAGTAACATTCTGTTATAAAATTTCCCTAAATCGCTCATTTAAGATATCGAATATGATTTCTCGCTATGAATTCGTATATAGTAAAAAACACCGATTTTATCAATGTCTATGTCTTTCAACCGAAAATTTCACGGAATAGAAAATAACATAGAAAATTGTATCTGAAACTAAGATTCTATAAAGAATTAAGAGTAACATTCTGATATAGAATTTCCCTAAATCATTCATTTAAGATATCGAATATGATTTCTCGCTAAGAATTCGTTTATAGTAAAAAACACCGATTTTATCAATGTCTATGTCTTTCAATCGAAAATTTCACGGAATGGAAAAACCACATGGAAAAATGTATCCAACACTTAGATTCTATGAAGAATCAAAAGTAAAATTCTGTTATACAATTTCCCTAAATCGCTCATTTAAGATATCGAATATGATTTCTCGCTATGAATTCGCATATAGTTAAAAACACCAATTTTATCAATGTCTATGTCTTTCAATCGAAAATTTCACGGAATGGAAAATAACATGGAAACTTGTATCTAACACTTAGATTCTATAAAAAATCAAGAGTAAAATTCTGTTATATAATTTCCCTAAATCGCTCATTTAAGATATCGAATATGATTTCTCGCTATGAATTCGTATATAGTAAAAAACACCGATTTTATCAATGTCTATGTCTTTCAACCGAAAATTTCACGGAATAGAAAATACCATGGAAAATTGTATCTGACAATTAGATTTTATAAAGAATCAAGAGTAACATTCTGATATAAAATTTCCCTAAATCGTTCATTTAAGATATCGAATATGATTTCTCGCTAAGAATTCGTATATAGTAAGAAACACCGATTTTATCAATGTCTATGTCTTTCAACCGTAAATTTCACGGAATGGAAAATAACATGGAAAATTGTATCTGACACTTAGATTCTATAAAAAATCAAGAGTAACATTCTGTTATAAAATTTCCCTAAATCGCTCATTTAAGATATCGAATATGATTTCTCGCTATGAATTCGTATATAGTAAAAAACACCGATTTTATCAATGTCTATGTCTTTCAACCGAAAATTTCACGGAATAGAAAATAACATAGAAAATTGTATCTGACACTAAGATTCTATAAAGAATCAAGAGTAACATTCTGATATAGAATTTCCCTAAATCCTTCATTTAAGATATCGAATATGATTTCTCGCTATGAATTCGCATATAGTTAAAAACACCGATTTTATCAATGTCTATGTATTTCAATCAAAAATTTCACGGAATGAAAAAACCACATGGAAAATTGTAGCTGACACTTAGATTCTATAAAAAATAAAGAGTAACATTCTGATATAGAATTTCCCTAAATCGCTCATTTAAGATATCGAATATGATATCTCGCAATGAATTCGCATATAGTAAAAAACACCGATTTTATCAATGTCTATGTCTTTCAATCGAAAATTTCACGGAATGGAAAAACCACATGGAAAATTGTATCGGACACTTAGATTCTATAAAAAATCAAGAGTAAAATTCTGTTATATAATTTCCCTAAATCGCTCATTTAAGATATCGAATATGATTTCTCGCTATGAATTCGTATATAGTAAAAAACACCGATTTTATCAATGTCTATGTCTTTCAACCGAAAATTTCACGGAATAGAAAATAACATGGAAAATTGTATCTGACACTTAGATTCTATAAAGAATCAAGAGTAACATTCTGATATAGAATTTCCCTAAATCGTTCATTTAAGATATCGAATATGATTTCTCGCTAAGAATTCGTATATAGTAAGAAACACCGATTTTATCAATGTCTATGTATTTCAACCGAAAATTTCACGGAATGGAAAATAACATGGAAAATTGTATCTGACACTTAGATTTAATAAAGAATCAAGAGTAACATTCTGATATAGAATTTCCCTAAATCGTTCATTTAAGATATCGAATATGATTTCTCGCTAAGAATTCGTATATAGTAAGAAACACCGATTTTATCAATGTCTATGTCTTTCAACCGAAAATTTCACGGAATGGAAAATAACATGGAAAATTGTATCTGACACTTAGATTCTATTAAAAATCAAGAGTAACATTCTGATATAAAATTTCCCTAAATCATTCATTTAAGATATTGAATATGATTTCTCGCTAAGAATTCGTATATAGTAAGAAACACCGATTTTATCAATGTCTATGTCTTTCAACCGAAAATTTCACGGAATGGAAAATAACATGGAAACTTGTATCTAACACTTAGAATCTATGAATAATTAAGAGTAAAATTCTGTTATAAAATTTCCCTAAATCGCTCATTTAAGATATCGAATATGATTTCTCGCTATGAATTCGCATATAGTAAAAAACACCGATTTTATCAATGTCTATGTGTTTCAATCGAAAATTCCACGGAATGGAAAAACCACATGGAAAATTGTATCTGACACTTAGATTCTATAAAGAATCAAGAGTAACATTCTGATATAGAATTTCCCTAAATCGTTCATTTAAGATATCGAATATGATTTCTCGCTAAGAATTCGTATATAGTAAGAAACACCGATTTTATCAATGTCTATGTCTTTCAACCGAAAATTTCATGGAATGGAAAATAACATGGAAAATTGTATCTGACACTTAGATTCTATAAAGAATTAAGAGTAACATTCTGATATAGAATTTCCCTAAATCGTTCATTTAAGATATCGAATATGATTTCTAGCTAAGAATTCGTATATAGTAAGAAACACCGATTTTATCAATGTCTATGTCTTTCAACCGAAAATTTCACGGAATGGAAAAACTACATGGAAAATTGTATCCAACACTTAGATTCTATGAAGAATCAAGAGTAAAATTCTGTTATAAAATGTCCCTAAATCGCTCATTTAAGATATCGAATATGATTTCTCGCTATGAATTCGCATATAGTAAAAAACACCGATTTTATCAATGTCTATGTCTTTCAATCGAAAATTTTACGGAATTAAAAAACCACATGGAAAATTGTATCTGACACTTAGATTCTATGAAGAATTCAAAGTAAAATTCTGTTATATATTATCCCTAAATCGCTCATTTAAGATATCGAATATGATTTCTCGCTATGAATTCGCATATAGTTAAAAACACCGATTTTATCAATGTCTATGTCTTTCAATCGAAAATTTCACGGAATGGAAAAACTACATGGAAAATTGTATCTGACACTCAGATTTTATAAAGAATTAAGAGTACTATTCTGATATAGAATTTCCCAAATCGCTCATTTAAGATATCGAATATGATATCTCGCTATGAATTCGTATATAGTAAAAAACACCGATTTTATCAATGTCTATGTCTTTCAACCGAAAATTTCACGGAATGGAAAATAACATGGAAAATTGTATCTGACACTTAGATTCTATAAAGAATTTAGAGTAACATTCTGATATAGAATTTCCCTAAATCGTTCATTTAAGATATCGAATATGATTTCTAGCTAAGAATTCGTATATAGTAAGAAACACCGATTTTATCAATGTCTATGTCTTTCAACCGAAAATTTCACGGAATGGAAAAACTACATGGAAAATTGTATTTGACACTTAGATTCTATAAAAAATCAAAAGTAAAATTCTGTTATACAATTTCCCTAAATCGCTCATTTAAGATATCGAATATGATTTCTCGCTATGAATTCGCATATAGTAAAAAACACCGATTTTATCAATGTCTATGTCTTTCAATCGAAAATTTTACGGAATTAAAAAACCACATGGAAAATTGTATCTGACACTTAGATTCTATGAAGAATTCAAAGTAAAATTCTGTTATATAATATCCCTAAATCGCTCATTTAAGATATCGAATATGATTTCTCGCTATGAATTCGCATATAGTTAAAAACACCGATTTTATCAATTTCTATGTCTTTCAACCGAAAATTTCACGGAATGGAAAAACTACATGGAAAATTGTATCCAACACTTAGATTCTATGAAGAATCAAGAGTAAAATTCTGTTATAAAATGACCCTAAATCGCTCATTTAAGATATCGAATATGATTTCTCGCTATGAATTCGCATATAGTTAAAAACACCGATTTTATCAATGTCTATGTCTTTCAATCGAAAATTTCACGAAATGGAAGAAACACATGGAAAATTGTATCTGACACTTAGATTCAATAAAGAATCAGGAGTAACATTCTGATATAGAATTTCCCTAAATCGTTCATTTAAGATATCGAATATGATTTCTCGCTAAGAATTCGTATATAGTAAGAAACACCGATTTTATCAATGTCTATGTCTTTCAACCGAAAATTTCACGGAATGGAAAATAACATGGAAAATTGTATCTGACACTTAGATTCTATTAAAAATCAAGAGTAACATTCTGATATAGAATTTCCCTAAATCGTTCATTTAAGATATCGAATATGATTTCTCGCTAAGAATTCGTATATAGTAAGAAACACCGATTTTATCAATGTCTATGTCTTTCAACCGAAAATTTCACGGAATGGAAAATAACATGGAAACTTAAATCTAACACTTAGATTCTATGAAGAATTAAGAGTAAAATTCTGTTATAAAATTTCCCTAAATCGCTCATTTAAGGTATCGAATATGATTTCTCGCTATGAATTCGCATATAGTAAAAAACACCGATTTTATCAATGTCTATGTGTTTCAATCGAAAATTCCACGGAATGGAAAAACCACATGGAAAATTGTATCTGACAATTAGATTCTATAAAAAATTAAAAGTAAAATTCTGTTATATAATTTGCCTAAATCGCTCATTTAAGATATCGAATATGATATCTCGCTATGAATTCGTATATAGTAAAAAACACCGATTTTATCAATGTCTATGTCTTTCAACCGAAAATTTCACGGAATGGAAAATAACATGGAAAATTGTATCTGACACTTAGATTCTATAAAGAATTAAGAGTAACATTCTGATATAGAATTTCCCTAAATCGTTCATTTAAGATATCGAATATGATTTCTAGCTAAGAATTCGTATATAGTAAGAAACACCGATTTTATCAATGTCTATGTCTTTCAACCGAAAATTTCACGGAATGGAAAAACTACATGGAAAATTGTATCCAACACTTAGATTCTATGAAGAATCAAGAGTAAAATTCTGTTATAAAATTTCGCTAAATCGCTCATTTAAGATATCGAATATGATTTCTCGCTATGAATTCGCATATAGTTAAAAACACCGATTTTATCAATGTCTATGTCTTTCAATCGAAAATTTCACCGAATGGAAAAACCACATGGAAAATTGTATTTGACACTTAGATTCTATAAAAAATCAAAAGTAAAATTCTGTTATACAATTTCCCTAAATCGCTCATTTAAGATATCGAATATGATTTCTCGCTAAGAATTCGTATATAGTAAAAAACACCGAATTTATCAATGTCTATGTCTTTCAACAGAAAATTTCACGGAATGGAAAAACCACATGGAAAATTGTATCTGACACTTAGATTTTATAAAGAATAAAGAGTACTATTCTGATATAGAATTTCCCTAAATCGCTCATTTAAGATATCGAATATGATATCTCGCTATGAATTCGTATATAGTAAAAAACACCGAATTTATCAATGTCTATGTCTTTCAACAGAAAATTTCACGGAATGGAAAAACCACATGGAAAATTGTATCTGACACTTAGATTTTATAAAGAATAAAGAGTACTATTCTGAAATAGAATTTCCCTAAATCGTTCATTTAAGATATCGAATATGATTTCTCGCTAAGAATTCGTATATAGTAAAAAACACCGAATTTATCAATGTCTATGTCTTTCAACAGAAAATTTCACGGAATGGAAAAACCACATGGAAAATTGTATCTGACACTTAGATTTTATAAAGAATAAAGAGTACTATTCTGATATAGAATTTCCCTAAATCGCTCATTTAAGATATCGAATATGATATCTCGCTATGAATTCGTATATAGTAAAAAACACCGAATTTATCAATGTCTATGTCTTTCAACAGAAAATTTCACGGAATGGAAAAACTACATGGAAAATTGTATCCAACACTTAGATTCTATGAAGAATCAAGAGTAAATTTCTGTTATAAAATTTCGCTAAATCGCTCATTTAAGATATCGAATATGATTTCTCGCTATGAATTCGCATATAGTTAAAAACACCGATTTTATCAATGTCTATGTCTTTCAATCGAAAATTTCACCGAATGGAAAAACCACATGGAAAATTGTATTTGACACTTAGATTCTATAAAAAATCAAAAGTAAAATTCTGTTATACAATTTCCCTAAATCGCTCATTTAAGATATCGAATATGATTTCTCGCTATGAATTCGCATATAGTTAAAAACACCGATTTTATCAATGTCTATGTCTTTCAATCGAAAATTTCACGGAATGGAAAAACCACATGGAAAATTGTATTTGACATTTAGATTCTATAAAAAATCAAAAGTAAAATTCTGTTATACAATTTCCCTAAATCGCTCATTTAAGATATCGAATATGATTTCTCGCTATGAATTCGCATATAGTAAAAAACACCGATTTTATCAATGTCTATGTCTTTCAATCGAAAATTTTACGGAATTAAAAAACCACATGGAAAATTGTATCTGACACTTAGATTCTATGAAGAATTCAAAGTAAAATTCTGTTATATAATATCCCTAAATCGCTCATTTAAGATATCGAATATGATTTCTCGCTATGAATTCGTATATAGTAAAAAACACCGATTTTATCAATGTCTATGTCTTTCAATCGAAAATTTCACGAAATGGAAGAAACACATGGAAAATTGTATCTGACAATTAGATTCTATAAAAAATTAAAAGTAAAATTCTGTTATATAATTTGCCTAAATCGCTCATTTAAGATATCGAATATGATATCTCGCTATGAATTCGTATATAGTAAAAAACACCGATTTTATCAATGTCTATGTCTTTCAACCGAAAATTTCACGGAATGGAAAATAACATGGAAAATTGTATCTGACACTTAGATTCTATTAAAAATCAAGAGTAACATTCTGATATAGAATTTCCCTAAATCGTTCATTTAAGATATCGAATATGATTTCTCGCTAAGAATTCGTATATAGTAAGAAACACCGATTTTATCAATGTCTATGTCTTTCAACCGAAAATTTCACGGAATGGAAAATAACATGGAAACTTAAATCTAACACTTAGATTCTATGAAGAATTAAGAGTAAAATTCTGTTATAAAATTTCCCTAAATCGCTCATTTAAGGTATCGAATATGATTTCTCGCTATGAATTCGCATATAGTAAAAAACACCGATTTTATCAATGTCTATGTGTTTCAATCGAAAATTCCACGGAATGGAAAAACCACATGGAAAATTGTATCTGACAATTAGATTCTATAAAAAATTAAAAGTAAAATTCTGTTATATAATTTGCCTAAATCGCTCATTTAAGATATCGAATATGATATCTCGCTATGAATTCGTATATAGTAAAAAACACCGATTTTATCAATGTCTATGTCTTTCAACCGAAAATTTCACGGAATGGAAAATAACATGGAAAATTGTATCTGACACTTAGATTCTATAAAGAATTAAGAGTAACATTCTGATATAGAATTTCCCTAAATCGTTCATTTAAGATATCGAATATGATTTCTAGCTAAGAATTCGTATATAGTAAGAAACACCGATTTTATCAATGTCTATGTCTTTCAACCGAAAATTTCACGGAATGGAAAAACTACATGGAAAATTGTATCCAACACTCAGATTCTATGAAGAATCAAGAGTAAAATTCTGTTATAAAATTTCCCTAAATCGCTCATTTAAGATATCGAATATGATTTCTCGCTATGAATTCGCATATAGTAAAAAACACCGATTTTATCAATGTCTATGTCTTTCAATCGAAAATTTTACGGAATTAAAAAACCACATGGAAAATTGTATCTGACACTTAGATTCTATGAAGAATTCAAAGTAAAATTCTGTTATATAATTTGCCTAAATCGCTCATTTAAGATATCGAATATGATTTCTCGCTATGAATTCGCATATAGTTAAAAACACCGATTTTATCAATGTCTATGTCTTTCAATCGAAAATTTCACGGAATGGAAAAACCACATGGAAAATTGTATCTGACAATTAGTATCTATAAAAAATAAAAGTAAAATTCTGTTATATAATTTCCCTAAATCGCTCATTTAAGAATCGAATATGATTTCTCGCTATGAATTCGCATATAGTAAAAAACACCGAATTTATCAATGTCTATGTCTTTCAACAGAAAATTTCACGGAATGGAAAAACCACATGGAAAATTGTATTTGACACTTAGATTCTATAAAAAATCAAAAGTAAAATTCTGTTATACAATTTCCCTAAATCGCTCATTTAAGATATCGAATATGATTTCTCGCTATGAATTCGCATATAGTAAAAAACACCGATTTTATCAATGTCTATGTCTTTCAATCGAAAATTTTACGGAATTAAAAAACCACATGGAAAATTGTATCTGACACTTAGATTCTATGAAGAATTCAAAGTAAAATTCTGTTATATAATATCCCTAAATCGCTCATTTAAGATATCGAATATAATTTCTCGCTATGAATTCGCATATAGTTAAAAACACCGATTTTATCAATGTCTATGTCTTTCAATCGAAAATTTCACGAAATGGAATAAACACATGGAAAATTGTATCTGACAATTAGATTCTATAAAAAATTAAAAGTAAAATTCTGTTATATAATTTGCCTAAATCGCTCATTTAAGATATCGAATATGATATCTCGCTATGAATTCGTATATAGTAAAAAACACCGATTTTATCAATGTCTATGTCTTTCAACCGAAAATTTCACGGAATGGAAAATAACATGGAAAATTGTATCTGACACTTAGATTCTATAAAGAATTAAGAGTAACATTCTGATATAGAATTTCCCTAAATCGTTCATTTAAGATATCGAATATGATTTCTAGCTAAGAATTCGTATATAGTAAGAAACACCGATTTTATCAATGTCTATGTCTTTCAACCGAAAATTTCACGGAATGGAAAAACTACATGGAAAATTGTATCCAACACTCAGATTCTATGAAGAATCAAGAGTAAAATTCTGTTATAAAATTTCCCTAAATCGCTCATTTAAGATATCGAATATGATTTCTCGCTATGAATTCGCATATAGTTAAAAACACCGATTTTATCAATGTCTATGTCTTTCAATCGAAAATTTCACCGAATGGAAAAACCACATGGAAAATTGTATCTGACAATTAGATTCTATAAAAAATTAAAAGTAAAATTCTGTTATATAATTTGCCTAAATCGCTCATTTAAGATATCGAATATGATTTCTCGCTATGAATTCGCATATAGTTAAAAACACCGATTTTATCAATGTCTATGTCTTTCAATCGAAAATTTCACGGAATGGAAAAACCACATGGAAAATTGTATCTGACAATTAGTATCTATAAAAAATAAAAGTAAAATTCTGTTATATAATTTCCCTAAATCGCTCATTTAAGAATCGAATATGATTTCTCGCTATGAATTCGCATATAGTAAAAAACACCGAATTTATCAATGTCTATGTCTTTCAACAGAAAATTTCACGGAATGGAAAAACCACATGGAAAATTGTATCCAACACTTAGATTCTATGAAGAATCAAGAGTAAAATTCTGTTATAAAATTTCCCTAAATCGCTCATTTAAGATATCGAATATGATTTCTCGCTATGAATTCGCATATAGTTAAAAACACCGATTTTATCAATGTCTATGTCTTTCAATCGAAAATTTCACCGAATGGAAAAACCACATGGAAAATTGTATCTGACAATTAGATTCTATAAAAAATTAAAAGTAAAATTCTGTTATATAATTTGCCTAAATCGCTCATTTAAGATATCGAATATGATATCTCGCTATGAATTCGTATATAGTAAAAAACACCGATTTTATCAATGTCTATGTCTTTCAACCGAAAATTTCACGGAATGGAAAATAACATGGAAAATTGTATCTGACACTTAGATTCTATAAAGAATTAAGAGTAACATTCTGATATAGAATTTCCCTAAATCGTTCATTTAAGATATCGAATATGATTTCTAGCTAAGAATTCGTATATAGTAAGAAACACCGATTTTATCAATGTCTATGTCTTTCAACCGAAAATTTCACGGAATGGAAAAACTACATGGAAAATTGTATCCAACACTTAGATTCTATGAAGAATCAAGAGTAAAATTCTGTTATAAAATTTCGCTAAATCGCTCATTTAAGATATCGAATATGATTTCTCGCTATGAATTCGCATATAGTTAAAAACACCGATTTTATCAATGTCTATGTCTTTCAATCGAAAATTTCACCGAATGGAAAAACCACATGGAAAATTGTATTTGACACTTAGATTCTATAAAAAATCAAAAGTAAAATTTTGTTATACAATTTCCCTAAATCGCTCATTTAAGATATCGAATATGATTTCTCGCTATGAATTCGCATATAGTTAAAAACACCGATTTTATCAATGTCTATGTCTTTCAATCGAAAATTTCACGGAATGGAAAAACCACATGGAAAATTGTATTTGACACTTAGATTCTATAAAAAATCAAAAGTAAAATTCTGTTATACAATTTCCCTAAATCGCTCATTTAAGATATCGAATATGATTTCTCGCTATGAATTCGCATATAGTTAAAAACACCGATTTTATCAATGTCTATGTCTTTCAATCGAAAATTTCACGGAATGGAAAAACCACATGGAAAATTGTATTTGACACTTAGATTCTATAAAAAATCAAAAGTAAAATTCTGTTATACAATTTCCCTAAATCGCTCATTTAAGATATCGAATATGATATCTGGCTATGAATTCGTATATAGTAAAAAACACCGATTTTATCAATGTCTATGTCTTTCAACCGAAAATTTCACGGAATGGAAAATAACATGGAAAATTGTATCTGACACTTAGATTCTATGAAGAATTCAAAGTAAAATTCTGTTATATAATATCCCTAAATCGCTCATTTAAGATATCGAATATGATTTCTCGCTATGAATTCGCATATAGTTAAAAACACCGATTTTATCAATGTCTATGTCTTTCAATCGAAAATTTCACGAAATGGAAGAAACACATGGAAAATTGTATCTGACAATTAGATTCTATAAAAAATTAAAAGTAAAATTCTGTTATTTAATTTGCCTAAATCGCTCATTTAAGATATCGAATATGATATCTCGCTATGAATTCGTATATAGTAAAAAACACCGATTTTATCAATGTCTATGTCTTTCAACCGAAAATTTCACGGAATGGAAAATAACATGGAAAATTGTATCTGACACTTAGATTCTATAAAGAATTAAGAGTAACATTCTGATATAGAATTTCCCTAAATCGTTCATTTAAGATATCGAATATGATTTCTAGCTAAGAATTCGTATATAGTAAGAAACACCGATTTTATCAATGTCTATGTCTTTCAACCGAAAATTTCACGGAATGGAAAAACTACATGGAAAATTGTATATAACACTTAGATTCTATGAAGAATCAAGAGTAAAATTCTGTTATAAAATTTCCCTAAATCGCTCATTTAAGATATCGAATATGATTTCTCGCTATGAATTCGCATATAGTTAAAAACACCGATTTTATCAATGTCTATGTCTTTCAATCGAAAATTTCACCGAATGGAAAAACCACATGGAAAATTGTATCTGACAATTAGATTCTATAAAAAATTAAAAGTAAAATTCTGTTATATAATTTGCCTAAATCGCTCATTT
The DNA here is from genome assembly GCA_958496155.1 of Sisyra nigra. Classification (NCBI taxonomy): domain Eukaryota; kingdom Metazoa; phylum Arthropoda; class Insecta; order Neuroptera; family Sisyridae; genus Sisyra; species Sisyra nigra. The sequence continues at coordinate 19,188,427 of OY292319.1, read as the reverse complement.
AAGATATCGAATATGATTTCTCGCTATGAATTCGCATATAGTTAAAAACACCGATTTTATCAATGTCTATGTCTTTCAATCGAAAATTTCACGGAATGGAAAAACCACATGGAAAATTGTATCTGACAATTAGTATCTATAAAAAATAAAAGTAAAATTCTGTTATATAATTTCCCTAAATCGCTCATTTAAGAATCGAATATGATTTCTCGCTATGAATTCGCATATAGTAAAAAACACCGAATTTATCAATGTCTATGTCTTTCAACAGAAAATTTCACGGAATGGAAAAACCACATGGAAAATTGTATCTGACACTTAGATTTTATAAAGAATAAAGAGTACTATTCTGATATAGAATTTCCCTAAATCGCTCATTTAAGATATCGAATATGATATCTCGCTATGAATTCGTATATAGTAAAAAACACCGATTTTATCAATGTCTATGTCTTTCAACCGAAAATTTCACGGAATGGAAAATAACATGGAAAATTGTATCTGACACTTAGATTCTATTAAAAATCAAGAGTAACATTCTGATATAGAATTTCCCTAAATCGTTCATTTAAGATATCGAATATGATTTCTCGCTAAGAATTCGTATATAGTAAGAAACACCGATTTTATCAATGTCTATGTCTTTCAACCGAAAATTTCACGGAATGGAAAATAACATGGAAAATTGTATCTGACACTCAGATTCTATTAAAAATCAAGAGTAACATTCTGATATAGAATTTCCCTAAATCGTTCATTTAAGATATCGAATATGATTTCTCGCTAAGAATTCGTATATAGTAAAAAACACCGAATTTATCAATGTCTATGTCTTTCAACAGAAAATTTCACGGAATGGAAAAACCACATGGAAAATTGTATCTGACACTTAGATTTTATAAAGAATAAAGAGTACTATTCTGATATAGAATTTTCCTAAATCGCTCATTTAAGATATCGAATATGATTTCTCGCTATGAATTCGCATATAGTAAAAAACACCGATTTTATCAATGTCTATGTCTTTCAATTGAAAATTTTACGGAATTAAAAAACCACATGGAAAATTGTATCTGACACTTAGATTCTATGAAGAATTCAAAGTAAAATTCTGATATATAATATCCCTAAATCGCTCATTTAAGATATCGAATATGATTTCTCGCTATGAATTCGCATATAGTTAAAAACACCGATTTTATCAATGTCTATGTCTTTCAATCGAAAATTTCACGAAATGGAAGAAACACATGGAAAATTGTATCTGACAATTAGATTCTATAAAAAATTAAAAGTAAAATTCTGTTATATAATTTGCCTAAATCGCTCATTTAAGATATCGAATATGATATCTCGCTATGAATTCGTATATAGTAAAAAACACCGATTTTATCAATGTCTATGTCTTTCAACCGAAAATTTCACGGAATGGAAAATAACATGGAAAATTGTATCTGACACTTAGATTCTATAAAGAATTAAGAGTAACATTCTGATATAGAATTTCCCTAAATCGTTCATTTAAGATATCGAATATGATTTCTAGCTAAGAATTCGTATATAGTAAGAAACACCGATTTTATCAATGTCTATGTCTTTCAACCGAAAATTTCACGGAATGGAAAAACTACATGGAAAATTGTATCCAACACTTAGATTCTATGAAGAATCAAGAGTAAAATTCTGTTATAAAATTTCGCTAAATCGCTCATTTAAGATATCGAATATGATTTCTCGCTATGAATTCGCATATAGTTAAAAACACCGATTTTATCAATGTCTATGTCTTTCAATCGAAAATTTCACCGAATGGAAAAACCACATGGAAAATTGTATTTGACACTTAGATTCTATAAAAAATCAAAAGTAAAATTCTGTTATACAATTTCCCTAAATCGCTCATTTAAGATATCGAATATGATTTCTCGCTATGAATTCGCATATAGTTAAAAACACCGATTTTATCAATGTCTATGTCTTTCAATCGAAAATTTCACGGAATGGAAAAACCACATGGAAAATTGTATTTGACACTTAGATTCTATAAAAAATCAAAAGTAAAATTCTGTTATACAATTTCCCTAAATCGCTCATTTAAGATATCGAATATGATTTCTCGCTATGAATTCGCATATAGTAAAAAACACCGATTTTATCAATGTCTATGTCTTTCAATCGAAAATTTTACGGAATTAAAAAACCACATGGAAAATTGTATCTGACACTTAGATTCTATGAAGAATTCAAAGTAAAATTCTGTTATATAATATCCCTAAATCGCTCATTTAAGATATCGAATATGATTTCTCGCTATGAATTCGCATATAGTTAAAAACACCGATTTTATCAATGTCTATGTCTTTCAATCGAAAATTTCACGAAATGGAAGAAACACATGGAAAATTGTATCTGACAATTAGATTCTATAAAAAATTAAAAGTAAAATTCTGTTATATAATTTGCCTAAATCGCTCATTTAAGATATCGAATATGATATCTCGCTATGAATTCGTATATAGTAAAAAACACCGATTTTATCAATGTCTATGTCTTTCAACCGAAAATTTCACGGAATGGAAAATAACATGGAAAATTGTATCTGACACTTAGATTCTATTAAAAATCAAGAGTAACATTCTGATATAGAATTTCCCTAAATCGTTCATTTAAGATATCGAATATGATTTCTCGCTAAGAATTCGTATATAGTAAGAAACACCGATTTTATCAATGTCTATGTCTTTCAACCGAAAATTTCACGGAATGGAAAATAACATGGAAACATAAATCTAACACTTAGATTCTATGAAGAATTAAGAGTAAAATTCTGTTATAAAATTTCCCTAAATCGCTCATTTAAGGTATCGAATATGATTTCTCGCTATGAATTCGCATATAGTAAAAAACACCGATTTTATCAATGTCTATGTGTTTCAATCGAAAATTCCACGGAATGGAAAAACCACATGGAAAATTGTATCTGACAATTAGATTCTATAAAAAATTAAAAGTAAAATTCTGTTATATAATTTGCCTAAATCGCTCATTTAAGATATCGAATATGATATCTCGCTATGAATTCGTATATAGTAAAAAACACCGATTTTATCAATGTCTATGTCTTTCAACCGAAAATTTCACGGAATGGAAAATAACATGGAAAATTGTATCTGACACTTAGATTCTATAAAGAATTAAGAGTAACATTCTGATATAGAATTTCCCTAAATCGTTCATTTAAGATATCGAATATGATTTCTAGCTAAGAATTCGTATATAGTAAGAAACACCGATTTTATCAATGTCTATGTCTTTCAACCGAAAATTTCACGGAATGGAAAAACTACATGGAAAATTGTATCCAACACTTAGATTCTATGAAGAATCAAGAGTAAAATTCTGTTATAAAATTTCGCTAAATCGCTCATTTAAGATATCGAATATGATTTCTCGCTATGAATTCGCATATAGTTAAAAACACCGATTTTATCAATGTCTATGTCTTTCAATCGAAAATTTCACGGAATGGAAAAACCACATGGAAAATTGTATTTGACACTTAGATTCTATAAAAAATCAAAAGTAAAATTCTGTTATACAATTTCCCTAAATCGCTCATTTAAGATATCGAATATGATTTCTCGCTATGAATTCGCATATAGTTAAAAACACCGATTTTATCAATGTCTATGTCTTTCAATCGAAAATTTCACCGAATGGAAAAACCACATGGAAAATTGTATTTGACACTTAGATTCTATAAAAAATCAAAAGTAAAATTCTGTTATACAATTTCCCTAAATCGCTCATTTAAGATATCGAATATGATTTCTCGCTATGAATTCGCATATAGTAAAAAACACCGATTTTATCAATGTCTATGTCTTTCAATCGAAAATTTTACGGAATTAAAAAACCACATGGAAAATTGTATCTGACACTTAGATTCTATGAAGAATTCAAAGTAAAATTCTGTTATATAATATCCCTAAATCGCTCATTTAAGATATCGAATATGATTTCTCGCTATGAATTCGCATATAGTTAAAAACACCGATTTTATCAATGTCTATGTCTTTCAATCGAAAATTTCACGAAATGGAAGAAACACATGGAAAATTGTATCTGACAATTAGATTCTATAAAAAATTAAAAGTAAAATTCTGTTATATAATTTGCCTAAATCGCTCATTTAAGATATCGAATATGATATCTCGCTATGAATTCGTATATAGTAAAAAACACCGATTTTATCAATGTCTATGTCTTTCAACCGAAAATTTCACGGAATGGAAAATAACATGGAAAATTGTATCTGACACTTAGATTCTATAAAGAATTAAGAGTAACATTCTGATATAGAATTTCCCTAAATCGTTCATTTAAGATATCGAATATGATTTCTAGCTAAGAATTCGTATATAGTAAGAAACACCGATTTTATCAATGTCTATGTCTTTCAACCGAAAATTTCACGGAATGGAAAAACTACATGGAAAATTGTATCCAACACTTAGATTCTATGAAGAATCAAGAGTAAATTTCTGTTATAAAATTTCGCTAAATCGCTCATTTAAGATATCGAATATGATTTCTCGCTATGAATTCGCATATAGTTAAAAACACCGATTTTATCAATGTCTATGTCTTTCAATCGAAAATTTCACCGAATGGAAAAACCACATGGAAAATTGTATCTGACAATTAGATTCTATAAAAAATTAAAAGTAAAATTCTGTTATATAATTTGCCTAAATCGCTCATTTAAGATATCGAATATGATTTCTCGCTATGAATTCGCATATAGTAAAAAACACCGATTTTATCAATGTCTATGTGTTTCAATCGAAAATTCCACGGAATGGAAAAACCACATGGAAAATTGTATCTGACACTTAGATTCTATAAAGAATCAAGAGTAACATTCCGATATAGAATTTCCCTAAATCGTTCATTTAAGATATCGAATATGATTTCTCGCTAAGAATTCGTATATAGTAAGAAACACCGATTTTATCAATGTCTATGTCTTTCAACCGAAAATTTCACGGAATGGAAAATAACATGGAAATTTGTATCTGACACTTAGATTCTATAAAGAATTAAGAGTAACATTCTGATATAGAATTTCCCTAAATCGTTCATTTAAGATATCGAATATGATTTCTCGCTAAGAATTCGTATATAGTAAGAAACACCGATTTTATCAATGTCTATGTCTTTCAACCGAAAATTTCACGGAATGGAAAATAACATGGAAAATTGTATCTGACACTCAGATTCTATTAAAAATCAAGAGTAACATTCTGATATAGAATTTCCCTAAATCGTTCATTTAAGATATCGAATATGATTTCTCGCTAAGAATTCGTATATAGTAAAAAACACCGAATTTATCAATGTCTATGTCTTTCAACAGAAAATTTCACGGAATGGAAAAACCACATGGAAAATTGTATCTGACACTTAGATTTTATAAAGAATAAAGAGTACTATTCTGATATAGAATTTTCCTAAATCGCTCATTTAAGATATCGAATATGATATCTCGCTATGAATTCGTATATAGTAAAAAACACCGAATTTATCAATGTCTATGTCTTTCAACAGAAAATTTCACGGAATGGAAAAACCACATGGAAAATTGTATCTGACACTTAGATTTTGTAAAGAATAAAGAGTACTATTCTGAAATAGAATTTCCCTAAATCGTTCATTTAAGATATCGAATATGATTTCTCGCTAAGAATTCGTATATAGTAAAAAACACCGAATTTATCAATGTCTATGTCTTTCAACAGAAAATTTCACGGAATGGAAAAACCACATGGAAAATTGTATCTGACACTTAGATTTTATAAAAAATAAAGAGTACTATTCTGATATAGAATTTCCCTAAATCGCTCATTTAAGATATCGAATATGATATCTCGCTATGAATTCGTATATAGTAAAAAACACCGAATTTATCAATGTCTATGTCTTTCAACCGAAAATTTCACGGAATGGAAAATAACATGGAAAATTGTATCTGACACTTAGATTCTATAAAGAATTAAGAGTAACATTCTGATATAGAATTTCCCTAAATCGTTCATTTAAGATATCGAATATGATTTCTAGCTAAGAATTCGTATATAGTAAGAAACACCGATTTTATCAATGTCTATGTCTTTCAACCGAAAATTTCACGGAATGGAAAAACTACATGGAAAATTGTATCCAACACTTAGATTCTATGAAGAATCAAGAGTAAAATTCTGTTATAAAATGACCCTAAATCGCTCATTTAAGATATCGAATATGATTTCTCGCTATGAATTCGCATATAGTAAAAAACACCGATTTTATCAATGTCTATGTCTTTCAATCGAAAATTTTACGGAATTTAAAAACCACATGGAAAATTGTATCTGACACTTAGATTTTATGAAGAATTAAGAGTAAAATTCTGTTATAAAATTTCCCTAAATCGCTCATTTAAGGTATCGAATATGATATCTCGCTATGAATTCGTATATAGTAAAAAACACCGAATTTATCAATGTCTATGTCTTTCAACAGAAAATTTCACGGAATGGAAAAACCACATGGAAAATTGTATCTGACACTTAGATTTTATAAAGAATAAAGAGTACTATTCTGATATAGAATTTCCCTAAATCGTTCATTTAAGATATCGAATATGATTTCTCGCTAAGAATTCGTATATAGTAAGAAACACCGATTTTATCAATGTCTATGTCTTTCAACCGAAAATTTCACGGAATGGAAAATAACATGGAAACTTGTATCTAACACTTAGATTTTATGAAGAATTAAGAGTAAAATTCTGTTATAAAATTTCCCTAAATCGCTCATTTAAGGTATCGAATATGATTTCTCGCTATGAATTCGCATATAGTAAAAAACACCGATTTTATCAATGTCTATGTGTTTCAATCGAAAATTCCACGGAATGGAAAAACCACATGGAAAATTGTATCTGACACTTAGATTCTATAAAGAATCAAGAGTAACATTCTGATATAGAATTTCCCTAAATCGTTCATTTAAGATATCGAATATGATATCTCGCTATGAATTCGTATATAGTAAAAAACACCGATTTTATCAATGTCTATGTGTTTCAATCGAAAATTCCACGGAATGGAAAAACCACATGGAAAATTGTATCTGACACTTAGATTCTATAAAGAATTAAGAGTAACATTCTGATATAGAATTTCCCTAAATCGTTCATTTAAGATATCGAATATGATTTCTAGCTAAGAATTCGTATATAGTAAGAAACACCGATTTTATCAATGTCTATGTCTTTCAACCGAAAATTTCACGGAATGGAAAAACTACATGGAAAAATGTATCCAACACTTAGATTCTATGAAGAATCAAGAGTAAAATTCTGTTATAAAATGACCCTAAATCGCTCATTTAAGATATCGAATATGATTTCTCGCTATGAATTCGCATATAGTAAAAAACACCGATTTTATCAATGTCTATGTCTTTCAATCGAAAATTTTACGGAATTAAAAAACCACATGGAAAATTGTATCTGACACTTAGATTCTATGAAGAATTCAAAGTAAAATTCTGTTATATAATATCCCTAAATCACTCATTTAAGATATCGAATATGATTTCTCGCTATGAATTCGCATATAGTTAAAAACACCGATTTTATCAATGTCTATGTCTTTCAATCGAAAATTTCACGAAATGGAAGAAACACATGGAAAATTGTATCTGACAATTAGATTCTATAAAAAATTAAAAGTAAAATTCTGTTATATAATTTGCCTAAATCGCTCATTTAAGATATCGAATATGATTTCTCGCTATGAATTCGCATATAGTTAAAAACACCGATTTTATCAATGTCTATGTCTTTCAACCGAAAATTTCACGGAAAGGAAAAACTACATGGAAAATTGTATCTGACAATTAGTATCTATAAAAAATCAAGAGTAAAATTCTGTTATAAAATTTCCCTAAATCGCTCATTTAAGGTATCGAATATGATATCTCGCTATGAATTCGTATATAGTAAAAAACACCGAATTTATCAATGTCTATGTCTTTCAACAGAAAATTTCACGGAATGGAAAAACCACATGGAAAATTGTATCTGACACTTAGATTTTATAAAGAATAAAGAGTACTATTCTGATATAGAATTTCCCTAAATCGTTCATTTAAGATATCGAATATGATTTCTCGCTAAGAATTCGTATATAGTAAGAAACACCGATTTTATCAATGTCTATGTCTTTCAACCGAAAATTTCACGGAATGGAAAATAACATGGAAACTTGTATCTAACACTTAGATTCTATGAAGAATTAAGAGTAAAATTCTGTTATAAAATTTCCCTAAATCGCTCATTTAAGGTATCGAATATGATTTCTCGCTATGAATTCGCATATAGTAAAAAACACCGATTTTATCAATGTCTATGTGTTTCAATCGAAAATTCCACGGAATGGAAAAACCACATGGAAAATTGTATCTGACACTTAGATTCTATAAAGAATCAAGAGTAACATTCCGATATAGAATTTCCCTAAATCGTTCATTTAAGATATCGAATATGATTTCTCGCTAAGAATTCGTATATAGTAAGAAACACCGATTTTATCAATGTCTATGTCTTTCAACCGAAAATTTCACGGAATGGAAAATAACATGGAAATTTGTATCTGACACTTAGATTCTATAAAGAATTAGGAGTAACATTCTGATATAGAATTTCCCTAAATCGTTCATTTAAGATATCGAATATGATTTCTAGCTAAGAATTCGTATATAGTAAGAAACACCGATTTTATCAATGTCTATGTCTTTCAACCGAAAATTTCACGGAATGGAAAAACTACATGGAAAATTGTATCCAACACTTAGATTTTATGAAGAATCAAGAGTAAAATTCTGTTATAAAATTTCCCTAAATCGCTCATTTAAGATATCGAATATGATTTCTCGCTATGAATTCGCATATAGTAAAAAACACCGATTTTATCAATGTCTATGTCTTTCAACCGAAAATTTCACGGAATAGAAAATAACATGGAAAATTGTATCTGACACTTAGATTATATGAAGAATTCAAAGTAAAATTCTGTTATATAATATCCCTAAATCGCTCATTTAAGATATCGAATATGATTTCTCGCTATGAATTCGCATATAGTTAAAAACACCGATTTTATCAATGTCTATGTCTTTCAATCGAAAATTTCACCGAATGGAAAAACCACATGGAAAATTGTATCTGACACTTAGATTATATGAAGAATTCAAAGTAAAATTCTGTTATATAATTTGCCTAAATCGCTCATTTAAGATATCGAATATGATTTCTCGCTATGAATTCGCATATAGTTAAAAACACCGATTTTATCAATGTCTATGTCTTTCAATCGAAAATTTCACGGAAAGGAAAAACTACATGGAAAATTGTATCTGACAATTAGTATCTATAAAAAATCAAGAGTAAAATTCTGTTATAAAATTTCCCTAAATCGCTCATTTAAGATATCGAATATGATTTCTCGCTATGAATTCGTATATAGTAAAAAACACCGATTTTATCAATGTCTATGTCTTTCAACCGAAAATTTCACGGAATGGAAAATAACATGGAAAATTGTATCTGACACTTCGATTTTATAAAGAATAAAGAGTACTATTCTGATATAGAATTTCCCTAAATCGCTCATTTAAGATATCGAATATGATATCTCGCTATGAATTCGTATATAGTAAAAAACACCGATTTTATCAATGTCTATGTCTTTCAACCGAAAATTTCACGGAATGGAAAATAGCATGGAATATTGTATCTGACACTTAGATTCTATAAAGAATCAAGAGTAACATTCTGATATAGAATTTCCCTAAATCGTTCATCTAAGATATCGAATATGATTTCTCGCTATGAATTCGTATATAGTAAAAAACACCGATTTTATCAATGTCTATGTCTTTCAATCGAAAAGTTCACGAAATGGAAGAAACACATGGAAAATTGTATCTGACGCTTAGATTCTATAATAAACCAAGAGTAAAATTCTGTTATATAATTTTCTTAAATCGCTCATTTAAGATATCGAATATGATTTCTCGCTATGAATTCGCATATAGTAAAAAAACACCGATTTTATCAATGTCTATGTCTTTCAACCGAAAATTTCACGGAATGGAAAAACCACATGGAAAATTGTATCTGACACTTAGATTCTCTAAAAAATCAAGAGTAAAATTCTGTTATATAATTTCCCTAAATCGCTCATTTAAGATATCGAATATGATTTCTCGCTATGAATTCGTATATAGTAAAAAACACCGATTTTATCAATGTCTATGTCTTTCAACCGAAAATTTCACGGAATAGAAAATAACATAGAAAATTGTATCTGACACTTAGATTCTATAAAGAATCAAGAATAACATTCTGATATAGAATTTCCCTAAATCGTTCATTTAAGATATCGAATATGATTTCTCGCTAAGAATTCGTATATAGTAAGAAACACCGATTTTATCAATGTCTATGTCTTTCAACCGAAAATTTCACGGAATGGAAAATAACATGGAAAATTGTATCTGACACTTAGATTCTATAAAAAATTAAGAGTAAAATTCTGTTATAAAATTTCCCTAAATCGCTCATTTAAGATATCGAATATGATTTCTCGCTATGAATTCGTATATAGTAAAAAACACCGATTTTATCAATGTCTATGTCTTTCAACCGAAAATTTCACGGAATAGAAAATAACATAGAAAATTGTATCTGACACTTAGATTCTATAAAGAATCAAGAGTAACATTCTGATATAGAATTTCCCTAAATCGTTCATTTAAGATATCGAATATGATTTCTCGCTAAGAATTCGTATATAGTAAGAAACACCGATTTTATCAATGTCTATGTCTTTCAACCGAAAATTTCACGGAATGGAAAATAACATGGAAAATTGTATCTGACACTTAGATTCTATAAAGAATTAAGAGTAACATTCTGATATAGAATTTCCCTAAATCGTTCATTTAAGATATCGAATATGATTTCTAGCTAAGAATTCGTATATAGTAAGAAACACCGATTTTATCAATGTCTATGTCTTTCAACCGAAAATTTCACGGAATGGAAAAACTACATGGAAAATTGTATCCAACACTTAGATTCTATGAAGAATCAAGAGTAAAATTCTGTTATAAAATGACCCTAAATCGCTCATTTAAGATATCGAATATGATTTCTCGCTATGAATTCGCATATAGTAAAAAACACCGATTTTATCAATGTCTATGTCTTTCAATCGAAAATTTTACGGAATTTAAAAACCACATGGAAAATTGTATCTGACACTTAGATTTTATGAAGAATTAAGAGTAAAATTCTGTTATAAAATTTCCCTAAATCGCTCATTTAAGGTATCGAATATGATATCTCGCTATGAATTCGTATATAGTAAAAAACACCGAATTTATCAATGTCTATGTCTTTCAACAGAAAATTTCACGGAATGGAAAAACCACATGGAAAATTGTATCTGACACTTAGATTTTATAAAGAATAAAGAGTACTATTCTGATATAGAATTTCCCTAAATCGTTCATTTAAGATATCGAATATGATTTCTCGCTAAGAATTCGTATATAGTAAGAAACACCGATTTTATCAATGTCTATGTCTTTCAACCGAAAATTTCACGGAATGGAAAATAACATGGAAACTTGTATCTAACACTTAGATTTTATGAAGAATTAAGAGTAAAATTCTGTTATAAAATTTCCCTAAATCGCTCATTTAAGGTATCGAATATGATTTCTCGCTATGAATTCGCATATAGTAAAAAACACCGATTTTATCAATGTCTATGTGTTTCAATCGAAAATTCCACGGAATGGAAAAACCACATGGAAAATTGTATCTGACACTTAGATTCTATAAAGAATCAAGAGTAACATTCTGATATAGAATTTCCCTAAATCGTTCATTTAAGATATCGAATATGATTTCTCGCTAAGAATTCGTATATAGTAAGAAACACCGATTTTATCAATGTCTATGTCTTTCAACCGAAAATTTCACGGAATGGAAAATAACATGGAAACTTGTATCTAACACTTAGATTTTATGAAGAATTAAGAGTAAAATTCTGTTATAAAATTTCCCTAAATCGCTCATTTAAGGTATCGAATATGATTTCTCGCTATGAATTCGCATATAGTAAAAAACACCGATTTTATCAATGTCTATGTGTTTCAATCGAAAATTCCACGGAATGGAAAAACCACATGGAAAATTGTATCTGACACTTAGATTCTATAAAGAATTAAGAGTAACATTCTGATATAGAATTTCCCTAAATCGTTCATTTAAGATATCGAATATGATTTCTAGCTAAGAATTCGTATATAGTAAGAAACACCGATTTTATCAATGTCTATGTCTTTCAACCGAAAATTTCACGGAATGGAAAAACTACATGGAAAAATGTATCCAACACTTAGATTCTATGAAGAATCAAGAGTAAAATTCTGTTATAAAATGACCCTAAATCGCTCATTTAAGATATCGAATATGATTTCTCGCTATGAATTCGCATATAGTAAAAAACACCGATTTTATCAATGTCTATGTCTTTCAATCGAAAATTTTACGGAATTAAAAAACCACATGGAAAATTGTATCTGACACTTAGATTCTATGAAGAATTCAAAGTAAAATTCTGTTATATAATATCCCTAAATCACTCATTTAAGATATCGAATATGATTTCTCGCTATGAATTCGCATATAGTTAAAAACACCGATTTTATCAATGTCTATGTCTTTCAATCGAAAATTTCACGAAATGGAAGAAACACATGGAAAATTGTATCTGACAATTAGATTCTATAAAAAATTAAAAGTAAAATTCTGTTATATAATTTGCCTAAATCGCTCATTTAAGATATCGAATATGATTTCTCGCTATGAATTCGCATATAGTTAAAAACACCGATTTTATCAATGTCTATGTCTTTCAACCGAAAATTTCACGGAAAGGAAAAACTACATGGAAAATTGTATCTGACAATTAGTATCTATAAAAAATCAAGAGTAAAATTCTGTTATAAAATTTCCCTAAATCGCTCATTTAAGGTATCGAATATGATATCTCGCTATGAATTCGTATATAGTAAAAAACACCGAATTTATCAATGTCTATGTCTTTCAACAGAAAATTTCACGGAATGGAAAAACCACATGGAAAATTGTATCTGACACTTAGATTTTATAAAGAATAAAGAGTACTATTCTGATATAGAATTTCCCTAAATCGTTCATTTAAGATATCGAATATGATTTCTCGCTAAGAATTCGTATATAGTAAGAAACACCGATTTTATCAATGTCTATGTCTTTCAACCGAAAATTTCACGGAATGGAAAATAACATGGAAACTTGTATCTAACACTTAGATTCTATGAAGAATTAAGAGTAAAATTCTGTTATAAAATTTCCCTAAATCGCTCATTTAAGGTATCGAATATGATTTCTCGCTATGAATTCGCATATAGTAAAAAACACCGATTTTATCAATGTCTATGTGTTTCAATCGAAAATTCCACGGAATGGAAAAACCACATGGAAAATTGTATCTGACACTTAGATTCTATAAAGAATCAAGAGTAACATTCCGATATAGAATTTCCCTAAATCGTTCATTTAAGATATCGAATATGATTTCTCGCTAAGAATTCGTATATAGTAAGAAACACCGATTTTATCAATGTCTATGTCTTTCAACCGAAAATTTCACGGAATGGAAAATAACATGGAAATTTGTATCTGACACTTAGATTCTATAAAGAATTAGGAGTAACATTCTGATATAGAATTTCCCTAAATCGTTCATTTAAGATATCGAATATGATTTCTAGCTAAGAATTCGTATATAGTAAGAAACACCGATTTTATCAATGTCTATGTCTTTCAACCGAAAATTTCACGGAATGGAAAAACTACATGGAAAATTGTATCCAACACTTAGATTTTATGAAGAATCAAGAGTAAAATTCTGTTATAAAATTTCCCTAAATCGCTCATTTAAGATATCGAATATGATTTCTCGCTATGAATTCGCATATAGTAAAAAACACCGATTTTATCAATGTCTATGTCTTTCAACCGAAAATTTCACGGAATAGAAAATAACATGGAAAATTGTATCTGACACTTAGATTATATGAAGAATTCAAAGTAAAATTCTGTTATATAATATCCCTAAATCGCTCATTTAAGATATCGAATATGATTTCTCGCTATGAATTCGCATATAGTTAAAAACACCGATTTTATCAATGTCTATGTCTTTCAATCGAAAATTTCACCGAATGGAAAAACCACATGGAAAATTGTATCTGACACTTAGATTATATGAAGAATTCAAAGTAAAATTCTGTTATATAATTTGCCTAAATCGCTCATTTAAGATATCGAATATGATTTCTCGCTATGAATTCGCATATAGTTAAAAACACCGATTTTATCAATGTCTATGTCTTTCAATCGAAAATTTCACGGAAAGGAAAAACTACATGGAAAATTGTATCTGACAATTAGTATCTATAAAAAATCAAGAGTAAAATTCTGTTATAAAATTTCCCTAAATCGCTCATTTAAGATATCGAATATGATTTCTCGCTATGAATTCGTATATAGTAAAAAACACCGATTTTATCAATGTCTATGTCTTTCAACCGAAAATTTCACGGAATGGAAAATAACATGGAAAATTGTATCTGACACTTCGATTTTATAAAGAATAAAGAGTACTATTCTGATATAGAATTTCCCTAAATCGCTCATTTAAGATATCGAATATGATATCTCGCTATGAATTCGTATATAGTAAAAAACACCGATTTTATCAATGTCTATGTCTTTCAACCGAAAATTTCACGGAATGGAAAATAGCATGGAATATTGTATCTGACACTTAGATTCTATAAAGAATCAAGAGTAACATTCTGATATAGAATTTCCCTAAATCGTTCATCTAAGATATCGAATATGATTTCTCGCTATGAATTCGTATATAGTAAAAAACACCGATTTTATCAATGTCTATGTCTTTCAATCGAAAAGTTCACGAAATGGAAGAAACACATGGAAAATTGTATCTGACGCTTAGATTCTATAATAAACCAAGAGTAAAATTCTGTTATATAATTTTCTTAAATCGCTCATTTAAGATATCGAATATGATTTCTCGCTATGAATTCGCATATAGTAAAAAAACACCGATTTTATCAATGTCTATGTCTTTCAACCGAAAATTTCACGGAATGGAAAAACCACATGGAAAATTGTATCTGACACTTAGATTCTCTAAAAAATCAAGAGTAAAATTCTGTTATATAATTTCCCTAAATCGCTCATTTAAGATATCGAATATGATTTCTCGCTATGAATTCGTATATAGTAAAAAACACCGATTTTATCAATGTCTATGTCTTTCAACCGAAAATTTCACGGAATAGAAAATAACATAGAAAATTGTATCTGACACTTAGATTCTATAAAGAATCAAGAGTAACATTCTGATATAGAATTTCCCTAAATCGTTCATTTAAGATATCGAATATGATTTCTCGCTAAGAATTCGTATATAGTAAGAAACACCGATTTTATCAATGTCTATGTCTTTCAACCGAAAATTTCACGGAATGGAAAATAACATGGAAAATTGTATCTGACACTTAGATTCTATAAAAAATTAAGAGTAAAATTCTGTTATAAAATTTCCCTAAATCGCTCATTTAAGATATCGAATATGATTTCTCGCTATGAATTCGTATATAGTAAAAAACACCGATTTTATCAATGTCTATGTCTTTCAACCGAAAATTTCACGGAATAGAAAATAACATAGAAAATTGTATCTGACACTTAGATTCTATAAAGAATCAAGAGTAACATTCTGATATAGAATTTCCCTAAATCGTTCATTTAAGATATCGAATATGATTTCTCGCTAAGAATTCGTATATAGTAAGAAACACCGATTTTATCAATGTCTATGTCTTTCAACCGAAAATTTCACGGAATGGAAAATAACATGGAAAATTGTATCTGTCACTTTGATTCTATAAATAATCAAGATAAAAATTCTGTTATAAAATTTCCCTAAATCGCTCATTTAAGATATCGAATATGATTTCTCGCTATGAATTCGTATATAGTAAAAAACACCGATTTTATCAATGTCTATGTCTTTCAACCGAAAATTTCACGGAATGGAAAATAACATGGAAAATTGTATCTGACACTTAGATTGTATAAATAATCAAGATAAAAATTCTGTTATAAAATTTCCCTAAATCGCTCATTTAAGATATCGAATATGATTTCTCGCTAAGAATTCGTTTATAGTAAAAAACACCGATTTTATCAATGTCTATGTCTTTCAATCGAAAATTTCACGGAATAGAAAAACTACATGGAAAATTGTATCCGGCACATAGATTCTATGAAGAATCAAAAGTAAAATTCTGTTATACAATTTCCCTAAATCGCTCATTTAAGATATCGAATATGATTTCTCGCTATGAATTCGCATATAGTTAAAAACACCGATTTTATCAATGTCTATGTCTTTCAATCGAAAATTTCACGGAATGGAAAAACCACATGGATAATTGTATCGGACACTTAGATTCTATAAAAAATCAAGAGTAAAATTCTATTATATAATTTCCCTAAATCGCTCATTTAAGATATCGAATATGATTTCTCGCTATGAATTCGTATATAGTAAAAAACACCGATTTTATCAATGTCTATGTCTTTCAACCGAAAATTTCACGGAATGGAAAATAACATGGAAAATTGTATCTGACACTTAGATTTAATAAACAATTAAGAGTAACATTCTGATATAGAATTTCCCTAAATCGTTCATTTAAGATATCGAATATGATTTCTCGCTAAGAATTCGTATATAGTAAGAAACACCGATTTTATCAATGTCTATGTCTTTCAACCGTAAATTTCACGGAATGGAAAATAACATGGAAAATTGTATCTAACACTCAGATTCTATAAAGAATCAAGAGTAACATTCTGATATAGAATTTCCCGTAATCGTTCATTTAAGATATCGAATATGATTTCTCGCTAAGAATTCGTATATAGTAAGAAACACCGATTTTATCAATGTCTATGTCTTTCAACCGAAAATTTCACGGAATGGAAAATAACATGGAAAATTGTATATAACACTTAGATTTTATTAAGTATTAAGAGTAAAATTCTTTTATAAAATTTCCCTAAATCGCTCATTTAAGATATCGAATATGATTTCTCGCTATGAATTCGCATATAGTAAAAAACACCGATTTTATCAATGTCTATGTGTTTCAATCGAAAATTCCACGGAATGGAAAAACCACATGGAAAATTGTATCTGACACTTAGATTCTATAAAGAATCAAGAGTAACATTCTGATATAGAATTTCCCTAAATCGTTCATTTAAGATATCGAATATGATTTCTCGCTAAGAATTCGTATATAGTAAGAAACACCGATTTTATCAATGTCTATGTCTTTCAACCGAAAATTTCACGGAATGGAAAATAACATGGAAAATTGTATCTGACACTTAGATTCTTTAAATAATCAAGAGTAAAATTCTGTTATAAAATTTCCCTAAATCGCTCATTTAAGATATCGAATATGATTTCTCGCTATGAATTCGTATATAGTAAAAAACACCGATTTTATCAATGTCTATGTCTTTCAACCGAAAATTTCACGGAATAGAAAATAACATAGAAAATTGTATCTGACACTTAGATTCAATAAAAAATCAAGAGTAACATTCTGATATAGAATTTCCCTAAATCGTTCATTTAAGATATCGAATATGATTTCTCGCTAAGAATTCGTATATAGTAAGAAACACCGATTTTATCAATGTCTATGTCTTTCAACCGAAAATTTCACGGAATGGAAAATAACATGGAAAATTGTATCTGACACTTAGATTCTATATAAAATCAAGATAAAAATTCTGTTATAAAATTTCCCTAAATCGCTCATTTAAGATATCGAATATGATTTCTCGCTATGAATTCGTATATAGTAAAAAACACCGATTTTATCAATGTCTATGTCTTTCAACCGAAAATTTCACGGAATGGAAAATAACATGGAAAATTGTATCTGACACTTAGATTCTATAAAGAATCAAGAGTGACCTTCTGATATAGAATTTCCCTAAATCGTTCATTTAAGATATCGAATATGATTTCTCGCTAAGAATTCGTTTATAGTAAAAAACACCGATTTTATCAATGTCTATGTCTTTCAATCGAAAATTTCACGGAATGGAAAAACTACATGGAAAATTGTATCCAACAGTTAGATTCTATGAAGAATCAAAAGTAAAATTCTGTTATACAATTTCCCTAAATCGCTCATTTAAGATATCGAATATAATTTCTCGCTATGAATTCGCATATAGTTAAAAACACCGATTTTATCAATGTCTATGTCTTTCAATCGAAAATTTCACGGAATGGAAAAACCACATGGAAAATTGTATCTGACACTTAGATTCTCTAAAAAATCAAGAGTAAAATTCTGTTATATAATTTCCCTAAATCGCTCATTTAAGATATCGAATATGATTTCTCGCTATGAATTCGTATATAGTAAAAAACACCGATTTTATCAATGTCTATGTATTTCAACCGAAAATTTCACGGAATAGAAAATAACATGGAAAATTGTATCTGACACTTAGATTTTATAAAGAATCAAGAGTAACATTCTGATATAGAAATTCCCTAAATCGTTCATTTAAGATATCGAATATGATTTCTCGCTAAGAATTCGTATATAGTAAGAAACACCGATTTTATCAATGTCTATGTCTTTCAACCGAAAATTTCACGGAATGGAAAATAACATGGAAAATTGTATCTGACACTTAGATTTATTAAAGAATCAAGAGTAACATTCTGATATAGAATTTCCCTAAATCGTTCATTTAAGATATCGAATATGATTTCTCGCTAAGAATTCGTATATAGTAAGAAACACCGATTTTATCAATGTCTATGTCTTTCAACCGTAAATTTCACGGAATGGAAAATAACATGGAAAATTGTATCTGACACTTAGATTCTATAAAGAATCAAGAGTAACTATCTGATATAGAATTTCCCTAAATCGTTCATTTAAGATATCGAATATGATTTCTCGCTAAGAATTCGTATATAGTAAGAAACACCGATTTTATCAATGTCTATGTCTTTCAACCGAAAATTTCACGGAATTGAAAATAACATGGAAAATTGTATCTAACACTTAGATTCTATGAAGTATTAAAAGTAAAATTCTGTTATAAAATTTCCCTAAATCGCTCATTTAAGATATCGAATATGATTTCTCGCTATGAATTCGCATATAGTAAAAAACACCGATTTTATCAATGTCTATGTGTTTCAATCGAAAATTCCACGGAATATAAAAACCACATGGAAAAATGTATCTGACAATAAGATTCTATAAAGAATCAAGAGTAACATTCTGATATAGAATTTCCCTAAATCGTTCATTTAAGATATCGAATATGATTTCTCGCTAAGAATTCGTATATAGTAAGAAACACCGATTTTATCAATGTCTATGTCTTTCAACCGAAAATTTCACGGAATGGAAAATAACATGGAAAATTGAATCTGACACTTAGATTCTATAAAGAATAAAGAGTATTATTCTGATATAGAATTTCCCTAAATCGTTCATTTAAGATATCGAATATGATTTCTAGCTAAGAATTCGTATATAGTAAGAAACACCGATTTTATCAATGTCTATGTCTTTCAACCGAAAATTTCACGGAATGGAAAAACTACATGGAAAATTGTATCCAACACTTAGATTCTATGAGGAATCAAGAGTAAAATTCTGTTATAAAAATTCCCTAAATCGCTCATTTAAGATATCGAATATGATTTCTCGCTATGAATTCGCATATAGTAAAAAACACCGATTTTATCAATGTCTATGTCTTTCAATCCAAAATTTTACGGAATTAAAAAACCACATGGAAAATTATATCTGACAATTAGATTCTATAAAAAATTAAAAGTAAAATTCTGTTATATAATTTGCCTAAATCGCTCATTTAAGATATCGAATATGATTTCTCGCTATGAATTCGTATATAGTAAGAAACACCGATTTTATCAATGTCTATGTCTTTCAATCGAAAATTTCACGGAATGGAAAAACTCCATGGAAAATTGTATCGGACAGTTAGATTCTATGAAGAATCAAAAGTAAAATTCTGTTATACAATTTCCCTAAATCGCTCATTTAAGATATCGAATATAATTTCTCGCTATGAATTCGCATATAGTTAAAAACACCGATTTTATCAATGTCTATGTCTTTCAATCGAAAATTTCACGGAATGGAAAAACCACATGGAAAATTGTATCTGACACTTGGATTCTCTAAAAAATCAAGAGTAAAATTCTGTTATATAATTTCCCTAAATCGCTCATTTAAGATATCGAATATGATTTCTCGCTATGAATTCGTATATAGTAAAAAACACCGATTTTATCAATGTCTATGTCTTTCAACCGAAAATTTCACGGAATGGAAAATAACATGGAAAATTGTATCTGACACTTAGATTCTATAAAGAATCAAGAGTGACCTTCTGATATAGAATTTCCCTAAATCGTTCATTTAAGATATCGAATATGATTTCTCGCTAAGAATTCGTTTATAGTAAAAAACACCGATTTTATCAATGTCTATGTCTTTCAATCGAAAATTTCACGGAATGGAAAAACTGCATGGAAAATTGTATCCGACAGTTAGATTCTATGAAGAATCAAAAGTAAAATTCTGTTATACAATTTCCCTAAATCGCTCATTTAAGATATCGAATATAATTTCTCGCTATGAATTCGCATATAGTTAAAAACACCGATTTTATCAATGTCTATGTCTTTCAATCGAAAATTTCACGGAATGGAAAAACCACATGGAAAATTGTATCTGACACTTAGATTCTCTAAAAAATCAAGAGTAAAATTCTGTTATATAATTTCCCTAAATCGCTCATTTAAGATATCGAATATGATTTCTCGCTATGAATTCGTATATAGTAAAAAACACCGATTTTATCAATGTCTATGTCTTTCAACCGAAAATTTCACGGAATAGAAAATAACATGGAAAATTGTATCTGACACTTAGATTTAATAAAGAATCAAGAGTAACATTCTGATATAGAAATTCCCTAAATCGTTCATTTAAGATATCGAATATGATTTCTCGCTAAGAATTCGTATATAGTAAGAAACACCGATTTTATCAATGTCTATGTCTTTCAACCGAAAATTTCACGGAATGGAAAATAACATGGAAAATTGTATCTGACACTTAGATTCTATAAATAATCAAGAGTAACATTCTGATATAGAATTTCCCTAAATCGTTCATTTAAGATATCGAATATGATTTCTCGCTAAGAATTCGTATATAGTAAGAAACACCGATTTTATCAATGTCTATGTCTTTCAACCGTAAATTTCACGGAATGGAAAATAACATGGAAAATTGTATCTGACACTTAGATTCTATAAAGAATCAAGAGTAACATTCTGATATAGAATTTCCCTAAATCGTTCATTTAAGATATCGAATATGATTTCTCGCTAAGAATTCGTATATAGTAAGAAACACCGATTTTATCAATGTCTATGTCTTTCAACCGAAAATTTCACGGAATTGAAAATAACATGGAAAATTGTATCTAACACTTAGATTCTATGAAGTATTAAAAGTAAAATTCTGTTATAAAATTTCCCTAAATCGCTCATTTAAGATATCGAATATGATTTCTCGCTATGAATTCGCATATAGTAAAAAACACCGATTTTATCAATGTCTATGTGTTTCAATCGAAAATTCCACGGAATTTAAAAACCACATGGAAAATTGTATCTGACAATTAGATTCTATAAAGAATCAAGAGTAACATTCTGATATAGAATTTCCCTAAATCGTTCATTTAAGATATCGAATATGATTTCTCGCTAAGAATTCGTATATAGTAAGAAACACCGATTTTATCAATGTCTATGTCTTTCAACCGAAAATTTCACGGAATGGAAAATAACATGGAAAATTGAATCTGACACTTAGATTCTATAAAGAATCAAGAGTATTATTCTGATATAGAATTTCCCTAAATCGTTCATTTAAGATATCGAATATGATTTCTAGCTAAGAATTCGTATATAGTAAGAAACACCGATTTTATCAATGTCTATGTCTTTCAACCGAAAATTTCACGGAATGGAAAATAACATGGAAAATTGTATCTGACACTTAGATTTATTAAAGAATCAAGAGTATTATTCTGATATAGAATTTCCCTAAATCGTTCATTTAAGATATCGAATATGATTTCTCGCTAAGAATTCGTATATAGTAAGAAACACCGATTTTATCAATGTCTATGTCTTTCAACCGTAAATTTCACGGAATGGAAAATAACATGGAAAATTGTATCTGACACTTAGATTCTATAAAGAATCAAGAGTAACATTCTGATATAGAATTTCCCTAAATCGTTCATTTAAGATATCGAATATGATTTCTCGCTAAGAATTCGTATATAGTAAGAAACACCGATTTTATCAATGTCTATGTCTTTCAACCGAAAATTTCACGGAATTGAAAATAACATGGAAAATTGTATATAACACTTAGATTCTATGAAGTATTAAAAGTAAAATTCTGTTATAAAAATTCCCTAAATCGCTCATTTAAGATATCGAATATGATTTCTCGCTATGAATTCGCATATAGTAAAAAACACCGATTTTATCAATGTCTATGTCTTTCAATCCAAAATTTTACGGAATTAAAAAACCACATGGAAAATTATATCTGACAATTAGATTCTATAAAAAATTAAAAGTAAAATTCTGATATAGAATTTCCCTAATTCGTTCATCTAAGATATCGAATATGATTTCTCGCTATGAATTCGCATATAGTTAAAAACACCGATTTTATCAATGTCTATGTCTTTCAATCGAAAATTTCACCGAATGGAAAAACCACATGGAAAATTGTATATGACAATTAGATTCTATAAAAAATTAAAAGTAAAATTCTGTTATAAAATTTGCCTAAATCGCTTATTTAAGATATCGAATATGATTTCTCGCTATGAATTCGTATATAGTAAGAAACACCGATTTTATCAATGTCTATGTCTTTCAACCGAAAATTTCACGGAATGGAAAATAACATGGAAAATTGTATCTGACACTTAGATTCTATAAATAATCAAGAGTAACATTCTGATATAGAATTTCCCTAAATCGTTCATTTAAGATATCGAATATGATTTCTCGCTAAGAATTCGTATATAGTAAGAAACACAGATTTTATCAATGTCTATGTCTTTCAACCGAAAATTTCACGAAATGGAAAATAACATGGAAAATTGTTATTGACACTTAGATTCTATAAAGAATCAAGAGTAACATTCTGATATAGAATTTCCCTAAATCGTTCATCTAAGATATCGAATATGATTTCTCGCTATGAATTCGTATATAGTAAAAAATACCGATTTTATCAATGTCTATGTCTTTCAATCGAAAATTTCACGAAATGGAAGAACCACATGGAAAATTGTATCTGACAATTAGTATCTATAAAAAATTAAAAGTAAAATTCTGTTATATAATTTCCCTAAATCGCTCATTTAAGAATCGAATATGATTTCTCGCTATGAATTCGTATATAGTTAAAAACACCGATTTTATCAATGTCTATGTCTTTCAATCGAAAATTTCACGGAATGGAAAAACCACATGGAAAATTGTATCTGACAATTAGTATCTATAAAAAATTAAAAGTAAAATTCTGTTATATAATTTCCCTAAATCGCTCATTTAAGAATCGAATATGATTTCTCGCTATGAATTCGCATATAGTAAAAAACGCCGATTTTATCAATGTCTATGTCTTTCAACCGAAAATTTCACGGAATGGAAAATAACATGGAAAATTGTATATGACACTTAGATTCTATAAAGAATCAAGAGTGACATTCTGATATAGAATATACCTAAATCGTTCATTTAAGATATCGGATATGATTTCTCGCTAAGAATTCGTTTATAGTAAAAAACACCGATTTTATCAATGTCTATGTCTTTCAATCGAAAATTTCACGGAATGGAAAAACCACTTGGAAAATTGTATCCGACACTTAGATTCTATGAAGAATCAAGAGTAAAATTCTGATATAGAATTTACCTAAATCGTTCTATTAAGATATCGAATATGATTTCTCGCTATGAATTCGTATATAGTAAAAAACACCGATTTTATCAATGTCTATGTCTTTCAACCGAAAATTTCACGGAATGGAAAATAACATGGAAAATTGTATCTGACACTTAGATTCTATAAAGAATCAAAAGTGACATTCTGAAATAGAATTTCCCTAAATCGTTCATTTAAGATATCGAATATGATTTCTCGCTAAGAATTCGTTTATAGTAAAAAACACCGATTTTATCAATGTCTATGTCTTTCAATCGAAAATTTCACGGAATGGAAAAACCACTTGGAAAATTGTATCCAACACTTAGATTCTATGAAGAATCAAGAGTAAAATTCTGATATAGAATTTACCTAAATCGTTCATTTAAGATATCGAATATGATTTCTCGCTAAGAATTCGTATATAGTAAGAAACACCGATTTTATCAATGTCTATGTCTTTCAACCGAAAATTTCACGGAATGGAAAATAACATGGAAAATTGTATCTGACACTTAGATTCTATTAAGAATTAAGAGTAAAATTCTGATATAGAATTTCCCTAAATCGCTCATTTAAGATATCGAATATGATTTCTCGCTATGAATTCGCATATAGTTAAAAACACCGATTTTATCAATGTCTATGTCTTTCAACCGAAAATTTCACGGAATGGAAAATAACATGGAAAATTGTATCGGACACTAAGATTCTATAAAAAATCAAGAGTAAAATTCTGTTATAAAATTTCCCTAAATCGCTCATTTAAGATATCGAATATGATTTCTCGCTATGAATTCGTATATAGTAAAAAACACCGATTTTATCAATGTCTATGTCTTTCAACCGAAAATTTCACGGAATGGAAAATAACATGGAAAATTGTATCTGACACTTAGATTCTATAAAGAATCAAAAGTGACATTCTGATATAGAATTTCCCTAAATCGTTCATTTAAGATATCGAATATGATTTCTCGCTAAGAATTCGTTTATAGTAAAAAACACCGATTTTATCAATGTCTATGTCTTTCAATCGAAAATTTCACGGAATGGAAAAACCACTTGGAAAATTGTATCCAACACTTAGATTCTATGAAGAATCAAGAGTAAAATTCTGATATAGAATTTACCTAAATCGTTCATTTAAGATATCGAATATGATTTCTCGCTAAGAATTCGTATATAGTAAGAAACACCGATTTTATCAATGTCTATGTCTTTCAACCGAAAATTTCACGGAATGGAAAATAACATGGAAAATTGTATCTGACACTTAGATTCTATTAAGAATTAAGAGTAAAATTCTGATATAGAATTTCCCTAAATCGCTCATTTAAGATATCGAATATGATTTCTCGCTATGAATTCGCATATAGTTAAAAACACCGATTTTATCAATGTCTATGTCTTTCAACCGAAAATTTCACGGAATGGAAAATAACATGGAAAATTGTATCTGACACTTAGATTCTATAAAGAATCAAAAGTGACATTCTGATATAGAATTTCCCTAAATCGTTCATTTAAGATATCGAATATGATTTCTCGCTAAGAATTCGTATATAGTAAGAAACACCGATTTTATCAATGTCTATGTCTTTCAACCGAAAATTTCACGGAATGGAAAATAACATGGAAAATTGTATCTGACACTTAGATTTTATAAAGAATCAAAAGTGCCATTCTGATATAGAATTTCCCTAAATCGTTCATTTAAGATATCGAATATGATTTCTCGCTATGAATTCGTATATAGTAAGAAACACCGATTTTATCAATGTCTATGTCTTTCAACCGAAAATTTCACGGAATGGAAAATAACATGGAAAATTGTATCTGACACTTAGATTCTATAATAAACCAAGAGTAAAATTCTGTTATATAATTTCCCTAAATCGCTCATTTAAGATATCGAATATGATTTCTCGCTATGAATTCGCATATAGTTAAAAACACCGATTTTATCAATGTCTATGTCTTTCAATCGAAAATTTCACGGAATGGAAAAACCACATGGAAAATTGTATCTGACACTTAGATTTTATAAAGAATCAAGAGTAACATTCTGATATAGAATTTCCCTAAATCGTTCATTAAAGATATCGAATATGATTTCTCGCTAAGAATTCGTATATAGTAAGAAACACCGATTTTATCAATGTCTATGTCTTTCAACAGAAAATTTCACGGAATGGAAAAACCACATGGAAAATTGTATCGGACACTTAGATTCTATAAAAAATCAAGAGTAACATTCTGATATAGAATTTCCCTAAATCGTTCATTTAAGATATCGAATATGATTTCTCGCTAAGAATTCGTATATAGTAAGAAACACCGATTTTATCAATGTCTATGTCTTTCAACCGAAAATTTCACGGAATGGAAAATAACATGGAAAATTGTATCTGACACTTAGATTCTATTAAGAATTAAGAGTAAAATTCTGATATAGAATTTCCCTAAATCGCTCATTTAAGATATCGAATATGATTTCTCGCTATGAATTCGCATATAGTTAAAAACACCGATTTTATCAATGTCTATGTCTTTCAATCGAAAATTTCACCGAATGGAAAAACCACATGGAAAATTGTATCTGACAATTAGATTCTATAAAAAATTAAAAGTAAAATTCTGTTATATAATTTGCCTAAATCGCTCATTTAAGATATCGAATATGATTTCTCGCTATGAATTCGTATATAGTAAAAAACACCGAATTTATCAATGTCTATGTCTTTCAATCGAAAATTACACGGAATTAAAAAACCACATGGAAAATTGTATGTGACACTTAGATTCTATGAAGAATTAAAAGTAAAGTTCTGTTATATAATTTCCCTAAATCGCTCATTTAAGATATCGAATATGATTTCTCGCTATGAATTCGTATATAGTAAGAAACACCGATTTTACCAATGTCTATGTCTTTCAACCGAAAATTTCACGGAATGGAAAATAACATGGAAAATTGTATCTGACACTTAGATTTTATAAAGAATCAAGAGTAACATTCTGATATAGAATTTCCCTAAATCGCTCATTTAAGATATCGAATATGATTTCTCGCTATGAATTCGCATATAGTTAAAAACACCGATTTTATCAATGTCTATGTATTTCAATCGAAAATTTCACGGAATGGAAAAACCACATGGAAAATTGTATCTTACACTTAGATTCAATGAAAAATCAAGAGTAACATTCTGATATAGAATTTCCCTAAATCGCTCATTTAAGATATCGAATATGATTTCTCGCTATGAATTCGCATATAGTTAAAAACACCGATTTTATCAATGTCTATGTCTTTCAATCGAAAATTTCACCGAATGGAAAAACCACATGGAAAATTGTATCTGACAATTAGATTCTATAAAAAATTAAAAGTAAAATTCTGTTATATAATTTGCCTAAATCGCTCATTTAAGATATCGAATATGATTTCTCGCTAAGAATTCGTATATAGTAAGAAACACCGATTTTATCAATGTCTATGTCTTTCAACCGAAAATTTCACGGAATGGAAAATAACATGGAAAATTGTATCTGACACTTAGATTCTATTAAGAATTAAGAGTAAAATTCTGATATAGAATTTCCCTAAATCGCTCATTTAAGATATCGAATATGATTTCTCGCTATGAATTCGCATATAGTTAAAAACACCGATTTTATCAATGTCTATGTCTTTCAATCAAAAATTTCACCGAATGGAAAAACCACATGGAAAATTGTATCTGACAATTAGATTCTATAAAAAATTAAAAGTAAAATTCTGTTATATAATTTGCCTAAATCGCTCATTTAAGATATCGAATATGATTTCTCGCTATGAATTCGTATATAGTAAAAAACACCGAATTTATCAATGTCTATGTCTTTCAATCGAAAATTACACGGAATTAAAAAACCACATGGAAAATTGTATGTGACACTTAGATTCTATGAAGTATTAAAAGTAAAGTTCTGTTATATAATTTCCCTAAATCGCTCATTTAAGATATCGAATATGATTTCTCGCTATGAATTCGTATATAGTAAGAAACACCGATTTTACCAATGTCTATGTCTTTCAACCGAAAATTTCACGGAATGGAAAATAACATGGAAAATTGTATCTGACACTTAGATTTTATAAAGAATCAAGAGTAACATTCTGATATAGAATTTCCCTAAATCGCTCATTTAAGATATCGAATATGATTTCTCGCTATGAATTCGCATATAGTTAAAAACACCGATTTTATCAATGTCTATGTATTTCAATCGAAAATTTCACGGAATGGAAAAACCACGTGGAAAATTGTATCTGACACTTAGATTCAATGAAAAATCAAGAGTAACATTCTGATATAGAATTTCCCTAAACCGCTCATTTAAGATATCGAATATGATTTCTCGCTATGAATTCGCATATAGTTAAAAACACCGATTTTATCAATGTCTATGTCTTTCAATCGAAAATTTCACCGAATGGAAAAACCACATGGAAAATTGTATCTGACAATTAGATTCTATAAAAAATTAAAAGTAAAGTTCTGTTATATAATTTCCCTAAATCGCTCATTTAAGATATCGAATATGATTTCTCGCTATGAATTCGTATATAGTAAGAAACACCGATTTTACCAATGTCTATGTCTTTCAACCGAAAATTTCACGGAATGGAAAATAACATGGAAAATTGTATCAGACACTAAGATTCTATAAAAAATCAAGAGTAAAATTCTGTTATAAAATTTCCCTAAATCGCTCATTTAAGATATCGAATATGATTTCTCGCTATGAATTCGTATATAGTAAAAAACACCGATTTTATCAATGTCTATGTCTTTCAACCGAAAATTTCACGGAATGGAAAATAACATGGAAAATTGTATCTGACACTTAGATTCTATAAAGAATCAAAAGTGACATTCTGATATAGAATTTCCCTAAATCGTTCATTTAAGATATCGAATATGATTTCTCGCTAAGAATTCGTATATAGTAAGAAACACCGATTTTATCAATGTCTATGTCTTTCAACCGAAAATTTCACGGAATGGAAAATAACATGGAAAATTGTATCTGACACTTAGATTTTATAAAGAATCAAAAGTGCCATTCTGATATAGAATTTCCCTAAATCGTTCATTTAAGATATCGAATATGATTTCTCGCTATGAATTCGTATATAGTAAAAAACACCGATTTTATCAATGTCTATGTCTTTCAACCGAAAATTTCACGGAATGGAAAATAACATGGAAAATTGTATCTGACACTTAGATTCTATAAAGAATCAAAAGTGACATTCTGAAATAGAATTTCCCTAAATCGTTCATTTAAGATATCGAATATGATTTCTCGCTAAGAATTCGTTTATAGTAAAAAACACCGATTTTATCAATGTCTATGTCTTTCAATCGAAAATTTCACGGAATGGAAAAACCACTTGGAAAATTGTATCCAACACTTAGATTCTATGAAGAATCAAGAGTAAAATTCTGATATAGAATTTACCTAAATCGTTCATTTAAGATATCGAATATGATTTCTCGCTAAGAATTCGTATATAGTAAGAAACACCGATTTTATCAATGTCTATGTCTTTCAACCGAAAATTTCACGGAATGGAAAATAACATGGAAAATTGTATCTGACACTTAGATTCTATTAAGAATTAAGAGTAAAATTCTGATATAGAATTTCCCTAAATCGCTCATTTAAGATATCGAATATGATTTCTCGCTATGAATTCGCATATAGTTAAAAACACCGATTTTATCAATGTCTATGTCTTTCAACCGAAAATTTCACGGAATGGAAAATAACATGGAAAATTGTATCGGACACTAAGATTCTATAAAAAATCAAGAGTAAAATTCTGTTATAAAATTTCCCTAAATCGCTCATTTAAGATATCGAATATGATTTCTCGCTATGAATTCGTATATAGTAAAAAACACCGATTTTATCAATGTCTATGTCTTTCAACCGAAAATTTCACGGAATGGAAAATAACATGGAAAATTGTATCTGACACTTAGATTCTATAAAGAATCAAAAGTGACATTCTGATATAGAATTTCCCTAAATCGTTCATTTAAGATATCGAATATGATTTCTCGCTAAGAATTCGTTTATAGTAAAAAACACCGATTTTATCAATGTCTATGTCTTTCAATCGAAAATTTCACGGAATGGAAAAACCACTTGGAAAATTGTATCCAACACTTAGATTCTATGAAAAATCAAGAGTAAAATTCTGATATAGAATTTACCTAAATCGTTCATTTAATATATCGAATATGATTTCTCGCTAAGAATTCGTATATAGTAAGAAACACCGATTTTATCAATGTCTATGTCTTTCAACCGAAAATTTCACGGAATGGAAAATAACATGGAAAATTGTATCTGACACTTAGATTCTATTAAGAATTAAGAGTAAAATTCTGATATAGAATTTCCCTAAATCGCTCATTTAAGATATCGAATATGATTTCTCGCTATGAATTCGCATATAGTTAAAAACACCGATTTTATCAATGTCTATGTCTTTCAACCGAAAATTTCACGGAATGGAAAATAACATGGAAAATTGTATCTGACACTTAGATTCTATAAAGAATCAAAAGTGACATTCTGATATAGAATTTCCCTAAATCGTTCATTTAAGATATCGAATATGATTTCTCGCTAAGAATTCGTATATAGTAAGAAACACCGATTTTATCAATGTCTATGTCTTTCAACCGAAAATTTCACGGAATGGAAAATAACATGGAAAATTGTATCTGACACTTAGATTTTATAAAGAATCAAAAGTGCCATTCTGATATAGAATTTCCCTAAATCGTTCATTTAAGATATCGAATATGATTTCTCGCTAAGAATTCGTATATAGTAAGAAACACCGATTTTATCAATGTCTATGTCTTTCAACCGAAAATTTCACGGAATGGAAAATAACATGGAAAATTGTATCTGACACTTAGATTCTATAATAAACCAAGAGTAAAATTCTGTTATATAATTTCCCTAAATCGCTCATTTAAGATATCGAATATGATTTCTCGCTATGAATTCGCATATAGTTAAAAACACCGATTTTATCAATGTCTATGTCTTTCAATCGAAAATTTCACGGAATGGAAAAACCACATGGAAAATTGTATCTGACACTTAGATTCTATAAAGAATCAAGAGTAACATTCTGATATAGAATTTCCCTAAATCGTTCATTAAAGATATCGAATATGATTTCTCGCTAAGAATTCGTATATAGTAAGAAACACCGATTTTATCAATGTCTATGTCTTTCAACAGAAAATTTCACGGAATGGAAAAACCACATGGAAAATTGTATCGGACACTTAGATTCTATAAAAAATCAAGAGTAACATTCTGATATAGAATTTCCCTAAATCGTTCATTTAAGATATCGAATATGATTTCTCGCTAAGAATTCGTATATAGTAAGAAACACCGATTTTATCAATGTCTATGTCTTTCAACCGAAAATTTCACGGAATGGAAAATAACATGGAAAATTGTATCTAACACTTAGATTCTATTAAGAATTAAGAGTAAAATTCTGATATAGAATTTCCCTAAATCGCTCATTTAAGATATCGAATATGATTTCTCGCTATGAATTCGCATATAGTTAAAAACACCGATTTTATCAATGTCTATGTCTTTCAATCGAAAATTTCACCGAATGGAAAAACCACATGGAAAATTGTATCTGACAATTAGATTCTATAAAAAATTAAAAGTAAAATTCTGTTATATAATTTGCCTAAATCGCTCATTTAAGATATCGAATATGATTTCTCGCTATGAATTCGTATATAGTAAAAAACACCGAATTTATCAATGTCTATGTCTTTCAATCGAAAATTACACGGAATTAAAAAACCACATGGAAAATTGTATGTGACACTTAGATTCTATGAAGAATTAAAAGTAAAGTTCTGTTATATAATTTCCCTAAATCGCTCATTTAAGATATCGAATATGATTTCTCGCTATGAATTCGTATATAGTAAGAAACACCGATTTTACCAATGTCTATGTCTTTCAACCGAAAATTTCACGGAATGGAAAATAACATGGAAAATTGTATCTGACACTTAGATTTTATAAAGAATCAAGAGTAACATTCTGATATAGAATTTCCCTAAATCGCTCATTTAAGATATCGAATATGATTTCTCGCTATGAATTCGCATATAGTTAAAAACACCGATTTTATCAATGTCTATGTATTTCAATCGAAAATTTCACGGAATGGAAAAACCACATGGAAAATTGTATCTGACACTTAGATTCAATGAAAAATCAAGAGTAACATTCTGATATAGAATTTCCCTAAATCGCTCATTTAAGATATCGAATATGATTTCTCGCTATGAATTCGCATATAGTTAAAAACACCGATTTTATCAATGTCTATGTCTTTCAATCGAAAATTTCACCGAATGGAAAAACCACATGGAAAATTGTATCTGACAATTAGATTCTATAAAAAATTAAAAGTAAAATTCTGTTATATAATTTGCCTAAATCGCTCATTTAAGATATCGAATATGATTTCTCGCTAAGAATTCGTATATAGTAAGAAACACCGATTTTATCAATGTCTATGTCTTTCAACCGAAAATTTCACGGAATGGAAAATAACATGGAAAATTGTATCTGACACTTAGATTCTATTAAGAATTAAGAGTAAAATTCTGATATAGAATTTCCCTAAATCGCTCATTTAAGATATCGAATATGATTTCTCGCTATGAATTCGCATATAGTTAAAAACACCGATTTTATCAATGTCTATGTCTTTCAATCAAAAATTTCACCGAATGGAAAAACCACATGGAAAATTGTATCTGACAATTAGATTCTATAAAAAATTAAAAGTAAAATTCTGTTATATAATTTGCCTAAATCGCTCATTTAAGATATCGAATATGATTTCTCGCTATGAATTCGTATATAGTAAAAAACACCGAATTTATCAATGTCTATGTCTTTCAATCGAAAATTACACGGAATTAAAAAACCACATGGAAAATTGTATGTGACACTTAGATTCTATGAAGTATTAAAAGTAAAGTTCTGTTATATAATTTCCCTAAATCGCTCATTTAAGATATCGAATATGATTTCTCGCTATGAATTCGTATATAGTAAGAAACACCGATTTTACCAATGTCTATGTCTTTCAACCGAAAATTTCACGGAATGGAAAATAACATGGAAAATTGTATCTGACACTTAGATTTTATAAAGAATCAAGAGTAACATTCTGATATAGAATTTCCCTAAATCGCTCATTTAAGATATCGAATATGATTTCTCGCTATGAATTCGCATATAGTTAAAAACACCGATTTTATCAATGTCTATGTATTTCAATCGAAAATTTCACGGAATGGAAAAACCACGTGGAAAATTGTATCTGACACTTAGATTCAATGAAAAATCAAGAGTAACATTCTGATATAGAATTTCCCTAAACCGCTCATTTAAGATATCGAATATGATTTCTCGCTATGAATTCGCATATAGTTAAAAACACCGATTTTATCAATGTCTATGTCTTTCAATCGAAAATTTCACCGAATGGAAAAACCACATGGAAAATTGTATCTGACAATTAGATTCTATAAAAAATTAAAAGTAAAGTTCTGTTATATAATTTCCCTAAATCGCTCATTTAAGATATCGAATATGATTTCTCGCTATGAATTCGTATATAGTAAGAAACACCGATTTTACCAATGTCTATGTCTTTCAACCGAAAATTTCACGGAATGGAAAATAACATGGAAAATTGTATCGGACACTAAGATTCTATAAAAAATCAAGAGTAAAATTCTGTTATAAAATTTCCCTAAATCGCTCATTTAAGATATCGAATATGATTTCTCGCTATGAATTCGTATATAGTAAAAAACACCGATTTTATCAATGTCTATGTCTTTCAACCGAAAATTTCACGGAATGGAAAATAACATGGAAAATTGTATCTGACACTTAGATTCTATAAAGAATCAAAAGTGACATTCTGATATAGAATTTCCCTAAATCGTTCATTTAAGATATCGAATATGATTTCTCGCTAAGAATTCGTATATAGTAAGAAACACCGATTTTACCAATGTCTATGTCTTTCAATCGAAAATTACACGGAATTAAAAAACCACATGGAAAATTGTATGTGACACTTAGATTCTATGAAGAATTAAAAGTAAAGTTCTGTTATATAATTTCCCTAAATCGCTCATTTAAGATATCGAATATGATTTCTCGCTAAGAATTCGTTTATAGTAAAAAACACCGATTTTATCAATGTCTATGTCTTTCAATCGAAAATTTCACGGAATGGAAAAACCACTTGGAAAATTGTATCCGACACTTAGATTTTATGAAGAATCAAGAGTAAAATTCTGATATAGAATTTACCTAAATCGTTCATTTAAGATATCGAATATGATTTCTCGCTAAGAATTCGTATATAGTAAGAAACACCGATTTTATCAATGTCTATGTTTTTCAATCGAAAATTTCACGGAATGGAAAATAACATGGAAAATTGTATCTGACACTTAGATTCTATTAAGAATAAAGAGTAAAATTCTGATATAGAATTTCCCTAAATCGCTCATTTAAGATATCGAATATGATTTCTCGCTATGAATTCGCATATAGTTAAAAACACCGATTTTATCAATGTCTATGTCTTTCAACCGAAAATTTCACGGAATAGAAAATAACATAGAAAATTGTATCTGACACTTAGATTCTATAAAGAATCAAAAGTGACATTCTGATATAGAATTTCCCTAAATCGTTCATTTAAGATATCGAATATGATTTCTCGCTAAGAATTCGTATATAGTAAGAAACACCGATTTTATCAATGTCTATGTCTTTCAACCGAAAATTTCACGGAATGGAAAATAACATGGAAAATTGTATCTGACACTTAGATTCTATAAAGAATCAAAAGTGACATTCTGATATAGAATTTCCATAAATCGTTCATTTAAGATATCGAATATGATTTCTCGCTATGAATTCGCATATAGTTAAAAACACCGATTTTATCAATGTCTATGTCTTTCAATCGAAAATTTCACGGAATGGAAAAACCACATGGAAAATTGTATCTGACACTTAGATTCTATAAAGAATCAAGAGTAACATTCTGATATAGAATTTCCCTAAATCGTTCATTAAAGATATCGAATATGATTTCTCGCTAAGAATTCGTATATAGTAAGAAACACCGATTTTATCAATGTCTATGTCTTTCAACAGAAAATTTCACGGAATGGAAAAACCACATGGAAAATTGTATCGGACACTTAGATTCTATAAAAAATCAAGAGTAACATTCTGATATAGAATTTCCCTAAATCGTTCATTTAAGATATCGAATATGATTTCTCGCTAAGAATTCGTATATAGTAAGAAACACCGATTTTATCAATGTCTATGTCTTTCAACCGAAAATTTCACGGAATGGAAAATAACATGGAAAATTGTATCTGACACTTAGATTCTATTAAGAATTAAGAGTAAAATTCTGATATAGAATTTCCCTAAATCGCTCATTTAAGATATCGAATATGATTTCTCGCTATGAATTCGCATATAGTTAAAAACACCGATTTTATCAATGTCTATGTCTTTCAATCGAAAATTTCACCGAATGGAAAAACCACATGGAAAATTGTATGTGACACTTAGATTCTATGAAGAATTAAAAGTAAAGTTCTGTTATATAATTTCCCTAAATCGCTCATTTAAGATATCGAATATGATTTCTCGCTATGAATTCGTATATAGTAAGAAACACCGATTTTACCAATGTCTATGTCTTTCAACCGAAAATTTCACGGAATGGAAAATAACATGGAAAATTGTATCTGACACTTAGATTTTATAAAGAATCAAGAGTAACATTCTGATATAGAATTTCCCTAAATCGCTCATTTAAGATATCGAATATGATTTCTCGCTATGAATTCGCATATAGTTAAAAACACCGATTTTATCAATGTCTATGTATTTCAATCGAAAATTTCACGGAATGGAAAAACCACATGGAAAATTGTATCTGACACTTAGATTCAATGAAAAATCAAGAGTAACATTCTGATATAGAATTTCCCTAAATCGCTCATTTAAGATATCGAATATGATTTCTCGCTATGAATTCGCATATAGTTAAAAACACCGATTTTATCAATGTCTATGTCTTTCAACCGAAAATTTCACGGAATGGAAAATAACATGGAAAATTGTATCTGACACTTAGATTCTATAAAGAATCAAAAGTGACATTCTGATATAGAATTTCCCTAAATCGTTCATTTAAGATATCGAATATGATTTCTCGCTAAGAATTCGTATATAGTAAGAAACACCGATTTTATCAATGTCTATGTCTTTCAACCGAAAATTTCACGGAATGGAAAATAACATGGAAAATTGTATCTGACACTTAGATTCTATAAAGAATCAAAAGTGACATTCTGATATAGAATTTCCCTAAATCGTTCATTTAAGATATCGAATATGATTTCTCGCTATGAATTCGCATATAGTTAAAAACACCGATTTTATCAATGTCTATGGCTTTCAATCGAAAATTTCACGGAATGGAAAAACCACATGGAAAATTGTATCTGACACTTAGATTCTATAGAGAATCAAGAGTAACATTCTGATATAGAATTTCCCTAAATCGTTCATTAAAGATATCGAATATGATTTCTCGCTAAGAATTCGTATATAGTAAGAAACACCGATTTTATCAATGTCTATGTCTTTCAACAGAAAATTTCACGGAATGGAAAAACCACATGGAAAATTGTATCGGACACTTAGATTCTATCAAAAATCAAGAGTAACATTCTGATATAGAATTTCCCTAAATCGTTCATTTAAGATATCGAATATGATTTCTCGCTAAGAATTCGTATATAGTAAGAAACACCGATTTTATCAATGTCTATGTCTTTCAACAGAAAATTTCACGGAATGGAAAAACCACATGGAAAATTGTATCGGACACTTAGATTCTATAAAAAATCAAGAGTAACATTCTGATATAGAATTTCCCTAAATCGTTCATTTAAGATATCGAATATGATTTCTCGCTAAGAATTCGTATATAGTAAGAAACACCGATTTTATCAATGTCTATGTCTTTCAACCGAAAATTTCACGGAATGGAAAATAACATGGAAAATTGTATTTGACACTTAGATTCTATTAAGAATTAAGAGTAAAATTCTGATATAGAATTTCCCTAAATCGCTCATTTAAGATATCGAATATGATTTCTCGCTATGAATTCGCATATAGTTAAAAACACCGATTTTATCAATGTCTATGTCTTTCAATCGAAAATTTCACCGAATGGAAAAACCACATGGAAAATTGTATCTGACAATTAGATTCTATAAAAAATTAAAAGTAAAATTCTGTTATATAATTTGCCTAAATCGCTCATTTAAGATATCGAATATGATTTCTCGCTATGAATTCGTATATAGTAAAAAACACCGAATTTATCAATGTCTATGTCTTTCAATCGAAAATTACACGGAATTAAAAAACCACATGGAAAATTGTATGTGACACTTAGATTCTATGAAGAATTAAAAGTAAAGTTCTGTTATATAATTTCCCTAAATCGCTCATTTAAGATATCGAATATGATTTCTCGCTATGAATTCGTATATAGTAAGAAACACCGATTTTACCAATGTCTATGTCTTTCAACCGAAAATTTCACGGAATGGAAAATAACATGGAAAATTGTATCTGACACTTAGATTTTATAAAAAATCAAGAGTAACATTCTGATATAGAATTTCCCTAAATCGCTCATTTAAGATATCGAATATGATTTCTCGCTATGAATTCGCATATAGTTAAAAACACCGATTTTATCAATGTCTATGTATTTCAATCGAAAATTTCACGGAATGGAAAAACCACATGGAAAATTGTATCTGACACTTAGATTCAATGAAAAATCAAGAGTAACATTCTGATATAGAATTTCCCTAAATCGCTCATTTAAGATATCGAATATGATTTCTCGCTATGAATTCGCATATAGTTAAAAACACCGATTTTATCAATGTCTATGTCTTTCAATCGAAAATTTCACCGAATGGAAAAACCACATGGAAAATTGTATCTGAGAATTAGATTCTATAAAAAATTAAAAGTAAAATTCTGTTATATAATTTGCCTAAATCGCTCATTTAAGATATCGAATATGATTTCTCGCTAAGAATTCGTATATAGTAAGAAACACCGATTTTATCAATGTCTATGTCTTTCAACCGAAAATTTCACGGAATGGAAAATAACATGGAAAATTGTATCTGACACTTAGATTCTATTAAGAATTAAGAGTAAAATTCTGATATAGAATTTCCCTAAATCGCTCATTTAAGATATCGAATATGATTTCTCGCTATGAATTCGCATATAGTTAAAAACACCGATTTTATCAATGTCTATGTCTTTCAATCGAAAATTTCACCGAATGGAAAAACCACATGGAAAATTGTATCTGACAATTAGATTCTATAAAAAATTAAAAGTAAAATTCTGTTATATAATTTGCCTAAATCGCTCATTTAAGATATCGAATATGATTTCTCGCTATGAATTCGTATATAGTAAAAAACACCGAATTTATCAATGTCTATGTCTTTCAATCGAAAATTACACGGAATTAAAAAACCACATGGAAAATTGTATGTGACAATTAGATTCTATAAACAATTAAAAGTAAAATTCTCATATATAATTTGCCTAAATCGCTCATTTAAGATATCGAATATGATTTCTCGCTATGAATTCGTATATAGTAAAAAACACCGAATTTATCAATTGTTATGTCTTTCAATCGAAAATTACACGGAATTAAAAAACCACATGGAAAATTGTATGTGACACTTAGATTCTATGAAGAATTAAAAGTAAAGTTCTGTTATATAATTTCCCTAAATCGCTCATTTAAGATATCGAATATGATTTCTCGCTATGAATTCGCATATAGTTAAAAACACCGATTTTATCAATGTCTATGTCTTTCAATCGAAAATTTCACGGAATGGAAAAACCACATGGAAAATTGTATCTGACCCTTAGATTCTATAAAGAATCAAGAGTAACATTCTGATATAGAATTTCCCTAAATCGTTCATTAAAGATATCGAATATGATTTCTCGCTAAGAATTCGTATATAGTAAGAAACACCGATTTTATCAATGTCTATGTCTTTCAACAGAAAATTTCACGGAATGGAAAAACCACATGGAAAATTGTATCTAACACTTAGATTCTATAAAAAATCAAGAGTAACATTCTGATATAGAATTTCCCTAAATCGTTCATTTAAGATATCGAATATGATTTCTCGCTAAGAATTCGTATATAGTAAGAAACACCGATTTTATCAATGTCTATGTCTTTCAACCGAAAATTTCACGGAATGGAAAATAACATGGAAAATTGTATCTGACACTTAGATTCTTTTAAGAATTAAGAGTAAAATTCTGATATAGAATTTCCCTAAATCGCTCATTTAAGATATCGAATATGATTTCTCGCTATGAATTCGCATATAGTTAAAAACACCGATTTTATCAATGTCTATGTCTTTCAATCGAAAATTTCACCGAATGGAAAAACCACATGGAAAATTGTATCTGACAATTAGATTCTATAAAAAATTAAAAGTAAAATTCTGTTATATAATTTGCCTAAATCGCTCATTTAAGATATCGAATATGAT
Organism: Sisyra nigra; assembly: GCA_958496155.1. Lineage (NCBI taxonomy): Eukaryota > Metazoa > Arthropoda > Insecta > Neuroptera > Sisyridae > Sisyra > Sisyra nigra. The sequence continues at coordinate 19,148,207 of OY292319.1, read as the reverse complement.
TTCTCGCTATGAATTCGTATATAGTAAGAAACACCGATTTTATCAATGTCTATGTCTTTCAACCGAAAATTTCACGGAATGGAAAATAACATGGAAAATTGTATCTGACACTTAGATTCTATAAATTATCAAAAGTAACATTCTGATATAGAATTTCCCTAAATCGTTCATTTAAGATATCGAATATGATTTCTCGCTAAGAATTCGCATATAGTTAAAAACACCGATTTTATCAATGTCTATGTCTTTCAATCGAAAATTTCACCGAATGGAAAAACCACATGGAAAATTGTATCTGACAATTAGATTCTATAAAAAATTAAAAGTAAAATTCTGTTATATAATTTGCCTAAATCGCTCATTTAAGATATCGAATATGATTTCTCGCTATGAATTCGTATATAGTAAGAAACACCGATTTTATCAATGTCTATGTCTTTCAACCGAAAATTTCACGGAATGGAAAATAACATGGAAAATTGTATCGGACACTAAGATTCTATAAAAAATCAAGAGTAAAATTCTGTTATAAAATTTCCCTAAATCGCTCATTTAAGATATCGAATATGATTTCTCGCTATGAATTCGTATATAGTAAGAAACACCGATTTTATCAATGTCTATGTCTTTCAACCGAAAATTTCACGGAATGGAAAATAACATGGAAAATTGTATCGGACACTAAGATTCTATAAAAAATCAAGAGTAAAATTCTGTTATAAAATTTCCCTAAATCGCTCATTTAAGATATCGAATATGATTTCTCGCTATGAATTCGTATATAGTAAAAAACACCGATTTTATCAATGTCTATGTCTTTCAACCAAAAATTTCACGGAATGGAAAATAACATGGAAAATTGTATCGGACACTAAGATTCTATAAAAAATCAAGAGTAAAATTCTGTTATAAAATTTCCCTAAATCGCTCATTTAAGATATCGAATATGATTTCTCGCTATGAATTCCTTTATAGTAAAAAACACCGATTTTATCAATGTCTATGTCTTTCAATCGAAAATTTCACGGAATGGAAAAACCACTTGGAAAATTGTATCCGACACTTAGATTTTATGAAGAATCAAGAGTAAAATTCTGATATAGAATTTACCTAAATCGTTCATTTAAGATATCGAATATGATTTCTCGCTAAGAATTCGTATATAGTAAGAAACACCGATTTTATCAATGTCTATGTCTTTCAACCGAAAATTTCACGGAATGGAAAATAACATGGAAAATTGTATCTGACACTTAGATTTTATAAAGAATCAAGAGTAACATTCTGATATAGAATTTCCCTAAATCGCTCATTTAAGATATCGAATATGATTTCTTTCTATGAATTCGTATATAGTAAGAAACACCGATTTTATCAATGTCTATGTCTTTCAACCGAAAATTTCACGGAATGGAAAATAACATTAAAAATTGTATCGGACACTAAGATTCTATAAAAAATCAAGAGTAAAATTCTGTTATAAAATTTCCCTAAATCGCTCATTTAAGATATCGAATATGATTTCTCGCTATGAATTCGTATATAGTAAAAAACACCGATTTTATCAATGTCTATGTCTTTCAACCGAAAATTTCACGGAATGGAAAATAACATGGAAAATTGTATCGGACACTAAGATTCTATAAAAAATCAAGAGTAAAATTCTGTTATAAAATTTCCCTAAATCGCTCATTTAAGATATCGAATATGATTTCTCGCTATGAATTCCTTTATAGTAAAAAACACCGATTTTATCAATGTCTATGTCTTTCAATCGAAAATTTCACGGAATGGAAAAACCACTTGGAAAATTGTATCCGACACTTAGATTCTATGAAGAATCAAGAGTAACATTCTGATATAGAATTTCCCTAAATCGCTCATTTAAGATATCGAATATGATTTCTCGCTATGAATTCGCATATAGTTAAAAACACCGATTTTATCAATGTCTATGTATTTCAATCGAAAATTTCACGGAATGGAAAAACCACATGGAAAATTGTATCTGACACTTAGATTCAATGAAAAATCAAGAGTAACATTCTGATATAGAATTTCCCTAAATCGCTCATTGAAGATATCGAATATGATTTCTCGCTATGAATTCGTATATAGTAAGAAACACCGATTTTATCAATGTCTATGTCTTTCAACCGAAAATTTCACGGAATGGAAAATAACATGGAAAATTGTATCAGGCACTAAGATTCTATAAAAAATCAAGAGTAAAATTCTGTTATAAAATTTCCCTAAATCGCTCATTTAAGATATCGAATATGATTTCTCGCTATGAATTCGTATATAGTAAAAAACACCGATTTTATCAATGTCTATGTCTTTCAACCGAAAATTTCACGGAATGGAAAATAACATGGAAAATTGTATCTGACACTTAGATTCTATAAAGAATCAAGAGTGACATTCTGATATAGAATTTCCCTAAATCGTTCATTTAAGATATCGAATATGATTTCTCGCTAAGAATTCGTTTATAGTAAAAAACAACGATTTTATCAATGTCTATGTCTTTCAATCGAAAATTTCACGGAATGGAAAAACCACTTGGAAAATTGTATCCGACACTTAGATTCTATGAAGAATAAAGAGTAAAATTCTGATATAGAATTTACCTAAATCGTTCATTTAAGATATCGAATATGATTTCTCGCTAAGAATTCGTATATAGTAAGAAACACCGATTTTATCAATGTCTATGTCTTTCAACCGAAAATTTCACGGAATGGAAAATAACATGGAAAATTGTATCTGATACTTAGATTCTATAATAAACCAAGAGTAAAATTCTGTTATATAATTTCCCTAAATCGCTCATTTAAGATATCGAATATGATTTCTCGCTATGAATTCGCATATAGTTAAAAACACCGATTTTATCAATGTCTATGTCTTTCAATCGAAAATTTCACCGAATGGAAAAACCACATGGAAAATTGTATCTAACAATTAGATTCTATAAATAATCAAGAGTAACATTCTGATATAGAATTTCCCTAAATCGTTCATTTAAGATATCGAATATGATTTCTCGCTAAGAATTCGTATATAGTAAGAAACACAGATTTTATCAATGTCTATGTCTTTCAACCGAAAATTTCACGGAATGGAAAATAACATGGAAAATTGTATCTGACACTTAGATTCTATAAAGAATCAAGAGTAACATTCTGATATAGAATTTCCCTAAATCGTTCATCTAAGATATCGAATATGATTTCTCGCTATGAATTCGTATATAGTAAAAAATACCGATTTTATCAATGTCTATGTCTTTCAATCGAAAATTTCACGAAATGGAAGAACTACATGGAAAATTGTATCTGACGCTTAGATTCTATAATAAACCAAGAGTAAAGTTCTGTTATATAATTTCCCTAAATCGCTCATTTAAGATATCGAATATGATTTCTCGCTATGAATTCGCATATAGTTAAAAACACCGATTTTATCAATGTCTATGTCTTTCAATCGAAAATTTCACGGAATGGAAAAACCACATGGAAAATTGTATCTGACAATTAGTATCTATAAAAAATTAAAAGTAAAATTCTGTTATATAATTTCCCTAAATCGCTCATTTAAGAATCGAATATGATTTCTCGCTATGAATTCGCATATAGTAAAAAACACCGATTTTATCAATGTCTATGTCTTTCAACAGAAAATTTCACGGAATGGAAAAACCACATGGAAAATTGTATCTGACACTTAGATTTTATAAAGAATAAAAAGTACTATTCTGATATAGAATTTCCCTAAATCGCTCATTTAAGATATCGAATATGATATCTCGCTATGAATTCGTATATAGTAAAAAACACCGATTTTATCAATGTCTATGTCTTTCAACCGAAAATTTCACGGAATGGAAAATAACATGGAAAATTGTATCGGACACTTAGATTCTATAAAGAATCAAGAGTAACATTCTGATATAGAATTTTCCTAAATCGTTCATCTAAGATATCGAATATGATTTCTCGCAATGAATTCGTATATAGTAAAAAACACCGATTTTATCAATGTCTATGTCTTTCAATCGAAAATTCCACGGAATGGTAAAACCACATGGAAAATTGTATCTGACGATTAGATTCTATAAAGAACCAAGAGTAAAATTCTGTTATATAATTTCCCTAAATCGCTCATTTAAGATATCGAATATGATTTCTCGCTATGAATTCGTATATAGTAAAAAACACCGAATTTATCAATGTCTATGTCTTTCAATCGAAAATTACACGGAATTAAAAAACCACATGGAAAATTGTATGTGACACTTAGATTCTATGAAGAATTAAAAGTAAAGTTCTGTTATATAATTTCCCTAAATCGCTCATTTAAGATATCGAATATGATTTCTCGCTATGAATTCGTATATAGTAAGAAACACCGATTTTACCAATGTCTATGTCTTTCAACCGAAAATTTCACGGAATGGAAAATAACATGGAAAATTGTATCTGACACTTAGATTTTATAAAGAATCAAGAGTAACATTCTGATATAGAATTTCCCTAAATCGCTCATTTAAGATATCGAATATGATTTCTCGCTATGAATTCGCATATAGTTAAAAACACCGATTTTATCAATGTCTATGTATTTCAATCGAAAATTTCACGGAATGGAAAAACCACATGGAAAATTGTATCTGACACTTGGATTCAATGAAAAATCAAGAGTAACATTCTGATATAGAATTTCCCTAAATCGCTCATTTAAGATATCGAATATGATTTCTCGCTATGAATTCGTATATAGTAAGAAACACCGATTTTATCAATGTCTATGTCTTTCAACCGAAAATTTCACGGAATGGAAAATAACATGGAAAATTGTATCTGACACTTAGATTCTATAAAAAATCAAGAGTAACATTCTGATATAGAATTTCCCTAAATCGTTCATTTACGATATTGAATATGATTTCTCGCTAAGAATTCGTATATAGTAAGAAACACCGATTTTATCAATGCCTATGTCTTTCAACCGAAAATTTCACGGAATGGAAAATAACATGGAAAATTGTATCTGACACTTAGATTCTATAAAGAATCAAGAGTAACATTCTGATATAGAATTTTCCTAAATCGTTCATCTAAGATATCGAATATGATTTCTCGCTATGAATTCGTATATAGTAAAAAACACCGATTTTATCAATGTCTATGTCTTTCAATCGAAAATTCCACGGAATGGAAAAACCACATGGAAAATTGTATCTGACGATTAGATTCTATAAAGAACCAAGAGTAAAATTCTGTTATATAATTTCCCTAAATCGCTCATTTAAGATATCGAATATGATTTCTCGCTATGAATTCGTATATAGTAAAAAACACCGAATTTATCAATGTCTATGTCTTTCAATCGAAAATTACACGGAATTAAAAAACCACATGGAAAATTGTATGTGACACTTAGATTCTATGAAGAATTAAAAGTAAAGTTCTGATATAGAATTTCCCTAAATCGCTCATTTAAGATATCGAATATGATTTCTCGCTATGAATTCGCATATAGTTAAAAACACCGATTTTATCAATGTCTATGTATTTCAATCGAAATTTTCACGGAATGGAAAAACCACATGGAAAATTGTATCTGACACTTAGATTCAGTGAAAAATCAAGAGTAACATTCTGATATAGAATTTCCCTAAATCGCTCATTTAAGATATCGAATATGATTTCTCGCTATGAATTCGTATATAGTAAGAAACACCGATTTTATCAATGTCTATGTCTTTCAACCGAAAATTTCACGGAATGGAAAATAACATGGAAAGTTGTTTCGGACACTAAGATTCTATAAAAAATCAAGAGTAAAATTCTGTTATAAAATTTCCCTAAATCGCTCATTTAAGATATCGAATATGATTTCTCGCTATGAATTCGTATATAGTAAAAAACACCGATTTTATCAATGTCTATGTCTTTCAACCGAAAATTCCACGGAATGGTAAAACCACATGGAAAATTGTATCTGACGATTAGATTCTATAAAGAATCAAGAGTGACATTCTGATATAAAATTTCCCTAAATCGTTCATTTAAGATATCGAATATGATTTCTCGCTAAGAATTCGTTTATAGTAAAAAACACCGATTTTATCAATGTCTATGTCTTTCAATCGAAAATTTCACGGAATGGAAAAACCACTTGGAAAATTGTATCCAACACTTAGATTCTATGAAGAATCAAGAGTAAAATTCTGATATAGAATTTACCTAAATCGTTCATTTAAGATATCGAATATGATTTCTCGCTAAGAATTCGTATATAGTAAGAAACACCGATTTTATCAATGTCTATGTCTTTCAACCGAAAATTTCACGGAATGGAAAATAACATGGAAAATTGTATGTAACACTTAGATTCTATAAAGAATCAAGAGTAACATTCTGATATAGAATTTCCCTAAATCGCTCATTTAAGATATCGAATATGATTTCTCGCTATGAATTCGCATATAGTAAAAAACACCGATTTTATCAATGTCTATGTCTTTCAACAGAAAATTTCACGGAATGGAAAAACCACATGGAAAATTGTATCTGACACTTAGATTTTATAAAGAATAAAAAGTACTATTCTGATATAGAATTTCCCTAAATCGCTCATTTAAGATATCGAATATGATATCTCGCTATGAATTCGTATATAGTAAAAAACACCGATTTTATCAATGTCTATGTCTTTCAACCGAAAATTTCACGGAATGGAAAATAACATGGAAAATTGTATCGGACACTTAGATTCTATAAAGAATCAAGAGTAACATTCTGATATAGAATTTTCCTAAATCGTTCATCTAAGATATCGAATATGATTTCTCGCTATGAATTCGTATATAGTAAAAAACACCGATTTTATCAATGTCTATGTCTTTCAATCGAAAATTCCACGGAATGGTAAAACCACATGGAAAATTGTATCTGACGATTAGATTCTATAAAGAACCAAGAGTAAAATTCTGTTATATAATTTCCCTAAATCGCTCATTTAAGATATCGAATATGATTTCTCGCTATGAATTCGTATATAGTAAAAAACACCGAATTTATCAATGTCTATGTCTTTCAATCGAAAATTACACGGAATTAAAAAACCACATGGAAAATTGTATGTGACACTTAGATTCTATGAAGAATTAAAAGTAAAGTTCTGTTATATAATTTCCCTAAATCGCTCATTTAAGATATCGAATATGATTTCTCGCTATGAATTCGTATATAGTAAGAAACACCGATTTTACCAATGTCTATGTCTTTCAACCGAAAATTTCACGGAATGGAAAATAACATGGAAAATTGTATCTGACACTTAGATTTTATAAAGAATCAAGAGTAACATTCTGATATAGAATTTCCCTAAATCGCTCATTTAATATATCGAATATGATTTCTCGCTATGAATTCGCATATAGTTAAAAACACCGATTTTATCAATGTCTATGTATTTCAATCGAAAATTTCACGGAATGGAAAAACCACATGGAAAATTGTATCTGACACTTGGATTCAATGAAAAATCAAGAGTAACATTCTGATATAGAATTTCCCTAAATCGCTCATTTAAGATATCGAATATGATTTCTCGCTATGAATTCGTATATAGTAAGAAACACCGATTTTATCAATGTCTATGTCTTTCAACCGAAAATTTCACGGAATGGAAAATAACATGGAAAATTGTATCTGACACTTAGATTCTATAAAAAATCAAGAGTAACATTCTGTAATAGAATTTCCCTAAATCGTTCATTTACGATATTGAATATGATTTCTCGCTAAGAATTCGTATATAGTAAGAAACACCGATTTTATCAATGCCTATGTCTTTCAACCGAAAATTTCACGGAATGGAAAATAACATGGAAAATTGTATCTGACACTTAGATTCTATAAAGAATCAAGAGTAACATTCTGATATAGAATTTTCCTAAATCGTTCATCTAAGATATCGAATATGATTTCTCGCTATGAATTCGTATATAGTAAAAAACACCGATTTTATCAATGTCTATGTCTTTCAATCGAAAATTCCACGGAATGGAAAAACCACATGGAAAATTGTATCTGACGATTAGATTCTATAAAGAACCAAGAGTAAAATTCTGTTATATAATTTCCCTAAATCGCTCATTTAAGATATCGAATATGATTTCTCGCTATGAATTCGTATATAGTAAAAAACACCGAATTTATCAATGTCTATGTCTTTCAATCGAAAATTACACGGAATTAAAAAACCACATGGAAAATTGTATGTGACACTTAGATTCTATGAAGAATTAAAAGTAAAGTTCTGTTATATAATTTCCCTAAATCACTCATTTAAGATATCGAATATGATTTCTCGCTATGAATTCGTATATAGTAAGAAACACCGATTTTACCAATGTCTATGTCTTTCAACCGAAAATTTCACGGAATGGAAAATAACATGGAAAATTGTATCTGACACTTAGATTTTATAAAGAATCAAGAGTAACATTCTGATATAGAATTTCCCTAAATCGCTCATTTAAGATATCGAATATGATTTCTCGCTATGAATTCGCATATAGTTAAAAACACCGATTTTATCAATGTCTATGTCTTTCAACCGACAATTTCACGGAATGGAAAATAACATGGAAAATTGTATTTGACACTTAGATTCAATGAAAAATCAAGAGTAACATTCTGATATAGAATTTCCCTAAATCGCTCATTTAAGATATCGAATATGATTTCTCGCTATGAATTCGTATATAGTAAGAAACACCGATTTTATCAATGTCTATGTCTTTCAACCGAAAATTTCACGGAATGGAAAATAACATGGAAAGTTGTTTCGGACACTAAGATTCTATAAAAAATCAAGAGTAAAATTCTGTTATAAAATTTCCCTAAATCGCTCATTTAAGATATCGAATATGATTTCTCGCTATGAATTCGTATATAGTAAAAAACACCGATTTTATCAATGTCTATGTCTTTCAACCGAAAATTTCACGGAATGGAAAATAACATGGAAAATTGTATCTGACACTTAGATTTTATAAAAAATAAAAAGTACTATTCTGATATAGAATTTCCCTTAATCGCTCATTTAAGATATCGAATATGATATCTCGCTATGAATTCGTATATAGTAAAAAACACCGATTTTATCAATGTCTATGTCTTTCAACCGAAAATTTCACGGAATGGAAAATAACATGGAAAATTGTATCGGACATTTAGATTCTATAAAGAATCAAGAGTAACATTCTGATATAGAATTTTCCTAAATCGTTCATCTAAGATATCGAATATGATTTCTCGCTATGAATTCGTATATAGTAAAAAACACCGATTTTATCAATGTCTATGTCTTTCAATCGAAAATTCCACGGAATGGTAAAACCACATGGAAAATTGTATCTGACGATTAGATTCTATAAAGAACCAAGAGTAAAATTCTGTTATATAATTTCCCTAAATCGCTCATTTAAGATATCGAATATGATTTCTCGCTATGAATTCGTATATAGTAAAAAACACCGAATTTATCAATGTCTATGTCTTTCAATCGAAAATTACACGGAATTAAAAAACCACATGGAAAATTGTATGTGACACTTAGATTCTATGAAGAATTAAAAGTAAAGTTCTGTTATATAATTTCCCTAAATCGCTCATTTAAGATATCGAATATGATTTCTCGCTATGAATTCGTATATAGTAAGAAACACCGATTTTACCAATGTCTATGTCTTTCAACCGAAAATTTCACGGAATGGAAAATAACATGGAAAATTGTATCTGACACTTAGATTTTATAAAGAATCAAGAGTAACATTCTGATATAGAATTTCCCTAAATCGCTCATTTAATATATCGAATATGATTTCTCGCTATGAATTCGCATATAGTTAAAAACACCGATTTTATCAATGTCTATGTATTTCAATCGAAAATTTCACGGAATGGAAAAACCACATGGAAAATTGTATCTGACACTTGGATTCAATGAAAAATCAAGAGTAACATTCTGATATAGAATTTCCCTAAATCGCTCATTTAAGATATCGAATATGATTTCTCGCTATGAATTCGTATATAGTAAGAAACACCGATTTTATCAATGTCTATGTCTTTCAACCGAAAATTTCACGGAATGGAAAATAACATGGAAAATTGTATCTGACACTTAGATTCTATAAAAAATCAAGAGTAACATTCTGATATAGAATTTCCCTAAATCGTTCATTTACGATATTGAATATGATTTCTCGCTAAGAATTCGTATATAGTAAGAAACACCGATTTTATCAATGCCTATGTCTTTCAACCGAAAATTTCACGGAATGGAAAATAACATGGAAAATTGTATCTGACACTTAGATTCTATAAAGAATCAAGAGTAACATTCTGATATAGAATTTTCCTAAATCGTTCATCTAAGATATCGAATATGATTTCTCGCTATGAATTCGTATATAGTAAAAAACACCGATTTTATCAATGTCTATGTCTTTCAATCGAAAATTCCACGGAATGGAAAAACCACATGGAAAATTGTATCTGACGATTAGATTCTATAAAGAATCAAGAGTAAAATTCTGTTATATAATTTCCCTAAATCGCTCATTTAAGATATCGAATATGATTTCTCGCTATGAATTCGTATATAGTAAAAAACACCGAATTTATCAATGTCTATGTCTTTCAATCGAAAATTACACGGAATTAAAAAACCACATGGAAAATTGTATGTGACACTTAGATTCTATGAAGAATTAAAAGTAAAGTTCTGTTATATAATTTCCCTAAATCACTCATTTAAGATATCGAATATGATTTCTCGCTATGAATTCGTATATAGTAAGAAACACCGATTTTACCAATGTCTATGTCTTTCAACCGAAAATTTCACGGAATGGAAAATAACATGGAAAATTGTATCTGACACTTAGATTTTATAAAGAATCAAGAGTAACATTCTGATATAGAATTTCCCTAAATCGCTCATTTAAGATATCGAATATGATTTCTCGCTATGAATTCGCATATAGTTAAAAACACCGATTTTATCAATGTCTATGTCTTTCAACCGACAATTTCACGGAATGGAAAATAACATGGAAAATTGTATTTGACACTTAGATTCAATGAAAAATCAAGAGTAACATTCTGATATAGAATTTCCCTAAATCGCTCATTTAAGATATCGAATATGATTTCTCGCTATGAATTCGTATATAGTAAGAAACACCGATTTTATCAATGTCTATGTCTTTCAATCGAAAATTTCACGGAATGGAAAAACCACATGGAAAATTGTATCTGACAATTAGTATCTATAAAAAATTAAAAGTAAAATTCTGTTATATAATTTCCCTAAATCGCTCATTTAAGAATCGAATATGATTTCTCGCTATGAATTCGCATATAGTAAAAAACACCGATTTTATCAATGTCTATGTCTTTCAACAGAAAATTTCACGGAATGGAAAAACCGCATGGAAAATTGTATCTGACACTTAGATTTTATAAAGAATAAAAAGTACTATTCTGATATAGAATTTCCCTAAATCGCTCATTTAAGATATCGAATATGATATCTCGCTATGAATTCGTATATAGTAAAAAACACCGATTTTATCAATGTCTATGTCTTTCAACCGAAAATTTCACGGAATGGAAAATAACATGGAAAATTGTATCGGACACTTAGATTCTATAAAGAATCAAGAGTAACATTCTGATATAGAATTTTCCTAAATCGTTCATCTAAGATATCGAATATGATTTCTCGCTATGAATTCGTATATAGTAAAAAACACCGATTTTATCAATGTCTATGTCTTTCAATCGAAAATTCCACGGAATGGTAAAACCACATGGAAAATTGTATCTGACGATTAGATTCTATAAAGAACCAAGAGTAAAATTCTGTTATATAATTTCCCTAAATCGCTCATTTAAGATATCGAATATGATTTCTCGCTATGAATTCGTATATAGTAAAAAACACCGAATTTATCAATGTCTATGTCTTTCAATCGAAAATTACACGGAATTAAAAAACCACATGGAAAATTGTATGTGACACTTAGATTCTATGAAGAATTAAAAGTAAAGTTCTGTTATATAATTTCCCTAAATCGCTCATTTAAGATATCGAATATGATTTCTCGCTATGAATTCGTATATAGTAAAAAACACCGATTTTATCAATGTCTATGTCTTTCAACCGAAAATTTCACGGAATGGAAAATAACATGGAAAATTGTATCTGACACTTAGATTTTATAAAGAATCAAGAGTAACATTCTGATATAGAATTTCCCTAAATCGCTCATTTAAGATATCGAATATGATTTCTCGCTAAGAATTCGTATATAGTAAGAAACACAGATTTTATCAATGTCTATGTCTTTCAACCGACAATTTCACGGAATGGAAAATAACATGGAAAATTGTATTTGACACTTAGATTCTATTAAGAATTAAGAGTAACATTCTGATATAGAATTTCCCTAAATCGCTCATTTAAGATATCGAATATGATTTCTCGCTATGAATTCGCATATAGTTAAAAACACCGATTTTATCAATGTCTATGTCTTTCAATCGAAAATTTCACGGAATGGAAAAACCACATGGAAAATTGTATCTGACAATTAGTATCTATAAAAAATTAAAAGTAAAATTCTGTTATATAATTTCCCTAAATCGCTCATTTAAGAATCGAATATGATTTCTCGCTATGAATTCGCATATAGTAAAAAACACCGATTTTATCAATGTCTATGTCTTTCAACAGAAAATTTCACGGAATGGAAAAACCACATGGAAAATTGTATCTGACACTTAGATTTTATAAAGAATAAAGAGTACTATTTTGATATAGAATTTCCCTAAATCGCTCATTTAAGATATCGAATATGATATCTCGCTAAGAATTCGTATATAGTAAGAAACACCGATTTTATCAATGTCTATGTCTTTCAACCGAAAATTTCACGGAACGGAAAATAACATGGAAAAATGTATCTAACACTTACATTCTATAAAGAATCAAGAGTAACATTCTGATATAGAATTTTCCTAAATCGTTCATCTAAGATATCGAATATGATTTCTCGCTATGAATTCGTATATGGTAAAAAACACCGATTTTTTCAATGTCTATGTCTTTCAATCGAACATTCCACGGAATGGAAAAACCACATGGAAAATTGTATCTGACGATTAGATTCTATGTAGAACCAAGAGTAAAATTCTGTTATATAATTTCCCTAAATCGCTCATTTAAGATATCGAATATGATTTCTCGCTATGAATTCGTATATAGTAAAAAACACCGAATTTATCAATGTCTATGTCTTTCAATCGAAAATTACACGGAATTAAAAAACCACATGGAAAATTGTGTGTGACACTTAGATTCTATGAAGAATTAAAAGTAAAGTTCTGTTATATAATTTCCCTAAATCGCTCATTTAAGATATCGAATATGATTTCTCGCTATGAATTCGTATATAGTAAGAAACACCGATTTTACCAATGTCTATGTCTTTCAACCGAAAATTTCACGGAATGGAAAATAACATGGAAAATTGTATCTGACACTTAGATTTTATAAAGAATCAAGAGTAACATTCTGATATAGAATTTCCCTAAATCGCTCATTTAAGATATCGAATATGATTTCTCGCTATGAATTCGCATATAGTTAAAAACACCGATTTTATCAATGTCTATGTTTTTCAATCGAAAATTTCACGGAATGGAAAAACCACATGGAAAATTGTATCTGACAATTAGTATCTATAAAAAATTAAAAGTAAAATTCTGTTATATAATTTCCCTAAATCGCTCATTTAAGAATCGAATATGATTTCTCGCTATGAATTCGCATATAGTAAAAAACACCGATTTTATCAATGTCTATGTCTTTCAACAGAAAATTTCACGGAATGGAAAAACCACATGGAAAATTGTATCTGACACTTAGATTTTATAAAGAATAAAAAGTACTATTCTGATATAGAATTTCCCTAAATCGCTCATTTAAGATATCGAATATGATATCTCGCTATGAATTCGTATATAGTAAAAAACACCGATTTTATCAATGTCTATGTCTTTCAACCGAAAATTTCACGGAATGGAAAATAACATGGAAAATTGTATCGGACACTTAGATTCTATAAAGAATCAAGAGTAACATTCTGATATAGAATTTTCCTAAATCGTTCATCTAAGATATCGAATATGATTTCTCGCTATGAATTCGTATATAGTAAAAAACACCGATTTTATCAATGTCTATGTCTTTCAATCGAAAATTCCACGGAATGGTAAAACCACATGGAAAATTGTATCTGACGATTAGATTCTATAAAGAACCAAGAGTAAAATTCTGTTATATAATTTCCCTAAATCGCTCATTTAAGATATCGAATATGATTTCTCGCTATGAATTCGTATATAGTAAAAAACACCGAATTTATCAATGTCTATGTCTTTCAATCGAAAATTACACGGAATTAAAAAACCACATGGAAAATTGTATGTGACACTTAGATTCTATGAAGAATTAAAAGTAAAGTTCTGTTATATAATTTCCCTAAATCGCTCATTTAAGATATCGAATATGATTTCTCGCTATGAATTCGTATATAGTAAAAAACACCGATTTTATCAATGTCTATGTCTTTCAACCGAAAATTTCACGGAATGGAAAATAACATGGAAAATTGTATCTGACACTTAGATTTTATAAAGAATCAAGAGTAACATTCTGATATAGAATTTCCCTAAATCGCTCATTTAAGATATCGAATATGATTTCTCGCTAAGAATTCGTATATAGTAAGAAACACAGATTTTATCAATGTCTATGTCTTTCAACCGACAATTTCACGGAATGGAAAATAACATGGAAAATTGTATTTGACACTTAGATTCTATTAAGAATTAAGAGTAACATTCTGATATAGAATTTCCCTAAATCGCTCATTTAAGATATCGAATATGATTTCTCGCTATGAATTCGCATATAGTTAAAAACACCGATTTTATCAATGTCTATGTCTTTCAATCGAAAATTTCACGGAATGGAAAAACCACATGGAAAATTGTATCTGACAATTAGTATCTATAAAAAATTAAAAGTAAAATTCTGTTATATAATTTCCCTAAATCGCTCATTTAAGAATCGAATATGATTTCTCGCTATGAATTCGCATATAGTAAAAAACACCGATTTTATCAATGTCTATGTCTTTCAACAGAAAATTTCACGGAATGGAAAAACCACATGGAAAATTGTATCTGACACTTAGATTTTATAAAGAATAAAGAGTACTATTTTGATATAGAATTTCCCTAAATCGCTCATTTAAGATATCGAATATGATATCTCGCTAAGAATTCGTATATAGTAAGAAACACCGATTTTATCAATGTCTATGTCTTTCAACCGAAAATTTCACGGAACGGAAAATAACATGGAAAATTGTATCTAACACTTACATTCTATAAAGAATCAAGAGTAACATTCTGATATAGAATTTTCCTAAATCGTTCATCTAAGATATCGAATATGATTTCTCGCTATGAATTCGTATATGGTAAAAAACACCGATTTTTTCAATGTCTATGTCTTTCAATCGAACATTCCACGGAATGGAAAAACCACATGGAAAATTGTATCTGACGATTAGATTCTATGTAGAACCAAGAGTAAAATTCTGTTATATAATTTCCCTAAATCGCTCATTTAAGATATCGAATATGATTTCTCGCTATGAATTCGTATATAGTAAAAAACACCGAATTTATCAATGTCTATGTCTTTCAATCGAAAATTACACGGAATTAAAAAACCACATGGAAAATTGTATGTGACACTTAGATTCTATGAAGAATTAAAAGTAAAGTTCTGTTATATAATTTCCCTAAATCGCTCATTTAAGATATCGAATATGATTTCTCGCTATGAATTCGTATATAGTAAGAAACACCGATTTTACCAATGTCTATGTCTTTCAACCGAAAATTTCACGGAATGGAAAATAACATGGAAAATTGTATCTGACACTTAGATTTTATAAAGAATCAAGAGTAACATTCTGATATAGAATTTCCCTAAATCGCTCATTTAAGATATCGAATATGATTTCTCGCTATGAATTCGCATATAGTTAAAAACACCGATTTTATCAATGTCTATGTCTTTCAATCGAAAATTTCACGGAATGGAAAAACCACATGGAAAATTGTATCTGACAATTAGTATCTATAAAAAATTAAAAGTAAAATTCTGTTATATAATTTCCCTAAATCGCTCATTTAAGAATCGAATATGATTTCTCGCTATGAATTCGCATATAGTAAAAAACACCGATTTTATCAATGTCTATGTCTTTCAACAGAAAATTTCACGGAATGGAAAAACCACATGGAAAATTGTATCTGACACTTAGATTTTATAAAGAATAAAAAGTACTATTCTGATATAGAATTTCCCTAAATCGCTCATTTAAGATATCGAATATGATATCTCGCTATGAATTCGTATATAGTAAAAAACACCGATTTTATCAATGTCTATGTCTTTCAACCGAAAATTTCACGGAATGGAAAATAACATGGAAAATTGTATCGGACACTTAGATTCTATAAAGAATCAAGAGTAACATTCTGATATAGAATTTTCCTAAATCGTTCATCTAAGATATCGAATATGATTTCTCGCTATGAATTCGTATATAGTAAAAAACACCGATTTTATCAATGTCTATGTCTTTCAATCGAAAATTCCACGGAATGGTAAAACCACATGGAAAATTGTATCTGACGATTAGATTCTATAAAGAACCAAGAGTAAAATTCTGTTATATAATTTCCCTAAATCGCTCATTTAAGATATCGAATATGATTTCTCGCTATGAATTCGTATATAGTAAAAAACACCGAATTTATCAATGTCTATGTCTTTCAATCGAAAATTACACGGAATTAAAAAACCACATGGAAAATTGTATGTGACACTTAGATTCTATGAAGAATTAAAAGTAAAGTTCTGTTATATAATTTCCCTAAATCGCTCATTTAAGATATCGAATATGATTTCTCGCTATGAATTCGTATATAGTAAAAAACACCGATTTTATCAATGTCTATGTCTTTCAACCGAAAATTTCACGGAATGGAAAATAACATGGAAAATTGTATCTGACACTTAGATTCTATAAAGAATCAAGAGTGACATTCTGATATAAAATTTCCCTAAATCGTTCATTTAAGATATCGAATATGATTTCTCGCTAAGAATTCGTTTATAGTAAAAAACACCGATTTTATCAATGTCTATGTCTTTCAATCGAAAATTTCACGGAATGGAAAAACCACTTGGAAAATTGTATCCGACACTTAGATTCTATGAAGAATCAAGAGTAAAATTCTGTTATAGAATTTCCCTAAATCGCTCATTTAAGATATCGAATATGATTTCTCGCTATGAATTCGCATATAGTTAAAAACACCGATTTTATCAATGTCTATGTCTTTCAATCGAAAATTTCACCGAATGGAAAAACCACATGGAAAATTGTATCTGACAATTAGATTCTATAAAAAATTAAAAGTAAAATTCTGTTATATAATTTGCCTAAATCGCTCATTTAAGATATCGAATATGATTTCTCGCTATGAATTCGTATATAGTAAGAAACACCGATTTTATCAATGTCTATGTCTTTCAACCGAAAATTTCACCGAATGGAAAAACCACATGGAAAATTGTATCTAACAATTAGATTCTATAAAAAATTAAAAGTAAAATTCTGTTATATAATTTGCCTAAATCGCTCATCTAAGATATCGAATATGATTTCTCGCTATGAATTCGTATATAGTAAAAAACACCGATTTTATCAATGTCTATGTCTTTCAATCGAAAATTCCACGGAATGGTAAAACCACATGGAAAATTGTATCTGACGATTAGATTCTATAAAGAACCAAGAGTAAAATTCTGTTATATAATTTCCCTAAATCGCTCATTTAAGATATCGAATATGATTTCTCGCTATGAATTCGTATATAGTAAAAAACACCGAATTTATCAATGTCTATGTCTTTCAATCGAAAATTACACGGAATTAAAAAACCACATGGAAAATTGTATGTGACACTTAGATTCTATGAAGAATTAAAAGTAAAGTTCTGTTATATAATTTCCCTAAATCGCTCATTTAAGATATCGAATATGATTTCTCGCTATGAATTCGTATATAGTAAGAAACACCGATTTTACCAATGTCTATGTCTTTCAACCGAAAATTTCACGGAATGGAAAATAACATGGAAAATTGTATCTGACACTTAGATTTTATAAAGAATCAAGAGTAACATTCTGATATAGAATTTCCCTAAATCGCTCATTTAAGATATCGAATATTATTTCTCGCTATGAATTCGCATATAGTTAAAAACACCGATTTTATCAATGTCTATGTATTTCAATCGAAAATTTCACGGAATGGAAAAACCACATGGAAAATTGTATCTGACACTTGGATTCAATGAAAAATCAAGAGTAACATTCTGATATAGAATTTCCCTAAATCGCTCATTTAAGATATCGAATATGATTTCTCGCTATGAATTCGTATATAGTAAGAAACACCGATTTTATCAATGTCTATGTCTTTCAACCGAAAATTTCACGGAATGGAAAATAACATGGAAAATTGTATCTGACACTTAGATTCTATAAAAAATCAAGAGTAACATTCTGATATAGAATTTCCCTAAATCGTTCATTTACGATATTGAATATGATTTCTCGCTAAGAATTCGTATATAGTAAGAAACACCGATTTTATCAATGCCTATGTCTTTCAACCGAAAATTTCACGGAATGGAAAATAACATGGAAAATTGTATCTGACACTTAGATTCTATAAAGAATCAAGAGTAACATTCTGATATAGAATTTTCCTAAATCGTTCATCTAAGATATCGAATATGATTTCTCGCTATGAATTCGTATATAGTAAAAAACACCGATTTTATCAATGTCTATGTCTTTCAATCGAAAATTACACGGAATTAAAAAACCACATGGAAAATTGTATGTGACACTTAGATTCTATGAAGAATTAAAAGTAAAGTTCTGTTATATAATTTCCCTAAATCACTCATTTAAGATATCGAATATGATTTCTCGCTATGAATTCGTATATAGTAAGAAACACCGATTTTACCAATGTCTATGTCTTTCAACCGAAAATTTCACGGAATGGAAAATAACATGGAAAATTGTATCTGACACTTAGATTTTATAAAGAATCAAGAGTAACATTCTGAAATAGAATTTCCCTAAATCGCTCATTTAAGATATCGAATATGATTTCTCGCTATGAATTCGCATATAGTTAAAAACACCGATTTTATCAATGTCTATGTCTTTCAACCGACAATTTCACGGAATGGAAAATAACATGGAAAATTGTATTTGACACTTAGATTCAATGAAAAATCAAGAGTAACATTCTGATATAGAATTTCCCTAAATCGCTCATTTAAGATATCGAATATGATTTCTCGCTATGAATTCGTATATAGTAAGAAACACCGATTTTATCAATGTCTATGTCTTTCAACCGAAAATTTCACGGAATGGAAAATAACATGGAAAGTTGTTTCGGACACTAAGATTCTATAAAAAATTAAGAGTAAAATTCTGTTATAAAATTTCCCTAAATCGCTCATTTAAGATATCGAATATGATTTCTCGCTATGAATTCGTATATAGTAAAAAACACCGATTTTATCAATGTCTATGTCTTTCAACCGAAAATTTCACGGAATGGAAAATAACATGGAAAATTGTATCTGACACTTAGATTCTATAAAGAATCAAGAGTGACATTCTGATATAAAATTTCCCTAAATCGTTCATTTAAGATATCGAATATGATTTCTCGCTAAGAATTCGTTTATAGTAAAAAACACCGATTTTATCAATGTCTATGTCTTTCAATCGAAAATTTCACGGAATGGAAAAACCACTTGGAAAATTGTATCCGACACTTAGATTCTATGAAGAATCAAGAGTAAAATTCTGATATAGAATTTACCTAAATCGTTCATTTAAGATATCGAATATGATTTCTCGCTAAGAATTCGTATATAGTAAGAAACACCGATTTTATCAATGTCTATGTCTTTCAACCGAAAATTTCACGGAATGGAAAATAACATGGAAAATTGTATCTGACACTTAGATTCTATAAAGAATCAAGAGTAACATTCTGATATAGAATTTCCCTAAATCGCTCATTTAAGATATCGAATATGATTTCTCGCTATGAATTCGCATATAGTTAAAAACACCGATTTTATCAATGTCTATGTCTTTCAATCGAAAATTTCACCGAATGGAAAAACCACATGGAAAATTGTATCTAACAATTAGATTCTATAAAAAATTAAAAGTAAAATTCTGTTATATAATTTGCCTAAATCGCTCATTTAAGATATCGAATATGATTTCTCGCTATGAATTCGTATATAGTAAGAAACACCGATTTTATCAATGTCTATGTCTTTCAACCGAAAATTTCACGGAATGGAAAATAACATGGAAAATTGTATCTGACACTTAGATTTTATAAAGAATCAAGAGTAACATTCTGATATAGAATTTCCCTAAATCGCTCATTTAAGATATCGAATATGATTTCTCGCTATGAATTCGCATATAGTTAAAAACACCGATTTTATCAATGTCTATGTCTTTCAATCGAAAATTTCACCGAATGGAAAAACCACATGGAAAATTGTATCTGACAATTAGATTCTATAAAAAATTAAAAGTAAAATTCTGTTATATAATTTGCCTAAATCGCTCATTTAAGATATCGAATATGATTTCTCGCTATGAATTCGTATATAGTAAGAAACACCGATTTTATCAATGTCTATGTCTTTCAACCGAAAATTTCACGGAATGGAAAATAACATGGAAAATTGTATCTGACACTTAGATTCTATAAATAATCAAGAGTAACATTCTGATATAGAATTTCCCTAAATCGTTCATTTAAGATATCGAATATGATTTCTCGCTAAGAATTCGTATATAGTAAGAAACACAGATTTTATCAATGTCTATGTCTTTCAACCGACAATTTCACGGAATGGAAAATAACATGGAAAATTGTATTTGACACTTAGATTCTATAAAGAATCAAGAGTAACATTCTGTTATAGAATTTCCCTAAATCGCTCATTTAAGATATCGAATATGATTTCTCGCTATGAATTCGCATATAGTTAAAAACACCGATTTTATCAATGTCTATGTCTTTCAATCGAAAATTTCACCGAATGGAAAAACCACATGGAAAATTGTATCTGACAATTAGATTCTATAAAAAATTAAAAGTAAAATTCTGTTATATAATTTGCCTAAATCGCTCATTTAAGATATCGAATATGATTTCTCGCTATGAATTCGTATATAGTAAGAAACACCGATTTTATCAATGTCTATGTCTTTCAACCGAAAATTTCACGGAATGGAAAATAACATGGAAAATTGTATCGGACACTTAGATTCTATAAAGAATCAAGAGTAACATTCTGATATAGAATTTCCCTAAATCGCTCATTTAAGATATCGAATATGATTTCTCGCTATGAATTCGCATATAGTTAAAAACACCGATTTTATCAATGTCTATGTCTTTCAATCGAAAATTTCACGGAATGGAAAAACCACATGGAAAATTGTATCTGACAATTAGTATCTATAAAAAATTAAAAGTAAAATTCTGTTATATAATTTCCCTAAATCGCTCATTTAAGAATCGAATATGATTTCTCGCTATGAATTCGCATATAGTAAAAAACACCGATTTTATCAATGTCTATGTCTTTCAACAGAAAATTTCACGGAATGGAAAAACCACATGGAAAATTGTATCTGACACTTAGATTTTATAAAGAATAAAAAGTACTATTCTGATATAGAATTTCCCTAAATCGCTCATTTAAGATATCGAATATGATATCTCGCTATGAATTCGTATATAGTAAAAAACACCGATTTTATCAATGTCTATGTCTTTCAACCGAAAATTTCACGGAATGGAAAATAACATGGAAAATTGTATCGGACACTTAGATTCTATAAAGAATCAAGAGTAACATTCTGATATAGAATTTTCCTAAATCGTTCATCTAAGATATCGAATATGATTTCTCGCTATGAATTCGTATATAGTAAAAAACACCGATTTTATCAATGTCTATGTCTTTCAATCGAAAATTCCACGGAATGGTAAAACCACATGGAAAATTGTATCTGACGATTAGATTCTATAAAGAACCAAGAGTAAAATTCTGTTATATAATTTCCCTAAATCGCTCATTTAAGATATCGAATATGATTTCTCGCTATGAATTCGTATATAGTAAAAAACACCGAATTTATCAATGTCTATGTCTTTCAATCGAAAATTACACGGAATTAAAAAACCACATGGAAAATTGTATGTGACACTTAGATTCTATGAAGAATTAAAAGTAAAGTTCTGTTATATAATTTCCCTAAATCGCTCATTTAAGATATCGAATATGATTTCTCGCTATGAATTCGTATATAGTAAGAAACACCGATTTTACCAATGTCTATGTCTTTCAACCGAAAATTTCACGGAATGGAAAATAACATGGAAAATTGTATCTGACACTTAGATTTTATAAAGAATCAAGAGTAACATTCTGATATAGAATTTCCCTAAATCGCTCATTTAAGATATCGAATATGATTTCTCGCTATGAATTCGCATATAGTTAAAAACACCGATTTTATCAATGTCTATGTATTTCAATCGAAAATTTCACGGAATGGAAAAACCACATGGAAAATTTTATCTGACACTTGGATTCAATGAAAAATCAAGAGTAACATTCTGATATAGAATTTCCCTAAATCGCTCATTTAAGATATCGAATATGATTTCTCGCTATGAATTCGTATATAGTAAGAAACACCGATTTTATCAATGTCTATGTCTTTCAACCGAAAATTTCACGGAATGGAAAATAACATGGAAAATTGTATCTGACACTTAGATTCTATAAAAAATCAAGAGTAACATTCTGATATAGAATTTCCCTAAATCGTTCATTTACGATATTGAATATGATTTCTCGCTAAGAATTCGTATATAGTAAGAAACACCGATTTTATCAATGCCTATGTCTTTCAACCGAAAATTTCACGGAATGGAAAATAACATGGAAAATTGTATCTGACACTTAGATTCTATAAAGAATCAAGAGTAACATTCTGATATAGAATTTTCCTAAATCGTTCATCTAAGATATCGAATATGATTTCTCGCTATGAATTCGTATATAGTAAAAAACACCGATTTTATCAATGTCTATGTCTTTCAATCGAAAATTCCACGGAATGGAAAAACCACATGGAAAATTGTATCTGACGATTAGATTCTATAAAGAACCAAGAGTAAAATTCTGTTATATAATTTCCCTAAATCGCTCATTTAAGATATCGAATATGATTTCTCGCTATGAATTCGTATATAGTAAAAAACACCGAATTTATCAATGTCTATGTCTTTCAATCGAAAATTACACGGAATTAAAAAACCACATGGAAAATTGTATGTGACACTTAGATTCTATGAAGAATTAAAAGTAAAGTTCTGTTATATAATTTCCCTAAATCACTCATTTAAGATATCGAATATGATTTCTCGCTATGAATTCGTATATAGTAAGAAACACCGATTTTACCAATGTCTATGTCTTTCAACCGAAAATTTCACGGAATGGAAAATAACATGGAAAATTGTATCTGACACTTAGATTTTATAAAGAATCAAGAGTAACATTCTGATATAGAATTTCCCTAAATCGCTCATTTAAGATATCGAATATGATTTCTCGCTATGAATTCGCATATAGTTAAAAACACCGATTTTATCAATGTCTATGTCTTTCAATCGAAAATTTCACGGAATGGAAAAACCACATGGAAAATTGTATCTGACAATTAGTATCTATAAAAAATTAAAAGTAAAATTCTGTTATATAATTTCCCTAAATCGCTCATTTAAGAATCGAATATGATTTCTCGCTATGAATTCGCATATAGTAAAAAACACCGATTTTATCAATGTCTATGTCTTTCAACAGAAAATTTCACGGAATGGAAAAACCACATGGAAAATTGTATCTGACACTTAGATTTTATAAAGAATAAAAAGTACTATTCTGATATAGAATTTCCCTAAATCGCTCATTTAAGATATCGAATATGATATCTCGCTATGAATTCGTATATAGTAAAAAACACCGATTTTATCAATGTCTATGTCTTTCAACCGAAAATTTCACGGAATGGAAAATAACATGGAAAATTGTATCGGACACTTAGATTCTATAAAGAATCAAGAGTAACATTCTGATATAGAATTTTCCTAAATCGTTCATCTAAGATATCGAATATGATTTCTCGCTATGAATTCGTATATAGTAAAAAACACCGATTTTATCAATGTCTATGTCTTTCAATCGAAAATTCCACGGAATGGTAAAACCACATGGAAAATTGTATCTGACGATTAGATTCTACAAAGAACCAAGAGTAAAATTCTGTTATATAATTTCCCTAAATCGCTCATTTAAGATATCGAATATGATTTCTCGCTATGAATTCGTATATAGTAAAAAACACCGAATTTATCAATGTCTATGTCTTTCAATCGAAAATTACACGGAATTAAAAAACCACATGGAAAATTGTATGTGACACTTAGATTCTATGAAGAATTAAAAGTAAAGTTCTGTTATATAATTTCCCTAAATCGCTCATTTAAGATATCGAATATGATTTCTCGCTATGAATTCGTATATAGTAAGAAACACCGATTTTACCAATGTCTATGTCTTTCAACCGAAAATTTCACGGAATGGAAAATAACATGGAAAATTGTATCTGACACTTAGATTTTATAAAGAATCAAGAGTAACATTCTGATATAGAATTTCCCTAAATCGCTCATTTAAGATATCGAATATGATTTCTCGCTATGAATTCGCATATAGTTAAAAACACCGATTTTATCAATGTCTATGTATTTCAATCGAAAATTTCACGGAATGGAAAAACCACATGGAAAATTGTATCTGACACTTGGATTCAATGAAAAATCAAGAGTAACATTCTGATATAGAATTTCCCTAAATCGCTCATTTAAGATATCGAATATGATTTCTCGCTATGAATTCGTATATAGTAAGAAACACCGATTTTATCAATGTCTATGTCTTTCAACCGAAAATTTCACGGAATGGAAAATAACATGGAAAATTGTATCTGACACTTAGATTCTATAAAAAATCAAGAGTAACATTCTGATATAGAATTTCCCTAAATCGTTCATTTACGATATTGAATATGATTTCTCGCTAAGAATTCGTATATAGTAAGAAACACCGATTTTATCAATGCCTATGTCTTTCAACCGAAAATTTCACGGAATGGAAAATAACATGGAAAATTGTATCTGACACTTAGATTCTATAAAGAATCAAGAGTAACATTCTGATATAGAATTTTCCTAAATCGTTCATCTAAGATATCGAATATGATTTCTCGCTATGAATTCGTATATAGTAAAAAACACCGATTTTATCAATGTCTATGTCTTTCAATCGAAAATTCCACGGAATGGAAAAACCACATGGAAAATTGTATCTGACGATTAGATTCTATAAAGAACCAAGAGTAAAATTCTGTTATATAATTTCCCTAAATCGCTCATTTAAGATATCGAATATGATTTCTCGCTATGAATTCGTATATAGTAAAAAACACCGAATTTATCAATGTCTATGTCTTTCAATCGAAAATTACACGGAATTAAAAAACCACATGGAAAATTGTATGTGACACTTAGATTCTATGAAGAATTAAAAGTAAAGTTCTGTTATATAATTTCCCTAAATCACTCATTTAAGATATCGAATATGATTTCTCGCTATGAATTCGTATATAGTAAGAAACACCGATTTTACCAATGTCTATGTCTTTCAACCGAAAATTTCACGGAATGGAAAATAACATGGAAAATTGTATTTGACACTTAGATTTTATAAAGAATCAAGAGTAACATTCTGATATAGAATTTCCCTAAATCGCTCATTTAAGATATCGAATATGATTTCTCGCTATGAATTCGCATATAGTTAAAAACACCGATTTTATCAATGTCTATGTCTTTCAACCGACAATTTCACGGAATGGAAAATAACATGGAAAATTGTATTTGACACTTAGATTCAATGAAAAATCAAGAGTAACATTCTGATATAGAATTTCCCTAAATCGCTCATTTAAGATATCGAATATGATTTCTCGCTATGAATTCGTATATAGTAAGAAACACCGATTTTATCAATGTCTATGTCTTTCAACCGAAAATTTCACGGAATGGAAAATAACATGGAAAGTTGTTTCGGACACTAAGATTCTATAAAAAATCAAGAGTAAAATTCTGTTATAAAATTTCCCTAAATCGCTCATTTAAGATATCGAATATGATTTATCGCTATGAATTCGTATATAGTAAAAAACACCGATTTTATCAATGTCTATGTCTTTCAACCGAAAATTTCACGGAATGGAAAATAACATGGAAAATTGTATCTGACACTTAGATTCTATAAAGAATCAAGAGTGACATTCTGATATAAAATTTCCCTAAATCGTTCATTTAAGATATCGAATATGATTTCTCGCTAAGAATTCGTTTATAGTAAAAAACACCGATTTTATCAATGTCTATGTCTTTCAATCGAAAATTTCACGGAATGGAAAAACCACTTGGAAAATTGTATCCGACACTTAGATTCTATGAAGAATCAAGAGTAAAATTCTGATATAGAATTTACCTAAATCGTTCATTTAAGATATCGAATATGATTTCTCGCTAAGAATTCGTATATAGTAAGAAACACCGATTTTATCAATGTCTATGTCTTTCAACCGAAAATTTCACGGAATGGAAAATAACATGGAAAATTGTATCTGACACTTAGATTCTATAAAGAAACAAGAGTAACATTCTGATATAGAATTTCCCTAAATCGCTCATTTAAGATATCGAATATGATTTCTCGCTATGAATTCGCATATAGTTAAAAACACCGATTTTATCAATGTCTATGTCTTTCAATCGAAAATTTCACCGAATGGAAAAACCACATGGAAAATTGTATCTGACAATTAGATTCTATAAAAAATTAAAAGTAAAATTCTGTTATATAATTTGCCTAAATCGCTCATTTAAGATATCGAATATGATTTCTCGCTATGAATTCGTATATAGTAAGAAACACCGATTTTATCAATGTCTATGTCTTTCAACCGAAAATTTCACGGAATGGAAAATAACATGGAAAATTGTATCTGACACTTAGATTTTATAAAGAATCAAGAGTAACATTCTGATATAGAATTTCCCTAAATCGCTCATTTAAGATATCGAATATGATTTCTCGCTATGAATTCGCATATAGTTAAAAACACCGATTTTATCAATGTCTATGTCTTTCAATCGAAAATTTCACCGAATGGAAAAACCACATGGAAAATTGTATCTGACAATTAGATTCTATAAAAAATTAAAAGTAAAATTCTGTTATATAATTTGCCTAAATCGCTCATTTAAGATATCGAATATGATTTCTCGCTATGAATTCGTATATAGTAAGAAACACCGATTTTATCAATGTCTATGTCTTTCAACCGAAAATTTCACGGAATGGAAAATAACATGGAAAATTGTATCTGACACTTAGATTCTATAAATAATCAAGAGTAACATTCTGATATAGAATTTCCCTAAATCGTTCATTTAAGATATCGAATATGATTTCTCGCTAAGAATTCGTATATAGTAAGAAACACAGATTTTATCAATGTCTATGTCTTTCAACCGACAATTTCACGGAATGGAAAATAACATGGAAAATTGTATTTGACACTTAGATTCTATAAAGAATCAAGAGTAACATTCTGTTATAGAATTTCCCTAAATCGCTCATTTAAGATATCGAATATGATTTCTCGCTATGAATTCGCATATAGTTAAAAACACCGATTTTATCAATGTCTATGTCTTTCAATCGAAAATTTCACCGAATGGAAAAACCACATGGAAAATTGTATCTGACAATTAGATTCTATAAAAAATTAAAAGTAAAATTCTGTTATATAATTTGCCTAAATCGCTCATTTAAGATATCGAATATGATTTCTCGCTATGAATTCGTATATAGTAAGAAACACCGATTTTATCAATGTCTATGTCTTTCAACCGAAAATTTCACGGAATGGAAAATAACATGAAAAATTGTATCTGACACTTAGATTCTATAAAGAATCAAGAGTAACATTCTGATATAGAATTTCCCTAAATCGCTCATTTAAGATATCGAATATGATTTCTCGCTATGAATTCGTATATAGTAAGAAACACCGATTTTATCAATGTCTATGTCTTTCAACCGAAAATTTCACGGAATGGAAAATAACATGAAAAATTTTATCTGACACTTAGATTCTATAAATAATCAAGAGTAACATTCTGATATAGAATTTCCCTAAATCGTTCATTTAAGATATCGAATATGATTTCTCGCTAAGAATTCGTATATAGTAAGAAACACAGATTTTATCAATGTCTATGTCTTTCAACCGACAATTTCACGGAATGGAAAATAACATGGAAAATTGTATCTGACACTTAGATTCTATTAAAAATTAAGAGTAACATTCTGATATAGAATTTCCCTAAATCGTTCATCTAAGATATCGAATATGATTTCTCGCTATGAATTCGTATATAGTAAAAAATACCGATTTTATCAATGTCTATGTCTTTCAATCGAAAATTTCACGAAATGGAAGAACCACATGGAAAATTGTATCTAACGCTTAGATTCTATAATAAACCAAGAGTAAAATTCTGTTATATAATTTCCCTAAATCGCTCATTTAAGATATCGAATATGATTTCTCGCTATGAATTCGCATATAGTTAAAAACACCGATTTTATCAATGTCTATGTCTTTCAATCGAAAATTTCACGGAATGGAAAAACCACATGGAAAATTGTATCTGACAATTAGTATCTATAAAAAATTAAAAGTAAAATTCTGTTATATAATTTCCCTAAATCGCTCATTTAAGAATCGAATATGATTTCTCGCTATGAATTCGCATATAGTAAAAAACACCGATTTTATCAATGTCTATGTCTTTCAACAGAAAATTTCACGGAATGGAAAAACCACATGGAAAATTGTATCTGACACTTAGATTTTATAAAAAATAAAGAGTACTATTTTGATATAGAATTTCCCTAAATCGCTCATTTTAAATATCGAATATGATATCTCGCTAAGAATTCGTATATAGTAAGAAACACCGATTTTATCAATGTCTATGTCTTTCAACCGAAAATTTCACGGAACGGAAAATAACATGGAAAATTGTATCTAACACTTACATTCTATAAAGAATCAAGAGTAACATTCTGATATAGAATTTTCCTAAATCGTTCATCTAAGATATCGAATATGATTTCTCGCTATGAATTCGTATATGGTAAAAAACACCGATTTTATCAATGTCTATGTCTTTCAATCGAACATTCCACGGAATGGAAAAACCACATGGAAAATTGTATCTGACGATTAGATTCTATAAAGAACCAAGAGTAAAATTCTGTTATATAATTTCCCTAAATCGCTCATTTAAGATATCGAATATGATTTCTCGCTATGAATTCGTATATAGTAAAAAACACCGAATTTATCAATGTCTATGTCTTTCAATCGAAAATTAGACGGAATTAAAAAACCACATGGAAAATTGTATGTGACACTTAGATTCTATGAAGAATTTAAAGTAAAGTTCTGTTATATAATTTCCCTAAATCACTCATTTAAGATATCGAATATGATTTCTCGCTATGAATTCGTATATAGTAAGAAACACCGATTTTACCAATGTCTATGTCTTTCAACCGAAAATTTCACGGAATGGAAAATAACATGGAAAATTGTATCTGACACTTAGATTTTATAAAGAATCAAGAGTAACATTCTGATATAGAATTTCCCTAAATCGCTCATTTAAGATATCGAATATGATTTCTCGCTATGAATTCGCATATAGTTAAAAACACCGATTTTATCAATGTCTATGTATTTCAATCGAAAATTTCACGGAATAGAAAAACCACATGGAAAATTGTATTTGACACTTAGATTCAATGAAAAATCAAGAGTAACATTCTGATATAGAATTTCCCTAAATCGCTCATTTAAGATATCGAATATGATTTCTCGCTATGAATTCGTATATAGTAAAAAACACCGATTTTATCAATGTCTATGTCTTTCAACCGAAAATTTCACGGAATGGAAAATAACATGGAAAATTGTATCGGACACTAAGATTCTATAAAAAATCAAGAGTAAAATTCTGTTATAAAATTTCCCTAAATCGCTCATTTAAGATATCGAATATGATTTCTCGCTATGAATTCGTATATAGTAAAAAACACCGATTTTATCAATGTCTATGTCTTTCAACCGAAAATTTCACGGAATGGAAAATAACATGGAAAATTGTATCTGACACTTAGATTTTATAAAGAATCAAGAGTAACATTCTGATATAGAATTTCCCTAAATCGTTCATTTAAGATATCGAATATGATTTCTCGCTAAGAATTCGTATATAGTAAGAAACACCGATTTTATCAATGTCTATGTCTTTCAATCGAAAATTTCACGAAATGGAAGAACCACATGGAAAATTGTATTTGACGCTTAGATTCTATAATAAACCAAGAGTAAAATTCTGTTATATAATTTCCCTAAATCGCTCATTTAAGATATAGAATATGATTTCTCGCTATTAATTCGCATATAGTAAAAAACACAGATTTTATCAATGTCTATGTCTTTCAATCGAAAATTCCACGGAATGGAAAAACCACATGGAAAATTGTATCTGACGCTTAGATTCTATAATAAACCAAGAGTAAAATTCTGTTATATAATTTCCCTAAATCGCTCATTTAAGATATAGAATATGATTTCTCGCTATTAATTCGCATATAGTAAAAAACACAGATTTTATCAATGTCTATGTCTTTCAATCGAAAATTCCACGGAATGGAAAAACCACATGGAAAATTGTATCTGACACTTAGATTCTATAAAAAATCAAGAATAGCATTCTGATATAGAATTTCCCTAAATCGTTCATTTAAGATATCGAATATGATTTCTCGCTAAGAATTCGTATATAGTAAGAAACACCGATTTTACCAATGTCTATGTCTTTCAACCGAAAATTTCACGGAATGGAAAATAACATGGAAAATTGTATCTGACACTTAGATTTAATAAAGAATCAAGAGTAACATTCTGATATAGAATTTCCCTAAATCGTTCATTTAAGATATCGAATATGATTTCTCGCTATGAATTCGTATATAGTAAAAAATACCGATTTTATCAATGTCTATGTCTTTCAATCGAAAATTTCACGAAATGGAAGAACCACATGGAAAATTGTATCTGACGCTTAGATTCTATAATAAACCAAGAGTAAAATTCTGTTATATAATTTCCCTAAATCGCTCATTTAAGATATCGAATATGATTTCTCGCTATGAATTCGCATATAGTTAAAAACACCGATTTTATCAATGTCTATGTCTTTCAATCGAAAATTTCACGGAATGGAAAAACCACATGGAAAATTGTATCTGACAATTAGTATCTATAAAAAATTAAAAGTGAAATTCTGTTATATAATTTCCCTAAATCGCTCATTTAAGAATCGAATATGATTTCTCGCTATGAATTCGCATATAGTAAAAAACACCGATTTTATCAATGTCTATGTCTTTCAACCGAAAATTTCACGGAATGGAAAATAACATGGAAAGTTGTTTCGGACACTAAGATTCTATAAAAAATCAAGAGTAAAATTCTGTTATAAAATTTCCCTAAATCGCTCATTTAAGATATCGAATATGATTTATCGCTATGAATTCGTATATAGTAAAAAACACAGATTTTATCAATGTCTATGTCTTTCAACCGACAATTTCACGGAATGGAAAATAACATGGAAAATTGTATTTGACACTTAGATTCTATAAAGAATCAAGAGTAACATTCTGTTATAGAATTTCCCTAAATCGCTCATTTAAGATATCGAATATGATTTCTCGCTATGAATTCGCATATAGTTAAAAACACCGATTTTATCAATGTCTATGTCTTTCAATCGAAAATTTCACCGAATGGAAAAACCACATGGAAAATTGTATCTGACAATTAGATTCTATAAAAAATTAAAAGTAAAATTCTGTTATATAATTTGCCTAAATCGCTCATTTAAGATATCGAATATGATTTCTCGCTATGAATTCGTATATAGTAAGAAACACCGATTTTATCAATGTCTATGTCTTTCAACCGAAAATTTCACGGAATGGAAAATAACATGGAAAATTGTATCGGACACTTAGATTCTATAAAGAATCAAGAGTAACATTCTGATATAGAATTTCCCTAAATCGCTCATTTAAGATATCGAATATGATTTCTCGCTATGAATTCGCATATAGTTAAAAACACCGATTTTATCAATGTCTATGTCTTTCAATCGAAAATTTCACGGAATGGAAAAACCACATGGAAAATTGTATCTGACAATTAGTATCTATAAAAAATTAAAAGTAAAATTCTGTTATATAATTTCCCTAAATCGCTCATTTAAGAATCGAATATGATTTCTCGCTATGAATTCGCATATAGTAAAAAACACCGATTTTATCAATGTCTATGTCTTTCAACAGAAAATTTCACGGAATGGAAAAACCACATGGAAAATTGTATCTGACACTTAGATTTTATAAAGAATAAAAAGTACTATTCTGATATAGAATTTCCCTAAATCGCTCATTTAAGATATCGAATATGATATCTCGCTATGAATTCGTATATAGTAAAAAACACCGATTTTATCAATGTCTATGTCTTTCAACCGAAAATTTCACGGAATGGAAAATAACATGGAAAATTGTATCGGACACTTAGATTCTATAAAGAATCAAGAGTAACATTCTGATATAGAATTTTCCTAAATCGTTCATCTAAGATATCGAATATGATTTCTCGCTATGAATTCGTATATAGTAAAAAACACCGATTTTATCAATGTCTATGTCTTTCAATCGAAAATTCCACGGAATGGTAAAACCACATGGAAAATTGTATCTGACGATTAGATTCTATAAAGAACCAAGAGTAAAATTCTGTTATATAATTTCCCTAAATCGCTCATTTAAGATATCGAATATGATTTCTCGCTATGAATTCGTATATAGTAAAAAACACCGAATTTATCAATGTCTATGTCTTTCAATCGAAAATTACACGGAATTAAAAAACCACATGGAAAATTGTATGTGACACTTAGATTCTATGAAGAATTAAAAGTAAAGTTCTGTTATATAATTTCCCTAAATCGCTCATTTAAGATATCGAATATGATTTCTCGCTATGAATTCGTATATAGTAAGAAACACCGATTTTACCAATGTCTATGTCTTTCAACCGAAAATTTCACGGAATGGAAAATAACATGGAAAATTGTATCTGACACTTAGATTTTATAAAGAATCAAGAGTAACATTCTGATATAGAATTTCCCTAAATCGCTCATTTAAGATATCGAATATGATTTCTCGCTATGAATTCGCATATAGTTAAAAACACCGATTTTATCAATGTCTATGTATTTCAATCGAAAATTTCACGGAATGGAAAAACCACATGGAAAATTTTATCTGACACTTGGATTCAATGAAAAATCAAGAGTAACATTCTGATATAGAATTTCCCTAAATCGCTCATTTAAGATATCGAATATGATTTCTCGCTATGAATTCGTATATAGTAAGAAACACCGATTTTATCAATGTCTATGTCTTTCAACCGAAAATTTCACGGAATGGAAAATAACATGGAAAATTGTATCTGACACTTAGATTCTATAAAAAATCAAGAGTAACATTCTGATATAGAATTTCCCTAAATCGTTCATTTACGATATTGAATATGATTTCTCGCTAAGAATTCGTATATAGTAAGAAACACCGATTTTATCAATGCCTATGTCTTTCAACCGAAAATTTCACGGAATGGAAAATAACATGGAAAATTGTATCTGACACTTAGATTCTATAAAGAATCAAGAGTAACATTCTGATATAGAATTTTCCTAAATCGTTCATCTAAGATATCGAATATGATTTCTCGCTATGAATTCGTATATAGTAAAAAACACCGATTTTATCAATGTCTATGTCTTTCAATCGAAAATTCCACGGAATGGAAAAACCACATGGAAAATTGTATCTGACGATTAGATTCTATAAAGAACCAAGAGTAAAATTCTGTTATATAATTTCCCTAAATCGCTCATTTAAGATATCGAATATGATTTCTCGCTATGAATTCGTATATAGTAAAAAACACCGAATTTATCAATGTCTATGTCTTTCAATCGAAAATTACACGGAATTAAAAAACCACATGGAAAATTGTATGTGACACTTAGATTCTATGAAGAATTAAAAGTAAAGTTCTGTTATATAATTTCCCTAAATCACTCATTTAAGATATCGAATATGATTTCTCGCTATGAATTCGTATATAGTAAGAAACACCGATTTTACCAATGTCTATGTCTTTCAACCGAAAATTTCACGGAATGGAAAATAACATGGAAAATTGTATCTGACACTTAGATTTTATAAAGAATCAAGAGTAACATTCTGATATAGAATTTCCCTAAATCGCTCATTTAAGATATCGAATATGATTTCTCGCTATGAATTCGCATATAGTTAAAAACACCGATTTTATCAATGTCTATGTCTTTCAATCGAAAATTTCACGGAATGG
Source organism: Sisyra nigra (assembly GCA_958496155.1). NCBI lineage: Eukaryota > Metazoa > Arthropoda > Insecta > Neuroptera > Sisyridae > Sisyra > Sisyra nigra. The sequence continues at coordinate 19,113,080 of OY292319.1, read as the reverse complement.
AAAAACCACATGGAAAATTGTATCTGACAATTAGTATCTATAAAAAATTAAAAGTAAAATTCTGTTATATAATTTCCCTAAATCGCTCATTTAAGAATCGAATATGATTTCTCGCTATGAATTCGCATATAGTAAAAAACACCGATTTTATCAATGTCTATGTCTTTCAACAGAAAATTTCACGGAATGGAAAAACCACATGGAAAATTGTATCTGACACTTAGATTTTATAAAGAATAAAAAGTACTATTCTGATATAGAATTTCCCTAAATCGCTCATTTAAGATATCGAATATGATATCTCGCTATGAATTCGTATATAGTAAAAAACACCGATTTTATCAATGTCTATGTCTTTCAACCGAAAATTTCACGGAATGGAAAATAACATGGAAAATTGTATCGGACACTTAGATTCTATAAAGAATCAAGAGTAACATTCTGATATAGAATTTTCCTAAATCGTTCATCTAAGATATCGAATATGATTTCTCGCTATGAATTCGTATATAGTAAAAAACACCGATTTTATCAATGTCTATGTCTTTCAATCGAAAATTCCACGGAATGGTAAAACCACATGGAAAATTGTATCTGACGATTAGATTCTACAAAGAACCAAGAGTAAAATTCTGTTATATAATTTCCCTAAATCGCTCATTTAAGATATCGAATATGATTTCTCGCTATGAATTCGTATATAGTAAAAAACACCGAATTTATCAATGTCTATGTCTTTCAATCGAAAATTACACGGAATTAAAAAACCACATGGAAAATTGTATGTGACACTTAGATTCTATGAAGAATTAAAAGTAAAGTTCTGTTATATAATTTCCCTAAATCGCTCATTTAAGATATCGAATATGATTTCTCGCTATGAATTCGTATATAGTAAGAAACACCGATTTTACCAATGTCTATGTCTTTCAACCGAAAATTTCACGGAATGGAAAATAACATGGAAAATTGTATCTGACACTTAGATTTTATAAAGAATCAAGAGTAACATTCTGATATAGAATTTCCCTAAATCGCTCATTTAAGATATCGAATATGATTTCTCGCTATGAATTCGCATATAGTTAAAAACACCGATTTTATCAATGTCTATGTATTTCAATCGAAAATTTCACGGAATGGAAAAACCACATGGAAAATTGTATCTGACACTTGGATTCAATGAAAAATCAAGAGTAACATTCTGATATAGAATTTCCCTAAATCGCTCATTTAAGATATCGAATATGATTTCTCGCTATGAATTCGTATATAGTAAGAAACACCGATTTTATCAATGTCTATGTCTTTCAACCGAAAATTTCACGGAATGGAAAATAACATGGAAAATTGTATCTGACACTTAGATTCTATAAAAAATCAAGAGTAACATTCTGATATAGAATTTCCCTAAATCGTTCATTTACGATATTGAATATGATTTCTCGCTAAGAATTCGTATATAGTAAGAAACACCGATTTTATCAATGCCTATGTCTTTCAACCGAAAATTTCACGGAATGGAAAATAACATGGAAAATTGTATCTGACACTTAGATTCTATAAAGAATCAAGAGTAACATTCTGATATAGAATTTTCCTAAATCGTTCATCTAAGATATCGAATATGATTTCTCGCTATGAATTCGTATATAGTAAAAAACACCGATTTTATCAATGTCTATGTCTTTCAATCGAAAATTCCACGGAATGGAAAAACCACATGGAAAATTGTATCTGACGATTAGATTCTATAAAGAACCAAGAGTAAAATTCTGTTATATAATTTCCCTAAATCGCTCATTTAAGATATCGAATATGATTTCTCGCTATGAATTCGTATATAGTAAAAAACACCGAATTTATCAATGTCTATGTCTTTCAATCGAAAATTACACGGAATTAAAAAACCACATGGAAAATTGTATGTGACACTTAGATTCTATGAAGAATTAAAAGTAAAGTTCTGTTATATAATTTCCCTAAATCACTCATTTAAGATATCGAATATGATTTCTCGCTATGAATTCGTATATAGTAAGAAACACCGATTTTACCAATGTCTATGTCTTTCAACCGAAAATTTCACGGAATGGAAAATAACATGGAAAATTGTATTTGACACTTAGATTTTATAAAGAATCAAGAGTAACATTCTGATATAGAATTTCCCTAAATCGCTCATTTAAGATATCGAATATGATTTCTCGCTATGAATTCGCATATAGTTAAAAACACCGATTTTATCAATGTCTATGTCTTTCAACCGACAATTTCACGGAATGGAAAATAACATGGAAAATTGTATTTGACACTTAGATTCAATGAAAAATCAAGAGTAACATTCTGATATAGAATTTCCCTAAATCGCTCATTTAAGATATCGAATATGATTTCTCGCTATGAATTCGTATATAGTAAGAAACACCGATTTTATCAATGTCTATGTCTTTCAACCGAAAATTTCACGGAATGGAAAATAACATGGAAAGTTGTTTCGGACACTAAGATTCTATAAAAAATCAAGAGTAAAATTCTGTTATAAAATTTCCCTAAATCGCTCATTTAAGATATCGAATATGATTTATCGCTATGAATTCGTATATAGTAAAAAACACCGATTTTATCAATGTCTATGTCTTTCAACCGAAAATTTCACGGAATGGAAAATAACATGGAAAATTGTATCTGACACTTAGATTCTATAAAGAATCAAGAGTGACATTCTGATATAAAATTTCCCTAAATCGTTCATTTAAGATATCGAATATGATTTCTCGCTAAGAATTCGTTTATAGTAAAAAACACCGATTTTATCAATGTCTATGTCTTTCAATCGAAAATTTCACGGAATGGAAAAACCACTTGGAAAATTGTATCCGACACTTAGATTCTATGAAGAATCAAGAGTAAAATTCTGATATAGAATTTACCTAAATCGTTCATTTAAGATATCGAATATGATTTCTCGCTAAGAATTCGTATATAGTAAGAAACACCGATTTTATCAATGTCTATGTCTTTCAACCGAAAATTTCACGGAATGGAAAATAACATGGAAAATTGTATCTGACACTTAGATTCTATAAAGAAACAAGAGTAACATTCTGATATAGAATTTCCCTAAATCGCTCATTTAAGATATCGAATATGATTTCTCGCTATGAATTCGCATATAGTTAAAAACACCGATTTTATCAATGTCTATGTCTTTCAATCGAAAATTTCACCGAATGGAAAAACCACATGGAAAATTGTATCTGACAATTAGATTCTATAAAAAATTAAAAGTAAAATTCTGTTATATAATTTGCCTAAATCGCTCATTTAAGATATCGAATATGATTTCTCGCTATGAATTCGTATATAGTAAGAAACACCGATTTTATCAATGTCTATGTCTTTCAACCGAAAATTTCACGGAATGGAAAATAACATGGAAAATTGTATCTGACACTTAGATTTTATAAAGAATCAAGAGTAACATTCTGATATAGAATTTCCCTAAATCGCTCATTTAAGATATCGAATATGATTTCTCGCTATGAATTCGCATATAGTTAAAAACACCGATTTTATCAATGTCTATGTCTTTCAATCGAAAATTTCACCGAATGGAAAAACCACATGGAAAATTGTATCTGACAATTAGATTCTATAAAAAATTAAAAGTAAAATTCTGTTATATAATTTGCCTAAATCGCTCATTTAAGATATCGAATATGATTTCTCGCTATGAATTCGTATATAGTAAGAAACACCGATTTTATCAATGTCTATGTCTTTCAACCGAAAATTTCACGGAATGGAAAATAACATGGAAAATTGTATCTGACACTTAGATTCTATAAATAATCAAGAGTAACATTCTGATATAGAATTTCCCTAAATCGTTCATTTAAGATATCGAATATGATTTCTCGCTAAGAATTCGTATATAGTAAGAAACACAGATTTTATCAATGTCTATGTCTTTCAACCGACAATTTCACGGAATGGAAAATAACATGGAAAATTGTATTTGACACTTAGATTCTATAAAGAATCAAGAGTAACATTCTGTTATAGAATTTCCCTAAATCGCTCATTTAAGATATCGAATATGATTTCTCGCTATGAATTCGCATATAGTTAAAAACACCGATTTTATCAATGTCTATGTCTTTCAATCGAAAATTTCACCGAATGGAAAAACCACATGGAAAATTGTATCTGACAATTAGATTCTATAAAAAATTAAAAGTAAAATTCTGTTATATAATTTGCCTAAATCGCTCATTTAAGATATCGAATATGATTTCTCGCTATGAATTCGTATATAGTAAGAAACACCGATTTTATCAATGTCTATGTCTTTCAACCGAAAATTTCACGGAATGGAAAATAACATGAAAAATTGTATCTGACACTTAGATTCTATAAAGAATCAAGAGTAACATTCTGATATAGAATTTCCCTAAATCGCTCATTTAAGATATCGAATATGATTTCTCGCTATGAATTCGTATATAGTAAGAAACACCGATTTTATCAATGTCTATGTCTTTCAACCGAAAATTTCACGGAATGGAAAATAACATGAAAAATTTTATCTGACACTTAGATTCTATAAATAATCAAGAGTAACATTCTGATATAGAATTTCCCTAAATCGTTCATTTAAGATATCGAATATGATTTCTCGCTAAGAATTCGTATATAGTAAGAAACACAGATTTTATCAATGTCTATGTCTTTCAACCGACAATTTCACGGAATGGAAAATAACATGGAAAATTGTATCTGACACTTAGATTCTATTAAAAATTAAGAGTAACATTCTGATATAGAATTTCCCTAAATCGTTCATCTAAGATATCGAATATGATTTCTCGCTATGAATTCGTATATAGTAAAAAATACCGATTTTATCAATGTCTATGTCTTTCAATCGAAAATTTCACGAAATGGAAGAACCACATGGAAAATTGTATCTAACGCTTAGATTCTATAATAAACCAAGAGTAAAATTCTGTTATATAATTTCCCTAAATCGCTCATTTAAGATATCGAATATGATTTCTCGCTATGAATTCGCATATAGTTAAAAACACCGATTTTATCAATGTCTATGTCTTTCAATCGAAAATTTCACGGAATGGAAAAACCACATGGAAAATTGTATCTGACAATTAGTATCTATAAAAAATTAAAAGTAAAATTCTGTTATATAATTTCCCTAAATCGCTCATTTAAGAATCGAATATGATTTCTCGCTATGAATTCGCATATAGTAAAAAACACCGATTTTATCAATGTCTATGTCTTTCAACAGAAAATTTCACGGAATGGAAAAACCACATGGAAAATTGTATCTGACACTTAGATTTTATAAAAAATAAAGAGTACTATTTTGATATAGAATTTCCCTAAATCGCTCATTTTAAATATCGAATATGATATCTCGCTAAGAATTCGTATATAGTAAGAAACACCGATTTTATCAATGTCTATGTCTTTCAACCGAAAATTTCACGGAACGGAAAATAACATGGAAAATTGTATCTAACACTTACATTCTATAAAGAATCAAGAGTAACATTCTGATATAGAATTTTCCTAAATCGTTCATCTAAGATATCGAATATGATTTCTCGCTATGAATTCGTATATGGTAAAAAACACCGATTTTATCAATGTCTATGTCTTTCAATCGAACATTCCACGGAATGGAAAAACCACATGGAAAATTGTATCTGACGATTAGATTCTATAAAGAACCAAGAGTAAAATTCTGTTATATAATTTCCCTAAATCGCTCATTTAAGATATCGAATATGATTTCTCGCTATGAATTCGTATATAGTAAAAAACACCGAATTTATCAATGTCTATGTCTTTCAATCGAAAATTAGACGGAATTAAAAAACCACATGGAAAATTGTATGTGACACTTAGATTCTATGAAGAATTTAAAGTAAAGTTCTGTTATATAATTTCCCTAAATCACTCATTTAAGATATCGAATATGATTTCTCGCTATGAATTCGTATATAGTAAGAAACACCGATTTTACCAATGTCTATGTCTTTCAACCGAAAATTTCACGGAATGGAAAATAACATGGAAAATTGTATCTGACACTTAGATTTTATAAAGAATCAAGAGTAACATTCTGATATAGAATTTCCCTAAATCGCTCATTTAAGATATCGAATATGATTTCTCGCTATGAATTCGCATATAGTTAAAAACACCGATTTTATCAATGTCTATGTATTTCAATCGAAAATTTCACGGAATAGAAAAACCACATGGAAAATTGTATTTGACACTTAGATTCAATGAAAAATCAAGAGTAACATTCTGATATAGAATTTCCCTAAATCGCTCATTTAAGATATCGAATATGATTTCTCGCTATGAATTCGTATATAGTAAAAAACACCGATTTTATCAATGTCTATGTCTTTCAACCGAAAATTTCACGGAATGGAAAATAACATGGAAAATTGTATCGGACACTAAGATTCTATAAAAAATCAAGAGTAAAATTCTGTTATAAAATTTCCCTAAATCGCTCATTTAAGATATCGAATATGATTTCTCGCTATGAATTCGTATATAGTAAAAAACACCGATTTTATCAATGTCTATGTCTTTCAACCGAAAATTTCACGGAATGGAAAATAACATGGAAAATTGTATCTGACACTTAGATTTTATAAAGAATCAAGAGTAACATTCTGATATAGAATTTCCCTAAATCGTTCATTTAAGATATCGAATATGATTTCTCGCTAAGAATTCGTATATAGTAAGAAACACCGATTTTATCAATGTCTATGTCTTTCAATCGAAAATTTCACGAAATGGAAGAACCACATGGAAAATTGTATTTGACGCTTAGATTCTATAATAAACCAAGAGTAAAATTCTGTTATATAATTTCCCTAAATCGCTCATTTAAGATATAGAATATGATTTCTCGCTATTAATTCGCATATAGTAAAAAACACAGATTTTATCAATGTCTATGTCTTTCAATCGAAAATTCCACGGAATGGAAAAACCACATGGAAAATTGTATCTGACGCTTAGATTCTATAATAAACCAAGAGTAAAATTCTGTTATATAATTTCCCTAAATCGCTCATTTAAGATATAGAATATGATTTCTCGCTATTAATTCGCATATAGTAAAAAACACAGATTTTATCAATGTCTATGTCTTTCAATCGAAAATTCCACGGAATGGAAAAACCACATGGAAAATTGTATCTGACACTTAGATTCTATAAAAAATCAAGAATAGCATTCTGATATAGAATTTCCCTAAATCGTTCATTTAAGATATCGAATATGATTTCTCGCTAAGAATTCGTATATAGTAAGAAACACCGATTTTACCAATGTCTATGTCTTTCAACCGAAAATTTCACGGAATGGAAAATAACATGGAAAATTGTATCTGACACTTAGATTTAATAAAGAATCAAGAGTAACATTCTGATATAGAATTTCCCTAAATCGTTCATTTAAGATATCGAATATGATTTCTCGCTATGAATTCGTATATAGTAAAAAATACCGATTTTATCAATGTCTATGTCTTTCAATCGAAAATTTCACGAAATGGAAGAACCACATGGAAAATTGTATCTGACGCTTAGATTCTATAATAAACCAAGAGTAAAATTCTGTTATATAATTTCCCTAAATCGCTCATTTAAGATATCGAATATGATTTCTCGCTATGAATTCGCATATAGTTAAAAACACCGATTTTATCAATGTCTATGTCTTTCAATCGAAAATTTCACGGAATGGAAAAACCACATGGAAAATTGTATCTGACAATTAGTATCTATAAAAAATTAAAAGTGAAATTCTGTTATATAATTTCCCTAAATCGCTCATTTAAGAATCGAATATGATTTCTCGCTATGAATTCGCATATAGTAAAAAACACCGATTTTATCAATGTCTATGTCTTTCAACAGAAAATTTCACGGAATGGAAAAACCATATGGAAAATTGTATCTGACACTTAGATTTTATAAAGAATAAAGAGTACTATTCTGATATAGAATTTCCCTAAATCGCTCATTTAAGATATCGAATATGATATCTCGCTAAGAATTCGTATATAGTAAGAAACACCGATTTTATCAATGTCTATGTCTTTCAACCGAAAATTTCACGGAATGGAAAATAACATGGAAAATTGTATCTAACACTTACATTCTATAAAGAATCAAGAGTAACATTCTGATATAGAATTTTCCTAAATCGTTCATCTAAGATATCGAATATGATTTCTCGCTATGAATTCGTATATAGTAAAAAACACCGATTTTATCAATGTCTATGTCTTTCAACCGAAAATTTCAGGGAATGGAAAATAACATGGAAAATTGTATTTGACACTTAGATTCTATAAAGAATCAAGAGTAACATTCTGATATAGAATTTCCCTAAATCGCTCATTTAAGATATCGAATATGATTTCTCGCTATGAATTCGCATATAGTTAAAAACACCGATTTTATCAATGTCTATGTATTTCAATCGAAAATTTCACGGAATGGAAAAACCACATGGAAAATTGTATCTGACACTTAGATTCAATGAAAAATCAAGAGTAACATTCTGATATAGAATTTCCCTAAATCGCTCATTTAAGATATCGAATATGATTTCTCGCTATGAATTCGTATATAGTAAGAAACACCGATTTTATCAATGTCTATGTCTTTCAACCGAAAATTTCACGGAATGGAAAATAACATGGAAAATTGTATCTGACACTTAGATTCTATAAAGAATCAAGAGTGACATTCTGATATAGAATTTCCCTAAATCGTTCATTTAAGATATCGAATATGATTTCTCGCTAAGAATTCGTTTATAGTAAAAAACACCGATTTTATCAATGTCTATGTCTTTCAATCGAAAATTTCACGGAATGGAAAAACCACTTGGAAAATTGTATCCGACACTTAGATTCTATGAAGAATCAAGAGTAAAATTCTGTTATACAATTTCCCTAAATCGCTCATTTAAGATATCGAATATGATATCTCGCAATGAATTCGCATATAGTAAAAAACACCGATTTTATCAATGTCTATGTCTTTCAATCGAAAATTTCACGGAATGGAAAAACCACATGGAAAATTGTATCTGACACTTAGATTCTATAAAAATTCAAGAGTAAAATTCTGTTATATAATTTCCCTAAATCGCTCATTTAAGATATCGAATATGATTTCTCGCTATGAATTCGTATATAGTAAAAAACACCGATTTTATCAATGTCTATGTCTTTCAACCGAAAATTTCACGGAAAGGAAAATAACATGGAAAATTGTATCTGACACTTAGATTCTATAAAGAATCAAGAATAACATTCTGATATAGAATTTCCTTATATCGTTCATTTAAGATATCGAATATGATTTCTCGCTAAGAATTCGTTTATAGTAAAAAACACCGATTTTATCAATGTCTATGTCTTTCAATCGAAAATTTCACGGAATGGAAAAACCACTTGGAAAATTGTATCCAACACTTAGATTCTATGAAGAATCAAGAGTAAAATTCTGTTATACAATTTCCCTAAATCGCTCATTTAAGATATCGAATATGATTTCTCGCTATGAATTCGCATATAGTTAAAAACACCGATTTTATCAATGTCTATGTATTTCAATCGAAAATTTCACGGAATGGAAAAACCACATGGAAAATTGTATCTGACACTTAGATTCTATAAAAAATCAAAAGTAAAATTCTTTTATATAATTTCCCTAAATCGCTCATTTAAGATATCGAATATGATTTCTCGCTATGAATTCGTATATAGTAAAAAACACCGATTTTATCAATGTCTATGTCTTTCAACCGAAAATTTCACGGAATAGAAAATAACATGGAAAATTGTATCTGACACTTAGATTTTATAAAGAATCAAGAGTAACATTCTGATATAGAATTTCCCTAAATCGTTCATTTAAGATATCGAATATGATTTCTCGCTAAGAATTCGTATATAGTAAGAAACACCGATTTTATCAATGTCTATGTCTTTCAACCGAAAATTTCACGGAATAGAAAATAACATGGAAAATTGTATCTGACACTTAGATTTTATAAAGAATCAAGAGTAACATTCTGATATAGAATTTCCCTAAATCGTTCATTTAAGATATCGAATATGATTTCTCGCTAAGAATTCGTATATAGTAAGAAACACCGATTTTATCAATGTCTATGTCTTTCAACCGAAAATTTCACGGAATGGAAAATAACATGGAAAATTGTATCTGACACTTAGATTTTATAAAGAATAAAGAGTACTATTCTGGTATAGAATTTCCCTAAATCGCTCATTTAAGATATCGAATATGATATCTCGCTAAGAATTCGTATATAGTAAAAAATACCGATTTTATCAATGTCTATGTCTTTCAATCGAAAATTTCACGAAATGGAAGAACCACATGGAAAATTGTATCTGACGCTTAGATTCTATAATAAACCAAGAGTAAAATTCTGTTATATAATTTCCCTAAATCGCTCATTTAAGATATCGAATATGATTTCTCGCTATGAATTCGCATATAGTTAAAAACACCGATTTTATCAATGTCTATGTCTTTCAATCGAAAATTTCACGGAATGGAAAAACCACATGGAAAATTGTATCTGACAATTAGTATCTATAAAAAATTAAAAGTGAAATTCTGTTATATAATTTCCCTAAATCGCTCATTTAAGAATCGAATATGATTTCTCGCTATGAATTCGCATATAGTAAAAAACACCGATTTTATCAATGTCTATGTCTTTCAACAGAAAATTTCACGGAATGGAAAAACCACATGGAAAATTGTATCTGACACTTAGATTTTATAAAGAATAAAGAGTACTATTCTGATATAGAATTTCCCTAAATCGCTCATTTAAGATATCGAATATGATATCTCGCTAAGAATTCGTATATAGTAAGAAACACCGATTTTATCAATGTCTATGTCTTTCAACCGAAAATTTCACGGAATGGAAAATAACATGGAAAATTGTATCTAACACTTACATTCTATAAAGAATCAAGAGTAACATTCTGATATAGAATTTTCCTAAATCGTTCATCTAAGATATCGAATATGATTTCTCGCTATGAATTCGTATATAGTAAAAAACACCGATTTTATCAATGTCTATGTCTTTCAACCGAAAATTTCAGGGAATGGAAAATAACATGGAAAATTGTATTTGACACTTAGATTCTATAAAGAATCAAGAGTAACATTCTGATATAGAATTTCCCTAAATCGCTCATTTAAGATATCGAATATGATTTCTCGCTATGAATTCGCATATAGTTAAAAACACCGATTTTATCAATGTCTATGTATTTCAATCGAAAATTTCACGGTATGGAAATACCACATGGAAAATTGTATCTGACACTTAGATTCAATGAAAAATCAAGAGTAATATTCTGATATAGAATTTCCCTAAATCGCTCATTTAAGATATCGAATATGATTTCTCGCTATGAATTCGTATATAGTAAGAAACACCGATTTTATCAATGTCTATGTCTTTCAACCGAAAATTTCACGGAATGGATAATAACATGGAAAATTGTATCTGACACTTAGATTCTATAAAGAATCAAGAATAACATTCTGATATAGAATTTCCTTATATCGTTCATTTAAGATATCGAATATGATTTCTCGCTAAGAATTCGTATATAGTAAGAAACACAGATTTTATCAATGTCTATGTCTTTCAACCGAAAATTTCAGGGAATGGAAAATAACATGGAAAATTGTATCTGACACTTAGATTCTATTAAGAATCAAGAGTAACATTCTGATATAAAATTTCCCTAAATCGTTCATTTAAGATATCGAATATGATTTCTCGCTAAGAATTCGTATATAGTAAGAAACACCGATTTTATCAATGTCTATGTCTTTCAACCGAAAATTTCACGGAATGGAAAATAACATGGAATATTGTATCTGACACTTAGATTCTATGAAGAATCAAGAGTAAAATTCTGTTATAGAATTTCCCTAAATCGCTCATTTAAGATATCGAATATGATATCTCGCAATGAATTCGCATATAGTAAAAAACACCGATTTTATCAATGTCTATGTCTTTCAACCGAAAATTTCACGGAATGGAAAATAACATGGAAAATTGTATCTGACACTTAGATTTTATAAAGAATAAAGAGTACTTTTCTGATATAGAATTTCCCTAAATCGCTCATTTAAGATATCGAATATGATATCTCGCTAAGAATTCGTATATAGTAAAAAACACCGATTTTATCAATGTCTATGTCTTTCAACCGAAAATTTCACGGAATGGAAAAACCACATGGAAAATTGTATCTGACACTTAGATTCAATGAAAAATCAAGAGTAATATTCTGATATAGAATTTCCCTAAATCGCTCATTTAAGATATCGAATATGATTTCTCGCTATGAATTCGTATATAGTAAGAAACACCGATTTTATCAATGTCTATGTCTTTCAACCGAAAATTTCACGGAATGGAAAATAACATGGAAAATTGTATCTGACACTTAGATTCTATAAAAAATCAAGAGTGACATTCTGATATAGAATTTCCCTAAATCGTTCATTTAAGATATCGAATATGATTTCTCGCTAAGAATTCGTTTATAGTAAAAAACACCGATTTTATCAATGTCTATGTCTTTCAATCGAAAATTTCACGGAATGGAAAAACCACTTGGAAAATTGTATCCGACACTTAGATTCTATGAAAAATCAAGAGTAAAATTCTGTTATACAATTTCCCTAAATCGCTCATTTAAGATATCGAATATGATTTCTCGCTATGAATTCGTATATAGTAAAAAACACCGATTTTATCAATGTCTATGTCTTTCAACCGAAAATTTCACGGAATAGAAAATAACATGGAAAATTGTATCTGACACTTAGATTCAATGAAAAATCAAGAGTAATATTCTGATATAGAATTTCCCTAAATCGCTCATTTAAGATATCGAATATGATTTCTCGCTATGAATTCGTATATAGTAAGAAACACCGATTTTATCAATGTCTATGTCTTTCAACCGAAAATTTCACGGAATAGAAAATAACATGGAAAATTGTATCTGACACTTAGATTCAATGAAAAATCAAGAGTAATATTCTGATATAGAATTTCCCTAAATCGCTCATTTAAGATATCGAATATGATTTCTCGCTATGAATTCGTATATAGTAAAAAACACCGATTTTATCAATGTCTATGTCTTTCAATCGAAAATTTCACGGAATGGAAAAACCACTTGGAAAATTGTATCCGACACTTAGATTCTATGAAGAATCAAGAGTAAAATTCTGTTATACAATTTCCCTAAATCGCTCATTTAAGATATCGAATATGATTTCTCGCTATGAATTCGTATATAGTAAAAAACACCGATTTTATCAATGTCTATGTCTTTCAACCGAAAATTTCACGGAATAGAAAATAACATGGAAAATTGTATCTGACACTTAGATTCAATGAAAAATCAAGAGTAATATTCTGATATAGAATTTCCCTAAATCGCTCATTTAAGATATCGAATATGATTTCTCGCTATGAATTCGTATATAGTAAGAAACACCGATTTTATCAATGTCTATGTCTTTCAACCGAAAATTTCACGGAATGGAAAATAACATGGAAAATTGTATCTGACACTTAGATTTGATAAAGAATCAAGAGTGACATTCTGATATAGAATTTCCCTAAATCGTTCATTTAAGATATCGAATATGATTTCTCGCTAAGAATTCGTTTATAGTAAAAAACACCGATTTTATCAATGTCTATGTCTTTCAATCGAAAATTTCACGGAATGGAAAAACCACTTGGAAAATTGTATCCATTACTTAGATTCTATGAAGAATCAAGAGTAAAATTCTGTTATAGAATTTCCCTAAATCGCTCATTTAAGATATCGAATATGATATCTCGCAATGAATTCGCATATAGTAAAAAACACCGATTTTATCAATGTCTATGTCTTTCAATCGAAAATTTCACGGAATGGAAAAACCACATGGAAAATTGTATCTGACACTAAGATTCTATAAAAAATCAAAAGTAAAATTCTGTTATACAATTTCCCTAAATCGCTCATTTAAGATATCGAATATGATTTCTCGCTATGAATTCGTATATAGTAAAAAACACCGATTTTATCAATGTCTATGTCTTTCAACCGAAAATTTCACGGAATAGAAAATAACATGGAAAATTGTATCTGACACTTAGATTCAATGAAAAATCAAGAGTAATATTCTGATATAGAATTTCCCTAAATCGCTCATTTAAGATATCGAATATGATTTCTCGCTATGAATTCGTATATAGTAAGAAACACCGATTTTATCAATGTCTATGTCTTTCAACCGAAAATTTCACGGAATGGAAAATAACATGGAAAATTGTATCTGACACTTAGATTTGATAAAGAATCAAGAGTGACATTCTGATATAGAATTTCCCTAAATCGTTCATTTAAGATATCGAATATGATTTCTCGCTAAGAATTCGTTTATAGTAAAAAACACCGATTTTATCAATGTCTATGTCTTTCAATCGAAAATTTCACGGAATGGAAAAACCACTTGGAAAATTGTATCCAACACTTAGATTCTATGAAGAATCAAGAGTAAAATTCTGTTATAGAATTTCCCTAAATCGCTCATTTAAGATATCGAATATGATATCCGCAATGAATTCGCATATAGTAAAAAACACCGATTTTATCAATGTCTATGTCTTTCAATCGAAAATTTCACGGAATGGAAAAACCACATGGAAAATTGTATCTGACACTTAGATTCTATAAAAAATCAAGAGTAAAATTCTGTTATATAATTTCCCTAAATCGCTCATTTAAGATATCGAATATGATTTCTCGCTATGAATTCGTATATAGTAAAAAACACCGATTTTATCAATGTCTATGTCTTTCAACCGAAAATTTCACGGAAAGGAAAATAACATGGAAAATTGTATCTGACACTTAGATTCTATAAAGAATCAAAAATAACATTCTGATATAGAATTTCCTTTAATCGTTCATTTAAGATATCGAATATGATTTCTCGCTAAGAATTCGTATATAGTAAGAAACACAGATTTTATCAATGTCTATGTCTTTCAACCGAAAATTTCACGGAATGGAAAATAACATGGAAAATTGTATCTGACACTTAGATTCTATAAAGAATCAAGAGTAACATTCTGATATATAATTTCCCTAAATCGTTCATTTAAGATATCGAATATGATTTCTCGCTAAGAATTCGTATATAGTAAGAAACACCGATTTTATCAATGTCTATGTCTTTCAACCGAAAATTTCACGGAATGGAAAATAACATGGAAAATTGTATCTGACACTTAGATTCTATAAAGAATCAAGAGTAAAATTCTGTTATAGAATTTCCCTAAATCGCTCATTTAAGATATCGAATATGATATCTCGCAATGAATTCGCATATAGTAAAAAACACCGATTTTATCAATGTCTATGTCTTTCAATCGAAAATTTCACGGAATGGAAAAACCACATGGAAAATTGTATCTGACACTTAGATTCTATAAAAAATCAAGAGTAAAATTCTGTTATATAATTTCCCTAAATCGCTCATTTAAGATATCGAATATGATTTCTCGCTATGAATTCGCATATAGTTAAAAACACCGATTTTATCAATGTCTATGTCTTTCAATCGAAAATTTCACGGAATGGAAAAACCACATGGAAAATTGTATCTGACAATTAGTATCTATAAAAAATTAAAAGTGAAATTCTGTTATATAATTTCCCTAAATCGCTCATTTAAGAATCGAATATGATTTCTCGCTATGAATTCGCATATAGTAAAAAACACCGATTTTATCAATGTCTATGTCTTTCAACAGAAAATTTCACGGAATGGAAAAACCACATGGAAAATTGTATCTGACACTTAGATTTTATAAAGAATAAAGAGTACTATTCTGATATAGAATTTCCCTAAATCGCTCATTTAAGATATCGAATATGATATCTCGCTAAGAATTCGTATATAGTAAGAAACACCGATTTTATCAATGTCTATGTCTTTCAACCGAAAATTTCACGGAATGGAAAATAACATGGAAAATTGTATCTAACACTTACATTCTATAAAAAATCAAGAGTAACATTCTGATATAGAATTTTCCTAAATCGTTCATCTAAGATATCGAATATGATTTCTCGCTATGAATTCGTATATAGTAAAAAACACCGATTTTATCAATGTCTATGTCTTTCAACCGAAAATTTCAGGGAATGGAAAATAACATGGAAAATTGTATTTGACACTTAGATTCTATAAAGAATCAAGAGTAACATTCTGATATAGAATTTCCCTAAATCGCTCATTTAAGATATCGAATATGATTTCTCGCTATGAATTCGCATATAGTTAAAAACACCGATTTTATCAATGTCTATGTATTTCAATCGAAAATTTCACGGAATGGAAAAACCACATGGAAAATTGTATCTGACACTTAGATTTAATGAAAAATCAAGAGTAATATTCTGATATAGAATTTCCCTAAATCGCTCATTTAAGATATCGAATATGATTTCTCGCTATGAATTCGTATATAGTAAGAAACACCGATTTTATCAATGTCTATGTCTTTCAACCGTAAATTTCACGGAATGGAAAATAACATGGAAAATTGTATCTGACACTTAGATTCTATAAAGAATCAAGAGTAACATTCTGATATAGAATTTCCCTAAATCGTTCATTTAAGATATCGAATATGATTTCTCGCTAAGAATTCGTTTATAGTAAAAAACACCGATTTTATCAATGTCTATGTCTTTCAATCGAAAATTTCACGGAATGGAAAAACCACTTGGAAAATTGTATCCGACACTTAGATTCTATGAAGAATCAAGAGTAAAATTCTGTTATAGAATTTCCCTAAATCGCTCATTTAAGATATCGAATATGATATCTCGCAATGAATTCGCATATAGTAAAAATCACCGATTTTATCAATGTCTATGTCTTTCAATCGAAAATTTCACGGAATGGAAAAACCACATGGAAAATTGTATCTGACACTTAGATTCTATAAAAATCAAGAGTAAAATTCTGTTATATAATTTCCCTAAATCGCTCATTTAAGATATCGAATATGATTTCTCGCTATGAATTCGTATATAGTAAGAAACACCGATTTTATCAATGTCTATGTCTTTCAACCGAATATTTCACGGAATGGAAAAACCACATGGAAAATTGTATCTGACACTTAGATTCAATGAAAAATCAAGAGTAATATTCTGATATAGAATTTCCCTAAATCGCTCATTTAAGATATCGAATATGATTTCTCGCTATGAATTCGTATATAGTAAGAAACACCGATTTTATCAATGTCTATGTCTTTCAACCGAAAATTTCACGGAATGGAAAATAACATGGAAAATTGTATCTGACACTTAGATTCAATGAAAAATCAAGAGTAATATTCTGATATAGAATTTCCCTAAATCGCTCATTTAAGATATCGAATATGATTTCTCGCTATGAATTCGTATATAGTAAGAAACACCGATTTTATCAATGTCTATGTCTTTCAACCGTAAATTTCACGGAATGGAAAATAACATGGAAAATTGTATCTGACACTTAGATTCTATAAAGAATCAAGAGTGACATTCTGATATAGAATTTCCCTAAATCGTTCATTTAAGATATCGAATATGATTTCTCGCTAAGAATTCGTTTATAGTAAAAAACACCGATTTTATCAATGTCTATGTCTTTCAATCGAAAATTTCACGGAATGGAAAAACCACTTGGAAAATTGTATCCGACACTTAGATTCTATGAAGAATCAAGAGTAAAATTCTGTTATAGAATTTCCCTAAATCGCTCATTTAAGATATCGAATATGATATCTCGCAATGAATTCGCATATAGTAAAAAACACCGATTTTATCAATGTCTATGTCTTTCAATCGAAAATTTCACGGAATGGAAAAACCACATGGAAAATTGTATCTGACACTTAGATTCTATAAAAAATCAAGAGTAAAATTCTGTTATATAATTTCCCTAAATCGCTCATTTAAGATATCGAATATGATTTCTCGCTATGAATTCGTATATAGTAAAAAACACCGATTTTATCAATGTCTATGTCTTTCAACCGAAAATTTCACGGAAAGGAAAATAACATGGAAAATTGTATCTGACACTTAGATTCTATAAAGAATCAAAAATAACATTCTGATATAGAATTTCCTTTAATCGTTCATTTAAGATATCGAATATGATTTCTCGCTAAGAATTCGTATATAGTAAGAAACACAGATTTTATCAATGTCTATGTCTTTCAACCGAAAATTTCACGGAATGGAAAATAACATGGAAAATTGTATCTGACACTTAGATTTTATAAAGAATCAAGAGTAACATTCTGATATATAATTTCCCTAAATCGTTCATTTAAGATATCGAATATGATTTCTCGCTAAGAATTCGTATATAGTAAGAAACACCGATTTTATCAATGTCTATGTCTTTCAACCGAAAATTTCACGGAATGGAAAATAACATGGAAAATTGTATCTGACACTTAGATTCTATAAAGAATCAAGAGTAAAATTCTGTTATAGAATTTCCCTAAATCGCTCATTTAAGATATCGAATATGATATCTCGCAATGAATTCGCATATAGTAAAAAACACCGATTTTATCAATGTCTATGTCTTTCAATCGAAAATTTCACGGAATGGAAAAACCACATGGAAAATTGTATCTGACACTTAGATTCTATAAAAAATCAAAAGTAAAATTCTGTTATATAATTTCCCTAAATCGCTCATTTAAGATATCGAATATGATTTCTCGCTATGAATTCGTATATAGTAAAAAACACCGATTTTATCAATGTCTATGTCTTTCAACCGAAAATTTCACGGAAAGGAAAATAACATGGAAAATTGTATCTGACACTTAGATTCTATAAAGAATCAAGAATAACATTCTGATATAGAATTTCCTTATATCGTTCATTTAAGATATCGAATATGATTTCTCGCTAAGAATTCGTATATAGTAAAAAACACCGATTTTATCAATGTCTATGTCTTTCAATCGAAAATTTCACGGAATGGAAAAACCACTTGGAAAATTGTATCCAACACTTAGATTCTATGAAGAATCAAGAGTAAAATTCTGTTATACAATTTCCCTAAATCGCTCATTTAAGATATCGAATATGATTTCTCGCTATGAATTCGCATATAGTTAAAAACACCGATTTTATCAATGTCTATGTATTTCAATCGAAAATTTCACGGAATGGAAAAACCACATGGAAAATTGTATCTGACACTTAGATTCAATGAAAAATCAAGAGTAACATTCTGATATAGAATTTCCCTAAATCGCTCATTTAAGATATCGAATATGATTTCTCGCTATGAATTCGTATATAGTAAGAAACACCGATTTTATCAATGTCTATGTCTTTCAACCGAATATTTCACGGAATGGAAAATAACATGGAAAATTGTATCTGACACTTAGATTCTATAAAGAATCAAGAGTGACATTCTGATATAGAATTTCCCTAAATCGCTCATTTAAGATATCGAATATGATTTCTCGCTATGAATTCGCATATAGTTAAAAACACCGATTTTATCAATGTCTATGTATTTCAATCCAAAATTTCACGGAATGGAAAAACCACATGGAAAATTGTAGCTGACACTTAGATTCTATAAAAAATCAAGAGTAACATTCTGATATAGAATTTCCCTAAATCGCTCATTTAAGATATCGAATATGATATCTCGCAATGAATTCGCATATAGTAAAAAACACCGATTTTATCAATGTCTATGTCTTTCAATCGAAAATTTCACGGAATGGAAAAACCACATGGAAAATTGTATCCGACACTTAGATTCTATAAAAAATCAAGAGTAAAATTCTGTTATATAATTTCCCTAAATCGCTCATTATAGATATCGAATATGATTTCTCGCTATGAATTCGTATATAGTAAAAAACACCGATTTTATCAATGTCTATGTCTTTCAACCGAAAATTTCACGGAAAGGAAAATAACATGGAAAATTGTATCTGACACTTAGATTCTATAAAGAATCAAGAGTAATATTCTGATATATAATTTCCCTAAATCGTTCATTTAAGATATCGAATATGATTTCTCGCTAAGAATTCGTTTATAGTAAAAAACACCGATTTTATCAATGTCTATGTCTTTCAATCGAAAATTTCACGGAATGGGAAAACCACTTGGAAAATTGTATCCATCACTTAGATTCTATGAAGAATCAAGAGTAAAATTCTGTTATACAATTTCCCTAAATCGCTCATTTAAGATATCGAATATGATTTCTCGCTATGAATTCGCATATAGTTAAAAACACCGATTTTATCAATGTCTATGTCTTTCAACCGAAAATTTCACGGAATGGAAAATAACATGGAAAATTGTATCTGACACTTAGATTCTATAAAGAATCAAGAGTGACATTCTGATATAGAATTTCCCTAAATCGTTCATTTAAGATATCGAATATGATTTCTCGCTAAGAATTCGTATATAGTAAGAAACACCGATTTTATCAATGTCTATGTCTTTCAACCGAAAATTTCACGGAATGGAAAATAACATGGAAAATTGTATCTGACACTTAGATTCTATAAAGAATCAAGAGTGACATTCTGATATAGAATTTCCCTAAATCGTTCATTTAAGATATCGAATATGATTTCTCGCTAAGAATTCGTTTATAGTAAAAAACACCGATTTTATCAATGTCTATGTCTTTCAATCGAAAATTTCACGGAATGGAAAAACCACTTGGAAAATTGTATCCAACACTTAGATTCTATGAAGAATCAAGAGTAAAATTCTGTTATACAATTTCCCTAAATCGCTCATTTAAGATATCGAATATGATTTCTCGCTATGAATTCGCATATAGTTAAAAACACCGATTTTATCAATGTCTATGTATTTCAATCGAAAATTTCACGGAATGGAAAAACCACATGGAAAATTGTATCTGACACTTAGATTCTATAAAAAATCAAGAGTAAAATTCTGTTATATAATTTCCCTAAATCGCTCATTTAAGATATCGAATATGATTTCTCGCTATGAATTCGTATATAGTAAAAAACACCGATTTTATCAATGTCTATGTCTTTCAACCGAAAATTTCACGGAATAGAAAATAACATGGAAAATTGTATCTGACACTTAGATTTTATAAAGAATCAAGAGTAACATTCTGATATAGAATTTCCCTAAATCGTTCATTTAAGATATCGAATATGATTTCTCGCTATGAATTCGTATATAGTAAAAAATACCGATTTTATCAATGTCTATGTCTTTCAATCGAAAATTTCACGAAATGGAAGAACCACATGGAAAATTGTATCTGACGCTTAGATTCTATAATAAACCAAGAGTAAAATTCTGTTATATAATTTCCCTAAATCGCTCATTTAAGATATCGAATATGATTTCTCGCTATGAATTCGCATATAGTTAAAAACACCGATTTTATCAATGTCTATGTCTTTCAATCGAAAATTTCACGGAATGGAAAAACCACATGGAAAATTGTAACTGACAATTAGTATCTATAAAAAATTAAAAGTAAAATTCTGTTATATAATTTCCCTAAATCGCTCATTTAAGAATCGAATATGATTTCTCGCTATGAATTCGCATATAGTAAAAAACACCGATTTTATCAATGTCTATGTCTTTCAACAGAAAATTTCACGGAATGGAAAAACCACATGGAAAATTGTATCTGACACTTAGATTTTATAAAGAATAAAGAGTACTATTCTGATATAGAATTTCCCTAAATCGCTCATTTAAGATATCGAATATGATATCTCGCTAAGAATTCGTATATAGTAAGAAACACCGATTTTATCAATGTCTATGTCTTTCAACCAAAAATTTCACGGAATGGAAAATAACATGGAAAATTGTATCTGACACTTAGATTCAATGAAAAATCAAGAGTAATATTCTGATATAGAATTTCCCTAAATCGCTCATTTAAGATATCGAATATGATATCTCGCTAAGAATTCGTATATAGTAAGAAACACCGATTTTATCAATGTCTATGTCTTTCAACCGAAAATTTCACGGAATGGAAAATAACATGGAAAATTGTATCTGACACTTAGATTCAATGAAAAATCAAGAGTAATATTCTGATATAGAATTTCCTTATATCGTTCATTTAAGATATCGAATATGATTTCTCGCTAAGAATTCGTTTATAGTAAAAAACACCGATTTTATCAATGTCTATGTCTTTCAATCGAAAATTTCACGGAATGGAAAAACCACTTGGAAAATTGTATCCGACACTTAGATTCTATGAAGAATCAAGAGTAAAATTCTGTTATACAATTTCCCTAAATCGCTCATTTAAGATATCGAATATGATTTCTCGCTATGAATTCGTATATAGTAAAAAACACCGATTTTATCAATGTCTATGTCTTTCAACCGAAAATTTCACGGAATAGAAAATAACATGGAAAATTGTATTTGACACTTAGATTCAATGAAAAATCAAGAGTAATATTCTGATATAGAATTTCCCTAAATCGCTCATTTAAGATATCGAATATGATATCTCGCAATGAATTCGCATATAGTAAAAAACACCGATTTTATCAATGTCTATGTCTTTCAACCGAAAATTTCACGGAATGGAAAATAACATGGAAAATTGTATCTGACACTTAGATTTTATAAAGAATAAAGAGTACTATTCTGATATAGAATTTCCCTAAATCGCTCATTTAAGATATCGAATATGATTTCTCGCTATGAATTCGCATATAGTTAAAAACACCGATTTTATCAATGTCTATGTATTTCAATCGAAAATTTCACGGAATGGAAAAACCACATGGAAAATTGTATCTGACACTTAGATTCAATGAAAAATCAAGAGTAATATTCTGATATAGAATTTCCCTAAATCGCTCATTTAAGATATCGAATATGATTTCTCGCTATGAATTCGTATATAGTAAGAAACACCGATTTTATCAATGTCTATGTCTTTCAACCGAAAATTTCACGGAATGGAAAATAACATGGAAAATTGTATCTGACACTTAGATTCTATAAAGAATCAAGAGTGACATTCTGATATAGAATTTCCCTAAATCGTTCATTTAAGATATCGAATATGATTTCTCGCTAAGAATTCGTTTATAGTAAAAAACACCGATTTTATCAATGTCTATGTCTTTCAATCGAAAATTTCACGGAATGGAAAAACCACTTGGAAAATTGTATCCGACACTTAGATTCTATGAAGAATCAAGAGTAAAATTCTGTTATAGAATTTCCCTAAATCGCTCATTTAAGATATCGAATATGATATCTCGCAATGAATTCGCATATAGTAAAAAACACCGATTTTATCAATGTCTATGTCTTTCAATCGAAAATTTCACGGAATGGAAAAACCACATGGAAAATTGTATCTGACACTTAGATTCTATAAAAAATCAAGAGTAAAATTCTGTTATATAATTTCCCTAAATCGCTCATTTAAGATATCGAATATGATTTCTCGCTATGAATTCGTATATAGTAAAAAACACCGATTTTATCAATGTCTATGTCTTTCAACCGAAAATTTCACGGAATAGAAAATAACATGGAAAATTGTATCTGACACTTAGATTTTATAAAGAATCAAGAGTAACATTCTGATATAGAATTTCCCTAAATCGTTCATTTAAGATATCGAATATGATTTCTCGCTAAGAATTCGTATATAGTAAGAAACACCGATTTTATCAATGTCTATGTCTTTCAACCGAAAATTTCACGGAATAGAAAATAACATGGAAAATTGTATCTGACACTTAGATTTTATAAAAAATCAAGAGTAACATTCTGATATAGAATTTCCCTAAATCGTTCATTTAAGATATCGAATATGATTTCTCGCTAAGAATTCGTATATAGTAAGAAACACCGATTTTATCAATGTCTATGTCTTTCAACCGAAAATTTCACGGAATGGAAAATAACATGGAAAATTGTATCTGACACTTAGATTTTATAAAGAATAAAGAGTACTATTCTGATATAGAATTTCCCTAAATCGCTCATTTAAGATATCGAATATGATATCTCGCTAAGAATTCGTATATAGTAAAAAATACCGATTTTATCAATGTCTATGTCTTTCAATCGAAAATTTCACGAAATGGAAGAACCACATGGAAAATTGTATCTGACGCTTAGATTCTATAATAAACCAAGAGTAAAATTCTGTTATATAATTTCCCTAAATCGCTCATTTAAGATATCGAATATGATTTCTCGCTATGAATTCGCATATAGTTAAAAACACCGATTTTATCAATGTCTATGTCTTTCAATCGAAAATTTCACGGAATGGAAAAACCACATGGAAAATTGTATCTGACAATTAGTATCTATAAAAAATTAAAAGTGAAATTCTGTTATATAATTTCCCTAAATCGCTCATTTAAGAATCGAATATGATTTCTCGCTATGAATTCGCATATAGTAAAAAACACCGATTTTATCAATGTCTATGTCTTTCAACAGAAAATTTCACGGAATGGAAAAACCACATGGAAAATTGTATCTGACACTTAGATTTTATAAAGAATAAAGAGTACTATTCTGATATAGAATTTCCCTAAATCGCTCATTTAAGATATCGAATATGATATCTCGCTAAGAATTCGTATATAGTAAGAAACACCGATTTTATCAATGTCTATGTCTTTCAACCGAAAATTTCACGGAATGGAAAATAACATGGAAAATTGTATCTAACACTTACATTCTATAAAGAATCAAGAGTAACATTCTGATATAGAATTTTCCTAAATCGTTCATCTAAGATATCGAATATGATTTCTCGCTATGAATTCGTATATAGTAAAAAACACCGATTTTATCAATGTCTATGTCTTTCAACCGAAAAATTCAGGGAATGGAAAATAACATGGAAAATTGTATTTGACACTTAGATTCTATAAAGAATCAAGAGTAACATTCTGATATAGAATTTCCCTAAATCGCTCATTTAAGATATCGAATATGATTTCTCGCTATGAATTCGCATATAGTTAAAAACACCGATTTTATCAATGTCTATGTATTTCAATCGAAAATTTCACGGAATGGAAAAACCACATGGAAAATTGTATCTGACACTTAGATTCAATGAAAAATCAAGAGTAATATTCTGATATAGAATTTCCCTAAATCGCTCATTTAAGATATCGAATATGATTTCTCGCTATGAATTCGTATATAGTAAGAAACACCGATTTTATCAATGTCTATGTCTTTCAACCGAAAATTTCACGGAAAGGAAAATAACATGGAAAATTGTATCTGACACTTAGATTCTATAAAGAATCAAGAATAACATTCTGATATAGAATTTCCTTATATCGTTCATTTAAGATATCGAATATGATTTCTCGCTAAGAATTCGTATATAGTAAGAAACACAGATTTTATCAATGTCTATGTCTTTCAACCGAAAATTTCACGGAATGGAAAATAACATGGAAAATTGTATCTGACACTTAGATTCTATAAAGAATCAAGAGTAACATTCTGATATATAATTTCCCTAAATCGTTCATTTAAGATATCGAATATGATTTCTCGCTAAGAATTCGTATATAGTAAGAAACACCGATTTTATCAATGTCTATGTCTTTCAACCGAAAATTTCACGGAATGGAAAATAACATGGAAAATTGTATCTGACACTTAGATTCTATGAAAAATCAAGAGTAAAATTCTGTTATAGAATTTCCCTAAATCGCTCATTTAAGATATCGAATATGATATCTCGCAATGAATTCGCATATAGTAAAAAACACCGATTTTATCAATGTCTATGTCTTTCAATCGAAAATTTCACGGAATGGAAAAACCACATGGAAAATTGTATCTGACACTTAGATTCTATAAAGAATCAAGAGTAACATTCTGATATATAATTTCCCTAAATCGTTCATTTAAGATATCGAATATGATTTCTCGCTAAGAATTCGTATATAGTAAGAAACACCGATTTTATCAATGTCTATGTCTTTCAACCGAAAATTTCACGGAATGGAAAATAACATGGAAAATTGTATCTGACACTTAGATTCTATAAAGAATCAAGAGTGACATTCTGATATAGAATTTCCCTAAATCGTTCATTTAAGATATCGAATATGATTTCTCGCTAAGAATTCGTTTATAGTAAAAAACACCGATTTTATCAATGTCTATGTCTTTCAATCGAAAATTTCACGGAATGGAAAAACCACTTGGAAAATTGTATCCGACACTTAGATTCTATGAAGAATCAAGAGTAAAATTCTGTTATAGAATTTCCCTAAATCGCTCATTTAAGATATCGAATATGATATCTCGCAATGAATTCGCATATAGTAAAAAACACCGATTTTATCAATGTCTATGTCTTTCAATCGAAAATTTCACGGAATGGAAAAACCACATGGAAAATTGTATCTGACACTTAGATTCTATAAAAAATCAAGAGTAAAATTCTGTTATATAATTTCCCTAAATCGCTCATTTAAGATATCGAATATGATTTCTCGCTATGAATTCGTATATAGTAAAAAACACCGATTTTATCAATGTCTATGTCTTTCAACCGAAAATTTCACGGAATAGAAAATAACATGGAAAATTGTATCTGACACTTAGATTTTATAAAGAATCAAGAGTAACATTCTGATATAGAATTTCCCTAAATCGTTCATTTAAGATATCGAATATGATTTCTCGCTAAGAATTCGTATATAGTAAGAAACACCGATTTTATCAATGTCTATGTCTTTCAACCGAAAATTTCACGGAATAGAAAATAACATGGAAAATTGTATCTGACACTTAGATTTTATAAAAAATCAAGAGTAACATTCTGATATAGAATTTCCCTAAATCGTTCATTTAAGATATCGAATATGATTTCTCGCTAAGAATTCGTATATAGTAAGAAACACCGATTTTATCAATGTCTATGTCTTTCAACCGAAAATTTCACGGAATGGAAAATAACATGGAAAATTGTATCTGACACTTAGATTTTATAAAGAATAAAGAGTACTATTCTGATATAGAATTTCCCTAAATCGCTCATTTAAGATATCGAATATGATATCTCGCTAAGAATTCGTATATAGTAAAAAATACCGATTTTATCAATGTCTATGTCTTTCAATCGAAAATTTCACGAAATGGAAGAACCACATGGAAAATTGTATCTGACGCTTAGATTCTATAATAAACCAAGAGTAAAATTCTGTTATATAATTTCCCTAAATCGCTCATTTAAGATATCGAATATGATTTCTCGCTATGAATTCGCATATAGTTAAAAACACCGATTTTATCAATGTCTATGTCTTTCAATCGAAAATTTCACGGAATGGAAAAACCACATGGAAAATTGTATCTGACAATTAGTATCTATAAAAAATTAAAAGTGAAATTCTGTTATATAATTTCCCTAAATCGCTCATTTAAGAATCGAATATGATTTCTCGCTATGAATTCGCATATAGTAAAAAACACCGATTTTATCAATGTCTATGTCTTTCAACAGAAAATTTCACGGAATGGAAAAACCACATGGAAAATTGTATCTGACACTTAGATTTTATAAAGAATAAAGAGTACTATTCTGATATAGAATTTCCCTAAATCGCTCATTTAAGATATCGAATATGATATCTCGCTAAGAATTCGTATATAGTAAGAAACACCGATTTTATCAATGTCTATGTCTTTCAACCGAAAATTTCACGGAATGGAAAATAACATGGAAAATTGTATCTAACACTTACATTCTATAAAGAATCAAGAGTAACATTCTGATATAGAATTTTCCTAAATCGTTCATCTAAGATATCGAATATGATTTCTCGCTATGAATTCGTATATAGTAAAAAACACCGATTTTATCAATGTCTATGTCTTTCAACCGAAAAATTCAGGGAATGGAAAATAACATGGAAAATTGTATTTGACACTTAGATTCTATAAAGAATCAAGAGTAACATTCTGATATAGAATTTCCCTAAATCGCTCATTTAAGATATCGAATATGATTTCTCGCTATGAATTCGCATATAGTTAAAAACACCGATTTTATCAATGTCTATGTATTTCAATCGAAAATTTCACGGAATGGAAAAACCACATGGAAAATTGTATCTGACACTTAGATTCAATGAAAAATCAAGAGTAATATTCTGATATAGAATTTCCCTAAATCGCTCATTTAAGATATCGAATATGATTTCTCGCTATGAATTCGTATATAGTAAGAAACACCGATTTTATCAATGTCTATGTCTTTCAACCGAAAATTTCACGGAAAGGAAAATAACATGGAAAATTGTATCTGACACTTAGATTCTATAAAGAATCAAGAATAACATTCTGATATAGAATTTCCTTATATCGTTCATTTAAGATATCGAATATGATTTCTCGCTAAGAATTCGTATATAGTAAGAAACACAGATTTTATCAATGTCTATGTCTTTCAACCGAAAATTTCACGGAAAGGAAAATAACATGGAAAATTGTATCTGACACTTAGATTCTATAAAGAATCAAGAATAACATTCTGATATAGAATTTCCTTATATCGTTCATTTAAGATATCGAATATGATTTCTCGCTAAGAATTCGTATATAGTAAGAAACACAGATTTTATCAATGTCTATGTCTTTCAACCGAAAATTTCACGGAATGGAAAATAACATGGAAAATTGTATCTGACACTTAGATTCTATAAAGAATCAAGAGTAATATTCTGATATAGAATTTCCCTAAATCGCTCATTTAAGATATCGAATATGATTTCTCGCTATGAATTCGTATATAGTAAGAAACACCGATTTTATCAATGTCTATGTCTTTCAACCGAAAATTTCACGGAAAGGAAAATAACATGGAAAATTGTATCTGACACTTAGATTCTATAAAGAATCAAGAATAACATTCTGATATAGAATTTCCTTATATCGTTCATTTAAGATATCGAATATGATTTCTCGCTAAGAATTCGTATATAGTAAGAAACACAGATTTTATCAATGTCTATGTCTTTCAACCGAAAATTTCACGGAATGGAAAATAACATGGAAAATTGTATCTGACACTTAGATTCTATAAAGAATCAAGAGTAACATTCTGATATATAATTTCCCTAAATCGTTCATTTAAGATATCGAATATGATTTCTCGCTAAGAATTCGTATATAGTAAGAAACACCGATTTTATCAATGTCTATGTCTTTCAACCGAAAATTTCACGGAATGGAAAATAACATGGAAAATTGTATCTGACACTTAGATTCTATGAAGAATCAAGAGTAAAATTCTGTTATAGAATTTCCCTAAATCGCTCATTTAAGATATCGAATATGATATCTCGCAATGAATTCGCATATAGTAAAAAACACCGATTTTATCAATGTCTATGTCTTTCAA
Source organism: Sisyra nigra (assembly GCA_958496155.1). Taxonomy (NCBI): domain Eukaryota; kingdom Metazoa; phylum Arthropoda; class Insecta; order Neuroptera; family Sisyridae; genus Sisyra; species Sisyra nigra. Next base: position 19,083,396 of record OY292319.1, on the reverse strand, counting down.
TCGAAAATTTCACGGAATGGAAAAACCACATGGAAAATTGTATCTGACACTTAGATTCTATAAAGAATCAAGAGTAACATTCTGATATATAATTTCCCTAAATCGTTCATTTAAGATATCGAATATGATTTCTCGCTAAGAATTCGTATATAGTAAGAAACACCGATTTTATCAATGTCTATGTCTTTCAACCGAAAATTTCACGGAATGGAAAATAACATGGAAAATTGTATCTGACACTTAGATTCTATAAAGAATCAAGAGTGACATTCTGATATAGAATTTCCCTAAATCGTTCATTTAAGATATCGAATATGATTTCTCGCTAAGAATTCGTTTATAGTAAAAAACACCGATTTTATCAATGTCTATGTCTTTCAATCGAAAATTTCACGGAATGGAAAAACCACTTGGAAAATTGTATCCGACACTTAGATTCTATGAAGAATCAAGAGTAAAATTCTGTTATAGAATTTCCCTAAATCGCTCATTTAAGATATCGAATATGATATCTCGCAATGAATTCGCATATAGTAAAAAACACCGATTTTATCAATGTCTATGTCTTTCAATCGAAAATTTCACGGAATGGAAAAACCACATGGAAAATTGTATCTGACACTTAGATTCTATAAAAAATCAAGAGTAAAATTCTGTTATATAATTTCCCTAAATCGCTCATTTAAGATATCGAATATGATTTCTCGCTATGAATTCGTATATAGTAAAAAACACCGATTTTATCAATGTCTATGTCTTTCAACCGAAAATTTCACGGAATAGAAAATAACATGGAAAATTGTATCTGACACTTAGATTTTATAAAGAATCAAGAGTAACATTCTGATATAGAATTTCCCTAAATCGTTCATTTAAGATATCGAATATGATTTCTCGCTAAGAATTCGTATATAGTAAGAAACACCGATTTTATCAATGTCTATGTCTTTCAACCGAAAATTTCACGGAATAGAAAATAACATGGAAAATTGTATCTGACACTTAGATTTTATAAAAAATCAAGAGTAACATTCTGATATAGAATTTCCCTAAATCGTTCATTTAAGATATCGAATATGATTTCTCGCTAAGAATTCGTATATAGTAAGAAACACCGATTTTATCAATGTCTATGTCTTTCAACCGAAAATTTCACGGAATGGAAAATAACATGGAAAATTGTATCTGACACTTAGATTTTATAAAGAATAAAGAGTACTATTCTGATATAGAATTTCCCTAAATCGCTCATTTAAGATATCGAATATGATATCTCGCTAAGAATTCGTATATAGTAAAAAATACCGATTTTATCAATGTCTATGTCTTTCAATCGAAAATTTCACGAAATGGAAGAACCACATGGAAAATTGTATCTGACGCTTAGATTCTATAATAAACCAAGAGTAAAATTCTGTTATATAATTTCCCTAAATCGCTCATTTAAGATATCGAATATGATTTCTCGCTATGAATTCGCATATAGTTAAAAACACCGATTTTATCAATGTCTATGTCTTTCAATCGAAAATTTCACGGAATGGAAAAACCACATGGAAAATTGTATCTGACAATTAGTATCTATAAAAAATTAAAAGTGAAATTCTGTTATATAATTTCCCTAAATCGCTCATTTAAGAATCGAATATGATTTCTCGCTATGAATTCGCATATAGTAAAAAACACCGATTTTATCAATGTCTATGTCTTTCAACAGAAAATTTCACGGAATGGAAAAACCACATGGAAAATTGTATCTGACACTTAGATTTTATAAAGAATAAAGAGTACTATTCTGATATAGAATTTCCCTAAATCGCTCATTTAAGATATCGAATATGATATCTCGCTAAGAATTCGTATATAGTAAGAAACACCGATTTTATCAATGTCTATGTCTTTCAACCGAAAATTTCACGGAATGGAAAATAACATGGAAAATTGTATCTAACACTTACATTCTATAAAGAATCAAGAGTAACATTCTGATATAGAATTTTCCTAAATCGTTCATCTAAGATATCGAATATGATTTCTCGCTATGAATTCGTATATAGTAAAAAACACCGATTTTATCAATGTCTATGTCTTTCAACCGAAAAATTCAGGGAATGGAAAATAACATGGAAAATTGTATTTGACACTTAGATTCTATAAAGAATCAAGAGTAACATTCTGATATAGAATTTCCCTAAATCGCTCATTTAAGATATCGAATATGATTTCTCGCTATGAATTCGCATATAGTTAAAAACACCGATTTTATCAATGTCTATGTATTTCAATCGAAAATTTCACGGAATGGAAAAACCACATGGAAAATTGTATCTGACACTTAGATTCAATGAAAAATCAAGAGTAATATTCTGATATAGAATTTCCCTAAATCGCTCATTTAAGATATCGAATATGATTTCTCGCTATGAATTCGTATATAGTAAGAAACACCGATTTTATCAATGTCTATGTCTTTCAACCGAAAATTTCACGGAAAGGAAAATAACATGGAAAATTGTATCTGACACTTAGATTCTATAAAGAATCAAGAATAACATTCTGATATAGAATTTCCTTATATCGTTCATTTAAGATATCGAATATGATTTCTCGCTAAGAATTCGTATATAGTAAGAAACACAGATTTTATCAATGTCTATGTCTTTCAACCGAAAATTTCACGGAATGGAAAATAACATGGAAAATTGTATCTGACACTTAGATTCTATAAAGAATCAAGAGTAACATTCTGATATATAATTTCCCTAAATCGTTCATTTAAGATATCGAATATGATTTCTCGCTAAGAATTCGTATATAGTAAGAAACACCGATTTTATCAATGTCTATGTCTTTCAACCGAAAATTTCACGGAATGGAAAATAACATGGAAAATTGTATCTGACACTTAGATTCTATGAAGAATCAAGAGTAAAATTCTGTTATAGAATTTCCCTAAATCGCTCATTTAAGATATCGAATATGATATCTCGCAATGAATTCGCATATAGTAAAAAACACCGATTTTATCAATGTCTATGTCTTTCAATCGAAAATTTCACGGAATGGAAAAACCACATGGAAAATTGTATCTGACACTTAGATTCTATAAAAAATCAAGAGTAAAATTCTGTTATATAATTTCCCTAAATCGCTCATTTAAGATATCGAATATGATTTCTCGCTATGAATTCGTATATAGTAAAAAACACCGATTTTATCAATGTCTATGTCTTTCAACCGAAAATTTCACGGAAAGGAAAATAACATGGAAAATTGTATCTGACACTTAGATTCTATAATTAATCAAGAATAACATTCTGATATAGAATTTCCTTATATCGTTCATTTAAGATATCGAATATGATTTCTCGCTAAGAATTCGTATATAGTAAGAAACACAGATTTTATCAATGTCTATGTCTTTCAACCGAAAATTTCACGGAATGGAAAATAACATGGAAAATTGTATCTGACACTTAGATTCTATAAAGATTCAAGAGTAACATTCTGATATATAATTTCCCTAAATCGTTCATTTAAGATATCGAATATGATTTCTCGCTATGAATTCGCATATAGTTAAAAACACCGATTTTATCAATGTCTATGTATTTCAATCGAAAATTTCACGGAATGGAAAAACCACATGGAAAATTGTATCTGACACTTAGATTCAATGAAAAATCAAGAGTAACATTCTGATATAGAATTTCCCTAAATCGCTCATTTAAGATATCGAATATGATTTCTCGCTATGAATTCGTATATAGTAAGAAACACCGATTTTATCAATGTCTATGTCTTTCAACCGAAAATTTCACGGAATGGAAAATAACATGGAAAATTGTATCTGACACTTAGATTCTATAAAGAATCAAGAGTGACATTCTGATATAGAATTTCCCTAAATCGCTCATTTAAGATATCGAATATGATTTCTCGCTATGAATTCGCATATAGTTAAAAACACCGATTTTATCAATGTCTATGTATTTCAATCCAAAATTTCACGGAATGGAAAAACCACATGGAAAATTGTAGCTGACACTTAGATTCTATAAAAAATCAAGAGTAACATTCTGATATAGAATTTCCCTAAATCGCTCATTTAAGATATCGAATATGATATCTCGCAATGAATTCGCATATAGTAAAAAACACCGATTTTATCAATGTCTATGTCTTTCAATCGAAAATTTCACGGAATGGAAAAACCACATGGAAAATTGTATCCGACACATAGATTCTATAAAAAATCAAGAGTAAAATTCTGTTATATAATTTCCCTAAATCGCTCATTATAGATATCGAATATGATTTCTCGCTATGAATTCGTATATAGTAAAAAACACCGATTTTATCAATGTCTATGTCTTTCAACCGAAAATTTCACGGAAAGGAAAAAAACATGGAAAATTGTATCTGACACTTAGATTCTTTAAAGAATCAAGAATAACATTCTGATATAGAATTTCCTTATATCGTTCATTTAAGATATCGAATATGATTTCTCGCTAAGAATTCGTATATAGTAAGAAACACAGATTTTATCAATGTCTATGTCTTTCAACCGAAAATTTCACGGAATGGAAAATAACATGGAAAATTGTATCTGACACTTAGATTCTATAAAGAATCAAGAGTAACATTCTGATATATAATTTCCCTAAATCGTTCATTTAAGATATCGAATATGATTTCTCGCTAAGAATTCGTATATAGTAAGAAACACCGATTTTATCAATGTCTATGTCTTTCAACCGAAAATTTCACGGAATGGAAAATAACATGGAAAATTGTATCTGACACTTAGATTCTATAAAGAATCAAAAATAACATTCTGATATAGAATTTCCTTATATCGTTCATTTAAGATATCGAATATGATTTCTCGCTAAGAATTCGTATATAGTAAGAAACACAGATTTTATCAATGTCTATGTCTTTCAACCGAAAATTTCACGGAATGGAAAATAACATGGAAAATTGTATCTGACACTTAGATTCTATAAAGAATCAAGAGTAACATTCTGATATATAATTTCCCTAAATCGTTCATTTAAGATATCGAATATGATTTCTCGCTAAGAATTCGTTTATAGTAAAAAACACCGATTTTATCAATGTCTATGTCTTTCAATCGAAAATTTCACGGAATGGAAAAACAACTTGGAAAACTGTATCCAACACTTAGATTCTATGAAGAATCAAAAGTAAAATTCTGTTATACAATTTCCCTAAATCGCTCATTTAAGATATCGAATATGATTTCTCGCTATGAATTCGCATATAGTTAAAAACACCGATTTTATCAATGTCTATGTATTTCAATCGAAAATTTCACGGAATGGAAAAACCACATGGAAAATTGTATCTGACACTTAGATTCTATAAAAAATCAAGAGTAAAATTCTGTTATATAATTTCCCTAAATCGCTCATTTAAGATATCGAATATGATTTCTCGCTATGAATTCGTATATAGTAAAAAATACCGATTTTATCAATGTCTATGTCTTTCAATCGAAAATTTCACGAAATGGAAGAACCACATGGAAAATTGTATCTGACGCTTAGATTCTATAATAAACCAAGAGTAAAATTCTGTTATATAATTTCCCTAAATCGCTCATTTAAGATATCGAATATGATTTCTCGCTATGAATTCGCATATAGTTAAAAACACCGATTTTATCAATGTCTATGTCTTTCAATCGAAAATTTCACGGAATGGAAAAACCACATGGAAAATTGTAACTGACAATTAGTATCTATAAAAAATTAAAAGTAAAATTCTGTTATATAATTTCCCTAAATCGCTCATTTAAGAATCGAATATGATTTCTCGCTATGAATTCGCATATAGTAAAAAACACCGATTTTATCAATGTCTATGTCTTTCAACAGAAAATTTCACGGAATGGAAAAACCACATGGAAAATTGTATCTGACACTTAGATTTTATAAAGAATAAAGAGTACTATTCTGATATAGAATTTCCCTAAATCGCTCATTTAAGATATCGAATATGATATCTCGCTAAGAATTCGTATATAGTAAGAAACACCGATTTTATCAATGTCTATGTCTTTCAACCGAAAATTTCACGGAATGGAAAATAACATGGAAAATTGTATCTAACACTTACATTCTATAAAGAATCAAGAGTAGTATTCTGATATAGAATTTTCCTAAATCGTTCATCTAAGATATCGAATATGATTTCTCGCTATGAATTCGTATATAGTAAAAAACACCGATTTTATCAATGTCTATGTCTTTCAATCGAACATTCCACGGAATGGAAAAACCACATGGAAAATTGTATCTGACGATTAGATTCTATAAAGAACCAAGAGTAAAATTCTGTTATATAATTTCCCTAAATCGCTCATTTAAGATATCGAATATGATTTCTCGCTATGAATTCGTATATAGTAAAAAACACCGAATTTATCAATGTCTATGTCTTTCAATCGAAAATTACAAGGAATTAAAAAACCACATGGAAAATTGTATGTGACACTTAGATTCTATGAAGAATTAAAAGTAAAGTTCTGTTATATAATTTCCCTAAATCGCTCATTTAAGATATCGAATATGATTTCTCGCTATGAATTCGTATATAGTAAGAAACACCGATTTTACCAATGTCTATGTCTTTCAACCGAAAATTTCACGGAATGGAAAATAACATGGAAAATTGTATCTGACACTTAGATTCTATGAAGAAACAAAAGTAAAATTCTGTTATACAATTTCCCTAAATCGCTCATTTAAGATATCGAATATGATTTCTCGCTATGAATTCGCATATAGTTAAAAACACCGATTTTATCAATGTCTATGTCTTTCAATCGAAAATTTCACGGAATGGAAAAACCACATGGAAAATTGTATCTGACACTTAGATTCTATAAAAAATCAAGAGTAAAATTCTGTTATATAATTTCCCTAAATCGCTCATTTAAGATATCGAATATGATTTCTCGCTATGAATTCGTATATAGTAAAAAACACCGATTTTATCAATGTCTATGTCTTTCAACCGAAAATTTCACGGAATAGAAAATAACATGGAAAATTGTATCTGACACTTAGATTTTATAAAGAATCAAGAGTAACATTCTGATATAGAATTTCCCTAAATCGTTCATTTAAGATATCGAATATGATTTCTCGCTAAGAATTCGTATATAGTAAGAAACACCGATTTTATCAATGTCTATGTCTTTCAACCGAAAATTTCACGGAATGGAAAATAACATGGAAAATTGTATCTGACACTTAGATTTAATAAAGAATCAAGAGTAACATTCTGATATAGAATTTCCCTAAATCGTTCATTTAAGATATCGAATATGATTTCTCGCTATGAATTCGTATATAGTAAAAAATACCGATTTTATCAATGTCTATGTCTTTCAATCGAAAATTTCACGAAATGGAAGAACCACATGGAAAATTGTATCTGACGCTTAGATTCTATAATAACCAAGAGTAAAATTCTGTTATATAATTTCCCTAAATCGCTCATTTAAGATATCGAATATGATTTCTCGCTATGAATTCGCATATAGTTAAAAACACCGATTTTATCAATGTCTATGTCTTTCAATCGAAAATTTCACGGAATGGAAAAACCACATGGAAAATTGTATCTGACAATTAGTATCTATAAAAAATTAAAAGTAAAATTCTGTTATATAATTACCCTAAATCGCTCATTTAAGAATCGAATATGATTTCTCGCTATGAATTCGCATATAGTAAAAAACACCGATTTTATCAATGTCTATGTCTTTCAACAGAAAATTTCACGGAATGGAAAAACCACATGGAAAATTGTATCTGACACTTAGATTTTATAAAGAATCAAGAGTAACATTCTGATATAGAATTTTCCTAAATCGTTCATCTAAGATATCGAATATGATTTCTCGCTATGAATTCGTATATAGTAAAAAACACCGATTTTATCAATGTCTATGTCTTTCAATCGAACATTCCACGGAATGGAAAAACCACATGGAAAATTGTATATGACGATTAGATTCTATAAAGAACCAAGAGTAAAATTCTGTTATATAATTTCCCTAAATCGCTCATTTAAGATATCGAATATGATTTCTCGCTATGAATTCGTATATAGTAAGAAACACCGATTTTATCAATGTCTATGTCTTTCAACCGAAAATTTCACGGAATGGAAAATAACATGGAAAATTGTATCTGACACTTAGATTCTATAAATAATCAAAAGTAACATTCTGATAAAGAATTTCCCTAAATCGTTCATTTAAGATATCGAATATGATTTCTCGCTAAGAATTCGTATATAGTAAGAAACACCGATTTTATCAATGTCTATGTCTTTCAACCGAAAATTTCACGGAATGGAAAATAACATGGAAAATTGTATCAGACACTTAGATTCTATAAAAAATCAAGAGTAACATTCTGATATAGAATTTCCCTAAATCGCTCATTTAAGATATCGAATATGATTTCTCGCTATGAATTCGCATATAGTTAAAAACACCGATTTTATCAATGTCTATGTCTTTCAATCGAAAATTTCACCGAATGGAAAAACCACATGGAAAATTGTACCTGACAATTAGATTCTATAAAAAATTAAAAGTAAAATTCTGTTATATAATTTGCCTAAATCGCTCATTTAAGATATCGAATATGATTTCTCGCTATGAATTCGTATATAGTAAGAAACACCGATTTTATCAATGTCTATGTCTTTCAACCGAAAATTTCACGGAATGGAAAATAACATGGAAAATTGTATCTGACACTTAGATTCTATAAATAATCAAAAGTAACATTCTGATAAAGAATTTCCCTAAATCGTTCATTTAAGATATCGAATATGATTTCTCGCTAAGAATTCGTATATAGTAAGAAACACAGATTTTATCAATGTCTATGTCTTTCAACCGAAAATTTCACGGAATGGAAATTAACATGGAAAATTGTATCTGACACTTAGATTCTATAAAAAATCAAGAGTAAAATTCTGTTATATAATTTCCCTAAATCGCTCATTTAAGATATCGAATATGATTTCTCGCTATGAATTCGTATATAGTAAAAAACTCCGATTTTATCAATGTCTATGTCTTTCAACCGAAAATTTCACGGAATGGAAAATAACATGGAAAATTGTATCGGACACTAAGATTCTATAAAAAATAAAGAGTAAAATTCTGTTATAAAATTTCCCTAAATCGCTCATTTAAGATATCGAATATGATTTCTCGCTATGAATTCGTATATAGTAAAAAACACCGATTTTATCAATGTCTATGTCTTTCAACCGAAAATTTCACGGAATGGAAAATAACATGGAAAATTGTATCCGACACTTAGATTCTATAAAGAATCAAGAGTGACATTCTGATATAGAATTTCCCTAAATCGTTCATTTAAGATATCGAATATGATTTCTCGCTAAGAATTCGTTTATAGTAAAAAACACCGATTTTATCAATGTCTATGTCTTTCAATCGAAAATTTCACGGAATGGAAAAACCACTTGGAAAATTGTATCCAACACTAAGATTCAATGAAGAATCAAGAGTAAAATTCTGATATAGAATTTCCCTGAATCGTTCATTTAAGATATCGAATATGATTTCTCGCTAAGAATTCGTATATAGTAAGAAACACCGATTTTATCAATGTCTATGTCTTTCAACCGAAAATTTCACGGAATGGAAAATAACATGGAAAATTGTATCAGACACTTAGATTCTATAAAAAATCAAGAGTAACATTCTGATATAGAATTTCCCTAAATCGCTCATTTAAGATATCGAATATGATTTCTCGCTATGAATTCGCATATAGTTAAAAACACCGATTTTATCAATGTCTATGTCTTTCAATCGAAAATTTCACCGAATGGAAAAACCACATGGAAAATTGTACCTGACAATTAGATTCTATAAAAAATTAAAAGTAAAATTCTGTTATATAATTTGCCTAAATCGCTCATTTAAGATATCGAATATGATTTCTCGCTATGAATTCGTATATAGTAAGAAACACCGATTTTATCAATGTCTATGTCTTTCAACCGAAAATTTCACGGAATGGAAAATAACATGGAAAATTGTATCTGACACTTAGATTCTATAAATAATCAAAAGTAACATTCTGATAAAGAATTTCCCTAAATCGTTCATTTAAGATATCGAATATGATTTCTCGCTAAGAATTCGTATATAGTAAGAAACACAGATTTTATCAATGTCTATGTCTTTCAACCGAAAATTTCACGGAATGGAAATTAACATGGAAAATTGTATCTGACACTTAGATTCTATAAAAAATCAAGAGTAAAATTCTGTTATATAATTTCCCTAAATCGCTCATTTAAGATATCGAATATGATTTCTCGCTATGAATTCGTATATAGTAAGAAACACCGATTTTATCAATGTCTATGTCTTTCAACCGTAAATTTCACGGAATGGAAAATTACATGGAAAATTGTATCTGACACTTAGATTCTATAAAGAATCAAAAGTAACATTCTGATAAAGAATTTCCCTAAATCGTTCATTTAAGATATCGAATATGATTTCTCGCTAAGAATTCGTATATAGTAAGAAACACAGATTTTATCAATGTCTATGTCTTTCAACCGAAAATTTCACGGAATGGAAAATAACATGGTAAATTGTATCTGACACTTAGATTCTATAAAAAATCAAGAGTAACATTCTGATATAGAATTTCCCTAAATCGTTCATCTAAGATATCGAATATGATTTCTCCTTATGAATTCGTATATAGTAAAAAATACCGATTTTATCAATGTCTATGTCTTTCAATCGAAAATTTCACGAAATGGAAGAACCACATGGAAAATTGTATCTGACAATTAGTATCTATAAAAAATTAAAAGTAAAATTCTGTTATATAATTTCCCTAAATCGCTCATTTAAGAATCGAATATGATTTCTCGCTATGAATTCGCATATAGTAAAAAACACCGATTTTATCAATGTCTATGTCTTTCAACCGAAAATTTCACGGAATGGAAAATAACATGGAAAATTGTATCTGACAACTAGATTCTATAAAGAATCAAGAGTAACATTCTGATATAGAATTTTCCTAAATCGTTCATCTAAGATATCGAATATGATTTCTCGCTATGAATTCGTATATAGTAAAAAACACCGATTTTATCAATGTCTATGTCTTTCAACCGAAAATTTGACGGAATGGAAAATAACATGGAAAATTGTATCTGACACTTAGATTCTATAAATAATCAAAAGTAATATTCTGATAAAGAATATCCCTAAATCGTTCATTTAAGATATCGAATATGATTTCTCGCTAAGAATTCGTATATAGTAAGAAACACAGATTTTATCAATGTCTATGTCTTTCAACCGAAAATTTCACGGAATGGAAATTAACATGGAAAATTGTATCTGACACTTAGATTCTATAAAAAATCAAGAGTAACATTCTGATATAGAATTTCCCTAAATCGCTCATTTAAGATATCGAATATGATTTCTCGCTATGAATTCGCATATAGTTAAAAACACCGATTTTATCAATGTCTATGTCTTTCAATCGAAAATTTCACCGAATGGAAAAACCACATGGAAAATTGTACCTGACAATTAGATTCTATAAAAAATTAAAAGTAAAATTCTGTTATATAATTTGCCTAAATCGCTCATTTAAGATATCGAATATGATTTCTCGCTATGAATTCGTATATAGTAAGAAACACCGATTTTATCAATGTCTATGTCTTTCAACCGAAAATTTCACGGAATGGAAAATAACATGGAAAATTGTATCTGACACTTAGATTCTATAAATAATCAAAAGTAACATTCTGATAAAGAATTTCCCTAAATCGTTCATTTAAGATATCGAATATGATTTCTCGCTAAGAATTCGTATATAGTAAGAAACACAGATTTTATCAATGTCTATGTCTTTCAACCGAAAATTTCACGGAATGGAAATTAACATGGAAAATTGTATCTGACACTTAGATTCTATAAAAAATCAAGAGTAAAATTCTGTTATATAATTTCCCTAAATCGCTCATTTAAGATATCGAATATGATTTCTCGCTATGAATTCGTATATAGTAAAAAACTCCGATTTTATCAATGTCTATGTCTTTCAACCGAAAATTTCACGGAATGGAAAATAACATGGAAAATTGTATCGGACACTAAGATTCTATAAAAAATAAAGAGTAAAATTCTGTTATAAAATTTCCCTAAATCGCTCATTTAAGATATCGAATATGATTTCTCGCTATGAATTCGTATATAGTAAAAAACACCGATTTTATCAATGTCTATGTCTTTCAACCGAAAATTTCACGGAATGGAAAATAACATGGAAAATTGTATCCGACACTTAGATTCTATAAAGAATCAAGAGTGACATTCTGATATAGAATTTCCCTAAATCGTTCATTTAAGATATCGAATATGATTTCTCGCTAAGAATTCGTTTATAGTAAAAAACACCGATTTTATCAATGTCTATGTCTTTCAATCGAAAATTTCACGGAATGGAAAAACCACTTGGAAAATTGTATCCGACACTAAGATTCAATGAAGAATCAAGAGTAAAATTCTGATATAGAATTTCCCTGAATCGTTCATTTAAGATATCGAATATGATTTCTCGCTAAGAATTCGTATATAGTAAGAAACACCGATTTTATCAATGTCTATGTCTTTCAACCGAAAATTTCACGGAATGGAAAATAACATGGAAAATTGTATCAGACACTTAGATTCTATAAAAAATCAAGAGTAACATTCTGATATAGAATTTCCCTAAATCGCTCATTTAAGATATCGAATATGATTTCTCGCTATGAATTCGCATATAGTTAAAAACACCGATTTTATCAATGTCTATGTCTTTCAATCGAAAATTTCACCGAATGGAAAAACCACATGGAAAATTGTACCTGACAATTAGATTCTATAAAAAATTAAAAGTAAAATTCTGTTATATAATTTGCCTAAATCGCTCATTTAAGATATCGAATATGATTTCTCGCTATGAATTCGTATATAGTAAGAAACACCGATTTTATCAATGTCTATGTCTTTCAACCGAAAATTTCACGGAATGGAAAATAACATGGAAAATTGTATCTGACACTTAGATTCTATAAATAATCAAAAGTAACATTCTGATAAAGAATTTCCCTAAATCGTTCATTTAAGATATCGAATATGATTTCTCGCTAAGAATTCGTATATAGTAAGAAACACAGATTTTATCAATGTCTATGTCTTTCAACCGAAAATTTCACGGAATGGAAATTAACATGGAAAATTGTATCTGACACTTAGATTCTATAAAAAATCAAGAGTAAAATTCTGTTATATAATTTCCCTAAATCGCTCATTTAAGATATCGAATATGATTTCTCGCTATGAATTCGTATATAGTAAAAAACTCCGATTTTATCAATGTCTATGTCTTTCAACCGAAAATTTCACGGAATGGAAAATAACATGGAAAATTGTATCGGACACTAAGATTCTATAAAAAATAAAGAGTAAAATTCTGTTATAAAATTTCCCTAAATCGCTCATTTAAGATATCGAATATGATTTCTCGCTATGAATTCGTATATAGTAAAAAACACCGATTTTATCAATGTCTATGTCTTTCAACCGAAAATTTCACGGAATGGAAAATAACATGGAAAATTGTATCCGACACTTAGATTCTATAAAGAATCAAGAGTGACATTCTGATATAGAATTTCCCTAAATCGTTCATTTAAGATATCGAATATGATTTCTCGCTAAGAATTCGTTTATAGTAAAAAACACCGATTTTATCAATGTCTATGTCTTTCAATCGAAAATTTCACGGAATGGAAAAACCACTTGGAAAATTGTATCCGACACTAAGATTCAATGAAGAATCAAGAGTAAAATTCTGATATATAATTTCCCTAAATCGCTCATTTAAGATATCGAATATGATTTCTCGCTATGAATTCGTATATAGTAAGAAACACCGATTTTATCAATGTCTATGTCTTTCAACCGTAAATTTCACGGAATGGAAAATTACATGGAAAATTGTATCTGACACTTAGATTCTATAAAGAATCAAAAGTAACATTCTGATAAAGAATTTCCCTAAATCGTTCATTTAAGATATCGAATATGATTTCTCGCTAAGAATTCGTATATAGTAAGAAACACAGATTTTATCAATGTCTATGTCTTTCAACCGAAAATTTCACGGAATGGAAAATAACATGGTAAATTGTATCTGACAATTAGTATCTATAAAAAATTAAAAGTAAAATTCTGTTATATAATTTCCCTAAATCGCTCATTTAAGAATCGAATATGATTTCTCGCTATGAATTCGCATATAGTAAAAAACACCGATTTTATCAATGTCTATGTCTTTCAACCGAAAATTTCACGGAATGGAAAATAACATGGAAAATTGTATCTGACACCTAGATTCTATAAAGAATCAAGAGTAACATTCTGATATAGAATTTTCCTAAATCGTTCATCTAAGATATCGAATATGATTTCTCGCTATGAATTCGTATATAGTAAAAAACACCGATTTTATCAATGTCTATGTCTTTCAACCGAAAATTTGACGGAATGGAAAATAACATGGAAAATTGTATCTGACACTTAGATTCTATAAATAATCAAAAGTAATATTCTGATAAAGAATATCCCTAAATCGTTCATTTAAGATATCGAATATGATTTCTCGCTAAGAATTCGTATATAGTAAGAAACACAGATTTTATCAATGTCTATGTCTTTCAACCGAAAATTTCACGGAATGGAAATTAACATGGAAAATTGTATCTGACACTTAGATTCTATAAAAAATCAAGAGTAAAATTCTGTTATATAATTTCCCTAAATCGCTCATTTAAGATATCGAATATGATTTCTCGCTATGAATTCGCATATAGTTAAAAACACCGATTTTATCAATGTCTATGTCTTTCAATCGAAAATTTCACCGAATGGAAAAACCACATGGAAAATTGTAACTGACAATTAGATTCTATAAAAAATTAAAAGTAAAATTCTGTTATATAATTTGCCTAAATCTCTCATTTAAGATATCGAATATGATTTCTCGCTATGAATTCGTATATAGTAAGAAACACCGATTTTATCAATGTCTATGTCTTTCAACCGAAAATTTCACGGAATAGAAAATAACATCGAAAATTGTATCTGACACTTAGATTCTATAAATAATCAAAAGTAACATTCTGATAAAGAATTTCCCTAAATCGTTCATTTAAGATATCGAATATGATTTCTCGCTAAGAATTCGTATATAGTAAGAAACACAGATTTTATCAATGTCTATGTCTTTCAACCGAAAATTTCACGGAATGGAAATTAACATGGAAAATTGTATTTGACACTTAGATTCTATAAAAAATCAAGAGTAAAATTCTGTTATATAATTTCCCTAAATCGCTCATTTAAGATATCGAATATGATTTCTCGCTATGAATTCGTATATAGTAAGAAACACCGATTTTATCAATGTCTATGTCTTTCAACCGTAAATTTCACGGAATGGAAAAACCACTTGGAAAATTGTATCCGACACTAAGATTCAATGAAGAATCAAGAGTAAAATTCTGATATAGAATTTCCCTGAATCGTTCATTTAAGATATCGAATATGATTTCTCGCTAAGAATTCGTATATAGTAAGAAACACCGATTTTATCAATGTCTATGTCTTTCAACCGAAAATTTCACGGAATGGAAAATAACATGGAAAATTGTATCAGACACTTAGATTCTATAAAAAATCAAGAGTATTATTCTGATATAGAATTTCCCTAAATCGCTCATTTAAGATATCGAATATGATTTCTCGCTATGAATTCGCATATAGTTAAAAACACCGATTTTATCAATGTCTATGTCTTTCAATCGAAAATTTCACCGAATGGAAAAACCACATGGAAAATTGTACCTGACAATTAGATTCTATAAAAAATTAAAAGTAAAATTCTGTTATATAATTTGCCTAAATCGCTCATTTAAGATATCGAATAGGATTTCTCGCTAAGAATTCGTATATAGTAAGAAACACAGATTTTATCAATGTCTATGTCTTTCAACCGAAAATTTCACGGAATGGAAAAACCACTTGGAAAATTGTATCCGACACTAAGATTCAATGAAGAATCAAGAGTAAAATTCTGATATAGAATTTCCCTGAATCGTTCATTTAAGATATCGAATAGGATTTCTCGCTAAGAATTCGTATATAGTAAGAAACACAGATTTTATCAATGTCTATGTCTTTCAACCGAAAATTTCACGGAATGGAAAAACCACTTGGAAAATTGTATCCGACACTAAGATTCAATGAAGAATCAAGAGTAAAATTCTGATATAGAATTTCCCTGAATCGTTCATTTAAGATATCGAATATGATTTCTCGCTAAGAATTCGTATATAGTAAGAAACACCGATTTTATCAATGTCTATGTCTTTCAACCGAAAATTTCACGGAATGGAAAATAACATGGAAAATTGTATCAGACACTTAGATTCTATAAAAAATCAAGAGTATTATTCTGATATAGAATTTCCCTAAATCGCTCATTTAAGATATCGAATATGATTTCTCGCTATGAATTCGCATATAGTTAAAAACACCGATTTTATCAATGTCTATGTCTTTCAATCGAAAATTTCACCGAATGGAAAAACCACATGGAAAATTGTACCTGACAATTAGATTCTATAAAAAATTAAAAGTAAAATTCTGTTATATAATTTGCCTAAATCGCTCATTTAAGATATCGAATATGATTTCTCGCTATGAATTCGTATATAGTAAGAAACACCGATTTTATCAATGTCTATGTCTTTCAACCGAAAATTTCACGGAATGGAAAATAACATGGAAAATTGTATCTGACACTTAGATTCTATAAATAATCAAAAGTAACATTCTGATAAAGAATTTCCCTAAATCGTTCATTTAAGATATCGAATATGATTTCTCGCTAAGAATTCGTATATAGTAAGAAACACAGATTTTATCAATGTCTATGTCTTTCAACCGAAAATTTCACGGAATGGAAAATAACATGGTAAATTGTATCTGACACTTAGATTCTATAAAAAATCAAGAGTAACATTCTGATATAGAATTTCCCTAAATCGTTCATCTAAGATATCGAATATGATTTCTCCTTATGAATTCGTATATAGTAAAAAATACCGATTTTATCAATGTCTATGTCTTTCAATCGAAAATTTCACGAAATGGAAGAACCACATGGAAAATTGTATCTGACAATTAGTATCTATAAAAAATTAAAAGTAAAATTCTGTTATATAATTTCCCTAAATCGCTCATTTAAGAATCGAATATGATTTCTCGCTATGAATTCGCATATAGTAAAAAACACCGATTTTATCAATGTCTAAGTCTTTCAACCGAAATTTCACGGAATGGAAAATAACATGGAAAATTGTATCTGACACCTAGATTCTATTAAGAATCAAGAGTAACATTCTGATATAGAATTTTCCTAAATCGTTCATCTAAGATATCGAATATGATTTCTCGCTATGAATTCGTATATAGTAAAAAACACCGATTTTATCAATGTCTATGTCTTTCAACCGAAAATTTGACGGAATGGAAAATAACATGGAAAATTGTATTTGACACTTAGATTTTATAAATAATCAAAAGTAACATTCTGATAAAGAATTTCCCAAAATCGTTCATTTAAGATATCGAATATGATTTCTCGCTAAGAATTCGTATATAGTAAGAAACACAGATTTTATCAATGTCTATGTCTTTCAACCGAAAATTTCACGGAATGGAAATTAACATGGAAAATTGTATCTGACACTTAGATTCTATAAAAAATCAAGAGTAAAATTCTGTTATATAATTTCCCTAAATCGCTCATTTAAGATATCGAATATGATTTCTCGCTATGAATTCGCATATAGTTAAAAACACCGATTTTATCAATGTCTATGTCTTTCAATCGAAAATTTCACCGAATGGAAAAACCACATGGAAAATTGTAACTTACAATTAGATTCTATAAAAAATTAAAAGTAAAATTCTGTTATATAATTTGCCTAAATCGCTCATTTAAGATATCGAATATGATTTCTCGCTATGAATTCGTATATAGTAAGAAACACCGATTTTATCAATGTCTATGTCTTTCAACCGAAAATTTCACGGAATGGAAAATAACATGGAAAATTGTATCTGACACTTAGATTCTATAAATATTCAAGAGTAAAATTCTGTTATATAATTTCCCTAAATCGCTCATTTAAGATATCGAATATGATTTCTCGCTATGAATTCGCATATAGTTAAAAACACCGATTTTATCAATGTCTATGTCTTTCAACCGAAAATTTCACGGAATGGAAATTAACATGGAAAATTGTATTTGACACTTAGATTCTATAAAAAATCAAGAGTAAAATTCTGTTATATAATTTCCCTAAATCGCTCATTTAAGATATCGAATATGATTTCTCGCTATGAATTCGTATATAGTAAGAAACACCGATTTTATCAATGTCTATGTCTTTCAACCGTAAATTTCACGGAATGGAAAATTACATGGAAAATTGTATCTGACACTTAGATTCTATAAAGAATCAAAAGTAACATTCTGATAAAGAATTTCCCTAAATCGTTCATTTAAGATATCGAATATGATTTCTCGCTAAGAATTCGTATATAGTAAGAAACACAGATTTTATCAATGTCTATGTTTTTCAACCGAAAATTTCACGGAATGGAAAAACCACTTGGAAAATTGTATCCGACACTAAGATTCAATGAAGAATCAAGAGTAAAATTCTGATATAGAATTTCCCTGAATCGTTCATTTAAGATATCGAATATGATTTCTCGCTAAGAATTCGTATATAGTAAGAAACACCGATTTTATCAATGTCTATGTCTTTCAACCGAAAATTTCACGGAATGGAAAATAACATGGAAAATTGTATCAGACAGTTAGATTCTATAAAAAATCAAGAGTAACATTCTGATATATAATTTCCCTAAATCGCTCATTTAAGATATCGAATATGATTTCTCGCTATGAATTCGCATATAGTTAAAAACACCGATTTTATCAATGTCTATGTCTTTCAATCGAAAATTTCACCGAATGGAAAAACCACATGGAAAATTGTACCTGACAATTAGATTCTATAAAAAATTAAAAGTAAAATTCTGTTATATAATTTGCCTAAATCGCTCATTTAAGATATCGAATATGATTTCTCGCTATGAATTCGTATATAGTAATAAACACCGATTTTATCAATGTCTATGTCTTTCAACCGAAAATTTCACGGAATGGAAAATAACATGGAAAATTGTATCTGACACTTAGATTCTATAAATAATCAAAAGTAACATTCTGATAAAGAATTTCCCTAAATCGTTCATTTAAGATATCGAATATGATTTCTCGCTAAGAATTCGTATATAGTAAGAAACACAGATTTTATCAATGTCTATGTCTTTCAACCGAAAATTTCACGGAATGGAAATTAACATGGAAAATTGTATCTGACACTGAGATTCTATAAAAAATCAAGAGTAAAATTCTGTTATATAATTTCCCTAAATCGCTCATTTAAGATATCGAATATGATTTCTCGCTATGAATTCGTATATAGTAAGAAACACCGATTTTATCAATGTCTATGTCTTTCAACCGTAAATTTCACGGAATGGAAAATTACATGGAAAATTGTATCTGACACTTAGATTCTATAAAGAATCAAAAGTAACATTCTGATAAAGAATTTCCCTAAATCGTTCATTTAAGATATCGAATATGATTTCTCGCTAAGAATTCGTATATAGTAAGAAACACAGATTTTATCAATGTCTATGTCTTTCAACCGAAAATTTCACGGAATGGAAAATAACATGGTAAATTGTATCTGACACTTAGATTCTATAAAAAATCAAGAGTAACATTCTGATATAGAATTTCCCTAAATCGTTCATCTAAGATATCGAATATGATTTCTCCTTATGAATTCGTATATAGTAAAAAATACCGATTTTATCAATGTCTATGTCTTTCAATCGAAAATTTCACGAAATGGAAGAACCACATGGAAAATTGTATCTGACAATTAGTATCTATAAAAAATTAAAAGTAAAATTCTGTTATATAATTTCCCTAAATCGCTCATTTAAGAATCGAATATGATTTCTCGCTATGAATTCGCATATAGTAAAAAACACCGATTTTATCAATGTCTAAGTCTTTCAACCGAAATTTCACGGAATGGAAAATAACATGGAAAATTGTATCTGACACCTAGATTCTATAAAGAATCAAGAGTAACATTCTGATATAGAATTTTCCTAAATCGTTCATCTAAGATATCGAATATGATTTCTCGCTATGAATTCGTATATAGTAAAAAACACCGATTTTATCAATGTCTATGTCTTTCAACCGAAAATTTGACGGAATGGAAAATAACATGGAAAATTGTATCTGACACTTAGATTTTATAAATAATCAAAAGTAACATTCTGATAAAGAATTTCCCAAAATCGTTCATTTAAGATATCGAATATGATTTCTCGCTAAGAATTCGTATATAGTAAGAAACACAGATTTTATCAATGTCTATGTCTTTCAACCGAAAATTTCACGGAATGGAAATTAACATGGAAAATTGTATCTGACACTTAGATTCTATAAAAAATCAAGAGTAAAATTCTGTTATATAATTTCCCTAAATCGCTCATTTAAGATATCGAATATGATTTCTCGCTATGAATTCGCATATAGTTAAAACACCGATTTTATCAATGTCTATGTCTTTCAATCGAAAATTTCACCGAATGGAAAAACCACATGGAAAATTGTAACTTACAATTAGATTCTATAAAAAATTAAAAGTAAAATTCTGTTATATAATTTGCCTAAATCGCTCATTTAAGATATCGAATATGATTTCTCGCTATGAATTCGTATATAGTAAGAAACACCGATTTTATCAATGTCTATGTCTTTCAACCGAAAATTTCACGGAATGGAAAATAACATGGAAAATTGTATCTGACACTTAGATTCTATAAAAAATCAAGAGTAAAATTCTGTTATATAATTTCCCTAAATCGCTCATTTAAGATATCGAATATGATTTCTCGCTATGAATTCGCATATAGTTAAAAACACCGATTTTATCAATGTCTATGTCTTTCAACCGAAAATTTCACGGAATGGAAATTAACATGGAAAATTGTATTTGACACTTAGATTCTATAAAAAATCAAGAGTAAAATTCTGTTATATAATTTCCCTAAATCGCTCATTTAAGATATCGAATATGATTTCTCGCTATGAATTCGTATATAGTAAGAAACACCGATTTTATCAATGTCTATGTCTTTCAACCGTAAATTTCACGGAATGGAAAATTACATGGAAAATTGTATCTGACACTTAGATTCTATAAAGAATCAAAAGTAACATTCTGATAAAGAATTTCCCTAAATCGTTCATTTAAGATATCGAATATGATTTCTCGCTAAGAATTCGTATATAGTAAGAAACACAGATTTTATCAATGTCTATGTTTTTCAACCGAAAATTTCACGGAATGGAAAAACCACTTGGAAAATTGTATCCGACACTAAGATTCAATGAAGAATCAAGAGTAAAATTCTGATATAGAATTTCCCTGAATCGTTCATTTAAGATATCGAATATGATTTCTCGCTAAGAATTCGTATATAGTAAGAAACACCGATTTTATCAATGTCTATGTCTTTCAACCGAAAATTTCACGGAATGGAAAATAACATGGAAAATTGTATCAGACAGTTAGATTCTATACAAAATCAAGAGTAACATTCTGATATATAATTTCCCTAAATCGCTCATTTAAGATATCGAATATGATTTCTCGCTATGAATTCGCATATAGTTAAAAACACCGATTTTATCAATGTCTATGTCTTTCAATCGAAAATTTCACCGAATGGAAAAACCACATGGAAAATTGTACCTGACAATTAGATTCTATAAAAAATTAAAAGTAAAATTCTGTTATATAATTTGCCTAAATCGCTCATTTAAGATATCGAATATGATTTCTCGCTATGAATTCGTATATAGTAAGAAACACCGATTTTATCAATGTCTATGTCTTTCAACCGAAAATTTCACGGAATGGAAAATAACATGGAAAATTGTATCTGACACTTAGATTCTATAAATAATCAAAAGTAACATTCTGATAAAGAATTTCCCTAAATCGTTCATTTAAGATATCGAATATGATTTCTCGCTAAGAATTCGTATATAGTAAGAAACACAGATTTTATCAATGTCTATGTCTTTCAACCGAAAATTTCACGGAATGGAAATTAACATGGAAAATTGTATCTGACACTGAGATTCTATAAAAAATCAGGAGTAAAATTCTGTTATATAATTTCCCTAAATCGCTCATTTAAGATATCGAATATGATTTCTCGCTATGAATTCGTATATAGTAAGAAACACCGATTTTATCAATGTCTATGTCTTTCAACCGTAAATTTCACGGAATGGAAAATTACATGGAAAATTGTATCTGACACTTAGATTCTATAAAGAATCAAAAGTAACATTCTGATAAAGAATTTCCCTAAATCGTTCATTTAAGATATCGAATATGATTTCTCGCTAAGAATTCGTATATAGTAAGAAACACAGATTTTATCAATGTCTATGTCTTTCAACCGAAAATTTCACGGAATGGAAAATAACATGGTAAATTGTTTCTGACACTTAGATTCTATAAAAAATCAAGAGTAATATTCTGATATAGAATTTCCCTAAATCGTTCATCTAAGATATCGAATATGATTTCTCCTTATGAATTCGTATATAGTAAAAAATACCGATTTTATCAATGTCTATGTCTTTCAATCGAAAATTTCACGAAATGGAAGAACCACATGGAAAATTGTATCTGACAATTAGTATCTATAAAAAATTAAAAGTAAAATTCTGTTATATAATTTCCCAAAATCGCTCATTTAAGAATCGAATATGATTTCTCGCAATGAATTCGCATATAGTAAAAAACACCGATTTTATCAATGTCTATGTCTTTCAACCGAAATTTCACGGAATGGAAAATAACATGGAAAATTGTATCTGACACCTAGATTCTATATAGAATCAAGAGTAACATTCTGATATAGAATTTTCCTAAATCGTTCATCTAAGATATCGAATATGATTTCTCGCTATGAATTCGTATATAGTAAAAAACACCGATTTTATCAATGTCTATGTCTTTCAACCGAAAATTTGACGGAATGGAAAATAACATGGAAAATTGTATCTGACACTTAGATTCTATAAATAATCAAAAGTAACATTCTGATATAGAATTTCCCTAAATCGTTCATTTAAGATATCGAATATGATTTCTCGCTAAGAATTCGTATATAGTAAGAAACACCGATTTTATCAATGTCTATGTCTTTCAACCGAAAATTTCACGGAATGGAAAATAACATGGAAAATTGTATCTGACACTTAGATTTAATAAAGAATCAAGAGTAACATTCTGATATAGAATTTCCCTAAATCGTTCATTTAAGATATCGAATATGATTTCTCGCTATGAATTCGTATATAGTAAAAAATACCGATTTTATCAATGTCTATGTCTTTCAATCGAAAATTTCACGAAATGGAAGAACCACATGGAAAATTGTATCTGACGCTTAGATTCTATAATAACCAAGAGTAAAATTCTGTTATATAATTTCCCTAAATCGCTCATTTAAGATATCGAATATGATTTCTCGCTATGAATTCGCATATAGTTAAAAACACCGATTTTATCAATGTCTATGTCTTTCAATCGAAAATTTCACGGAATGGAAAAACCACATGGAAAATTGTATCTGACAATTAGTATCTATAAAAAATTAAAAGTAAAATTCTGTTATATAATTTCCCTAAATCGCTCATTTAAGAATCGAATATGATTTCTCGCTATGAATTCGCATATAGTAAAAAACACCGATTTTATCAATGTCTATGTCTTTCAACAGAAAATTTCACGGAATGGAAAAACCACATGGAAAATTGTATCTGACACTTAGATTTTATAAAGAATCAAGAGTAACATTCTGATATAGAATTTTCCTAAATCGTTCATCTAAGATATCGAATATGATTTCTCGCTATGAATTCGTATATAGTAAAAAACACCGATTTTATCAATGTCTATGTCTTTCAATCGAACATTCCACGGAATGGAAAAACCACATGGAAAATTGTATCTGACGATTAGATTCTATAAAGAACCAAGAGTAAAATTCTGTTATATAATTTCCCTAAATCGCTCATTTAAGATATCGAATATGATTTCTCGCTATGAATTCGTATATAGTAAGAAACACCGATTTTATCAATGTCTATGTCTTTCAACCGAAAATTTCACGGAATGGAAAATAACATGGAAAATTGTATCTGACACTTAGATTCTATAAATAATCAAAAGTAACATTCTGATAAAGAATTTCCCTAAATCGTTCATTTAAGATATCGAATATGATTTCTCGCTAAGAATTCGTATATAGTAAGAAACACAGATTTTATCAATGTCTATGTCTTTCAACCGAAAATTTCACGGAATGGAAATTAACATGGAAAATTGTATCTGACACTTAGATTCTATAAAAAATCAAGAGTAAAATTCTGTTATATAATTTCCCTAAATCGCTCATTTAAGATATCGAATATGATTTCTCGCTATGAATTCGTATATAGTAAAAAACACCGATTTTATCAATGTCTATGTCTTTCAACCGAAAATTTCACGGAATGGAAAATAACATGGAAAATTGTATCGGACACTAAGATTCTATAAAAAATAAAGAGTAAAATTCTGTTATAAAATTTCCCTAAATCGCTCATTTAAGATATCGAATATGATTTCTCGCTATGAATTCGTATATAGTAAAAAACACCGATTTTATCAATGTCTATGTCTTTCAACCGAAAATTTCACGGAATGGAAAATAACATGGAAAATTGTATCCGACACTTAGATTCTATAAAGAATCAAGAGTGACATTCTGATATAGAATTTCCCTAAATCGTTCATTTAAGATATCGAATATGATTTCTCGCTAAGAATTCGTTTATAGTAAAAAACACCGATTTTATCAATGTCTATGTCTTTCAATCGAAAATTTCACGGAATGGAAAAACCACTTGGAAAATTGTATCCGACACTAAGATTCAATGAAGAATCAAGAGTAAAATTCTGATATAGAATTTCCCTGAATCGTTCATTTAAGATATCGAATATGATTTCTCGCTAAGAATTCGTATATAGTAAGAAACACCGATTTTATCAATGTCTATGTCTTTCAACCGAAAATTTCACGGAATGGAAAATAACATGGAAAATTGTATCAGACACTTAGATTCTATAAAAAATCAAGAGTAACATTCTGATATAGAATTTCCCTAAATCGCTCATTTAAGATATCGAATATGATTTCTCGCTATGAATTCGCATATAGTTAAAAACACCGATTTTATCAATGTCTATGTCTTTCAATCGAAAATTTCACCGAATGGAAAAACCACATGGAAAATTGTACCTGACAATTAGATTCTATAAAAAATTAAAAGTAAAATTCTGTTATATAATTTGCCTAAATCGCTCATTTAAGATATCGAATATGATTTCTCGCTATGAATTCGTATATAGTAAGAAACACCGATTTTATCAATGTCTATGTCTTTCAACCGAAAATTTCACGGAATGGAAAATAACATGGAAAATTGTATCTGACACTTAGATTCTATAAATAATCAAAAGTAACATTCTGATAAAGAATTTCCCTAAATCGTTCATTTAAGATATCGAATATGATTTCTCGCTAAGAATTCGTATATAGTAAGAAACACAGATTTTATCAATGTCTATGTCTTTCAACCGAAAATTTCACGGAATGGAAATTAACATGGAAAATTGTATCTGACACTTAGATTCTATAAAAAATCAAGAGTAAAATTCTGTTATATAATTTCCCTAAATCGCTCATTTAAGATATCGAATATGATTTCTCGCTATGAATTCGTATATAGTAAGAAACACCGATTTTATCAATGTCTATGTCTTTCAACCGTAAATTTCACGGAATGGAAAATTACATGGAAAATTGTATCTGACACTTAGATTCTATAAAGAATCAAAAGTAACATTCTGATAAAGAATTTCCCTAAATCGTTCATTTAAGATATCGAATATGATTTCTCGCTAAGAATTCGTATATAGTAAGAAACACAGATTTTATCAATGTCTATGTCTTTCAACCGAAAATTTCACGGAATGGAAAATAACATGGTAAATTGTATCTGACACTTAGATTCTATAAAAAATCAAGAGTAACATTCTGATATAGAATTTCCCTAAATCGTTCATCTAAGATATCGAATATGATTTCTCCTTATGAATTCGTATATAGTAAAAAATACCGATTTTATCAATGTCTATGTCTTTCAATCGAAAATTTCACGAAATGGAAGAACCACATGGAAAATTGTATCTGACAATTAGTATCTATAAAAAATTAAAAGTAAAATTCTGTTATATAATTTCCCTAAATCGCTCATTTAAGAATCGAATATGATTTCTCGCTATGAATTCGCATATAGTAAAAAACACCGATTTTATCAATGTCTATGTCTTTCAACCGAAAATTTCACGGAATGGAAAATAACATGGAAAATTGTATCTGACACCTAGATTCTATAAAGAATCAAGAGTAACATTCTGATATAGAATTTTCCTAAATCGTTCATCTAAGATATCGAATATGATTTCTCGCTATGAATTCGTATATAGTAAAAAACACCGATTTTATCAATGTCTATGTCTTTCAACCGAAAATTTGACGGAATGGAAAATAACATGGAAAATTGTATCTGACACTTAGATTCTATAAATAATCAAAAGTAATATTCTGATAAAGAATATCCCTAAATCGTTCATTTAAGATATCGAATATGATTTCTCGCTAAGAATTCGTATATAGTAAGAAACACAGATTTTATCAATGTCTATGTCTTTCAACCGAAAATTTCACGGAATGGAAATTAACATGGAAAATTGTATCTGACACTTAGATTCTATAAAAAATCAAGAGTAAAATTCTGTTATATAATTTCCCTAAATCGCTCATTTAAGATATCGAATATGATTTCTCGCTATGAATTCGCATATAGTTAAAAACACCGATTTTATCAATGTCTATGTCTTTCAATCGAAAATTTCACCGAATGGAAAAACCACATGGAAAATTGTAACTGACAATTAGATTCTATAAAAAATTAAAAGTAAAATTCTGTTATATAATTTGCCTAAATCGCTCATTTAAGATATCGAATATGATTTCTCGCTATGAATTCGTATATAGTAAGAAACACCGATTTTATCAATGTCTATGTCTTTCAACCGAAAATTTCACGGAATAGAAAATAACATGGAAAATTGTATCTGACACTTAGATTCTATAAATAATCAAAAGTAACATTCTGATAAAGAATTTCCCTAAATCGTTCATTTAAGATATCGAATATGATTTCTCGCTAAGAATTCGTATATAGTAAGAAACACAGATTTTATCAATGTCTATGTCTTTCAACCGAAAATTTCACGGAATGGAAATTAACATGGAAAATTGTATTTGACACTTAGATTCTATAAAAAATCAAGAGTAAAATTCTGTTATATAATTTCCCTAAATCGCTCATTTAAGATATCGAATATGATTTCTCGCTATGAATTCGTATATAGTAAGAAACACCGATTTTATCAATGTCTATGTCTTTCAACCGTAAATTTCACGGAATGGAAAATTACATGGAAAATTGTATCTGACACTTAGATTCTATAAAGAATCAAAAGTAACATTCTGATAAAGAATTTCCCTAAATCGTTCATTTAAGATATCGAATATGATTTCTCGCTAAGAATTCGTATATAGTAAGAAACACAGATTTTATCAATGTCTATGTTTTTCAACCGAAAATTTCACGGAATGGAAAAACCACTTGGAAAATTGTATCCGACACTAAGATTCAATGAAGAATCAAGAGTAAAATTCTGATATAGAATTTCCCTGAATCGTTCATTTAAGATATCGAATATGATTTCTCGCTAAGAATTCGTATATAGTAAGAAACACCGATTTTATCAATGTCTATGTCTTTCAACCGAAAATTTCACGGAATGGAAAATAACATGGAAAATTGTATCAGACACTTAGATTCTATAAAAAATCAAGAGTATTATTCTGATATAGAATTTCCCTAAATCGCTCATTTAAGATATCGAATATGATTTCTCGCTATGAATTCGCATATAGTTAAAAACACCGATTTTATCAATGTCTATGTCTTTCAATCGAAAATTTCACCGAATGGAAAAACCACATGGAAAATTGTACCTGACAATTAGATTCTATAAAAAATTAAAAGTAAAATTCTGTTATATAATTTGCCTAAATCGCTCATTTAAGATATCGAATATGATTTCTCGCTATGAATTCGTATATAGTAAGAAACACCGATTTTATCAATGTCTATGTCTTTCAACCGAAAATTTCACGGAATGGAAAATAACATGGAAAATTGTATCTGACACTTAGATTCTATAAATAATCAAAAGTAACATTCTGATAAAGAATTTCCCTAAATCGTTCATTTAAGATATCGAATATGATTTCTCGCTAAGAATTCGTATATAGTAAGAAACACAGATTTTATCAATGTCTATGTCTTTCAACCGAAAATTTCACGGAATGGAAAATAACATGGTAAATTGTATCTGACACTTAGATTCTATAAAAAATCAAGAGTAACATTCTGATATAGAATTTCCCTAAATCGTTCATCTAAGATATCGAATATGATTTCTCCTTATGAATTCGTATATAGTAAAAAATACCGATTTTATCAATGTCTATGTCTTTCAATCGAAAATTTCACGAAATGGAAGAACCACATGGAAAATTGTATCTGACAATTAGTATCTATAAAAAATTAAAAGTAAAATTCTGTTATATAATTTCCCTAAATCGCTCATTTAAGAATCGAATATGATTTCTCGCTATGAATTCGCATATAGTAAAAAACACCGATTTTATCAATGTCTAAGTCTTTCAACCGAAATTTCACGGAATGGAAAATAACATGGAAAATTGTATCTGACACCTAGATTCTATAAAGAATCAAGAGTAACATTCTGATATAGAATTTTCCTAAATCGTTCATCTAAGATATCGAATATGATTTCTCGCTATGAATTCGTATATAGTAAAAAACACCGATTTTATCAATGTCTATGTCTTTCAACCGAAAATTTGACGGAATGGAAATTAACATGGAAAATTGTATTTGACACTTAGATTCTATAAAAAATCAAGAGTAAAATTCTGTTATATAATTTCCCTAAATCGCTCATTTAAGATATCGAATATGATTTCTCGCTATGAATTCGTATATAGTAAGAAACACCGATTTTATCAATGTCTATGTCTTTCAACCGTAAATTTCACGGAATGGAAAATTACATGGAAAATTGTATCTGACACTTAGATTCTATAAAGAATCAAAAGTAACATTCTGATAAAGAATTTCCCTAAATCGTTCATTTAAGATATCGAATATGATTTCTCGCTAAGAATTCGTATATAGTAAGAAACACAGATTTTATCAATGTCTATGTCTTTCAACCGAAAATTTCACGGAATGGAAATTAACATGGAAAATTGTATTTGACACTTAGATTCTATAAAAAATCAAGAGTAAAATTCTGTTATATAATTTCCCTAAATCGCTCATTTAAGATATCGAATATGATTTCTCGCTATGAATTCGTATATAGTAAGAAACACCGATTTTATCAATGTCTATGTCTTTCAACCGTAAATTTCACGGAATGGAAAATTACATGGAAAATTGTATCTGACACTTAGATTCTATAAATAATCAAAAGTAACATTCTGATAAAGAATTTCCCTAAATCGTTCATTTAAGATATCGAATATGATTTCTCGCTATGAATTCGCATATAGTTAAAAACACCGATTTTATCAATGTCTATGTCTTTCAATCGAAAATTTCACCGAATGGAAAAACCACATGGAAAATTGTACCTGACAATTAGATTCTATAAAAAATTAAAAGTAAAATTCTGTTATATAATTTGCCTAAATCGCTCATTTAAGATATCGAATATGATTTCTCGCTATGAATTCGTATATAGTAAGAAACACCGATTTTATCAATGTCTATGTCTTTCAACCGAAAATTTCACGGAATGGAAAATAACATGGAAAATTGTATCTGACACTTAGATTCTATAAATAATCAAAAGTAACATTCTGATAAAGAATTTCCCTAAATCGTTCATTTAAGATATCGAATATGATTTCTCGCTAAGAATTCGTATATAGTAAGAAACACAGATTTTATCAATGTCTATGTCTTTCAACCGAAAATTTCACGGAATGGAAAATAACATGGTAAATTGTATCTGACACTTAGATTCTATAAAAAATCAAGAGTAACATTCTGATATAGAATTTCCCTAAATCGTTCATCTAAGATATCGAATATGATTTCTCCTTATGAATTCGTATATAGTAAAAAATACCGATTTTATCAATGTCTATGTCTTTCAATCGAAAATTTCACGAAATGGAAGAACCACATGGAAAATTGTATCTGACAATTAGTATCTATAAAAAATTAAAAGTAAAATTCTGTTATATAATTTCCCTAAATCGCTCATTTAAGAATCGAATATGATTTCTCGCTATGAATTCGCATATAGTAAAAAACACCGATTTTATCAATGTCTAAGTCTTTCAACCGAAATTTCACGGAATGGAAAATAACATGGAAAATTGTATCTGACACCTAGATTCTATAAAGAATCAAGAGTAACATTCTGATATAGAATTTTCCTAAATCGTTCATCTAAGATATCGAATATGATTTCTCGCTATGAATTCGTATATAGTAAAAAACACCGATTTTATCAATGTCTATGTCTTTCAACCGAAAATTTGACGGAATGGAAAATAACATGGAAAATTGTATCTGACACTTAGATTTTATAAATAATCAAAAGTAACATTCTGATAAAGAATTTCCCAAAATCGTTCATTTAAGATATCGAATATGATTTCTCGCTAAGAATTCGTATATAGTAAGAAACACAGATTTTATCAATGTCTATGTCTTTCAACCGAAAATTTCACGGAATGGAAATTAACATGGAAAATTGTATCTGACACTTAGATTCTATAAAAAATCAAGAGTAAAATTCTGTTATATAATTTCCCTAAATCGCTCATTTAAGATATCGAATATGATTTCTCGATATGAATTCGCATATAGTTAAAAACACCGATTTTATCAATGTCTATGTCTTTCAATCGAAAATTTCACCGAATGGAAAAACCACATGGAAAATTGTAACTTACAATTAGATTCTATAAAAAATTAAAAGTAAAATTCTGTTATATAATTTGCCTAAATCGCTCATTTAAGATATCGAATATGATTTCTCGCTATGAATTCGTATATAGTAAGAAACACCGATTTTATCAATGTCTATGTCTTTCAACCGAAAATTTCACGGAATGGAAAATAACATGGAAAATTGTATCTGACACTTAGATTCTATAAAAAATCAAGAGTAAAATTCTGTTATATAATTTCCCTAAATCGCTCATTTAAGATATCGAATATGATTTCTCGCTATGAATTCGCATATAGTTAAAAACACCGATTTTATCAATGTCTATGTCTTTCAACCGAAAATTTCACGGAATGGAAATTAACATGGAAAATTGTATTTGACACTTAGATTCTATAAAAAATCAAGAGTAAAATTCTGTTATATAATTTCCCTAAATCGCTCATTTAAGATATCGAATATGATTTCTCGCTATGAATTCGTATATAGTAAGAAACACCGATTTTATCAATGTCTATGTCTTTCAACCGTAAATTTCACGGAATGGAAAATTACATGGAAAATTGTATCTGACACTTAGATTCTATAAAGAATCAAAAGTAACATTCTGATAAAGAATTTCCCTAAATCGTTCATTTAAGATATCGAATATGATTTCTCGCTAAGAATTCGTATATAGTAAGAAACACAGATTTTATCAATGTCTATGTTTTTCAACCGAAAATTTCACGGAATGGAAAAACCACTTGGAAAATTGTATCCGACACTAAGATTCAATGAAGAATCAAGAGTAAAATTCTGATATAGAATTTCCCTGAATCGTTCATTTAAGATATCGAATATGATTTCTCGCTAAGAATTCGTATATAGTAAGAAACACCGATTTTATCAATGTCTATGTCTTTCAACCGAAAATTTCACGGAATGGAAAATAACATGGAAAATTGTATCAGACAGTTAGATTCTATAAAAAATCAAGAGTAACATTCTGATATATAATTTCCCTAAATCGCTCATTTAAGATATCGAATATGATTTCTCGCTATGAATTCGCATATAGTTAAAAACACCGATTTTATCAATGTCTATGTCTTTCAATCGAAAATTTCACCGAATGGAAAAACCACATGGAAAATTGTACCTGACAATTAGATTCTATAAAAAATTAAAAGTAAAATTCTGTTATATAATTTGCCTAAATCGCTCATTTAAGATATCGAATATGATTTCTCGCTATGAATTCGTATATAGTAAGAAACACCGATTTTATCAATGTCTATGTCTTTCAACCGAAAATTTCACGGAATGGAAAATAACATGGAAAATTGTATCTGACACTTAGATTCTATAAATAATCAAAAGTAACATTCTGATAAAGAATTTCCCTAAATCGTTCATTTAAGATATCGAATATGATTTCTCGCTAAGAATTCGTATATAGTAAGAAACACAGATTTTATCAATGTCTATGTCTTTCAACCGAAAATTTCACGGAATGGAAATTAACATGGAAAATTGTATCTGACACTGAGATTCTATAAAAAATCAAGAGTAAAATTCTGTTATATAATTTCCCTAAATCGCTCATTTAAGATATCGAATATGATTTCTCGCTATGAATTCGTATATAGTAAGAAACACCGATTTTATCAATGTCTATGTCTTTCAACCGTAAATTTCACGGAATGGAAAATTACATGGAAAATTGTATCTGACACTTAGATTCTATAAAGAATCAAAAGTAACATTCTGATAAAGAATTTCCCTAAATCGTTCATTTAAGATATCGAATATGATTTCTCGCTAAGAATTCGTATATAGTAAGAAACACAGATTTTATCAATGTCTATGTCTTTCAACCGAAAATTTCACGGAATGGAAAATAACATGGTAAATTGTATCTGACACTTAGATTCTATAAAAAATCAAGAGTAACATTCTGATATAGAATTTCCCTAAATCGTTCATCTAAGATATCGAATATGATTTCTCCTTATGAATTCGTATATAGTAAAAAATACCGATTTTATCAATGTCTATGTCTTTCAATCGAAAATTTCACGAAATGGAAGAACCACATGGAAAATTGTATCTGACAATTAGTATCTATAAAAAATTAAAAGTAAAATTCTGTTATATAATTTCCCAAAATCGCTCATTTAAGAATCGAATATGATTTCTCGCTATGAATTCGCATATAGTAAAAAACACCGATTTTATCAATGTCTATGTCTTTCAACCGAAATTTTACGGAATGGAAAATAACATGGAAAATTGTATCTGACACCTAGATTCTATATAGAATCAAGAGTAACATTCTGATATAGAATTTTCCTAAATCGTTCATCTAAGATATCGAATATGATTTCTCGCTATGAATTCGTATATAGTAAAAAACACCGATTTTATCAATGTCTATGTCTTTCAACCGAAAATTTCACGGAATGGAAAATAACATGGAAAATTGTATCTGACACTTAGATTCTATAAATAATCAAAAGTAACATTCTGATAAAGAATTTCCCTAAATCGTTCATTTAAGATATCGAATATGATTTCTCGCTAAGAATTCGTATATAGTAAGAAACACAGATTTTATCAATGTCTATGTCTTTCAACCGAAAATTTCACGGAATGGAAATTAACATGGAAAATTGTATCTGACACTGAGATTCTATAAAAAATCAAGAGTAAAATTCTGTTATATAATTTCCCTAAATCGCTCATTTAAGATATCGAATATGATTTCTCGCTATGAATTCGTATATAGTAAGAAACACCGATTTTATCAATGTCTATGTCTTTCAACCGTAAATTTCACGGAATGGAAAATTACATGGAAAATTGTATCTGACACTTAGATTCTATAAAGAATCAAAAGTAACATTCTGATAAAGAATTTCCCTAAATCGTTCATTTAAGATATCGAATATGATTTCTCGCTAAGAATTCGTATATAGTAAGAAACACAGATTTTATCAATGTCTATGTCTTTCAACCGAAAATTTCACGGAATGGAAATTAACATGGAAAATTGTATCTGACACTTAGATTCTATAATAACCAAGAGTAAAATTCTGTTATATAATTTCCCTAAATCGCTCATTTAAGATATCGAATATGATTTCTCGCTATGAATTCGCATATAGTTAAAAACACCGATTTTATCAATGTCTATGTCTTTCAATCGAAAATTTCACGGAATGGAAAAACCACATGGAAAATTGTATCTGACAATTAGTATCTATAAAAAATTAAAAGTAAAATTCTGTTATATAATTTCCCTAAATCGCTCATTTAAGAATCGAATATGATTTCTCGCTATGAATTCGCATATAGTAAAAAACACCGATTTTATCAATGTCTAAGTCTTTCAACCGAAATTTCACGGAATGGAAAATAACATGGAAAATTGTATCTGACACCTAGATTCTATAAAGAATCAAGAGTAACATTCTGATATAGAATTTTCCTAAATCGTTCATCTAAGATATCGAATATGATTTCTCGCTATGAATTCGTATATAGTAAAAAACACCGATTTTATCAATGTCTATGTCTTTCAACCGAAAATTTGACGGAATGGAAAATAACATGGAAAATTGTATCTGACACTTAGATTTTATAAATAATCAAAAGTAACATTCTGATAAAGAATTTCCCAAAATCGTTCATTTAAGATATCGAATATGATTTCTCGCTAAGAATTCGTATATAGTAAGAAACACAGATTTTATCAATGTCTATGTCTTTCAACCGAAAATTTCACGGAATGGAAATTAACATGGAAAATTGTATCTGACACTTAGATTCTATAAAAAATCAAGAGTAAAATTCTGTTATATAATTTCCCTAAATCGCTCATTTAAGATATCGAATATGATTTCTCGATATGAATTCGCATATAGTTAAAAACACCGATTTTATCAATGTCTATGTCTTTCAATCGAAAATTTCACCGAATGGAAAAACCACATGGAAAATTGTAACTTACAATTAGATTCTATAAAAAATTAAAAGTAAAATTCTGTTATATAATTTGCCTAAATCGCTCATTTAAGATATCGAATATGATTTCTCGCTATGAATTCGTATATAGTAAGAAACACCGATTTTATCAATGTCTATGTCTTTCAACCGAAAATTTCACGGAATGGAAAATAACATGGAAAATTGTATCTGACACTTAGATTCTATAAAAAATCAAGAGTAAAATTCTGTTATATAATTTCCCTAAATCGCTCATTTAAGATATCGAATATGATTTCTCGCTATGAATTCGCATATAGTTAAAAACACCGATTTTATCAATGTCTATGTCTTTCAACCGAAAATTTCACGGAATGGAAATTAACATGGAAAATTGTATTTGACACTTAGATTCTATAAAAAATCAAGAGTAAAATTCTGTTATATAATTTCCCTAAATCGCTCATTTAAGATATCGAATATGATTTCTCGCTATGAATTCGTATATAGTAAGAAACACCGATTTTATCAATGTCTATGTCTTTCAACCGTAAATTTCACGGAATGGAAAATTACATGGAAAATTGTATCTGACACTTAGATTCTATAAAGAATCAAAAGTAACATTCTGATAAAGAATTTCCCTAAATCGTTCATTTAAGATATCGAATATGATTTCTCGCTAAGAATTCGTATATAGTAAGAAACACAGATTTTATCAATGTCTATGTTTTTCAACCGAAAATTTCACGGAATGGAAAAACCACTTGGAAAATTGTATCCGACACTAAGATTCAATGAAGAATCAAGAGTAAAATTCTGATATAGAATTTCCCTGAATCGTTCATTTAAGATATCGAATATGATTTCTCGCTAAGAATTCGTATATAGTAAGAAACACCGATTTTATCAATGTCTATGTCTTTCAACCGAAAATTTCACGGAATGGAAAATAACATGGAAAATTGTATCAGACAGTTAGATTCTATAAAAAATCAAGA
This sequence comes from Sisyra nigra, assembly GCA_958496155.1. Lineage (NCBI taxonomy): Eukaryota > Metazoa > Arthropoda > Insecta > Neuroptera > Sisyridae > Sisyra > Sisyra nigra. The sequence continues at coordinate 19,046,803 of OY292319.1, read as the reverse complement.
GTAACATTCTGATATATAATTTCCCTAAATCGCTCATTTAAGATATCGAATATGATTTCTCGCTATGAATTCGCATATAGTTAAAAACACCGATTTTATCAATGTCTATGTCTTTCAATCGAAAATTTCACCGAATGGAAAAACCACATGGAAAATTGTACCTGACAATTAGATTCTATAAAAAATTAAAAGTAAAATTCTGTTATATAATTTGCCTAAATCGCTCATTTAAGATATCGAATATGATTTCTCGCTATGAATTCGTATATAGTAAGAAACACCGATTTTATCAATGTCTATGTCTTTCAACCGAAAATTTCACGGAATGGAAAATAACATGGAAAATTGTATCTGACACTTAGATTCTATAAATAATCAAAAGTAACATTCTGATAAAGAATTTCCCTAAATCGTTCATTTAAGATATCGAATATGATTTCTCGCTAAGAATTCGTATATAGTAAGAAACACAGATTTTATCAATGTCTATGTCTTTCAACCGAAAATTTCACGGAATGGAAATTAACATGGAAAATTGTATCTGACACTGAGATTCTATAAAAAATCAAGAGTAAAATTCTGTTATATAATTTCCCTAAATCGCTCATTTAAGATATCGAATATGATTTCTCGCTATGAATTCGTATATAGTAAGAAACACCGATTTTATCAATGTCTATGTCTTTCAACCGTAAATTTCACGGAATGGAAAATTACATGGAAAATTGTATCTGACACTTAGATTCTATAAAGAATCAAAAGTAACATTCTGATAAAGAATTTCCCTAAATCGTTCATTTAAGATATCGAATATGATTTCTCGCTAAGAATTCGTATATAGTAAGAAACACAGATTTTATCAATGTCTATGTCTTTCAACCGAAAATTTCACGGAATGGAAAATAACATGGTAAATTGTATCTGACACTTAGATTCTATAAAAAATCAAGAGTAACATTCTGATATAGAATTTCCCTAAATCGTTCATCTAAGATATCGAATATGATTTCTCCTTATGAATTCGTATATAGTAAAAAATACCGATTTTATCAATGTCTATGTCTTTCAATCGAAAATTTCACGAAATGGAAGAACCACATGGAAAATTGTATCTGACAATTAGTATCTATAAAAAATTAAAAGTAAAATTCTGTTATATAATTTCCCAAAATCGCTCATTTAAGAATCGAATATGATTTCTCGCTATGAATTCGCATATAGTAAAAAACACCGATTTTATCAATGTCTATGTCTTTCAACCGAAATTTTACGGAATGGAAAATAACATGGAAAATTGTATCTGACACCTAGATTCTATATAGAATCAAGAGTAACATTCTGATATAGAATTTTCCTAAATCGTTCATCTAAGATATCGAATATGATTTCTCGCTATGAATTCGTATATAGTAAAAAACACCGATTTTATCAATGTCTATGTCTTTCAACCGAAAATTTCACGGAATGGAAAATAACATGGAAAATTGTATCTGACACTTAGATTCTATAAATAATCAAAAGTAACATTCTGATAAAGAATTTCCCTAAATCGTTCATTTAAGATATCGAATATGATTTCTCGCTAAGAATTCGTATATAGTAAGAAACACAGATTTTATCAATGTCTATGTCTTTCAACCGAAAATTTCACGGAATGGAAATTAACATGGAAAATTGTATCTGACACTGAGATTCTATAAAAAATCAAGAGTAAAATTCTGTTATATAATTTCCCTAAATCGCTCATTTAAGATATCGAATATGATTTCTCGCTATGAATTCGTATATAGTAAGAAACACCGATTTTATCAATGTCTATGTCTTTCAACCGTAAATTTCACGGAATGGAAAATTACATGGAAAATTGTATCTGACACTTAGATTCTATAAAGAATCAAAAGTAACATTCTGATAAAGAATTTCCCTAAATCGTTCATTTAAGATATCGAATATGATTTCTCGCTAAGAATTCGTATATAGTAAGAAACACAGATTTTATCAATGTCTATGTCTTTCAACCGAAAATTTCACGGAATGGAAATTAACATGGAAAATTGTATCTGACACTTAGATTCTATAAAAAATCAAGAGTAAAATTCTGTTATATAATTTCCCTAAATCGCTCATTTAAGATATCGAATATGATTTCTCGCTATGAATTCGCATATAGTTAAAAACACCGATTTTATCAATGTCTATGTCTTTCAATCGAAAATTTCACCGAATGGAAAAACCACATGGAAAATTGTAACTTACAATTAGATTCTATAAAAAATTAAAAGTAAAATTCTGTTATATAATTTGCCTAAATCGCTCATTTAAGATATCGAATATGATTTCTCGCTATGAATTCGTATATAGTAAGAAACACCGATTTTATCAATGTCTATGTCTTTCAACCGAAAATTTCACGGAATGGAAAATAACATGGAAAATTGTATCTGACACTTAGATTCTATAAAAAATCAAGAGTAAAATTCTGTTATATAATTTCCCTAAATCGCTCATTTAAGATATCGAATATGATTTCTCGCTATGAATTCGCATATAGTTAAAAACACCGATTTTATCAATGTCTATGTCTTTCAACCGAAAATTTCACGGAATGGAAATTAACATGGAAAATTGTATTTGACACTTAGATTCTATAAAAAATCAAGAGTAAAATTCTGTTATATAATTTCCCTAAATCGCTCATTTAAGATATCGAATATGATTTCTCGCTATGAATTCGTATATAGTAAGAAACACCGATTTTATCAATGTCTATGTCTTTCAACCGTAAATTTCACGGAATGGAAAATTACATGGAAAATTGTATCTGACACTTAGATTCTATAAAGAATCAAAAGTAACATTCTGATAAAGAATTTCCCTAAATCGTTCATTTAAGATATCGAATATGATTTCTCGCTAAGAATTCGTATATAGTAAGAAACACAGATTTTATCAATGTCTATGTTTTTCAACCGAAAATTTCACGGAATGGAAAAACCACTTGGAAAATTGTATCCGACACTAAGATTCAATGAAGAATCAAGAGTAAAATTCTGATATAGAATTTCCCTGAATCGTTCATTTAAGATATCGAATATGATTTCTCGCTAAGAATTCGTATATAGTAAGAAACACCGATTTTATCAATGTCTATGTCTTTCAACCGAAAATTTCACGGAATGGAAAATAACATGGAAAATTGTATCAGACACTTAGATTCTATAAAAAATCAAGAGTAACATTCTGATATATAATTTCCCTAAATCGCTCATTTAAGATATCGAATATGATTTCTCGCTATGAATTCGCATATAGTTAAAAACACCGATTTTATCAATGTCTATGTCTTTCAATCGAAAATTTCACCGAATGGAAAAACCACATGGAAAATTGTACCTGACAATTAGATTCTATAAAAAATTAAAAGTAAAATTCTGTTATATAATTTGCCTAAATCGCTCATTTAAGATATCGAATATGATTTCTCGCTATGAATTCGTATATAGTAAGAAACACCGATTTTATCAATGTCTATGTCTTTCAACCGTAAATTTCACGGAATGGAAAATTACATGGAAAATTGTATCTGACACTTAGATTCTATAAAGAATCAAAAGTAACATTCTGATAAAGAATTTCCCTAAATCGTTCATTTAAGATATCGAATATGATTTCTCGCTAAGAATTCGTATATAGTAAGAAACACAGATTTTATCAATGTCTATGTCTTTCAACCGAAAATTTCACGGAATGGAAATTAACATGGAAAATTGTATCTGACACTTAGATTCTATAAAAAATCAAGAGTAAAATTCTGTTATATAATTTCCCTAAATCGCTCATTTAAGATATCGAATATGATTTCTCGCTATGAATTCGCATATAGTTAAAAACACCGATTTTATCAATGTCTATGTCTTTCAATCGAAAATTTCACCGAATGGAAAAACCACATGGAAAATTGTAACTTACAATTAGATTCTATAAAAAATTAAAAGTAAAATTCTGTTATATAATTTGCCTAAATCGCTCATTTAAGATATCGAATATGATTTCTCGCTATGAATTCGTATATAGTAAGAAACACCGATTTTATCAATGTCTATGTCTTTCAACCGAAAATTTCACGGAATGGAAAATAACATGGAAAATTGTATCTGACACTTAGATTCTATAAAAAATCAAGAGTAAAATTCTGTTATATAATTTCCCTAAATCGCTCATTTAAGATATCGAATATGATTTCTCGCTATGAATTCGCATATAGTTAAAAACACCGATTTTATCAATGTCTATGTCTTTCAACCGAAAATTTCACGGAATGGAAATTAACATGGAAAATTGTATTTGACACTTAGATTCTATAAAAAATCAAGAGTAAAATTCTGTTATATAATTTCCCTAAATCGCTCATTTAAGATATCGAATATGATTTCTCGCTATGAATTCGTATATAGTAAGAAACACCGATTTTATCAATGTCTATGTCTTTCAACCGTAAATTTCACGGAATGGAAAATTACATGGAAAATTGTATCTGACACTTAGATTCTATAAAGAATCAAAAGTAACATTCTGATAAAGAATTTCCCTAAATCGTTCATTTAAGATATCGAATATGATTTCTCGCTAAGAATTCGTATATAGTAAGAAACACAGATTTTATCAATGTCTATGTTTTTCAACCGAAAATTTCACGGAATGGAAAAACCACTTGGAAAATTGTATCCGACACTAAGATTCAATGAAGAATCAAGAGTAAAATTCTGATATAGAATTTCCCTGAATCGTTCATTTAAGATATCGAATATGATTTCTCGCTAAGAATTCGTATATAGTAAGAAACACCGATTTTATCAATGTCTATGTCTTTCAACCGAAAATTTCACGGAATGGAAAATAACATGGAAAATTGTATCAGACACTTAGATTCTATAAAAAATCAAGAGTAACATTCTGATATATAATTTCCCTAAATCGCTCATTTAAGATATCGAATATGATTTCTCGCTATGAATTCGCATATAGTTAAAAACACCGATTTTATCAATGTCTATGTCTTTCAATCGAAAATTTCACCGAATGGAAAAACCACATGGAAAATTGTACCTGACAATTAGATTCTATAAAAAATTAAAAGTAAAATTCTGTTATATAATTTGCCTAAATCGCTCATTTAAGATATCGAATATGATTTCTCGCTATGAATTCGTATATAGTAAGAAACACCGATTTTATCAATGTCTATGTCTTTCAACCGTAAATTTCACGGAATGGAAAATTACATGGAAAATTGTATCTGACACTTAGATTCTATAAAGAATCAAAAGTAACATTCTGATAAAGAATTTCCCTAAATCGTTCATTTAAGATATCGAATATGATTTCTCGCTAAGAATTCGTATATAGTAAGAAACACAGATTTTATCAATGTCTATGTCTTTCAACCGAAAATTTCACGGAATGGAAAATAACATGGTAAATTGTATCTGACACTTAGATTCTATAAAAAATCAAGAGTAACATTCTGATATAGAATTTCCCTAAATCGTTCATCTAAGATATCGAATATGATTTCTCCTTATGAATTCGTATATAGTAAAAAATACCGATTTTATCAATGTCTATGTCTTTCAATCGAAAATTTCACGAAATGGCAGAACCACATGGAAAATTGTATCTGACAATTAGTATCTATAAAAAATTAAAAGTAAAATTCTGTTATATAATTTCCCAAAATCGCTCATTTAAGAATCGAATATGATTTCTCGCTATGAATTCGCATATAGTAAAAAACACCGATTTTATCAATGTCTATGTCTTTCAACCGAAAATTTCACGGAATGGAAAATAACATGGAAAATTGTATCTGACACCTAGATTCTATAAAGAATCAAGAGTAACATTCTGATATAGAATTTTCCTAAATCGTTCATCTAAGATATCTAATATGATTTCTCGCTATGAATTCGTATATAGTAAAAAACACCGATTTTATCAATGTCTATGTCTTTCAACCGAAAATTTGACGGAATGGAAAATAACATGGAAAATTGTATCTGACACTTAGATTCTATAAATAATCAAAAGTAACATTCTGATAAAGAATTTCCCTAAATCGTTCATTTAAGATATCGAATATGATTTCTCGCTAAGAATTCGTATATAGTAAGAAACACAGATTTTATCAATGTCTATATCTTTCAACCGAAAATTTCACGGAATGGAAATTAACATGGAAAATTGTATCTGACACTTAGATTCTATAAAAAATCAAGAGTAAAATTCTGTTATATAATTTCCCTAAATCGCTCATTTAAGATATCGAATATGATTTCTCGCTATGAATTCGTATATAGTAAAAAACACCGATTTTATCAATGTCTATGTCTTTCAACCGAAAATTTCACGGAATGGAAAATAACATGGAAAATTGTATCGGACACTAAGATTTTATAAAAAATAAAGAGTAAAATTCTGTTATAAAATTTCCCTTAATCGCTCATTTAAGATATCGAATATGATTTCTCGCTATGAATTCGTATATAGTAAGAAACACCGATTTTATCAATGTCTATGTCTTTCAACCGAAAATTTCACGGAATGGAAAATAACATGGAAAATTGTATCTGACACTTAGATTCTATAAATAATCAAAAGTAACATTCTGATAAATTATTACCCTAAATCGTTCATTTAAGATATCGAATATGATTTCTCGCTAAGAATTCGTATATAGTAAGAAACACAGATTTTATCAATGTCTATGTCTTTCAACCGAAAATTTCACGGAATGGAAATTAACATGGAAAATTGTATCAGACACTGAGATTCTATAAAAAATCAAGAGTAAAATTCTGTTATATAATTTCCCTAAATCGCTCATTTAAGATATCGAATATGATTTCTCGCTATGAATTCGTATATAGTAAGAAACACCGATTTTATCAATGTCTATGTCTTTCAACCGTAAATTTCACGGAATGGAAAATTACATGGAAAATTGTATCTGACACTTAGATTCTATAAAGAATCAAAAGTAACATTCTGATAAAGAATTTCCCTAAATCGTTCATTTAAGATATCGAATATGATTTCTCGCTAAGAATTCGTATATAGTAAGAAACACAGATTTTATCAATGTCTATGTCTTTCAACCGAAAATTTCACGGAATGGAAAATAACATGGTAAATTGTATCTGACACTTAGATTCTATAAAAAATCAAGAGTAACATTCTGATATAGAATTTCCCTAAATCGTTCATCTAAGATATCGAATATGATTTCTCCTTATGAATTCGTATATAGTAAAAAATACCGATTTTATCAATGTCTATGTCTTTCAATCGAAAATTTCACGAAATGGCAGAACCACATGGAAAATTGTATCTGACAATTAGTATCTATAAAAAATTAAAAGTAAAATTCTGTTATATAATTTCCCAAAATCGCTCATTTAAGAATCGAATATGATTTCTCGCTATGAATTCGCATATAGTAAAAAACACCGATTTTATCAATGTCTATGTCTTTCAACCGAAAATTTCACGGAATGGAAAATAACATGGAAAATTGTATCTGACACCTAGATTCTATAAAGAATCAAGAGTAACATTCTGATATAGAATTTTCCTAAATCGTTCATCTAAGATATCTAATATGATTTCTCGCTATGAATTCGTATATAGTAAAAAACACCGATTTTATCAATGTCTATGTCTTTCAACCGAAAATTTGACGGAATGGAAAATAACATGGAAAATTGTATCTGACACTTAGATTCTATAAATAATCAAAAGTAACATTCTGATAAAGAATTTCCCTAAATCGTTCATTTAAGATATCGAATATGATTTCTCGCTAAGAATTCGTATATAGTAAGAAACACAGATTTTATCAATGTCTATATCTTTCAACCGAAAATTTCACGGAATGGAAATTAACATGGAAAATTGTATCTGACACTTAGATTCTATAAAAAATCAAGAGTAAAATTCTGTTATATAATTTCCCTAAATCGCTCATTTAAGATATCGAATATGATTTCTCGCTATGAATTCGTATATAGTAAAAAACACCGATTTTATCAATGTCTATGTCTTTCAACCGAAAATTTCACGGAATGGAAAATAACATGGAAAATTGTATCGGACACTAAGATTTTATAAAAAATAAAGAGTAAAATTCTGTTATAAAATTTCCCTAAATCGCTCATTTAAGATATCGAATATGATTTCTCGCTATGAATTCGTATATAGTAAAAAACACCGATTTTATCAATGTCTATGTCTTTCAACCGAAAATTTCACGGAATAAAAATTACATGGAAAATTGTATCCGACACTTAGATTCTATAAAGAATCAAGAGTAACATTCTGATATAGAATTTCCCTAAATCGCTCATTTAAGATATCGAATATGATTTCTCGCTATGAATTCGCATATAGTTAAAAACACCGATTTTATCAATGTCTATGTCTTTCAATCGAAAATTTCACGGAATGGAAAAACCACTTGGAAAATTGTATCCGACACTAAGATTCAATGAAGAATCAAGAGTAAAATTCTGATATAGAATTTCCCTAAATCGTTCATTTAAGATATCGAATATGATTTCTCGCTAAGAATTCGTATATAGTAAGAAACACCGATTTTATCAATGTCTATGTCTTTCAACCGAAAATTTCACGGAATGGAAAATAACATGGAAAATTGTGTCAGACACTTAGATTCTATAAAAAATCAAGAGTAACATTCTGATATAGAATTTCCCTAAATCGCTCATTTAAGATATCGAATATGATTTCTCGCTATGAATTCGCATATAGTTAAAAACACCGATTTTATCAATGTCTATGTCTTTCAATCGAAAATTTCACCGAATGGAAAAACCACATGGAAAATTGTACCTGACAATTAGATTCTATAAAAAATTTAAAGTAAAATTCTGTTATATAATTTGCGTAAATCGCTCATTTAAGATATCGAATATGATTTCTCGCTATGAATTCGTATATAGTAAGAAACACCGATTTTATCAATGTCTATGTCTTTCAACCGAAAATTTCACGGAATGGAAAATAACATGGAAAATTGTATCTGACACTTAGATTCTATAAATAATCAAAAGTAACATTCTGATAAAGAATTTCCCTAAATCGTTCATTTAAGATATCGAATATGATTTCTCGCTAAGAATTCGTATATAGTAAGAAACACAGATTTTATCAATGTCTATGTCTTTCAACCGAAAATTTCACGGAATGGAAATTAACATGGAAAATTGTATCTGACACTTAGATTCTATAAAAAATCAAGAGTAAAATTCTGTTATATAATTTCCCTAAATCGCTCATTTAAGATATCGAATATGATTTCTCGCTATGAATTCGTATATAGTAAGAAACACCGATTTTATCAATGTCTATGTCTTTCAACCGTAAATTTCACGGAATGGAAAATTACATGGAAAATTGTATCTGACACTTAGATTCTATAAAGAATCAAAAGTAACATTCTGATAAAGAATTTCCCTAAATCGTTCATTTAAGATATCGAATATGATTTCTCGCTAAGAATCGTATATAGTAAGAAACACAGATTTTATCAATGTCTATATCTTTCAACCGAAAATTTCACGGAATGGAAAATAACATGGAAAATTGTATCTGACACTTAGATTCTATAAAAAATCAAGAGTAACATTCTGATATAGAATTTCCCTAAATCGTTCATCTAAGATATCGAATATGATTTCTCCTTATGAATTCGTATATAGTAAAAAATACCGATTTTATCAATGTCTATGTCTTTCAATCGAAAATTTCACGAAATGGAAGAACCACATGGAAAATTGTATCTGACAATTAGTATCTATAAAAAATTAAAAGTAAAATTCTGTTATATAATTTCCCTAAATCGCTCATTTAAGAATCGAATATGATTTCTCGCTATGAATTCGCATATAGTAAAAAACACCGATTTTATCAATGTCTATGTCTTTCAACCGAAAATTTCACGGAATGGAAAATAACATGGAAAATTGTATCTGACACCTAGATTCTATAAAGAATCAAGAGTAACATTCTGATATAGAATTTTCCTAAATCGTTCATCTAAGATATCGAATATGATTTCTCGCTATGAATTCGTATATAGTAAAAAACACCGATTTTATCAATGTCTATGTCTTTCAATCGAAAATTCCACGGAATGGAAAAACCACATGGAAAATTGTATCTGACGATTAGATTCAATAAAGAACCAAGAGTAAAATTCTGTTATATAATTTCCCTAAATCGCTCATTTAAGATATCGAATATGATTTCTCGCTATGAATTCGTATATAGTAAAAAACACCGAATTTATCAATGTCTATGTCTTTCAATCGAAAATTACACGGAATTAAAAAACCACATGGAAAATTGTATGTGACACTTAGATTCTATGAAGAATTAAAAGTAAAGTTCTGTTATATAATTTCCCTAAATCGCTCATTTAAGATATCGAATATGTTTTCTCGCTATGAATTCGTATATAGTAAGAAACACTGATTTTACCAATGTCTATGTCTTTCAACCGAAAATTTCACGGAATGGAAAATAACATGGAAAATTGTATCTGACACTTAGATTTTATAAAGAATCAAGATGAACATTCTGATATAGAATTTCCCTAAATCGCTCATTTAAGATATCGAATATGATTTCTCGCTATGAATTCGCATATAGTTAAAAACACCGATTTTATCAATGTCTATGTATTTCAATCGAAAATTTCACGGAATGGAAAAACCACATAGAAAATTGTATCTGACACTTAGATTCAATGAAAAATCAAGAGTAACATTCTGATATAGAATTTACCTAAATCGCTCATTTAAGATATCGAATATGATTTCTCGCTATGAATTCGTATATAGTAAGAAACACCGATTTTATCAATGTCTATGTCTTTCAACCGAAAATTTCACGGAATGGAAAATAACATGGAAAATTGTATCGGACACTAAGATTCTTTAAAAAATCAAGAGTAAAATTCTGTTATAAAATTTCCCTAAATCGCTCATTTAAGATATCGAATATGATTTCTCGCTATGAATTCGTATATAGTAAAAAACACCGATTTTATCAATGTCTATGTCTTTCAACCGAAAATTTCACGGAATGGAAAAATACATGGAAAATTGTATCTGACACTTAGATTCTATAAAGAATCAAGAGTGACATTCTGATATAGAATTTCCCTAAATCGTTCATTTAAGATATCGAATATGATTTCTCGCTAAGAATTCGTTTATAGTAAAAAACACCGATTTTATCAATGTCTATGTCTTTCAATCGAAAATTTCACGGAATGGAAAAACCACTTGGAAAATTGTATCCGACACTTAGATTCTATGAAGAATCAAGAGTAAAATTCTGTTATACAATTTCCCTAAATCGCTCATTTAAGATATCGAATATGATTTCTCGCTATGAATTCGCATATAGTTAAAAACACCGATTTTATCAATGTCTATGTCTTTCAATCGAAAATTTCACGGAATGGAAAAACCACATGGAAAATTGTATCTGACACTTAGTATCTATAAAAAATTAAAAGTAAAATTCTGTTATATAATTTACCTAAATCGCTCATTTAAGAATCGAATATGATTTCTCGCTATGAATTCGCATATAGTAAAAAACACCGATTTTATCAATGTCTATGTCTTTCAACAGAAAATTTCACGGAATGGAAAAACCACATGGAAAATTGTATCTGACACTTAGATTTTATAAAGAATAAAGAGTACTATTCTGATATAGAATTTCCCTAAATCGCTCATTTAAGATATCGAATATGATATCTCGCTATGAATTCGTATATAGTAAAAAACACCGATTTTATCAATGTCTATGTCTTTCAATCGAAAATTTCACGGAATTAAAAAACCACATGGAAAATTGTATGTGACACTTAGATTCTATGAAGAATTAAAAGTAAAGTTCTGTTATATAATTTCCCTAAATCGCTCATTTAAGATATCGAATATGATTTCTCGCTATGAATTCGTATATAGTAAAAAACACCGAATTTATCAATGTCTATGTCTTTCAATCGAAAATTTCACGGAATTAAAAAACCACATGGAAAATTGTATGTGACACTTAGATTCTATGAAGAATTAAAGTAAAGTTCTGTTATATAATTTCCCTAAATCGCTCATTTAAGATATCGAATATGATTTCTCGCTATGAATTCGTATATAGTAAGAAACACCGATTTTACCAATGTCTATGTCTTTCAACCGAAAATTTCACGGAATGGAAAATAACATGGAAAATTGTATTTGACACTTAGATTCTATAAAGCATCAAGAGTAACATTCTGATATAGAATTTCCCTAAATCGTTCATCTAAGATATCGAATATGATTTCTCGCTATGAATTCGTATATAGTAAAAAACACCGATTTTATCAATGTCTATGTCTTTCAATCGAAAATTTCACGGAATTAAAAAACCACATGGAAAATTGTATGTGACACTTAGATTTTATGAAGAATTAAAAGTAAAGTTCTGTTATATAATTTCCCTAAATCGCTCATTTAAGATATCGAATATGATTTCTCGCTATGAATTCGTATATAGTAAGAAACACCGATTTTACCAATGTCTATGTCTTTCAACCGAAAATTTCACGGAATGGAAAATAACATGGAAAATTGTATCTGACACTAAGATTCTATAAAAAATCAAGAGTAAAATTCTGTTATAAAATTTCCCTAAATCGCTCATTTAAGATATCGAATATGATTTCTCGCTATGAATTCGTATATAGTAAAAAACACCGATTTTATCAATGTCTATGTCTTTCAATCGAAAATTTGACGGAATGGAAAAACAACATGGAAAATTGTATCCGACGCTTAGATTCTATGAAGAATCAAAAGTAAAATTCTGTTATAAAATTTCCCTAAATCGCTCATTTAAGATATCGAATATGATTTCTCGCTATGAATTCGTATATAGTAAAAAACACCGATTTTATCAATGTCTATGTCTTTCAATCGAAAATTTCACGGAATTAAAAAACCACATGGAAAATTGTATGTGACACTTAGATTCTATGAAGAATTAAAAGTAAAGTTCTGTTATATAATTTCCCTAAATCGCTCATTTAAGATATCGAATATGATTTCTCGCTATGAATTCGTATATAGTAAGAAACACCGAATTTATCAATGTCTATGTCTTTCAATCGAAAATTTCACGGAATTAAAAAACCACATGGAAAATTGTATGTGACACTTAGATTCTATGAAGAATTAAAAGTAAAGTTCTGTTATATAATTTCCCTAAATCGCTCATTTAAGATAATGAATATGATTTCTCGCTATGAATTCGCATATAGTTAAAAACACCGATTTTATCAATGTCTATGTATTTCAATCGAAAATTTCACGGAATGGAAAAACCACATGGAAAATTGTATCTGACACTTAGATTCAATGAAAAATTAAGAGTAACATTCTGATATAGAATTTCCCTAAATCGCTCATTTAAGATATCGAATATGATTTCTCGCTATGAATTCGTATATAGTAAGAAACACCGATTTTATCAATGTCTATGTCTTTCAACCGAAAATTTCACGGAATGGAAAATAACATGGTAAATTGTATCTGACACTAAGATTCTATAAAAAATCAAGAGTAAAATTCTGTTATAAAATTTCCCTAAATCGCTCATTTAAGATATCGAATATGATTTCTCGCTATGAATTCGTATATAGTAAAAAACACCGATTTTATCAATGTCTATGTCTTTCAATCGAAAATTTCACGGAATTAAAAAGCCACATGGAAAATTGTATGTGACACTTAGATTCTATGAAGAATTAAAAGTAAAGTTCTGTTATATAATTTCCCTAAATCGCTCATTTAAGATATCGAATATGATTTCTCGCTATGAATTCGTATATAGTAAGAAACACCGATTTTACCAATGTCTATGTCTTTCAACCGAAAATTTCACGGAATGGAAAATAACATGGAAAATTTTATCTGACACTGAGATTCTATAAAGAATCAAGAGTGACATTCTGATATAGAATTTCCCTAAATCGTTCATTTAAGATATCGAATATGATTTCTCGCTAAGAATTCGTTTATAGTAAAAAACACCGATTTTATCAATGTCTATGTCTTTCAATCGAAAATTTGACGGAATGGAAAAACTACATGGAAAATTGTATCCGACGCTTAGATTCTTTGAAGAATCAAAAGTAAAATTCTGTTATACAATTTCCCTAAATCGCTCATTTAAGATATCGAATATGATTTCTCGCTATGAATTCGCATATAGTTAAAAACACCGATTTTATCAATGTCTATGTATTTCAATCAAAAATTTCACGGAATGAAAAAACCACATGGAAAATTGTAGCTGACACTTAGATTCTATAAAAAATCAAGAGTAACATTCTGATATAGAATTTCCCTAAATAGCTCATTTAAGATATCGAATATGATATCTCGCAATGAATTCGCATATAGTAAAAAACACCGATTTTATCAATGTCTATGTCCTTCAATCGAAAATTTCACGGAATGGAAAAACCACATGGAAAATTGTATCTGACACTTAGATTTTATAAAAAATCAAGATCAAATTTCTGTTATATATTTTCCCTAAATCGCTCATTTAAGATATCGAATATGATTTCTCGCTATGAATTCGTATATAGTAAAAAACACCGATTTTATCAATGTCTATGTCTTTCAACCGAAAATTTCACGGAATAGAAAATAACATGGAAAATTGTATGTGACACTTAGATTTTATAAAGAATCAAGAGTAACATTCTGATATAGAATTTCCCTAAATCGCTCATTTAAGATATCGAATATGATTTCTCGCTATGAATTCGTATATAGTAAAAAACACCGATTTTATCAATGTCTATGTCTTTCAACCGAAAATTTCACGGAATGGAAAATAACATGGAAAATTGTATCGGACACTAAGATTCTATAAAAAATAAAGAGTAAAATTCTGTTATAAAATTTCCCTAAATCGCTCATTTAAGATATCGAATATGATTTCTCGCTATGAATTCGTATATAGTAAAAAACACCGATTTTATCAATGTCTATGTCTTTCAACCGAAAATTTCACGGAATGGAAAATAACATGGAAAATTGTATCCGACACTTAGATTCTATAAAGAATCAAGAGTGACATTCTGATATAGAATTTCCCTAAATCGTTCATTTAAGATATCGAATATGATTTCTCGCTAAGAATTCGTTTATAGTAAAAAACACCGATTTTATCAATGTCTATGTCTTTCAATCGAAAATTTCACGGAATGGAAAAACCACTTGGAAAATTGTATCCGACACTAAGATTCAATGAAGAATCAAGAGTAAAATTCTGATATAGAATTTCCCTAAATCGTTCATTTAAGATATCGAATATGATTTCTCGCTAAGAATTCGTATATAGTAAGAAACACCGATTTTATCAATGTCTATGCCTTTCAACCGAAAATTTCACGGAATGGAAAATAACATGGAAAATTGTATCAGACACTTAGATTCTATAAAGAATCAAGAGTAACATTCTGATATAGAATTTCCCTAAATCGCTCATTTAAGATATCGAATATGATTTCTCGCTATGAATTCGCATATAGTTAAAAACACCGATTTTATCAATGTCTATGTCTTTCAATCGAAAATTTCACCGAATGGAAAAACCACATGGAAAATTGTACCTGACAATTAGATTCTATAAAAAATTTAAAGTAAAATTCTGTTATATAATTTGCCTAAATCGCTCATTTAAGATATCGAATATGATTTCTCGCTATGAATTCGTATATAGTAAGAAACACCGATTTTATCAATGTCTATGTCTTTCAACCGAAAATTTCACGGAATGGAAAATAACATGGAAAATTGTATCTGACACTTAGATTCTATAAATAATCAAAAGTAACATTCTGATAAAGAATTTCCCTAAATCGTTCATTTAAGATATCGAATATGATTTCTCGCTAAGAATTCGTATATAGTAAGAAACACAGATTTTATCAATGTCTATGTCTTTCAACCGAAAATTTCACGGAATGGAAATTAACATGGAAAATTGTATCTGACACTTAGATTCTATAAAAAATCAAGAGTAAAATTACGTTATATAATTTCCCTAAATCGCTCATTTAAGATATCGAATATGATTTCTCGCTATGAATTCGTATATAGTAAGAAACACCGATTTTATCAATGTCTATGTCTTTCAACCGTAAATTTCACGGAATGGAAAATTACATGGAAAATTGTATCTGACACTTAGATTCTATAAAGAATCAAAAGTAACATTCTGATAAAGAATTTCCCTAAATCGTTCATTTAAGATATCGAATATGATTTCTCGCTAAGAATTCGTATATAGTAAGAAACACAGATTTTATCAATGTCTATGTCTTTCAACCGAAAATTTCACGGAATGGAAAATAACATGGAAAATTGTATCTGACACTTAGATTCTATAAAAAATCAAGAGTAACATTCTGATATAGAATTTCCCTAAATCGTTCATCTAAGATATCGAATATGATTTCTCCTTATGAATTCGTATATAGTAAAAAATACCGATTTTATCAATGTCTATGTCTTTCATTCGAAAATTTAACGAAATGGAAGAACCACATGGAAAATTGTATCTGACAATTAGTATCTATAAAAAATTAAAAGTAAAATTCTGTTATATAATTTCCCTAAATCGCTCTTTAAGAATCGAATATGATTTCTCGCTATGAATTCGCATATAGTAAAAAACACCGATTTTATCAATGTCTATGTCTTTAAACCGAAAATTTCACTGAATGGAAAATAACATGGAAAATTGTAACCGACACCTAGATTCTATAAAGAATCAAGAGTAACATTCTGATATAGAATTTTCCTAAATCGTTCATCTAAGATATCGAATATGATTTCTCGCTATGAATTCGTATATAGTAAAAAACACCGATTTTATCAATGTCTATGTCTTTCAATCGAAAATTCCACGGAATGGAAAAACCACATGGAAAATTGTATCTGACGATTAGATTCTATAAAAAACCAAGAGTAAAATTCTGTTATATAATTTCCCTAAATCGCTCATTTAAGATATCGAATATGATTTCTCGCTATGAATTCGTATATAGTAAAAAACACCGAATTTATCAATGTCTATGTCTTTCAATCGAAAATTACACGGAATTAAAAAACCACATGGAAAATTGTATGTGACACTTAGATTCTATGAAGAATTAAAAGTAAAGTTCTGTTATATAATTTCCCTATATCGCTCATTTAAGATATCGAATATGATTTCTCGCTATGAATTCGTATATAGTAAGAAACACCGATTTTACCAATGTCTATGTCTTTCAACCGAAAATTTCACGGAATGGAAAATAACATGGAAAATTGTATCTGACACTTAGATTTTATAAAGAATCAAGATGAACATTCTGAGATAGAATTTCCCTAAATCGCTCATTTAAGATATCGAATATGATTTCTCGCTATGAATTCGCATATAGTTAAAAACACCGATTTTATCAATGTCTATGTATTTCAATCGAAAATTTCACGGAATGGAAAAACCACATGGAAAATTGTATCTGACACTTAGATTCAATGAAAAATCAAGAGTAACATTCTGATATAGAATTTCCCTAAATCGCTCATTTAAGATATCGAATATGATTTCTCGCTATGAATTCGTATATAGTAAGAAACACCGATTTTATCAATGTCTATGTCTTTCAACCGAAAATTTCACGGAATGGAAAATAACATGGAAAATTGTATCGGACACTAAGATTCTATAAAAAATCAAGAGTAAAATTCTGTTATAAAATTTCCCTAAATCGCTCATTTAAGATATCGAATATGATTTCTCGCTATGAATTCGTATATAGTAAAAAACACCGATTTTATCAATGTCTATGTCTTTCAACCGAAAATTTCACGGAATGGAAAAATACATGGAAAATTGTATCTGACACTTAGATTCTAAAAAGAATCAAGAGTGACATTCTGATATAGAATTTCCCTAAATCGTTCATTTAAGATATCGAATATGATTTCTCGCTAAGAATTCGTTTATAGTAAAAAACACCGATTTTATCAATGTCTATGTCTTTCAATCGAAAATTTCACGGAATGGAAAAACCACTTGGAAAATTGTATCCGACACTTAGATTCTATGAATAATCAAGAGTAAAATTCTGTTATACAATTTCCCTAAATCGCTCATTTAAGATATCGAATATGATTTCTCGCTATGAATTCGCATATAGTTAAAAACACCGATTTTATCAATGTCTATGTCTTTCAATCGAAAATTTCACGGAATGGAAAAACCACATGGAAAATTGTATCTGACACTTAGTATCTATAAAAAATTAAAAGTAAAATTCTGTTATATAATTTACCTAAATCGCTCATTTAAGAATCGAATATGATTTCTCGCTATGAATTCGCATATAGTAAAAAACACCGATTTTATCAATGTCTATGTCTTTCAACAGAAAATTTCACGGAATGGAAAAACCACATCGAAAATTGTATCTGACACTTAGATTTTATAAAGAATAAAGAGTACTATTCTGATATAGAATTTCTCTAAATCGCTCATTTAAGATATCGAATATGATATCTCGCTATGAATTCGTATATAGTAAAAAACACCGATTTTATCAATGTCTATGTCTTTCAACCGGAAATTTCACGGAATGGAAAATAACATGGAAAATTGTATCTGACACTTAGATTCTATAAAGCATCAAGAGTAACATTCTGATATAGAATTTCCCTAAATCGTTCATCTAAGATATCGAATATGATTTCTCGCTATGAATTCGTATATAGTAAAAAACACCGATTTTATCAATGTCTATGTCTTTCAATCGAAAATTTCACGGAATTAAAAAACCACATGGAAAATTGTATGTGACACTTAGATTCTATGAAGAATTAAAAGTAAAGTTCTGATATAGAATTTCCCTAAATCGCTCATTTAAGATATCGAATATGATTTCTCGCTATGAATTCGCATATAGTTAAAAACACCGATTTTATCAATGTCTATGTATTTCAATCGAAAATTTCACGGAATGGAAAAACCACATGGAAAATTGTATCTGACACTTAGATTCAATGAAAAATCAAGAGTAACATTCTGATATAGAATTTCCCTAAATCGCTCATTTAAGATATCGAATATGATTTCTCGCTATGAATTCGTATATAGTAAGAAACACCGATTTTATCAATGTCTATGTCTTTCAACCGAAAATTTCACGGAATGGAAAATAACATGGAAAATTGTATCTGACACTAAGATTCTATAAAAAATCAAGAGTAAAATTCTGTTATAAAATTTCCCTAAATCGCTCATTTAAGATATCGAATATGATTTCTCGCTATGAATTCGTATATAGTAAAAAACACCGATTTTATCAATGTCTATGTCTTTCAACCGGAAATTTCACGGAATGGAAAATAACATGGAAAATTGTATCTGACACTTAGATTCTATAAAGCATCAAGAGTAACATTCTGATATAGAATTTCCCTAAATCGTTCATCTAAGATATCGAATATGATTTCTCGCTATGAATTCGTATATAGTAAAAAACACCGATTTTATCAATGTCTATGTCTTTCAATCGAAAATTTCACGGAATGGAAAAACCACTTGGAAAATTGTATCCGACACTTAGATTCTATGAATAATCAAGAGTAAAATTCTGTTATACAATTTCCCTAAATCGCTCATTTAAGATATCGAATATGATTTCTCGCTATGAATTCGCATATAGTTAAAAACACCGATTTTATCAATGTCTATGTCTTTCAATCGAAAATTTCACGGAATGGAAAAACCACATGGAAAATTGTATCTGACACTTAGTATCTATAAAAAATTAAAAGTAAAATTCTGTTATATAATTTACCTAAATCGCTCATTTAAGAATCGAATATGATTTCTCGCTATGAATTCGCATATAGTAAAAAACACCGATTTTATCAATGTCTATGTCTTTCAACAGAAAATTTCACGGAATGGAAAAACCACATCGAAAATTGTATCTGACACTTAGATTTTATAAAGAATAAAGAGTACTATTCTGATATAGAATTTCTCTAAATCGCTCATTTAAGATATCGAATATGATATCTCGCTATGAATTCGTATATAGTAAAAAACACCGATTTTATCAATGTCTATGTCTTTCAACCGGAAATTTCACGGAATGGAAAATAACATGGAAAATTGTATCTGACACTTAGATTCTATAAAGCATCAAGAGTAACATTCTGATATAGAATTTCCCTAAATCGTTCATCTAAGATATCGAATATGATTTCTCGCTATGAATTCGTATATAGTAAAAAACACCGATTTTATCAATGTCTATGTCTTTCAATCGAAAATTTCACGGAATTAAAAAACCACATGGAAAATTGTATGTGACACTTAGATTCTATGAAGAATTAAAAGTAAAGTTCTGATATAGAATTTCCCTAAATCGCTCATTTAAGATATCGAATATGATTTCTCGCTATGAATTCGCATATAGTTAAAAACACCGATTTTATCAATGTCTATGTATTTCAATCGAAAATTTCACGGAATGGAAAAACCACATGGAAAATTGTATCTGACACTTAGATTCAATGAAAAATCAAGAGTAACATTCTGATATAGAATTTCCCTAAATCGCTCATTTAAGATATCGAATATGATTTCTCGCTATGAATTCGTATATAGTAAGAAACACCGATTTTATCAATGTCTATGTCTTTCAACCGAAAATTTCACGGAATGGAAAATAACATGGAAAATTATATCTGACACTAAGATTCTATAAAAAATCAAGAGTAAAATTCTGTTATAAAATTTCCCTAAATCGCTCATTTAAGATATCGAATATGATTTCTCGCTATGAATTCGTATATAGTAAAAAACACCGATTTTATCAATGTCTATGTCTTTCAATCGAAAATTTCACGGAATTAAAAAACCACATGGAAAATTGTATGTGACACTTAGATTCTATGAAGAATTAAAAGTAAAGTTCTGTTATATAATTTCCCTAAATCGCTCATTTAAGATATCGAATATGATTTCTCGCTATGAATTCGTATATAGTAAGAAACACCGATTTTACCAATGTCTATGTCTTTCAACCGAAAATTTCACGGAATGGAAAATAACATGGAAAATTTTATCTGACACTTAGATTCTATAAAGAATCAAGAGTGACATTCTGATATAGAATTTACCTAAATCGTTCATTTAAGATATCGAATATGATTTCTCGCTAAGAATTCGTTTATAGTAAAAAACACCGATTTTATCAATGTCTATGTCTTTCAATCGAAAATTTGACGGAATGGAAAAACTACATGGAAAATTGTATCCAACGCTTAGATTCTATGAAGAATCAAAAGTAAAATTCTGTTATACAATTTCCCTAAATCGCTCATTTAAGATATCGAATATGATTTCTCGCTATGAATTCGCATATAGTAAAAAACACCGATTTTATCAATGTCTATGTCCTTCAATCGAAAATTTCACGGAATGGAAAAACCACATGGAAAATTGTATCTGACACTTAGATTCTATAAAGAATCAAGAGTAACATTCTGATATAGAATTTCCCTAAATCGTTCATCTAAGATATCGAATATGATTTCTCGCTATGAATTCGTATATAGTAAAAAACACCGATTTTATCAATGTCTATGTCTTTCAATCGAAAATTTCACGGAATTAAAAAACCACATGGAAAATTGTATGTGACACTTAGATTCTATGAAGAATTAAAAGTAAAGTTCTGTTATATAATTTCCCTAAATCGCTCATTTAAGATATCGAATATGATTTCTCGCTATGAATTCGTATATAGTAAGAAACACCGATTTTATCAATGTCTATGTCTTTCAACCGAAAATTTCACGGAATGGAAAATAACATGGAAAATTGTATCTGACACTTAGATTCTATAAAGAATCAAGAGTAACATTCTGATATAGAATTTCCCTAAATCGCTCATTTAAGATATCGAATATGATTTCTCGCTATGAATTCGCATATAGTTAAAAACACCGATTTTATCAATGTCTATGTCTTTCAATCGAAAATTTCACGGAATTAAAAAACCACATGGAAAATTGTATGTGACACTTAGATTCTATGAAGAATTAAAAGTAAAGTTCTGTTATATAATTTCCCTAAATCGCTCATTTAAGATATCGAATATGATTTCTCGCTATGAATTCGTATATAGTAAGAAACACCGATTTTACCAATGTCTATGTCTTTCAACCGAAAATTTCACGGAATGGAAAATAACATGGAAAATTTTATCTGACACTTAGATTCTATAAAGAATCAAGAGTGACATTCTGATATAGAATTTACCTAAATCGTTCATTTAAGATATCGAATATGATTTCTCGCTAAGAATTCGTTTATAGTAAAAAACACCGATTTTATCAATGTCTATGTCTTTCAATCGAAAATTTGACGGAATGGAAAAACTACATGGAAAATTGTATCCAACGCTTAGATTCTATGAAGAATCAAAAGTAAAATTCTGTTATACAATTTCCCTAAATCGCTCATTTAAGATATCGAATATGATTTCTCGCTATGAATTCGCATATAGTAAAAAACACCGATTTTATCAATGTCTATGTCCTTCAATCGAAAATTTCACGGAATGGAAAAACCACATGGAAAATTGTATCTGACACTTAGATTCTATAAAGAATCAAGAGTAACATTCTGATATAGAATTTCCCTAAATCGTTCATCTAAGATATCGAATATGATTTCTCGCTATGAATTCGTATATAGTAAAAAACACCGATTTTATCAATGTCTATGTCTTTCAATCGAAAATTTCACGGAATTAAAAAACCACATGGAAAATTGTATGTGACACTTAGATTCTATGAAGAATTAAAAGTAAAGTTCTGTTATATAATTTCCCTAAATCGCTCATTTAAGATATCGAATATGATTTCTCGCTATGAATTCGTATATAGTAAGAAACACCGATTTTATCAATGTCTATGTCTTTCAACCGAAAATTTCACGGAATGGAAAATAACATGGAAAATTGTATCTGACACTTAGATTCTATAAAGAATCAAGAGTAACATTCTGATATAGAATTTCCCTAAATCGCTCATTTAAGATATCGAATATGATTTCTCGCTATGAATTCGCATATAGTTAAAAACACCGATTTTATCAATGTCTATGTATTTCAATCGAAAATTTCACGGAATGGAAAAACCACATGGAAAATTGTATCTGACACTTAGATTCAATGAAAAATCAAGAGTAACATTCTGATATAGAATTTCCCTAAATCGCTCATTTAAGATATCGAATATGATTTCTCGCTATGAATTCGTATATAGTAAGAAACACCGATTTTATCAATGTCTATGTCTTTCAACCGAAAATTTCACGGAATGGAAAATAACATGGAAAATTGTATCTGACACTAAGATTCTATAAAAAATCAAGAGTAAAATTCTGTTATAAAATTTCCCTAAATCGCTCATTTAAGATATCGAATATGATTTCTCGCTATGAATTCGTATATAGTAAAAAACACCGATTTTATCAATGTCTATGTCTTTCAATCGAAAATTTCACGGAATTAAAAAACCACATGGAAAATTGTATGTGACACTTAGATTCTATGAAGAATTAAAAGTAAAGTTCTGTTATATAATTTCCCTAAATCGCTCATTTAAGATATCGAATATGATTTCTCGCTATGAATTCGTATATAGTAAGAAACACCGATTTTACCAATGTCTATGTCTTTCAACCGAAAATTTCACGGAATGGAAAATAACATGGAAAATTTTATCTGACACTTAGATTCTATAAAGAATCAAAAGTGACATTCTGATATAGAATTTACCTAAATCGTTCATTTAAGATATCGAATATGATTTCTCGCTAAGAATTCGTTTATAGTAAAAAACACCGATTTTATCAATGTCTATGTCTTTCAATCGAAAATTTGACGGAATGGAAAAACTACATGGAAAATTGTATCCAACGCTTAGATTCTATGAAGAATCAAAAGTAAAATTCTGTTATACAATTTCCCTAAATCGCTCATTTAAGATATCGAATATGATTTCTCGCTATGAATTCGCATATAGTAAAAAACACCGATTTTATCAATGTCTATGTCCTTCAATCGAAAATTTCACGGAATGGAAAAACCACATGGAAAATTGTATCTGACACTTAGATTCTATAAAGAATCAAGAGTAACATTCTGATATAGAATTTCCCTAAATCGTTCATTTAAGATATCGAATATGATTTCACGCTAAGAATTCGTATATAGTAAGAAACACCGATTTTATCAATGTCTATGTCTTTCAACCGAAAATTTCACGGAATGGAAAATAACATGGAAAATTGTATCTGACACTAAGATTCTATAAAAAATCAAGAGTAAAATTCTGTTATATAATTTCCCTAAATCGCTCATTTAAGATATCGAATATGATTTCTCGCTATGAATTCGTATATAGTAAAAAACACCGATTTTATCAATGTCTATGTCTTTCAACCGAAAATTTCACGGAATAGAAAATAACATGGAAAATTGTATCTGACACTTAGATTCTATAAAGAATCAAGAGTAACATTCTGATATAGAATTTCCCTAAATCGTTCATTTAAGATATCGAATATGATTTCACGCTAAGAATTCGTATATAGTAAGAAACACCGATTTTATCAATGTCTATGTCTTTCAACCGAAAATTTCACGGAATGGAAAATAACATGGAAAATTGTATCTAACACTTAGATTCTATGAAGAATTAAGAGTAGAATTCTGTTATAAAATTTCCCTAAATCGCTCATTTAAGATATCGAATATGATTACTCGCTATGAATTCGCATATAGTAAAAAACACCGATTTTATCAATGTCTATGTGTTTCAATCGCAAATTCCACGGAATGGAAAAACCACATGGAAAATTGTATCTGACACATAGATTTTATAAAGAATCAAGAGTAACATTCTGATATAGAATTTCCTAAATCGTTCATTAAAGATATCGAATATGATTTCTCGCTAAGAATTCGTATATAGTAAGAAACACCGATTTTATCAATGTCTATGTCTTTCAACCGAAAATTTCACGGAATGGAAAATAACATGGAAAATTGTATCTAACACTTAGATTCTATGAATAATAAAGAGTAGAATTCTGTTATAAAATTACCCTAAATCGCTCATTTAAGATATCGAATATGATTACTCGCTATGAATTCGCATATAGTAAAAAACACCGATTTTATCAATGTCTATGTGTTTCAATCGAAAATTTCACGGAATGGAAAATAACATGGAAAATTGTATCTGACACTTAGATTCAATAAAGAATCAAGAGTAACATTCTGATATAGAATTTCCCTAAATCGTTCATTTAAGATATCGAATATGATTTCTCGCTAAGAATTCGTATATAGTAAGAAACACCGATTTTATCAATGTCTATGTCTTTCAACCGAAAATTTCACGGAATGGAAAATAACATGGAAAATTGTATCCAACACTTAGATTCTATGAAGAATTAAGAGTAAAATTCTGTTATAAAATTTCCCTAAATCGCTCATTTAAGATATCGAATATGATTACTCGCTATGAATTCGCATATAGTAAAAAACACCGATTTTATCAATGTCTATGTGTTTCAATCGAAAATTCCACGGAATGGAAAAACCATATGGAAAATTGTATCTGACACTTAGTATCTATAAAGAATCAAGAGTAACATTCTGATATAGAATTTTCCTAAATCGTTCATTTAAGATATCGAATATGATTTCTCGCTAAGAATTCGTATATAGTAAGAAACACCGATTTTATCAATGTCTATGTCTTTCAACCGAAAATTTCACGGAATGGAAAATAACATGGAAAATTGTATCTGACACTTAGATTCAATAAAGAATTAAGAGTAACATTTTGATATAGAATTTCCTTAAATCGTTCATTTAAGATATCGAATATGATTTCTAGCTAAGAATTCGTATATAGTAAGAAACACCGGTTTTTTCAATGTCTATGTCTTTCAACCGAAAATTTCACGGAATGGAAAAACTACATGGAAAATTGTATCCAACACTTAGATTCTATGAAGAATCAAGAGTAAAATTCTGTTATAAAATTTCCCTAAATCGCTCATTTAAGATATCGAATATGATTTCTCGCTATGAATTCGTATATAGTAAAAAACACCGATTTTATCAATGTCTATGTCTTTCAATCGAAAATTTCAGGGAATTAAAAAACCACATGGAAAATTGTATGTGACACTTAGATTCTATGAAGAATTAAAAGTAAAGTTCTGTTATATAATTTCCCTAAATCGTTCATTTAAGATATCGAATATGATTTCTCGCTATGAATTCGTATATAGTAAAAAACACCGATTTTATCAATGTCTATGTCTTTCAACCGAAAATTTCACGGAATAGAAAATAACATGGAAAATTGTATCTGACACTTAGATTCTATAAAGAATCAAGAGTAACATTCTGATATAGAATTTCCCTAAATCGTTCATTTAAGATATCGAATATGATTTCACGCTAAGAATTCGTATATAGTAAGAAACACCGATTTTATCAATGTCTATGTCTTTCAACCGAAAATTTCACGGAATGGAAAATAACATGGAAAATTGTATCTAACACTTAGATTCTATGAAGAATTAAGAGTAGAATTCTGTTATAAAATTTCCCTAAATCGCTCATTTAAGATATCGAATATGATTACTCGCTATGAATTCGCATATAGTAAAAAACACCGATTTTATCAATGTCTATGTGTTTCAATCGAAAATTCCACGGAATGGAAAAACCACATGGAAAATTGTATCTGACACTTAGTATCTATAAAGAATGAAGAGTAACATTCTGATATAGAATTTCCCTAAATCGTTCATTAAAGATATCGAATATGATTTCTCGCTAAGAATTCGTATATAGTAAGAAACACCGATTTTATCAATGTCTATGTCTTTCAACCGAAAATTTCACGGAATGGAAAATAACATGGAAAATTGTATCTAACACTTAGATTCTATGAAGAATTAAGAGTAGAATTCTGTTATAAAATTTCCCTAAATCGCTCATTTAAGATATCGAATATGATTACTCGCTATGAATTCGCATATAGTAAAAAACACCGATTTTATCAATGTCTATGTGTTTCAATCGAAAATTCCACGGAATGGAAAAACCACATGGAAAATTGTATCTGACACTTAGTATCTATAAAGAATCAAGATAAACATTCTGATATAGAATTTCCCTAAATCGGTCATTTAAGATATCGAATATGATTTCTCGCTAAGAATTCGTATATAGTAAGAAACACCGATTTTATCAATGTCTATGTCTTTCAACCGAAAATTTCACGGAATGGAAAATAACATGGAAAATTGTATCTGACACTTAGATTCAATAAAGAATCAAGAGTAACATTCTGATATAGAATTTCCCTAAATCGTTCATTTAAGATATCGAATATGATTTCACGCTAAGAATTCGTATATAGTAAGAAACACCGATTTTATCAATGTCTATGTCTTTCAACCAAAAATTTCACGGAATGGAAAATAACATGGAAAATTGTATTTGACACTTAGATTCTATAAAGAATCAAGAGTAACATTCTGATATAGAATTTCCCTAAATCGTTCATTTAAGATATCGAATATGATTTCTCGCTAAGAATTCGTATATAGTAAGAAACACCGATTTTATCAATGTCTATGTCTTTCAACCGAAAATTTCACGGAATGGAAAATAACATGGAAAATTGTATCCAACACTTAGATTCTATGAAGAATTAAGAGTAAAATTCTGTTATAAAATTTCCCTAAATCGCTCATTTAAGATATCGAATATGATTACTCGCTATGAATTCGCATATAGTAAAAAACACCGATTTTATCAATGTCTATGTGTTTCAATCGAAAATTCCACGGAATGGAAAAACCATATGGAAAATTGTATCTGACATTTAGTATCTATAAAGAATCAAGAGTAACATTCTGATATAGAATTTCCCTAAATCGTTCATTTAAGATATCGAATATGATTTCTCGCTAAGAATTCGTATATAGTAAGAAACACCGATTTTATCAATGTCTATGTCTTTCAACCGAAAATTTCACGGAATGGAAAATAACATGGAAAATTGTATCTGACACTTAGATTCAATAAAGAATTAAGAGTAACATTCTGATATAGAATTTCCTTAAATCGTTCATTTAAGATATCGAATATGATTTCTAGCTAAGAATTCGTATATAGTAAGAAACACCGGTTTTTTCAATGTCTATGTCTTTCAACCGAAAATTTCACGGAATGGAAAAACTACATGGAAAATTGTATCCAACACTTAGATTCTATGAAGAATCAAGAGTAAAATTCTGTTATAAAATTTTCCTAAATCGCTCATTTAAGATATCGAATATGATTTCTCGCTATGAATTCGCATATAGTAAAAAACACCGATTTTATCAATGTCTATGTCTTTCAATCGAAAATTTTACGGAATTAAAAAACCACATGGAAAATTGTATCTGACATTTAGATTCTATGAAGAATTCAAAGTAAAATTCTGTTATATAATATCTCAAAATCGCTCATTTAAGATATCGAATATGATTTCTCGCTATGAATTCGCATATAGTTAAAAACACCGATTTTATCAATGTCTATGTCTTTCAATCGAAAATTTCACCGAAAAGAAAAACCACATGGAAAATTGTATCTGACAATTAGATTCTATAAAAAATTAAAAGTAAAATTCTGTTATATAATTTGCCTAAATCGCTCATTTAAGATATCGAATATGATTTCTCGCTATGAATTCGTATATAGTAAGAAACACCGATTTTATCAATGTCTATGTCTTTCAACCGAAAATTTCACGGAATGGAAAATAACATGGAAAATTGTATCTGACACTAAGATTCTATAAAATATCAAGAGTAAAATTCGGTTATAAAATTTCCCTAAATCGCTCATTTAAGATATCGAATATGATTTCTCGCTATGAATTCGTATATAGTAAAAAACACCGATTTTATCAATGTCTATGTCTTTCAACCGAAAATTTCACGGAATGGAAAATTACATGGAAAATTTTATCTGACACTTAGATTTTATAAAGAATCAAAAGTGAAATTCTGATATAGAATTTCCCTAAATCGTTCATTTAAGATATCGAATATGATTTCTCGCTAAGAATTCGTGTATAGTATAAAACACAGATTTTATCGATGTCTATGTCTTTCAACCGAAAATTTCACGGAATGGAAAATAACACGGAAAATTGTATCTGACACTTAGATTCTATAAAGAATCAAGAGTAACATTCTGATATAGAATTTCCCTAAATCGTTCATTTAGGATATCGAATATGATTTCTCGCTAAGAATTCGTATATAGTAAGAAACACAGATTTTATCAATGTCTATGTCTTTCAACCGAAAATTTCACGGAATGGAAAATAACATGGAAAATTGTATCTGACACTTAGATTCTATAAAGAATCAAGAGTAACATTCTGATATAGAATTTCCCTAAATCGTTCATTTAAGATATCGAATATGATTTCTCGCTAAGAATTCGTATATAGTAAGAAACACCGATTTTATCAATGTCTATGTCTTTCAACCGAAAATTTCACGGAATGGAAAATAACATGGAAAATTGTATCTAACACTTAGATTTTATGAAGAATTAAGAGTAGAATTCTGTTATAAAATTTCCCTAAATCGCTCATTTAAGATATCGAATATGATTACTCGCTATGAATTCGCATATAGTAAAAAACACCGATTTTATCAATGTCTATGTGTTTCAATCGAAAATTCCACGGAATGGAAAAACCACATGGAAAATTGTATCTGACACTTAGTATCTTTAAAGAATCAAGAGTAACATTCTGATATAGAATTTCCCTAAATCGTTCATTTAAGATATCGAATATGATTTCTCGCTAAGAATTCGTATATAGTAAGAAACACCGATTTTATCAATGTCTATGTCTTTCAACCGAAAATTTCACGGAATGGAAAATAACATGGAAAATTGTATCTGACACTTAGATTCAATAAGTAATCAAGAGTAACATTCTGATATAGAATTTCCCTAAATCGTTCATTTAAGATATCGAATATGATTTCACGCTAAGAATTCGTATATAGTAAGAAACACCGATTTTATCAATGTCTATGTCTTTCAACCGAAAATTTCACGGAATGGAAAATAACATGGAAAATTGTATCAGACACTTAGATTCTATAAAGAATCAAAAATAACATTCTGATATAGAATTTCCCTATATCGTTCATTTAAGATATCGAATATGATTTCTCGCTATGAATTCGTATATAGTAAGAAACACCGATTTTATCAATGTCTATGTCTTTCAATCGAAAATTCCACGGAATGGAAAAACCACATGGAAAATTGTATCTGACACTTAGATTATATAAAAAATCAAGAGTAACATTCTGATATAGAATTTCCCTAAATCGTTCATTTAAGATATCGAATATGATTTCTCGCTAAGAATTCGTATATAGTAAGAAACACCGATTTTATCAATGTCTATGTCTTTCAACCGAAAATTTCACGGAATGGAAAATAACATGGAAAATTGTATCTAACACTTAGATTCTATGAAGAATTAAGAGTACTATTCTGATATAGAATTTCCCTAAATCGCTCATTTAAGATATCGAATATGATATCTCGCTATGAATTCGTATATAGTTAAAAACACCGATTTTATCAATGTCTATGTCTTTCAATCGAAAATTTCACGGAATGGAAAAACCACATGGAAAATTGTATCTGACGCTTAGATTCTATAATAAACCAGGAGTAAAATTCTGTTATAAAATTTCCCTAAATCGCTCATTTAAGATATGGAATATGATTTCTCGCTATGAATTCGCATATAGTAAAAAACACCGATTTTATCAATGTCTATGTGTTTCAATCGAAAATTCCACGGAATGGAAAAACCACATGGAAAATTGTATCTGACACTTAGTATCTATAAAAAATCAAGAGTAACATTCTGATATAGAATTTCCCTAAATCGTTCATTTAAGATATCGAATATGATTTCTAGCTAAGAATTCGTATATAGTAAGAAACACCGATTTTATCAATGTCTATGTCTTTCAACCGAAAATTTCACGGAATGGAAAAACTACATGGAAAATTGTATCCAACACTTAGATTTTATAAAGAATAAAGAGTACTATTCTGATATAGAATTTCCCTAAATCGCTCATTTAAGATATCGAATATGATATCTCGCTATGAATTCGTATATAGTAAAAAACACCGATTTTATCAATGTCTATGTCTTTCAATCGAAAATTTTACGGAATTAAAAAACCACATGGAAAATTGTATCTGACGCTTAGATTCTATAATAAACCAGGAGTAAAATTCTGTTATATAATTTCCCTAAATCGCTCATTTAAAATATCGAATATGATTTCTCGCAATGAATTCGCATATAGTTAAAAACACCGATTTTATCAATGTCTATGTCTTTCAATCGAAAATTTCACGGAATGGAAAAACCACATGGAAAATTGTATCTGACGCTTAGATTCTATAATAAACCAGGAGTAAAATTCTGTTATATAATTTCCCTAAATCGCTCATTTAAGATATCGAATATGATTTCTCGCTATGAATTCGTATATAGTAAAAAACACCGATTTTATCAATGTCTATGTCTTTCAATCGAAAATTCCACGGAATGGAAAAACCACATGGAAAATTGTATCTGACGATTAGATTCTATAAAGAACCAAGAGTAAAATTCTGTTATATAATTTCCCTAAATCGCTCATTTAAGATATCGAATATGATTTCTCGCTATTAATTCGTATATAGTAAAAAACACCGATTTTATCAATGTCTATGTCTTTCAATCGAAAATTTCACGGAATGGAAAAACCACATGGAAAATTGTATCTGACAATTAGTATCTATAAAAAATTAAGAGTAAAATTCTGTTATATAATTTCCCTAAATCGCTCATTTAAGATATCGAATATGATTTCTCGCTATGAATTCGCATATAGTTAAAAACACCGATTTTATCAATGTCTATGTCTTTCAACAGAAAATTTCACGGAATGGAAAAACCACATGGAAAATTGTATCTGACACTAAGATTTTATAAAGAATAAAGAGTACTATTCTGATATAGAATTTCCCTAAATCGCTCATTTAAGATATCGAATATGATATCTCGCTATGAATTCGTATATAGTAAAAAACACCGATTTTATCAATGTCTATGTCTTTCAACCGAAAATTTCACGGAATGGAAAATAACATGGAAAATTGTATCTGACACTCAGATTCTATAAAGCATCAAGAGTAACATTCTAATATAGAATTTCCCTAAATCGTTCATCTAAGATATCGAATATGATTTCTCGCTATGAATTCGTATATAGTAAAAAACACCGATTTTATAAATGTCTATGTCTTTCAATCGAAAATTCCACGGAATGGAAAAACCACATGGAAAATTGTATCTGACGATTAGATTCTATAAAGAACCAAGAGTAAATTTCTGTTATATAATTTCCCTAAATCGCTCATTTAAGATATCGAATATGATTTCTCGTTATGAATTCGTATATAGTAAAAAACACCGAATTTATCAATGTCTATGTCTTTCAATCGAAAATTTCACGGAATTAAAAAACCACATGGAAAATTGTATGTGACACTTAGATTCTATGAAGAATTAAAAGTAAAGTTCTGTTATATAATTTCCCTAAATCGCTCATTTAAGATATCGAATATGATATCTCGCTATGAATTCGCATATAGTTAAAAACACCGATTTTATCAATGTCTATGTATTTCAATCGAAAATTTCACGGAATGGAAAAACCACATGGAAAATTGTATCGGACACTTAGATTCAATGAAAAATCAAAAGTAACATTCTGATATAGAATTTCCCTAAATCGCTCATTTAAGATATCGAATATGATTTCTCGCTATGAATTCGTGTATAGTAAGAAACACCGATTTTACCAATGTCTATGTCTTTCAACCGAAAATTTCACGGAATGGAAAATAACATGGAAAATTTTATCTGACACTTAGATTCTATAAAGAATCAAAAGTGAAATTCTGATATAGAATTTCCCTAAATCGTTCATTTAAGATATCGAATATGATTTCTCGCTAAGAATTCGTGTATAGTATAAAACACAGATTTTATCGATGTCTATGTCTTTCAACCGAAAATTTCACGGAATGGAAAATAACACGGAAAATTGTATCTGACACTTAGATTCTATAAATAATCAAGAGTAACATTCTGATATAGAATTTCCCTAAATCGTTCATCTAAGATATCGAATATGATTTCTCGCTATGAATTCGTATATAGTAAAAAACACCGATTTTATCAATGTCTATGTCTTTCAATCGAAAATTCCACGGAATGGAAAAACCACATGGAAAATTGTATCTGACGATTAGATTCTATAAAGAACCAAGAGTAAAATTCTGTTATATAATTTCCCTAAATCGCTCATTTAAGATATCGAATATGATTTCTCGTTATGAATTCGTATATAGTAAAAAACACCGAATTTATCAATGTCTATGTCTTTCAATCGAAAATTTCACGGAATTAAAAAACCACATGGAAAATTGTATGTGACACTTAGATTCTATGAAGAATTAAAAGTAAAGTTCTGTTATATAATTTCCCTAAATCGCTTATTTAAGATATCGAATATGATTTCTCGCTATGAATTCGTGTATAGTAAGAAACACCGATTTTACCAATGTCTATGTCTTTCAACCGAAAATTTCACGGAATGGAAAATAACATGGAAAATTTTATCTGACACTTAGATTCTATAAAGAATCAAAAGTGAAATTCTGATATAGAATTTCCCTAAATCGTTCATTTAAGATATCGAATATGATTTCTCGCTAAGAATTCGTGTATAGTATAAAACACAGATTTTATCGATGTCTATGTCTTTCAACCGAAAATTTCACGGAATGGAAAATAACACGGAAAATTGTATCTGACACTTAGATTCTATAAAGAATCAAGAGTAACATTCTGATATAGAATTTTCCTAAATCGTTCATTTAAGATATCGAATATGATTTCTCGCTAAGAATTCGTATATAGTAAGAAACACCGATTTTATCAATGTCTATGTCTTTCAACCGAAAATTTCACGGAATGGAAAATAACATGGAAAATTGTATCTGACATTTAGTATCTTTAAAGAATTAAGAGTAACATTCTGATATAGAATTTCCCTAAATCGTTCATTTAAGATATCGAATATGATTTCTCGCTAAGAATTCGTGTATAGTATAAAACACAGATTTTATCGATGTCTATGTCTTTCAACCGAAAATTTCACGGAATGGAAAATAACACGGAAAATTGTATCTGACACTTAGATTCTATAAATAATCAAGAGTAACATTCTGATATAGAATTTCCCTAAATCGTTCATCTTAGATATCGAATATGATTTCTCGCTATGAATTCGTATATAGTAAAAAACACCGATTTTATCAATGTCTATGTCTTTCAATCGAAAATTCCACGGAATGGAAAAACCACATGGAAAATTGTATCTGACGATTAGATTCTATAAAGAACCAAGAGTAAAATTCTGTTATATAATTTCCCTAAATCGCTCATTTAAGATATCGAATATGATTTCTCGTTATGAATTCGTATATAGTAAAAAACACCGAATTTATCAATGTCTATGTCTTTCAATCGAAAATTTCACGGAATTAAAAAACCACATGGAAAATTGTATGTGACACTTAGATTCTATGAAGAATTAAAAGTAAAGTTCTGTTATATAATTTCCCTAAATCGCTTATTTAAGATATCGAATATGATTTCTCGCTATGAATTCGTGTATAGTAAGAAACACCGATTTTACCAATGTCTATGTCTTTCAACCGAAAATTTCACGGAATGGAAAATAACATGGAAAATTTTATCTGACACTTAGATTCTATAAAGAATCAAAAGTGAAATTCTGATATAGAATTTCCCTAAATCGTTCATTTAAGATATCGAATATGATTTCTCGCTAAGAATTCGTGTATAGTATAAAACACAGATTTTATCGATGTCTATGTCTTTCAACCGAAAATTTCACGGAATGGAAAATAACACGGAAAATTGTATCTGACACTTAGATTCTATAAAGAATCAAGAGTAACATTCTGATATAGAATTTTCCTAAATCGTT
Source organism: Sisyra nigra (assembly GCA_958496155.1). NCBI lineage: Eukaryota > Metazoa > Arthropoda > Insecta > Neuroptera > Sisyridae > Sisyra > Sisyra nigra. The sequence goes on along the minus strand of OY292319.1, from coordinate 19,011,358 downwards.
CATTTAAGATATCGAATATGATTTCTCGCTAAGAATTCGTATATAGTAAGAAACACCGATTTTATCAATGTCTATGTCTTTCAACCGAAAATTTCACGGAATGGAAAATAACATGGAAAATTGTATCTAACACTTAGATTCTATGAAGAATTAAGAGTAGAATTCTGTTATAAAATTTCCCTAAATCGCTCATTTAAGATATCGAATATGATTACTCGCTATGAATTCGCATATAGTAAAAAACACCGATTTTATCAATGTCTATGTGTTTCAATCGAAAATTCCACGGAATGGAAAAACCACATGGAAAATTGTATCTGACACTTAGTATCTATAAAGAATCAAGAGTAACATTCTGATATAGAATTTCCCTAAATCGTTCATTTTAGATATCGAATATGATTTCTCGCTAAGAATTCGTATATAGTAAGAAACACCGATTTTATCAATGTCTATGTCTTTCAACCGAAAATTTCACGGAATGGAAAATAACATGGAAAATTGTATCTGACACTTAGATTCAATAAGTTACTCAGAGTAACATTCTGATATAGAATTTCCCTAAATCGTTCATTTAAGATATCGAATATGATTTCACGCTAAGAATTCGTATATAGTAAGAAACACCGATTTTATCAATGTCTATGTCTTTCAACCGAAAATTTCACGGAATGGAAAATAACATGGAAAATTGTATCTGACACTTAGATTCTATAACGAATCAAAAATAACATTCTGATATAGAATTTCCCTATATCGTTCATTTAAGATATCGAATATGATTTTTCGCTATGAATTCGTATATAGTAAGAAACACCGATTTTATCAATGTCTATGTCTTTCAACCGAAAATTTCACGGAATGGAAAATAACATGGAAAATTGTATCTGACACTTAGATTCTATAAAGAATCAAGAGTAACATTCTGATATAGAATTTCCCTAAATCGTTCATCTAAGATATCGAATATGATTTCTCGCTATGAATTCGTATATAGTAAAAAACACCGATTTTATCAATGTCTATGTCTTTCAATCGAAAATTCCACGGAATGGAAAAACCACATGGAAAATTGTATCTGACACTTAGATTTAATAAAAAATCAAGAGTAACATTCTGATTTAGAATTTCCCTAAATCGTTCATTTAAGATATCGAATATGATTTCTCGCTAAGAATTCGTATATAGTAAGAAACACCGATTTTATCAATGTCTATGTCTTTCAACCGAAAATTTCACGGAATGGAAAATAACATGGAAAATTGTATCTGACACTAAGATTTTATAAAATATCAAGAGTAAAATTCTGTTATAAAATTTCCCTAAATCGCTCATTTAAGATATCGAATATGATTTCTCGCTATGAATTCGTATATAGTAAAAAACACCGATTTTATCAATGTCTATGTCTTTCAATCGAAAATTTCACGGAATTAAAAAACCACATGGAAAATTGTATGTGACACTTAGATTCTATGAAGAATTAAAAGTAAAGTTCTGTTATATAATTTCCCTAAATCGTTCATTTAAGATATCGAATATGATTTCTCGCTATGAATTCGTATATAGTAAAAAACACCGATTTTATCAATGTCTATGTCTTTCAACCGAAAATTTCACGGAATAGAAAATAACATGGAAAATTGTATCTGACACTTAGATTCTATAAAGAATCAAGAGTAACATTCTGATATAGAATTTCCCTAAATCGTTCATTTAAGATATCGAATATGATTTCACGCTAAGAATTCGTATATAGTAAGAAACACCGATTTTATCAATGTCTATGTCTTTCAACCGAAAATTTCACGGAATGGAAAATAACATGGAAAATTGTATCTAACACTTAGATTCTATGAAGAATTAAGAGTAGAATTCTATTATAAAATTTCCCTAAATCGCTCATTTAAGATATCGAATATGATTACTCGCTATGAATTCGCATATAGTAAAAAACACCGATTTTATCAATGTCTATGTGTTTCAATCGAAAATTCCACGGAATGGAAAAACCACATGGAAAATTGTATCTGACACTTAGTATCTATAAAGAATGAAGAGTAACATTCTGATATAGAATTTCCCTAAATCGTTCATTAAAGATATCGAATATGATTTCTCGCTAAGAATTCGTATATAGTAAGAAACACCGATTTTATCAATGTCTATGTCTTTCAACCGAAAATTTCACGGAATGGAAAATAACATGGAAAATTGTATCTAACACTTAGATTCTATGAAGAATTAAGAGTAGAATTCTGTTATAAAATTTCCCTAAATCGCTCATTTAAGATATCGAATATGATTACTCGCTATGAATTCGCATATAGTAAAAAACACCGATTTTATCAATGTCTATGTGTTTCAATCGAAAATTCCACGGAATGGAAAAACCACATGGAAAATTGTATCTGACATTTAGTATCTTTAAAGAATTAAGAGTAACATTCTGATATAGAATTTCCCTAAATCGTTCATTTTAGATATCGAATATGATTTCTCGCTATGAATTCGTGTATAGTAAGAAACACCGATTTTACCAATGTCTATGTCTTTCAACCGAAAATTTCACGGAATGGAAAATAACATGGAAAATTTTATCTGACACTTAGATTCTATACAGAATCAAAAGTGAAATTCTGATATAGAATTTCCCTAAATCGTTCATTTAAGATATCGAATATGATTTCTCGCTAAGAATTCGTGTATAGTATAAAACACAGATTTTATCGATGTCTATGTCTTTCAACCGAAAATTTCACGGAATGGAAAATAACACGGAAAATTGTATCTGACACTTAGATTCTATAAAGAATCAAGAGTAACATTCTGATATAGAATTTCCCTAAATCGTTCATCTAAGATATCGAATATGATTTCTCGCTATGAATTCGTATATAGTAAAAAACACCGATTTTATCAATGTCTATGTCTTTCAATCGAAAATTCCACGGAATGGAAAAACCACATGGAAAATTGTATCTGACACTTAGTATCTATAAAGAATGAAGAGTAACATTCTGATATAGAATTTCCCTAAATCGTTCATTAAAGATATCGAATATGATTTCTCGCTAAGAATTCGTATATAGTAAGAAACACCGATTTTATCAATGTCTATGACTTTCAACCGAAAATTTCACGGAATGGAAAATAACATGGAAAATTGTATCTGACACTTAGATTCTATAAAGAATCAAGAGTAACATTCTGATATAAAATATCCCTAAATCGTTCATTTAAGATATCGAATATGATTTCTCGCTAAGAATTCGTTTATAGTAAAAAACACCGATTTTATCAATGTCTATGTCTTTCAATCGAAAATTTCACGGAATGGAAAAACCACTTGGAAAATTGTATCCGACACTTAGATTCTATGAAGAATCAAGAGTAAAATTCTGTTATACAATTTCCCTAAATCGCTCATTTAAGATATCGAATATGATTTCTCGCTATGAATTCGCATATAGTTAAAAACACCGATTTTATCAATGTCTATGTATTTCAATCCAAAATTTCACGGAATGGAAAAACCACATGGAAAATTGTAGCTGACACTTAGATTCTATGAAAAATCAAGGGTAACATTCTGATATAGAATTTCCCTAAATCGCTCATTTAAGATATCGAATATGATATCTCGCAATGAATTCGCATATAGTAAAAAACACCGATTTTATCAATGTCTATGTCTTTCAATCGAAAATTTCACGGAATGGAAAAACCACATGGAAAATTGTACCTGACAATTAGATTCTATAAAAAATTAAAAGTAAAATTCTGTTATATAATTTGCCTAAATCGCTCATTTAAGATATCGAATATGATTTCTCGCTATGAATTCGTATATAGTAAGAAACACCGATTTTATCAATGTCTATGTCTTTCAACCGAAAATTTCACGGAATGGAAAATAACATGGAAAATTGTATCTGACACTTAGATTCTATAAAGAATCAAGAGTAACATTCTGATATACAATTTCCCTAAATCGCTCATTTAAGATATCGAATAAGATTTCTCGCTATGAATTCGCATATAGTTAAAAACACCGATTTTATCAATGTCTATGTATTTCAATCCAAAATTTCACGGAATGGAAAAACCACATGGAAAATTGTAGCTGACACTTAGATTTAATAAAAAATCAAGAGTAAAATTCTGTTATATAATTTCCCTAAATCGCTCATTTAAGATATCGAATATGATTTCTCGCTATGAATTCGTATATAGTAAGAAACACCGATTTTATCAATGTCTATGTCTTTCAACCGAAAATTTCACGGAATGGAAAATAACATGGAAAATTGTATCTGACACTTAGATTCTATAAAGAATCAAGAGTAACATTCTGATATACAATTTCCCTAAATCGCTCATTTAAGATATCGAATAAGATTTCTCGCTATGAATTCGCATATAGTTAAAAACACCGATTTTATCAATGTCTATGTATTTCAATCCAAAATTTCACGGAATGGAAAAACCACATGGAAAATTGTAGCTGACACTTAGATTTAATAAAAAATCAAGAGTAAAATTCTGTTATATAATTTCCCTAAATCGCTCATTTAAGATATCGAATATGATTTCTCGCTATGAATTCGTATATAGTAAGAAACACCGATTTTATCAATGTCTATGTCTTTCAACCGAAAATTTCACGGAATGGAAAATAAAATGGAAAATTGTATCTGACACTAAGATTCTATAAAGAATCAAAAATAACATTCTGATATATAATTGCCCTAAATCGTTCATTTAAGATATCGAATATGATTTCTCGCTAAGAATTCGTTTATAGTAAAAAACACCGATTTTATCAATGTCTATGTCTTTCAATCGAAAATTTCACGGAATGGAAAAACCACTTGGAAAATTGTATCCGACACTTAGATTCTATGAAGAATCAAGAGTAAAATTCTGTTATACAATTTCCCTAAATCGCTCATTTAAGATATCGAATAAGATTTCTCGCTATGAATTCGCATATAGTTAAAAACACCGATTTTATCAATGTCTATGTATTTCAATCCAAAATTTCACGGAATGGAAAAACCACATGGAAAATTGTAGCTGACACTTAGATTTTATAAAAAATCAAGAGTAAAATTCTGTTATATAATTTCCCTAAATCGCTCATTTAAGATATCGAATATGATTTCTCGCTATGAATTCGTATATAGTAAAAAACACCGATTTTATCAATGTCTATGTCTTTCAATCGAAAATTTCACGGAAAGGAAAATAACATGGAAAATTGTATGTGACACCTAGATTCTATAAAAAATAAAGAATAACATTCTGATATATAATTTCCCTATATCGTTCATTTAAGATATCGAATATGATTTCTCGCTAAGAATTCGTATATAGTAAGAAACACCGATTTTATCAATGTCTATGTCTTTCAACCGAAAATTTCACGGAATGGAAAATAACATGGAAAATTGTATCTGACACTTAGATTCTATAAAGAATCAAGAGTGACATTCTGATATAGAATTTCCCTAAATCGTTCATTTAAGATATCGAATATGATTTCTCGCTAAGAATTCGTTTATAGTAAAAAACACCGATTTTATCAATGTCTATGTCTTTCAATCGAAAATTTCACGGAATGGAAAAACCACTTGGAAAATTGTATCTGACACTTAGATTCTATAAAAAATCAAGAGTAAAATTCTGTTATATAATTTCCCTAAATCGCTCATTTAAGATATCGAATATGATTTCTCGCTATGAATTCGTATATAGTAAAAAACACCGATTTTATCAATGTCTATGTCTTTCAACCGAAAATTTCACGGAAAGGAAAATAACATGGAAAATTGTATCTGACACTTAGATTCTATAAAGAATCAAAAATAACATTCTGATATATAATTTCCCTAAATCGTTCATTTAAGATATCGAATATGATTTCTCGCTAAGAATTCGTATATAGTAAGAAACACCGATTTTATCAATGTCTATGTCTTTCAATCGAAAATTTCACGGAATGGAAAAACCACTTGGAAAATTGTATCCGACACTTAGATTCTATGAAGAATCAAGAGTAAAATTCTGTTATACAATTTCCCTAAATCGCTCATTTAAGATATCGAATAAGATTTCTCGCTATGAATTCGCATATAGTTAAAAACACCGATTTTATCAATGTCTATGTATTTCAACAGAAAATTTCACGGAATGGAAAAACCACATGGAAAATTGTAGCTGACACTTAGATTTTATAAAAAATCAAGAGTAAAATTCTGTTATATAATTTCCCTAAATCGCTCATTTAAGATATCGAATATGATTTCTCGCTATGAATTCGTATATAGTAAAAAACACCGATTTTATCAATGTCTATGTCTTTCAATCGAAAATTTCACGGAAAGGAAAATAACATGGAAAATTCTATTTGACACTTAGATTCTATAAAAAATAAAGAATAACATTCTGATATATAATTTCCCTATATCGTTCATTTAAGATATCGAATATGATTTCTCGCTAAGAATTCGTATATAGTAAGAAACACCGATTTTATCAATGTCTATGTCTTTCAACCGAAAATTTCACGGAATGGAAAATAACATGGAAAATTGTATCTGACACTTAGATTCTATAAAGAATCAAGAGTAACATTCTGATATATAATTTCCCTAAATCGTTCATTTAAGATATCGAATATGATTTCTCGCTAAGAATTCGTATATAGTAAGAAACACCGATTTTATCAATGTCTATGTCTTTCAACCGAAAATTTCACGGAATGGAAAATAACATGGAAAATTGTATCTGACACTTAGATTCTATAAAGAATCAAGAGTAACATTCTGATATATAATTTCCCTAAATCGTTCATTTAAGATATCGAATATGATTTCTCGCTAAGAATTCGTATATAGTAAGAAACACCGATTTTATCAATGTCTATGTCTTTCAATCGAAAATTTCACGGAAAGGAAAATAACATGGAAAATTGTATGTGACACTTAGATTCTATAAAAAATAAAGAATAACATTCTGATATATAATTTCCCTATATCGTTCATTTAAGATATCGAATATGATTTCTCGCTAAGAATTCGTATATAGTAAGAAACACCGATTTTATCAATGTCTATGTCTTTCAACCGAAAATTTCACGGAATGGAAAATAACATGGAAAATTGTATCTGACACTTAGATTCTATAAAGAATCAAGAGTGACATTCTGATATAGAATTTCCCTAAATCGTTCATTTAAGATATCGAATATGATTTCTCGCTAAGAATTCGTTTATAGTAAAAAACACCGATTTTATCAATGTCTATGTCTTTCAATCGAAAATTTCACGGAATGGAAAAACCACTTGGAAAATTGTATCTGACACTTAGATTCTATAAAAAATCAAGAGTAAAATTCTGTTATATAATTTCCCTAAATCGCTCATTTAAGATATCGAATATGATTTCTCGCTATGAATTCGTATATAGTAAAAAACACCGATTTTATCAATGTCTATGTCTTTCAACCGAAAATTTCACGGAAAGGAAAATAACATGGAAAATTGTATCTGACACTTAGATTCTATAAAGAATCAAAAATAACATTCTGATATATAATTTCCCTAAATCGTTCATTTAAGATATCGAATATGATTTCTCGCTAAGAATTCGTATATAGTAAGAAACACCGATTTTATCAATGTCTATGTCTTTCAATCGAAAATTTCACGGAATGGAAAAACCACTTGGAAAATTGTATCCGACACTTAGATTCTATGAAGAATCAAGAGTAAAATTCTGTTATACAATTTCCCTAAATCGCTCATTTAAGATATCGAATAAGATTTCTCGCTATGAATTCGCATATAGTTAAAAACACCGATTTTATCAATGTCTATGTATTTCAACAGAAAATTTCACGGAATGGAAAAACCACATGGAAAATTGTAGCTGACACTTAGATTTTATAAAAAATCAAGAGTAAAATTCTGTTATATAATTTCCCTAAATCGCTCATTTAAGATATCGAATATGATTTCTCGCTATGAATTCGTATATAGTAAAAAACACCGATTTTATCAATGTCTATGTCTTTCAATCGAAAATTTCACGGAAAGGAAAATAACATGGAAAATTCTATTTGACACTTAGATTCTATAAAAAATAAAGAATAACATTCTGATATATAATTTCCCTATATCGTTCATTTAAGATATCGAATATGATTTCTCGCTAAGAATTCGTATATAGTAAGAAACACCGATTTTATCAATGTCTATGTCTTTCAACCGAAAATTTCACGGAATGGAAAATAACATGGAAAATTGTATCTGACACTTAGATTCTATAAAGAATCAAGAGTAACATTCTGATATATAATTTCCCTAAATCGTTCATTTAAGATATCGAATATGATTTCTCGCTAAGAATTCGTATATAGTAAGAAACACCGATTTTATCAATGTCTATGTCTTTCAAACGAAAATTTCACGGAATGGAAAATAACATGGAAAATTGTATCTGACACTCAGATTCTATATAGAATCAAGAATAACATTCTGATATAGAATTTCCCTAAATCGCTCATTTACGATATCGAATATGATTTCTCGCTATGAATTCGCATATAGTTAAAAACACCGATTTTATCAATGTCTATGTCTTTCAACCGAAAATTTCACGGAATGGAAAATAACATGGAAAATTGTATTTAACACTTAGATTCTATGAAGAATAAAGAGTAAAATTCTGTTATATAATTTCCCTAAATCGCTCATTTAAGATATCGAATATGATTTTTCGCTATGAATTCGCATATAGTTAAAAACACCGATTTTATCAATGTCTATGTGTTTCAATCGAAAATTCCACGGAATGGAAAAACCACATGGAAAATTGTATCTGACACTTAGATTCTATAAAAAATCAAGAGTAAAATTCTGTTATATAATTTCCCTAAATCGCTCATTTAAGATATCGAATATGATTTCTCGCTATGAATTCGTATATAGTAAAAAACACTGATTTTATCAATGTCTATGTCTTTCAACCGAAAATTTCACGGAAAGGAAAATAACATGGAAAATTGTATCTGACACTTAGATTCTATAAAGAATCAAAAATAACATTCTGATATAGAATTACCCTATATCGTTCATTTAAGATATCGAATATGATTTCTCGCTAAGAATTCGTATATAGTAAGAAACACCGATTTTATCAATGTCTATGACTTTCAACCGAAAATTTCACGGAATGGAAAATAACATGGAAAATTGTATCTGACACTTAGATTCTATAAAGAATCAAGAGTAACATTCTGATATAAAATTTCCCTAAATCGTTCATTTAAGATATCGAATATGATTTCTCGCTAAGAATTCGTTTATAGTAAAAAACACCGATTTTATCAATGTCTATGTCTTTCAATCGAAAATTTCACGGAATGGAAAAACCACTTGGAAAATTGTATCCGACACTTAGATTCTGTGAAGAATCAAGAGTAAAATTCTGTTATACAATTTCCCTAAATCGCTCATTTAAGATATCGAATATGATTTCTCGCTATGAATTCGCATATAGTTAAATACACCGATTTTATCAATGTCTATGTATTTCAATCCAAAATTTCACGGAATGGAAAAACCACATGGAAAATTGTAGCTGACACTTAGATTCTATGAAAAATCAAGGGTAACATTCTGATATAAAATTTCCCTAAATCGCTCATTTAAGATATCGAATATGATATCTCGCAATGAATTCGCATATAGTAAAAAACACCGATTTTATCAATGTCTATGTCTTTCAATCGAAAATTTCACGGAATGGAAAAACCACTTGGAAAATTGTATCCGACACTTAGATTCTATGAAGAATCAAGAGTAAAATTCTGTTATACAATTTCCCTAAATCGCTCATTTAAGATATCGAATATGATTTCTCGCTATGAATTCGTATATAGTAAAAAACACCGATTTTATCAATGTCTATGTCTTTCAACCGAAAATTTCACGGAAAGGAAAATAACATGGAAAATTGTATCTGACACTTAGATTCTATAAAGAATCAAGAATAACATTCTGATATATAATTTCCCTAAATCGTTCATTTAAGATATCGAATATGATTTCTCGCTAAGAATTCGTATATAGTAAGAAACACCGATTTTATCAATGTCTATGTCTTTCAATCGAAAATTTCACGGAATGGAAAAACCACTTGGAAAATTGTATCCGACACTAAGATTCTATGAAGAATCAAGAGTAAAATTCTGTTATACAATTTCCCTAAATCGCTCATTTAAGATATCGAATAAGATTTCTCGCTATGAATTCGCATATAGTTAAAAACACCGATTTTATCAATGTCTATGTATTTCAATCCAAAATTTCACGGAATGGAAAAACCACATGGAAAATTGTAGCTGACACTTAGATTTTATAAAAAATCAAGAGTAAAATTCTGTTATATAATTTCCCTAAATCGCTCATTTAAGATATCGAATATGATTTCTCGCTATGAATTCGTATGTAGTAAAAAACACCGATTTTATCAATGTCTATGTCTTTCAATCGAAAATTTCACGGAAAGGAAAATAACATGGAAAATTGTATTTGACACTTAGATTCTATAAAAAATAAAGAATAACATTCTGATATATAATTTCCCTATATCGTTCATTTAAGATATCGAATATGATTTCTCGCTAAGAATTCGTATATAGTAAGAAACACCGATTTTATCAATGTCTATGTCTTTCAACCGAAAATTTCACGGAATGGAAAATAACATGGAAAATTGTATTTGACACTTAGATTCTATAAAAAATAAAGAATAACATTCTGATATATAATTTCCCTATATCGTTCATTTAAGATATCGAATATGATTTCTCGCTAAGAATTCGTATATAGTAAGAAACACCGATTTTATCAATGTCTATGTCTTTCAACCGAAAATTTCACGGAATGGAAAATAACATGGAAAATTGTATCTGACACTTAGATTCTATAAAGAATCAAGAGTAAAATTCTGTTATATAATTTCCCTAAATCGCTCATTTAAGATATCGAATATGATTTCTCGCTATGAATTCGTATATAGTAAAAAACACTGATTTTATCAATGTCTATGTCTTTCAACCGAAAATTTCACGGAAAGGAAAATAACATGGAAAATTGTATCTGACACTTAGATTCTATAAAGAATCAAAAATAACATTCTGATATAGAATTACCCTATATCGTTCATTTAAGATATCGAATATGATTTCTCGCTAAGAATTCGTATATAGTAAGAAACACCGATTTTATCAATGTCTATGACTTTCAACCGAAAATTTCAAGGAATGGAAAATAACATGGAAAATTGTATCTGACACTTAGATTCTATAAAGAATCAAGAGTAACATTCTGATATAAAATTTCCCTAAATCGTTCATTTAAGATATCGAATATGATTTCTCGCTAAGAATTCGTTTATAGTAAAAAACACCGATTTTATCAATGTCTATGTCTTTCAATCGAAAATTTCACGGAATGGAAAAACCACTTGGAAAATTGTATCCGACACTTAGATTTTATGAAGAATCAAGAGTAAAATTCTGTTATACAATTTCCCTAAATCGCTCATTTAAGATATCGAATATGATTTCTCGCTATGAATTCGCATATAGTTAAAAACACCGATTTTATCAATGTCTATGTATTTCAATCCAAAATTTCACGGAATGGAAAAACCACATGGAAAATTGTAGCTGACACTTAGATTCTATAAAAAATCAAGAGTAACATTCTGATATAGAATTTCCCTAAATCGCTCATTTAAGATATCGAATATGATATCTCGCAATGAATTCGCATATAGTAAAAAACACCGATTTTATCAATGTCTATGTCTTTCAATCGAAAATTTCACGAAATGGAAGAACCACATGGAAAATTGTATCTGACGCTTAGATTCTTTAATAAACCAAGAGTAAAATTCTGTTATATAATTTCCCTAAATCGCTCATTTAAGATATCGAATATGATTTCTCGCTATGAATTCGTATATAGTAAAAAACACCGATTTTATCAATGTCTATGTCTTTCAACCGAAAATTTCACGGAATGGAAAATAACATGGAAAATTGTATCTGACACTTAGATTTTATAAAGAATCAAGAGTAACATTCTGATATAAAATTTCCCTAAATCGTTCATTTAAGATATCGAATATGATTTCTCGCTAAGAATTCGTTTATAGTAAAAAACACCGATTTTATCAATGTCTATGTCTTTCAATCGAAAATTTCACGGAATGGAAAAACCACTTGGAAAATTGTATCCGACACTTAGATTCTATGAAGAATCAAGAGTAAAATTCTGTTATACAATTTCCCTAAATCGCTCATTTAAGATATCGAATATGATTTCTCGCTATGAATTCGCATATAGTTAAAAACACCGATTTTATCAATGTCTATGTATTTCAATCCAAAATTTCACGGAATGGAAAAACCACATGGAAAATTGTAGCTGACACTTAGATTCTATGAAAAATCAAGGGTAACATTCTGATATAGAATTTCCCTAAATCGCTCATTTAAGATATCGAATATGATATCTCGCAATGAATTCGCATATAGTAAAAAACACCGATTTTATCAATGTCTATGTCTTTCAATCGAAAATTTCACGGAATGGAAAAACCACTTGGAAAATTGTATCCGACACTAAGATTCTATGAAGAATCAAGAGTAAAATTCTGTTATACAATTTCCCTAAATCGCTCATTTAAGATATCGAATAAGATTTCTCGCTATGAATTCGCATATAGTTAAAAACACCGATTTTATCAATGTCTATGTATTTCAATCCAAAATTTCACGGAATGGAAAAACCACATGGAAAATTGTAGCTGACACTTAGATTTTATAAAAAATCAAGAGTAAAATTCTGTTATATAATTTCCCTAAATCGCTCATTTAAGATATCGAATATGATTTCTCGCTATGAATTCGTATGTAGTAAAAAACACCGATTTTATCAATGTCTATGTCTTTCAATCGAAAATTTCACGGAAAGGAAAATAACATGGAAAATTGTATTTGACACTTAGATTCTATAAAAAATAAAGAATAACATTCTGATATATAATTTCCCTATATCGTTCATTTAAGATATCGAATATGATTTCTCGCTAAGAATTCGTATATAGTAAGAAACACCGATTTTATCAATGTCTATGTCTTTCAACCGAAAATTTCACGGAATGGAAAATAACATGGAAAATTGTATTTGACACTTAGATTCTATAAAAAATAAAGAATAACATTCTGATATATAATTTCCCTATATCGTTCATTTAAGATATCGAATATGATTTCTCGCTAAGAATTCGTATATAGTAAGAAACACCGATTTTATCAATGTCTATGTCTTTCAACCGAAAATTTCACGGAATGGAAAATAACATGGAAAATTGTATCTGACACTTAGATTCTATAAAGAATCAAGAGTAAAATTCTGTTATATAATTTCCCTAAATCGCTCATTTAAGATATCGAATATGATTTCTCGCTATGAATTCGTATATAGTAAAAAACACTGATTTTATCAATGTCTATGTCTTTCAACCGAAAATTTCACGGAAAGGAAAATAACATGGAAAATTGTATCTGACACTTAGATTCTATAAAGAATCAAAAATAACATTCTGATATAGAATTACCCTATATCGTTCATTTAAGATATCGAATATGATTTCTCGCTAAGAATTCGTATATAGTAAGAAACACCGATTTTATCAATGTCTATGACTTTCAACCGAAAATTTCAAGGAATGGAAAATAACATGGAAAATTGTATCTGACACTTAGATTCTATAAAGAATCAAGAGTAACATTCTGATATAAAATTTCCCTAAATCGTTCATTTAAGATATCGAATATGATTTCTCGCTAAGAATTCGTTTATAGTAAAAAACACCGATTTTATCAATGTCTATGTCTTTCAATCGAAAATTTCACGGAATGGAAAAACCACTTGGAAAATTGTATCCGACACTTAGATTTTATGAAGAATCAAGAGTAAAATTCTGTTATACAATTTCCCTAAATCGCTCATTTAAGATATCGAATATGATTTCTCGCTATGAATTCGCATATAGTTAAAAACACCGATTTTATCAATGTCTATGTATTTCAATCCAAAATTTCACGGAATGGAAAAACCACATGGAAAATTGTAGCTGACACTTAGATTCTATAAAAAATCAAGAGTAACATTCTGATATAGAATTTCCCTAAATCGCTCATTTAAGATATCGAATATGATATCTCGCAATGAATTCGCATATAGTAAAAAACACCGATTTTATCAATGTCTATGTCTTTCAATCGAAAATTTCACGAAATGGAAGAACCACATGGAAAATTGTATCTGACGCTTAGATTCTTTAATAAACCAAGAGTAAAATTCTGTTATATAATTTCCCTAAATCGCTCATTTAAGATATCGAATATGATTTCTCGCTATGAATTCGTATATAGTAAAAAACACCGATTTTATCAATGTCTATGTCTTTCAACCGAAAATTTCACGGAATGGAAAATAACATGGAAAATTGTATCTGACACTTAGATTTTATAAAGAATCAAGAGTAACATTCTGATATAAAATTTCCCTAAATCGTTCATTTAAGATATCGAATATGATTTCTCGCTAAGAATTCGTTTATAGTAAAAAACACCGATTTTATCAATGTCTATGTCTTTCAATCGAAAATTTCACGGAATGGAAAAACCACTTGGAAAATTGTATCCGACACTTAGATTCTATGAAGAATCAAGAGTAAAATTCTGTTATACAATTTCCCTAAATCGCTCATTTAAGATATCGAATATGATTTCTCGCTATGAATTCGCATATAGTTAAAAACACCGATTTTATCAATGTCTATGTATTTCAATCCAAAATTTCACGGAATGGAAAAACCACATGGAAAATTGTAGCTGACACTTAGATTCTATGAAAAATCAAGGGTAACATTCTGATATAGAATTTCCCTAAATCGCTCATTTAAGATATCGAATATGATATCTCGCAATGAATTCGCATATAGTAAAAAACACCGATTTTATCAATGTCTATGTCTTTCAATCGAAAATTTCACGGAATGGAAAAACCACATGGAAAATTGTATCTGACACTTAGATTCTATAAAAAATCAAGAGTAAAATTCTGTTATATAATTTCCCTAAATCGTTCATTTAAGATATCGAATATGATTTCTCGCTAAGAATTCGTATATAGTAAGAAACACCGATTTTATCAATGTCTATGTCTTTCAATCGAAAATTTCACGAAATGGAAGAACCACATGGAAAATTGTATCTGACGCTTAGATTTTTTAATAAACCAAGAGTAAAATTCTGTTATATAATTTTCTTAAATCGCTCATTTAAGATATCGAATATGATTTCTCGCTATGAATTCGTATATAGTAAAAAACACCGAATTTATCAATGTCTATGTCTTTCAACCGAAAATTTCACGGAATGGAAAATAACATGGAAAATTGTATCTGACACTTAGATTCTATAAAGAATCAAGAATAACATTCTGATATAGAATTTCCCTAAATCGTTCATTTAAGATATCGAATATGATTTCTCGCTAAGAATTCGTTTATAGTAAAAAACACCGATTTTATCAATGTCTATGTCTTTCAATCGAAAATTTCACGGAATGGAAAAACTACATGGAAAATTGTATCCCACACTTAGATTCTATGAAGAATTAAAAGTAAAATTCTGTTTAACAATTTCCCTAAATCGCTCATTTAAGATATCGAATATGATTTCTCGCTATGAATTCGTATATAGTAAAAAACACCGATTTTATCAATGTCTATGTCTTTCAACCGAAAATTTCACGGAATGGAAAAACCACATGGAAAATACTATCCAACACTTAGATTCTATGAAGAATCAAAAGTAAAATTCTGTTATAAAATTTCCCTAAATCGCTTATTTAAGATATCGAATATGATTTCTCGCTATGAATTCGTATATAGTAAAAAACACCGAATTTATCAATGTCTATGTCTTTCAACCGAAAATTTCACGGAATGGAAAATAACATGGAAAATTGTATTTGACACTTAGATTCTATAAAAGAACAAGAGTAACATTCTGATATAGAATTTCCCTAAATCGTTCATTTTGGATATCGAATATGATTTCTCGCTAAGAATTCGTATATAGTAAGAAACACCGATTTTATCAATGTCTATGTCTTTCAATCGAAAATTTCACGGAATGGAAAATAACATGGAAAATTGTATCTGACACTTAGATTCTATAAAAAATCAAGAATAGCATTCTGATATAGAATTTCCCTAAATCGTTCATTTAAGATATCGAATATGATTTCTCGCTAAGAATTCGTATATAGTAAGAAACACCGATTTTATCAATGTCTATGTCTTTCAACCGAAAATTTCACGGAATGGAAACTAACATGGAAAATTGTATCTGACACTTAGATTCTATAAAGAATCAAGAGTAACATTCTGATATAGAATTACCCTAAATCGTTCATTTAAGATATCGAATATGATTTCTCGCTAAGAATTCGTATATAGTAAGAAACACCGATTTTATCAATGTCTATGTCTTTCAACAGAAAATTTCACGGAATGGAAAAACCACATGGAAAATTGTAGCTGACACTTAGATTTTATAAAAAATCAAGAGTAAAATTCTGTTATATAATTTCCCTAAATCGCTCATTTAAGATATCGAATATGATTTCTCGCTATGAATTCGTATATAGTAAAAAACACCGATTTTATCAATGTCTATGTCTTTCAATCGAAAATTTCACGGAAAGGAAAATAACATGGAAAATTCTATTTGACACTTAGATTCTATAAAAAATAAAGAATAACATTCTGATATATAATTTCCCTATATCGTTCATTTAAGATATCGAATATGATTTCTCGCTAAGAATTCGTATATAGTAAGAAACACCGATTTTATCAATGTCTATGTCTTTCAACCGAAAATTTCACGGAATGGAAAATAACATGGAAAATTGTATCTGACACTTAGATTCTATAAAGAATCAAGAGTAACATTCTGATATATAATTTCCCTAAATCGTTCATTTAAGATATCGAATATGATTTCTCGCTAAGAATTCGTATATAGTAAGAAACACCGATTTTATCAATGTCTATGTCTTTCAAACGAAAATTTCACGGAATGGAAAATAACATGGAAAATTGTATCTGACACTCAGATTCTATATAGAATCAAGAATAACATTCTGATATAGAATTTCCCTAAATCGCTCATTTACGATATCGAATATGATTTCTCGCTATGAATTCGCATATAGTTAAAAACACCGATTTTATCAATGTCTATGTCTTTCAACCGAAAATTTCACGGAATGGAAAATAACATGGAAAATTGTATCTGACACTTAGATTCTATAAAGAATCAAGAGTAACATTCTGATATAAAATTTCCCTAAATCGTTCATTTAAGATATCGAATATGATTTCTCGCTAAGAATTCGTTTATAGTAAAAAACACCGATTTTATCAATGTCTATGTGTTTCAATCGAAAATTCCACGGAATGGAAAAACCACATGGAAAATTGTATCTGACACTTAGATTCTATAAAAAATCAAGAGTAAAATTCTGTTATATAATTTCCCTAAATCGCTCATTTAAGATATCGAATATGATTTCTCGCTATGAATTCGTATATAGTAAAAAACACTGATTTTATCAATGTCTATGTCTTTCAACCGAAAATTTCACGGAAAGGAAAATAACATGGAAAATTGTATCTGACACTTAGATTCTATAAAGAATCAAAAATAACATTCTGATATAGAATTACCCTATATCGTTCATTTAAGATATCGAATATGATTTCTCGCTAAGAATTCGTATATAGTAAGAAACACCGATTTTATCAATGTCTATGACTTTCAACCGAAAATTTCACGGAATGGAAAATAACATGGAAAATTGTATCTGACACTTAGATTCTATAAAGAATCAAGAGTAACATTCTGATATAAAATTTCCCTAAATCGTTCATTTAAGATATCGAATATGATTTCTCGCTAAGAATTCGTTTATAGTAAAAAACACCGATTTTATCAATGTCTATGTCTTTCAATCGAAAATTTCACGGAATGGAAAAACCACTTGGAAAATTGTATCCGACACTTAGATTCTGTGAAGAATCAAGAGTAAAATTCTGTTATACAATTTCCCTAAATCGCTCATTTAAGATATCGAATATGATTTCTCGCTATGAATTCGCATATAGTTAAATACACCGATTTTATCAATGTCTATGTATTTCAATCCAAAATTTCACGGAATGGAAAAACCACATGGAAAATTGTAGCTGACACTTAGATTCTATGAAAAATCAAGGGTAACATTCTGATATAGAATTTCCCTAAATCGCTCATTTAAGATATCGAATATGATATCTCGCAATGAATTCGCATATAGTAAAAAACACCGATTTTATCAATGTCTATGTCTTTCAATCGAAAATTTCACGGAATGGAAAAACCACTTGGAAAATTGTATCCGACACTTAGATTCTATGAAGAATCAAGAGTAAAATTCTGTTATACAATTTCCCTAAATCGCTCATTTAAGATATCGAATATGATTTCTCGCTATGAATTCGTATATAGTAAAAAACACCGATTTTATCAATGTCTATGTCTTTCAACCGAAAATTTCACGGAAAGGAAAATAACATGGAAAATTGTATCTGACACTTAGATTCTATAAAGAATCAAGAATAACATTCTGATATATAATTTCCCTAAATCGTTCATTTAAGATATCGAATATGATTTCTCGCTAAGAATTCGTATATAGTAAGAAACACCGATTTTATCAATGTCTATGTCTTTCAATCGAAAATTTCACGGAATGGAAAAACCACTTGGAAAATTGTATCCGACACTAAGATTCTATGAAGAATCAAGAGTAAAATTCTGTTATACAATTTCCCTAAATCGCTCATTTAAGATATCGAATAAGATTTCTCGCTATGAATTCGCATATAGTTAAAAACACCGATTTTATCAATGTCTATGTATTTCAATCCAAAATTTCACGGAATGGAAAAACCACATGGAAAATTGTAGCTGACACTTAGATTTTATAAAAAATCAAGAGTAAAATTCTGTTATATAATTTCCCTAAATCGCTCATTTAAGATATCGAATATGATTTCTCGCTATGAATTCGTATGTAGTAAAAAACACCGATTTTATCAATGTCTATGTCTTTCAATCGAAAATTTCACGGAAAGGAAAATAACATGGAAAATTGTATTTGACACTTAGATTCTATAAAAAATAAAGAATAACATTCTGATATATAATTTCCCTATATCGTTCATTTAAGATATCGAATATGATTTCTCGCTAAGAATTCGTATATAGTAAGAAACACCGATTTTATCAATGTCTATGTCTTTCAACCGAAAATTTCACGGAATGGAAAATAACATGGAAAATTGTATCTGACACTTAGATTCTATAAAGAATCAAGAGTAAAATTCTGTTATATAATTTCCCTAAATCGCTCATTTAAGATATCGAATATGATTTCTCGCTATGAATTCGTATATAGTAAAAAACACTGATTTTATCAATGTCTATGTCTTTCAACCGAAAATTTCACGGAAAGGAAAATAACATGGAAAATTGTATCTGACACTTAGATTCTATAAAGAATCAAAAATAACATTCTGATATAGAATTACCCTATATCGTTCATTTAAGATATCGAATATGATTTCTCGCTAAGAATTCGTATATAGTAAGAAACACCGATTTTATCAATGTCTATGACTTTCAACCGAAAATTTCAAGGAATGGAAAATAACATGGAAAATTGTATCTGACACTTAGATTCTATAAAGAATCAAGAGTAACATTCTGATATAAAATTTCCCTAAATCGTTCATTTAAGATATCGAATATGATTTCTCGCTAAGAATTCGTTTATAGTAAAAAACACCGATTTTATCAATGTCTATGTCTTTCAATCGAAAATTTCACGGAATGGAAAAACCACTTGGAAAATTGTATCCGACACTTAGATTTTATGAAGAATCAAGAGTAAAATTCTGTTATACAATTTCCCTAAATCGCTCATTTAAGATATCGAATATGATTTCTCGCTATGAATTCGCATATAGTTAAAAACACCGATTTTATCAATGTCTATGTATTTCAATCCAAAATTTCACGGAATGGAAAAACCACATGGAAAATTGTAGCTGACACTTAGATTCTATAAAAAATCAAGAGTAACATTCTGATATAGAATTTCCCTAAATCGCTCATTTAAGATATCGAATATGATATCTCGCAATGAATTCGCATATAGTAAAAAACACCGATTTTATCAATGTCTATGTCTTTCAATCGAAAATTTCACGAAATGGAAGAACCACATGGAAAATTGTATCTGACGCTTAGATTCTTTAATAAACCAAGAGTAAAATTCTGTTATATAATTTCCCTAAATCGCTCATTTAAGATATCGAATATGATTTCTCGCTATGAATTCGTATATAGTAAAAAACACCGATTTTATCAATGTCTATGTCTTTCAACCGAAAATTTCACGGAATGGAAAATAACATGGAAAATTGTATCTGACACTTAGATTTTATAAAGAATCAAGAGTAACATTCTGATATAAAATTTCCCTAAATCGTTCATTTAAGATATCGAATATGATTTCTCGCTAAGAATTCGTTTATAGTAAAAAACACCGATTTTATCAATGTCTATGTCTTTCAATCGAAAATTTCACGGAATGGAAAAACCACTTGGAAAATTGTATCCGACACTTAGATTCTATGAAGAATCAAGAGTAAAATTCTGTTATACAATTTCCCTAAATCGCTCATTTAAGATATCGAATATGATTTCTCGCTATGAATTCGCATATAGTTAAAAACACCGATTTTATCAATGTCTATGTATTTCAATCCAAAATTTCACGGAATGGAAAAACCACATGGAAAATTGTAGCTGACACTTAGATTCTATGAAAAATCAAGGGTAACATTCTGATATAGAATTTCCCTAAATCGCTCATTTAAGATATCGAATATGATATCTCGCAATGAATTCGCATATAGTAAAAAACACCGATTTTATCAATGTCTATGTCTTTCAATCGAAAATTTCACGGAATGGAAAAACCACATGGAAAATTGTATCTGACACTTAGATTCTATAAAAAATCAAGAGTAAAATTCTGTTATATAATTTCCCTAAATCGTTCATTTAAGATATCGAATATGATTTCTCGCTAAGAATTCGTATATAGTAAGAAACACCGATTTTATCAATGTCTATGTCTTTCAATCGAAAATTTCACGAAATGGAAGAACCACATGGAAAATTGTATCTGACGCTTAGATTTTTTAATAAACCAAGAGTAAAATTCTGTTATATAATTTTCTTAAATCGCTCATTTAAGATATCGAATATGATTTCTCGCTATGAATTCGTATATAGTAAAAAACACCGAATTTATCAATGTCTATGTCTTTCAACCGAAAATTTCACGGAATGGAAA
This sequence comes from Sisyra nigra, assembly GCA_958496155.1. NCBI lineage: Eukaryota > Metazoa > Arthropoda > Insecta > Neuroptera > Sisyridae > Sisyra > Sisyra nigra. The sequence continues at coordinate 18,989,726 of OY292319.1, read as the reverse complement.
ATAACATGGAAAATTGTATCTGACACTTAGATTCTATAAAGAATCAAGAATAACATTCTGATATAGAATTTCCCTAAATCGTTCATTTAAGATATCGAATATGATTTCTCGCTAAGAATTCGTTTATAGTAAAAAACACCGATTTTATCAATGTCTATGTCTTTCAATCGAAAATTTCACGGAATGGAAAAACTACATGGAAAATTGTATCCCACACTTAGATTCTATGAAGAATTAAAAGTAAAATTCTGTTTAACAATTTCCCTAAATCGCTCATTTAAGATATCGAATATGATTTCTCGCTATGAATTCGTATATAGTAAAAAACACCGATTTTATCAATGTCTATGTCTTTCAACCGAAAATTTCACGGAATGGAAAAACCACATGGAAAATACTATCCAACACTTAGATTCTATGAAGAATCAAAAGTAAAATTCTGTTATAAAATTTCCCTAAATCGCTTATTTAAGATATCGAATATGATTTCTCGCTATGAATTCGTATATAGTAAAAAACACCGAATTTATCAATGTCTATGTCTTTCAACCGAAAATTTCACGGAATGGAAAATAACATGGAAAATTGTATTTGACACTTAGATTCTATAAAAGAACAAGAGTAACATTCTGATATAGAATTTCCCTAAATCGTTCATTTTGGATATCGAATATGATTTCTCGCTAAGAATTCGTATATAGTAAGAAACACCGATTTTATCAATGTCTATGTCTTTCAATCGAAAATTTCACGGAATGGAAAATAACATGGAAAATTGTATCTGACACTTAGATTCTATAAAAAATCAAGAATAGCATTCTGATATAGAATTTCCCTAAATCGTTCATTTAAGATATCGAATATGATTTCTCGCTAAGAATTCGTATATAGTAAGAAACACCGATTTTATCAATGTCTATGTCTTTCAACCGAAAATTTCACGGAATGGAAACTAACATGGAAAATTGTATCTGACACTTAGATTCTATAAAGAATCAAGAGTAACATTCTGATATAGAATTACCCTAAATCGTTCATTTAAGATATCGAATATGATTTCTCGCTAAGAATTCGTATATAGTAAGAAACACCGATTTTATCAATGTCTATGTCTTTCAACCGAAAATTTCACGGAATGGAAAATAACATGGAAAATTGTATCTAACACTTAGATTCTATGAAAAATCAAGAGTAAAATTCTGTTATATAATTTCCCTAAATCGCTCATTTAAGATATCGAATATGATTTCTCGCTATGAATTCGTATATAGTAAAAAACACCGATTTTATCAATGTCTATGTCTTTCAACCGAAAATTTCACGGAAAGGAAAATAACATGGAAAATTGTATCTGACACTTAGATTCTATAAAGAATCAAGAATAACATTCTGATATAGAATTTCCTTATATCGTTCATTTAAGATATCGAATATGATTTCTCGCTAAGAATTCGTATATAGTAAGAAACACAGATTTTATCAATGTCTATGTCTTTCAACCGAAAATTTCACGGAATGGAAAATAACATGGAAAATTGTATCTGACACTTAGATTCTTTAAAGAATGAAGAGTAACATTCTGATATAAAATTTCCCTAAATCGTTCATTTAAGATATCGAATATGATTTCTCGCTAAGAATTCGTATATAGTAAGAAACACCGATTTTATCAATGTCTATGTCTTTCAACCGAAAATTTCACGGAAAGGAAAATAACATGGAAAATTGTATCCGACACTTAGATTCTTTAAAAAATCAAGAATAACATTCTGATATATAATTTCCCTAAATCGTTCATTTAAGATATCGAATATGATTTCTCGCTAAGAATTCGTATATAGTAAGAAACACCGATTTTATCAATGTCTATGTCTTTCAAACGAAAATTTCACGGAATGGAAAAACCACTTGGAAAATTGTATCCGACACTTAGATTCTATGAAGAATCAAGAGTAAAATTCTGTTATACAATTTCCCTAAATCGCTCATTTAAGATATCGAATATGATTTCTCGCTATGAATTCGCATATAGTTAAAAACACCGATTTTATCAATGTCTATGTATTTCAATCGAAAATTTCACGGAATGGAAAAACCACATGGAAAATTGTATCTGACACTTAGATTCAATGAAAAATCAAGAGTAACATTCTGATATAGAATTTCCCTAAATCGCTCATTTAAGATATCGAATATGATTTCTCGCTATGAATTCGTATATAGTAAGAAACACCGATTTTATCAATGTCTATGTCTTTCAACCGAAAATTTCACGGAATGGAAAATAACATGGAAAATTGTATCTGACACTTAGATTCTATGAAGAATCAAGAGTAAAATTCTGTTATACAATTTCCCTAAATCGCTCATTTAAGATATCGAATATGATTTCTCGCTATGAATTCGCATATAGTTAAAAACACCGATTTTATCAATGTCTATGTATTTCAATCCAAAATATCACGGAATGGAAAAACCACATGGAAAATTGTAGCTGACACTTAGATTCTATAAAAAATCAAGAGTAACATTCTGATATAGAATTTCCCTAAATCGCTCATTTAAGATATCGAATATGATATCTCGCTAAGAATTCGTATATAGTAAGAAACACCGATTTTATCAATGTCTATGTCTTTCAATCGAAAATTTCACGGAATCGAAAAACCACATGGAAAATTGTATCTGACACTTAGATTCTATAAAAAATCAAGAGTAAAATTCTGATATAGAATTTCCCTAAATCGTTCATTTTGGATATCGAATATGATTTCTCGCTAAGAATTCGTATATAGTAAGAAACACCGATTTTATCAATGTCAATGTCTTTCAACCGAAAATTTCACGGAATGGAAAATAACATGGAAAATTGTATCTGACACTTAGATTCTATAAAGAATCAAGAATAACATTCTGATATAGAATTTCCCTAAATCGTTCATTTAAGATATCGAATATGATTTCTCGCTAAGAATTCGTTTATAGTAAAAAACACCGATTTTATCAATGTCTATGTCTTTCAATCGAAAATTTCACGGAATGGAAAAACTACATGGAAAATTGTATCCCACACTTAGATTCTATGAAGAATCAAAAGTAAAATTCTGTTATAAAATTTCCCTAAATCGCTTATTTAAGATATCGAATATGATTTCTCGCTATGAATTCGTATATAGTAAAAAACACCGAATTTATCAATGTCTATGTCTTTCAACCGAAAATTTCACGGAATGGAAAATAACATGGAAAATTGTATTTGACACTTAGATTCTATAAAAGAACAAGAGTAACATTCTGATATAGAATTTCCCTAAATCGTTCATTTTGGATATCGAATATGATTTCTCGCTAAGAATTCGTATATAGTAAGAAACACCGATTTTATCAATGTCAATGTCTTTCAACCGAAAATTTCACGGAATGGAAAATAACATGGAAAATTGTATCTGACACTTAGATTCTATAAAGAATCAAGAATAACATTCTGATATAGAATTTCCCTAAATCGTTCATTTAAGATATCGAATATGATTTCTCGCTAAGAATTCGTATATAGTAAGAAACACCGATTTTATCAATGTCTATGTCTTTCAACCGAAAATTTCACGGAATGGAAACTAACATGGAAAATTGTATCTGACACTTAGATTCTATAAAAAATCAAGAGTAACATTCTGATATAGAATTACCCTAAATCGTTCATTTAAGATACCGAATATGATTTCTCGCTAAGAATTCGTATATAGTAAGAAACACCGATTTTATCAATGTCTATGTCTTTCAACCGAAAATTTCACGGAATGGAAAATAACATGGAAAATTGTATCTGACACTTAGATTCTTTAAAGAATGAAGAGTAACATTCTGATATAAAATTTCCCTAAATCGTTCATTTAAGATATCGAATATGATTTCTCGCTAAGAATTCGTATATAGTAAGAAACACCGATTTTATCAATGTCTATGTCTTTCAACCGAAAATTTCACGGAAAGGAAAATAACATGGAAAATTGTATCTGACACTTAGATTCTTTAAAAAATCAAGAATAATATTCTGATATATAATTTCCCTAAATCGTTCATTTAAGATATCGAATATGATTTCTCGCTAAGAATTCGTATATAGTAAGAAACACCGATTTTATCAATGTCTATGTCTTTCAATCGAAAATTTCACGGAATGGAAAAACCACTTGGAAAATTGTATCTGACACTTAGATTCAATGAAAAATCAAGAGTAACATTCTGATATAGAATTTCCCTAAATCGCTCATTTAAGATATCGAATATGATTTCTCGCTATGAATTCGTATATAGTAAGAAACACCGATTTTATCAATGTCTATGTCTTTCAACCGAAAATTTCACGGAATGGAAAATAACATGGAAAATTGTATCTGACACTTAGATTCTATGAAGAATCAAGAGTAAAATTCTGTTATACAATTTCCCTAAATCGCTCATTTAAGATATCGAATATGATTTCTCGCTATGAATTCGCATATAGTTAAAAACACCGATTTTATCAATGTCTATGTATTTCAATCCAAAATATCACGGAATGGAAAAACCACATGGAAAATTGTAGCTGACACTTAGATTCTATAAAAAATCAAGAGTAACATTCTGATATAGAATTTCCCTAAATCGCTCATTTAAGATATCGAATATGATTTCTCGCTATGAATTCGCATATAGTTAAAAACACCGATTTTATCAATGTCTATGTATTTCAATCGAAAATTTCACGGAATGGAAAAACCACATGGAAAATTGTATCTGACACTTAGATTCAATGAAAAATCAAGAGTAACATTCTGATATAGAATTTCCCTAAATCGCTCATTTAAGATATCGAATATGATTTCTCGCTATGAATTCGTATATAGTAAGAAACACCGATTTTATCAATGTCTATGTCTTTCAACCGAAAATTTCACGGAATGGAAAATAACATGGAAAATTGTATCTGACACTTAGATTCTATGAAGAATCAAGAGTAAAATTCTGTTATACAATTTCCCTAAATCGCTCATTTAAGATATCGAATATGATTTCTCGCTATGAATTCGCATATAGTTAAAAACACCGATTTTATCAATGTCTATGTATTTCAATCCAAAATATCACGGAATGGAAAAACCACATGGAAAATTGTAGCTGACACTTAGATTCTATAAAAAATCAAGAGTAAAATTCTGTTATATAATTTCCCTAAATCGCTCATTTAAGATATCGAATATGATTTCTCGCTATGAATTCGTATATAGTAAAAAACACCGATTTTATCAATGTCTATGTCTTTCAACCGAAAATTTCACGGAAAGGAAAATTACATGGAAAATTGTATCTGACACTTAGATTCTATGAAGAATCAAGAGTAAAATTCTGTTATACAATTTCCCTAAATCGCTCATTTAAGATATCGAATATGATTTCTCGCTATGAATTCGCATATAGTTAAAAACACCGATTTTATCAATGTCTATGTATTTCAATCCAAAATATCACGGAATGGAAAAACCACATGGAAAATTGTAGCTGACACTTAGATTCTTTAAAGAATCAAGAATAACATTCTGATATAGAATTTTCTTATATCGTTCATTTAAGATATCGAATATGATTTCTCGCTAAGAATTCGTATATAGTAAGAAACACAGATTTTATCAATGTCTATGTCTTTCAACCGAAAATTTCACGGAATGGAAAATAACATGGAAAATTGTATCTGACACTTAGATTCTATAAAAAATCAAAAATAACATTCTGATATAGAATTTCCCTAAATCGTTCATTTAAGATATCGAATATGATTTCTCGCTAAGAATTCGTATATAGTAAGAAACACCGATTTTATCAATGTCTATGTCTTTCAACCGAAAATTTCACGGAAAGGAAACTAACATGGAAAATTGTATCTAACACTTAGATTCTATGAAGAATCAAGAGTAAAATTCTGTTATATAATTTCCCTAAATCGCTCATTTAAGATATCGAATATGATTTCTCGCTATGAATTCGTATATAGTAAAAAACACCGATTTTATCAATGTCTATGGCTTTCAACCGAAAATTTCACGGAAAGGAAAATAACATGGAAAATTGTATCTGACACTTAGATTCTATAAAGAATCAAGAATAACATTCTGATATAGAATTTCCTTATATCGTTCATTTAAGATATCGAATATGATTTCTCGCTAAGAATTCGTATATAGTAAGAAACACAGATTTTATCAATGTCTATGTCTTTCAACCGAAAATTTCACGGAATGGAAAATAACATGGAAAATTGTATCTGACACTTAGATTCTTTAAAGAATGAAGAGTAACATTCTGATATAAAATTTCCCTAAATCGTTCATTTAAGATATCGAATATGATTTCTCGCTAAGAATTCGTATATAGTAAGAAACACCGATTTTATCAATGTCTATGTCTTTCAACCGAAAATTTCACGGAATGGAAAATAACATGGAAAATTGTATCTGACACTTAGATTCTATAAAGAATCAAGAGTGACATTCTGATATAGAATTTCCCTAAATCGTTCATTTAAGATATCGAATATGATTTCTCGCTAAGAATTCGTTTATAGTAAAAAACACCGATTTTATCAATGTCTATGTCTTTCAACCGAAAATTTCACGGAAAGGAAAATAACATGGAAAATTGTATCTGACACTTAGATTCTATAAAAAATCAAGAATAACATTCTAATATATAATTTCCCTAAATCGTTCATTTAAGATATCGAATATGATTTCTCGCTAAGAATTCGTATATAGTAAGAAACACCGATTTTATCAATGTCTATGTCTTTCAATCGAAAATTTCACGGAATGGAAAAACCACTTGGAAAATTGTATCCGACACTTAGATTCTATGAAGAATCAAGAGTAAAATTCTGTTATACAATTTCCCTAAATCGCTCATTTAAGATATCGAATATGATTTCTCGCTATGAATTCGCATATAGTTAAAAACACCGATTTTATCAATGTCTATGTATTTCAATCGAAAATTTCACGGAATGGAAAAACCACATGGAAAATTGTATCTGACACTTAGATTCTATAAAAAATCAAGAATAACATTCTGATATATAATTTCCCTAAATCGTTCATTTAAGATATCGAATATGATTTCTCGCTAAGAATTCGTATATAGTAAGAAACACCGATTTTATCAATGTCTATGTCTTTCAATCGAAAATTTCACGAAATGGAAGAACCACATGGAAAATTGTATCTGACGCTTAGATTTTTTAATAAACCAAGAGTAAAATTCTGTTATATAATTTTCTTAAATCGCTCATTTAAGATATCGAATATGATTTCTCGCTATTAATTCGCATATAGTAAAAAACACCGATTTTATCAATGTCTATGTCTTTCAATCGAAAATTCCACGGAATGGAAAAACCACATGGAAAATTGTATCTGACGCTGAGATTCTAAAAAGAACCAAGAGTAAAATTCTGTTATAAAATTTCCCTAAATCGCTTATTTAAGATATCGAATATGATTTCTCGCTATGAATTCGTATATAGTAAAAAACACCGAATTTATCAATGTCTATGTCTTTCAACCGAAAATTTCACGGAATGGAAAAACCACTTGGAAAATTGTATCCAACACTTAGATTCTATGAAGAATCAAGAGTAAAATTCTGTTATACAATTTCCCTAAATCGCTCATTTAAGATATCGAATATGATTTCTCGCTATGAATTCGCATATAGTTAAAAACACCGATTTTATCAATGTCTATGTATTTCAATCCAAAATTTCACGGAATGGAAAAACCACATGGAAAATTGTAGCTGACACTTAGATTCTATTAAAAATCAAGGGTAAAATTCTGTTATATAATTTCCCTAAATCGCTCATTTAAGATATCGAATATGATATCTCGCAATGAATTCGCATATAGTAAAAAACACCGATTTTATCAATGTCTATGTCTTTCAATCGAAAATTTCACGGAATGGAAAAACCACTTGGAAAATTGTATCCGACACTTAGATTCTATGAAGAATCAAGAGTAAAATTCTCTTATACAATTTCCCTAAATCGCTCATTTAAGATATCGAATATGATTTCTCGCTATGAATTCGCATATAGTTAAAAACACCGATTTTATCAATGTCTATGTATTTCAATCCAAAATTTCACGGAATGGAAAAACCACATGGAAAATTGTAGCTGACACTTAGATTCTATAAAAAATCAAGAGTAACATTCTGATATAGAATTTCCCTAAATCGCTCATTTAAGATATCGAATATGATATCTCGCAATGAATTCGCATATAGTAAAAAACACCGATTTTATCAATGTCTATGTCTTTCAATCGAAAATTTCACGAAATGGAAGAACCACATGGAAAATTGTATCTGACGCTTAGATTCTTTAATAAACCAAGAGTAAAATTCTGTTATATAATTTTCTTAAATCGCTCATTTAAGATATCGAATATGATTTCTCGCTATTAATTCGCATATAGTAAAAAACACCGATTTTATCAATGTCTATGTCTTTCAATCGAAAATTCCACGGAATGGAAAAACCACATGGAAAATTGTATCTGACGCTGAGATTCTAAAAAGAACCAAGAGTAAAATTCTGTTATAAAATTTCCCTAAATCGCTTATTTAAGATATCGAATATGATTTCTCGCTATGAATTCGTATATAGTAAAAAACACCGAATTTATCAATGTCTATGTCTTTCAACCGAAAATTTCACGGAATGGAAAATAACATGGAAAATTGTATTTGACACTTAGATTCTATAAAAGAACAAGAGTAACATTCAGATATAGAATTTCCCTAAATCGTTCATTTTGGATATCGAATATGATTTCTCGCTAAGAATTCGTATATAGTAAGAAACACCGATTTTATCAATGTCAATGTCTTTCAACCGAAAATTTCACGGAATGGAAAATAACATGGAAAATTGTATCTGACACTTAGATTCTATAAAGAATCAAGAATAACATTCTGATATAGAATTTCCCTAAATCGTTCATTTAAGATATCGAATATGATTTCTCGCTAAGAATTCGTTTATAGTAAAAAACACCGATTTTATCAATGTCTATGTCTTTCAATCGAAAATTTCACGGAATGGAAAAACTACATGGAAAATTGTATCCCACACTTAGATTCTATGAAGAATTAAAAGTAAAATTCTGTTTAACAATTTCCCTAAATCGCTCATTTAAGATATCGAATATGATTTCTCGCTATGAATTCGTATATAGTAAAAAACACCGATTTTATCAATGTCTATGTCTTTCAACCGAAAATTTCACGGAATGGAAAAACTACATGGAAAATTGTATCCAACACTTAGATTCTATGAAGAATCAAAAGTAAAATTCTGTTATACAATTTCCCTAAATCGCTCATTTAAGATATCGAATATGATTTCTCGCTATGAATTCGCATATAGTTAAATACGCCGATTTTATCAATGTCTATGTCTTTCAATCGAAAATTTCACGGAATGGAAAATAACATGGAAAATTGTATCTGACACTTAGATTCTATAAAAAATCAAAAATAGCATTCTGATATAGAATTTCCCTAAATCGTTCATTTAAGATATCGAATATGATTTCTCGCTAAGAATTCGTATATAGTAAGAAACACCGATTTTATCAATGTCTATGTCTTTCAACCGAAAATTTCACGGAATGGAAACTAACATGGAAAATTGTATCTGACACTTAGATTCTATAAAGAATCAAGAGTAACATTCTGATATAGAATTACCCTAAATCGTTCATTTAAGATATCGAATATGATTTCTCGCTAAGAATTCGTATATAGTAAGAAACACCGATTTTATCAATGTCTATGTCTTTCAACCGAAAATTTCACGGAATGGAAAATAACATGGAAAATTGTATCTAACACTTAGATTCTATGAAAAATCAAGAGTAAAATTCTGTTATATAATTTCCCTAAATCGCTCATTTAAGATATCGAATATGATTTCTCGCTAAGAATTCGTATATAGTAAGAAACACCGATTTTATCAATGTCTATGACTTTCAACCGAAAATTTCACGGAATGGAAAATAACATGGAAAATTGTATCTGACACTTAGATTCTATAAAGAATCAAGAGTAACATTCTGATATAAAATTTCCCTAAATCGTTCATTTAAGATATCGAATATGATTTCTCGCTAAGAATTCGTTTATAGTAAAAAACACCGATTTTATCAATGTCTATGTCTTTCAATCGAAAATTTCACGGAATGGAAAAACCACTTGGAAAATTGTATCCGACACTTAGATTCTATGAAGAATCAAGAGTAAAATTCTGTTATACAATTTCCCTAAATCGCTCATTTAAGATATCGAATATGATTTCTCGCTATGAATTCGCATATAGTTAAAAACACCGATTTTATCAATGTCTATGTATTTCAATCCAAAATTTCACGGAATGGAAAAACCACATGGAAAATTGTAGCTGACACTTAGATTCTATAAAAAATCAAGAGTAACATTCTGATATAGAATTTCCCTAAATCGCTCATTTAAGATATCGAATATGATATCTCGCAATGAATTCGCATATAGTAAAAAACACCGATTTTATCAATGCCTATGTCTTTCAATCGAAAATTTCACGAAATGGAAGAACCACATGGAAAATTGTATCTGACGCTTAGATTCTTTAATAAACCAAGAGTAAAATTCTGTTATATAATTTCCCTAAATCGCTCATTTAAGATATCGAATATGATTTCTCGCTATGAATTCGTATATAGTAAAAAACACCGATTTTATCAATGTCTATGTCTTTCAACCGAAAATTTCACGGAATGGAAAATAACATGGAAAATTGTATCTGACACTTAGATTTTATAAAGAATCAAGAGTAACATTCTGATATAAAATTTCCCTAAATCGTTCATTTAAGATATCGAATATGATTTCTCGCTAAGAATTCGTTTATAGTAAAAAACACCGATTTTATCAATGTCTATGTCTTTCAATCGAAAATTTCACGGAATGGAAAAACCACTTGGAAAATTGTATCCGACACTTAGATTCTATGAAGAATCAAGAGTAAAATTCTGTTATACAATTTCCCTAAATCGCTCATTTAAGATATCGAATATGATTTCTCGCTATGAATTCGCATATAGTTAAAAACACCGATTTTATCAATGTCTATGTATTTCAATCCAAAATTTCACGGAATGGAAAAACCACATGGAAAATTGTAGCTGACACTTAGATTCTATGAAAAATCAAGGGTAACATTCTGATATAGAATTTCCCTAAATCGCTCATTTAAGATATCGAATATGATATCTCGCAATGAATTCGCATATAGTAAAAAACACCGATTTTATCAATGTCTATGTCTTTCAATCGAAAATTTCACGGAATGGAAAAACCACATGGAAAATTGTATCTGACACTTAGATTCTATAAAAAATCAAGAGTAAAATTCTGTTATATAATTTCCCTAAATCGTTCATTTAAGATATCGAATATGATTTCTCGCTAAGAATTCGTATATAGTAAGAAACACCGATTTTATCAATGTCTATGTCTTTCAATCGAAAATTTCACGAAATGGAAGAACCACATGGAAAATTGTATCTGACGCTTAGATTTTTTAATAAACCAAGAGTAAAATTCTGTTATATAATTTTCTTAAATCGCTCATTTAAGATATCGAATATGATTTCTCGCTATTAATTCGCATATAGTAAAAAACACCGATTTTATCAATGTCTATGTCTTTCAATCGAAAATTCCACGGAATGGAAAAACCACATGGAAAATTGTATCTGACGCTGAGATTCTAAAAAGAACCAAGAGTAAAATTCTGTTATAAAATTTCCCTAAATCGCTTATTTAAGATATCGAATATGATTTCTCGCTATGAATTCGTATATAGTAAAAAACACCGAATTTATCAATGTCTATGTCTTTCAACCGAAAATTTCACGGAATGGAAAATAACATGGAAAATTGTATCTGACACTTAGATTCTATAAAGAATCAAGAATAACATTCTGATATAGAATTTCCCTAAATCGTTCATTTAAGATATCGAATATGATTTCTCGCTAAGAATTCGTTTATAGTAAAAAACACCGATTTTATCAATGTCTATGTCTTTCAATCGAAAATTTCACGGAATGGAAAAACTACATGGAAAATTGTATCCCACACTTAGATTCTATGAAGAATTAAAAGTAAAATTCTGTTTAACAATTTCCCTAAATCGCTCATTTAAGATATCGAATATGATTTCTCGCTATGAATTCGTATATAGTAAAAAACACCGATTTTATCAATGTCTATGTCTTTCAACCGAAAATTTCACGGAATGGAAAAACTACATGGAAAATACTATCCAACACTTAGATTCTATGAAGAATCAAAAGTTAAATTCTGTTATAAAATTTCCCTAAATCGCTTATTTAAGATATCGAATATGATTTCTCGCTATGAATTCGTATATAGTAAAAAACACCGAATTTATCAATGTCTATGTCTTTCAACCGAAAATTTCACGGAATGGAAAATAACATAGAAAATTGTATTTGACACTTAGATTCTATAAAAGAACAAGAGTAACATTCTGATATAGAATTTCCCTAAATCGTTCATTTTGGATATCGAATATGATTTCTCGCTAAGAATTCGTATATAGTAAGAAACACCGATTTTATCAATGTCTATGTCTTTCAATCGAAAATTTCACGGAATGGAAAATAACATGGAAAATTGTATCTGACACTTAGATTCTATAAAAAATCAAGAATAGCATTCTGATATAGAATTTCCCTAAATCGTTCATTTAAGATATCGAATATGATTTCTCGCTAAGAATTCGTATATAGTAAGAAACACCGATTTTATCAATGTCTATGTCTTTCAACCGAAAATTTCACGGAATGGAAACTAACATGGAAAATTGTATCTGACACTTAGATTCTATAAAGAAAAAAGAGTAACATTCTGATATAGAATTACCCTAAATCGTTCATTTAAGATATCGAATATGATTTCTCGCTAAGAATTCGTATATAGTAAGAAACACCGATTTTATCAATGTCTATGTCTTTCAACCGAAAATTTCACGGAATGGAAAATAACATGGAAAATTGTATCTAACACTAAGATTCTATGAAAAATCAAGAGTAAAATTCTGTTATATAATTTCCCTAAATCGCTCATTTAAGATATCGAATATGATTTCTCGCTATGAATTCGTATATAGTAAAAAACACCGATTTTATCAATGTCTATGTCTTTCAACCGAAAATTTCACGGAAAGGAAAATAACATGGAAAATTGTATCTGACACTTAGATTCTATAAAAAATCAAGAATAACATTCTGATATAGAATTTCCTTATATCGTTCATTTAAGATATCGAATATGATTTCTCGCTAAGAATTCGTATATAGTAAGAAACACAGATTTTATCAATGTCTATGTCTTTCAACCGAAAATTTCACGGAATGGAAAATAACATGGAAAATTGTATCTGACACTTAGATTCTTTAAAGAATGAAAAGTAACATTCTGATATAAAATTTCCCTAAATCGTTCATTTAAGATATCGAATATGATTTCTCGCTAAGAATTCGTATATAGTAAGAAACACCGATTTTATCAATGTCTATGTCTTTCAACCGAAAATTTCACGGAAAGGAAAATAACATGGAAAATTGTATCTGACACTTAGATTCTTTAAAAAATCAAGAATAACATTCTGATATATAATTTCCCTAAATCGTTCATTTAAGATATCGAATATGATTTCTCGCTAAGAATTCGTATATAGTAAGAAACACCGATTTTATCAATGTCTATGTCTTTCAATCGAAAATTTCACGGAATGGAAAAACCACTTGGAAAATTGTATCCGACACTTAGATTCTATGAAGAATCAAGAGTAAAATTCTGTTATACAATTTCCCTAAATCGCTCATTTAAGATATCGAATATGATTTCTCGCTATGAATTCGCATATAGTTAAAAACACCGATTTTATCAATGTCTATGTATTTCAATCGAAAATTTCACGGAATGGAAAAACCACATGGAAAATTGTATCTGACACTTAGATTCAATGAAAAATCAAGAGTAACATTCTGATATAGAATTTCCCTAAATCGCTCATTTAAGATATCGAATATGATTTCTCGCTATGAATTCGTATATAGTAAGAAACACCGATTTTATCAATGTCTATGTCTTTCAACCGAAAATTTCACGGAATGGAAAATAACATGGAAAATTGTATCTGACACTTAGATTCTATGAAGAATCAAGAGTAAAATTCTGTTATACAATTTCCCTAAATCGCTCATTTAAGATATCGAATATGATTTCTCGCTATGAATTCGCATATAGTTAAAAACACCGATTTTATCAATGTCTATGTATTTCAATCCAAAATATCACGGAATGGAAAAACCACATGGAAAATTGTAGCTGACACTTAGATTCTATAAAAAATCAAGAGTAACATTCTGATATAGAATTTCCCTAAATCGCTCATTTAAGATATCGAATATGATATCTCGCTAAGAATTCGTATATAGTAAGAAACACCGATTTTATCAATGTCTATGTCTTTCAATCGAAAATTTCACGGAATCGAAAAACCACATGGAAAATTGTATCTGACACTTAGATTCTATAAAAAATCAAGAGTAAAATTCTGATATAGAATTTCCCTAAATCGTTCATTTTGGATATCGAATATGATTTCTCGCTAAGAATTCGTATATAGTAAGAAACACCGATTTTATCAATGTCAATGTCTTTCAACCGAAAATTTCACGGAATGGAAAATAACATGGAAAATTGTATCTGACACTTAGATTCTATAAAGAATCAAGAATAACATTCTGATATAGAATTTCCCTAAATCGTTCATTTAAGATATCGAATATGATTTCTCGCTAAGAATTCGTTTATAGTAAAAAACACCGATTTTATCAATGTCTATGTCTTTCAATCGAAAATTTCACGGAATGGAAAAACTACATGGAAAATTGTATCCCACACTTAGATTCTATGAAGAATTAAAAGTAAAATTCTGTTTAACAATTTCCCTAAATCGCTCATTTAAGATATCGAATATGATTTCTCGCTATGAATTCGTATATAGTAAAAAACACCGATTTTATCAATGTCTATGTCTTTCAACCGAAAATTTCACGGAATGGAAAAACTACATGGAAAATTGTATCCAACACTTAGATTCTATGAAGAATCAAGAGTAAAATTCTGTTATAAAATTTCCCTAAATCGCTTATTTAAGATATCGAATATGATTTCTCGCTATGAATTCGTATATAGTAAAAAACACCGAATTTATCAATGTCTATGTCTTTCAACCGAAAATTTCACGGAATGGAAAATAACATGGAAAATTGTATTTGACACTTAGATTCTATAAAAGAACAAGAGTAACATTCTGATATAGAATTTCCCTAAATCGTTCATTTTGGATATCGAATATGATTTCTCGCTAAGAATTCGTATATAGTAAGAAACACCGATTTTATCAATGTCAATGTCTTTCAACCGAAAATTTCACGGAATGGAAACTAACATGGAAAATTGTATCTGACACTTAGATTCTATAAAGAAAAAAGAGTAACATTCTGATATAGAATTACCCTAAATCGTTCATTTAAGATATCGAATATGATTTCTCGCTAAGAATTCGTATATAGTAAGAAACACCGATTTTATCAATGTCTATGTCTTTCAACCGAAAATTTCACGGAATGGAAAATAACATGGAAAATTGTATCTAACACTAAGATTCTATGAAAAATCAAGAGTAAAATTCTGTTATATAATTTCCCTAAATCGCTCATTTAAGATATCGAATATGATTTCTCGCTATGAATTCGTATATAGTAAAAAACACCGATTTTATCAATGTCTATGTCTTTCAACCGAAAATTTCACGGAAAGGAAAATAACATGGAAAATTGTATCTGACACTTAGATTCTATAAAAAATCAAGAATAACATTCTGATATAGAATTTCCTTATATCGTTCATTTAAGATATCGAATATGATTTCTCGCTAAGAATTCGTATATAGTAAGAAACACAGATTTTATCAATGTCTATGTCTTTCAACCGAAAATTTCACGGAATGGAAAATAACATGGAAAATTGTATCTGACACTTAGATTCTTTAAAGAATGAAAAGTAACATTCTGATATAAAATTTCCCTAAATCGTTCATTTAAGATATCGAATATGATTTCTCGCTAAGAATTCGTATATAGTAAGAAACACCGATTTTATCAATGTCTATGTCTTTCAACCGAAAATTTCACGGAAAGGAAAATAACATGGAAAATTGTATCTGACACTTAGATTCTTTAAAAAATCAAGAATAACATTCTGATATATAATTTCCCTAAATCGTTCATTTAAGATATCGAATATGATTTCTCGCTAAGAATTCGTATATAGTAAGAAACACCGATTTTATCAATGTCTATGTCTTTCAATCGAAAATTTCACGGAATGGAAAAACCACTTGGAAAATTGTATCCGACACTTAGATTCTATGAAGAATCAAGAGTAAAATTCTGTTATACAATTTCCCTAAATCGCTCATTTAAGATATCGAATATGATTTCTCGCTATGAATTCGCATATAGTTAAAAACACCGATTTTATCAATGTCTATGTATTTCAATCGAAAATTTCACGGAATGGAAAAACCACATGGAAAATTGTATCTGACACTTAGATTCAATGAAAAATCAAGAGTAACATTCTGATATAGAATTTCCCTAAATCGCTCATTTAAGATATCGAATATGATTTCTCGCTATGAATTCGTATATAGTAAGAAACACCGATTTTATCAATGTCTATGTCTTTCAACCGAAAATTTCACGGAATGGAAAATAACATGGAAAATTGTATCTGACACTTAGATTCTATGAAGAATCAAGAGTAAAATTCTGTTATACAATTTCCCTAAATCGCTCATTTAAGATATCGAATATGATTTCTCGCTATGAATTCGCATATAGTTAAAAACACCGATTTTATCAATGTCTATGTATTTCAATCCAAAATATCACGGAATGGAAAAACCACATGGAAAATTGTAGCTGACACTTAGATTCTATAAAAAATCAAGAGTAACATTCTGATATAGAATTTCCCTAAATCGCTCATTTAAGATATCGAATATGATATCTCGCTAAGAATTCGTATATAGTAAGAAACACCGATTTTATCAATGTCTATGTCTTTCAATCGAAAATTTCACGGAATCGAAAAACCACATGGAAAATTGTATCTGACACTTAGATTCTATAAAAAATCAAGAGTAAAATTCTGATATAGAATTTCCCTAAATCGTTCATTTTGGATATCGAATATGATTTCTCGCTAAGAATTCGTATATAGTAAGAAACACCGATTTTATCAATGTCAATGTCTTTCAACCGAAAATTTCACGGAATGGAAAATAACATGGAAAATTGTATCTGACACTTAGATTCTATAAAGAATCAAGAATAACATTCTGATATAGAATTTCCCTAAATCGTTCATTTAAGATATCGAATATGATTTCTCGCTAAGAATTCGTTTATAGTAAAAAACACCGATTTTATCAATGTCTATGTCTTTCAATCGAAAATTTCACGGAATGGAAAAACTACATGGAAAATTGTATCCCACACTTAGATTCTATGAAGAATTAAAAGTAAAATTCTGTTTAACAATTTCCCTAAATCGCTCATTTAAGATATCGAATATGATTTCTCGCTATGAATTCGTATATAGTAAAAAACACCGATTTTATCAATGTCTATGTCTTTCAACCGAAAATTTCACGGAATGGAAAAACTACATGGAAAATTGTATCCAACACTTAGATTCTATGAAGAATCAAGAGTAAAATTCTGTTATAAAATTTCCCTAAATCGCTTATTTAAGATATCGAATATGATTTCTCGCTATGAATTCGTATATAGTAAAAAACACCGAATTTATCAATGTCTATGTCTTTCAACCGAAAATTTCACGGAATGGAAAATAACATGGAAAATTGTATCTGACACTTAGATTCTATAAAGAATCAAGAATAACATTCTGATATAGAATTTCCCTAAATCGTTCATTTAAGATATCGAATATGATTTCTCGCTAAGAATTCGTTTATAGTAAAAAACACCGATTTTATCAATGTCTATGTCTTTCAATCGAAAATTTCACGGAATGGAAAAACTACATGGAAAATTGTATCCCACACTTAGATTCTATGAAGAATTAAAAGTAAAATTCTGTTTAACAATTTCCCTAAATCGCTCATTTAAGATATCGAATATGATTTCTCGCTATGAATTCGTATATAGTAAAAAACACCGATTTTATCAATGTCTATGTCTTTCAACCGAAAATTTCACGGAATGGAAAAACTACATGGAAAATACTATCCAACACTTAGATTCTATGAAGAATCAAAAGTAAAATTCTGTTATAAAATTTCCCTAAATCGCTTATTTAAGATATCGAATATGATTTCTCGCTATGAATTCGTATATAGTAAAAAACACCGAATTTATCAATGTCTATGTCTTTCAACCGAAAATTTCACGGAATGGAAAATAACATGGAAAATTGTATTTGACACTTAGATTCTATAAAAGAACAAGAGTAACATTCTGATATAGAATTTCCCTAAATCGTTCATTTTGGATATCGAATATGATTTCTCGCTAAGAATTCGTATATAGTAAGAAACACCGATTTTATCAATGTCTATGTCTTTCAATCGAAAATTTCACGGAATGGAAAATAACATGGAAAATTGTATCTGACACTTAGATTCTATAAAAAATCAAGAATAGCATTCTGATATAGAATTTCCCTAAATCGTTCATTTAAGATATCGAATATGATTTCTCGCTAAGAATTCGTATATAGTAAGAAACACCGATTTTATCAATGTCTATGTCTTTCAACCGAAATTTTCACGGAATGGAAACTAACATGGAAAATTGTATCTGACACTTAGATTCTATAAAGAAAAAAGAGTAACATTCTGATATAGAATTACCCTAAATCGTTCATTTAAGATATCGAATATGATTTCTCGCTAAGAATTCGTATATAGTAAGAAACACCGATTTTATCAATGTCTATGTCTTTCAACCGAAAATTTCACGGAATGGAAAATAACATGGAAAATTGTATCTAACACTAAGATTCTATGAAAAATCAAGAGTAAAATTCTGTTATATAATTTCCCTAAATCGCTCATTTAAGATATCGAATATGATTTCTCGCTATGAATTCGTATATAGTAAAAAACACCGATTTTATCAATGTCTATGTCTTTCAACCGAAAATTTCACGGAAAGGAAAATAACATGGAAAATTGTATCTGACACTTAGATTCTATAAAAAATCAAGAATAACATTCTGATATAGAATTTCCTTATATCGTTCATTTAAGATATCGAATATGATTTCTCGCTAAGAATTCGTATATAGTAAGAAACACAGATTTTATCAATGTCTATGTCTTTCAACCGAAAATTTCACGGAATGGAAAATAACATGGAAAATTGTATCTGACACTTAGATTCTTTAAAGAATGAAAAGTAACATTCTGATATAAAATTTCCCTAAATCGTTCATTTAAGATATCGAATATGATTTCTCGCTAAGAATTCGTATATAGTAAGAAACACCGATTTTATCAATGTCTATGTCTTTCAACCGAAAATTTCACGGAAAGGAAAATAACATGGAAAATTGTATCTGACACTTAGATTCTTTAAAAAATCAAGAATAACATTCTGATATATAATTTCCCTAAATCGTTCATTTAAGATATCGAATATGATTTCTCGCTAAGAATTCGTATATAGTAAGAAACACCGATTTTATCAATGTCTATGTCTTTCAATCGAAAATTTCACGGAATGGAAAAACCACTTGGAAAATTGTATCCGACACTTAGATTCTATGAAGAATCAAGAGTAAAATTCTGTTATACAATTTCCCTAAATCGCTCATTTAAGATATCGAATATGATTTCTCGCTATGAATTCGCATATAGTTAAAAACACCGATTTTATCAATGTCTATGTATTTCAATCGAAAATTTCACGGAATGGAAAAACCACATGGAAAATTGTATCTGACACTTAGATTCAATGAAAAATCAAGAGTAACATTCTGATATAGAATTTCCCTAAATCGCTCATTTAAGATATCGAATATGATTTCTCGCTATGAATTCGTATATAGTAAGAAACACCGATTTTATCAATGTCTATGTCTTTCAACCGAAAATTTCACGGAATGGAAAATAACATGGAAAATTGTATCTGACACTTAGATTCTATGAAGAATCAAGAGTAAAATTCTGTTATACAATTTCCCTAAATCGCTCATTTAAGATATCGAATATGATTTCTCGCTATGAATTCGCATATAGTTAAAAACACCGATTTTATCAATGTCTATGTATTTCAATCCAAAATATCACGGAATGGAAAAACCACATGGAAAATTGTAGCTGACACTTAGATTCTATAAAAAATCAAGAGTAACATTCTGATATAGAATTTCCCTAAATCGCTCATTTAAGATATCGAATATGATATCTCGCTAAGAATTCGTATATAGTAAGAAACACCGATTTTATCAATGTCTATGTCTTTCAATCGAAAATTTCACGGAATCGAAAAACCACATGGAAAATTGTATCTGACACTTAGATTCTATAAAAAATCAAGAGTAAAATTCTGATATAGAATTTCCCTAAATCGTTCATTTTGGATATCGAATATGATTTCTCGCTAAGAATTCGTATATAGTAAGAAACACCGATTTTATCAATGTCAATGTCTTTCAACCGAAAATTTCACGGAATGGAAAATAACATGGAAAATTGTATCTGACACTTAGATTCTATAAAGAATCAAGAATAACATTCTGATATAGAATTTCCCTAAATCGTTCATTTAAGATATCGAATATGATTTCTCGCTAAGAATTCGTTTATAGTAAAAAACACCGATTTTATCAATGTCTATGTCTTTCAATCGAAAATTTCACGGAATGGAAAAACTACATGGAAAATTGTATCCCACACTTAGATTCTATGAAGAATTAAAAGTAAAATTCTGTTTAACAATTTCCCTAAATCGCTCATTTAAGATATCGAATATGATTTCTCGCTATGAATTCGTATATAGTAAAAAACACCGATTTTATCAATGTCTATGTCTTTCAACCGAAAATTTCACGGAATGGAAAAACTACATGGAAAATTGTATCCAACACTTAGATTCTATGAAGAATCAAGAGTAAAATTCTGTTATAAAATTTCCCTAAATCGCTTATTTAAGATATCGAATATGATTTCTCGCTATGAATTCGTATATAGTAAAAAACACCGAATTTATCAATGTCTATGTCTTTCAACCGAAAATTTCACGGAATGGAAAATAACATGGAAAATTGTATTTGACACTTAGATTCTATAAAAGAACAAGAGTAACATTCTGATATAGAATTTCCCTAAATCGTTCATTTTGGATATCGAATATGATTTCTCGCTAAGAATTCGTATATAGTAAGAAACACCGATTTTATCAATGTCAATGTCTTTCAACCGAAAATTTCACGGAATGGAAAATAACATGGAAAATTGTATCTGACACTTAGATTCTATAAAAAATCAAGAGTAAAATTCTGTTATATAATTTCCCTAAATCGCTCATTTAAGATATCGAATATGATTTCTCGCTATGAATTCGTATATAGTAAAAAACACTGATTTTATCAATGTCTATGTCTTTCAACCGAAAATTTCACGGAAAGGAAAATAACATGGAAAATTGTATCTGACACTTAGATTCTATAAAGAATCAAAAATAACATTCTGATATAGAATTACCCTATATCGTTCATTTAAGATATCGAATATGATTTCTCGCTAAGAATTCGTATATAGTAAGAAACACCGATTTTATCAATGTCTATGACTTTCAACCGAAAATTTCACGGAATGGAAAATAACATGGAAAATTGTATCTGACACTTAGATTCTATGAAGAATCAAGAGTAAAATTCTGTTATATAATTTCCCTAAATCGCTCATTTAAGATATCGAATATGATTTTTCGCTATGAATTCGCATATAGTTAAAAACACCGATTTTATCAATGTCTATGTGTTTCAATCGAAAATTCCACGGAATGGAAAAACCACATGGAAAATTGTATCTGACACTTAGATTCTATAAAAAATCAAGAGTAAAATTCTGTTATATAATTTCCCTAAATCGCTCATTTAAGATATCGAATATGATTTCTCGCTATGAATTCGTATATAGTAAAAAACACTGATTTTATCAATGTCTATGTCTTTCAACCGAAAATTTCACGGAAAGGAAAATAACATGGAAAATTGTATCTGACACTTAGATTCTATAAAGAATCAAAAATAACATTCTGATATAGAATTACCCTATATCGTTCATTTAAGATATCGAATATGATTTCTCGCTAAGAATTCGTATATAGTAAGAAACACCGATTTTATCAATGTCTATGACTTTCAACCGAAAATTTCACGGAATGGAAAATAACATGGAAAATTGTATCTGACACTTAGATTCTATAAAGAATCAAGAGTAACATTCTGATATAAAATTTCCCTAAATCGTTCATTTAAGATATCGAATATGATTTCTCGCTAAGAATTCGTTTATAGTAAAAAACACCGATTTTATCAATGTCTATGTCTTTCAATCGAAAATTTCACGGAATGGAAAAACCACTTGGAAAATTGTATCCGACACTTAGATTCTATGAAGAATCAAGAGTAAAATTCTGTTATACAATTTCCCTAAATCGCTCATTTAAGATATCGAATATGATTTCTCGCTATGAATTCGCATATAGTTAAAAACACCGATTTTATCAATGTCTATGTATTTCAATCCAAAATTTCACGGAATGGAAAAACCACATGGAAAATTGTAGCTGACACTTAGATTCTATGAAAAATCAAGGGTAACATTCTGATATAGAATTTCCCTAAATCGCTCATTTAAGATATCGAATATGATATCTCGCAATGAATTCGCATATAGTAAAAAACACCGATTTTATCAATGTCTATGTCTTTCAATCGAAAATTTCACGGAATGGAAAAACCACATGGAAAATTGTATCTGACACTTAGATTCTATAAAAAATCAAGAGTAAAATTCTGTTATATAATTTCCCTAAATCGTTCATTTAAGATATCGAATATGATTTCTCGCTAAGAATTCGTATATAGTAAGAAACACCGATTTTATCAATGTCTATGTCTTTCAATCGAAAATTTCACGAAATGGAAGAACCACATGGAAAATTGTATCTGACGCTTAGATTTTTTAATAAACCAAGAGTAAAATTCTGTTATATAATTTTCTTAAATCGCTCATTTAAGATATCGAATATGATTTCTCGCTATTAATTCGCATATAGTAAAAAACACCGATTTTATCAATGTCTATGTCTTTCAATCGAAAATTCCACGGAATGGAAAAACCACATGGAAAATTGTATCTGACGCTGAGATTCTAAAAAGAACCAAGAGTAAAATTCTGTTATAAAATTTCCCTAAATCGCTTATTTAAGATATCGAATATGATTTCTCGCTATGAATTCGTATATAGTAAAAAACACCGAATTTATCAATGTCTATGTCTTTCAACCGAAAATTTCACGGAATGGAAAATAACATGGAAAATTGTATCTGACACTTAGATTCTATAAAGAATCAAGAATAACATTCTGATATAGAATTTCCCTAAATCGTTCATTTAAGATATCGAATATGATTTCTCGCTAAGAATTCGTTTATAGTAAAAAACACCGATTTTATCAATGTCTATGTCTTTCAATCGAAAATTTCACGGAATGGAAAAACTACATGGAAAATTGTATCCCACACTTAGATTCTATGAAGAATTAAAAGTAAAATTCTGTTTAACAATTTCCCTAAATCGCTCATTTAAGATATCGAATATGATTTCTCGCTATGAATTCGTATATAGTAAAAAACACCGATTTTATCAATGTCTATGTCTTTCAACCGAAAATTTCACGGAATGGAAAAACTACATGGAAAATACTATCCAACACTTAGATTCTATGAAGAATCAAAAGTAAAATTCTGTTATAAAATTTCCCTAAATCGCTTATTTAAGATATCGAATATGATTTCTCGCTATGAATTCGTATATAGTAAAAAACACCGAATTTATCAATGTCTATGTCTTTCAACCGAAAATTTCACGGAATGGAAAATAACATGGAAAATTGTATTTGACACTTAGATTCTATAAAAGAACAAGAGTAACATTCTGATATAGAATTTCCCTAAATCGTTCATTTTGGATATCGAATATGATTTCTCGCTAAGAATTCGTATATAGTAAGAAACACCGATTTTATCAATGTCAATGTCTTTCAACCGAAAATTTCACGGAATGGAAAATAACATGGAAAATTGTATCTGACACTTAGATTCTATAAAAAATCAAGAGTAAAATTCTGTTATATAATTTCCCTAAATCGCTCATTTAAGATATCGAATATGATTTCTCGCTATGAATTCGTATATAGTAAAAAACACTGATTTTATCAATGTCTATGTCTTTCAACCGAAAATTTCACGGAAAGGAAAATAACATGGAAAATTGTATCTGACACTTAGATTCTATAAAGAATCAAAAATAACATTCTGATATAGAATTACCCTATATCGTTCATTTAAGATATCGAATATGATTTCTCGCTAAGAATTCGTATATAGTAAGAAACACCGATTTTATCAATGTCTATGACTTTCAACCGAAAATTTCACGGAATGGAAAATAACATGGAAAATTGTATCTGACACTTAGATTCTATGAAGAATCAAGAGTAAAATTCTGTTATATAATTTCCCTAAATCGCTCATTTAAGATATCGAATATGATTTTTCGCTATGAATTCGCATATAGTTAAAAACACCGATTTTATCAATGTCTATGTGTTTCAATCGAAAATTCCACGGAATGGAAAAACCACATGGAAAATTGTATCTGACACTTAGATTCTATAAAAAATCAAGAGTAAAATTCTGTTATATAATTTCCCTAAATCGCTCATTTAAGATATCGAATATGATTTCTCGCTATGAATTCGTATATAGTAAAAAACACTGATTTTATCAATGTCTATGTCTTTCAACCGAAAATTTCACGGAAAGGAAAATAACATGGAAAATTGTATCTGACACTTAGATTCTATAAAGAATCAAAAATAACATTCTGATATAGAATTACCCTATATCGTTCATTTAAGATATCGAATATGATTTCACGCTAAGAATTCGTATATAGTAAGAAACACCGATTTTATCAATGTCTATGACTTTCAACCGAAAATTTCACGGAATGGAAAATAACATGGAAAATTGTATCTGACACTTAGATTCTATAAAGAATCAAGAGTAACATTCTGATATAAAATTTCCCTAAATCGTTCATTTAAGATATCGAATATGATTTCTCGCTAAGAATTCGTTTATAGTAAAAAACACCGATTTTATCAATGTCTATGTCTTTCAATCGAAAATTTCACGGAATGGAAAAACCACTTGGAAAATTGTATCCGACACTTAGATTCTATGAAGAATCAAGAGTAAAATTCTGTTATACAATTTCCCTAAATCGCTCATTTAAGATATCGAATATGATTTCTCGCTATGAATTCGCATATAGTTAAAAACACCGATTTTATCAATGTCTATGTATTTCAATCCAAAATTTCACGGAATGGAAAAACCACATGGAAAATTGTAGCTGACACTTAGATTCTATGAAAAATCAAGGGTAACATTCTGATATAGAATTTCCCTAAATCGCTCATTTAAGATATCGAATATGATATCTCGCAATGAATTCGCATATAGTAAAAAACACCGATTTTATCAATGTCTATGTCTTTCAATCGAAAATTTCACGGAATGGAAAAACCACATGGAAAATTGTATCTGACACTTAGATTCTATAAAAAATCAAGAGTAAAATTCTGTTATATAATTTCCCTAAATCGTTCATTTAAGATATCGAATATGATTTCTCGCTAAGAATTCGTATATAGTAAGAAACACCGATTTTATCAATGTCTATGTCTTTCAATCGAAAATTTCACGAAATGGAAGAACCACATGGAAAATTGTATCTGACGCTTAGATTTTTTAATAAACCAAGAGTAAAATTCTGTTATATAATTTTCTTAAATCGCTCATTTAAGATATCGAATATGATTTCTCGCTATTAATTCGCATATAGTAAAAAACACCGATTTTATCAATGTCTATGTCTTTCAATCGAAAATTCCACGGAATGGAAAAACCACATGGAAAATTGTATCTGACGCTGAGATTCTAAAAAGAACCAAGAGTAAAATTCTGTTATAAAATTTCCCTAAATCGCTTATTTAAGATATCGAATATGATTTCTCGCTATGAATTCGTATATAGTAAAAAACACCGAATTTATCAATGTCTATGTCTTTCAACCGAAAATTTCACGGAATGGAAAATAACATGGAAAATTGTATCTGACACTTAGATTCTATAAAGAATCAAGAATAACATTCTGATATAGAATTTCCCTAAATATAGTAAAAAACACCGATTTTATCAATGTCTATGTCTTTCAATCGAAAATTCCACGGAATGGAAAAACCACATGGAAAATTGTATCTGACGCTGAGATTCTAAAAAGAACCAAGAGTAAAATTCTGTTATAAAATTTCCCTAAATCGCTTATTTAAGATATCGAATATGATTTCTCGCTATGAATTCGTATATAGTAAAAAACACCGAATTTATCAATGTCTATGTCTTTCAACCGAAAATTTCACGGAATGGAAAATAACATGGAAAATTGTATCTGACACTTAGATTCTATAAAGAATCAAGAATAACATTCTGATATAGAATTTCCCTAAATCGTTCATTTAAGATATCGAATATGATTTCTCGCTAAGAATTCGTATATAGTAAGAAACACCGATTTTATCAATGTCTATGTCTTTCAATCGAAAATTTCACGAAATGGAAGAACCACATGGAAAATTGTATCTGACGCTTAGATTTTTTAATAAACCAAGAGTAAAATTCTGTTATATAATTTTCTTAAATCGCTCATTTAAGATATCGAATATGATTTCTCGCTATTAATTCGCATATAGTAAAAAACACCGATTTTATCAATGTCTATGTCTTCTATAGTAATTTATAGTAAAAAACACCGATTTTATCAATGTCTATGTCTTTCAATCGAAAATTTCACGGAATGGAAAAAC
The DNA here is from genome assembly GCA_958496155.1 of Sisyra nigra. NCBI lineage: Eukaryota > Metazoa > Arthropoda > Insecta > Neuroptera > Sisyridae > Sisyra > Sisyra nigra. Next base: position 18,962,289 of record OY292319.1, on the reverse strand, counting down.
TACATGGAAAATTGTATCCCACACTTAGATTCTATGAAGAATTAAAAGTAAAATTCTGTTTAACAATTTCCCTAAATCGCTCATTTAAGATATCGAATATGATTTCTCGCTATGAATTCGTATATAGTAAAAAACACCGATTTTATCAATGTCTATGTCTTTCAACCGAAAATTTCACGGAATGGAAAAACTACATGGAAAATACTATCCAACACTTAGATTCTATGAAGAATCAAAAGTAAAATTCTGTTATAAAATTTCCCTAAATCGCTTATTTAAGATATCGAATATGATTTCTCGCTATGAATTCGTATATAGTAAAAAACACCGAATTTATCAATGTCTATGTCTTTCAACCGAAAATTTCACGGAATGGAAAATAACATGGAAAATTGTATTTGACACTTAGATTCTATAAAAGAACAAGAGTAACATTCTGATATAGAATTTCCCTAAATCGTTCATTTTGGATATCGAATATGATTTCTCGCTAAGAATTCGTATATAGTAAGAAACACCGATTTTATCAATGTCTATGTCTTTCAATCGAAAATTTCACGGAATGGAAAATAACATGGAAAATTGTATCTGACACTTAGATTCTATAAAAAATCAAGAATAGCATTCTGATATAGAATTTCCCTAAATCGTTCATTTAAGATATCGAATATGATTTCTCGCTAAGAATTCGTATATAGTAAGAAACACCGATTTTATCAATGTCTATGTCTTTCAACCGAAAATTTCACGGAATGGAAACTAACATGGAAAATTGTATCTGACACTTAGATTCTATAAAGAAAAAAGAGTAACATTCTGATATAGAATTACCCTAAATCGTTCATTTAAGATATCGAATATGATTTCTCGCTAAGAATTCGTATATAGTAAGAAACACCGATTTTATCAATGTCTATGTCTTTCAACCGAAAATTTCACGGAATGGAAAATAACATGGAAAATTGTATCTAACACTAAGATTCTATGAAAAATCAAGAGTAAAATTCTGTTATATAATTTCCCTAAATCGCTCATTTAAGATATCGAATATGATTTCTCGCTATGAATTCGTATATAGTAAAAAACACCGATTTTATCAATGTCTATGTCTTTCAACCGAAAATTTCACGGAAAGGAAAATAACATGGAAAATTGTATCTGACACTTAGATTCTATAAAAAATCAAGAATAACATTCTGATATAGAATTTCCTTATATCGTTCATTTAAGATATCGAATATGATTTCTCGCTAAGAATTCGTATATAGTAAGAAACACAGATTTTATCAATGTCTATGTCTTTCAACCGAAAATTTCACGGAATGGAAAATAACATGGAAAATTGTATCTGACACTTAGATTCTTTAAAGAATGAAAAGTAACATTCTGATATAAAATTTCCCTAAATCGTTCATTTAAGATATCGAATATGATTTCTCGCTAAGAATTCGTATATAGTAAGAAACACCGATTTTATCAATGTCTATGTCTTTCAACCGAAAATTTCACGGAAAGGAAAATAACATGGAAAATTGTATCTGACACTTAGATTCTTTAAAAAATCAAGAATAACATTCTGATATATAATTTCCCTAAATCGTTCATTTAAGATATCGAATATGATTTCTCGCTAAGAATTCGTATATAGTAAGAAACACCGATTTTATCAATGTCTATGTCTTTCAATCGAAAATTTCACGGAATGGAAAAACCACTTGGAAAATTGTATCCGACACTTAGATTCTATGAAGAATCAAGAGTAAAATTCTGTTATACAATTTCCCTAAATCGCTCATTTAAGATATCGAATATGATTTCTCGCTATGAATTCGCATATAGTTAAAAACACCGATTTTATCAATGTCTATGTATTTCAATCGAAAATTTCACGGAATGGAAAAACCACATGGAAAATTGTATCTGACACTTAGATTCAATGAAAAATCAAGAGTAACATTCTGATATAGAATTTCCCTAAATCGCTCATTTAAGATATCGAATATGATTTCTCGCTATGAATTCGTATATAGTAAGAAACACCGATTTTATCAATGTCTATGTCTTTCAACCGAAAATTTCACGGAATGGAAAATAACATGGAAAATTGTATCTGACACTTAGATTCTATGAAGAATCAAGAGTAAAATTCTGTTATACAATTTCCCTAAATCGCTCATTTAAGATATCGAATATGATTTCTCGCTATGAATTCGCATATAGTTAAAAACACCGATTTTATCAATGTCTATGTATTTCAATCCAAAATTTCACGGAATGGAAAAACCACATGGAAAATTGTAGCTGACACTTAGATTCTATGAAAAATCAAGGGTAACATTCTGATATAGAATTTCCCTAAATCGCTCATTTAAGATATCGAATATGATATCTCGCAATGAATTCGCATATAGTAAAAAACACCGATTTTATCAATGTCTATGTCTTTCAATCGAAAATTTCACGGAATGGAAAAACCACATGGAAAATTGTATCTGACACTTAGATTCTATAAAAAATCAAGAGTAAAATTCTGTTATATAATTTCCCTAAATCGTTCATTTAAGATATCGAATATGATTTCTCGCTAAGAATTCGTATATAGTAAGAAACACCGATTTTATCAATGTCTATGTCTTTCAATCGAAAATTTCACGAAATGGAAGAACCACATGGAAAATTGTATCTGACGCTTAGATTTTTTAATAAACCAAGAGTAAAATTCTGTTATATAATTTTCTTAAATCGCTCATTTAAGATATCGAATATGATTTCTCGCTATTAATTCGCATATAGTAAAAAACACCGATTTTATCAATGTCTATGTCTTTCAATCGAAAATTCCACGGAATGGAAAAACCACATGGAAAATTGTATCTGACGCTGAGATTCTAAAAAGAACCAAGAGTAAAATTCTGTTATAAAATTTCCCTAAATCGCTTATTTAAGATATCGAATATGATTTCTCGCTATGAATTCGTATATAGTAAAAAACACCGAATTTATCAATGTCTATGTCTTTCAACCGAAAATTTCACGGAATGGAAAATAACATGGAAAATTGTATCTGACACTTAGATTCTATAAAGAATCAAGAATAACATTCTGATATAGAATTTCCCTAAATCGTTCATTTAAGATATCGAATATGATTTCTCGCTAAGAATTCGTTTATAGTAAAAAACACCGATTTTATCAATGTCTATGTCTTTCAATCGAAAATTTCACGGAATGGAAAAACTACATGGAAAATTGTATCCCACACTTAGATTCTATGAAGAATTAAAAGTAAAATTCTGTTTAACAATTTCCCTAAATCGCTCATTTAAGATATCGAATATGATTTCTCGCTATGAATTCGTATATAGTAAAAAACACCGATTTTATCAATGTCTATGTCTTTCAACCGAAAATTTCACGGAATGGAAAAACTACATGGAAAATACTATCCAACACTTAGATTCTATGAAGAATCAAAAGTAAAATTCTGTTATAAAATTTCCCTAAATCGCTTATTTAAGATATCGAATATGATTTCTCGCTATGAATTCGTATATAGTAAAAAACACCGAATTTATCAATGTCTATGTCTTTCAACCGAAAATTTCACGGAATGGAAAATAACATGGAAAATTGTATTTGACACTTAGATTCTATAAAAGAACAAGAGTAACATTCTGATATAGAATTTCCCTAAATCGTTCATTTTGGATATCGAATATGATTTCTCGCTAAGAATTCGTATATAGTAAGAAACACCGATTTTATCAATGTCTATGTCTTTCAATCGAAAATTTCACGGAATGGAAAATAACATGGAAAATTGTATCTGACACTTAGATTCTATAAAAAATCAAGAATAGCATTCTGATATAGAATTTCCCTAAATCGTTCATTTAAGATATCGAATATGATTTCTCGCTAAGAATTCGTATATAGTAAGAAACACCGATTTTATCAATGTCTATGTCTTTCAACCGAAAATTTCACGGAATGGAAACTAACATGGAAAATTGTATCTGACACTTAGATTCTATAAAGAAAAAAGAGTAACATTCTGATATAGAATTACCCTAAATCGTTCATTTAAGATATCGAATATGATTTCTCGCTAAGAATTCGTATATAGTAAGAAACACCGATTTTATCAATGTCTATGTCTTTCAACCGAAAATTTCACGGAATGGAAAATAACATGGAAAATTGTATCTAACACTAAGATTCTATGAAAAATCAAGAGTAAAATTCTGTTATATAATTTCCCTAAATCGCTCATTTAAGATATCGAATATGATTTCTCGCTATGAATTCGTATATAGTAAAAAACACCGATTTTATCAATGTCTATGTCTTTCAACCGAAAATTTCACGGAAAGGAAAATAACATGGAAAATTGTATCTGACACTTAGATTCTATAAAAAATCAAGAATAACATTCTGATATAGAATTTCCTTATATCGTTCATTTAAGATATCGAATATGATTTCTCGCTAAGAATTCGTATATAGTAAGAAACACAGATTTTATCAATGTCTATGTCTTTCAACCGAAAATTTCACGGAATGGAAAATAACATGGAAAATTGTATCTGACACTTAGATTCTTTAAAGAATGAAAAGTAACATTCTGATATAAAATTTCCCTAAATCGTTCATTTAAGATATCGAATATGATTTCTCGCTAAGAATTCGTATATAGTAAGAAACACCGATTTTATCAATGTCTATGTCTTTCAACCGAAAATTTCACGGAAAGGAAAATAACATGGAAAATTGTATCTGACACTTAGATTCTTTAAAAAATCAAGAATAACATTCTGATATATAATTTCCCTAAATCGTTCATTTAAGATATCGAATATGATTTCTCGCTAAGAATTCGTATATAGTAAGAAACACCGATTTTATCAATGTCTATGTCTTTCAATCGAAAATTTCACGGAATGGAAAAACCACTTGGAAAATTGTATCCGACACTTAGATTCTATGAAGAATCAAGAGTAAAATTCTGTTATACAATTTCCCTAAATCGCTCATTTAAGATATCGAATATGATTTCTCGCTATGAATTCGCATATAGTTAAAAACACCGATTTTATCAATGTCTATGTATTTCAATCGAAAATTTCACGGAATGGAAAAACCACATGGAAAATTGTATCTGACACTTAGATTCAATGAAAAATCAAGAGTAACATTCTGATATAGAATTTCCCTAAATCGCTCATTTAAGATATCGAATATGATTTCTCGCTATGAATTCGTATATAGTAAGAAACACCGATTTTATCAATGTCTATGTCTTTCAACCGAAAATTTCACGGAATGGAAAATAACATGGAAAATTGTATCTGACACTTAGATTCTATGAAGAATCAAGAGTAAAATTCTGTTATACAATTTCCCTAAATCGCTCATTTAAGATATCGAATATGATTTCTCGCTATGAATTCGCATATAGTTAAAAACACCGATTTTATCAATGTCTATGTATTTCAATCCAAAATATCACGGAATGGAAAAACCACATGGAAAATTGTAGCTGACACTTAGATTCTATAAAAAATCAAGAGTAACATTCTGATATAGAATTTCCCTAAATCGCTCATTTAAGATATCGAATATGATATCTCGCTAAGAATTCGTATATAGTAAGAAACACCGATTTTATCAATGTCTATGTCTTTCAATCGAAAATTTCACGGAATCGAAAAACCACATGGAAAATTGTATCTGACACTTAGATTCTATAAAAAATCAAGAGTAAAATTCTGATATAGAATTTCCCTAAATCGTTCATTTTGGATATCGAATATGATTTCTCGCTAAGAATTCGTATATAGTAAGAAACACCGATTTTATCAATGTCAATGTCTTTCAACCGAAAATTTCACGGAATGGAAAATAACATGGAAAATTGTATCTGACACTTAGATTCTATAAAGAATCAAGAATAACATTCTGATATAGAATTTCCCTAAATCGTTCATTTAAGATATCGAATATGATTTCTCGCTAAGAATTCGTTTATAGTAAAAAACACCGATTTTATCAATGTCTATGTCTTTCAATCGAAAATTTCACGGAATGGAAAAACTACATGGAAAATTGTATCCCACACTTAGATTCTATGAAGAATTAAAAGTAAAATTCTGTTTAACAATTTCCCTAAATCGCTCATTTAAGATATCGAATATGATTTCTCGCTATGAATTCGTATATAGTAAAAAACACCGATTTTATCAATGTCTATGTCTTTCAACCGAAAATTTCACGGAATGGAAAAACTACATGGAAAATTGTATCCAACACTTAGATTCTATGAAGAATCAAAAGAAAAATTCTGTTATAAAATTTCCCTAAATCGCTTATTTAAGATATCGAATATGATTTCTCGCTATGAATTCGTATATAGTAAAAAACACCGAATTTATCAATGTCTATGTCTTTCAACCGAAAATTTCACGGAATGGAAAATAACATGGAAAATTGTATTTGACACTTAGATTCTATAAAAGAACAAGAGTAACATTCTGATATAGAATTTCCCTAAATCGTTCATTTTGGATATCGAATATGATTTCTCGCTAAGAATTCGTATATAGTAAGAAACACCGATTTTATCAATGTCTATGACTTTCAACCGAAAATTTCACGGAATGGAAAATAACATGGAAAATTGTATCTGACACTTAGATTCTATGAAGAATCAAGAGTAAAATTCTGTTATATAATTTCCCTAAATCGCTCATTTAAGATATCGAATATGATTTTTCGCTATGAATTCGCATATAGTTAAAAACACCGATTTTATCAATGTCTATGTGTTTCAATCGAAAATTCCACGGAATGGAAAAACCACATGGAAAATTGTATCTGACACTTAGATTCTATAAAAAATCAAGAGTAAAATTCTGTTATATAATTTCCCTAAATCGCTTATTTAAGATATCGAATATGATTTCTCGCTATGAATTCGTATATAGTAAAAAACACCGAATTTATCAATGTCTATGTCTTTCAACCGAAAATTTCACGGAATGGAAAATAACATGGAAAATTGTATTTGACACTTAGATTCTATAAAAGAACAAGAGTAACATTCTGATATAGAATTTCCCTAAATCGTTCATTTTGGATATCGAATATGATTTCTCGCTAAGAATTCGTATATAGTAAGAAACACCGATTTTATCAATGTCAATGTCTTTCAACCGAAAATTTCACGGAATGGAAAATAACATGGAAAATTGTATCTGACACTTAGATTCTATAAAAAATCAAGAGTAAAATTCTGTTATATAATTTCCCTAAATCGCTCATTTAAGATATCGAATATGATTTCTCGCTATGAATTCGTATATAGTAAAAAACACTGATTTTATCAATGTCTATGTCTTTCAACCGAAAATTTCACGGAAAGGAAAATAACATGGAAAATTGTATCTGACACTTAGATTCTATAAAGAATCAAAAATAACATTCTGATATAGAATTACCCTATATCGTTCATTTAAGATATCGAATATGATTTCTCGCTAAGAATTCGTATATAGTAAGAAACACCGATTTTATCAATGTCTATGACTTTCAACCGAAAATTTCACGGAATGGAAAATAACATGGAAAATTGTATCTGACACTTAGATTCTATAAAAGAACAAGAGTAACATTCTGATATAGAATTTCCCTAAATCGTTCATTTTGGATATCGAATATGATTTCTCGCTAAGAATTCGTATATAGTAAGAAACACCGATTTTATCAATGTCTATGACTTTCAACCGAAAATTTCACGGAATGGAAAATAACATGGAAAATTGTATCTGACACTTAGATTCTATGAAGAATCAAGAGTAAAATTCTGTTATATAATTTCCCTAAATCGCTCATTTAAGATATCGAATATGATTTTTCGCTATGAATTCGCATATAGTTAAAAACACCGATTTTATCAATGTCTATGTGTTTCAATCGAAAATTCCACGGAATGGAAAAACCACATGGAAAATTGTATCTGACACTTAGATTCTATAAAAAATCAAGAGTAAAATTCTGTTATATAATTTCCCTAAATCGCTCATTTAAGATATCGAATATGATTTCTCGCTATGAATTCGTATATAGTAAAAAACACTGATTTTATCAATGTCTATGTCTTTCAACCGAAAATTTCACGGAAAGGAAAATAACATGGAAAATTGTATCTGACACTTAGATTCTATAAAGAATCAAAAATAACATTCTGATATAGAATTACCCTATATCGTTCATTTAAGATATCGAATATGATTTCTCGCTAAGAATTCGTATATAGTAAGAAACACCGATTTTATCAATGTCTATGACTTTCAACCGAAAATTTCACGGAATGGAAAATAACATGGAAAATTGTATCTGACACTTAGATTCTATAAAGAATCAAGAGTAACATTCTGATATAAAATTTCCCTAAATCGTTCATTTAAGATATCGAATATGATTTCTCGCTAAGAATTCGTTTATAGTAAAAAACACCGATTTTATCAATGTCTATGTCTTTCAATCGAAAATTTCACGGAATGGAAAAACCACTTGGAAAATTGTATCCGACACTTAGATTCTATGAAGAATCAAGAGTAAAATTCTGTTATACAATTTCCCTAAATCGCTCATTTAAGATATCGAATATGATTTCTCGCTATGAATTCGCATATAGTTAAAAACACCGATTTTATCAATGTCTATGTATTTCAATCCAAAATTTCACGGAATGGAAAAACCACATGGAAAATTGTAGCTGACACTTAGATTCTATAAAAAATCAAGAGTAACATTCTGATATAGAATTTCCCTAAATCGCTCATTTAAGATATCGAATATGATATCTCGCAATGAATTCGCATATAGTAAAAAACACCGATTTTATCAATGTCTATGTCTTTCAATCGAAAATTTCACGAAATGGAAGAACCACATGGAAAATTGTATCTGACGCTTAGATTCTTTAATAAACCAAGAGTAAAATTCTGTTATATAATTTCCCTAAATCGCTCATTTAAGATATCGAATATGATTTCTCGCTATGAATTCGTATATAGTAAAAAACACCGATTTTATCAATGTCTATGTCTTTCAACCGAAAATTTCACGGAATGGAAAATAACATGGAAAATTGTATCTGACACTTAGATTTTATAAAGAATCAAGAGTAACATTCTGATATAAAATTTCCCTAAATCGTTCATTTAAGATATCGAATATGATTTCTCGCTAAGAATTCGTTTATAGTAAAAAACACCGATTTTATCAATGTCTATGTCTTTCAATCGAAAATTTCACGGAATGGAAAAACCACTTGGAAAATTGTATCCGACACTTAGATTCTATGAAGAATCAAGAGTAAAATTCTGTTATACAATTTCCCTAAATCGCTCATTTAAGATATCGAATATGATTTCTCGCTATGAATTCGCATATAGTTAAAAACACCGATTTTATCAATGTCTATGTATTTCAATCCAAAATTTCACGGAATGGAAAAACCACATGGAAAATTGTAGCTGACACTTAGATTCTATGAAAAATCAAGGGTAACATTCTGATATAGAATTTCCCTAAATCGCTCATTTAAGATATCGAATATGATATCTCGCAATGAATTCGCATATAGTAAAAAACACCGATTTTATCAATGTCTATGTCTTTCAATCGAAAATTTCACGGAATGGAAAAACCACATGGAAAATTGTATCTGACACTTAGATTCTATAAAAAATCAAGAGTAAAATTCTGTTATATAATTTCCCTAAATCGTTCATTTAAGATATCGAATATGATTTCTCGCTAAGAATTCGTATATAGTAAGAAACACCGATTTTATCAATGTCTATGTCTTTCAATCGAAAATTTCACGAAATGGAAGAACCACATGGAAAATTGTATCTGACGCTTAGATTATTTAATAAACCAAGAGTAAAATTCTGTTATATAATTTTCTTAAATCGCTCATTTAAGATATCGAATATGATTTCTCGCTATTAATTCGCATATAGTAAAAAACACCGATTTTATCAATGTCTATGTCTTTCAATCGAAAATTCCACGGAATGGAAAAACCACATGGAAAATTGTATCTGACGCTGAGATTCTAAAAAGAACCAAGAGTAAAATTCTGTTATAAAATTTCCCTAAATCGCTTATTTAAGATATCGAATATGATTTCTCGCTATGAATTCGTATATAGTAAAAAACACCGAATTTATCAATGTCTATGTCTTTCAACCGAAAATTTCACGGAATGGAAAATAACATGGAAAATTGTATCTGACACTTAGATTCTATAAAGAATCAAGAATAACATTCTGATATAGAATTTCCCTAAATCGTTCATTTAAGATATCGAATATGATTTCTCGCTAAGAATTCGTTTATAGTAAAAAACACCGATTTTATCAATGTCTATGTCTTTCAATCGAAAATTTCACGGAATGGAAAAACAACATGGAAAATTGTATCCCACACTTAGATTCTATGAAGAATTAAAAGTAAAATTCTGTTTAACAATTTCCCTAAATCGCTCATTTAAGATATCGAATATGATTTCTCGCTATGAATTCGTATATAGTAAAAAACACCGATTTTATCAATGTCTATGTCTTTCAACCGAAAATTTCACGGAATGGAAAAACTACATGGAAAATACTATCCAACACTTAGATTCTATGAAGAATCAAAAGTAAAATTCTGTTATAAAATTTCCCTAAATCGCTTATTTAAGATATCGAATATGATTTCTCGCTATGAATTCGTATATAGTAAAAAACACCGAATTTATCAATGTCTATGTCTTTCAACCGAAAATTTCACGGAATGGAAAATAACATGGAAAATTGTATTTGACACTTAGATTCTATAAAAGAACAAGAGTAACATTCTGATATAGAATTTCCCTAAATCGTTCATTTTGGATATCGAATATGATTTCTCGCTAAGAATTCGTATATAGTAAGAAACACCGATTTTATCAATGTCTATGTCTTTCAATCGAAAATTTCACGGAATGGAAAATAACATGGAAAATTGTATCTGACACTTAGATTCTATAAAAAATCAAGAATAGCATTCTGATATAGAATTTCCCTAAATCGTTCATTTAAGATATCGAATATGATTTCTCGCTAAGAATTCGTATATAGTAAGAAACACCGATTTTATCAATGTCTATGTCTTTCAACCGAAAATTTCACGGAATGGAAACTAACATGGAAAATTGTATCTGACACTTAGATTCTATAAAGAAAAAAGAGTAACATTCTGATATAGAATTACCCTAAATCGTTCATTTAAGATATCGAATATGATTTCTCGCTAAGAATTCGTATATAGTAAGAAACACCGATTTTATCAATGTCTATGTCTTTCAACCGAAAATTTCACGGAATGGAAAATAACATGGAAAATTGTATCTAACACTAAGATTCTATGAAAAATCAAGAGTAAAATTCTGTTATATAATTTCCCTAAATCGCTCATTTAAGATATCGAATATGATTTCTCGCTATGAATTCGTATATAGTAAAAAACACCGATTTTATCAATGTCTATGTCTTTCAACCGAAAATTTCACGGAAAGGAAAATAACATGGAAAATTGTATCTGACACTTAGATTCTATAAAAAATCAAGAATAACATTCTGATATAGAATTTCCTTATATCGTTCATTTAAGATATCGAATATGATTTCTCGCTAAGAATTCGTATATAGTAAGAAACACAGATTTTATCAATGTCTATGTCTTTCAACCGAAAATTTCACGGAATGGAAAATAACATGGAAAATTGTATCTGACACTTAGATTCTTTAAAGAATGAAAAGTAACATTCTGAAAAAAAATTTACCTAAATCGTTCATTTAAGATATCGAATATGATTTCTCGCTAAGAATTCGTATATAGTAAGAAACACCGATTTTATCAATGTCTATGTCTTTCAACCGAAAATTTCACGGAAAGGAAAATAACATGGAAAATTGTATCTGACACTTAGATTCTTTAAAAAATCAAGAATAACATTCTGATATATAATTTCCCTAAATCGTTCATTTAAGATATCGAATATGATTTCTCGCTAAGAATTCGTATATAGTAAGAAACACCGATTTTATCAATGTCTATGTCTTTCAATCGAAAATTTCACGGAATGGAAAAACCACTTGGAAAATTGTATCCGACACTTAGATTCTATGAAGAATCAAGAGTAAAATTCTGTTATACAATTTCCCTAAATCGCTCATTTAAGATATCGAATATGATTTCTCGCTATGAATTCGCATATAGTTAAAAACACCGATTTTATCAATGTCTATGTATTTCAATCGAAAATTTCACGGAATGGAAAAACCACATGGAAAATTGTATCTGACACTTAGATTCAATGAAAAATCAAGAGTAACATTCTGATATAGAATTTCCCTAAATCGCTCATTTAAGATATCGAATATGATTTCTCGCTATGAATTCGTATATAGTAAGAAACACCGATTTTATCAATGTCTATGTCTTTCAACCGAAAATTTCACGGAATGGAAAATAACATGGAAAATTGTATCTGACACTTAGATTCTATGAAGAATCAAGAGTAAAATTCTGTTATACAATTTCCCTAAATCGCTCATTTAAGATATCGAATATGATTTCTCGCTATGAATTCGCATATAGTTAAAAATACCGATTTTATCAATGTCTATGTATTTCAATCCAAAATATCACGGAATGGAAAAACCACATGGAAAATTGTAGCTGACACTTAGATTCTATAAAAAATCAAGAGTAACATTCTGATATAGAATTTCCCTAAATCGCTCATTTAAGATATCGAATATGATATCTCGCTAAGAATTCGTATATAGTAAGAAACACCGATTTTATCAATGTCTATGTCTTTCAATCGAAAATTTCACGGAATGGAAAATAACATGGAAAATTGTATTTGACACTTAGATTCTATAAAGAATCAAGAATAACATTCTGATATAGAATTTCCCTAAATCGTTCATTTAAGATATCGAATATGATTTCTCGCTAAGAATTCGTTTATAGTAAAAAACACCGATTTTATCAATGTCTATGTCTTTCAATCGAAAATTTCACGGAATGGAAAAACTACATGGAAAATTGTATCCCACACTTAGATTCTATGAAGAATTAAAAGTAAAATTCTGTTTAACAATTTCCCTAAATCGCTCATTTAAGATATCGAATATGATTTCTCGCTATGAATTCGTATATAGTAAAAAACACCGATTTTATCAATGTCTATGTCTTTCAACCGAAAATTTCACGGAATGGAACAACTACATGGAAAATTGTATCCAACACTTAGATTCTATGAAGAATCAAAAGAAAAATTCTGTTATAAAATTTCCCTAAATCGCTTATTTAAGATATCGAATATGATTTCTCGCTATGAATTCGTATATAGTAAAAAACACCGAATTTATCAATGTCTATGTCTTTCAACCGAAAATTTCACGGAATGGAAAATAACATGGAAAATTGTATTTGACACTTAGATTCTATAAAAGAACAAGAGTAACATTCTGATATAGAATTTCCCTAAATCGTTCATTTTGGATATCGAATATGATTTCTCGCTAAGAATTCGTATATAGTAAGAAACACCGATTTTATCAATGTCAATGTCTTTCAACCGAAAATTTCACGGAATGGAAAATAACATGGAAAATTGTATCTGACACTTAGATTCTATAAAGAATCAAGAATAACATTCTGATATAGAATTTCCCTAAATCGTTCATTTAAGATATCGAATATGATTTCTCGCTAAGAATTCGTTTATAGTAAAAAACACCGATTTTATCAATGTCTATGTCTTTCAATCGAAAATTTCACGGAATGGAAAAACTACATGGAAAATTGTATCCCAAACTTAGATTCTATGAAGAATTAAAAGTAAAATTCTGTTTAACAATTTCCCTAAATCGCTCATTTAAGATATCGAATATGATTTCTCGCTATGAATTCGTATATAGTAAAAAACACCGATTTTATCAATGTCTATGTCTTTCAACCGAAAATTTCACGGAATGGAAAAACTACATGGAAAATTGTATCCAACACTTAGATTCTATGAAGAATCAAAAGTAAAATTCTGTTATAAAATTTCCCTAAATCGCTTATTTAAGATATCGAATATGATTTCTCGCTATGAATTCGTATATAGTAAAAAACACCGAATTTATCAATGTCTATGTCTTTCAACCGAAAATTTCACGGAATGGAAAATAACATGGAAAATTGTATTTGACACTTAGATTCTATAAAAGAACAAGAGTAACATTCTGATATAGAATTTCCCTAAATCGTTCATTTTGGATATCGAATATGATTTCTCGCTAAGAATTCGTATATAGTAAGAAACACCGATTTTATCAATGTCTATGTCTTTCAATCGAAAATTTCACGGAATGGAAAATAACATGGAAAATTGTATCTGACACTTAGATTCTATAAAAAATCAAGAATAGCATTCTGATATAGAATTTCCCTAAATCGTTCATTTAAGATATCGAATATGATTTCTCGCTAAGAATTCGTATATAGTAAGAAACACCGATTTTATCAATGTCTATGTCTTTCAACCGAAAATTTCACGGAATGGAAACTAACATGGAAAATTGTATCTGACACTTAGATTCTATAAAAAATCAAGAGTAACATTCTGATATAGAATTACCCTAAATCGTTCATTTAAGATACCGAATATGATTTCTCGCTAAGAATTCGTATATAGTAAGAAACACCGATTTTATCAATGTCTATGTCTTTCAACCGAAAATTTCACGGAATGGAAAATAACATGGAAAATTGTATCTGACACTTAGATTCTTTAAAGAATGAAGAGTAACATTCTGATATAAAATTTCCCTAAATCGTTCATTTAAGATATCGAATATGATTTCTCGCTAAGAATTCGTATATAGTAAGAAACACCGATTTTATCAATGTCTATGTCTTTCAACCGAAAATTTCACGGAAAGGAAAATAACATGGAAAATTGTATCTGACACTTAGATTCTTTAAAAAATCAAGAATAACATTCTGATATATAATTTCCCTAAATCGTTCATTTAAGATATCGAATATGATTTCTCGCTAAGAATTCGTATATAGTAAGAAACACCGATTTTATCAATGTCTATGTCTTTCAATCGAAAATTTCACGGAATGGAAAAACCACTTGGAAAATTGTATCTGACACTTAGATTCAATGAAAAATCAAGAGTAACATTCTGATATAGAATTTCCCTAAATCGCTCATTTAAGATATCGAATATGATTTCTCGCTATGAATTCGTATATAGTAAGAAACACCGATTTTATCAATGTCTATGTCTTTCAACCGAAAATTTCACGGAATGGAAAATAACATGGAAAATTGTATCTGACACTTAGATTCTATGAAAAATCAAGAGTAAAATTCTGTTATACAATTTCCCTAAATCGCTCATTTAAGATATCGAATATGATTTCTCGCTATGAATTCGCATATAGTTAAAAACACCGATTTTATCAATGTCTATGTATTTCAATCCAAAATATCACGGAATGGAAAAACCACATGGAAAATTGTAGCTGACACTTAGATTCTATAAAAAATCAAGAGTAACATTCTGATATAGAATTTCCCTAAATCGCTCATTTAAGATATCGAATATGATTTCTCGCTATGAATTCGCATATAGTTAAAAACACCGATTTTATCAATGTCTATGTATTTCAATCGAAAATTTCACGGAATGGAAAAACCACATGGAAAATTGTATCTGACACTTAGATTCAATGAAAAATCAAGAGTAACATTGTGATATAGAATTTCCCTAAATCGCTCATTTAAGATATCGAATATGATTTCTCGCTATGAATTCGTATATAGTAAGAAACACCGATTTTATCAATGTCTATGTCTTTCAACCGAAAATTTCACGGAATGGAAAATAACATGGAAAATTGTATCTGACACTTAGATTCTATGAAGAATCAAGAGTAAAATTCTGTTATACAATTTCCCTAAATCGCTCATTTAAGATATCGAATATGATTTCTCGCTATGAATTCGCATATAGTTAAAAACACCGATTTTATCAATGTCTATGTATTTCAATCCAAAATATCACGGAATGGAAAAACCACATGGAAAATTGTAGCTGACACTTAGATTCTATAAAAAATCAAGAGTAAAATTCTGTTATATAATTTCCCTAAATCGCTCATTTAAGATATCGAATATGATTTCTCGCTATGAATTCGTATATAGTAAAAAACACCGATTTTATCAATGTCTATGTCTTTCAACCGAAAATTTCACGGAAAGGAAAATTACATGGAAAATTGTATCTGACACTTAGATTCTTTAAAGAATCAAGAATAACATTCTGATATAGAATTTCCTTATATCGTTCATTTAAGATATCGAATATGATTTCTCGCTAAGAATTCGTATATAGTAAGAAACACAGATTTTATCAATGTCTATGTCTTTCAACCGAAAATTTCACGGAATGGAAAATAACATGGAAAATTGTATCTGACACTTAGATTCTATAAAAAATCAAAAATAACATTCTGATATAGAATTTCCCTAAATCGTTCATTTAAGATATCGAATATGATTTCTCGCTAAGAATTCGTATATAGTAAGAAACACCGATTTTATCAATGTCTATGTCTTTCAACCGAAAATTTCACGGAATGGAAACTAACATGGAAAATTGTATCTGACACTTAGATTCTATAAAGAATCAAGAGTAACATTCTGATATAGAATTACCCTAAATCGTTCATTTAAGATATCGAATATGATTTCTCGCTAAGAATTCGTATATAGTAAGAAACACCGATTTTATCAATGTCTATGTCTTTCAACCAAAAATTTCACGGAATGGAAAATAACATGGAAAATTGTATCTAACACTTAGATTCTATGAAGAATCAAGAGTAAAATTCTGTTATATAATTTCCCTAAATCGCTCATTTAAGATATCGAATATGATTTCTCGCTATGAATTCGTATATAGTAAAAAACACCGATTTTATCAATGTCTATGTCTTTCAACCGAAAATTTCACGGAAAGGAAAATAACATGGAAAATTGTATCTGACACTTAGATTCTATAAAGAATCAAGAATAACATTCTGATATAGAATTTCCTTATATCGTTCATTTAAGATATCGAATATGATTTCTCGCTAAGAATTCGTATATAGTAAGAAACACAGATTTTATCAATGTCTATGTCTTTCAACCGAAAATTTCACGGAATGGAAAATAACATGGAAAATTGTATCTGACACTTAGATTCTTTAAAGAATGAAGAGTAACATTCTGATATAAAATTTCCCTAAATCGTTCATTTAAGATATCGAATATGATTTCTCGCTAAGAATTCGAATATAGTAAGAAACACCGATTTTATCAATGTCTATGTCTTTCAACCGAAAATTTCACGGAATGGAAAATAACATGGAAAATTGTATCTGACACTTAGATTCTATAAAGAATCAAGAGTGACATTCTGATATAGAATTTCCCTAAATCGTTCATTTAAGATATCGAATATGATTTCTCGCTAAGAATTCGTTTATAGTAAAAAACACCGATTTTATCAATGTCTATGTCTTTCAACCGAAAATTTCACGGAAAGGAAAATAACATGGAAAATTGTATCTGACACTTAGATTCTATAAAAAATCAAGAATAACATTCTGATATATAATTTCCCTAAATCGTTCATTTAAGATATCGAATATGATTTCTCGCTAAGAATTCGTATATAGTAAGAAACACCGATTTTATCAATGTCTATGTCTTTCAATCGAAAATTTCACGGAATGGAAAAACCACTTGGAAAATTGTATCCGACACTTAGATTCTATGAAGAATCAAGAGTAAAATTCTGTTATACAATTTCCCTAAATCGCTCATTTAAGATATCGAATATGATTTCTCGCTATGAATTCGCATATAGTTAAAAACACCGATTTTATCAATGTCTATGTATTTCAATCGAAAATTTCACGGAATGGAAAAACCACATGGAAAATTGTATCTGACACTTAGATTCTATAAAAATCAAGAATAACATTCTGATATATAATTTCCCTAAATCCTTCATTTAAGATATCGAATATGATTTCTCGCTAAGAATTCGTATATAGTAAGAAACACCGATTTTATCAATGTCTATGTCTTTCAATCGAAAATTTCACGAAATGGAAGAACCACATGGAAAATTGTATCTGACGCTTAGATTTTTTAATAAACCAAGAGTAAAATTCTGTTATATAATTTTCTTAAATCGCTCATTTAAGATATCGAATATGATTTCTCGCTATTAATTCGCATATAGTAAAAAACACCGATTTTATCAATGTCTATGTCTTTCAATCGAAAATTCCACGGAATGGAAAAACCACATGGAAAATTGTATCTGACGCTGAGATTCTTAAAAGAACCAAGAGTAAAATTCTGTTATAAAATTTCCCTAAATCGCTTATTTAAGATATCGAATATGATTTCTCGCTATGAATTCGTATATAGTAAAAAACACCGAATTTATCAATGTCTATGTCTTTCAACCGAAAATTTCACGGAATGGAAAAACCACTTGGAAAATTGTATCCGACACTTAGATTCTATGAAGAATCAAGAGTAAAATTCTGTTATACAATTTCCCTAAATCGCTCATTTAAGATATCGAATATGATTTCTCGCTATGAATTCGCATATAGTTAAAAACACCGATTTTATCAATGTCTATGTATTTCAATCCAAAATTTCACGGAATGGAAAAACCATATGGAAAATTGTAGCTGACACTTAGATTCTATGAAAAATCAAGGGTAACATTCTGATATAGAATTTCCCTAAATCGCTCATTTAAGATATCGAATATGATATCTCGCAATGAATTCGCATATAGTAAAAAACACCGATTTTATCAATGTCTATGTCTTTCAATCGAAAATTTCACGGAATGGAAAAACCACTTGGAAAATTGTATCTGACGCTTAGATTCTTTAATAAACCAAGAGTAAAATTCTGTTATATAATTTTCTTAAATCGCTCATTTAAGATATCGAATATGATTTCTCGCTATTAATTCGCATATAGTAAAAAACACCGATTTTATCAATGTCTATGTCTTTCAATCGAAAATTCCACGGAATGGAAAAACCAGATGGAAAATTGTATCTGACGCTGAGATTCTAAAAAGAACCAAGAGTAAAATTCTGTTATAAAATTTCCCTAAATCGCTTATTTAAGATATCGAATATGATTTCTCGCTATGAATTCGTATATAGTAAAAAACACCGAATTTATCAATGTCTATGTCTTTCAACCGAAAATTTCACGGAATGGAAAATAACATGGAAAATTGTATTTGACACTTAGATTCTATAAAAGAACAAGAGTAACATTCTGATATAGAATTTCCCTAAATCGTTCATTTTGGATATCGAATATGATTTCTCGCTAAGAATTCGTATATAGTAAGAAACACCGATTTTATCAATGTCAATGTCTTTCAACCGAAAATTTCACGGAATGGAAAATAACATGGAAAATTGTATCTGACACTTAGATTCTATAAAGAATCAAGAATAACATTCTGATATAGAATTTCCCTAAATCGTTCATTTAAGATATCGAATATGATTTCTCGCTAAGAATTCGTTTATAGTAAAAAACACCGATTTTATCAATGTCTATGTCTTTCAATCGAAAATTTCACGGAATGGAAAAACTACATGGAAAATTGTATCCCACACTTAGATTCTATGAAGAATTAAAAGTAAAATTCTGTTTAACAATTTCCCTAAATCGCTCATTTAAGATATCGAATATGATTTCTCGCTATGAATTCGTATATAGTAAAAAACACCGATTTTATCAATGTCTATGTCTTTCAACCGAAAATTTCACGGAATGGAAAAACTACATGGAAAATTGTATCCAACACTTAGATTCTATGAAGAATCAAAAGTAAAATTCTGTTATACAATTTCCCTAAATCGCTCATTTAAGATATCGAATATGATTTCTCGCTATGAATTCGCATATAGTTAAATACACCGATTTTATCAATGTCTATGTCTTTCAATCGAAAATTTCACGGAATGGAAAATAACATGGAAAATTGTATCTGACACTTAGATTCTATAAAAAATCAAGAATAGCATTCTGATATAGAATTTCCCTAAATCGTTCATTTAAGATATCGAATATGATTTCTCGCTAAGAATTCGTATATAGTAAGAAACACCGATTTTATCAATGTCTATGTCTTTCAACCGAAAATTTCACGGAATGGAAACTAACATGGAAAATTGTATCTGACACTTAGATTCTATAAAGAATCAAGAGTAACATTCTGATATAGAATTACCCTAAATCGTTCATTTAAGATATCGAATATGATTTCTCGCTAAGAATTCGTATATAGTAAGAAACACCGATTTTATCAATGTCTATGTCTTTCAACCGAAAATTTCACGGAATGGAAAAACCACTTGGAAAATTGTATCCGACACTTAGATTTTATGAAGAATCAAGAGTAAAATTCTGTTATACAATTTCCCTAAATCGCTCATTTAAGATATCGAATATGATTTCTCGCTATGAATTCGCATATAGTAAAAAACACCGATTTTATCAATGTCTATGTCTTTCAATCGAAAATTTCACGGAATGGAAAAACCACATGGAAAATTGTATCTGACACTTAGATTCTATAAAAAATCAAGAGTAAAATTCTGTTATATAATTTCCCTAAATCGCTCATTTAAGATATCGAATATGATTTCTCGCTATGAATTCGTATATAGTAAAAAACACCGATTTTATCAATGTCTATGTCTTTCAACCGAAAATTTCACGGAAAGGAAAATAACATGGAAAATTGTATTTGACACTTAGATTCTATAAAGAATCAAGAATAACATTCTGATATAGAATTTCCCTATATCGTTCATTTAAGATATCGAATATGATTTCTCGCTAAGAATTCGTATATAGTAAGAAACACCGATTTTATCAATGTCTATGTCTTTCAACCGAAAATTTCACGGAATGGAAAATAACATGGAAAATTGTATCTGACACTAAGATTCTATAAAGAATCAAGAGTAACATTCTGATATATAATTTCCCTAAATCGTTCATTTAAGATATCGAATATGATTTCTCGCTAAGAATTCGTTTATGGTAAAAAACACCGATTTTATCAATGTCTATGTCTTTCAATCGAAAATTTCACGGAATGGAAAAACCACTTGGAAAATTGTATCCAACACTTAGATTTTATGAAGAATCAAGAGTAAAATTCTGTTATACAATTTCCCTAAATCGCTCATTTAAGATATCGAATATGATTTCTCGCTATGAATTCGCATATAGTTAAAAACACCGATTTTATCAATGTCTATGTCTTTCAACCGAAAATTTCACGGAATGGAAAATAACATGGAAAATTGTATCTGACACTAAGATTCTATAAAGAATCAAGAGTAACATTCTGATATATAATTTCCCTAAATCGTTCATTTAAGATATCGAATATGATTTCTCGCTAAGAATTCGTTTATAGTAAAAAACACCGATTTTATCAATGTCTATGTATTTCAATCCAAAATTTCACGGAATGGAAAAACCACATGGAAAATTGTATCTGACACATAGATTCTATAAAAAATCAAGAGTAAAATTCTGTTATACAATTTCCCTAAATCGCTCATTTAAGATATCGAATATGATTTCTCGCTATGAATTCGCATATAGTTAAAAACACCGATTTTATCAATGTCTATGTATTTCAATCCAAAATTTCACGGAATGGAAAAACCACATGGAAAATTGTAGCTGACACTTAGATTCTATAAAGAATCAAGAGTAACATTCTGATATATAATTTCCCTAAATCGGTCATTTAAGATATCGAATATGATTTCTCGCTAAGAATTCGTTTATAGTAAAAAACACCGATTTTATCAATGTCTATGTCTTTCAATCGAAAATTTCACGGAATGGAAAAACCACTTGGAAAATTGTATCCAACACTTAGATTCTATGAAGAATCAAGAGTAAAATTCTGTTATACAATTTCCCTAAATCGCTCATTTAAGATATCGAATATGATTTCTCGCTATGAATTCGCATATAGTTAAAAACACCGATTTTATCAATGTCTATGTCTTTCAACCGAAAATTTCACGGAATGGAAAATAACATGGAAAATTGTATCTGACACTAAGATTATATAAAGAATCAAGAGTAACATTCTGATATATAATTTCCCTAAATCGTTCATTTAAGATATCGAATATGATTTCTCGCTAAGAATTCGTTTATAGTAAAAAACACCGATTTTATCAATGTCTATGTATTTCAATCCAAAATTTCACGGAATGGAAAAACCACATGGAAAATTGTAGCTGACACTTAGATTCTATAAAAAATCAAGAGTAACATTCTGATATAGAATTTCCCTAAATCGCTCATTTAAGATATCGAATATGATATCTCGCAATGAATTCGCATATAGTAAAAAACACCGATTTTATCAATGTCTATGTCTTTCAATCGAAAATTTCACGGAATGGAAAAACCACATGGAAAATTGTATCTGACACTTAGATTCTATAAAGAATCAAGAGTAACATTCTGATATATAATTTCCCTAAATCGGTCATTTAAGATATCGAATATGATTTCTCGCTAAGAATTCGTTTATAGTAAAAAACACCGATTTTATCAATGTCTATGTCTTTCAATCGAAAATTTCACGGAATGGAAAAACCACTTGGAAAATTGTATCCAACACTTAGATTCTATGAAGAATCAAGAGTAAAATTCTGTTATACAATTTCCCTAAATCGCTCATTTAAGATATCGAATATGATTTCTCGCTATGAATTCGCATATAGTTAAAAACACCGATTTTATCAATGTCTATGTATTTCAATCCAAAATTTCACGGAATGGAAAAACCACATGGAAAATTGTAGCTGACACTTAGATTTTATAAAAAATCAAGAGTAAAATTCTGTTATATAATTTCCCTAAATCGCTCATTTAAGATATCGAATATGATTTCTCGCTATGAATTCGTATATAGTAAAAAACACCGATTTTATCAATGTCTATGTCTTTCAACCGAAAATTTCACGGAAAGGAAAATAACATGGAAAATTGTATCTGACACTTAGATTCTTTAAAGAATCAAGAATAACATTCTGATATAGAATTTCCTTATATCGTTCATTTAAGATATCGAATATGATTTCTCGCTAAGAATTCGTATATAGTAAGAAACACAGATTTTATCAATGTCTATGTCTTTCAACCGAAAATTTCACGGAATGGAAAATAACATGGAAAATTGTATCTGACACTTAGATTCTATAAAGAATCAAGAGTAACATTCTGATATATAATTTCCCTAAATCGTTCATTTAAGATATCGAATATGATTTCTCGCTAAGAATTCGTATATAGTAAGAAACACAGATTTTATCAATGTCTATGTCTTTCAACCGAAAATTTCACGGAATGGAAAATAACATGGAAAATTGTATCTGACACTTAGATTCTATAAAAAATCAAGAGTAACATTCTGATATATAATTTCCCTAAATCGTTCATTTAAGATATCGAATATGATTTCTCGCTAAGAATTCGTATAAAGTAAGAAACACCGATTTTATCAATGTCTATGTCTTTCAACCGAAAATTTCACGGAATGGAAAATAACATGGAAAATTGTATCTGACACTTAGATTCTATAAAGAATCAAGAGTGACATTCTGATATAGAATTTCCCTAAATCGTTCATTTAAGATATCGAATATGATTTCTCGCTAAGAATTCGTTTATAGTAAAAAACACCGATTTTATCAATGTCTATGTCTTTCAATCGAAAATTCCACGGAATGGAAAAACCACTTGGAAAATTGTATCTGACACTTAGATTCTATGAAGAATCAAGAGTAAAATTCTGTTATACAATTTCCCTAAATCGCTTATTTAAGATATCGAATATGATTTCTCGCTATGAATTCGCATATAGTTAAAAACACCGATTTTATCAATGTCTATGTATTTCAATCCAAAATTTCACGGAATGGAAAAACCACATGGAAAATTGTAGCTGACACTTAGATTTTATAAAAAATCAAGAGTAAAATTCTGTTATATAATTTCCCTAAATCGCTCATTTAAGATATCGAATATGATTTCTCGCTATGAATTCGTATATAGTAAAAAACACCGATTTTATCAATGTCTATGTCTTTCAACCGAAAATTTCACGGAAAGGAAAATAACATGGAAAATTGTATCTGACACTTAGATTCTATAAAGAATCAAGAATAACATTCTGATATATAATTTCCCTAAATCGTTCATTTAAGATATCGAATATGATTTCTCGCTAAGAATTCGTATATAGTAAGAAACACAGATTTTATCAATGTCTATGTCTTTCAATCGAAAATTTCACGGAATGGAAAAACCACTTGGAAAATTGTATCCGACACTTAGATTCTATGAAGAATCAAGAGTAAAATTCTGTTATACAATTTCCCTAAATCGCTCATTTAAGATATCGAATATGATTTCTCGCTATGAATTCGCATATAGTTAAAAACACCGATTTTATCAATGTCTATGTCTTTCAACCGAAAATTTCACGGAAAGGAAAATAACATGGAAAATTGTATCTGACACTTAGATTCTATAAAGAATAAAGAGTAATATTCTGATATATAATTTCCCTAAATCGGTCATTTAAGATATCGAATATGATTTCTCGCTAAGAATTCGTATATAGTAAGAAACACCGATTTTATCAATGTCTATGTCTTTCAATCGAAAATTTCACGGAATGGAAAAACCACTTGGAAAATTGTATCCGACACTTAGATTCTATGAAGAATCAAGAGTAAAATTCTGTTATACAATTTCCCTAAATCGCTCATTTAAGATATCGAATATGATTTCTCGCTATGAATTCGCATATAGTTAAAAACACCGATTTTATCAATGTCTATGTATTTCAATCGAAAATTTCACGGAATGGAAAAACCACTTGGAAAATTGTATCCAACACTTAGATTCTATGAAGAATCAAGAGTAAAATTCTGTTATACAATTTCCCTAAATCGCTCATTTAAGATATCGAATATGATTTCTCGCTATGAATTCGCATATAGTTAAAAACACCGATTTTATCAATGTCTATGTATTTCAATCCAAAATTTCACGGAATGGAAAAACCACATGGAAAATTGTAGCTGACACTTAGATTTTATAAAAAATCAAGAATAACATTCTGATATAGAATTTCCTTATATCGTTCATTTAAGATATCGAATATGATTTCTCGCTAAGAATTCGTATATAGTAAGAAACACAGATTTTATCAATGTCTATGTCTTTCAACCGAAAATTTCACGGAATGGAAAATTACATGGAAAATTGTATCTGACACTTAGATTCTATAAAGAATCAAGAGTAACATTCTGATATATAATTTCCCTAAATCGTTCATTTAAGATATCGAATATGATTTCTCGCTAAGAATTCGTATATAGTAAGAAACACAGATTTTATCAATGTCTATGTCTTTCAACCGAAAATTTCACGGAATGGAAAATAACATGGAAAATTGTATCTGACACTTAGATTCTATAAAAAATCAAGAGTAACATTCTGATATATAATTTCCCTAAATCGTTCATTTAAGATATCGAATATGATTTCTCGCTAAGAATTCGTATAAAGTAAGAAACACCGATTTTATCAATGTCTATGTCTTTCAACCGAAAATTTCACGGAATGGAAAATAACATGGAAAATTGTATCTGACACTTAGATTCTATAAAGAATCAAGAGTGACATTCTGATATAGAATTTCCCTAAATCGTTCATTTAAGATATCGAATATGATTTCTCGCTAAGAATTCGTTTATAGTAAAAAACACCGATTTTATCAATGTCTATGTCTTTCAATCGAAAATTCCACGGAATGGAAAAACCACTTGGAAAATTGTATCTGACACTTAGATTCTATGAAGAATCAAGAGTAAAATTCTGTTATACAATTTCCCTAAATCGCTTATTTAAGATATCGAATATGATTTCTCGCTATGAATTCGCATATAGTTAAAAACACCGATTTTATCAATGTCTATGTATTTCAATCCAAAATTTCACGGAATGGAAAAACCACATGGAAAATTGTAGCTGACACTTAGATTCTATAAAAAATCAAGAACAAAATTCTGTTATATAATTTCCCTAAATCGCTCATTTAAGATATCGAATATGATTTCTCGCTATGAATTCGTATATAGTAAAAAACACCGATTTTATCAATGTCTATGTCTTTCAACCGAAAATTTCACGGAAAGGAAAATAACATGGAAAATTGTATCTGACACTTAGATTCTATAAAGAATCAAGAATAACATTCTGATATATAATTTCCCTAAATCGTTCATTTAAGATATCGAATATGATTTCTCGCTAAGAATTCGTATATAGTAAGAAACACAGATTTTATCAATGTCTATGTCTTTCAATCGAAAATTTCACGGAATGGAAAAACCACTTGGAAAATTGTATCCGACACTTAGATTCTATGAAAAATCAAGAGTAAAATTCTGTTATACAATTTCCCTAAATCGCTCATTTAAGATATCGAATATGATTTCTCGCTATGAATTCGCATATAGTTAAAAACACCGATTTTATCAATGTCTATGTATTTCAATCCAAAATTTCACGGAATGGAAAAACCACATGGAAAATTGTAGCTGACACTTAGATTCTATAAAAAATCAAGAGTAACATTCTGATATAGAATTTCCCTAAATCGCTCATTTAAGATATCGAATATGATATCTCGCAATGAATTCGCATATAGTAAAAAACACCGATTTTATCAATGTCTATGTCTTTCAATCGAAAATTTCACGGAATGGAAAAACCACATGGAAAATTGTATCTGACACTTATATTCTATAAAAAATCAAGAGTAAAATTCTGTTATATAATTTCCCTATATCGTTCATTTAAGATATCGAATATGATTTCTCGCTAAGAATTCGTATATAGTAAGAAACACAGATTTTATCAATGTCTATGTCTTTCAACCGAAAATTTCACGGAATGGAAAATAACATGGAAAATTGTATCTGACACTTAGATTCTATAAAGAATCAAGAGTAACATTCTGATATATAATTTCCCTAAATCGTTCATTTAAGATATCGAATATGATTTCTCGATAAGAATTCGTATATAGTAAGAAACACCGATTTTATCAATGTCTATGTCTTTCAACCGAAAATTTCACGGAATGGAAAATAACATGGAAAATTGTATCTGACACTCAGATTCTATAAAGAATCAAGAGTGACATTCTGATATAGAATTTCCCTAAATCGTTCATTTAGGATATCGAATATGATTTCTCGCTATGAATTCGCATATAGTTAAAAACACCGATTTTATCAATGTCTATGTATTTCAATCCAAAATTTCACGGAATGGAAAAACCACATGGAAAATTGTAGCTGACACTTAGATTCTATAAAAATCAAGAGTAACGTTCTGATATAGAATTTCCCTAAATCGCTCATTTAAGATATCGAATATGATATCTCGCAATGAATTCGCATATAGTAAAAAACACCGATTTTATCAATGTCTATGTCTTTCAACCGAAAATTTCACGGAAAGGAAAATAACATGGAAAATTGTATCTGACACTTAGATTCTATAAAGAAACAAGAATAACATTCTGATATAGAATTTCCCTATATCGTTCATTTAAGATATCGAATATGATTTCTCGCTAAGAATTCGTATATAGTAAGAAACACCGATTTTATCAATGTCTATGTCTTTCAACCGAAAATTTCACGGAATGGAAAATAACATGGAAAATTGTATCTGATTTTTAGATTCTATAAAGAATCAAGAGTAACATTCTGATATATAATTTCCCTAAATCGTTCATTTAAGATATCGAATATGATTTCTCGCTAAGAATTCGTTTATAGTAAAAAACACCGATTTTATCAATGTCTATGTCTTTCAATCGAAAATTTCACGGAATGGAAAAACCACTTGGAAAATTGTATCCAACACTTAGATTTTATGAAGAATCAAGAGTAAAATTCTGTTATACAATTTCCCTAAATCGCTCATTTAAGATATCGAATATGATTTCTCGCTATGAATTCGCATATAGTTAAAAACACCGATTTTATCAATGTCTATGTATTTCAATCCAAAATTTCACGGAATGGAAAAACCACATGGAAAATTGTAGCTGACACTTAGATTCTATAAAAAATCAAGCGTAACGTTCTGATATAGAATTTCCCTAAATCGCTCATTTAAGATATCGAATATGATATCTCGCAATGAATTCGCATATAGTAAAAAACACCGATTTTATCAATGTCTATGTCTTTCAATCGAAAATTTCACGGAATGGAAAAACCACATGGAAAATTGTATCTGACACTTAGATTCTATAAAAAATCAAGAGTAAAATTCTGTTATATAATTTCCCTAAATCGCTCATTTAAGATATCGAATATGATTTCTCGCTATGAATTCGTATATAGTAAAAAACACCGATTTTATCAATGTCTATGTCTTTCAACCGAAAATTTCACGGAAAGGAAAATAACATGGAAAATTGTATCTGACACTTAGATTCTATTAAGAATCAAGAATAACATTCTGATATAGAATTTCCCTATATCGTTCATTTAAGATATCGAATATGATTTCTCGCTAAGAATTCGTATATAGTAAGAAACACCGATTTTATCAATGGCTATGTCTTTCAACCGAAAATTTCACGGAATGGAAAATAACATGGAAAATTGTATCTGACACTGAGATTCTATAAAGAATCAAGAGTAACATTCTGATATATAATTTCCCTAAATCGTTCATTTAAGATATCGAATATGATTTCTCGCTAAGAATTCGTTTATAGTAAAAAACACCGATTTTATCAATGTCTATGTCTTTCAATCGAAAATTTCACGGAATGGAAAAACCACTTGGAAAATTGTATCCGACACTTAGATTCTATGAAGAATCAAGAGTAAAATTCTGTTATACAATTTCCCTAAATCGCTCATTTAAGATATCGAATATGATTTCTCGCTATGAATTCGCATATAGTTAAAAACACCGATTTTATCAATGTCTATGTATTTCAATCCAAAATTTCACGGAATGGAAAAACCACATGGAAAATTGTAGCTGACACTTAGATTCTATAAAAAATCAAGGGTAACATTCTGATATAGAATTTCCCTAAATCGCTCATTTAAGATATCGAATATGATATCTCGCAATGAATTCGCATATAGTAAAAAACACCGATTTTATCAATGTCTATGTCTTTCAATCGAAAATTTCACGGAATGGAAAAACCACATGGAAAATTGTATCTGACACTTAGATTCTATAAAAAATCAAGAGTAAAATTCTGTTATATAATTTCCCTAAATCGCTCATTTAAGATATCGAATATGATTTCTCGCTATGAATTCGTATATAGTAAAAAACACCGATTTTATCAATGTCTATGTCTTTCAACCGAAAATTTCACGGAAAGGAAAATAACATGGAAAATTGTATCTGACACTTAGATTTTATAAAGAATCAAGAATAACATTCTGATATATAATTACCCTAAATCGTTCATTTAAGATATCGAATATGATTTCTCGCTAAGAATTCGTATATAGTAAGAAACACCGATTTTATCAATGTCTATGTCTTTCAACCGAAAATTTCACGGAATGGAAAATAACATGGATAATTGTATCTGACACTTAGATTCTATAAAGAATCAAAAATAACATTCCGATATATAATTGCCCTAAATCGTTCATTTAAGATATCGAATATGATTTCTCGCTAAGAATTCGTATATAGTAAGAAACACCGATTTTATCAATGTCTATGTCTTTCAACCGAAAATTTCACGGAATGGAAAATAACATGGAAAATTGTATCTGACACTTAGATTCTATAAAGAATCAAGAGTAACATTCTGATATATAATTTCCCTAAATCGGTCATTTAAGATATCGAATATGATTTCTCGCTAAGAATTCGTTTATAGTAAAAAACACCGATTTTATCAATGTCTATGTCTTTCAATCGAAAATTTCACGGAATGGAAAAACCATTTGGAAATATGTATCCAACACTTAGATTTTATGAAGAATCAGGAGTAAAATTCTGTTATACAATTTCCCTAAATCGCTCATTTAAGATATCGAATATGATTTCTCGCTATGAATTCGCATATAGTTAAAAACACCGATTTTATCAATGTCTATGTATTTCAATCCAAAATTTCACGGAATGGAAAAACCACATGGAAAATTGTAGCTGACACTTAGATTTTATAAAAAATCAAGAGTAAAATTCTGTTATATAATTTCCCTAAATCGCTCATTTAAGATATCGAATATGATTTCTCGCTATGAATTCGTATATAGTAAAAAACACCGATTTTATCAATGTCTATGTCTTTCAATCGAAAATTTCACGGAAAGGAAAATAACATGGAAAATTGTATTTGACATTTAGATTCTATAAAAAATAAAGAATAACATTCTGATATATAATTTCCCTATATCGTTCATTTAAGATATCGAATATGATTTCTCGCTAAGAATTCGTATATAGTAAGAAACACCGATTTTATCAATGTCTATGTCTTTCAACCGAAAATTTCACGGAATGGAAAATAACATGGAAAATTGTATCTGACACTTAGATTCTATAAAGAATTAAGAGTAACATTCTGATATATAATTTCCCTAAATCGTTCATTTAAGATATCGAATATGATTTCTCGCTATGAATTCGCATATAGTTAAAAACACCGATTTTATCAATGTCTATGTATTTCAATCCAAAATTTCACGGAATGGAAAAACCACATGGAAAATTGTAGCTGACACTTAGATTCTATAAAAAATCAAGAGTAACATTCTGATATAGAATTTCCCTAAATCTCTCATTTAAGATATCGAATATGATATCTCGCAATGAATTCGCATATAGTAAAAAACACCGATTTTATCAATGTCTATGTCTTTCAATCGAAAATTTCACGGAATGGAAAAACCACATGGAAAATTGTATCTGACACTTATATTTTATAAAAAATCAAGAGTAAAATTCTGTTATATAATTTCCCTATATCGTTCATTTAAGATATCGAATATGATTTCTCGCTAAGAATTCGTATATAGTAAGAAACACAGATTTTATCAATGTCTATGTCTTTCAACCGAAAATTTCACGGAATGGAAAATAACATGGAAAATTGTATCTGACACTTAGATTCTATAAAGAATCAAGAGTAACATTCTGATATATAATTTCCCTAAATCGTTCATTTAAGATATCGAATATGATTTCTCGCTAAGAATTCGTATATAGTAAGAAACACCGATTTTATCAATGTCTATGTCTTTCAACCGAAAATTTCACGGAATGGAAAATAACATGGAAAATTGTATCTGACACTCAGATTCTATAAAGAATCAAGAGTGACATTCTGATATAGAATTTCCCTAAATCGTTCATTTAGGATATCGAATATGATTTCTCGCTATGAATTCGCATATAGTTAAAAACACCGATTTTATCAATGTCTATGTATTTCAATCCAAAATTTCACGGAATGGAAAAACCACATGGAAAATTGTAGCTGACACTTAGATTCTATAAAAAATCAAGAGTAACGTTCTGATATAGAATTTCCCTAAATCGCTCATTTAAGATATCGAATATGATATCTCGCAATGAATTCGCATATAGTAAAAAACACCGATTTTATCAATGTCTATGTCTTTCAATCGAAAATTTCACGGAATGGAAAAACCACATGGAAAATTGTATCTGACACTTAGATTCTATAAAAAATCAAGAGTAAAATTCTGTTATATAATTACCATAATCGCTCATTTAAGATATCGAATATGATTTCTCGCTATGAATTCGTATATAGTAAAAAACACCGATTTTATCAATGTCTATGTCTTTCAACCGAAAATTTCACGGAAAGAAAAATAACATGGAAAATTGTATCTGACACTTAGATTCTACAAAGAATCAAGAATAACATTCTGATATATAATTTCCCTATATCGTTCATTTAAGATATCGAATATGATTTCTCGCTAAGAATTCGTATATAGTAAGAAACACCGATTTTATCAATGTCTATGTCTTTCAACCGAAAATTTCACGGAATGGAAAATAACATGGAAAATTGTATCTGACACTTAGATTCTATAAAGAATTAAGAGTAACATTCTGATATATAATTTCCCTAAATCGTTCATTTAAGATATCGAATATGATTTCTCGCTATGAATTCGCATATAGTTAAAAACACCGATTTTATCAATGTCTATGTATTTCAATCCAAAATTTCACGGAATGGAAAAACCACATGGAAAATTGTAGCTGACACTTAGATTCTATAAAAAATCAAGAGTAACATTCTGATATAGAATTTCCCTAAATCTCTCATTTAAGATATCGAATATGATATCTCGCAATGAATTCGCATATAGTAAAAAACACCGATTTTATCAATGTCTATGTCTTTCAATCGAAAATTTCACGGAATGGAAAAACCACATGGAAAATTGTATCTGACACTTATATTCTATAAAAAATCAAGAGTAAAATTCTGTTATATAATTTCCCTATATCGTTCATTTAAGATATCGAATATGATTTCTCGCTAAGAATTCGTATATAGTAAGAAACACAGATTTTATCAATGTCTATGTCTTTCAATCGAAAATTTCACGGAAAGGAAAATAACATGGAAAATTGTATTTGACATTTAGATTCTATAAAAAATAAAGAATAACATTCTGATATATAATTTCCCTATATCGTTCATTTAAGATATCGAATATGATTTCTCGCTAAGAATTCGTATATAGTAAGAAACACCGATTTTATCAATGTCTATGTCTTTCAACCGAAAATTTCACGGAATGGAAAATAACATGGAAAATTGTATCTGACACTTAGATTCTATAAAGAATTAAGAGTAACATTCTGATATATAATTTCCCTAAATCGTTCATTTAAGATATCGAATATGATTTCTCGCTATGAATTCGCATATAGTTAAAAACACCGATTTTATCAATGTCTATGTATTTCAATCCAAAATTTCACGGAATGGAAAAACCACATGGAAAATTGTAGCTGACACTTAGATTCTATAAAAAATCAAGAGTAACATTCTGATATAGAATTTCCCTAAATCTCTCATTTAAGATATCGAATATGATATCTCGCAATGAATTCGCATATAGTAAAAAACACCGATTTTATCAATGTCTATGTCTTTCAATCGAAAATTTCACGGAATGGAAAAACCACATGGAAAATTGTATCTGACACTTATATTCTATAAAAAATCAAGAGTAAAATTCTGTTATATAATTTCCCTATATCGTTCATTTAAGATATCGAATATGATTTCTCGCTAAGAATTCGTATATAGTAAGAAACACAGATTTTATCAATGTCTATGTCTTTCAACCGAAAATTTCACGGAATGGAAAATAACATGGAAAATTGTATCTGACACTTAGATTCTATAAAGAATCAAGAGTAACATTCTGATATATAATTTCCCTAAATCGTTCATTTAAGATATCGAATATGATTTCTCGCTAAGAATTCGTATATAGTAAGAAACACCGATTTTATCAATGTCTATGTCTTTCAACCGAAAATTTCACGGAATGGAAAATAACATGGAAAATTGTATCTGACACTCAGATTCTATAAAGAATCAAGAGTGACATTCTGATATAGAATTTCCCTAAATCGTTCATTTAGGATATCGAATATGATTTCTCGCTATGAATTCGCATATAGTTAAAAACACCGATTTTATCAATGTCTATGTATTTCAATCCAAAATTTCACGGAATGGAAAAACCACATGGAAAATTGTAGCTGACACTTAGATTCTATAAAAAATCAAGAGTAACGTTCTGATATAGAATTTCCCTAAATCGCTCATTTAAGATATCGAATATGATATCTCGCAATGAATTCGCATATAGTAAAAAACACCGATTTTATCAATGTCTATGTCTTTCAATCGAAAATTTCACGGAATGGAAAAACCACATGGAAAATTGTATCTGACACTTAGATTCTATAAAAAATCAAGAGTAAAATTCTGTTATATAATTACCATAATCGCTCATTTAAGATATCGAATATGATTTCTCGCTATGAATTCGTATATAGTAAAAAACACCGATTTTATCAATGTCTATGTCTTTCAACCGAAAATTTCACGGAAAGAAAAATAACATGGAAAATTGTATCTGACACTTAGATTCTACAAAGAATCAAGAATAACATTCTGATATATAATTTCCCTATATCGTTCATTTAAGATATCGAATATGATTTCTCGCTAAGAATTCGTATATAGTAAGAAACACCGATTTTATCAATGTCTATGTCTTTCAACCGAAAATTTCACGGAATGGAAAATAACATGGAAAATTGTATCTGACACTTAGATTCTATAAAGAATTAAGAGTAACATTCTGATATATAATTTCCCTAAATCGTTCATTTAAGATATCGAATATGATTTCTCGCTATGAATTCGCATATAGTTAAAAACACCGATTTTATCAATGTCTATGTATTTCAATCCAAAATTTCACGGAATGGAAAAACCACATGGAAAATTGTAGCTGACACTTAGATTCTATAAAAAATCAAGAGTAACATTCTGATATAGAATTTCCCTAAATCTCTCATTTAAGATATCGAATATGATATCTCGCAATGAATTCGCATATAGTAAAAAACACCGATTTTATCAATGTCTATGTCTTTCAATCGAAAATTTCACGGAATGGAAAAACCACATGGAAAATTGTATCTGACACTTATATTCTATAAAAAATCAAGAGTAAAATTCTGTTATATAATTTCCCTATATCGTTCATTTAAGATATCGAATATGATTTCTCGCTAAGAATTCGTATATAGTAAGAAACACAGATTTTATCAATGTCTATGTCTTTCAACCGAAAATTTCACGGAATGGAAAATAACATGGAAAATTGTATCTGACACTTAGATTCTATAAAGAATCAAGAGTAACATTCTGATATATAATTTCCCTAAATCGTTCATTTAAGATATCGAATATGATTTCTCGCTAAGAATTCGTATATAGTAAGAAACACCGATTTTATCAATGTCTATGTCTTTCAACCGAAAATTTCACGGAATGGAAAATAACATGGAAAATTGTATCTGACACTCAGATTCTATAAAGAATCAAGAGTGACATTCTGATATAGAATTTCCCTAAATCGTTCATTTAGGATATCGAATATGATTTCTCGCTATGAATTCGCATATAGTTAAAAACACCGATTTTATCAATGTCTATGTATTTCAATCCAAAATTTCACGGAATGGAAAAACCACATGGAAAATTGTAGCTGACACTTAGATTCTATAAAAAATCAAGAGTAACGTTCTGATATAGAATTTCCCTAAATCGCTCATTTAAGATTTCGAATATGATATCTCGCAATGAATTCGCATATAGTAAAAAACACCGATTTTATCAATGTCTATGTCTTTCAATCGAAAATTTCACGGAATGGAAAAACCACATGGAAAATTGTATCTGACACTTAGATTCTATAAAAAATCAAGAGTAAAATTCTGTTATATAATTACCATAATCGCTCATTTAAGATATCGAATATGATTTCTCGCTATGAATTCGTATATAGTAAAAAACACCGATTTTATCAATGTCTATGTCTTTCAACCGAAAATTTCACGGAAAGAAAAATAACATGGAAAATTGTATCTGACACTTAGATTCTATAAAGAATCAAGAATAACATTCTGATATAGAATTTCCCTATATCGTTCATTTAAGATATCGAATATGATTGCTCGCTAAGAATTCGTATATAGTAAGAAACACCGATTTTATCAATGTCTATGTCTTTCAACCGAAAATTTCACGGAATGGAAAATAACATGGAAAATTGTATCTGATTTTTAGATTCTATAAAGAATCAAGAGTAACATTCTGATATATAATTTCCCTAAATCGTTCATTTAAGATATCGAATATGATTTCTCGCTAAGAATTCGTTTATAGTAAAAAACACCGATTTTATCAATGTCTATGTCTTTCAATCGAAAATTTCACGGAATGGAAAAACCACTTGGAAAATTGTATCCGACACTTAGATTTTATGAAGAATCAAGAGTAAAATTCTGTTATACAATTTCCCTAAATCGCTCATTTAAGATATCGAATATGATTTCTCGCTATGAATTCGCATATAGTTAAAAACACCGATTTTATCAATGTCTATGTATTTCAATCCAAAATTTCACGGAATGGAAAAACCACATGGAAAATTGTAGCTGACACTTAGATTCTATAAAAAATAAAGAGTAACGTTCTGATATAGAATTTCCCTAAATCGCTCATTTAAGATATCGAATATGATATCTCGCAATGAATTCGCATATAGTAAAAAACACCGATTTTATCAATGTCTATGTCTTTCAATCGAAAATTTCACGGAATGGAAAAACCACATGGAAAATTGTATCTGACACTTAGATTCTATAAAAAATCAAGAGTAAAATTCTGTTATATAATTTCCCTAAATCGCTCATTTAAGATATCGAATATGATTTCTCGCTATGAATTCGTATATAGTAAAAAACACCGATTTTATCAATGTCTATGTCTTTCAACCGAAAATTTCACGGAAAGGAAAATAACATGGAAAATTGTATCTGACACTTAGATTCTATTAAGAATCAAGAATAACATTCTGATATAGAATTTCCCTATATCGTTCATTTAAGATATCGAATATGATTTCTCGCTAAGAATTCGTATATAGTAAGAAACACCGATTTTATCAATGGCTATGTCTTTCAACCGAAAA
Organism: Sisyra nigra; assembly: GCA_958496155.1. Classification (NCBI taxonomy): domain Eukaryota; kingdom Metazoa; phylum Arthropoda; class Insecta; order Neuroptera; family Sisyridae; genus Sisyra; species Sisyra nigra. The sequence continues at coordinate 18,925,167 of OY292319.1, read as the reverse complement.
TTTCACGGAATGGAAAATAACATGGAAAATTGTATCTGACACTGAGATTCTATAAAGAATCAAGAGTAACATTCTGATATATAATTTCCCTAAATCGTTCATTTAAGATATCGAATATGATTTCTCGCTAAGAATTCGTTTATAGTAAAAAACACCGATTTTATCAATGTCTATGTCTTTCAATCGAAAATTTCACGGAATGGAAAAACCACTTGGAAAATTGTATCCGACACTTAGATTCTATGAAGAATCAAGAGTAAAATTCTGTTATACAATTTCCCTAAATCGCTCATTTAAGATATCGAATATGATTTCTCGCTATGAATTCGCATATAGTTAAAAACACCGATTTTATCAATGTCTATGTATTTCAATCCAAAATTTCACGGAATGGAAAAACCACATGGAAAATTGTAGCTGACACTTAGATTCTATAAAAAATCAAGGGTAACATTCTGATATAGAATTTCCCTAAATCGCTCATTTAAGATATCGAATATGATATCTCGCAATGAATTCGCATATAGTAAAAAACACCGATTTTATCAATGTCTATGTCTTTCAATCGAAAATTTCACGGAATGGAAAAACCACATGGAAAATTGTATCTGACACTTAGATTCTATAAAAAATCAAGAGTAAAATTCTGTTATATAATTTCCCTAAATCGCTCATTTAAGATATCGAATATGATTTCTCGCTATGAATTCGTATATAGTAAAAAACACCGATTTTATCAATGTCTATGTCTTTCAACCGAAAATTTCACGGAAAGGAAAATAACATGGAAAATTGTATCTGACACTTAGATTTTATAAAGAATCAAGAATAACATTCTGATATATAATTACCCTAAATCGTTCATTTAAGATATCGAATATGATTTCTCGCTAAGAATTCGTATATAGTAAGAAACACCGATTTTATCAATGTCTATGTCTTTCAACCGAAAATTTCACGGAATGGAAAATAACATGGATAATTGTATCTGACACTTAGATTCTATAAAGAATCAAAAATAACATTCTGATATATAATTGCCCTAAATCGTTCATTTAAGATATCGAATATGATTTCTCGCTAAGAATTCGTATATAGTAAGAAACACCGATTTTATCAATGTCTATGTCTTTCAACCGAAAATTTCACGGAATGGAAAATAACATGGAAAATTGTATCTGACACTTAGATTCTATAAAGAATCAAGAGTAACATTCTGATATATAATTTCCCTAAATCGGTCATTTAAGATATCGAATATGATTTCTCGCTAAGAATTCGTTTATAGTAAAAAACACCGATTTTATCAATGTCTATGTCTTTCAATCGAAAATTTCACGGAATGGAAAAACCATTTGGAAAATTGTATCCAACACTTAGATTTTATGAAGAATCAGGAGTAAAATTCTGTTATACAATTTCCCTAAATCGCTCATTTAAGATATCGAATATGATTTCTCGCTATGAATTCGCATAAAGTTAAAAACACCGATTTTATCAATGTCTATGTATTTCAATCCAAAATTTCACGGAATGGAAAAACCACATGGAAAATTGTAGCTGACACTTAGATTTTATAAAAAATCAAGAGTAAAATTCTGTTATATAATTTCCCTAAATCGCTCATTTAAGATATCGAATATGATTTCTCGCTATGAATTCGTATATAGTAAAAAACACCGATTTTATCAATGTCTATGTCTTTCAATCGAAAATTTCACGGAAAGGAAAATAACATGGAAAATTGTATTTGACATTTAGATTCTATAAAAAATAAAGAATAACATTCTGATATATAATTTCCCTATATCGTTCATTTAAGATATCGAATATGATTTCTCGCTAAGAATTCGTATATAGTAAGAAACACCGATTTTATCAATGTCTATGTCTTTCAACCAAAAATTTCACGGAATGGAAAATAACATGGAAAATTGTATCTGACACTTAGATTCTATAAAGAATTAAGAGTAACATTCTGATATATAATTTCCCTAAATCGTTCATTTAAGATACCGAATATGATTTCTCGCTAAGAATTCGTATATAGTAAGAAACACCGATTTTATCAATGTCTATGTCTTTCAACCGAAAATTTCACGGAATGGAAAATAACATGGAAAATTGTATCTGACACTTAGATTCTATAAAGAATCAAGAATAACATTCTGATATAGAATTTCCCTAAATCGCTCATTTGAGATATCGAATATGATTTCTCGCTATGAATTCGCATATAGTTAAAAACACCGATTTTATCAATGTCTATGTCTTTCAACCGAAAATTTCACGGAATGGAAAATAACATGGAAAATTGTATCTAACACTTAGATTTTATGAAGAATCAAGAGTAAAATTCTGTTATATAATTTCCCTAAATCGCTCATTTAGGATATCGAATATGATTTTTCGCTATGAATTCGCATATAGTTAAAAACACCGATTTTATCAATGTCTATGTGTTTCAATCGAAAATTCCACGGAATGGAAAAACCACATGGAAAATTGTATCTGACACTTAGATTCTATAAAAAATCAAGAGTAAAATTCTGTTATATAATTTCCCTATATCGTTCATTTAAGATATCGAATATGATTTCTCGCTATGAATTCGTATATAGTAAAAAACACCGATTTTATCAATGTCTATGTCTTTCAATCGAAAATTTCACGGAAAGGAAAATAACATGGAAAATTGTATTTGACATTTAGATTCTATAAAAAATAAAGAATAACATTCTGATATATAATTTCCCTATATCGTTCATTTAAGATATCGAATATGATTTCTCGCTAAGAATTCGTATATAGTAAGAAACACAGATTTTATCAATGTCTATGTCTTTCAACCGAAAATTTCACGGAATGGAAAATAACATGGAAAATTGTATCTGACACTTAGATTCTATAAAGAATTAAGAGTAACATTCTGATATATAATTTCCCTAAATCGTTCATTTAAGATATCGAATATGATTTCTCGCTAAGAATTCGTATATAGTAAGAAACACCGATTTTATCAATGTCTATGTCTTTCAACCGAAAATTTCACGGAATGGAAAATAACATGGAAAATTGTATCTGACACTTAGATTCTATAAAGAATCAAGAGTGACATTCTGATATAGAATTTCCCTAAATCGTTCATTTAAGATATCGAATATGATTTCTCGCTAAGAATTCGTTTATAGTAAAAAACACCGATTTTATCAATGTCTATGTCTTTCAATCGAAAATTCCACGGAATGGAAAAACCACTTGGAAAATTGTATCTGACACTTAGATTCTATAAAAAATCAAGAGTAAAATTCTGTTATATAATTTCCCTAAATCGCTCATTTAAGATATCGAATATGATTTCTCGCTATGAATTCGTATATAGTAAAAAACACCGATTTTATCAATGTCTATGTCTTTCAACCAAAAATTTCACGGAAAGGAAAATAACATGGAAAATTGTATGTGACACTTAGATTCTATAAAGAATCAAAAATAACATTCTGATATATAATTTCCCTAAATCGTTCATTTAAGATATCGAATATGATTTCTCGCTAAGAATTCGTATATAGTAAGAAACACCGATTTTATCAATGTCTATGTCTTTCAATCGAAAATTTCACGGAATGGAAAAACCACTTGGAAAATTGTATCCGACACTTAGATTCTATGAAGAATCAAGAGTAAAATTCTGTTATACAATTTCCCTAAATCGCTCATTTAAGATATCGAATATGATTTCTCGCTATGAATTCGCATATAGTTAAAAACACCGATTTTATCAATGTCTATGTATTTCAATCGAAAATTTCACGGAATGGAAAAACCACATGGAAAATTGTATCTGACACTTAGATTCAATGAATAATCAAGAGTAACATTCTGATTAAGAATTTCCCTAAATCGCTCATTTAAGATATCGAATATGATTTCTCGCTATGAATTCGTATATAGTAAGAAACACCGATTTTATCAATGTCTATGTCTTTCAACCGAAAATTTCACGGAATGGAAAATAACATGGAAAATTGTATCTGACACTTAGATTCTATGAAGAATCAAGAGTAAAATTCTGTTATACAATTTCCCTAAATCGCTCATTTAAGATATCGAATATGATTTCTCGCTATGAATTCGCATATAGTTAAAAACACCGATTTTATCAATGTCTATGTATTTCAATCCAAAATTTCACGGAATGGAAAAACCACATGGAAAATTGTAGCTGACACTTAGATTCTATAAAAAATCAAGAGTAACATTCTGATATAGAATTTCCCTAAATCGCTCATTTAAGATATCGAATATGATATCTCGCAATGAATTCGCATATAGTAAAAAACACCGATTTTATCAATGTCTATGTCTTTCAATCGAAAATTTCACGGAATGGAAAAACCACATGGAAAATTGTATCTGACACTTAGATTCTATAAAAAATCAAGAGTAAAATTCTGTTATATAATTTCCCTATATCGTTCATTTAAGATATCGAATATGATTTCTCGCTAAGAATTCGTATATAGTAAGAAACACCGATTTTATCAATGTCTATGTCTTTCAACCGAAAATTTCACGGAATGGAAAATAACATGGAAAATTGTATCTGACACTCAGATTCTATAAAGAATCAAGAGTGACATTCTGATATAGAATTTCCCTAAATCGTTCATTTAGGATATCGAATATGATTTCTCGCTAAGAATTCGTTTATAGTAAAAAACACCGATTTTATCAATGTCTATGTCTTTCAATCGAAAATTTCACGGAATGGAAAAACCACTTGGAAAATTGTATCCAACACTTAGATTTTATGAAGAATCAAGAGTAAAATTCTGTTATACAATTTCCCTAAATCGCTCATTTAAGATATCGAATATGATTTCTCGCTATGAATTCGCATATAGTTAAAAACACCGATTTTATCAATGTCTATGTATTTCAATCCAAAATTTCACGGAATGGAAAAACCACATGGAAAATTGCAGCTGACACTTAGATTCTATAAAAAATCAAGAGTAACGTTCTGATATAGAATTTCCCTAAATCGCTCATTTAAGATATCGAATATGATATCTCGCAATGAATTCGCATATAGTAAAAAACACCGATTTTATCAATGTCTATGTCTTTCAATCGAAAATTTCACGGAATGGAAAAACCACATGGACAATTGTATCTGACACTTAGATTCTATAAAAAATCAAGAGTAAAATTCTGTTATATAATTTCCATAATCGCTCATTTAAGATATCGAATATGATTTCTCGCTATGAATTCGTATATAGTAAAAAACACCGATTTTATCAATGTCTATGTCTTTCAACCGAAAATTTCACGGAAAGGAAAATAACATGGAAAATTGTATCTGACACTTAGATTCTATAAAGAATCAAGAATAACATTCTGATATAGAATTTCCCTATATCGTTCATTTAAGATATCGAATATGATTTCTCGCTAAGAATTCGTATATAGTAAGAAACACCGATTTTATCAATGTCTATGTCTTTCAACCGAAAATTTCACGGAATGGAAAATAACATGGAAAATTGTATCTGACTCTTAGATTCTATAAAGAATCAAGAGTAACATTCTGATATATAATTTCCCTAAATCGTTCATTTAAGATATCGAATATGATTTCTCGCTAAGAATTCGTTTATAGTAAAAAACACCGATTTTATCAATGTCTATGTCTTTCAATCGAAAATTTCACGGAATGGAAAACCACTTGGAAAATTGTATCCGACACTTAGATTTTATGAAGAATCAAGAGTAAAATTCTGTTATACAATTTCCCTAAATCGCTCATTTAAGATATCGAATATGATTTCTCGTTATGAATTCGCATATAGTTAAAAACACCGATTTTATCAATGTCTATGTATTTCAATCCAAAATTTCACGGAATGGAAAAACCACATGGAAAATTGCAGCTGACACTTAGATTCTATAAAAAATCAAGAGTAACGTTCTGATATAGAATTTCCCTAAATCGCTCATTTAAGATATCGAATATGATATCTCGCAATGAATTCGCATATAGTAAAAAACACCGATTTTATCAATGTCTATGTCTTTCAATCGAAAATTTCACGGAATGGAAAAACCACATGGACAATTGTATCTGACACTTAGATTCTATAAAAAATCAAGAGTAAAATTCTGTTATATAATTTCCATAATCGCTCATTTAAGATATCGAATATGATTTCTCGCTATGAATTCGTATATAGTAAAAAACACCGATTTTATCAATGTCTATGTCTTTCAACCGAAAATTTCACGGAAAGGAAAATAACATGGAAAATTGTATCTGACACTTAGATTCTATAAAAAATCAAGAATAACATTCTGATATAGAATTTCCCTATATCGTTCATTTAAGATATCGAATATGATTTCTCGCTAAGAATTCGTATATAGTAAGAAACACCGATTTTATCAATGTCTATGTCTTTCAACCGAAAATTTCACGGAATGGAAAATAACATGGAAAATTGTATCTGACTCTTAGATTCTATAAAGAATCAAGAGTAACATTCTGATATATAATTTCCCTAAATCGTTCATTTAAGATATCGAATATGATTTCTCGCTAAGAATTCGTTTATAGTAAAAAACACCGATTTTATCAATGTCTATGTCTTTCAATCGAAAATTTCACGGAATGGAAAACCACTTGGAAAATTGTATCCGACACTTAGATTTTATGAAGAATCAAGAGTAAAATTCTGTTATACAATTTCCCTAAATCGCTCATTTAAGATATCGAATATGATTTCTCGTTATGAATTCGCATATAGTTAAAAACACCGATTTTATCAATGTCTATGTATTTCAATCCAAAATTTCACGGAATGGAAAAACCACATGGAAAATTGTAGCTGACACTTAGATTCTATAAAAAATCAAGAGTAACGTTCTGATATAGAATTTCCCTAAATCGCTCATTTAAGATATCGAATATGATATCTCGCAATGAATTCGCATATAGTAAAAAACACCGATTTTATCAATGTCTATGTCTTTCAATCGAAAATTTCACGGAATGGAAAAACCACATGGAAAATTGTATCTGACACTTAGATTCTATAAAAAATCAAGAGTAAAATTCTGTTATATAATTTCCCTAAATCGCTCATTTAAGATATCGAATATGATTTCTCGCTATGAATTCGTATATAGTAAAAAACACCGATTTTATCAATGTCTATGTCTTTCAACCGAAAATTTCACGGAAAGGAAAATAACATGGAAAATTGTATCTGACACTTAGATTCTATTAAGAATCAAGAATAACATTCTGATATAGAATTTCCCTATATCGTTCATTTAAGATATCGAATATGATTTCTCGCTAAGAATTCGTATATAGTAAGAAACACCGATTTTATCAATGTCTATGTCTTTCAACCGAAAATTTCACGGAATGGAAAATAACATGGAAAATTGTATCTGACACTTAGATTCTATAAAGAATCAAGAGTAACATTCTGATATATAATTTCCCTAAATCGTTCATTTAAGATATCGAATATGATTTCTCGCTAAGAATTCGTTTATAGTAAAAAACACCGATTTTATCAATGTCTATGTCTTTCAATCGAAAATTTCACGGAATGGAAAAACCACTTGGAAAATTGTATCCGACACTTAGATTCTATGAAGAATCAAGAGTAAAATTCTGTTATACAATTTCCCTAAATCGCTCATTTAAGATATCGAATATGATTTCTCGCTATGAATTCGCATATAGTTAAAAACACCGATTTTATCAATGTCTATGTATTTCAATCCAAAATTTCACGGAATGGAAAAACCACATGGAAAATTGTAGCTGACACTTAGATTCTATAAAAAATCAAGGGTAACATTCTGATATAGAATTTCCCTAAATCGCTCATTTAAGATATCGAATATGATATCTCGCAATGAATTCGCATATAGTAAAAAACACCGATTTTATCAATGTCTATGTCTTTCAATCGAAAATTTCACGGAATGGAAAAACCACATGGAAAATTGTATCTGACACTTAGATTCTATAAAAAATCAAGAGTAAAATTCTGTTATATTATTTCCCTAAATCGCTCATTTAAGATATCGAATATGATTTCTCGCTATGAATTCGTATATAGTAAAAAACACCGATTTTATCAATGTCTATGTCTTTCAACCGAAAATTTCACGGAATGGAAAATAACATGGAAAATTGTATCTGACACTTAGATTCTATAAAGAATCAAAAATAACATTCTGATATATAATTGCCCTAAATCGTTCATTTAAGATATCGAATATGATTTCTCGCTAAGAATTCGTATATAGTAAGAAACACCGATTTTATCAATGTCTATGTCTTTCAACCGAAAATTTCACGGAATGGAAAATAACATGGAAAATTGTATCTGACACTTAGATTCTATAAAGAATCAAGAGTAACATTCTGATATATAATTTCCCTAAATCGGTCATTCAAGATATCGAATATGATTTCTCGCTAAGAATTCGTTTATAGTAAAAAACACCGATTTTATCAATGTCTATGTCTTTCAATCGAAAATTTCACGGAATGGAAAAACCATTTGGAAAATTGTATCCGACACTTAGATTTTATGAAGAATCAGAAGTAAAATTCTGTTATACAATTTCCCTAAATCGCTCATTTAAGATATCGAATATGATTTCTCGCTATGAATTCGCATATAGTTAAAAACACCGATTTTATCAATGTCTATGTCTTTCAATCGAAAATTTCACGGAAAGGAAAATAACATGGAAAATTGTATTTGACACTTAGATTCTATAAAGAATCAAGAGTAACATTCTGATATATAATTTCCCTAAATCGGTCATTCAAGATATCGAATATGATTTCTCGCTAAGAATTCGTTTATAGTAAAAAACACCGATTTTATCAATGTCTATGTCTTTCAATCGAAAATTTCACGGAATGGAAAAACCACATGGAAAATTGTATCTGACACTTAGATTCTATAAAAAATCAAGAGTAAAATTCTGTTATATTATTTCCCTAAATCGCTCATTTAAGATATCGAATATGATTTCTCGCTATGAATTCGTATATAGTAAAAAACACCGATTTTATCAATGTCTATGTCTTTCAACCGAAAATTTCACGGAATGGAAAATAACATGGAAAATTGTATCTGACACTTAGATTCTATAAAGAATCAAAAATAACATTCTGATATATAATTGCCCTAAATCGTTCATTTAAGATATCGAATATGATTTCTCGCTAAGAATTCGTATATAGTAAGAAACACCGATTTTATCAATGTCTATGTCTTTCAACCGAAAATTTCACGGAATGGAAAATAACATGGAAAATTGTATCTGACACTTAGATTCTATTAAGAATCAAGAATAACATTCTGATATAGAATTTCCCTATATCGTTCATTTAAGATATCGAATATGATTTCTCGCTAAGAATTCGTATATAGTAAGAAACACCGATTTTATCAATGTCTATGTCTTTCAACCGAAAATTTCACGGAATGGAAAATAACATGGAAAATTGTATCTGATTTTTAGATTCTATAAAGAATCAAGAGTAACAATTAGATATATAATTTCCCTAAATCGTTCATTTAAGATATCGAATATGATTTCTCGCTAAGAATTCGTTTATAGTAAAAAACACCGATTTTGTCAATGTCTATGTCTTTCAATCGAAAATTTCACGGAATGGAAAAACCACTTGGAAAATTGTATGCAACACTTAGATTCTATTAAGAATCAAGAGTAAAATTCTGTTATACAATTTCCCTAAATCGCTCATTTAAGATATCGAATATGATTTCTCGCTATGAATTCGCATATAGTTAAAAACACCGATTTTATCAATGTCTATGTCTTTCAACCGAAAATTTCACGGAATGGAAAATAACATGGAAAATTGTATCTAACACTTAGATTCTATGAAGAATCAAGAGTAAAATTCTGTTATATAATTTCCCTAAATCGCTCATTTAGGATATCGAATATGATTTTTCGCTATGAATTCGCATATAGTTAAAAACACCGATTTTATCAATGTCTATGTGTTTCAATCGAAAATTCCACGGAATGGAAAAACCACATGGAAAATTGTATCTGACACTTAGATTCTATAAAAAATCAAGAGTAAAATTCTGTTATATAATTTCCCTATATCGTTCATTTAAGATATCGAATATGATTTCTCGCTAAGAATTCGTATATAGTAAGAAACACCGATTTTATCAATGTCTATGTCTTTCAACCGAAAATTTCACGGAATGGAAAATAACATGGAAAATTGTATCTGACACTTAGATTCTATAAAGAATCAAGAGTAACATTCTGATATAGAATTTCCCTATATCGTTCATTTAAGATATCGAATATGATTTCTCGCTAAGAATTCGTATATAGTAAGAAACACCGATTTTATCAATGTCTATGTCTTTCAACCGAAAATTTCACGGAATGGAAAATAACATGGAAAATTGTATCTGATTTTTAGATTCTATAAAGAATCAAGAGTAACATTCTGATATATAATTTCCCTAAATCGTTCATTTAAGATATCGAATATGATTTCTCGCTAAGAATTCGTTTATAGTAAAAAACACCGATTTTGTCAATGTCTATGTCTTTCAATCGAAAATTTCACGGAATGGAAAAACCACTTGGAAAATTGTATGCGACACTTAGATTCTATTAAGAATCAAGAGTAAAATTCTGTTATACAATTTCCCTAAATCGCTCATTTAAGATATCGAATATGATTTCTCGCTATGAATTCGCATATAGTTAAAAACACCGATTTTATCAATGTCTATGTATTTCAATCCAAAATTTCACGGAATGGAAAATAACATGGAAAATTGTAGCTGACACTTAGATTCTATAAAAAATCAAGGGTAACATTCTGATATAGAATTTCCCTAAATCGCTCATTTAAGATATCGAATATGATATCTCGCAATGAATTCGCATATAGTAAAAAACACCGATTTTATCAATGTCTATGTCTTTCAATCGAAAATTTCACGGAATGGAAAAACCACATGGAAAATTGTATCTGACACTTAGATTCTATAAAAAATCAAGAGTAAAATTCTGTTATATAATTTCCCTAAATCGCTCATTTAAGATATCGAATGTGATTTCTCGCTATGAATTCGTATATAGTAAAAAACACCGATTTTATCAATGTCTATGTCTTTCAACCGAAAATTTCACGGAAAGGAAAATAACATGGAAAATTGTATCCGACACTTAGCTTCTATAAAGAATCAAGAATAACATTCTGATATATAATTTCCCTAAATCGTTCATTTAAGATATCGAATATGATTTCTCGCTAAGAATTCGTATATAGTAAGAAACACCGATTTTATCAATGTCTATGTCTTTCAATCGAAAATTTCACGGAATGGAAAAACCACTTGGAAAATTGTATCCGACACTTAGATTCTATGAAGAATCAAGAGTAAAATTCTGTTATACAATTCCCCTAAATCGCTCATTTAAGATATCGAATATGATTTCTCGCTATGAATTCGCATATAGTTAAAAACACCGATTTTATCAATGTCTATGTCTTTCAACCGAAAATTTCACGGAATGGAAAATAACATGGAAAATTGTATCTGACACTTAGATTCTATAAAGAATCAAAAATAACATTCTGATATATAATTGCCCTAAATCGTTCATTTAAGATATCGAATATGATTTCTCGCTAAGAATTCGTATATAGTAAGAAACACCGATTTTATCAATGTCTATGTCTTTCAACCGAAAATTTCACGGAATGGAAAATAACATGGAAAATTGTATCTGACACTTAGATTCTATAAAGAATCAAGAGTAACATTCTGATATATAATTTCCCTAAATCGGTCATTTAAGATATCGAATATGATTTCTCGCTAAGAATTCGTTTATAGTAAAAAACACCGATTTTATCAATGTCTATGTCTTACAATCGAAAATTTCACGGAATGGAAAAACCACTTGGAAAATTGTATCCGACACTTAGATTCTATGAAGAATCAAGAGTAAAATTCTGTTATACAATTTCCCTAAATCGCTCATTTAAGATATCGAATATGATTTCTCGCTATGAATTCGCATATAGTTAAAAACACCGATTTTATCAATGTCTATGTATTTCAATCCAAAATTTCACGGAATGGAAAAACCACATGGAAAATTGTAGCTGACACTTAGATTTTATAAAAAATCAAGAGTAAAATTCTGTTATGTAATTTCCCTAAATCGCTCATTTAAGATATCGAATATGATTTCTCGCTATGAATTCGTATATAGTAAAAAACACCGATTTTATCAATGTCTATGTCTTTCAATCGAAAATTTCACGGAAAGGAAAATAACATGGAAAATTGTATTTGACACTTAGATTCTATAAAAAATAAAGAATAACATTCTGATATATAATTTCCCTATATCGTTCATTTAAGATATCGAATATGATTTCTCGCTAAGAATTCGTATATAGTAAGAAACACCGATTTTATCAATGTCTATGTCTTTCAACCGAAAATTTCACGGAATGGAAAATAACATGGAAAATTGTATCTGACACTTAGATTCTATAAAGAATCAAGAGTAACATTCTGATATATAATTTTCCTAAATCGTTCATTTAAGATATCGAATATGATTTCTCGCTAAGAATTCGTATATAGTAAGAAACACCGATTTTATCAATGTCTATGTCTTTCAACCGAAAATTTCACGGAATGGAAAATAACATGGAAAATTGTATCTGACACTTAGATTCTATAAAGAATCAAGAATAACATTCTGATATAGAATTTCCCTAAATCGCTCATTTAAGATATCGAATATGATTTCTCGCTATGAATTCGCATATAGTTAAAAACACCGATTTTATCAATGTCTATGTCTTTCAACCGAAAATTTCACGGAATGGAAAATAACATGGAAAATTGTATCTGACACTTAGATTCTATAAAAAATCAAGAGTAAAATTCTGTTATATAATTTCCCTAAATCGCTCATTTAAGATATCGAATATGATTTCTCGCTATGAATTCGTATATAGTAAAAAACACTGATTTTATCAATGTCTATGTCTTTCAACCGAAAATTTCACGGAAAGGAAAATAACATGGAAAATTGTATCTGACACTTAGATTCTATAAAGAATCAAAAATAACATTCTGATATAGAATTTCCCTATATCGTTCATTTAAGATATCGAATATGATTTCTCGCTATGAATTCGCATATAGTTAAAAACACCGATTTTATCAATGTCTATGTCTTTCAATCGAAAATTTCACGGAATGGAAAATAACATGGAAAATTGTATCTGACACTTAGATTCTATAAAGAATCAAGAATAACATTCTGATATAGAATTTCCCTAAATCGCTCATTTAAGATATCGAATATGATTTCTCGCTATGAATTCGCATATAGTTAAAAACACCGATTTTATCAATGTCTATGTCTTTCAACCGAAAATTTCACGGAATGGAAAATAACATGGAAAATTGTATCTAACACTTAGATTCTATGAAGAATCAAGAGTAAAATTCTGTTATATAATTTCCCTTAATCGCTCATTTAGGATATCGAATATGATTTTTCGCTATGAATTCGCATATAGTTAAAAACACCGATTTTATCAATGTCTATGTGTTTCAATCGAAAATTCCACGGAATGGAAAAACCACATGGAAAATTGTATCTGACACTTAGATTCTATAAAAAATAAAGAGTAAAATTCTGTTATATAATTTCCCTATATCGTTCATTTAAGATATCGAATATGATTTCTCGCTAAGAATTCGTATATAGTAAGAAACACCGATTTTATCAATGTCTATGTCTTTCAACCGAAAATTTCACGGAATGGAAAATAACATGGAAAATTGTATCTGACACTTAGATTCTATAAAGAATCAAGAGTAACATTCTGATATATAATTTCCCTAAATCGTTCATTTAAGATATCGAATATGATTTCTCGCTAAGAATTCGTTTATAGTAAAAAACACCGATTTTCTCAATGTCTATGTCTTTCAATCGAAAATTTCACGGAATGGAAAAACCACTTGGAAAATTGTATGCGACACTTAGATTCTATTAAGAATCAAGAGTAAAATTCTGTTATACAATTTCCCTAAATCGCTCATTTAAGATATCGAATATGATTTCTCGCTATGAATTCGCATATAGTTAAAAACACCGATTTTATCAATGTCTATGTATTTCAATCCAAAATTTCACGGAATGGAAAAACCACATGGAAAATTGTAGCTGACACTTAGATTCTATAAAAAATCAAGGGTAACATTCTGATATAGAATTTCCCTAAATCGCTCATTTAAGATATCGAATATGATATCTCGCAATGAATTCGCATATAGTAAAAAACACCGATTTTATCAATGTCTATGTCTTTCAATCGAAAATTTCACGGAATGGAAAAACCACATGGAAAATTGTAGCTGACACTTAGATTTTATAAAAAATCAAGAGTAAAATTCTGTTATGTAATTTCCCTAAATCGCTCAATTAAGATATCGAATATGATTTCTCGCTATGAATTCGTATATAGTAAAAAACACCGATTTTATCAATGTCTATGTCTTTCAATCGAAAATTTCACGGAAAGGAAAATAACATGGAAAATTGTATTTGACACTTAGATTCTATAAAAAATAAAGAATAACATTCTGATATATAATTTCCCTATATCGTTCATTTAAGATATCGAATATGATTTCTCGCTAAGAATTCGTATATAGTAAGAAACACCGATTTTATCAATGTCTATGTCTTTCAACCGAAAATTTCACGGAATGGAAAATAACATGGAAAATTGTATCTGACACTTAGATTCTATAAAAAATCAAGAGTAACATTCTGATATATAATTTTCCTAAATCGTTCATTTAAGATATCGAATATGATTTCTCGCTATGAATTCGTATATAGTAAAAAACACCGATTTTATCAATGTCTATGTCTTTCAACCGAAAATTTCACGGAAAGGAAAATAACATGGAAAATTGTATCTGACACTTAGATTCTATTAAGAATCAAGAATAACATTCTGATATAGAATTTCCCTATATCGTTCATTTAAGATATCGAATATGATTTCTCGCTAAGAATTCGTATATAGTAAGAAACACCGATTTTATCAATGTCTATGTCTTTCAACCGAAAATTTCACGGAATGGAAAATAACATGGAAAATTGTATCTGACACTTAGATTCTATTAAGAATCAAGAATAACATTCTGATATAGAATTTCCCTATATCGTTCATTTAAGATATCGAATATGATTTCTCGCTAAGAATTCGTATATAGTAAGAAACACCGATTTTATCAATGTCTATGTCTTTCAACCGAAAATTTCACGGAATGGAAAATAACATGGAAAATTGTATCTGACACTTAGATTCTATAAAGAATCAAAAATAACATTCTGATATATAATTGCCCTAAATCGTTCATTTAAGATATCGAATATGATTTCTCGCTAAGAATTCGTATATAGTAAGAAACACCGATTTTATCAATGTCTATGTCTTTCAACCGAAAATTTCACGGAATGGAAAATAACATGGAAAATTGTATCTGACACTTAGATTCTATAAAGAATCAAGAGTAACATTCTGATATATAATTTCCCTAAATCGGTCATTTAAGATATCGAATATGATTTCTCGCTAAGAATTCGTATATAGTAAGAAACACCGATTTTATCAATGTCTATGTCTTTCAATCGAAAATTTCACGGAATGGAAAAACCACTTGGAAAATTGTATCCGACACTTAGATTCTATGAAGAATCAAGAGTAAAATTCTGTTATACAATTCCCCTAAATCGCTCATTTAAGATATCGAATATGATTTCTCGCTATGAATTCGCATATAGTTAAAAACACCGATTTTATCAATGTCTATGTCTTTCAACCGAAAATTTCACGGAATGGAAAATAACATGGAAAATTGTATCTGACACTTAGATTCTATAAAGAATCAAAAATAACATTCTGATATATAATTGCCCTAAATCGTTCATTTAAGATATCGAATATGATTTCTCGCTAAGAATTCGTATATAGTAAGAAACACCGATTTTATCAATGTCTATGTCTTTCAACCGAAAATTTCACGGAATGGAAAATAACATGGAAAATTGTATCCGACACTTAGATTCTATGAAGAATCAAGAGTAAAATTCTGTTATACAATTTCCCTAAATCGCTCATTTAAGATATCGAATATGATTTCTCGCTATGAATTCGCATATAGTTAAAAACACCGATTTTATCAATGTCTATGTATTTCAATCCAAAATTTCACGGAATGGAAAAACCACATGGAAAATTGTAGCTGACACTTAGATTCTATAAAAAATCAAGAGTAAAATTCTGTTATATAATTTCCCTATATCGTTCATTTAAGATATCGAATATGATTTCTCGCTAAGAATTCGTATATAGTAAGAAACACCGATTTTATCAATGTCTATGTCTTTCAACCGAAAATTTCACGGAATGGAAAATAACATGGAAAATTGTATCTGACACTTAGATTCTATAAAGAATCAAGAGTAACATTCTGATATATAATTTCCCTAAATCGTTCATTTAAGATATCGAATATGATTTCTCGCTAAGAATTCGTTTATAGTAAAAAACACCGATTTTCTCAATGTCTATGTCTTTCAATCGAAAATTTCACGGAATGGAAAAACCACTTGGAAAATTGTATGCGACACTTAGATTCTATTAAGAATCAAGAGTAAAATTCTGTTATACAATTTCCCTAAATCGCTCATTTAAGATATCGAATATGATTTCTCGCTATGAATTCGCATATAGTTAAAAACACCGATTTTATCAATGTCTATGTATTTCAATCCAAAATTTCACGGAATGGAAAAACCACATGGAAAATTGTAGCTGACACTTAGATTCTATAAAAAATCAAGGGTAACATTCTGATATAGAATTTCCCTAAATCGCTCATTTAAGATATCGAATATGATATCTCGCAATGAATTCGCATATAGTAAAAAACACCGATTTTATCAATGTCTATGTCTTTCAATCGAAAATTTCACGGAATGGAAAAACCACATGGAAAATTGTAGCTGACACTTAGATTTTATAAAAAATCAAGAGTAAAATTCTGTTATGTAATTTCCCTAAATCGCTCAATTAAGATATCGAATATGATTTCTCGCTATGAATTCGTATATAGTAAAAAACACCGATTTTATCAATGTCTATGTCTTTCAATCGAAAATTTCACGGAAAGGAAAATAACATGGAAAATTGTGATTGACACTTAGATTCTATAAAAAATAAAGAATAACATTCTGATATATAATTTCCCTATATCGTTCATTTAAGATATCGAATATGATTTCTCGCTAAGAATTCGTATATAGTAAGAAACACCGATTTTATCAATGTCTATGTCTTTCAACCGAAAATTTCACGGAATGGAAAATAACATGGAAAATTGTATCTGACACTTAGATTCTATAAAAAATCAAGAGTAACATTCTGATATATAATTTTCCTAAATCGTTCATTTAAGATATCGAATATGATTTCTCGCTATGAATTCGTATATAGTAAAAAACACCGATTTTATCAATGTCTATGTCTTTCAACCGAAAATTTCACGGAAAGGAAAATAACATGGAAAATTGTATCTGACACTTAGATTCTATTAAGAATCAAGAATAACATTCTGATATAGAATTTCCCTATATCGTTCATTTAAGATATCGAATATGATTTCTCGCTAAGAATTCGTATATAGTAAGAAACACCGATTTTATCAATGTCTATGTCTTTCAACCGAAAATTTCACGGAATGGAAAATAACATGGAAAATTGTATCTGACACTTAGATTCTATTAAGAATCAAGAATAACATTCTGATATAGAATTTCCCTATATCGTTCATTTAAGATATCGAATATGATTTCTCGCTAAGAATTCGTATATAGTAAGAAACACCGATTTTATCAATGTCTATGTCTTTCAACCGAAAATTTCACGGAATGGAAAATAACATGGAAAATTGTATCTGACACTTAGATTCTATAAAGAATCAAAAATAACATTCTGATATATAATTGCCCTAAATCGTTCATTTAAGATATCGAATATGATTTCTCGCTAAGAATTCGTATATAGTAAGAAACACCGATTTTATCAATGTCTATGTCTTTCAACCGAAAATTTCACGGAATGGAAAATAACATGGAAAATTGTATCTGACACTTAGATTCTATAAAGAATTAAGAGTAACATTCTGATATATAATTTCCCTAAATCGGTCATTTAAGATATCGAATATGATTTCTCGCTAAGAATTCGTATATAGTAAGAAACACCGATTTTATCAATGTCTATGTCTTTCAATCGAAAATTTCACGGAATTGAAAAACCACTTGGAAAATTGTATCCGACACTTAGATTCTATGAAGAATCAAGAGTAAAATTCTGTTATACAATTCCCCTAAATCGCTCATTTAAGATATCGAATATGATTTCTCGCTATGAATTCGCATATAGTTAAAAACACCGATTTTATCAATGTCTATGTCTTTCAACCGAAAATTTCACGGAATGGAAAATAACATGGAAAATTGTATCTGACACTTAGATTCTATAAAGAATCAAAAATAACATTCTGATATATAATTGCCCTAAATCGTTCATTTAAGATATCGAATATGATTTCTCGCTAAGAATTCGTATATAGTAAGAAACACCGATTTTATCAATGTCTATGTCTTTCAACCGAAAATTTCACGGAATGGAAAATAACATGGAAAATTGTATCTGACACTTAGATTCTATAAAGAATCAAGAGTAACATTCTGATATATAATTTCCCTAAATCGGTCATTTAAGATATCGAATATGATTTCTCGCTAAGAATTCGTTTATAGTAAAAAACACCGATTTTATCAATGTCTATGTCTTACAATCGAAAATTTCACGGAATGGAAAAACCACTTGGAAAATTGTATCCGACACTTAGATTCTATGAAGAATCAAGAGTAAAATTCTGTTATACAATTTCCCTAAATCGCTCATTTAAGATATCGAATATGATTTCTCGCTATGAATTCGCATATAGTTAAAAACACCGATTTTATCAATGTCTATGTATTTCAATCCAAAATTTCACGGAATGGAAAAACCACATGGAAAATTGTAGCTGACACTTAGATTTTATAAAAAATCAAGAGTAAAATTCTGTTATGTAATTTCCCTAAATCGCTCATTTAAGATATCGAATATGATTTCTCGCTATGAATTCGTATATAGTAAAAAACACCGATTTTATCAATGTCTATGTCTTTCAATCGAAAATTTCACGGAAAGGAAAATAACATGGAAAATTGTATTTGACACTTAGATTCTATAAAAAATAAAGAATAACATTCTGATATATAATTTCCCTATATCGTTCATTTAAGATATCGAATATGATTTCTCGCTAAGAATTCGTATATAGTAAGAAACACCGATTTTATCAATGTCTATGTCTTTCAACCGAAAATTTCACGGAATGGAAAATAACATGGAAAATTGTATCTGACACTTAGATTCTATAAAGAATCAAGAGTAACATTCTGATATATAATTTTCCTAAATCGTTCATTTAAGATATCGAATATGATTTCTCGCTAAGAATTCGTATATAGTAAGAAACACCGATTTTATCAATGTCTATGTCTTTCAACCGAAAATTTCACGGAATGGAAAATAACATGGAAAATTGTATGTGACACTTAGATTCTATAAAAAATCAAAAATAACATTCTGATATAGAATTTCCCTAAATCGCTCATTTAAGATATCGAATATGATTTCTCGCTATGAATTCGCATATAGTTAAAAACACCGATTTTATCAATGTCTATGTCTTTCAACCGAAAATTTCACGGAATGGAAAATAACATGGAAAATTGTATCTGACACTTAGATTCTATAAAGAATCAAGAGTAACATTCTGATATATAATTTTCCTAAATCGTTCATTTAAGATATCGAATATGATTTCTCGCTAAGAATTCGTATATAGTAAGAAACACCGATTTTATCAATGTCTATGTCTTTCAACCGAAAATTTCACGGAATGGAAAATAACATGGAAAATTGTATCTGACACTTAGATTCTATAAAGAATCAAGAATAACATTCTGATATAGAATTTCCCTAAATCGCTCATTTAAGATATCGAATATGATTTCTCGCTATGAATTCGCATATAGTTAAAAACACCGATTTTATCAATGTCTATGTCTTTCAACCGAAAATTTCACGGAATGGAAAATAACATGGAAAATTGTATCTGACACTTAGATTCTATAAAAAATCAAGAGTAAAATTCTGTTATATAATTTCCCTAAATCGCTCATTTAAGATATCGAATATGATTTCTCGCTATGAATTCGTATATAGTAAAAAACACTGATTTTATCAATGTCTATGTCTTTCAACCGAAAATTTCACGGAAAGGAAAATAACATGGAAAATTGTATTTGACACTTAGATTCTATAAAGAATCAAAAATAACATTCTGATATAGAATTTCCCTATATCGTTCATTTAAGATATCGAATATGATTTCTCGCTATGAATTCGCATATAGTTAAAAACACCGATTTTATCAATGTCTATGTCTTTCAATCGAAAATTTCACGGAATGGAAAATAACATGGAAAATTGTATCTGACACTTAGATTCTATAAAGAATCAAGAATAACATTCTGATATAGAATTTCCCTAAATCGCTCATTTAAGATATCGAATATGATTTCTCGCTATGAATTCGCATATAGTTAAAAACACCGATTTTATCAATGTCTATGTCTTTCAACCGAAAATTTCACGGAATGGAAAATAACATGGAAAATTGTATCTAACACTTAGATTCTATGAAGAATCAAGAGTTAAATTCTGTTATATAATTTCCCTTAATCGCTCATTTAGGATATCGAATATGATTTTTCGCTATGAATTCGCATATAGTTAAAAACACCGATTTTATCAATGTCTATGTGTTTCAATCGAAAATTCCACGGAATGGAAAAACCACATGGAAAATTGTATCTGACACCTAGATTCTATAAAAAATCAAGAGTAAAATTCTGTTATATAATTTCCCTATATCGTTCATTTAAGATATCGAATATGATTTCTCGCTAAGAATTCGTATATAGTAAGAAACACCGATTTTATCAATGTCTATGTCTTTCAACCGAAAATTTCACGGAATGGAAAATAACATGGAAAATTGTATCTGACACTTAGATTCTATAAAGAATCAAGAGTAACATTCTGATATATAATTTCCCTAAATCGTTCATTTAAGATATCGAATATGATTTCTCGCTAAGAATTCGTTTATAGTAAAAAACACCGATTTTCTCAATGTCTATGTCTTTCAATCGAAAATTTCACGGAATGGAAAAACCACTTGGAAAATTGTATGCGACACTTAGATTCTATTAAGAATCAAGAGTAAAATTCTGTTATACAATTTCCCTAAATCGCTCATTTAAGATATCGAATATGATATCTCGCAATGAATTCGCATATAGTAAAAAACACCGATTTTATCAATGTCTATGTCTTTCAATCGAAAATTTCACGGAATGGAAAAACCACATGGAAAATTGTAGCTGACACTTAGATTTTATAAAAAATCAAGAGTAAAATTCTGTTATGTAATTTCCCTAAATCGCTCATTTAAGATATCGAATATGATTTCTCGCTATGAATTCGTATATAGTAAAAAACACCGATTTTATCAATGTCTATGTCTTTCAATCGAAAATTTCACGGAAAGGAAAATAACATGGAAAATTGTATTTGACACTTAGATTCTATAAAAAATAAAGAATAACATTCTGATATATAATTTCCCTATATCGTTCATTTAAGATATCGAATATGATTTCTCGCTAAGAATTCGTATATAGTAAGAAACACCGATTTTATCAATGTCTATGTCTTTCAACCGAAAATTTCATAATTTTGGATTGAAAACTTTTGATATTGAGAAAATCTGTGTTTCTATTATATACGGGTTTTTATAGCGAGAAATCATATTTGATACTTTAAATTAGCAACTAGGAGAAATTATATAACAACATTTTACTCTTGAATCTTCATTCTTTTGAATTGACAGATAGATTTTTCTTTGTGGTTTTATGATTAGTGAAATTTTGGATTGAAAACTTTTGATATTGAGAAAATCTGTGTTTCTATTATATACGGGTTTTTATAGCGAGAAATCATATTTGATACTTAAAATGAGCAACTAGGAGAAATTATATAACAACATATTACTCTTGAATCTTCATTCTCTTGAATTGACAGATAGATTTTTCTTTGTGGTTTTATGATTAGTGAAATTTTGGATTGAAAACTTTTGATATTGAGATAATCTGTGTTTCTATTATATACGGGTTTTTATAGCGAGAAATCATATTTGATACTTTAAATGAGCAACTAGGAGAAAATATATAACAACATTTTACTCTTAAATCTTTATTCTCTTGAATTGACAGATAGATTTTTCTTTGTGGTTTTATGATTAGTGAAATTTTGGATTGAAAACTTTTGATATTGAGATAATCTGTGTTTCTATTATATACGGGTTTTTATAGCGAGAAATCATTTTTGATACTTTAAATGAGCAACTAGGAGAAATTATATAACAACATTTTACTCTTGAATCTTTATTCTCTTGAATTGACAGATAGATTTTTCTTTGTGGTTTTATGATTAGTGAAATTTTGGATTGAAAACTTTTGATATTGAGATAATCTGTGTTTCTATTATATACGGGTTTTTATAGCGAGAAATCATATTTGATACTTTAAATGAGCAACTAGGAGAAATTATATAACAACATTTTACTCTTGAATCTTCATTCTCTTGAATTGACGGATAGATTTTTCTTTGTGGTTTTATGCTTAGTGAAATTTTGGATTGAAAACTTTTGATATTGAGATAATCTGTGTTTCTATTATATACGGGTTTTTATAGCGAGAAATCATATTTGATACTTTAAATTAGCAACTAGGAGAAATTATATAACAACATTTTACTCTTGAATCTTCATTCTCTTGAATTGACAGATAGATTTTTCTTTGTGGTTTTATGATTAGTGAAATTTTGGATTGAAAACTTTTGATATTGAGATAATCTGTGTTTCTATTATATACGGGTTTTTATAGCGAGAAATCATATTTGATACTTTAAATGAGCAACTAGGAGAATTTATATAACAACATTTTACTCTTGAATCTTCATTCTCTTGAATTGACAGATAGATTTTTCTTTGTGGTTTTATGATTAGTGAAATTTTGGATTGAAAACTTTTGATATTGAGATAATCTGTGTTTCTATTATATACGGGTTTTTATAGCGAGAAATCATATTTGATACTTTAAATGAGCAACTAGGAGAAATTATATAACAACATTTTACTCTTGAATCTTCATTATCTTGAATTGACAGATAGATTTTTCTTTGTGGTTTTATGATTAGTGAAATTTTGGATTGAAAACTTTTGATATTGAGAAAATCTGTGTTTCTATTAAATACGGGTTTTTATAGCGAGAAATCATATTTGATACTTAAAATGAGCAACTAGGAGAAATTATATAACAACATATTACTCTTGAATCTTCATTCTCTTGAATTGACAGATAGATTTTTCTTTGTGGTTTTATGATTAGTGAAATTTTGGATTGAAAACTTTTGATATTGAGATAATCTGTGTTTCTATTATATACGGGTTTTTATAGCGAGAAATCATATTTGATACTTTAAATGAGCAACTAGGAGAAAATATATAACAACATTTTACTCTTAAATCTTTATTCTCTTGAATTGACAGATAGATTTTTCTTTGTGGTTTTATGATTAGTGAAATTTTGGATTGAAAACTTTTGATATTGAGATAATCTGTGTTTCTATTATATACGGGTTTTTATAGCGAGAAATCATTTTTGATACTTTAAATGAGCAACTAGGAGAAATTATATAACAACATTTTACTCTTGAATCTTTATTCTCTTGAATTGACAGATAGATTTTTCTTTGTGGTTTTATGATTAGTGAAATTTTGGATTGAAAACTTTTGATATTGAGATAATCTGTGTTTCTATTATATACGGGTTTTTATAGCGAGAAATCATATTTGATACTTTAAATGAGCAACTAGGAGAAATTATATAACAACATTTTACTCTTGAATCTTCATTCTCTTGAATTGACGGATAGATTTTTCTTTGTGGTTTTATGCTTAGTGAAATTTTGGATTGAAAACTTTTGATATTGAGATAATCTGTGTTTCTATTATATACGGGTTTTTATAGCGAGAAATCATATTTGATACTTTAAATTAGCAACTAGGAGAAATTATATAACAACATTTTACTCTTGAATCTTCATTCTCTTGAATTGACAGATAGATTTTTCTTTGTGGTTTTATGATTAGTGAAATTTTGGATTGAAAACTTTTGATATTGAGATAATCTGTGTTTCTATTATATACGGGTTTTTATAGCGAGAAATCATATTTGATACTTTAAATGAGCAACTAGGAGAATTTATATAACAACATTTTACTCTTGAATCTTCATTCTCTTGAATTGACAGATAGATTTTTCTTTGTGGTTTTATGATTAGTGAAATTTTGGATTGAAAACTTTTGATATTGAGATAATCTGTGTTTCTATTATATACGGGTTTTTATAGCGAGAAATCATATTTGATACTTTAAATGAGCAACTAGGAGAAATTATATAACAACATTTTACTCTTGAATCTTCATTATCTTGAATTGACAGATAGATTTTTCTTTGTGGTTTTATGATTAGTGAAATTTTGGATTGAAAACTTTTGATATTGAGAAAATCTGTGTTTCTATTATATACGGGTTTTTATAGCGAGAAATCATATTTGATACTTTAAATGAGCAACTAGGAGAAATTATATAACAACATTTTACTCTTGAATCTTCATTCTCTTGAATTGACAGATAGATTTTTCTTTGTGGTTTTATGATTAGTGAAATTTTGGATTGAAAACTTTTGATATTGAGATAATCTGTGTTTCTATTATATACGGGTTTTTATAGCGAGAAATCATATTTGATACTTTAAATGAGCAACTAGGAGAAATTATATAACAACATTTTACTCTTGAATCTTCATTCTCTTGAATTGACGGATAGATTTTTCTTTGTGGTTTTATGATTAGTGAAATTTTGGATTGAAAACTTTTGATATTGAGAAAATCTGTGTTTCTATTATATACGGGTTTTTATAGCGAGAAATCATATTTGATACTTTAAATGAGCAACTAGGAGAAATTATATAACAACATTTTACTCTTGAATCTTCATTCTCTTGAATTGACAGATAGATTTTTCTTTGTGGTTTTATGATTAGTGAAATTTTGGATTGAAAAATTTTGATATTGAGATAATCTGTGTTTCTATTATATACGGGTTTTAATAGCGAGAAATCATATTTGATACTTTAAATGAGCAACTAGGAGAAATTATATAACAACATTTTACTCTTGAATCTTCATTCTCTTGAATTGACAGATAGATTTTTCTTTGTGGTTTTATGATTAGTGAAATTTTGGATTGAAAAATTTTGATATTGAGATAATCTGTGTTTCTATTATATACGGGTTTTTATAGCGAGAAATCATATTTGATACTTTAAATTAGCAACTAGGAGAAATTATATAACAACATTTTACTCTTGAATCTTCATTCTTTTGAATTGACAGATAGATTTTTCTTTGTGGTTTTATGATTAGTGAAATTTTGGATTGAAAACTTTTGATATTGAGAAAATCTGTGTTTCTATTATATACGGGTTTTTATAGCGAGAAATCATATTTGATACTTTAAATGAGCAACTAGGAGAAATTATATAACAACATTTTACTCTTGAATCTTCATTCTCTTGAATTGACAGATAGATTTTTCTTTGTGGTTTTATGATTAGTGAAATTTTGGATTGAAAACTTTTGATATTGAGATAATCTGTGTTTCTATTATATACGGGTTTTTATAGCGAGAAATCATATTTGATACTTAAAATGAGCAACTAGGAGAAATTATATAACAACATATTACTCTTGAATCTTCATTCTCTTGAATTGACAGATAGATTTTTCTTTGTGGTTTTATGATTAGTGAAATTTTGGATTGAAAACTTTTGATATTGAGATAATCTGTGTTTCTATTATATACGGGTTTTTATAGCGAGAAATCATATTTGATACTTTAAATGAGCAACTAGGAGAAAATATATAACAACATTTTACTCTTAAATCTTTATTCTCTTGAATTGACAGATAGATTTTTCTTTGTGGTTTTATGATTAGTGAAATTTTGGATTGAAAACTTTTGATATTGAGATAATCTGTGTTTCTATTATATACGGGTTTTTATAGCGAGAAATCATTTTTGATACTTTAAATGAGCAACTAGGAGAAATTATATAACAACATTTTACTCTTGAATCTTTATTCTCTTGAATTGACAGATAGATTTTTCTTTGTGGTTTTATGATTAGTGAAATTTTGGATTGAAAACTTTTGATATTGAGATAATCTGTGTTTCTATTATATACGGGTTTTTATAGCGAGAAATCATATTTGATACTTTAAATGAGCAACTAGGAGAAATTATATAACAACATTTTACTCTTGAATCTTCATTCTCTTGAATTGACGGATAGATTTTTCTTTGTGGTTTTATGCTTAGTGAAATTTTGGATTGAAAACTTTTGATATTGAGATAATCTGTGTTTCTATTATATACGGGTTTTTATAGCGAGAAATCATATTTGATACTTTAAATTAGCAACTAGGAGAAATTATATAACAACATTTTACTCTTGAATCTTCATTCTCTTGAATTGACATATAGATTTTTCTTTGTGGTTTTATGATTAGTGAAATTTTGGATTGAAAACTTTTGATATTGAGATAATCTGTGTTTCTATTATATACGGGTTTTTATAGCGAGAAATCATATTTGATACTTTAAATGAGCAACTAGGAGAATTTATATAACAACATTTTACTCTTGAATCTTCATTCTCTTGAATTGACAGATAGATTTTTCTTTGTGGTTTTATGATTAGTGAAATTTTGGATTGAAAACTTTTGATATTGAGATAATCTGTGTTTCTATTATATACGGGTTTTTATAGCGAGAAATCATATTTGATACTTTAAATGAGCAACTAGGAGAAATTATATAACAACATTTTACTCTTGAATCTTCATTTTCTTGAATTGACAGATAGATTTTTCTTTGTGGTTTTATGATTAGTGAAATTTTGGATTGAAAACTTTTGATATTGAGAAAATCTGTGTTTCTATTATATACGGGTTTTTATAGCGAGAAATCATATTTGATACTTTAAATGAGCAACTAGGAGAAATTATATAACAACATTTTACTCTTGAATCTTCATTCTCTTGAATTGACAGATAGATTTTTCTTTGTGGTTTTATGATTAGTGAAATTTTGGATTGAAAACTTTTGATATTGAGATAATCTGTGTTTCTATTATATACGGGTTTTTATAGCGAGAAATCATATTTGATACTTTAAATGAGCAACTAGGAGAAATTATATAACAACATTTTACTCTTGAATCTTCATTCTCTTGAATTGACGGATAGATTTTTCTTTGTGGTTTTATGATTAGTGAAATTTTGGATTGAAAACTTTTGATATTGAGAAAATCTGTGTTTCTATTATATACGGGTTTTTATAGCGAGAAATCATATTTGATACTTTAAATGAGCAACTAGGAGAAATTATATAACAACATTTTACTCTTGAATCTTCATTCTCTTGAATTGACAGATAGATTTTTCTTTGTGGTTTTATGATTAGTGAAATTTTGGATTGAAAAATTTTGATATTGAGATAATCTGTGTTTCTATTTTATACGGGTTTTTATAGCGAGAAATCATATTTGATACTTTAAATGAGCAACTAGGAGAAATTATATAACAACATTTTACTCTTGAATCTTCATTCTCTTGAATTGACAGATAGATTTTTCTTTGTGGTTTTATGCTTAGTGAAATTTTGGATTGAAAACTTTTGATATTGAGATAATCTGTGTTTCTATTATATACGGGTTTTTATAGCGAGAAATCATATTTGATACTTTAAATTAGCAACTAGGAGAAATTATATAACAACATTTTACTCTTGAATCTTCATTCTTTTGAATTGACAGATAGATTTTTCTTTGTGGTTTTATGATTAGTGAAATTTTGGATTGAAAACTTTTGATATTGAGAAAATCTGTGTTTCTATTATATACGGGTTTTTATAGCGAGAAATCATATTTGATACTTTAAATGAGCAACTAGGAGAAATTATATAACAACATTTTACTCTTGAATCTTCATTCTCTTGAATTGACAGATAGATTTTTCTTTGTGGTTTTATGATTAGTGAAATTTTGGATTGAAAACTTTTGATATTGAGATAATCTGTGTTTCTATTATATACGGGTTTTTATAGCGAGAAATCATATTTGATACTTAAAATGAGCAACTAGGAGAAATTATATAACAACATATTACTCTTGAATCTTCATTCTCTTGAATTGACAGATAGATTTTTCTTTGTGGTTTTATGATTAGTGAAATTTTGGATTGAAAACTTTTGATATTGAGATAATCTGTGTTTCTATTATATACGGGTTTTTATAGCGAGAAATCATATTTGATACTTTAAATGAGCAACTAGGAGAAAATATATAACAACATTTTACTCTTAAATCTTTATTCTCTTGAATTGACAGATAGATTTTTCTTTGTGGTTTTATGATTAGTGAAATTTTGGATTGAAAACTTTTGATATTGAGATAATCTGTGTTTCTATTATATACGGGTTTTTATAGCGAGAAATCATTTTTGATACTTTAAATGAGCAACTAGGAGAAATTATATAACAACATTTTACTCTTGAATCTTTATTCTCTTGAATTGACAGATAGATTTTTCTTTGTGGTTTTATGATTAGTGAAATTTTGGATTGAAAACTTTTGATATTGAGATAATCTGTGTTTCTATTATATACGGGTTTTTATAGCGAGAAATCATATTTGATACTTTAAATGAGCAACTAGGAGAAATTATATAACAACATTTTACTCTTGAATCTTCATTCTCTTGAATTGACGGATAGATTTTTCTTTGTGGTTTTATGATTAGTGAAATTTTGGATTGAAAACTTTTGATATTGAGATAATCTGTGTTTCTATTATATACGGGTTTTTATAGCGAGAAATCATATTTGATACTTTAAATGAGCAACTAGGAGAAATTATATAACAACATTTTACTCTTGAATCTTCATTCTCTTGAATTGACAGATAGATTTTTCTTTGTGGTTTTATGATTAGTGAAATTTTGGATTGAAAACTTTTGATATTGAGATAATCTGTGTTTCTATTATATACGGGTTTTTATAGCGAGAAATCATATTTGATACTTTAAATGAGCAACTAGGAGAAATTATATAACAACATTTTACTCTTGAATCTTCATTCTCTTGAATTGACAGATAGATTTTTCTTAGTGGTTTTATGCTAAGTGAAATTTTGGATTGAAAACTTTTGATATTGAGATAATCTGTGTTTCTATTATATACGGGTTTTTTTAGCGAGAAATCATATTTGATACTTTAAATTAGCAACTAGGAGAAATTATATAACAACATTTTACTCCTAAATCTTCATTCTTTTGAATTGACAGATAGATTTTTCTTTGTGGTTTTATGATTAGTGAAATTTTGGATTGAAAACTTTTGATATTGAGAAAATCTGTGTTTCTATTATATACGGGTTACAGCGAGAAATCATATTTGATACTTTAAATGAGCAACTAGGAGAAATTATATAACAACATTTTACTCTTGAATCTTCATTCTCTTGAATTGACAGATAGATTTTTCTTTGTGGTTTTATGCTTAGTGAAATTTTGGATTGAAAACTTTTGATATTGAGATAATCTGTGTTTCTATTATATACGGGTTTTTATAGCGAGAAATCATATTTGATACTTTAAATTAGCAACTAGGAGAAATTATATAACAACATTTTACTCTTGAATCTTCATTCTTTTGAATTGACAGATAGATTTTTCTTTGTGGTTTTATGATTAGTGAAATTTTGGATTGAAAACTTTTGATATTGAGAAAATCTGTGTTTCTATTATATACGGGTTTTTATAGCGAGAAATCATATTTGATACTTTAAATGAGCAACTAGGAGAAATTATATAACAACATTTTACTCTTGAATCTTCATTCTCTTGAATTGACAAATAGATTTTTCTTTGTGGTTTTATGATTAGTGAAATTTTGGATTGAAAACTTTTGATATTGAGATAATCTGTGTTTCTATTATATACGGGTTTTTATAGCGAGAAATCATATTTGATACTTTAAATGAGCAACTAGGAGAAAATATATAACAACATTTTACTCTTGAATCTTCATTCTTTTGAATTGACAGATAGATTTTTCTTTGTGGTTTTATGATTAGTGAAATTTTGGATTGAAAACTTTTGATATTGAGATAATCTGTGTTTCTATTATATACGGGTTTTTATAGCGAGAAATCATATTTGATACTTAAAATGAGCAACTAGGAGAAATTATATAACAACATATTACTCTTGAATCTTCATTCTCTTGAATTGACAGATAGATTTTTCTTTGTGGTTTTATGATTAGTGAAATTTTGGATTGAAAACTTTTGATATTGAGATAATCTGTGTTTCTATTATATACGGGTTTTTATAGCGAGAAATCATATTTGATACTTTAAATGAGCAACTAGGAGAAAATATATAACAACATTTTACTCTTAAATCTTTATTCTCTTGAATTGACAGATAGATTTTTCTTTGTGGTTTTATGATTAGTGAAATTTTGGATTGAAAACTTTTGATATTGAGATAATCTGTGTTTCTATTATATACGGGTTTTTATAGCGAGAAATCATTTTTGATACTTTAAATGAGCAACTAGGAGAAATTATATAACAACATTTTACTCTTGAATCTTTATTCTCTTGAATTGACGGATAGATTTTTCTTTGTGGTTTTATGATTAGTGAAATTTTGGATTGAAAACTTTTGATATTGAGATAATCTGTGTTTCTATTATATACGGGTTTTTATAGCGAGAAATCATATTTGATACTTTAAATGAGCAACTAGGAGAAATTATATAACAACATTTTACTCTTGAATCTTCATTCTCTTGAATTGACGGATAGATTTTTCTTTGTGGTTTTATGATTAGTGAAATTTTGGATTGAAAACTTTTGATATTGAGATAATCTGTGTTTCTATTATATACGGGTTTTTATAGCGAGAAATCATATTTGATACTTTAAATTAGCAACTAGGAGAAATTATATAACAACATTTTACTCTTGAATCTTCATTCTCTTGAATTGACAGATAGATTTTTCTTTGTGGTTTTATGATTAGTGAAATTTTGGATTGAAAACTTTTGATATTGAGATAATCTGTGTTTCTATTATATACGGGTTTTTATAGCGAGAAATCATATTTGATACTTTAAATGAGCAACTAGGAGAATTTATATAACAACATTTTACTCTTGAATCTTCATTCTCTTGAATTGACAGATAGATTTTTCTTTGTGGTTTTATGATTAGTGAAATTTTGGATTGAAAACTTTTGATATTGAGATAATCTGTGTTTCTATTATATACGGGTTTTTATAGCGAGAAATCATATTTGATACTTTAAATGAGCAACTAGGAGAAATTATATAACAACATTTTACTCTTGAATCTTCATTATCTTGAATTGACAGATAGATTTTTCTTTGTGGTTTTATGATTAGTGAAATTTTGGATTGAAAACTTTTGATATTGAGAAAATCTGTGTTTCTATTATATACGGGTTTTTATAGCGAGAAATCATATTTGATACTTTAAATGAGCAACTAGGAGAAATTATATAACAACATTTTACTCTTGAATCTTCATTCTCTTGAATTGACAGATAGATTTTTCTTTGTGGTTTTATGCTTAGTGAAATTTTGGATTGAAAACTTTTGATATTGAGATAATCTGTGTTTCTATTATATACGGGTTTTTATAGCGAGAAATCATATTTGATACTTTAAATTAGCAACTAGGAGAAATTATATAACAACATTTTACTCTTGAATCTTCATTCTTTTGAATTGACAGATAGATTTTTCTTTGTGGTTTTATGATTAGTGAAATTTTGGATTGAAAACTTTTGATATTGAGAAAATCTGTGTTTCTATTATATACGGGTTTTTATAGCGAGAAATCATATTTGATACTTTAAATGAGCAACTAGGAGAAATTATATAACAACATTTTACTCTTGAATCTTCATTCTCTTGAATTGACAGATAGATTTTTCTTTGTGGTTTTATGATTAGTGAAATTTTGGATTGAAAACTTTTGATATTGAGATAATCTGTGTTTCTATTATATACGGGTTTTTATAGCGAGTAATCATATTTGATACTTAAAATGAGCAACTAGGAGAAATTATATAACAACATATTACTCTAGAATCTTCATTCTCTTGAATTGACAGATAGATTTTTCTTTGTGGTTTTATGATTAGTGAAATTTTGGATTGAAAACTTTTGATATTGAGATAATCTGTGTTTCTATTATATACGGGTTTTTATAGCGAGAAATCATATTTGATACTTTAAATGAGCAACTAGGAGAAAATATATAACAACATTTTACTCTTAAATCTTTATTCTCTTGAATTGACAGATAGATTTTTCTTTGTGGTTTTATGATTAGTGAAATTTTGGATTGAAAACTTTTGATATTGAGATAATCTGTGTTTCTATTATATACGGGTTTTTATAGCGAGAAATCATTTTTGATACTTTAAATGAGCAACTAGGAGAAATTATATAACAACATTTTACTCTTGAATCTTTATTCTCTTGAATTGACAGATAGATTTTTCTTTGTGGTTTTATGATTAGTGAAATTTTGGATTGAAAACTTTTGATATTGAGATAATCTGTGTTTCTATTATATACGGGTTTTTATAGCGAGAAATCATATTTGATACTTTAAATGAGCAACTAGGAGAAATTATATAACAACATTTTACTCTTGAATCTTCATTCTCTTGAATTGACGGATAGATTTTTCTTTGTGGTTTTATGCTTAGTGAAATTTTGGATTGAAAACTTTTGATATTGAGATAATCTGTGTTTCTATTATATACGGGTTTTTATAGCGAGAAATCATATTTGATACTTTAAATGAGCAACTAGGAGAATTTATATAACAACATTTTACTCTTGAATCTTCATTCTCTTGAATTGACAGATAGATTTTTCTTTGTGGTTTTATGATTAGTGAAATTTTGGATTGAAAACTTTTGATATTGAGATAATCTGTGTTTCTATTATATACGGGTTTTTATAGCGAGAAATCATATTTGATACTTTAAATGAGCAACTAGGAGAAATTATATAACAACATTTTACTCTTGAATCTTCATTATCTTGAATTGACAGATAGATTTTTCTTTGTGGTTTTATGATTAGTGAAATTTTGGATTGAAAACTTTTGATATTGAGAAAATCTGTGTTTCTATTATATACGGGTTTTTATAGCGAGAAATCATATTTGATACTTTAAATGAGCAACTAGGAGAAATTATATAACAACATTTTACTCTTGAATCTTCATTCTCTTGAATTGACAGATAGATTTTTCTTTGTGGTTTTATGCTTAGTGAAATTTTGGATTGAAAACTTTTGATATTGAGATAATCTGTGTTTCTATTATATACGGGTTTTTATAGCGAGAAATCATATTTGATACTTTAAATTAGCAACTAGGAGAAATTATATAACAACATTTTACTCTTGAATCTTCATTCTTTTGAATTGACAGATAGATTTTTCTTTGTGGTTTTATGATTAGTGAAATTTTGGATTGAAAACTTTTGATATTGAGAAAATCTGTGTTTCTATTATATACGGGTTTTTATAGCGAGAAATCATATTTGATACTTTAAATGAGCAACTAGGAGAAATTATATAACAACATTTTACTCTTGAATCTTCATTCTCTTGAATTGACAGATAGATTTTTCTTTGTGGTTTTATGATTAGTGAAATTTTGGATTGAAAACTTTTGATATTGAGATAATCTGTGTTTCTATTATATACGGGTTTTTATAGCGAGTAATCATATTTGATACTTAAAATGAGCAACTAGGAGAAATTATATAACAACATATTACTCTAGAATCTTCATTCTCTTGAATTGACAGATAGATTTTTCTTTGTGGTTTTATGATTAGTGAAATTTTGGATTGAAAACTTTTGATATTGAGATAATCTGTGTTTCTATTATATACGGGTTTTTATAGCGAGAAATCATATTTGATACTTTAAATGAGCAACTAGGAGAAAATATATAACAACATTTTACTCTTAAATCTTTATTCTCTTGAATTGACAGATAGATTTTTCTTTGTGGTTTTATGATTAGTGAAATTTTGGATTGAAAACTTTTGATATTGAGATAATCTGTGTTTCTATTATATACGGGTTTTTATAGCGAGAAATCATTTTTGATACTTTAAATGAGCAACTAGGAGAAATTATATAACAACATTTTACTCTTGAATCTTCATTCTCTTGAATTGACATATAGATTTTTCTTTGTGGTTTTATGATTAGTGAAATTTTGGATTGAAAACTTTTGATATTGAGATAATCTGTGTTTCTATTATATACGGGTTTTTATAGCGAGAAATCATATTTGATACTTTAAATGAGCAACTAGGAGAATTTATATAACAACATTTTACTCTTGAATCTTCATTCTCTTGAATTGACAGATAGATTTTTCTTTGTGGTTTTATGATTAGTGAAATTTTGGATTGAAAACTTTTGATATTGAGATAATCTGTGTTTCTATTATATACGGGTTTTTATAGCGAGAAATCATATTTGATACTTTAAATGAGCAACTAGGAGAAATTATATAACAACATTTTACTCTTGAATCTTCATTATCTTGAATTGACAGATAGATTTTTCTTTGTGGTTTTATGATTAGTGAAATTTTGGATTGAAAACTTTTGATATTGAGAAAATCTGTGTTTCTATTATATACGGGTTTTTATAGCGAGAAATCATATTTGATACTTTAAATGAGCAACTAGGAGAAATTATATAACAACATTTTACTCTTGAATCTTCATTCTCTTGAATTGACAGATAGATTTTTCTTTGTGGTTTTATGATTAGTGAAATTTTGGATTGAAAACTTTTGATATTGAGATAATCTGTGTTTCTATTATATACGGGTTTTTATAGCGAGAAATCATATTTGATACTTTAAATGAGCAACTAGGAGAAATTATATAACAACATTTTACTCTTGAATCTTCATTCTCTTGAATTGATGGATAGATTTTTCTTTGTGGTTTTATGATTAGTGAAATTTTGGATTGAAAACTTTTGATATTGAGAAAATCTGTGTTTCTATTATATACGGGTTTTTATAGCGAGAAATCATATTTGATACTTAAAATGAGCAACTAGGAGAAATTATATAACAACATATTACTCTTGAATCTTCATTCTCTTGAATTGACAGATAGATTTTTCTTTGTGGTTTTATGATTAGTGAAATTTTGGATTGAAAACTTTTGATATTGAGATAATCTGTGTTTCTATTATATACGGGTTTTTATAGCGAGAAATCATATTTGATACTTTAAATGAGCAACTAGGAGAAAATATATAACAACATTTTACTCTTAAATCTTTATTCTCTTGAATTGACAGATAGATTTTTCTTTGTGGTTTTATGATTAGTGAAATTTTGGATTGAAAACTTTTGATATTGAGATAATCTGTGTTTCTATTATATACGGGTTTTTATAGCGAGAAATCATTTTTGATACTTTAAATGAGCAACTAGGAGAAATTATATAACAACATTTTACTCTTGAATCTTTATTCTCTTGAATTGACAGATAGATTTTTCTTTGTGGTTTTATGATTAGTGAAATTTTGGATTGAAAACTTTTGATATTGAGATAATCTGTGTTTCTATTATATACGGGTTTTTATAGCGAGAAATCATATTTGATACTTTAAATGAGCAACTAGGAGAAATTATATAACAACATTTTACTCTTGAATCTTCATTCTCTTGAATTGACGGATAGATTTTTCTTTGTGGTTTTATGCTTAGTGAAATTTTGGATTGAAAACTTTTGATATTGAGATAATCTGTGTTTCTATTATATACAGGTTTTTATTGCGAGAAATCATATTTGATACTTTAAATTAGCAACTAGGAGAAATTATATAACAACATTTTACTCTTGAATCTTCATTCTCTTGAATTGACATATAGATTTTTCTTTGTGGTTTTATGATTAGTGAAATTTTGGATTGAAAACTTTTGATATTGAGATAATCTGTGTTTCTATTATATACGGGTTTTTATAGCGAGAAATCATATTTGATACTTTAAATGAGCAACTAGGAGAATTTATATAACAACATTTTACTCTTGAATCTTCATTCTCTTGAATTGACAGATAGATTTTTCTTTGTGGTTTTATGATTAGTGAAATTTTGGATTGAAAACTTTTGATATTGAGATAATCTGTGTTTCTATTATATACGGGTTTTTATAGCGAGAAATCATATTTGATACTTTAAATGAGCAACTAGGAGAAATTATTTAACAACATTTTACTCTTGAATCTTCATTATCTTGAATTGACAGATAGATTTTTCTTTGTGGTTTTATGATTAGTGAAATTTTGGATTGAAAACTTTTGATATTGAGAAAATCTGTGTTTCTATTATATACGGGTTTTTATAGCGAGAAATCATATTTGATACTTTAAATGAGCAACTAGGAGAAATTATATAACAACATTTTACTCTTGAATCTTCATTCTCTTGAATTGACAGATAGATTTTTCTTTGTGGTTTTATGATTAGTGAAATTTTGGATTGAAAACTTTTGATATTGAGATAATCTGTGTTTCTATTATATACGGGTTTTTATAGCGAGAAATCATATTTGATACTTTAAATGAGCAACTAGGAGAAATTATATAACAACATTTTACTCTTGAATCTTCATTCTCTTGAATTGACGGATAGATTTTTCTTTGTGGTTTTATGATTAGTGAAATTTTGGATTGAAAACTTTTGATATTGAGAAAATCTGTGTTTCTATTATATACGGGTTTTTATAGCGAGAAATCATATTTGATACTTTAAATGAGCAACTAGGAGAAATTATATAACAACATTTTACTCTTGAATCTTCATTCTCTTGAATTGACAGATAGATTTTTCTTTGTGGTTTTATGATTAGTGAAATTTTGGATTGAACAATTTTGATATTGAGATAATCTGTGTTTCTATTATATACGGGTTTTTATAGCGAGAAATCATATTTGATACTTTAAATGAGCAACTAGGAGAAATTATATAACAACATTTTACTCTTGAATCTTCATTCTCTTGAATTGACAGATAGATTTTTCTTTGTGGTTTTATGCTTAGTGAAATTTTGGATTGAAAACTTTTGATATTGAGATAATCTGTGTTTCTATTATATACGGGTTTTTATAGCGAGAAATCATATTTGATACTTTAAATTAGCAACTAGGAGAAATTATATAACAACATTTTACTCTTGAATCTTCATTCTTTTGAATTGACAGATAGATTTTTCTTTGTGGTTTTATGATTAGTGAAATTTTGGATTGAAAACTTTTGATATTGAGAAAATCTGTGTTTCTATTATATACGGGTTTTTATAGCGAGAAATCATATTTGATACTTTAAATGAGCAACTAGGAGAAATTATATAACAACATTTTACTCTTGAATCTTCATTCTCTTGAATTGACAGATAGATTTTTCTTTGTGGTTTTATGATTAGTGAAATTTTGGATTGAAAACTTTTGATATTGAGATAATCTGTGTTTCTATTATATACGGGTTTTTATAGCGAGAAATCATATTTGATACTTAAAATGAGCAACTAGGAGAAATTATATAACAACATATTACTCTTGAATCTTCATTCTCTTGAATTGACAGATAGATTTTTCTTTGTGGTTTTATGATTAGTGAAATTTTGGATTGAAAACTTTTGATATTGAGATAATCTGTGTTTCTATTATATACGGGTTTTTATAGCGAGAAATCATATTTGATACTTTAAATGAGCAACTAGGAGAAAATATATAACAACATTTTACTCTTAAATCTTTATTCTCTTGAATTGACAGATAGATTTTTCTTTGTGGTTTTATGATTAGTGAAATTTTGGATTGAAAACTTTTGATATTGAGATAATCTGTGTTTCTATTATATACGGGTTTTTATAGCGAGAAATCATTTTTGATACTTTAAATGAGCAACTAGGAGAAATTATATAACAACATTTTACTCTTGAATCTTTATTCTCTTGAATTGACAGATAGATGTTTCTTTGTGGTTTTATGATTAGTGAAATTTTGGATTGAAAACTTTTGATATTGAGATAATCTGTGTTTCTATTATATACGGGTTTTTATAGCGAGAAATCATATTTGATACTTTAAATGAGCAACTAGGAGAAATTATATAACAACATTTTACTCTTGAATCTTCATTCTCTTGAATTGACGGATAGATTTTTCTTTGTGGTTTTATGATTAGTGAAATTTTGGATTGAAAACTTTTGATATTGAGATAATCTGTGTTTCTATTATATACGGGTTTTTATAGCGAGAAATCATATTTGATACTTTAAATGAGCAACTAGGAGAAATTATATAACAACATTTTACTCTTGAATCTTCATTCTCTTGAATTGACAGATAGATTTTTCTTTGTGGTTTTATGATTAGTGAAATTTTGGATTGAAAACTTTTGATATTGAGATAATCTGTGTTTCTATTATATACGGGTTTTTATAGCGAGAAATCATATTTGATACTTTAAATGAGCAACTAGGAGAAATTATATAACAACATTTTACTCTTGAATCTTTATTCTCTTGAATTGACAGATAGATTTTTCTTTGTGGTTTTATGATTAGTGAAATTTTGGATTGAAAACTTTTGATATTGAGATAATCTGTGTTTCAATTATATACGGGTTTTTATAGCGAGAAATCATATTTGATACTTTAAGTGAGCAACTAGGAGAAATTATATAACAATATTTTACTCTTGAATCTTCATTCTCTTGAATTGACAAATAGATTTTTCTTTGTGGTTTTATGATTAGTGAAATTTTGGATTGAAAACTTTTGATATTGAGATAATCTGTGTTTTTATTATATACGGGTTTTTATAGCGAGAAATCATATTTGATACTTTAAATGAGCAACTAGGAGAAATTATATAACAACATTTTACTCTTGAATCTTCATTCTCTTGAATTGACGGATAGATTTTTCTTTGTGGTTTTATGATTAGTGAAATTTTGGATTGAAAACTTTTGATATTGAGATAATCTGTGTTTCTATTATATACGGGTTTTTATAGCGAGAAATCATATTTGATACTTAAAATGAGCAACTAGGAGAAATTATATAACAACATTTTACTCTTGAATCTTCATTCTCTTGAATTGACAGATAGATTTTTCTTTGTGGTTTTATGATTAGTGAAATTTTGGATTGAAAACTTTTGATATTGAGAAAATCTGTGTTTCTATTATATACGGGTTTTTATAGCGAGAAATCATATTTGATACTTTAAATGAGCAACTAGGAAAAATTATATAACAACATTTTACTCTTGAATCTTCATTCTCTTGAATTGACAGATAGATTTTTCTTTGTGGTTTTATGATTAGTGAAATTTTGGATTGAAAACTTTTGATATTGAGATAATCTGTGTTTCTATTATATACGGGTTTTTATAGCGAGAAATCATATTTGATACTTTAAATGAGCAACTAGGAGAAATTATATAACAACATTTTACTCTTGAATCTTCATTCTCTTGAATTGACAGATAGATTTTTCTTTGTGGTTTTATGATTAGTGAAATTTTGGATTGAAAACTTTTGATATTGAGATAATCTGTGTTTCTTTTATATACGGGTTTTTATAGCGAGAAATCATATTTGATACTTTAAATGAGCAACTAGGAGAAATTATATAACAACATTTTACTCTTGAATCTTCATTCTCTTGAATTGACGGATAGATTTTTCTTTGTGGTTTTATGATTAGTGAAATTTTGGATTGAAAACTTTTGATATTGAGATAATCTGTGTTTCTATTATATACGGGTTTTTATAGCGAGAAATCATATTTGATACTTTAAATGAGCAACTAGGAGAAATTATATAACAACATTTTACTCTTGAATCTTCATTCTCTTGAATTGACAGATAGATTTTTCTTAGTGGTTTTATGCTTAGTGAAATTTTGGATTGAAAACTTTTGATATTGAGATAATCTGTGTTTCTATTATATACGGGTTTTTTTAGCGAGAAATCATATTTGATACTTTAAATTAGCAACTAGGAGAAATTATATAACAACATTTTACTCTTGAATCTTCATTCTTTTGAATTGACAGATAGATTTTTCTTTGTGGTTTTATGATTAGTGAAATTTTGGATTGAAAACTTTTGATATTGAGAAAATCTGTGTTTCTATTATATACGGGTTTTTATAGCGAGAAATCATATTTGATACTTTAAATTAGCAACTAGGAGAAATTATATAACAACATTTTACTCTTGAATCTTCATTCTCTTGAATTGACAGATAGATTTTTCTTTGTGGTTTTATGATTAGTGAAATTTTGGATTGAAAACTTTTGATATTGAGATAATCTGTGTTTCTATTATATACGGGTTTTTATAGCGAGAAATCATATTTGATACTTAAAATGAGCAACTAGGAGAAATTATATAACAACATATTACTCTTGAATCTTCATTCTCTTGAATTGACAGATAGATTTTTCTTTGTGGTTTTATGATTAGTGAAATTTTGGATTGAAAACTTTTGATATTGAGATAATCTGTGTTTCTATTATATACGGGTTTTTATAGCGAGAAATCATATTTGATACTTTAAATGAGCAACTAGGAGAAAATATATAACAACATTTTACTCTTAAATCTATATTCTCTTGAATTGACAGATAGATTTTTCTTTGTGGTTTTATGATTAGTGAAATTTTGGATTGAAAACTTTTGATATTGAGATAATCTGTGTTTCTATTATATACGGGTTTTTATAGCGAGAAATCATATTTGATACTTTAAATGAGCAACTAGGAGAAATTATATAACAACATTTTACTCTTGAATCTTCATTCTCTTGAATTGACAGATAGATTTTTCTTTGTGGTTTTATGATTAGTGAAATTTTGAATTGAAAACTTTTGATATTGAGATAATCTGTGTTTCTATTATATACGGGTTTTTATAGCGAGAAATCATATTTGATACTTTAAATTAGCAACTAGGAGAAATTATATAACAACATTTTACTCTTGAGTCTTCATTCTTTTGAATTGACAGATAGATTTTTCTTTGTGGTTTTATGATTAGTGAAATTTTGGATTGAAAACTTTTGATATTGAGATAATCTGTGTTTCTATTATATACGGGTTTTTATAGCGAGAAATCATATTTGATACTTTAAATGAGCAACTAGGAGAAATTATATAACAAAATTTTACTCTTAAATCTTTATTCTCTTGAATTGACAGATAGATTTTTCTTTGTGGTTTTATGATTAGTGAAATTTTGGATTGAAAACTTTTGATATTGAGATAATCTGTGTTTCTATTATATACGGGTTTTTATAGCGAGAAATCATATTTGATACTTTAAATGAGCAACTAGGAGAAATTATATAACAACATTTTACTCTTGAATCTTCATTCTCTTGAATTGACAGATAGATTTTTCTTTGTGGTTTTATGATTAGTGAAATTTTGGATTGAAAACTTTTGATATTGAGATAATCTGTGTTTCTATTATATACGGGTTTTTATAGCGAGAAATCATATTTGATACTTTAAATGAGCAACTAGGAGAAATTATATAACAACATTTTACTCTTGAATCTTCATTCTCTTGAATTGACAGATAGATTTTTCTTTGTGGTTTTATGATTAGTGAAATTTTGGATTGAAAACTTTTGATATTGAGATAATCTGTGTTTCTTTTATATACGGGTTTTTATAGCGAGAAATCATATTTGATACTTTAAATGAGCAACTAGGAGAAATTATATAACAACATTTTACTCTTGAATCTTCATTCTCTTGAATTGACAGATAGATTTTTCTTTGTGGTTTTATGCTTAGTGAAATTTTGGATTGAAAACTTTTGATATTGAGATAATCTGTGTTTCTATTATATACGGGTTTTTATAGCGAGAAATCATATTTGATACTTTAAATTAGCAACTAGGAGAAATTATATAACAACATTTTACTCTTGAATCTTCATTCTTTTGAATTGACAGATAGATTTTTCTTTGTGGTTTTATGATTAGTGAAATTTTGGATTGAAAACTTTTGATATTGAGAAAATCTGTGTTTCTATTATATACGGGTTTTTATAGCGAGAAATCATATTTGATACTTTAAATGAGCAACTAGGAGAAATTATATAACAACATTTTACTCTTGAATCTTCATTCTCTTGAATTGACAAATAGATTTTTCTTTGTGGTTTTATGATTAGTGAAATTTTGGATTGAAAACTTTTGATATTGAGATAATCTGTGTTTCTATTATATACGGGTTTTTATAGCGAGAAATCATATTTGATACCTTAAATGAGCAACTAGGAGAAATTATATAACAACATTTTACTCTTGAATCTTCATTCTCTTGAATTGACGGATAGATTTTTCTTTGTGGTTTTATGATTAGTGAAATTTTGGATTGAAAACTTTTGATATTGAGAAAATCTGTGTTTCTATTATATACGGGTTTTTATAGCGAGAAATCATATTTGATACTTAAAATGAGCAACTAGGAGAAATTATATAACAACATATTACTCTTGAATCTTCATTCTCTTGAATTGACAGATAGATTTTTCTTTGTGGTTTTATGATTAGTGAAATTTTGGATTGAAAACTTTTGATATTGAGATAATCTGTGTTTCTATTATATACGGGTTTTTATAGCGAGAAATCATATTTGATACTTTAAATGAGCAACTAGGAGAAAATATATAACAACATTTTACTCTTAAATCTTTATTCTCTTGAATTGACAGATAGATTTTTCTTTGTGGTTTTATGATTAGTGAAATTTTGGATTGAAAACTTTTGATATTGAGATAATCTGTGTTTCTATTATATACGGGTTTTTATAGCGAGAAATCATTTTTGATACTTTAAATGAGCAACTAGGAGAAATTATATAACAACATTTTACTCTTGAATCTTTATTCTCTTGAATTGACAGATAGATTTTTCTTTGTGGTTTTATGATTAGTGAAATTTTGGATTGAAAACTTTTGATATTGAGATAATCTGTGTTTCTATTATATACGGGTTTTTATAGCGAGAAATCATATTTGATACTTTAAATGAGCAACTAGGAGAAATTATATAACAACATTTTACTCTTGAATCTTCATTCTCTTGAATTGACGGATAGATTTTTCTTTGTGGTTTTATGCTTAGTGAAATTTTGGATTGAAAACTTTTGATATTGAGATAATCTGTGTTTCTATTATATACGGGTTTTTATAGCGAGAAATCATATTTGATACTTTAAATTAGCAACTAGGAGAAATTATATAACAACATTTTACTCTTGAATCTTCATTCTCTTGAATTGACATATAGATTTTTCTTTGTGGTTTTATGATTAGTGAAATTTTGGATTGAAAACTTTTGATATTGAGATAATCTGTGTTTCTATTATATACGGGTTTTTATAGCGAGAAATCATATTTGATACTTTAAATGAGCAACTAGGAGAATTTATATAACAACATTTTACTCTTGAATCTTCATTCTCTTGAATTGACAGATAGATTTTTCTTTGTGGTTTTATGATTAGTGAAATTTTGGATTGAAAACTTTTGATATTGAGAT
Source organism: Sisyra nigra (assembly GCA_958496155.1). Lineage (NCBI taxonomy): Eukaryota > Metazoa > Arthropoda > Insecta > Neuroptera > Sisyridae > Sisyra > Sisyra nigra. Next base: position 18,880,893 of record OY292319.1, on the reverse strand, counting down.
AATCTGTGTTTCTATTATATACGGGTTTTTATAGCGAGAAATCATATTTGATACTTTAAATGAGCAACTAGGAGAAATTATATAACAACATTTTACTCTTGAATCTTCATTATCTTGAATTGACAGATAGATTTTTCTTTGTGGTTTTATGATTAGTGAAATTTTGGATTGAAAACTTTTGATATTGAGAAAATCTGTGTTTCTATTATATACGGGTTTTTATAGCGAGAAATCATATTTGATACTTTAAATGAGCAACTAGGAGAAATTATATAACAACATTTTACTCTTGAATCTTCATTCTCTTGAATTGACAGATAGATTTTTCTTTGTGGTTTTATGATTAGTGAAATTTTGGATTGAAAACTTTTGATATTGAAATAATCTGTGTTTCTATTATATACGGGTTTTTATAGCGAGAAATCATATTTGATACTTTAAATGAGCAACTAGGAGAAATTATATAACAACATTTTACTCTTGAATCTTCATTCTCTTGAATTGACGGATAGATTTTTCTTTGTGGTTTTATGATTAGTGAAATTTTGGATTGAAAACTTTTGATATTGAGAAAATCTGTGTTTCTATTATATACGGGTTTTTATAGCGAGAAATCATATTTGATACTTTAAATGAGCAACTAGGAGAAATTATATAACAACATTTTACTCTTGAATCTTCATTCTCTTGAATTGACAGATAGATTTTTCTTTGTGGTTTTATGATTAGTGAAATTTTGGATTGAAAAATTTTGATATTGAGATAATCTGTGTTTCTATTATATACGGGTTTTTATAGCGAGAAATCATATTTGATACTTTAAATTAGCAACTAGGAGAAATTATATAACAACATTTTACTCTTGAATCTTCATTCTCTTGAATTGACATATAGATTTTTCTTTGTGGTTTTATGATTAGTGAAATTTTGGATTGAAAACTTTTGATATTGAGATAATCTGTGTTTCTATTATATACGGGTTTTTATAGCGAGAAATCATATTTGATACTTTAAATGAGCAACTAGGAGAATTTATATAACAACATTTTACTCTTGAATCTTCATTCTCTTGAATTGACAGATAGATTTTTCTTTGTGGTTTTATGATTAGTGAAATTTTGGATTGAAAACTTTTGATATTGAGATAATCTGTGTTTCTATTATATACGGGTTTTTATAGCGAGAAATCATATTTGATACTTTAAATGAGCAACTAGGAGAAATTATATAACAACATTTTACTCTTGAATCTTCATTATCTTGAATTGACAGATAGATTTTTCTTTGTGGTTTTATGATTAGTGAAATTTTGGATTGAAAACTTTTGATATTGAGAAAATCTGTGTTTCTATTATATACGGGTTTTTATAGCGAGAAATCATATTTGATACTTTAAATGAGCAACTAGGAGAACATATATATAACAACATTTTACTCTTGAATCTTCATTCTCTTGAATTGACAGATAGATTTTTCTTTGTGGTTTTATGATTAGTGAAATTTTGGATTGAAAACTTTTGATATTGAGATAATCTGTGTTTCTATTATATACGGGTTTTTATAGCGAGAAATCATATTTGATACTTTAAATGAGCAACTAGGAGAAATTATATAACAACATTTTACTCTTGAATCTTCATTCTCTTGAATTGACGGATAGATTTTTCTTTGTGGTTTTATGATTAGTGAAATTTTGGATTGAAAACTTTTGATATTGAGAAAATCTGTGTTTCTATTATATACGGGTTTTTATAGCGAGAAATCATATTTGATATTTTAAATGAGCAACTAGGAGAAATTATATAACAACATTTTACTCTTGAATCTTCATTCTCTTGAATTGACAGATAGATTTTTCTTTGTGGTTTTATGATTAGTGAAATTTTGGATTGAAAAATTTTGATATTGAGATAATCTGTGTTTCTATTATATACGGGTTTTTATAGCGAGAAATCATATTTGATACTTTAAATGAGCAACTAGGAGAAATTATATAACAACATTTTACTCTTGAATCTTCATTCTCTTGAATTGACAGATAGATTTTTCTTTGTGGTTTTATGCTTAGTGAAATTTTGGATTGAAAACTTTTGATATTGAGATAATCTGTGTTTCTATTATATACGGGTTTTTATAGCGAGAAATCATATTTGATACTTTAAATTAGCAACTAGGAGAAATTATATAACAACATTTTACTCTTGAATCTTCATTCTTTTGAATTGACAGATAGATTTTTCTTTGTGGTTTTATGATTAGTGAAATTTTGGATTGAAAACTTTTGATATTGAGAAAATCTGTGTTTCTATTATATACGGGTTTTTATAGCGAGAAATCATATTTGATACTTTAAATGAGCAACTAGGAGAAATTATATAACAACATTTTACTCTTGAATCTTCATTCTCTTGAATTGACAGATAGATTTTTCTTTGTGGTTTTATGATTAGTGAAATTTTGGATTGAAAACTTTTGATATTGAGATAATCTGTGTTTCTATTATATACGGGTTTTTATAGCGAGAAATCATATTTGATACTTTAAGTGAGCAACTAGGAGAAATTATATAACAATATTTTACTCTTGAATCTTCATTCTCTTGAATTGACAAATAGATTTTTCTTTGTGGTTTTATGATTAGTGAAATTTTGGATTGAAAACTTTTGATATTGAGATAATCTGTGTTTCTATTATATACGGGTTTTTATAGCGAGAAATCATATTTGATACTTTAAATGAGTAACTAGGAGAAAATATATAACAACATTTTACTCTTAAATCTTTATTCTCTTGAATTGACAGATAGATTTTTCTTTGTGGTTTTATGATTAGTGAAATTTTGGATTGAAAACTTTTGATATTGAGATAATCTGTGTTTCTATTATATACGGGTTTTTATAGCGAGAAATCATTTTTGATACTTTAAATGAGCAACTAGGAGAAATTATATAACAACATTTTACTCTTGAATCTTTATTCTCTTGAATTGACAGATAGATGTTTCTTTGTGGTTTTATGATTAGTGAAATTTTGGATTGAAAACTTTTGATATTGAGATAATCTGTGTTTCTATTTTATACGGGTTTTTATAGCGAGAAATCATATTTGATACTTTAAATGAGCAACTAGGAGAAATTATATAACAACATTTTACTCTTGAATCTTCATTCTCTTGAATTGACAGATAGATTTTTCTTTGTGGTTTTATGATTAGTGAAATTTTGGATTGAAAACTTTTGATATTGAGATAATCTGTGTTTCTTTTATATACGGGTTTTTATAGCGAGAAATCATATTTGATACTTTAAATGAGCAACTAGGAGAAATTATATAACAACATTTTACTCTTGAATCTTCATTCTCTTGAATTGACAGATAGATTTTTCTTTGTGGTTTTATGATTAGTGAAATTTTGGATTGAAAACTTTTGATATTGAGATAATCTGTGTTTCTATTATATACGGGTTTTTATAGCGAGAAATCATATTTGATACTTTAAATGAGCAACTAGGAGAAATTATATAACAACATTTTACTCTTGAATCTTCATTCTCTTGAATTGACAGATAGATTTTTCTTAGTGGTTTTATGCTTAGTGAAATTTTGGATTGAAAACTTTTGATATTGAGAAAATCTGTGTTTCTATTATATACGGGTTTTTTTAGCGAGAAATCATATTTGATACTTTAAATTAGCAACTAGGAGAAATTATATAACAACATTTTACTCTTGAATCTTCATTCTCTTGAATTGACAGATAGATTTTTCTTTGTGGTTTTATGATTAGTGAAATTTTGGATTGAAAACTTTTGATATTGAGATAATCTGTGTTTCTATTATATACGGGTTTTTATAGCGAGAAATCATATTTGATACTTAAAATGAGCAACTAGGAGAAATTATATAACAACATTTTACTCTTGAATCTTCATTCTCTTGAATTGACAGATAGATTTTTCTTTGTGGTTTTATGATTAGTGAAATTTTGGATTGAAAACTTTTGATATTGAGATAATCTGTGTTTCTATTATATACGGGTTTTTATAGCGAGAAATCATATTTGATACTTAAAATGAGCAACTAGGAGAAATTATATAACAACATATTACTCTTGAATCTTCATTCTCTTGAATTGACAGATAGATTTTTCTTTGTGGTTTTATGATTAGTGAAATTTTGGATTGAAAACTTTTGATATTGAGATAATCTGTGTTTCTATTATATACGGGTTTTTATAGCGAGAAATCATATTTGATACTTTAAATGAGCAACTAGGAGAAAATATATAACAACATTTTACTCTTAAATCTATATTCTCTTGAATTGACAGATAGATTTTTCTTTGTGGTTTTATGATTAGTGAAATTTTGGATTGAAAACTTTTGATATTGAGATAATCTGTGTTTCTATTATATACGGGTTTTTATAGCGAGAAATCATATTTGATACTTTAAATGAGCAACTAGGAGAAATTATATAACAACATTTTACTCTTGAATCTTCATTCTCTTGAATTGACAGATAGATTTTTCTTTGTGGTTTTATGATTAGTGAAATTTTGGATTGAAAACTTTTGATATTGAGATAATCTGTGTTTCTATTATATACGGGTTTTTATAGCGAGAAATCATATTTGATACTTTAAATGAGCAACTAGGAGAAATTATATAACAACATTTTACTCTTGAATCTTCATTCTCTTGAATTGACAGATAGATTTTTCTTTGTGGTTTTATGATTAGTGAAATTTTGGATTGAAAACTTTTGATATTGAGATAATCTGTGTTTCTATTATATACGGGTTTTTATAGCGAGAAATCATATTTGATACTTTAAATGAGCAACTAGGAGAAATTATATAACAAAATTTTACTCTTAAATCTTTATTCTCTTGAATTGACAGATAGATTTTTCTTTGTGGTTTTATGATTAGTGAAATTTTGGATTGAAAACTTTTGATATTGAGATAATCTGTGTTTCTATTATATACGGGTTTTTATAGCGAGAAATCATATTTGATACTTTAAATGAGCAACTAGGAGAAATTATATAACAACATTTTACTCTTGAATCTTCATTCTCTTGAATTGACAGATAGATTTTTCTTTGTGGTTTTATGATTAGTGAAATTTTGGATTGAAAACTTTTGATATTGAGATAATCTGTGTTTCTATTATATACGGGTTTTTATAGCGAGAAATCATATTTGATACTTTAAATGAGCAACTAGGAGAAATTATATAACAACATTTTACTCTTGAATCTTCATTCTCTTGAATTGACAGATAGATTTTTCTTTGTGGTTTTATGATTAGTGAAATTTTGGATTGAAAACTTTTGATATTGAGATAATCTGTGTTTCTTTTATATACGGGTTTTTATAGCGAGAAATCATATTTGATACTTTAAATGAGCAACTAGGAGAAATTATATAACAACATTTTACTCTTGAATCTTCATTCTCTTGAATTGACAGATAGATTTTTCTTTGTGGTTTTATGATTAGTGAAATTTTGGATTGAAAACTTTTGATATTGAGATAATCTGTGTTTCTATTATATACGGGTTTTTATAGCGAGAAATCATATTTGATACTTTAAATGAGCAACTAGGAGAAAATATATAACAACATTTTACTCTTAAATCTTCATTCTCTTGAATTGACAGATAGATTTTTCTTTGTGGTTTTATGATTAGTGAAATTTTGGATTGAAAACTTTTGATATTGAGATAATCTGTGTTTCTATTATATACGGGTTTTTATAGCGAGAAATCATATTTGATATTTTAAATGAGCAACTAGGAGAAAAAATATAACAACATTTTACTCTTGAATCTTTATTCTCTTGAATTGACAGATAGATTTTTCTTTGTGGTTTTATGATTAGTGAAATTTTGGATTGAAAACTTTTGATATTGAGATAATCTGTGTTTCTATTATATACGGGTTTTTATAGCGAGAAATCATATTTGATACTTTGAATGAGCAACTAGGAGAAATTATATAACAACATTTTACTCTTGAATCTTCATTCTCTTGAATTGACAGATAGATTTTTCTTTGTGGTTTTATGATTAGTGAAATTTTGGATTGAAAACTTTTGATATTGAGATAATCTGTGTTTCTATTATATACGGGTTTTTATAGCGAGAAATCATATTTGATACTTTAAATGAGCAACTAGGAGAAATTATATAACAACATTTTACTCTTGAATCTTCATTCTCTTGAATTGACAGATAGATTTTTCTTTGTGGTTTTATGATTAGTGAAATTTTGGATTGAAAACTTTTGATATTGAGATAATCTGTGTTTCTATTATATACGGGTTTTTATAGCGAGAAATCATATTTGATACTTTAAATGAGCAACTAGGAGAAATTATATAACAACATTTTACTCTTGAATCTTCATTCTCTTGAATTGACAGATAGATTTTTCTTTGTGGTTTTATGATTAGTGAAATTTTGGATTGAAAACTTTTGATATTGAGATAATCTGTGTTTCTTTTATATACGGGTTTTTATAGCGAGAAATCATATTTGATACTTTAAATGAGCAACTAGGAGAAATTATATAACAACATTTTACTCTTGAATCTTCATTCTCTTGAATTGACAGATAGATTTTTCTTTGTGGTTTTATGATTAGTGAAATTTTGGATTGAAAACTTTTGATATTGAGATAATCTGTGTTTCTATTATATACGGGTTTTTATAGCGAGAAATCATATTTGATACTTTGAATGAGCAACTAGGAGAAATTATATAACAACATTTTACTCTTGAATCTTCATTCTCTTGAATTGACAGATAGATTTTTCTTTGTGGTTTTATGATTAGTGAAATTTTGGATTGAAAACTTTTGATATTGAGATAATCTGTGTTTCTATTATATACGGGTTTTTATAGCGAGAAATCATATTTGATACTTTAAATGAGCAACTAGGAGAAATTATATAACAACATTTTACTCTTGAATCTTCATTCTCTTGAATTGACAGATAGATTTTTCTTTGTGGTTTTATGATTAGTGAAATTTTGGATTGAAAACTTTTGATATTGAGATAATCTGTGTTTCTATTATATACGGGTTTTTATAGCGAGAAATCATATTTGATACTTTAAATGAGCAACTAGGAGAAATTATATAACAACATTTTACTCTTGAATCTTCATTCTCTTGAATTGACAGATAGATTTTTCTTTGTGGTTTTATGATTAGTGAAATTTTGGATTGAAAACTTTTGATATTGAGATAATCTGTGTTTCTTTTATATACGGGTTTTTATAGCGAGAAATCATATTTGATACTTTAAATGAGCAACTAGGAGAAATTATATAACAACATTTTACTCTTGAATCTTCATTCTCTTGAATTGACAGATAGATTTTTCTTTGTGGTTTTATGATTAGTGAAATTTTGGATTGAAAACTTTTGATATTGAGATAATCTGTGTTTCTATTATATACGGGTTTTTATAGCGAGAAATCATATTTGATACTTTAAATGAGCAACTAGGAGAAAATATATAACAACATTTTACTCTTAAATCTTCATTCTCTTGAATTGACAGATAGATTTTTCTTTGTGGTTTTATGATTAGTGAAATTTTGGATTGAAAACTTTTGATATTGAGATAATCTGTGTTTCTATTATATACGGGTTTTTATAGCGAGAAATCATATTTGATATTTTAAATGAGCAACTAGGAGAAAAAATATAACAACATTTTACTCTTGAATCTTTATTCTCTTGAATTGACAGATAGATTTTTCTTTGTGGTTTTATGATTAGTGAAATTTTGGATTGAAAACTTTTGATATTGAGATAATCTGTGTTTCTATTATATACGGGTTTTTATAGCGAGAAATCATATTTGATACTTTGAATGAGCAACTAGGAGAAATTATATAACAACATTTTACTCTTGAATCTTCATTCTCTTGAATTGACAGATAGATTTTTCTTTGTGGTTTTATGATTAGTGAAATTTTGGATTGAAAACTTTTGATATTGAGATAATCTGTGTTTCTATTATATACGGGTTTTTATAGCGAGAAATCATATTTGATACTTTAAATGAGCAACTAGGAGAAATTATATAACAACATTTTACTCTTGAATCTTCATTCTCTTGAATTGACAGATAGATTTTTCTTTGTGGTTTTATGATTAGTGAAATTTTGGATTGAAAACTTTTGATATTGAGATAATCTGTGTTTCTATTATATACGGGTTTTTATAGCGAGAAATCATATTTGATACTTTAAATGAGCAACTAGGAGAAATTATATAACAACATTTTACTCTTGAATCTTCATTCTCTTGAATTGACAGATAGATTTTTCTTTGTGGTTTTATGATTAGTGAAATTTTGGATTGAAAACTTTTGATATTGAGATAATCTGTGTTTCTATTATATACGGGTTTTTATAGCGAGAAATCATATTTGATACTTTAAATGAGCAACTAGGAGAAATTATATAACAACATTTTACTCTTTAATCTTCATTCTCTTGAATTGAGGGATAGTTTTTTCTTTGTGGTTTTATGATTAGTGAAATTTTGGATTGAAAACTTTTGATATTGAGATAATCTGTGTTTCTATTATATACGGGTTTTTATAGCGAGAAATCATATTTGATACTTTAAATGAGCAACTAGGAGAAATTATATAACAACATTTTACTCTTGAATCTTCATTCTCTTGAATTGACAGATAGATTTTTCTTTGTGGTTTTATGATTAGTGAAATTTTGGATTGAAAACTTTTGATATTGAGATAATCTGTGTTTCTATTATATACGGGTTTTTATAGCGAGAAATCATATTTGATACTTTAAATGAGCAACTAGGAGAAATTATATAACAACATTTTACTCTTGAATCTTCATTCTCTTGAACTGACAGATAGATTTTTCTTTGTGGTTTTATGATTAGTGAAATTTTGGATTGAAAACTTTTGATATTGAGATAATCTGTGTTTCTATTATATACGGGTTTTTATAGCGAGAAATCATATTTGATACTTTAAATGAGCAACTAGGAGAAATTATATAACAACATTTTACTCTTGAATCTTCATTCTCTTGAACTGACAGATAGATTTTTCTTTGTGGTTTTATGATTAGTGAAATTTTGGATTGAAAACTTTTGATATTGAGATAATCTGTGTTTCTATTATATACGGGTTTTTATAGCGAGAAATCATATTTGATACTTTAAATGAGCAACTAGGAGAAATTATATAACAACATTTTACTCTTGAATCTTCATTCTCTTGAATTGACAGATAGATTTTTCTTTGTGGTTTTATGATTAGTGAAATTTTGGATTGAAAACTTTTGATATTGAGATAATCTGTGTTTCTATTATATACGGGTTTTTATAGCGAGAAATCATATTTGATACTTTAAATGAGCAACTAGGAGAAAATATATAACAACATTTTACTCTTGAATCTTCATTCTCTTGAATTGACAGATAGATTTTTCTTTGTGGTTTTATGATTAGTGAAATTTTGGATTGAAAACTTTTGATATTGAGATAATCTGTGTTTCTATTATATACGGGTTTTTATAGCGAGAAATCATATTTGATATTTTAAATGAGCAACTAGGAGAAATTATATAACAACATTTTACTCTTGAATCTTTATTCTCTTGAATTGACAGATAGATTTTTCTTTGTGGTTTTATAATTAGTGAAATTTTGGATTGAAAACTTTTGATATTGAAATAATCTGTGTTTCTATTATATACGGGTTTTTATAGCGAGAAATCATATTTGATACTTTAAATGAGCAACTAGGAGAAATTATATAACAACATTTTACTCTTGAATCTTCATTCTCTTGAATTGACAGATAGATTTTTCTTTGTGGTTTTATGATTAGTGAAATTTTGGATTGAAAACTTTTGATATTGAGAAAATCTGTGTTTCTATTATATACGGGTTTTTATAGCGAGAAATCATATTTGATACTTTAAATGAGCAACTAGGAGAAATTATATAACAACATTTTACTCTTGAATCTTCATTCTCTTGAATTGACAGATAGATTTTTCTTTGTGGTTTTATGATTAGTGAAATTTTGGATTGAAAACTTTTGATATTGAGATAATCTGTGTTTCTATTATATACGGGTTTTTATAGCGAGAAATCATATTTGATACTTTAAATGAGCAACTAGGAGAAAATATATAACAACATTTTACTCTTAAATCTTCATTCTCTTGAATTGACAGATAGATTTTTCTTTGTGGTTTTATGATTAGTGAAATTTTGGATTGAAAACTTTTGATATTGAGATAATCTGTGTTTCTATTATATACGGGTTTTTATAGCGAGAAATCATATTTGATACTTTAAATGAGCAACTAGGAGAAATTATATAACAACATTTTACTCTTGAATCTTCATTCTCTTGAATTGACAGATAGATTTTTCTTTGTGGTTTTATGATTAGTGAAATTTTGGATTGAAAACTTTTGATATTGAGATAATCTGTGTTTCTATTATATACGGGTTTTTATAGCGAGAAATCATATTTGATACTTTAAATGAGCAACTAGGAGAAATTATATAACAACATTTTACTCTTGAATCTTCATTCTCTTGAATTGACAGATAGATTTTTCTTTGTGGTTTTATGATTAGTGAAATTTTGGATTGAAAACTTTTGATATTGAGATAATCTGTGTTTCTATTATATACGGGTTTTTATAGCGAGAAATCATATTTGATACTTTAAATGAGCAACTAGGAGAAATTATATAACAACATTTTACTCTTGAATCTTTATTCTCTTGAATTGACAGATAGATTTTTCTTTGTGGTTTTATGATTAGTGAAATTTTGGATTAAAAACTTTTGATATTGAGATAATCTGTGTTTCTATTATATACGGGTTTTTATAGCGAGAAATCATATTTGATACTTTAAATGAGCAACTAGGAGAAATTATATAACAACATTTTACTCTTGAATCTTCATTCTCTTGAATTGATAGACAGATTTTTCTTTGTGGTTTTATGATTAGTGAAATTTTGGATTGAAAACTTTTGATATTGAGATAATCTGTGTTTCTTTTATATACGGGTTTTTATAGCGAGAAATCATATTTGATACTTTAAATGAGCAACTAGGAGAAATTATATAACAACATTTTACTCTTGAATCTTCATTCTCTTGAATTGACAAATAGATTTTTCTTTGTGGTTTTATGATTAGTGAAATTTTGGATTGAAAACTTTTGATATTGAGATAATCTGTGTTTCTATTATATACGGGTTTTTATAGCGAGAAATCATATTTGATACTTTAAATGAGCAACTAGGAGAAAATATATAACAACATTTTACTCTTGAATCTTCATTCTCTTGAATTGACAGATAGATTTTTCTTTGTGGTTTTATGATTAGTGAAATTTTGGATTGAAAACTTTTGATATTGAGATAATCTGTGTTTCTATTATATACGGGTTTTTATAGCGAGAAATCATATTTGATACTTTAAATGAGCAACTAGGAGAAATTATATAACAACATTTTACTCTTGAATCTTCATTCTCTTGAATTGACAGATAGATTTTTCTTTGATGTTTTATGATTAGTGAAATTTTGGAATGAAAACTTTTGATATTGAGATAATCTGTGTTTCTATTATATACGGGTTTTTATAGCGAGAAATCATATTTGATACTTTAAATGAGCAACTAGGAGAAATTATATAACAACATTTTACTCTTGAATCTTCATTCTCTTGAATTGACAAATAGATTTTTCTTTGTGATTTTATGATTAGTGAAATTTTGGGTTGAAAACTTTTGATATTGAGATAATCTGTGTTTCTATTATATACGGGTTTTTATAGCGAGAAATCATATTTGATACTTTAAATGAGCAACTAGGAGAAATTATATAACAACATTTTACTCTTGAATCTTCATTCTCTTGAAATGACAGATAGACTTTTCTTTGTGGTTTTATGATTAGTGAAATTTTGGATTGAAAACTTTTGATATTGAGATAATCTGTGTTTCTATTATATACGGGTTTTTATAGCGAGAAATCATATTTGATACTTTAAATGAGCAACTAGGAGAAATTATATAACAACATTTTACTCTTGAATCTTCATTCTCTTGAATTGACAGATAGATTTTTCTTTGTGGTTTTATGATTAGTGAAATTTTGGATTGAAAACTTTTGATATTGAGATAATCTGTGTTTCTATTATATACGGGTTTTTATAGCGAGAAATCATATTTGATACTTTAAATGAGCAACTAGGAGAAATTATATAACAACATTTTACTCTTGAATCTTCATTCTCTTGAATTGATAGACAGATTTTTCTTTGTGGTTTTATGATTAGTGAAATTTTGGATTGAAAACTTTTGATATTGAGATAATCTGTGTTTCTTTTATATACGGGTTTTTATAGCGAGAAATCATATTTGATACTTTAAATGAGCAACTAGGAGAAATTATATAACAACATTTTACTCTTGAATCTTCATTCTCTTGAATTGACAGATAGATTTTTCTTTGTGGTTTTATGATTAGTGAAATTTTGGATTGAAAACTTTTGATATTGAGATAATCTGTGTTTCTATTATATACGGGTTTTTATAGCGAGAAATCTAATTTGATACTTTAAATGAGCAACTAGGAGAAAATATATAACAACATTTTACTCTTGAATCTTCATTCTCTTGAATTGACAGATAGATTTTTCTTTGTGGTTTTATGATTAGTGAAATTTTGGATTGAAAACTTTTGATATTGAGATAATCTGTGTTTCTATTATATACGGGTTTTTATAGCGAGAAATCATATTTGATACTTTAAATGAGCAACTAGGAGAAATTATATAACAACATTTTACTCTTGAATCTTCATTCTCTTGAATTGACAGATAGATTTTTCTTTGATGTTTTATGATTAGTGAAATTTTGGAATGAAAACTTTTGATATTGAGATAATCTGTGTTTCTATTATATACGGGTTTTTATAGCGAGAAATCATATTTGATACTTTCAATGAGCAACTAGGAGAAATTATATAACAACATTTTACTCTTGAATCTTCATTCTCTTGAATTGACAAATAGATTTTTCTTTGTGATTTTATGATTAGTGAAATTTTGGGTTGAAAACTTTTGATATTGAGATAATCTGTGTTTCTATTATATACGGGTTTTTATAGCGAGAAATCATATTTGATACTTTAAATGAGCAACTAGGAGAAATTATATAACAACATTTTACTCTTGAATCTTCATTCTCTTGAAATGACAGATAGACTTTTCTTTGTGGTTTTATGATTAGTGAAATTTTGGATTGAAAACTTTTGATATTGAGATAATCTGTGTTTCTATTATTTACGGGTTTTTATAGCGAGAAATCATATTTGATACTTTAAATGAGCAACTAGGAGAAATTATATAACAACATTTTACTCTTGAATCTTCATTGTCTTGAATTGACAAATAGATTTTTCTTTGTGGTTTTATGATTAGTGAAATTTTGGATTGAAAACTTTTGATATTGAGATAATCTGTGTTTCTATTATATACGGGTTTTTATAGCGAGAAATCATATTTGATACTTTAAATGAGCAACTAGGAGAAATTATATAACAACATTTTACTCTTGAATCTTCATTCTCTTGAATTGACAGATAGATTTTTCTTTGTGGTTTTATGATTAGTGAAATTTTGGATTGAAAACTTTTGATATTGAGATAATCTGTGTTTCTATTATATACGGGTTTTTATAGCGAGAAATCATATTTGATACTTTAAATGAGCAACTAGGAGAAATTATATAACAACATTTTACTCTTGAATCTTCATTCTCTTGAATTGACAGATAGATTTTTCTTTGTGGTTTTATGATTAGTGAAATTTTGGATTGAAAACTTTTGATATTGAAATAATCTGTGTTTCTATTATATACGGGTTTTTATAGCGAGAAATCATATTTGATACTTTAAATGAGCAACTAGGAGAAATTATATAACAACATTTTACTCTTGAATCTTCATTCTCTTGAATTGACAGATAGATTTTTCTTTGTGGTTTTATGATTAGTGAAATTTTGGATTGAAAACTTTTGATATTGAGAAAATCTGTGTTTCTATTATATACGGGTTTTTATAGCGAGAAATCATATTTGATACTTTAAATGAGCAACTAGGAGAAATTATATAACAACATTTTACTCTTGAATCTTCATTCTCTTGAATTGACAGATAGATTTTTCTTTGTGGTTTTATGATTAGTGAAATTTTGGATTGAAAACTTTTGATATTGAGATAATCTGTGTTTCTATTATATACGGGTTTTTATAGCGAGAAATCATATTTGATACTTTAAATGAGCAACTAGGAGAAAATATATAACAACATTTTACTCTTAAATCTTCATTCTCTTGAATTGACAGATAGATTTTTCTTTGTGGTTTTATGATTAGTGAAATTTTGGATTGAAAACTTTTGATATTGAGATAATCTGTGTTTCTATTATATACGGGTTTTTATAGCGAGAAATCATATTTGATACTTTAAATGAGCAACTAGGAGAAATTATATAACAACATTTTACTCTTGAATCTTTATTCTCTTGAATTGACAGATAGATTTTTCTTTGTGGTTTTATGATTAGTGAAATTTTGGATTGAAAACTTTTGATATTGAGATAATCTGTGTTTCTTTTATATACGGGTTTTTATAGCGAGAAATCATATTTGATACTTTAAATGAGCAACTAGGAGAAATTATATAACAACATTTTACTCTTGAATCTTCATTCTCTTGAATTGACAGATAGATTTTTCTTTGTGGTTTTATGATTAGTGAAATTTTGGATTGAAAACTTTTGATATTGAGATAATCTGTGTTTCTATTATATACGGGTTTTTATAGCGAGAAATCTAATTTGATACTTTAAATGAGCAACTAGGAGAAAATATATAACAACATTTTACTCTTGAATCTTCATTCTCTTGAATTGACAGATAGATTTTTCTTTGTGGTTTTATGATTAGTGAAATTTTGGATTGAAAACTTTTGATATTGAGATAATCTGTGTTTCTATTATATACGGGTTTTTATAGCGAGAAATCATATTTGATACTTTAAATGAGCAACTAGGAGAAATTATATAACAACATTTTACTCTTGAATCTTCATTCTCTTGAATTGACAGATAGATTTTTCTTTGATGTTTTATGATTAGTGAAATTTTGGAATGAAAACTTTTGATATTGAGATAATCTGTGTTTCTATTATATACGGGTTTTTATAGCGAGAAATCATATTTGATACTTTCAATGAGCAACTAGGAGAAATTATATAACAACATTTTACTCTTGAATCTTCATTCTCTTGAATTGACAAATAGATTTTTCTTTGTGATTTTATGATTAGTGAAATTTTGGGTTGAAAACTTTTGATATTGAGATAATCTGTGTTTCTATTATATACGGGTTTTTATAGCGAGAAATCATATTTGATACTTTAAATGAGCAACTAGGAGAAATTATATAACAACATTTTACTCTTGAATCTTCATTCTCTTGAAATGACAGATAGACTTTTCTTTGTGGTTTTATGATTAGTGAAATTTTGGATTGAAAACTTTTGATATTGAGATAATCTGTGTTTCTATTATTTACGGGTTTTTATAGCGAGAAATCATATTTGATACTTTAAATGAGCAACTAGGAGAAATTATATAACAACATTTTACTCTTGAATCTTCATTGTCTTGAATTGACAAATAGATTTTTCTTTGTGGTTTTATGATTAGTGAAATTTTGGATTGAAAACTTTTGATATTGAGATAATCTGTGTTTCTATTATATACGGATTTTTATAGCGAGAAATCATATTTGATACTTTAAATGAGCAACTAGGAGAAATTATATAACAACATTTTACTCTTGAATCTTCATTCTCTTGAATTGACAGATAGATTTTTCTTTGTGGTTTTATGATTAGTGAAATTTTGGATTGAAAACTTTTGATATTGAGATAAACTGTGTTTCTATTATATACGGGTTTTTATAGCGAGAAATCATATTTGATACTTTAAATGAGCAACTAGGAGAAATTATATAACAACATTTTACTCTTGAATCTTCATTCTCTTGAATTGACAGATAGATTTTTCTTTGTGGTTTTATGATTAGTGAAATTTTGGATTGAAAACTTTTGATATTGAAATAATCTGTGTTTCTATTATATACGGGTTTTTATAGCGAGAAATCATATTTGATACTTTAAATGAGCAACTAGGAGAAATTATATAACAACATTTTACTCTTGAATCTTCATTCTCTTGAATTGACAGATAGATTTTTCTTTGTGGTTTTATGATTAGTGAAATTTTGGATTGAAAACTTTTGATATTGAGAAAATCTGTGTTTCTATTATATACGGGTTTTTATAGCGAGAAATCATATTTGATACTTTAAATGAGCAACTAGGAGAAATTATATAACAACATTTTACTCTTGAATCTTCATTCTCTTGAATTGACAGATAGATTTTTCTTTGTGGTTTTATGATTAGTGAAATTTTGGATTGAAAACTTTTGATATTGAGATAATCTGTGTTTCTATTATATACGGGTTTTTATAGCGAGAAATCATATTTGATACTTTAAATGAGCAACTAGGAGAAATTATATAACAACATTTTACTCTTGAATCTTCATTCTCTTGAATTGACAGATAGATTTTTCTTTGTGGTTTTATGATTAGTGAAATTTTGGATTGAAAACTTTTGATATTGAGATAATCTGTGTTTCTATTATATACGGGTTTTTATAGCGAGAAATCTAATTTGATACTTTAAATGAGCAACTAGGAGAAAATATATAACAACATTTTACTCTTGAATCTTCATTCTCTTGAATTGACAGATAGATTTTTCTTTGTGGTTTTATGATTAGTGAAATTTTGGATTGAAAACTTTTGATATTGAGATAATCTGTGTTTCTATTATATACGGGTTTTTATAGCGAGAAATCATATTTGATACTTTAAATGAGCAACTAGGAGAAATTATATAACAACATTTTACTCTTGAATCTTCATTCTCTTGAATTGACAGATAGATTTTTCTTTGATGTTTTATGATTAGTGAAATTTTGGAATGAAAACTTTTGATATTGAGATAATCTGTGTTTCTATTATATACGGGTTTTTATAGCGAGAAATCATATTTGATACTTTCAAAGAGCAACTAGGAGAAATTATATAACAACATTTTACTCTTGAATCTTCATTCTCTTGAATTGACAAATAGATTTTTCTTTGTGATTTTATGATTAGTGAAATTTTGGGTTGAAAACTTTTGATATTGAGATAATCTGTGTTTCTATTATATACGGGTTTTTATAGCGAGAAATCATATTTGATACTTTAAATGAGCAACTAGGAGAAAATATATAACAACATTTTACTCTTGAATCTTCATTCTCTTGAATTGACAGATAGATTTGACTTTGTGGTTTTATGATTAGTGAAATTTTGGATTGAAAACTTTTGATATTGAGATAATCTGTGTTTCTATTATATACGGGTTTTTATAGCGAGAAATCATATTTGATACTTTAAATGAGCAACTAGGAGAAATTATATAACAACATTTTACTCTTGAATCTTCATTCTCTTGAATTGACGGATAGATTTTTCTTTGTGGTTTTATGATTAGTGAAATTTTGGATTGAAAACTTTTGATATTGAGATAATCTGTGTTTCTATTATATACGGGTTTTTATAGCGAGAAATCATATTTGATACTTTAAATGAGCAACTAGGAGAAATTATATAACAACATTTTACTCTTGAATCTTCATTCTCTTGAACTGACAGATAGATTTTTCTTTGTGGTTTTATGATTAGTGAAATTTTGGATTGAAAACTTTTGACATTGAGATAATCTGTGTTTCTATTATATACGGGTTTTTATAGCGAGAAATCATATTTGATACTTTAAATGAGCAACTAGGAGAAATTATATAACAACATTTTACTCTTAAATCTTCATTCTCTTGAATTGAGTGATAGATTTTTCTTTGTGGTTTTATGATTAGTGAAATTTTGGATTGAAAACTTTTGATATTGAGATAATCTGTGTTTCTATTATATACGGGTTTTTATAGCGAGAAATCATATTTGATACTTTAAATGAGCAACTAGGAGAAATTATATAACAACATTTTACTCTTGAATCTTCATTCTCTTGAATTGACAGATAGATTTTTCTTTGTGGTTTTATGATTAGTGAAATTTTGGATTGAAAACTTTTGATATTGAGATAATCTGTGTTTCTATTATATACGGGTTTTTATAGCGAGAAATCATATTTGATACTTTAAATGAGCAACTAGGAGAAATTATATAACAACATTTTACTCTTGAATCTTCATTCTCTTGAAATGACAGATAGACTTTTCTTTGTGGTTTTATGATTAGTGAAATTTTGGATTGAAAACTTTTGATATTGAGATAATCTGTGTTTCTATTATTTACGGGTTTTTATAGCGAGAAATCATATTTGATACTTTAAATGAGCAACTAGGAGAAATTATATAACAACATTTTACTCTTGAATCTTCATTCTCTTGAATTGACAGATAGATTTTTCTTTGTGGTTTTATGATTAGTGAAATTTTGGATTGAAAACTTTTGATATTGAGATAATCTGTGTTTCTATTATATATGGGTTTTTATAGCGAGAAATCATATTGGATACTTTAAATGAGCGACTAGGAGAAATTATATAACAACATTTTACTCTTGAATCTTCATTCTCTTGAATTGACAAATAGATTTTTCTTTGTGGTTTTATGCTTAGTGAAATTTTGGATTGAAAACCTTTGACATTGAGATAATCTGTGTTTCTATTATATACGGGTTTTTATAGCGAGAAATCATATTTGATACTTTAAATGAGCGACTAGGAGAAATTATATAACAACATTTTACTCTTAAATCTTCATTCTCTTGAATTAACAAATAGATTTTTCTTTGTGGTTTTATGATTAGTGAAATTTTGGATTGAAAACTTTTGATATTGAGATAATCTGTGTTTCTATTATATATGGGTTTTTATAGCGAGAAATCATATTTGATACTTTAAATGAGCGACTAGGAGAAATTATATAACAACATTTTACTCTTGAATCTTCATTCTCTTGAATTGACAGATAGATTTTTCTTTGTGGTTTTATGATTAGTGAAATTTTGAATTGAAAACTTTTGATATTGAGATAATCTGTGTTTCTATTATATACGGGTTTTTATAGCGAGAAATCATATTTGATACTTTAAATGAGCGACTAGGAGAAATTATATAACAACATTTTACTCTTGAATCTTCATTCTCTTGAAATGACAGATAGATTTTTCTTTGTGGTTTTATGATTAGTGAAATTTTGGATTGAAAACTTTTGATATTGAGATAATCTGTGTTTCTATTATATACGGGTTTTTATAGCGAGAAATCATATTTGATACTTTAAATGAGCAACTAGGAGAAATTATATAACAACATTTTACTCTTGAATCTTCATTTTCTTGAATTGACAGATAGATTTTTCTTTGTGGTTTTATGATTAGTGAAATTTTGAATTGAAAACTTTTGATATTGAGATAATCTGTGTTTCTATTATATACGGGTTTTTATAGCGAGAAATCATATTTGATACTTTAAATGAGCGACTAGGAGAAATTATATAACAACATTTTACTCTTGAATCTTCATTCTCTTGAATTGACAAATAGATTTTTCTTTGTGGTTTTATGCTTAGTGAAATTTTGGATTGAAAACCTTTGACATTGAGATAATCTGTGTTTCTATTATATACGGGTTTTTATAGCGAGAAATCATATTTGATACTTTAAATGAGCGACTAGGAGAAATTATATAACAACATTTTACTCTTAAATCTTCATTCTCTTGAATTAACAAATAGATTTTTCTTTGTGGTTTTATGATTAGTGAAATTTTGGATTGAAAACTTTTGATATTGAGATAATCTGTGTTTCTATTATATATGGGTTTTTATAGCGAGAAATCATATTTGATACTTTAAATGAGCGACTAGGAGAAATTATATAACAACATTTTACTCTTGAATCTTCATTCTCTTGAATTGACAAATAGATTTTTCTTTGTGGTTTTATGATTAGTGAAATTTTGGATTGAAAACTTTTGATATTGAGATAATCTGTGTTTCTATTATATACGGGTTTTTATAGCGAGAAATCATATTTGATACTTTAAATGAGCAACTAGGAGAAATTATATAACAACATTTTACTCTTGAATCTTCATTCTCTTGAATTGACAGATAGATTTTTCTTTGTGGTTTTATGATTAGTGAAATTTTGAATTGAAAACTTTTGATATTGAGATAATCTGTGTTTCTATTATATACGGGTTTTTATAGCGAGAAATCATATTTGATACTTTAAATGAGCAACTAGGAGAACCTATATAACAACATTTTACTCTTGAATCTTCATTCTCTTGAATTGACCGATAGATTTTTCTTTGTGGTTTTATGATTAGTGAAATTTTGGATTGAAAACCTTTGACATTGAGATAATCTGTGTTTCTATTATATACGGGTTTTTATAGCGAGAAATCATATTTGATACTTTAAATGAGCAACTAGGAGAAATTATATAACAACATTTTACTCTTGAATCTTCATTCTCTTGAATTGACAGATAGATTTTTCTTTGTGGTTTTATGATAAGTGAAATTTTGGATTGAAAACTTTTGACATTGAGATAATCTGTGTTTCTATTATATACGGGTTTTTATAGCGAGAAATCATATTTGATACTTTAAATGAGCAACTAGGAGAAATTATATAACAACATTTTACTCTTAAATCTTCATTCTCTTGAATTGAGTGATAGATTTTTCTTTGTGGATTTATGATTAGTGAAATTTTGGATTGAAAACTTTTGATATTGAGATAATCTGTGTTTCTATTATATACGGGTTTTTATAGCGAGAAATCATATTTGATACTTTAAATGAGCAACTAGGAGAAATTATATAACAACATTTTACTCTTGAATCTTTATTCTCTTGAATTGACAGATAGATTTTTCTTTGTGGTTTTATGATTAGTGAAATTTTGGATTGAAAACTTTTGATATTGAGATAATCTGTGTTTCTATTATATACGGGTTTTTATAGCGAGAAATCATATTTGATACTTTAAATGAGCAACTAGGAGAAATTATATAACAACATTTTACTCTTGAATCTTCATTCTCTTGAATTGACAGATAGATTTTTCTTTGTGGTTTTATGATTAGTGAAATTTTGGATTGAAAACTTTTGATATTGAGATAATCTGTGTTTCTATTATATACGGGTTTTTATAGCGAGAAATCATATTTGATACTTTAAATGAGCAACTAGGAGAAATTATATAACAACATTTTACTCTTGAATCTTAATTTTCTTGAATTGACAGATAGATTTTTCTTTGTGGTTTTATGATTAGTGAAATTTTGGATTGAAAACTTTTGATATTGAGATAATCTGTGTTTCTATTATATACGGGTTTTTATAGCGAGAAATCATATTTGATACTTTAAATGAGCAACTAGGAGAAATTATATAACAACATTTTACTCTTGAATCTTCATTCTCTTGAATTGACAGATAGATTTTTCTTTGTGGTTTTATGATTAGTGAAATTTTGGATTGAAAACTTTTGATATTGAGATAATCTGTGTTTCTATTATATACGGGTTTTTATAGCGAGAAATCATATTTGATACTTTAAATGAGCAACTAGGAGAAATTATATAACAACATTTTACTCTTGAATCTTCATTCTCTTGAATTGACAGATAGATTTTTCTTTGTGGTTTTATGATTAGTGAAATTTTGGATTGAAAACTTTTGATATTGAGATAATCTGTGTTTCTATTATATATGGGTTTTTATAGCGAGAAATCATATTGGATACTTTAAATGAGCGACTAGGAGAAATTATATAACAACATTTTACTCTTGAATCTTCATTCTCTTGAATTGACAAATAGATTTTTCTTTGTGGTTTTATGCTTAGTGAAATTTTGGATTGAAAACCTTTGACATTGAGATAATCTGTGTTTCTATTATATACGGGTTTTTATAGCGAGAAATCATATTTGATACTTTAAATGAGCGACTAGGAGAAATTATATAACAACATTTTACTCTTAAATCTTCATTCTCTTGAATTAACAAATAGATTTTTCTTTGTGGTTTTATGATTAGTGAAATTTTGGATTGAAAACTTTTGATATTGAGATAATCTGTGTTTCTATTATATATGGGTTTTTATAGCGAGAAATCATATTTGATACTTTAAATGAGCGACTAGGAGAAATTATATAACAACATTCTTTGTGGTTTTATGATTAGTGAAATTTTGGATTGAAAACTTTTGATATTGAGATAATCTGTGTTTCTATTATATACGGGTTTTTATAGCGAGAAATCATATTTGATACTTTAAATGAGCAACTAGGAGAAATTATATAACAACATTTTACTCTTGAATCTTCATTCTCTTGAATTGACAGATAGATTTTTCTTTGTGGTTTTATGATTAGTGAAATTTTGGATTGAAAACTTTTGATATTGAGATAATCTGTGTTTCTATTATATATGGGTTTTTATAGCGAGAAATCATATTGGATACTTTAAATGAGCGACTAGGAGAAATTATATAACAACATTTTACTCTTGAATCTTCATTCTCTTGAATTGACAAATAGATTTTTCTTTGTGGTTTTATGATTAGTGAAATTTTGGATTGAAAACTTTTGATATTGAGATAATCTGTGTTTCTATTATATATGGGTTTTTATAGCGAGAAATCATATTCGATACTTTAAATGAGCGACTAGGAGAAAATATATAACAAAATTTTACTCTTGAATCTTCATTCTCTCGAATTGATAGATAGATTTTTCTTTGTGGTTTTATGATTAGTGAAATTTTGGATTGAAAACTTTTGATATTGAGATAATCTGTGTTTCTATTATATACGGGTTTTTATAGCGAGAAATCATATTTGATACTTTAAATGAGCAACTAGGAGAAATTATATAACAACATTTTACTCTTGAATCTTCATTCTCTTAAATTGACAAATAGATTTTTCTTTGTGGTTTTATGCTTAGTGAAATTTTGGATTGAAAACTTTTGATATTGAGATAATCTGTGTTTCTATTATATACGGGTTTTTATAGCGAGAAATCATATTTGATACTTTAAATGAGCAACTAGGAGAAATTATATAACAACATTTTACTCTTGAATCTTCATTCTCTTGAATTGACATATAGATTTTTCTTTGTGGTTTTATGATTAGTGAAATTTTGGATTGAAAACTTTTGATATTGAGATAATCTGTGTTTCTATTATATACGGGTTTTTATAGCGAGAAATCATATTTGATACTTTAAATGAGCAACTAGGAGAAATTATATAATAACATTTTACTCTTGAATCTTCATTCTCTTGAATTGACAGATAGATTTTTCTTTGTGGTTTTATGATTAGTGAAATTTTGGATTGAAAACTTTTGATATTGAGATAATCTGTGTTTCTATTATATACGGGTTTTTATAGCGAGAAATCATATTTGATACTTTAAATGAGCAACTAGGAGAAATTATATAACAACATTTTACTCTTGAATCTTCATTCTCTTGAATTGACATATAGATTTTTCTTTGTGGTTTTATGCTTAGTGAAATTTTGGATTGAAAACTTTTGATATTGAGATAATCTGTGTTTCTATTATATACGGGTTTTTATAGCGAGAAATCATATTTGATACTTTAAATGAGCAACTAGGAGAAATTATATAACAACATTTTACTCTTGAATCTTCATTCTCTTAAATTGACAAATAGATTTTTCTTTGTGGTTTTATGCTTAGTGAAATTTTGGATTGAAAACTTTTGATATTGAGATAATCTGTGTTTCTATTATATACGGGTTTTTATAGCGAGAAATCATATTTGATACTTTAAATGAGCAACTAGGAGAAATTATATAACAACATTTTACTCTTGAATCTTCATTCTCTTGAATTGACATATAGATTTTTCTTTGTGGTTTTATGATTAGTGAAATTTTGGATTGAAAACTTTTGATATTGAGATAATCTGTGTTTCTATTATATACGGGTTTTTATAGCGTGAAATCATATTTGATACTTTAAATGAGCAACTAGGAGAAATTATATAACAACATTTTACTCTTGAATCTTCATTCTCTTGAATTGACAAATAGATTTTTCTTTGTGGTTTTATGATTAGTGAAATTTTGGATTGAAAACTTTTGATATTGAGATAATCTGTGTTTCTATTATATATGGGTTTTTATAGCGAGAAATCATATTCGATACTTTAAATGAGCGACTAGGAGAAATTATATAACAAAATTTTACTCTTGAATCTTCATTCTCTCGAATTGATAGATAGATTTTTCTTTGTGGTTTTATGATTAGTGAAATTTTGGATTGAAAACTTTTGATATTGAGATAATCTGTGTTTCTATTATATACGGGTTTTTATAGCGAGAAATCATATTTGATACTTTAAATGAGCAACTAGGAGAAATTATATAACAACATTTTACTCTTGAATCTTCATTCTCTTAAATTGACAAATAGATTTTTCTTTGTGGTTTTATGCTTAGTGAAATTTTGGATTGAAAACTTTTGATATTGAGATAATCTGTGTTTCTATTATATACGGGTTTTTATAGCGAGAAATCATATTTGATACTTTAAATGAGCAACTAGGAGAAATTATATAACAACATTTTACTCTTGAATCTTCATTGTCTTGAATTGACATATAGATTTTTCTTTGTGGTTTTATGATTAGTGAAATTTTGGATTGAAAACTTTTGATATTGAGATAATCTGTGTTTCTATTATATACGGGTTTTTATAGCGAGAAATCATATTTGATACTTTAAATGAGCAACTAGGAGAAATTATATAATAACATTTTACTCTTGAATCTTCATTCTCTTGAATTGACAGATAGATTTTTCTTTGTGGTTTTATGATTAGTGAAATTTTGGATTGAAAACTTTTGATATTGAGATAATCTGTGTTTCTATTATATACGGGTTTTTATAGCGAGAAATCATATTTGATACTTTAAATGAGCAACTAGGAGAAATTATATAACAACATTTTACTCTTGAATCTTCATTCTCTTGAAATGACATATAGATTTTTCTTTGTGGTTTTATGATTAGTGAAATTTTGGATTGAAAACTTTTGATATTGAGATAATCTGTGTTTCTATTATATACGGGTTTTTATAGCGAGAAATCATATTTGATACTTTAAATGAGCAACTAGGAGAAATTATATAACAACATTTTACTCTTGAATCTTCATTCTCTTGAATTGACAGATAGATTTTTCTTTGTGGTTTTATGATTAGTGAAATTTTGGATTGAAAACTTTTGATATTGAGATAATCTGTGTTTCTATTATATACGGGTTTTTATAGCGAGAAATCATATTTGATACTTTAAATGAGCAACTAGGAGAAATTATATAACAACATTTTACTCTTGAATCTTAATTTTCTTGAATTGACAGATAGATTTTTCTTTGTGGTTTTATGATTAGTGAAATTTTGGATTGAAAACTTTTGATATTGAGATAATCTGTGTTTCTATTATATACGGGTTTTTATAGCGAGAAATCATATTTGATACTTTAAATGAGCAACTAGGAGAAATTATATAACAACATTTTACTCTTGAATCTTCATTCTCTTGAATTGACAGATAGATTTTTCTTTGTGGTTTTATGATTAGTGAAATTTTGGATTGAAAACTTTTGATATTGAGATAATCTGTGTTTCTATTATATACGGGTTTTTATAGCGAGAAATCATATTTGATACTTTAAATGAGCAACTAGGAGAAATTATATAACAACATTTTACTCTTGAATCTTCATTCTCTTGAATTGACAGATAGATTTTTCTTTGTGGTTTTATGATTAGTGAAATTTTGGATTGAAAACTTTTGATATTGAGATAATCTGTGTTTCTATTATATATGGGTTTTTATAGCGAGAAATCATATTGGATACTTTAAATGAGCGACTAGGAGAAATTATATAACAACATTTTACTCTTGAATCTTCATTCTCTTGAATTGACAAATAGATTTTTCTTTGTGGTTTTATGCTTAGTGAAATTTTGGATTGAAAACCTTTGACATTGAGATAATCTGTGTTTCTATTATATACGGGTTTTTATAGCGAGAAATCATATTTGATACTTTAAATGAGCGACTAGGAGAAATTATATAACAACATTTTACTCTTAAATCTTCATTCTCTTGAATTAACAAATAGATTTTTCTTTGTGGTTTTATGATTAGTGAAATTTTGGATTGAAAACTTTTGATATTGAGATAATCTGTGTTTCTATTATATATGGGTTTTTATAGCGAGAAATCATATTTGATACTTTAAATGAGCGACTAGGAGAAATTATATAACAACATTCTTTGCGGTTTTATGATTAGTGAAATTTTGGATTGAAAACTTTTGATATTGAGATAATCTGTGTTTCTATTATATACGGGTTTTTATAGCGAGAAATCATATTTGATACTTTAAATGAGCAACTAGGAGAAATTATATAACAACATTTTACTCTTGAATCTTCATTCTCTTGAATTGACAGATAGATTTTTCTTTGTGGTTTTATGATTAGTGAAATTTTGGATTGAAAACTTTTGATATTGAGATAATCTGTGTTTCTATTATATATGGGTTTTTATAGCGAGAAATCATATTGGATACTTTAAATGAGCGACTAGGAGAAATTATATAACAACATTTTACTCTTGAATCTTCATTCTCTTGAATTGACAAATAGATTTTTCTTTGTGGTTTTATGATTAGTGAAATTTTGGATTGAAAACTTTTGATATTGAGATAATCTGTGTTTCTATTATATATGGGTTTTTATAGCGAGAAATCATATTCGATACTTTAAATGAGCGACTAGGAGAAATTATATAACAAAATTTTACTCTTGAATCTTCATTCTCTCGAATTGATAGATAGATTTTTCTTTGTGGTTTTATGATTAGTGAAATTTTGGATTGAAAACTTTTGATATTGAGATAATCTGTGTTTCTATTATATACGGGTTTTTATAGCGAGAAATCATATTTGATACTTTAAATGAGCAACTAGGAGAAATTATATAACAACATTTTACTCTTGAATCTTCATTCTCTTAAATTGACAAATAGATTTTTCTTTGTGGTTTTATGCTTAGTGAAATTTTGGATTGAAAACTTTTGATATTGAGATAATCTGTGTTTCTATTATATACGGGTTTTTATAGCGAGAAATCATATTTGATACTTTAAATGAGCAACTAGGAGAAATTATATAACAACATTTTACTCTTGAATCTTCATTCTCTTGAATTGACATATAGATTTTTCTTTGTGGTTTTATGATTAGTGAAATTTTGGATTGAAAACTTTTGATATTGAGATAATCTGTGTTTCTATTATATACGGGTTTTTATAGCGAGAAATCATATTTGATACTTTAAATGAGCAACTAGGAGAAATTATATAATAACATTTTACTCTTGAATCTTCATTCTCTTGAATTGACAGATAGATTTTTCTTTGTGGTTTTATGATTAGTGAAATTTTGGATTGAAAACTTTTGATATTGAGATAATCTGTGTTTCTATTATATACGGGTTTTTATAGCGAGAAATCATATTTGATACTTTAAATGAGCAACTAGGAGAAATTATATAACAACATTTTACTCTTGAATCTTCATTCTCTTGAATTGACATATAGATTTTTCTTTGTGGTTTTATGATTAGTGAAATTTTGGATTGAAAACTTTTGATATTGAGATAATCTGTGTTTCTATTATATACGGGTTTTTATAGCGAGAAATCATATTTGATACTTTAAATGAGCAACTAGGAGAAATTATATAACAACATTTTACTCTTGAATCTTCATTCTCTTGAATTGACAGATAGATTTTTCTTTGTGGTTTTATGATTAGTGAAATTTTGGATTGAAAACTTTTGATATTGAGATAATCTGTGTTTCTATTATATATGGGTTTTTATAGCGAGAAATCATATTGGATACTTTAAATGAGCGACTAGGAGAAATTATATAACAACATTTTACTCTTGAATCTTCATTCTCTTGAATTGACAAATAGATTTTTCTTTGTGGTTTTATGCTTAGTGAAATTTTGGATTGAAAACCTTTGACATTGAGATAATCTGTGTTTCTATTATATACGGGTTTTTATAGCGAGAAATCATATTTGATACTTTAAATGAGCGACTAGGAGAAATTATATAACAACATTTTACTCTTAAATCTTTATTCTCTTGAATTAACAAATAGATTTTTCTTTGTGGTTTTATGATTAGTGAAATTTTGGATTGAAAACTTTTGATATTGAGATAATCTGTGTTTCTATTATATATGGGTTTTTATAGCGAGAAATCATATTTGATACTTTAAATGAGCGACTAGGAGAAATTATATAACAACATTTTACTCTTGAATCTTCATTCTCTTGAATTGACAAATAGATTTTTCTTTGTGGTTTTATGATTAGTGAAATTTTGGATTGAAAACTTTTGATATTGAGATAATCTGTGTGTCTATTATATATGGGTTTTTATAGCGAGAAATCATATTCGATACTTTAAATGAGCGACTAGGAGAAATTATATAACAAAATTTTACTCTTGAATCTTCATTCTCTCGAATTGATAGATAGATTTTTCTTTGTGGTTTTATGATTAGTGAAATTTTGGATTGAAAACTTTTGATATTGAGATAATCTGTGTTTCTATTATATATGGGTTTTTATAGCGAGAAATCATATTTGATACTTTAAATGAGCGACTAGGAGAAATTATATAACAATATTTTACTCTTGAATCTTCATTCTCTTAAATTGACAAATAGATTTTTCTTTGTGGTTTTATGCTTAGTGAAATTTTGGATTGAAAACCTTTGACATTGAGATAATCTGTGTTTCTATTATATACGGGTTTTTATAGCGAGAAATCATATTTGATACTTTAAATGAGCGACTAGGAGAAATTATATAACAACATTTTACTCTTGAATCTTCATTCTCTTGAATTGACAAATAGATTTTTCTTTGTGGTTTTATGATTAGTGAAATTTTGGATTGAAAACTTTTGATATTGAGATAATCTGTGTTTCTATTATATATGGGTTTTTATAGCGAGAAATCATATTCGATACTTTAAATGAGCGACTAGGAGAAATTATATAACAAAATTTTACTCTTGAATCTTCATTCTCTCGAATTGATAGATAGATTTTTCTTTGTGGTTTTATGATTAGTGAAATTTTGGATTGAAAACTTTTGATATTGAGATAATCTGTGTTTCTATTATATATGGGTTTTTATAGCGAGAAATCATATTCGATACTTTAAATGAGCGACTAGGAAAAATTATATAACAACATTTTACTCTTAAATCTTCATTTTATCGAATTGATAGATAGATTTTTCTTTGTGGTTTTATGATTAGTGAAATTTTGGATTGAAAACTTTTGATATTGAGATAATCTGTGTTTCTATTATATACGGGTTTTTATAGCGAGAAATCATATTGGATACTTTAAATGAGCGACTAGGAGAAATTATATAACAACATTTTACTCTTGAATCTTCATTCTCTTGAATTGACAAATAGATTTTTCTTTGTGGTTTTATGCTTAGTGAAATTTTGGATTGAAAACCTTTGACATTGAGATAATCTGTGTTTCTATTATATACGGGTTTTTATAGCGAGAAATCATATTTGATACTTTAAATGAGCGACTAGGAGAAATTATATAACAACATTTTACTCTTGAATCTTCATTCTCTTGAATTGACAGATAGACTTTTCTTTGTGGTTTTATGATTAGTGAAATTTTGGATTGAAAACTTTTGATATTGAGATAATCTGTGTTTCTATTATTTACGGGTTTTTATAGCGAGAAATCATATTTGATACTTTAAATGAGCAACTAGGAGAAATTATATAACAACATTGTACTCTTGAATCTTCATTCTCTTGAATTGACAGATAGATTTTTCTTTGTGGTTTTATGATTAGTGAAATTTTGGATTGAAAACTTTTGATATTGAGATAATCTGTGTTTCTATTATATACGGGTTTTTATAGCGAGAAATCATATTTGATACTTTAAATGAGCAACTAGGAGAAATTATATAACAACATTTTACTCTTGAATCTTCATTCTCTTGAATTGACAAATAGATTTTTCTTTGTGGTTTTATGATAAGTGAAATTTTGGATTGAAAACTTTTGATATTGAGATAATCTGTGTTTCTATTATATACGGGTTTTTATAGCGAGAAATCATAATTGATACTTTAAATGAGCAACTAGGAGAAATTATATAACAACATTTTACTCTTGAATCTTCATTCTCTTGAATTGACAGATAGATTTTTCTTTGTGGTTTTATGATTAGTGAAATTTTGGATTGAAAACTTTTGATATTGAGATAATCTGTGTTTCTATTATATACGGGTTTTTATAGCGAGAAATCATATTTGATACTTTAAATGAGCAACTAGGAGAAATTATATAACAACATTTTACTCTTGAATCTTCATTCTCTTGAATTGACAAATAGATTTTTCTTTGTGGTTGTATGATTAGTGAAATTTTGGATTGAAAACTTTTGATATTGAGATAATCTGTGTTTCTATTATTATCGGGTTTTTATAGCGAGAAATCATATTTGATACTTTAAATGAGCAACTAGGAGAAATTATATAACAACATTTTACTCTTGAATCTTCATTCTCTTGAATTGACAAATAGATTTTTCTTTGTGGTTTTATGATTAGTGAAATTTTGGATTGAAAACTTTTGATATTGAGATAATCTGTGTTTCTATTATATACGGGTTTTTATAGCGAGAAATCATATTTGATACTTTAAATGAGCAACTAGGAGAAATTATATAACAACATTTTACTCCTGAATCTTCATTCTCTTGAATTGACAGATAGATTTTTCTTTGTGGTTTTATGATTAGTGAAATTTTGGATTGAAAACTTTTGATATTGAGATAATCTGTGTTTCTATTATATACGGGTTTTTATAGCGAGAAATCATATTTGATACTTTGAATGAGCAACTAGGAGAAATTATATAACAACATTTTACTCTTGAATCTTCATTCTCTTGAATTGACTGATAGATTTTTCTTTGTGGTTTTATGATTAGTGAAATTTTGGATTGAAAACTTTTGATATTGAGATAATCTGTGTTTCTATTATATATGGGTTTTTATAGCGAGAAATCATATTTGATACTTTAAATGAGCAACAAGGAGAAATTATATAACAACATTTTACTCTTGAATCTTCATTCTCTTGAATTGACAGATAGATTTTTCTTTGTGGTTTTATGATTAGTGAAATTTTGGATTGAAAACTTTTGATATTGAGATAATCTGTGTTTCTATTATATATGGGTTTTTATAGCGAGAAATCATATTTGATACTTTAAATGAGCGACTAGGAGAAATTATATAACAATATTTTACTCTTGAATCTTCATTCTCTTAAATTGACAAATAGATTTTTCTTTGTGGTTTTATGCTTAGTGAAATTTTGGATTGAAAACCTTTGACATTGAGATAATCTGTGTTTCTATTATATACGGGTTTTTATAGCGAGAAATCATATTTGATACTTTAAATGAGCAACTAGGAGAAATTATATAACAACATTTAACTCTTGAATCTTCATTTTCTTGAATTGACAGATAGATTTTTCTTTGTGGTTTTATGATTAGTGAAATTTTGGATTGAAAACTTTTGATATTGAGATAATCTGTGTTTCTATTATATATGGGTTTTTATAGCGAGAAATCATATTTGATACTTTAAATGAGCAACAAGGAGAAATTATATAACAACATTTTACTCTTGAATCTTCATTCTCTTGAATTGACAGATAGATTTTTCTTTGTGGTTTTATGATTAGTGAAATTTTGGATTGAAAACTTTTGATATTGAGATAATCTGTGTTTCTATTATATATGGGTTTTTATAGCGAGAAATCATATTCGATACTTTTAATGAGCGACTAGGAGAAATTATATAACAACATTTTACTCTTAAATCTTCATTTTATCGAATTGATAGATAGATTTTTCTTTGTGGTTTTATGATTAGTGAAATTTTGGATTGAAAACTTTTGATATTGAGATAATCTGTGTTTCTATTATATACGGGTTTTTATAGCGAGAAATCATATTTGATACTTTAAATGAGCAACTAGGAGAAATTATATAACAACATTTTACTCTTGAATCTTCATTCTCTAGAATTGACAGATAGATTTTTCTTTGTGGTTTTATGATTAGTGAAATTTTGGATTGAAAACTTTTGATATTGAGATAATCTGTGTTTCTATTATATATGGGTTTTTATAGCGAGAAATCATATTGGATACTTTAAATGAGCGACTAGGAGAAATTATATAACAACATTTTACTCTTGAATCTTCATTCTCTTGAATTGACAAATAGATTTTTCTTTGTGGTTTTATGCTTAGTGAAATTTTGGATTGAAAACCTTTGACATTGAGATAATCTGTGTTTCTATTATATACGGGTTTTTATAGCGAGAAATCATATTTGATACTTTAAATGAGCGACTAGGAGAAATTATATAACAACATTTTACTCTTGAATCTTCATTCTCTTGAATTGACAGATAGACTTTTCTTTGTGGTTTTATGATTAGTGAAATTTTGGATTGAAAACTTTTGATATTGAGATAATCTGTGTTTCTATTATTTACGGGTTTTTATAGCGAGAAATCATATTTGATACTTTAAATGAGCAACTAGGAGAAATTATATAACAACATTGTACTCTTGAATCTTCATTCTCTTGAATTGACAGATAGATTTTTCTTTGTGGTTTTATGATTAGTGAAATTTTGGATTGAAAACTTTTGATATTGAGATAATCTGTGTTTCTATTATATACGGGTTTTTATAGCGAGAAATCATATTTGATACTTTAAATGAGCAACTAGGAGAAATTATATAACAACATTTTACTCTTGAATCTTCATTCTCTTGAATTGACAAATAGATTTTTCTTTGTGGTTTTATGATAAGTGAAATTTTGGATTGAAAACTTTTGATATTGAGATAATCTGTGTTTCTATTATATACGGGTTTTTATAGCGAGAAATCATAATTGATACTTTAAATGAGCAACTAGGAGAAATTATATAACAACATTTTACTCTTGAATCTTCATTCTCTTGAATTGACAGATAGATTTTTCTTTGTGGTTTTATGATTAGTGAAATTTTGGATTGAAAACTTTTGATATTGAGATAATCTGTGTTTCTATTATATACGGGTTTTTATAGCGAGAAATCATATTTGATACTTTAAATGAGCAACTAGGAGAAATTATATAACAACATTTTACTCTTGAATCTTCATTCTCTTGAATTGACAGATAGATTTTTCTTTGTGGTTGTATGATTAGTGAAATTTTGGATTGAAAACTTTTGATATTGAGATAATCTGTGTTTCTATTATATACGGGTTTTTATAGCGAGAAATCATATTTGATACTTTAAATGAGCAACTAGGAGAAATTATATAACAACATTTTACTCTTGAATCTTCATTCTCTTGAATTGACAAATAGATTTTTCTTTGTGGTTTTATGATTAGTGAAATTTTGGATTGAAAACTTTTGATATTGAGATAATCTGTGTTTCTATTATATACGGGTTTTTATAGCGAGAAATCATATTTGATACTTTAAATGAGCAACTAGGAGAAATTATATAACAACATTTTACTCCTGAATCTTCATTCTCTTGAATTGACAGATAGATTTTTCTTTGTGGTTTTATGATTAGTGAAATTTTGGATTGAAAACTTTTGATATTGAGATAATCTGTGTTTCTATTATATACGGGTTTTTATAGCGAGAAATCATATTTGATACTTTGAATGAGCAACTAGGAGAAATTATATAACAACATTTTACTCTTGAATCTTCATTCTCTTGAATTGACTGATAGATTTTTCTTTGTGGTTTTATGATTAGTGAAATTTTGGATTGAAAACTTTTGATATTGAGATAATCTGTGTTTCTATTATATATGGGTTTTTATAGCGAGAAATCATATTTGATACTTTAAATGAGCAACAAGGAGAAATTATATAACAACATTTTACTCTTGAATCTTCATTCTCTTGAATTGACAGATAGATTTTTCTTTGTGGTTTTATGATTAGTGAAATTTTGGATTGAAAACTTTTGATATTGAGATAATCTGTGTTTCTATTATATATGGGTTTTTATAGCGAGAAATCATATTTGATACTTTAAATGAGCGACTAGGAGAAATTATATAACAATATTTTACTCTTGAATCTTCATTCTCTTAAATTGACAAATAGATTTTTCTTTGTGGTTTTATGCTTAGTGAAATTTTGGATTGAAAACCTTTGACATTGAGATAATCTGTGTTTCTATTATATACGGGTTTTTATAGCGAGAAATCATATTTGATACTTTAAATGAGCAACTAGGAGAAATTATATAACAACATTTAACTCTTGAATCTTCATTTTCTTGAATTGACAGATAGATTTTTCTTTGTGGTTTTATGATTAGTGAAATTTTGGATTGAAAACTTTTGATATTGAGATAATCTGTGTTTCTATTATATATGGGTTTTTATAGCGAGAAATCATATTCGATACTTTTAATGAGCGACTAGGAGAAATTATATAACAACATTTTACTCTTGAATCTTCATTCTCTAGAATTGACAGATAGATTTTTCTTTGTGGTTTTATGATTAGTGAAATTTTGGATTGAAAACTTTTGATATTGAGATAATCTGTGTTTCTATTATATATGGGTTTTTATAGCGAGAAATCATATTGGATACTTTAAATGAGCGACTAGGAGAAATTATATAACAACATTTTACTCTTGAATCTTCATTCTCTTGAATTGACAAATAGATTTTTCTTTGTGGTTTTATGCTTAGTGAAATTTTGGATTGAAAACCTTTGACATTGAGATAATCTGTGTTTCTATTATATACGGGTTTTTATAGCGAGAAATCATATTTGATACTTTAAATGAGCGACTAGGAGAAATTATATAACAACATTTTACTCTTGAATCTTCATTCTCTTGAATTGACAAATAGATTTTTCTTTGTGGTTTTATGATTAGTGAAATTTTGGATTGAAAACTTTTGATATTGAGATAATCTGTGTTTCTATTATATATGGGTTTTTATAGCGAGAAATCATATTTGATACTTTAAATGAGCAACAAGGAGAAATTATATAACAACATTTTACTTTTGAATCTTCATTCTCTTGAATTGACAGATAGATTTTTCTTTGTGGTTTTATGATTAGTGAAATTTTGGATTGAAAACTTTTGATATTGAGATAATCTGTGTTTCTATTATATATGGGTTTTTATAGCGAGAAATCATATTCGATACTTTAAATGAGCGACTAGGAGAAATTATATAACAACATTTTACTCTTAAATCTTCATTTTATCGAATTGATAGATAGATTTTTCTTTGTGGTTTTATGATTAGTGAAATTTTGGATTGAAAACTTTTGATATTGAGATAATCTGTGTTTCTATTATATATGGGTTTTTATAGCGAGAAATCATATTCGATACTTTAAATGAGCGACTAGGAGAAATTATATAACAACATTTTACTCTTAAATCTTCATTTTATCGAATTGATAGAAAGATTTTTCTTTGTGGTTTTATGATTAGTGAAATTTTGGATTGAAAACTTTTGATATTGAGATAATCTGTGTTTCTATTATATACGGGTTTTTATAGCGAGAAATCATATTTGATACTTTAAATGAGCAACTAGGAGAAATTATATAACAACATTTTACTCTTGAATCTTCATTCTCTTGAATTGACAAATAGAATTTTCTTTGTGGTTTTATGATTAGTGAAATTTTGGATTGAAAACCTTTGACATTGAGATAATCTGTGTTTCTATTATATACGGGTTTTTATAGCGAGAAATCATATTTGATACTTTAAATGAGCAACTAGGAGAAATTATATAACAACATTTAACTCTTGAATCTTTATTCTCTTGAATTGACTGATAGATTTTTCTTTGTGGTTTTATGATTAGTGAAATTTTGGATTGAAAACTTTTGATATTGAGATAATCTGTGTTTCTATTATATATGGGTTTTTATAGCGAGAAATCATATTTGATACTTTAAATGAGCAACAAGGAGAAATTATATAACAACATTTTACTCTTGAATCTTCATTCTCTTGAATTGACAGATAGATTTTTCTTTGTGGTTTTATGATTAGTGAAATTTTGGATTGAAAACTTTTGATATTGAGATAATCTGTGTTTCTATTATATATGGGTTTTTATAGCGAGAAATCATATTCGATACTTTAAATGAGCGACTAGGAGAAATTATATAACAACATTTTACTCTTAAATCTTCATTTTATCGAATTGATAGATAGATTTTTCTTTGTGGTTTTATGATTAGTGAAATTTTGGATTGAAAACTTTTGATATTGAGATAATCTGTGTTTCTATTATATATG
This sequence comes from Sisyra nigra, assembly GCA_958496155.1. NCBI lineage: Eukaryota > Metazoa > Arthropoda > Insecta > Neuroptera > Sisyridae > Sisyra > Sisyra nigra. The sequence goes on along the minus strand of OY292319.1, from coordinate 18,844,093 downwards.
GGTTTTTATAGCGAGAAATCATATTCGATACTTTAAATGAGCGACTAGGAGAAATTATATAACAACATTTTACTCTTAAATCTTCATTTTATCGAATTGATAGATAGATTTTTCTTTGTGGTTTTATGATTAGTGAAATTTTGGATTGAAAACTTTTGATATTGAGATAATCTGTGTTTCTATTATATACGGGTTTTTATAGCGAGAAATCATATTTGATACTTTAAATGAGCAACTAGGAGAAATTATATAACAACATTTTACTCTTGAATCTTCATTCTCTTGAATTGACAGATAGATTTTTCTTTGTGGTTTTATGATTAGTGAAATTTTGGATTGAAAACTTTTGATATTGAGATAATCTGTGTTTCTATTATATATGGGTTTTTATAGCGAGAAATCATATTGGATACTTTAAATGAGCGACTAGGAGAAATTATATAACAACATTTTACTCTTGAATCTTCATTCTCTTGAATTGACAAATAGATTTTTCTTTGTGGTTTTATGCTTAGTGAAATTTTGGATTGAAAACCTTTGACATTGAGATAATCTGTGTTTCTATTATATACGGGTTTTTATAGCGAGAAATCATATTTGATACTTTAAATGAGCGACTAGGAGAAATTATATAACAACATTTTACTATTAAATCTTCATTCTCTTGAATTAACAAATAGATTTTTCTTTGTGGTTTTATGATTAGTGAAATTTTGGATTGAAAACTTTTGATATTGAGATAATCTGTGTTTCTATTATATATGGGTTTTTATAGCGAGAAATCATATTTGATACTTTAAATGAGCGACTAGGAGAAATTATATAACAACATTTTACTCTTGAATCTTCATTCTCTTGAATTGACAGATAGATTTTTCTTTGTGGTTTTATGATTAGTGAAATTTTGAATTGAAAACTTTTGATATTGAGATAATCTGTGTTTCTATTATATACGGGTTTTTATAGCGAGAAATCATATTTGATACTTTAAATGAGCGACTAGGAGAAATTATATAACAACATTTTACTCTTAAATCTTCATTTTATCGAATTGATAGATAGATTTTTCTTTGTGGTTTTATGATTAGTGAAATTTTGGATTGAAAACTTTTGATATTGAGATAATCTGTGTTTCTATTATATATGGGTTTTTATAGCGAGAAATCATATTCGATACTTTAAATGAGCGACTAGGAGAAATTATATAACAACATTTTACTCTTAAATCTTCATTTTATCGAATTGATAGAAAGATTTTTCTTTGTGGTTTTATGATTAGTGAAATTTTGGATTGAAAACTTTTGATATTGAGATAATCTGTGTTTCTATTATATACGGGTTTTTATAGCGAGAAATCATATTTGATACTTTAAATGAGCAACTAGGAGAAATTATATAACAACATTTTACTCTTGAATCTAAATTCTCTTGAATTGACAGATAGAATTTTCTTTGTGGTTTTATGATTAGTGAAATTTTGGATTGAAAACCTTTGACATTGAGATAATCTGTGTTTCTATTATATACGGGTTTTTATAGCGAGAAATCATATTTGATACTTTAAATGAGCAACTAGGAGAAATTATATAACAACATTTAACTCTTGAATCTTTATTCTCTTGAATTGACTGATAGATTTTTCTTTGTGGTTTTATGATTAGTGAAATTTTGGATTGAAAACTTTTGATATTGAGATAATCTGTGTTTCTATTATATATGGGTTTTTATAGCGAGAAATCATATTTGATACTTTAAATGAGCAACAAGGAGAAATTATATAACAACATTTTACTCTTGAATCTTCATTCTCTTGAATTGACAGATAGATTTTTCTTTGTGGTTTTATGATTAGTGAAATTTTGGATTGAAAACTTTTGATATTGAGATAATCTGTGTTTCTATTATATATGGGTTTTTATAGCGAGAAATCATATTCGATACTTTAAATGAGCGACTAGGAGAAATTATATAACAACATTTTACTCTTAAATCTTCATTTTATCGAATTGATAGATAGATTTTTCTTTGTGGTTTTATGATTAGTGAAATTTTGGATTGAAAACTTTTGATATTGAGATAATCTGTGTTTCTATTATATATGGGTTTTTATAGCGAGAAATCATATTCGATACTTTAAATGAGCGACTAGGAGAAATTATATAACAACATTTTACTCTTAAATCTTCATTTTATCGAATTGATAGATAGATTTTTCTTTGTGGTTTTATGATTAGTGAAATTTTGGATTGAAAACTTTTGATATTGAGATAATCTGTGTTTCTATTATATACGGGTTTTTATAGCGAGAAATCATATTTGATACTTTAAATGAGCAACTAGGAGAAATTATATAACAACATTTTACTCTTGAATCTTCATTCTCTTGAATTGACAGATAGATTTTTCTTTGTGGTTTTATGATTAGTGAAATTTTGGATTGAAAACTTTTGATATTGAGATAATCTGTGTTTCTATTATATATGGGTTTTTATAGCGAGAAATCATATTGGATACTTTAAATGAGCGACTAGGAGAAATTATATAACAACATTTTACTCTTGAATCTTCATTCTCTTGAATTGACAAATAGATTTTTCTTTGTGGTTTTATGCTTAGTGAAATTTTGGATTGAAAACCTTTGACATTGAGATAATCTGTGTTTCTATTATATACGGGTTTTTATAGCGAGAAATCATATTTGATACTTTAAATGAGCGACTAGGAGAAATTATATAACAACATTTTACTCTTAAATCTTCATTCTCTTGAATTAACAAATAGATTTTTCTTTGTGGTTTTATGATTAGTGAAATTTTGGATTGAAAACTTTTGATATTGAGATAATCTGTGTTTCTATTATATATGGGTTTTTATAGCGAGAAATCATATTTGATACTTTAAATGAGCGACTAGGAGAAATTATATAACAACATTTTACTCTTGAATCTTCATTCTCTTGAATTGACAGATAGATTTTTCTTTGTGGTTTTATGATTAGTGAAATTTTGGATTCAAAACTTTTGATATTGAGATAATCTGTGTTTCTATTATATATGGGTTTTTATAGCGAGAAATCATATTTGATACTTTAAATGAGCGACTAGGAGAAATTATATAACAACATTTTACTCTTGAATCTTCATTCTCTTGAATTGACAGATAGATTTTTCTTTGTGGTTTTATGATTAGTGAAATTTTGAATTGAAAACTTTTGATATTGAGATAATCTGTGTTTCTATTATATACGGGTTTTTATAGCGAGAAATCATATTTGATACTTTAAATGAGCGACTAGGAGAAATTATATAACAACATTTTACTCTTGAATCTTCATTCTCTTGAAATGACAGATAGATTTTTCTTTGTGGTTTTATGATTAGTGAAATTTTGGATTGAAAACTTTTGATATTGAGATAATCTGTGTTTCTATTATATACGGGTTTTTATAGCGAGAAATCATATTTGATACTTTAAATGAGCGACTAGGAGAAATTATATAACAACATTTTACTCTTGAATCTTCATTCTCTTGAATTGACAAATAGATTTTTCTTTGTGGTTTTATGCTTAGTGAAATTTTGGATTGAAAACCTTTGACATTGAGATAATCTGTGTTTCTATTATATACGGGTTTTTATAGCGAGAAATCATATTTGATACTTTAAATGAGCGACTAGGAGAAATTATATAACAACATTTTACTCTTAAATCTTCATTCTCTTGAATTAACAAATAGATTTTTCTTTGTGGTTTTATGATTAGTGAAATTTTGGATTGAAAACTTTTGATATTGAGATAATCTGTGTTTCTATTATATACGGGTTTTTATAGCGAGAAATCATATTTGATACTTTAAATGAGCGACTAGGAGAAATTATATAACAACATTTTACTCTTGAATCTTCATTTTATCGAATTGATAGATAGATTTTTCTTTGTGGTTTTATGATTAGTGAAATTTTGGATTGAAAACTTTTGATATTGAGATAATCTGTGTTTCTATTATATATGGGTTTTTATAGCGAGAAATCATATTCGATACTTTAAATGAGCGACTAGGAGAAATTATATAACAACATTTTACTCTTAAATCTTCATTTTATCGAATTGATAGAAAGATTTTTCTTTGTGGTTTTATGATTAGTGAAATTTTGGATTGAAAACTTTTGATATTGAGATAATCTGTGTTTCTATTATATACGGGTTTTTATAGCGAGAAATCATATTTGATACTTTAAATGAGCAACTAGGAGAAATTATATAACAACATTTTACTCTTGAATCTTCATTCTCTTGAATTGACAGATAGAATTTTCTTTGTGGTTTTATGATTAGTGAAATTTTGGATTGAAAACCTTTGACATTGAGATAATCTGTGTTTCTATTATATACGGGTTTTTATAGCGAGAAATCATATTTGATACTTTAAATGAGCAACTAGGAGAAATTATATAACAACATTTAACTCTTGAATCTTTATTCTCTTGAATTGACTGATAGATTTTTCTTTGTGGTTTTATGATTAGTGAAATTTTGGATTGAAAACTTTTGATATTGAGATAATCTGTGTTTCTATTATATATGGGTTTTTATAGCGAGAAATCATATTTGATACTTTAAATGAGCAACAAGGAGAAATTATATAACAACATTTTACTCTTGAATCTTCATTCTCTTGAATTGACAGATAGATTTTTCTTTGTGGTTTTATGATTAGTGAAATTTTGGATTGAAAACTTTTGATATTGAGATAATCTGTGTTTCTATTATATATGGGTTTTTATAGCGAGAAATCATATTCGATACTTTAAATGAGCGACTAGGAGAAATTATATAACAACATTTTACTCTTAAATCTTCATTTTATCGAATTGATAGATAGATTTTTCTTTGTGGTTTTATGATTAGTGAAATTTTGGATTGAAAACTTTTGATATTGAGATAATCTGTGTTTCTATTATATATGGGTTTTTATAGCGAGAAATCATATTCGATACTTTAAATGAGCGACTAGGAGAAATTATATAACAACATTTTACTCTTAAATCTTCATTTTATCGAATTGATAGATAGATTTTTCTTTGTGGTTTTATGATTAGTGAAATTTTGGATTGAAAACTTTTGATATTGAGATAATCTGTGTTTCTATTATATACGGGTTTTTATAGCGAGAAATCATATTTGATACTTTAAATGAGCAACTAGGAGAAATTATATAACAACATTTTACTCTTGAATCTTCATTCTCTTGAATTGACTGATAGATTTTTCTTTGTGGTTTTATGATTAGTGAAATTTTGGATTGAAAACTTTTGATATTGAGATAATCTGTGTTTCTATTATATATGGGTTTTTATAGCGAGAAATCATATTGGATACTTTAAATGAGCGACTAGGAGAAATTATATAACAACATTTTACTCTTGAATCTTCATTCTCTTGAATTGACAAATAGATTTTTCTTTGTGGTTTTATGCTTAGTGAAATTTTGGATTGAAAACCTTTGACATTGAGATAATCTGTGTTTCTATTATATACGGGTTTTTATAGCGAGAAATCATATTTGATACTTTAAATGAGCGACTAGGAGAAATTATATAACAACATTTTACTCTTAAATCTTCATTCTCTTGAATTAACAAATAGATTTTTCTTTGTGGTTTTATTATTAGTGAAATTTTGGATTGAAAACTTTTGATATTGAGATAATCTGTGTTTCTATTATATATGGGTTTTTATAGCGAGAAATCATATTTGATACTTTAAATGAGCGACTAGGAGAAATTATATAACAACATTTTACTCTTGAATCTTCATTCTCTTGAATTGACAGATAGATTTTTCTTTGTGGTTTTATGATTAGTGAAATTTTGAATTGAAAACTTTTGATATTGAGATAATCTGTGTTTCTATTATATACGGGTTTTTATAGCGAGAAATCATATTTGATACTTTAAATGAGCGACTAGGAGAAATTATATAACAACATTTTACTCTTGAATCTTCATTCTCTTGAAATGACAGATAGATTTTTCTTTGTGGTTTTATGATTAGTGAAATTTTGGATTGAAAACTTTTGATATTGAGATAATCTGTGTTTCTATTATATACGGGTTTTTATAGCGAGAAATCATATTTGATACTTTAAATGAGCAACTAGGAGAAATTATATAACAACATTTTACTCTTGAATCTTCATTCTCTTGAATTGACAGATAGATTTTTCTTTGTGGTTTTATGATTAGTGAAATTTTGAATTGAAAACTTTTGATATTGAGATAATCTGTGTTTCTATTATATACGGGTTTTTATAGCGAGAAATCATATTTGATACTTTAAATGAGCGACTAGGAGAAATTATATAACAACATTTTACTCTTGAATCTTCATTCTCTTGAATTGACAAATAGATTTTTCTTTGTGGTTTTATGCTTAGTGAAATTTTGGATTGAAAACCTTTGACATTGAGATAATCTGTGTTTCTATTATATACGGGTTTTTATAGCGAGAAATCATATTTGATACTTTAAATGAGCGACTAGGAGAAATTATATAACAACATTTTACTCTTAAATCTTCATTCTCTTGAATTAACAAATAGATTTTTCTTTGTGGTTTTATGATTAGTGAAATTTTGGATTGAAAACTTTTGATATTGAGATAATCTGTGTTTCTATTATATATGGGTTTTTATAGCGAGAAATCATATTTGATACTTTAAATGAGCGACTAGGAGAAATTATATAACAACATTTTACTCTTGAATCTTCATTCTCTTGAATTGACAAATAGATTTTTCTTTGTGGTTTTATGATTAGTGAAATTTTGGATTGAAAACTTTTGATATTGAGATAATCTGTGTTTCTATTATATACGGGTTTTTATAGCGAGAAATCATATTTGATACTTTAAATGAGCAACTAGGAGAAATTATATAACAACATTTTACTCTTGAATCTTCATTCTCTTGAATTGACAGATAGATTTTTCTTTGTGGTTTTATGATTAGTGAAATTTTGGATTGAAAACTTTTGATATTGAGATAATCTGTGTTTCTATTATATACGGGTTTTTATAGCGAGAAATCATATTTGATACTTTAAATGAGCAACTAGGAGAAATTATATAACAACATTTTACTCTTGAATCTTCATTCTCTTGAATTGAGTGATAGATTTTTCTTTGTGGATTTATGATTAGTGAAATTTTGGATTGAAAACTTTTGATATTGAGATAATCTGTGTTTCTATTATATACGGGTTTTTATAGCGAGAAATCATATTTGATACTTTAAATGAGCAACTAGGAGAAATTATATAACAACATTTTACTCTTGAATCTTCATTCTCTTGAATTGACAAATAGATTTTTCTTTGTGGTTTTATGATTAGTGAAATTTTGGATTGAAAACTTTTGATATTGAGATAATCTGTGTTTCTATTATATATGGGTTTTTATAGCGAGAAATCATATTGGATACTTTAAATGAGCGACTAGGAGAAATTATATAACAACATTTTACTCTTGAATCTTCATTCTCTTGAATTGACAAATAGATTTTTCTTTGTGGTTTTATGCTTAGTGAAATTTTGGATTGAAAACCTTTGACATTGAGATAATCTGTGTTTCTATTATATACGGGTTTTTATAGCGAGAAATCATATTTGATACTTTAAATGAGCGACTAGGAGAAATTATATAACAACATTTTACTCTTAAATCTTCATTCTCTTGAATTAACAAATAGATTTTTCTTTGTGGTTTTATGATTAGTGAAATTTTGGATTGAAAACTTTTGATATTGAGATAATCTGTGTTTCTATTATATATGGGTTTTTATAGCGAGAAATCATATTTGATACTTTAAATGAGCGACTAGGAGAAATTATATAACAACATTTTACTCTTGAATCTTCATTCTCTTGAATTGACAGATAGATTTTTCTTTGTGGTTTTATGATTAGTGAAATTTTGGATTGAAAACTTTTGATATTGAGATAATCTGTGTTTCTATTATATACGGGTTTTTATAGCAAGAAATCATATTTGATACTTTAAATGAGCAACTAGGAGAAATTATATAACAACATTTTACTCTTGAATCTTCATTCTCTTGAATTGACAAATAGATTTTTCTTTGTGGTTTTATGATTAGTGAAATTTTGGATTGAAAACTTTTGATATTGAGATAATCTGTGTTTCTATTATATACGGGTTTTTATAGCGAGAAATCATATTTGATACTTTAAATGAGCAACTAGGAGAAATTATATAACAACATTTTACTCTTGAATCTTCATTCTCTTGAATTGACAGATAGATTTTTCTTTGTGGTTTTATGATTAGTGAAATTTTGAATTGAAAACTTTTGATATTGAGATAATCTGTGTTTCTATTATATACGGGTTTTTATAGCGAGAAATCATATTTGATACTTTAAATGAGCAACTAGGAGAACCTATATAACAACATTTTACTCTTGAATCTTCATTCTCTTGAATTGACCGATAGATTTTTCTTTGTGGTTTTATGATTAGTGAAATTTTGGATTGAAAACCTTTGACATTGAGATAATCTGTGTTTCTATTATATACGGGTTTTTATAGCGAGAAATCATATTTGATACTTTAAATGAGCAACTAGGAGAAATTATATAACAACATTTTACTCTTGAATCTTCATTCTCTTGAATTGACAGATAGATTTTTCTTTGTGGTTTTATGATAAGTGAAATTTTGGATTGAAAACTTTTGACATTGAGATAATCTGTGTTTCTATTATATACGGGTTTTTATAGCGAGAAATCATATTTGATACTTTAAATGAGCAACTAGGAGAAATTATATAACAACATTTTACTCTTAAATCTTCATTCTCTTGAATTGAGTGATAGATTTTTCTTTGTGGATTTATGATTAGTGAAATTTTGGATTGAAAACTTTTGATATTGAGATAATCTGTGTTTCTATTATATACGGGTTTTTATAGCGAGAAATCATATTTGATACTTTAAATGAGCAACTAGGAGAAATTATATAACAACATTTTACTCTTGAATCTTTATTCTCTTGAATTGACAGATAGATTTTTCTTTGTGGTTTTATGATTAGTGAAATTTTGGATTGAAAACTTTTGATATTGAGATAATCTGTGTTTCTATTATATACGGGTTTTTATAGCGAGAAATCATATTTGATACTTTAAATGAGCAACTAGGAGAAATTATATAACAACATTTTACTCTTGAATCTTCATTCTCTTGAATTGACAGATAAAATTTTCCTTGTGGTTTTATGATTAGTGAAATTTTGGATTGAAAACTTTTGATATTGAGATAATCTGTGTTTCTATTATATACGGGTTTTTATAGCGAGAAATCATATTTGATACTTTAAATGAGCAACTAGGAGAAATTATATAACAACATTTTACTCTTGAATCTTGAATTTCTTGAATTGACAGATAGATTTTTCTTTGTGGTTTTATGATTAGTGAAATTTTGGATTGAAAACTTTTGATATTGAGATAATCTGTGTTTCTATTATATACGGGTTTTTATAGCGAGAAATCATATTTGATACTTTAAATGAGCAACTAGGAGAAATTATATAACAACATTTTACTCTTGAATCTTCATTCTCTTGAATTGACAGATAGATTTTTCTTTGTGGTTTTATGATTAGTGAAATTTTGGATTGAAAACTTTTGATATTGAGATAATCTGTGTTTCTATTATATACGGGTTTTTATAGCGAGAAATCATATTTGATACTTTAAATGAGCAACTAGGAGAAATTATATAACAACATTTTACTCTTGAATCTTCATTCTCTTGAATTGACAGATAGATTTTTCTTTGTGGTTTTATGATTAGTGAAATTTTGGATTGAAAACTTTTGATATTGAGATAATCTGTGTTTCTATTATATATGGGTTTTTATAGCGAGAAATCATATTGGATACTTTAAATGAGCGACTAGGAGAAATTATATAACAACATTTTACTCTTGAATCTTCATTCTCTTGAATTGACAAATAGATTTTTCTTTGTGGTTTTATGCTTAGTGAAATTTTGGATTGAAAACCTTTGACATTGAGATAATCTGTGTTTCTATTATATACGGGTTTTTATAGCGAGAAATCATATTTGATACTTTAAATGAGCGACTAGGAGAAATTATATAACAACATTTTACTCTTAAATCTTCATTCTCTTGAATTAACAAATAGATTTTTCTTTGTGGTTTTATGATTAGTGAAATTTTGGATTGAAAACTTTTGATATTGAGATAATCTGTGTTTCTATTATATATGGGTTTTTATAGCGAGAAATCATATTTGATACTTTAAATGAGCAACTAGGAGAAATTATTTAACAACATTTTACTCTTGAATCTTCATTCTCTTGAATTGACAGATAGATTTTTCTTTGTGGTTTTATGATTAGTGAAATTTTGGATTGAAAACTTTTGATATTGAGATAATCTGTGTTTCTATTATATACGGGTTTTTATAGCGAGAAATCATATTTGATACTTTAAATGAGCAACTAGGAGAAATTATATAACAACATTTTACTCTTGAATCTTCATTCTCTTGAATTGATAGATAAAATTTTCCTTGTGGTTTTATGATTAGTGAAATTTTGGATTGAAAACTTTTGATATTGAGATAATCTGTGTTTCTATTATATACGGGTTTTTATAGCGAGAAATCATATTTGATACTTTAAATGAGCAACTAGGAAAAATTATATAACAACATTTTACTCTTGAATCTTGAATTTCTTGAATTGACAGATAGATTTTTCTTTGTGGTTTTATGATTAGTGAAATTTTGGATTGAAAACTTTTGATATTGAGATAATCTGTGTTTCTATTATATACGGGTTTTTATAGCGAGAAATCATATTTGATACTTTAAATGAGCAACTAGGAGAAATTATATAACAATAATTTACTCTTGAATCTTCATTCTCTTGAATTGACAGATAGATTTTTCTTTGTGGTTTTATGATTAGTGAAATTTTGGATTGAAAACTTTTGATATTGAGATAATCTGTGTTTCTATTATATACGGGTTTTTATAGCGAGAAATCATATTTGATACTTTAAATGAGCAACTAGGAGAAATTATATAACAACATTTTACTCTTGAATCTTCATTCTCTTGAATTGACAGATAGATTTTTCTTTGTGGTTTTATGATTAGTGAAATTTTGGATTGAAAACTTTTGATATTGAGATAATCTGTGTTTCTATTATATATGGGTTTTTATAGCGAGAAATCATATTGGATACTTTAAATGAGCGACTAGGAGAAATTATATAACAACATTTTACTCTTGAATCTTCATTCTCTTGAATTGACAAATAGATTTTTCTTTGTGGTTTTATGCTTAGTGAAATTTTGGATTGAAAACCTTTGACATTGAGATAATCTGTGTTTCTATTATATACGGGTTTTTATAGCGAGAAATCATATTTGATACTTTAAATGAGCGACTAGGAGAAATTATATAACAACATTTTACTCTTAAATCTTCATTCTCTTGAATTAACAAATAGATTTTTCTTTGTGGTTTTATGATTAGTGAAATTTTGGATTGAAAACTTTTGATATTGAGATAATCTGTGTTTCTATTATATATGGGTTTTTATAGCGAGAAATCATATTTGATACTTTAAATGAGCGACTAGGAGAAATTATATAACAACATTTTACTCTTGAATCTTCATTCTCTTGAATTGACAGATAGATTTTTCTTTGTGGTTTTATGATTAGTGAAATTTTGGATTGAAAACTTTTGATATTGAGATAATCTGTGTTTCTATTATATACGGGTTTTTATAGCGAGAAATCATATTTGATACTTTAAATGAGCAACTAGGAGAAATTATATAACAACATTTTACTCTTGAATCTTCATTCTATTGAATTGACAGATAGATTTTTCTTTGTGGTTTTATGATTAGTGAAATTTTGGATTGAAAACTTTTGATATTGAGATAATCTGTGTTTCTATTATATATGGGTTTTTATAGCGAGAAATCATATTGGATACTTTAAATGAGCGACTAGGAGAAATTATATAACAAAATTTTACTCTTGAATCTTCATTCTCTCGAATTGATAGATAGATTTTTCTTTGTGGTTTTATGATTAGTGAAATTTTGGATTGAAAACTTTTGATATTGAGATAATCTGTGTTTCTATTATATACGGGTTTTTATAGCGAGAAATCATATTTGATACTTTAAATGAGCAACTAGGAGAAATTATATAACAACATTTTACTCTTGAATCTTCATTCTCTTAAATTGACAAATAGATTTTTCTTTGTGGTTTTATGCTTAGTGAAATTTTGGATTGAAAACTTTTGATATTGAGATAATCTGTGTTTCTATTATATACGGGTTTTTATAGCGAGAAATCATATTTGATACTTTAAATGAGCAACTAGGAGAAATTATATAACAACATTTTACTCTTGAATCTTCATTCTCTTGAATTGACATATAGATTTTTCTTTGTGGTTTTATGATTAGTGAAATTTTGGATTGAAAACTTTTGATATTGAGATAATCTGTGTTTCTATTATATACGGGTTTTTATAGCGAGAAATCATATTTGATACTTTAAATGAGCAACTAGGAGAAATTATATAATAACATTTTACTCTTGAATCTTCATTCTCTTGAATTGACAGATAGATTTTTCTTTGTGGTTTTATGATTAGTGAAATTTTGGATTGAAAACTTTTGATATTGAGATAATCTGTGTTTCTATTATATACGGGTTTTTATAGCGAGAAATCATATTTGATACTTTAAATGAGCAACTAGGAGAAATTATATAACAACATTTTACTCTTGAATCTTCATTCTCTTGAATTGACATATAGATTTTTCTTTGTGGTTTTATGATTAGTGAAATTTTGGATTGAAAACTTTTGATATTGAGATAATCTGTGTTTCTATTATATACGGGTTTTTATAGCGAGAAATCATATTTGATACTTTAAATGAGCAACTAGGAGAAATTATATAACAACATTTTACTCTTGAATCTTCATTCTCTTGAATTGACAGATAGATTTTTCTTTGTGGTTTTATGATTAGTGAAATTTTGGATTGAAAACTTTTGATATTGAGATAATCTGTGTTTCTATTATATATGGGTTTTTATAGCGAGAAATCATATTGGATACTTTAAATGAGCGACTAGGAGAAATTATATAACAACATTTTACTCTTGAATCTTCATTCTCTTGAATTGACAAATAGATTTTTCTTTGTGGTTTTATGCTTAGTGAAATTTTGGATTGAAAACCTTTGACATTGAGATAATCTGTGTTTCTATTATATACGGGTTTTTATAGCGAGAAATCATATTTGATACTTTAAATGAGCGACTAGGAGAAATTATATAACAACATTTTACTCTTAAATCTTTATTCTCTTGAATTAACAAATAGATTTTTCTTTGTGGTTTTATGATTAGTGAAATTTTGGATTGAAAACTTTTGATATTGAGATAATCTGTGTTTCTATTATATATGGGTTTTTATAGCGAGAAATCATATTTGATACTTTAAATGAGCGACTAGGAGAAATTATATAACAACATTTTACTCTTGAATCTTCATTCTCTTGAATTGACAAATAGATTTTTCTTTGTGGTTTTATGATTAGTGAAATTTTGGATTGAAAACTTTTGATATTGAGATAATCTGTGTTTCTATTATATATGGGTTTTTATAGCGAGAAATCATATTTGATACTTTAAATGAGCAACTAGGAGAAATTATATAACAACATTTTACTCTTGAATCTTCATTCTCTTGAATTGACAGATAGATTTTTCTTTGTGGTTTTATGATTAGTGAAATTTTGGATTGAAAACTTTTGATATTGAGATAATCTGTGTTTCTATTATATATGGGTTTTTATAGCGAGAAATCATATTGGATACTTTAAATGAGCGACTAGGAGAAATTATATAACAACATTTTACTCTTGAATCTTCATTCTCTTGAATTGACAAATAGATTTTTCTTTGTGGTTTTATGATTAGTGAAATTTTGGATTGAAAACTTTTGATATTGAGATAATCTGTGTTTCTATTATATACGGGTTTTTATAGCGAGAAATCATATTTGATACTTTAAATGAGCAACTAGGAGAAATTATATAACAACATTTTACTCTTGAATCTTCATTCTCTTGAATTGACATATAGATTTTTCTTTGTGGTTTTATGATTAGTGAAATTTTGGATTGAAAACTTTTGATATTGAGATAATCTGTGTTTCTATTATATACGGGTTTTTATAGCGAGAAATCATATTTGATACTTTAAATGAGCAACTAGGAGAAATTATATAATAACATTTTACTCTTGAATCTTCATTCTCTTGAATTGACAGATAGATTTTTCTTTGTGGTTTTATGATTAGTGAAATTTTGGATTGAAAACTTTTGATATTGAGATAATCTGTGTTTCTATTATATACGGGTTTTTATAGCGAGAAATCATATTTGATACTTTAAATGAGCAACTAGGAGAAATTATATAACAACATTTTACTCTTGAATCTTCATTCTCTTGAATTGACATATAGATTTTTCTTTGTGGTTTTATGATTAGTGAAATTTTGGATTGAAAACTTTTGATATTGAGATAATCTGTGTTTCTATTATATACGGGTTTTTATAGCGAGAAATCATATTTGATACTTTAAATGAGCAACTAGGAGAAATTATATAACAACATTTTACTCTTGAATCTTCATTCTCTTGAATTGACAGATAGATTTTTCTTTGTGGTTTTATGATTAGTGAAATTTTGGATTGAAAACTTTTGATATTGAGATAATCTGTGTTTCTATTATATATGGGTTTTTATAGCGAGAAATCATATTGGATACTTTAAATGAGCGACTAGGAGAAATTATATAACAACATTTTACTCTTGAATCTTCATTCTCTTGAATTGACAAATAGATTTTTCTTTGTGGTTTTATGCTTAGTGAAATTTTGGATTGAAAACCTTTGACATTGAGATAATCTGTGTTTCTATTATATACGGGTTTTTATAGCGAGAAATCATATTTGATACTTTAAATGAGCGACTAGGAGAAATTATATAACAACATTTTACTCTTAAATCTTTATTCTCTTGAATTAACAAATAGATTTTTCTTTGTGGTTTTATGATTAGTGAAATTTTGGATTGAAAACTTTTGATATTGAGATAATCTGTGTTTCTATTATATATGGGTTTTTATAGCGAGAAATCATATTTGATACTTTAAATGAGCGACTAGGAGAAATTATATAACAACATTTTACTCTTGAATCTTCATTCTCTTGAATTGACAAATAGATTTTTCTTTGTGGTTTTATGATTAGTGAAATTTTGGATTGAAAACTTTTGATATTGAGATAATCTGTGTTTCTATTATATATGGGTTTTTATAGCGAGAAATCATATTCGATACTTTAAATGAGCGACTAGGAGAAATTATATAACAAAATTTTACTCTTGAATCTTCATTCTCTCGAATTGATAGATAGATTTTTCTTTGTGGTTTTATGATTAGTGAAATTTTGGATTGAAAACTTTTGATATTGAGATAATCTGTGTTTCTATTATATATGGGTTTTTATAGCGAGAAATCATATTTGATACTTTAAATGAGCGACTAGGAGAAATTATATAACAATATTTTACTCTTGAATCTTCATTCTCTTAAATTGACAAATAGATTTTTCTTTGTGGTTTTATGCTTAGTGAAATTTTGGATTGAAAACCTTTGACATTGAGATAATCTGTGTTTCTATTATATACGGGTTTTTATAGCGAGAAATCATATTTGATACTTTAAATGAGCAACTAGGAGAAATTATATAACAACATTTAACTCTTGAATCTTCATTCTCTTGAATTGACAGATAGATTTTTCTTTGTGGTTTTATGATTAGTGAAATTTTGGATTGAAAACTTTTGATATTGAGATAATCTGTGTTTCTATTATATATGGGTTTTTATAGCGAGAAATCATATTTGATACTTTAAATGAGCAACAAGGAGAAATTATATAACAACATTTTACTCTTGAATCTTCATTCTCTTGAATTGACAGATAGATTTTTCTTTGTGGTTTTATGATTAGTGAAATTTTGGATTGAAAACTTTTGATATTGAGATAATCTGTGTTTCTATTATATATGGGTTTTTATAGCGAGAAATCATATTCGATACTTTAAATGAGCGACTAGGAAAAATTATATAACAAAATTTTACTCTTAAATCTTCATTTTATCGAATTGATAGATAGATTTTTCTTTGTGGTTTTATGATTAGTGAAATTTTGGATTGAAAACTTTTGATATTGAGATAATCTGTGTTTCTATTATATACGGGTTTTTATAGCGAGAAATCATATTTGATACTTTAAATGAGCAACAAGGAGAAATTATATAACAACATTTTACTCTTGAATCTAAATTCTCTTGAATTGACAGATAGATTTTTCTTTGTGGTTTTATGATTAGTGAAATTTTGGATTGAAAACTTTTGATATTGAGATAATCTGTGTTTCTATTATATACGGGTTTTTATAGCGAGAAATCATATTTGATACTTTAAATGAGCAACTAGGAGAAATTATATAACAACATTTTACTCTTGATTCTTCATTCTCTTGAATTGACAAATAGACTTTTCTTTGTGGTTTTATGATTAGTGAAATTTTGGATTGAAAACTTTTGATATTGAGATAATCTGTGTTTCTATTATTTACGGGTTTTTATAGCGAGAAATCATATTTGATACTTTAAATGAGCAACTAGGAGAAATTATATAACAACATTGTACTCTTGAATCTTCATTCTCTTGAATTGACAGATAGATTTTTCTTTGTGGTTTTATGATTAGTGAAATTTTGGATTGAAAACTTTTGATATTGAGATAATCTGTGTTTCTATTATATACGGGTTTTTATAGCGAGAAATCATATTTGATACTTTAAATGAGCAACTAGGAGAAATTATATAACAACATTTTACTCTTGAATCTTCATTCTCTTGAATTGACAAATAGATTTTTCTTTGTGGTTTTATGATAAGTGAAATTTTGGATTGAAAACTTTTGATATTGAGATAATCTGTGTTTCTATTATATACGGGTTTTTATAGCGAGAAATCATAATTGATACTTTAAATGAGCAACTAGGAGAAATTATATAACAACATTTTACTCTTGAATCTTCATTCTCTTGAATTGACAGATAGATTTTTCTTTGTGGTTTTATGATTAGTGAAATTTTGGATTGAAAACTTTTGATATTGAGATAATCTGTGTTTCTATTATATACGGGTTTTTATAGCGAGAAATCATATTTGATACTTTAAATGAACAACTAGGAGAAATTATATAACAACATTTTACTCTTGAATCTTCATTCTCTTGAATTGACAGATAGATTTTTCTTTGTGGTTGTATGATTAGTGAAATTTTGGATTGAAAACTTTTGATATTGAGATAATCTGTGTTTCTATTATATACGGGTTTTTATAGCGAGAAATCATATTTGATACTTTAAATGAGCAACTAGGAGAAATTATATAACAACATTTTACTCTTGAATCTTCGTTCTCTTGAATTGACAAATAGATTTTTCTTTGTGGTTTTATGATTAGTGAAATTTTGGATTGAAAACTTTTGATATTGAGATAATCTGTGTTTCTATTATATACGGGTTTTTATAGCGAGAAATCATATTTGATACTTTAAATGAGCAACTAGGAGAAATTATATAACAACATTTTACTCTTGAATCTTCATTCTCTTGAATTGACAGATAGATTTTTCTTTGTGGTTTTATGATTAGTGAAATTTTGGATTGAAAACTTTTGATATTGAGATAATCTGTGTTTCTATTATATACGGGTTTTTATAGCGAGAAATCATATTTGATACTTTAAATGAGCAACTAGGAGAAATTATATAACAACATTTTACTCTTGAATCTTCATTCTCTTGAATTGACTGATAGATTTTTCTTTGTGGTTTTATGATTAGTGAAATTTTGGATTGAAAACTTTTGATATTGAGATAATCTGTGTTTCTATTATATATGGGTTTTTATAGCGAGAAATCATATTTGATACTTTAAATGAGCAACAAGGAGAAATTATATAACAACATTTTACTCTTGAATCTTCATTCTCTTGAATTGACAGATAGATTTTTCTTTGTGGTTTTATGATTAGTGAAATTTTGGATTGAAAACTTTTGATATTGAGATAATCTGTGTTTCTGATATATATAGGTTTTTATAGCGAGAAATCATATTCGATACTTTAAATGAGCGACTAGGAGAAATTATATAACAACATTTTACTCTTAAATCTTCATTTTATCGAATTGATAGATAGATTTTTCTTTGTGGTTTTATGATTAGTGAAATTTTGGATTGAAAACTTTTGATATTGAGATAATCTGTGTTTCTATTATATATGGGTTTTTATAGCGAGAAATCATATTCGATACTTTAAATGAGCGACTAGGAGAAATTATATAACAACATTTTACTCTTAAATCTTCATTTTATCGAATTGATAGATAGATTTTTCTTTGTGGTTTTATGATTAGTGAAATTTTGTATTGAAAACTTTTGATATTGAGATAATCTGTGTTTCTATTATATACGGGTTTTTATAGCGAGAAATCATATTTGATACTTTAAATGAGCAACTAGGAGAAATTATATAACAACATTTTACTCTTGAATCTTCATTCTCTTGAATTGACAAATAGATTTTTCTTTGTGGTTTTATGATTAGTGAAATTTTGGATTGAAAACTTTTGATATTGAGATAATCTGTGTTTCTATTATATACGGGTTTTTATAGCGAGAAATCATATTTGATACTTTAAATGAGCGACTAGGAGAAATTATATAACAACATTTTACTCTTGAATCTTCATTCTTTTGAATTGACAAATAGATTTTTCTTTGTGGTTTTATGATTAGTGAAATTTTGGATTGAAAACTTTTGATATTGAGATAATCTGTGTTTCTATTATATATGGGTTTTTATAGCGAGAAATCATATTCGATACTTTAAATGAGCGACTAGGAGAAATTATATAACAAAATTTTACTCTTGAATCTTCATTCTCTCGAATTGATAGATAGATTTTTCTTTGTGGTTTTATGATTAGTGAAATTTTGGATTGAAAACTTTTGATATTGAGATAATCTGTGTTTCTATTATATATGGGTTTTTATAGCGAGAAATCATATTTGATACTTTAAATGAGCGACTAGGAGAAATTATATAACAATATTTTACTCTTGAATCTTCATTCTCTTAAATTGACAAATAGATTTTTCTTTGTGGTTTTATGCTTAGTGAAATTTTGGATTGAAAACCTTTGACATTGAGATAATCTGTGTTTCTATTATATACGGGTTTTTATAGCGAGAAATCATATTTGATACTTTAAATGAGCAACTAGGAGAAATTATATAACAACATTTAACTCTTGAATCTTCATTTTCTTGAATTGACAGATAGATTTTTCTTTGTGGTTTTATGATTAGTGAAATTTTGGATTGAAAACTTTTGATATTGAGATAATCTGTGTTTCTATTATATATGGGTTTTTATAGCGAGAAATCATATTTGATACTTTAAATGAGCAACAAGGAGAAATTATATAACAACATTTTACTCTTGAATCTTCATTCTCTTGAATTGACAGATAGATTTTTCTTTGTGGTTTTATGATTAGTGAAATTTTGGATTGAAAACTTTTGATATTGAGATAATCTGTGTTTCTATTATATATGGGTTTTTATAGCGAGAAATCATATTCGATACTTTTAATGAGCGACTAGGAGAAATTATATAACAACATTTTACTCTTAAATCTTCATTTTATCGAATTGATAGATAGATTTTTCTTTGTGGTTTTATGATTAGTGAAATTTTGGATTGAAAACTTTTGATATTGAGATAATCTGTGTTTCTATTATATACGGGTTTTTATAGCGAGAAATCATATTTGATACTTTAAATGAGCAACTAGGAGAAATTATATAACAACATTTTACTCTTGAATCTTCATTCTCTAGAATTGACAGATAGATTTTTCTTTGTGGTTTTATGATTAGTGAAATTTTGGATTGAAAACTTTTGATATTGAGATAATCTGTGTTTCTATTATATATGGGTTTTTATAGCGAGAAATCATATTGGATACTTTAAATGAGCGACTAGGAGAAATTATATAACAACATTTTACTCTTGAATCTTCATTCTCTTGAATTGACAAATAGATTTTTCTTTGTGGTTTTATGCTTAGTGAAATTTTGGATTGAAAACCTTTGACATTGAGATAATCTGTGTTTCTATTATATACGGGTTTTTATAGCGAGAAATCATATTTGATACTTTAAATGAGCGACTAGGAGAAATTATATAACAACATTTTACTCTTGAATCTTCATTCTCTTGAATTGACAAATAGATTTTTCTTTGTGGTTTTATGATTAGTGAAATTTTGGATTGAAAACTTTTGATATTGAGATAATCTGTGTTTCTATTATATATGGGTTTTTATAGCGAGAAATCATATTCGATACTTTAAATGAGCGACTAGGAGAAATTATATAACAAAATTTTACTCTTGAATCTTCATTCTCTCGAATTGATAGATAGATTTTTCTTTGTGGTTTTATGATTAGTGAAATTTTGGATTGAAATTTTTGATATTGAGATAATCTGTGTTTCTATTATATATGGGTTTTTATAGCGAGAAATCATATTTGATACTTTAAATGAGCGACTAGGAGAAATTATATAACAATATTTTACTCTTGAATCTTCATTCTCTTAAATTGACAAATAGATTTTTCTTTGTGGTTTTATGCTTAGTGAAATTTTGGATTGAAAACCTTTGACATTGAGATAATCTGTGTTTCTATTATATACGGGTTTTTATAGCGAGAAATCATATTTGATACTTTAAATGAGCAACTAGGAGAAATTATATAACAACATTTAACTCTTGAATCTTCATTTTCTTGAATTGACAGATAGATTTTTCTTTGTGGTTTTATGATTAGTGAAATTTTGGATTGAAAACTTTTGATATTGAGATAATCTGTGTTTCTATTATATATGGGTTTTTATAGCGAGAAATCATATTTGATACTTTAAATGAGCAACTAGGAGAAATTATATAACAACATTTTACTCTTGAATCTTCATTCTCTTGAATTGACAGATAGATTTTTCTTTGTGGTTTTATGATTAGTGAAATTTTGGATTGAAAACTTTTGATATTGAGATAATCTGTGTTTCTATTATATACGGGTTTTTATAGCGAGAAATCATATTTGATACTTTAAATGAGCAACTAGGAGAAATTATATAACAACATTTTACTCTTGAATCTTCATTCTCTTGAATTGACAGATAGATTTTTCTTTGTGGTTTTATGATTAGTGAAATTTTGGATTGAAAACTTTTGATATTGAGATAATCTGTGTTTCTATTATATACGGGTTTTTATAGCGAGAAATCATATTTGATACTTTAAATGAGCAACTAGGAGAAATTATATAACAACATTTTACTCTTGAATCTTCATTCTCTTGAATTGACAATTAGATTTTTCTTTGTGGTTTTATGATTAGTGAAATTTTGGATTGAAAACTTTTGATATTGAGATAATCTGTGTTTCTATTATATACGGGTTTTTATAGCGAGAAATCATATTTGATACTTTAAATGAGCAACTAGGAGAAATTATACAACAACATTTTACTCTTGAATCTTCATTCTCTTGAATTGACAGATAGATTTTTCTTTGTGGTTTTATGATTAGTGAAATTTTGGATTGAAAACTTTTGATATTGAGATAATCTGTGTTTCTATTATATACGGGTTTTTATAGCGAGAAATCATATTTGATACTTTAAATGAGCGACTAGGAGAAATTATATAACAATATTTTACTCTTGAATCTTCATTCTCTTAAATTGACAAATAGATTTTTCTTTGTGGTTTTATGCTTAGTGAAATTTTGGATTGAAAACCTTTGACATTGAGATAATCTGTGTTTCTATTATATACGGGTTTTTATAGCGAGAAATCATATTTGATACTTTAAATGAGCAACTAGGAGAAATTATATAACAACATTTTACTCTTGAATCTTCATTCTCTTGAATTGACAGATAGATTTTTCTTTGTGGTTTTATGATTAGTGAAATTTTGGATTGAAAACTTTTGATATTGAGATAATCTGTGTTTCTATTATATACGGGTTTTTATAGCGAGAAATCATATTTGATACTTTAAATGAGCGACTAGGAGAAATTATATAACAATATTTTACTCTTGAATCTTCATTCTCTTAAATTGACAAATAGATTTTTCTTTGTGGTTTTATGCTTAGTGAAATTTTGGATTGAAAACCTTTGACATTGAGATAATCTGTGTTTCTATTATATACGGGTTTTTATAGCGAGAAATCATATTTGATACTTTAAATGAGCGACTAGGAGAAATTATATAACAATATTTTACTCTTGAATCTTCATTCTCTTAAATTGACAAATAGATTTTTCTTTGTGGTTTTATGCTTAGTGAAATTTTGGATTGAAAACCTTTGACATTGAGATAATCTGTGTTTCTATTATATACGGGTTTTTATAGCGAGAAATCATATTTGATACTTTAAATGAGCGACTAGGAGAAATTATATAACAATATTTTACTCTTGAATCTTCATTCTCTTAAATTGACAAATAGATTTTTCTTTGTGGTTTTATGCTTAGTGAAATTTTGGATTGAAAACCTTTGACATTGAGATAATCTGTGTTTCTATTATATACGGGTTTTTATAGCGAGAAATCATATTTGATACTTTAAATGAGCAACTAGGAGAAATTATATAACAACATTTTACTCTTGAATCTTCATTCTCTTGAATTGACAGATAGATTTTTCTTTGTGGTTTTATGATTAGTGAAATTTTGGATTGAAAACTTTTGATATTGAGATAATCTGTGTTTCTATTATATACGGGTTTTTATAGCGAGAAATCATATTTGATACTTTAAATGAGCAACTAGGAGAAATTATATAACAACATTTTACTCTTGAATCTTCATTCTCTTGAATTGACAGATAGATTTTTCTTTGTGGTTTTATGATTAGTGAAATTTTGGATTGAAAACTTTTGATATTGAGATAATCTGTGTTTCTATTATATACGGGTTTTTATAGCGAGAAATCATATTTGATACTTTAAATGAGCAACTAGGAGAAATTATATAACAACATTTTACTCTTGAATCTTCATTCTCTTGAATTGACAATTAGATTTTTCTTTGTGGTTTTATGATTAGTGAAATTTTGGATTGAAAACTTTTGATATTGAGATAATCTGTGTTTCTATTATATACGGGTTTTTATAGCGAGAAATCATATTTGATACTTTAAATGAGCAACTAGGAGAAATTATATAACAACATTTTACTCTTGAATCTTCATTCTCTTGAATTGACAGATAGATTTTTCTTTGTGGTTTTATGATTAGTGAAATTTTGGATTGAAAACTTTTGATATTGAGATAATCTGTGTTTCTATTATATACGGGTTTTTATAGCGAGAAATCATATTTGATACTTTAAATGAGCAACTAGGAGAAATTATATAACAACATTTTACTCTTGAATCTTCATTCTCTTGAATTGACAGATAGATTTTTCTTTGTGGTTTTATGATTAGTGAAATTTTGGATTGAAAACTTTTGATATTGAGATAATCTGTGTTTCTATTATATACGGGTTTTTATAGCGAGAAATCATATTTGATACTTTAAATGAGCAACTAGGAGAAATTATATAACAACATTTTACTCTTGAATCTTCATTCTCTTGAATTGACAAATAGATTTTTCTTTGTGGTTTTATGATTAGTGAAATTTTGGATTGAAAACTTTTGATATTGAGATAATCTGTGTTTCTATTATAAACGGGTTTTTATAGCGAGAAATCATATTTGATACTTTAAATGAGCGACTAGGAGAAATTATATAACAACATTTTACTCTTAAATCTTCATTCTTTTGAATTAACAAATAGATTTTTCTTTGTGGTTTTATGATTAGTGAAATTTTGGATTGAAAACTTTTGATATTGAGATAATATGTGTTTCTATTATATATGGGTTTTTATAGCGAGAAATCATATTTGATACTTTAAATGAGCGACTAGGAGAAATTATATAACAACATTTTACTCTTGAATCTTCATTCTCTTGAATTGACAAATAGATTTTTCTTTGTGGTTTTATGATTAGTGAAATTTTGGATTGAAAACTTTTGATATTGAGATAATCTGTGTTTCTATTATATATGGGTTTTTATAGCGAGAAATCATATTTGATACTTTAAATGAGCAACAAGGAGAAATTATATAACAACATTTTACTCTTGAATCTTCATTCTCTTGAATTGACAGATAGATTTTTCTTTGTGGTTTTATGATTAGTGAAATTTTGGATTGAAAACTTTTGATATTGAGATAATCTGTGTTTCTATTATATATGGGTTTTTATAGCGAGAAATCATATTCGATACTTTTAATGAGCGACTAGGAGAAATTATATAACAACATTTTACTCTTAAATCTTCATTTTATCGAATTGATAGATAGATTTTTCTTTGTGGTTTTATGATTAGTGAAATTTTGGATTGAAAACTTTTGATATTGAGATAATCTGTGTTTCTATTATATATGGGTTTTTATAGCGAGAAATCATATTCGATACTTTAAATGAGCGACCAGGAGAAATTATATAACAACATTTTACTCTTAAATCTTCATTTTATCGAATTGATAGATAGATTTTTCTTTGTGGTTTTATGATTAGTGAAATTTTGGATTGAAAACTTTTGATATTGAGATAATCTGTGTTTCTATTATATACGGGTTTTTATAGCGAGAAATCATATTTGATACTTTAAATGAGCAACTAGGAGAAATTATATAACAACATTTTACTCTTGAATCTTCATTCTCTTGAATTGACAAATAGATTTTTCTTTGTGGTTTTATGATTAGTGAAATTTTGGATTGAAAACTTTTGATATTGAGATAATCTGTGTTTCTATTATATACGGGTTTTTATAGCGAGAAATCATATTTGATACTTTAAATGAGCAACTAGGAGAAATTATATAACAACATTTTACTCTTGAATCTTCATTCTCTTGAATTGACAGATAGATTTTTCTTTGTGGTTTTATGATTAGTGAAATTTTGGATTGAAAACTTTTGATATTGAGATAATCTGTGTTTCTATTATATACGGGTTTTTATAGCGAGAAATCATATTTGATACTTTAAATGAGCAACTAGGAGAAATTATATAACAACATTTTACTCTTGAATCTTCATTCTCTTGAATTGACAGATAGATTTTTCTTTGTGGTTTTATGATTAGTGAAATTTTGGATTGAAAACTTTTGATATTGAGATAATCTGTGTTTCTATTATAAACGGGTTTTTATAGCGAGAAATCATATTTGATACTTTAAATGAGCGACTAGGAGAAATTATATAACAACATTTTACTCTTAAATCTTCATTCTTTTGAATTAACAAATAGATTTTTCTTTGTGGTTTTATGATTAGTGAAATTTTGGATTGAAAACTTTTGATATTGAGATAATATGTGTTTCTATTATATATGGGTTTTTATAGCGAGAAATCATATTTGATACTTTAAATGAGCGACTAGGAGAAATTATATAACAACATTTTACTCTTGAATCTTCATTCTCTTGAATTGACAAATAGATTTTTCTTTGTGGTTTTATGATTAGTGAAATTTTGGATTGAAAACTTTTGATATTGAGATAATCTGTGTTTCTATTATATACGGGTTTTTATAGCGAGAAATCATATTTGATACTTTAAATGAGCAACTAGGAGAAATTATATAACAACATTTTACTCTTGAATCTTCATTCTCTTGAATTGACAGATAGATTTTTCTTTGTGGTTTTATGATTAGTGAAATTTTGGATTGAAAACTTTTGATATTGAGATAATCTGTGTTTCTATTATATACGGGTTTTTATAGCGAGAAATCATATTTGATACTTTAAATGAGCAACTAGGAGAAATTATATAACAACATTTTACTCTTGAATCTTCATTCTCTTGAATTGACAGATAGATTTTTCTTTGTGGTTTTATGATTAGTGAAATTTTGGATTGAAAACTTTTGATATTGAGATAATCTGTGTTTCTATTATATATGGGTTTTTATAGCGAGAAATCATATTGGATACTTTAAATGAGCGACTAGGAGAAATTATATAACAACATTTTACTCTTGAATCTTCATTCTCTTGAATTGACAAATAGATTTTTCTTTGTGGTTTTATGCTTAGTGAAATTTTGGATTGAAAACCTTTGACATTGAGATAATCTGTGTTTCTATTATATACGGGTTTTTATAGCGAGAAATCATATTTGATACTTTAAATGAGCGACTAGGAGAAATTATATAACAACATTTTACTCTTAAATCTTCATTCTTTTGAATTAACAAATAGATTTTTCTTTGTGGTTTTATGATTAGTGAAATTTTGGATTGAAAACTTTTGATATTGAGATAATCTGTGTTTCTATTATATATGGGTTTTTATAGCGAGAAATCATATTCGATACTTTGAATGAGCGACTAGGAGAAATTATATAACAACATTTTACTCTTAAATCTTCATTTTATCGAATTGATAGATAGATTTTTCTTTGTGGTTTTATGATTAGGGAAATTTTGGATTGAAAACTTTTGATATTGAGATAATCTGTGTTTCTATTATATATGGGTTTTTATAGCGAGAAATCATATTTGATACTTTAAATGAGCAACAAGGAGAAATTATATAACAACATTTTACTCTTGAATCTTCATTCTCTTGAATTGACAGATAGATTTTTCTTTGTGGTTTTATGATTAGTGAAATTTTGGATTGAAAACTTTTGATATTGAGATAATCTGTGTTTCTATTATATATGGGTTTTTATAGCGAGAAATCATATTCGATACTTTAAATGAGCGACTAGGAGAAATTATATAACAACATTTGTACTCTTAAATCTTCATTTTATCGAATTGATAGATAGATTTTTCTTTGTGGTTTTATGATTAGTGAAATTTTGGATTGAAAACTTTTGATATTGAGATAATCTGTGTTTCTATTATATATGGGTTTTTATAGCGAGAAATCATATTCGATACTTTAAATGAGCGACTAGGAGAAATTATATAACAACATTTGTACTCTTAAATCTTCATTTTATCGAATTGATAGATAGATTTTTCTTTGTGGTTTTATGATTAGTGAAATTTTGGATTGAAAACTTTTGATATTGAGATAATATGTGTTTCTATTATATATGGGTTTTTATAGCGAGAAATCATATTTGATACTTTAAATGAGCGACTAGGAGAAATTATATAACAACATTTTACTCTTGAATCTTCATTCTCTTGAATTGACAAATAGATTTTTCTTTGTGGTTTTATGATTAGTGAAATTTTGGATTGAAAACTTTTGATATTGAGATAATCTGTGTTTCTATTATATATGGGTTTTTATAGCGAGAAATCAAATTTGATACTTTAAATGAGCAACAAGGAGAAATTATATAACAACATTTTACTCTTGAATCTTCATTCTCTTGAATTGACAGATAGATTTTTCTTTGTGGTTTTATGATTAGTGAAATTTTGGATTGAAAACTTTTGATATTGAGATAATCTGTGTTTCTATTATATACGGGTTTTTATAGCGAGAAATCATATTTGATACTTTAAATGAGCGACTAGGAGAAATTATATAACAACATTTTACTCTTGAATCTTCATTCTCTTGAATTGACAAATAGATTTTTCTTTGTGGTTTTATGATTAGTGAAATTTTGGATTGAAAAGTTTTGATATTGAGATAATCTGTGTTTCTATTATATATGGGTTTTTATAGCGAGAAATCATATTGGATACTTTAAATGAGCGACTAGGAGAAATTATATAACAACATTTTACTCTTGAATCTTCATTCTCTTGAATTGACAAATAGATTTTTCTTTGTGGTTTTATGATTAGTGAAATTTTGGATTGAAAACTTTTGATATTGAGATAATCTGTGTTTCTATTATATATGGGTTTTTATAGCGAGAAATCATATTCGATACTTTGAATGAGCGACTAGGAGAAATTATATAACAACATTTTACTCTTAAATCTTCATTTTATCGAATTGATAGATAGATTTTTCTTTGTGGTTTTATGATTAGGGAAATTTTGGATTGAAAACTTTTGATATTGAGATAATCTGTGTTTCTATTATATACGGGTTTTTATAGCGAGAAATCATATTTGATACTTTAAATGAGCAACTAGGAGAAATTATATAACAACATTTTACTCTTTAATCTTTATTCTCTTGAATTAACAAATAGATTTTTCTTTGTGGTTTTATGATTAGTGAAATTTTGGATTGAAAACTTTTGATATTGAGATAATCTGTGTTTCTATTATATATGGGTTTTTATAGCGAGAAATCATATTTGATACTTTAAATGAGCGACTAGGAGAAATTATATAACAACATTTTACTCTTGAATCTTCATTCTCTTGAATTGACAAATAGATTTTTCTTTGTGGTTTTATGATTAGTGAAATTTTGGATTGAAAACTTTTGATATTGAGATAATCTGTGTTTCTATTATATATGGGTTTTTATAGCGAGAAATCATATTCGATACTTTAAATGAGCGACTAGGAGAAATTATATAACAACATTTTACTCTTAAATCTTCATTTTATCGAATTGATAGATAGATTTTTCTTTGTGGTTTTATGATTAGTGAAATTTTGGATTGAAAACTTTTGATATTGAGATAATCTGTGTTTCTATTATATACGGGTTTTTATAGCGAGAAATCATATTTGATACTTTAAATGAGCAACTAGGAGAAATTATATAACAACATTTTACTCTTGAATCTTTATTCTCTTGAATTAACAAATAGATTTTTCTTTGTGGTTTTATGATTAGTGAAATTTTGGATTGAAAACTTTTGATATTGAGATAATCTGTGTTTCTATTATATATGGGTTTTTATAGCGAGAAATCATATTTGATACTTTAAATGAGCGACTAGGAGAAATTGTATAACAACATTTTACTCTTGAATCTTCATTCTCTTGAATTGACAAATAGATTTTTCTTTGTGGTTTTATGATTAGTGAAATTTTGGATTGAAAACTTTTGATATTGAGATAATCTGTGTTTCTATTATATATGGGTTTTTATAGCGAGAAATCATATTCGATACTTTAAATGAGC
Organism: Sisyra nigra; assembly: GCA_958496155.1. NCBI lineage: Eukaryota > Metazoa > Arthropoda > Insecta > Neuroptera > Sisyridae > Sisyra > Sisyra nigra. Next base: position 18,814,636 of record OY292319.1, on the reverse strand, counting down.
GACTAGGAGAAATTATATAACAACATTTTACTCTTGAATCTTCATTCTCTTGAATTGACAAATAGATTTTTCTTTGTGGTTTTATGATTAGTGAAATTTTGGATTGAAAACTTTTGATATTGAGATAATCTGTGTTTCTATTATAAACGGGTTTTTATAGCGAGAAATCATATTTGATACTTTAAATGAGCGACTAGGAGAAATTATATAACAACATTTTACTCTTAAATCTTCATTCTTTTGAATTAACAAATAGATTTTTCTTTGTGGTTTTATGATTAGTGAAATTTTGGATTGAAAACTTTTGATATTGAGATAATATGTGTTTCTATTATATATGGGTTTTTATAGCGAGAAATCATATTTGATACTTTAAATGAGCGACTAGGAGAAATTATATAACAACATTTTACTCTTGAATCTTCATTCTCTTGAATTGACAAATAGATTTTTCTTTGTGGTTTTATGATTAGTGAAATTTTGGATTGAAAACTTTTGATATTGAGATAATCTGTGTTTCTATTATATATGGGTTTTTATAGCGAGAAATCATATTTGATACTTTAAATGAGCAACAAGGAGAAATTATATAACAACATTTTACTCTTGAATCTTCATTCTCTTGAATTGACAGATAGATTTTTCTTTGTGGTTTTATGATTAGTGAAATTTTGGATTGAAAACTTTTGATATTGAGATAATCTGTGTTTCTATTATATATGGGTTTTTATAGCGAGAAATCATATTCGATACTTTTAATGAGCGACTAGGAGAAATTATATAACAACATTTTACTCTTAAATCTTCATTTTATCGAATTGATAGATAGATTTTTCTTTGTGGTTTTATGATTAGTGAAATTTTGGATTGAAAACTTTTGATATTGAGATAATCTGTGTTTCTATTATATATGGGTTTTTATAGCGAGAAATCATATTCGATACTTTAAATGAGCGACCAGGAGAAATTATATAACAACATTTTACTCTTAAATCTTCATTTTATCGAATTGATAGATAGATTTTTCTTTGTGGTTTTATGATTAGTGAAATTTTGGATTGAAAACTTTTGATATTGAGATAATCTGTGTTTCTATTATATACGGGTTTTTATAGCGAGAAATCATATTTGATACTTTAAATGAGCAACTAGGAGAAATTATATAACAACATTTTACTCTTGAATCTTCATTCTCTTGAATTGACAAATAGATTTTTCTTTGTGGTTTTATGATTAGTGAAATTTTGGATTGAAAACTTTTGATATTGAGATAATCTGTGTTTCTATTATATACGGGTTTTTATAGCGAGAAATCATATTTGATACTTTAAATGAGCAACTAGGAGAAATTATATAACAACATTTTACTCTTGAATCTTCATTCTCTTGAATTGACAGATAGATTTTTCTTTGTGGTTTTATGATTAGTGAAATTTTGGATTGAAAACTTTTGATATTGAGATAATCTGTGTTTCTATTATATACGGGTTTTTATAGCGAGAAATCATATTTGATACTTTAAATGAGCAACTAGGAGAAATTATATAACAACATTTTACTCTTGAATCTTCATTCTCTTGAATTGACAGATAGATTTTTCTTTGTGGTTTTATGATTAGTGAAATTTTGGATTGAAAACTTTTGATATTGAGATAATCTGTGTTTCTATTATAAACGGGTTTTTATAGCGAGAAATCATATTTGATACTTTAAATGAGCGACTAGGAGAAATTATATAACAACATTTTACTCTTAAATCTTCATTCTTTTGAATTAACAAATAGATTTTTCTTTGTGGTTTTATGATTAGTGAAATTTTGGATTGAAAACTTTTGATATTGAGATAATATGTGTTTCTATTATATATGGGTTTTTATAGCGAGAAATCATATTTGATACTTTAAATGAGCGACTAGGAGAAATTATATAACAACATTTTACTCTTGAATCTTCATTCTCTTGAATTGACAAATAGATTTTTCTTTGTGGTTTTATGATTAGTGAAATTTTGGATTGAAAACTTTTGATATTGAGATAATCTGTGTTTCTATTATATACGGGTTTTTATAGCGAGAAATCATATTTGATACTTTAAATGAGCAACTAGGAGAAATTATATAACAACATTTTACTCTTGAATCTTCATTCTCTTGAATTGACAGATAGATTTTTCTTTGTGGTTTTATGATTAGTGAAATTTTGGATTGAAAACTTTTGATATTGAGATAATCTGTGTTTCTATTATATACGGGTTTTTATAGCGAGAAATCATATTTGATACTTTAAATGAGCAACTAGGAGAAATTATATAACAACATTTTACTCTTGAATCTTCATTCTCTTGAATTGACAGATAGATTTTTCTTTGTGGTTTTATGATTAGTGAAATTTTGGATTGAAAACTTTTGATATTGAGATAATCTGTGTTTCTATTATATATGGGTTTTTATAGCGAGAAATCATATTGGATACTTTAAATGAGCGACTAGGAGAAATTATATAACAACATTTTACTCTTGAATCTTCATTCTCTTGAATTGACAAATAGATTTTTCTTTGTGGTTTTATGCTTAGTGAAATTTTGGATTGAAAACCTTTGACATTGAGATAATCTGTGTTTCTATTATATACGGGTTTTTATAGCGAGAAATCATATTTGATACTTTAAATGAGCGACTAGGAGAAATTATATAACAACATTTTACTCTTAAATCTTCATTCTTTTGAATTAACAAATAGATTTTTCTTTGTGGTTTTATGATTAGTGAAATTTTGGATTGAAAACTTTTGATATTGAGATAATCTGTGTTTCTATTATATATGGGTTTTTATAGCGAGAAATCATATTCGATACTTTGAATGAGCGACTAGGAGAAATTATATAACAACATTTTACTCTTAAATCTTCATTTTATCGAATTGATAGATAGATTTTTCTTTGTGGTTTTATGATTAGGGAAATTTTGGATTGAAAACTTTTGATATTGAGATAATCTGTGTTTCTATTATATATGGGTTTTTATAGCGAGAAATCATATTTGATACTTTAAATGAGCAACAAGGAGAAATTATATAACAACATTTTACTCTTGAATCTTCATTCTCTTGAATTGACAGATAGATTTTTCTTTGTGGTTTTATGATTAGTGAAATTTTGGATTGAAAACTTTTGATATTGAGATAATCTGTGTTTCTATTATATATGGGTTTTTATAGCGAGAAATCATATTCGATACTTTAAATGAGCGACTAGGAGAAATTATATAACAACATTTGTACTCTTAAATCTTCATTTTATCGAATTGATAGATAGATTTTTCTTTGTGGTTTTATGATTAGTGAAATTTTGGATTGAAAACTTTTGATATTGAGATAATCTGTGTTTCTATTATATATGGGTTTTTATAGCGAGAAATCATATTCGATACTTTAAATGAGCGACTAGGAGAAATTATATAACAACATTTGTACTCTTAAATCTTCATTTTATCGAATTGATAGATAGATTTTTCTTTGTGGTTTTATGATTAGTGAAATTTTGGATTGAAAACTTTTGATATTGAGATAATATGTGTTTCTATTATATATGGGTTTTTATAGCGAGAAATCATATTTGATACTTTAAATGAGCGACTAGGAGAAATTATATAACAACATTTTACTCTTGAATCTTCATTCTCTTGAATTGACAAATAGATTTTTCTTTGTGGTTTTATGATTAGTGAAATTTTGGATTGAAAACTTTTGATATTGAGATAATCTGTGTTTCTATTATATATGGGTTTTTATAGCGAGAAATCAAATTTGATACTTTAAATGAGCAACAAGGAGAAATTATATAACAACATTTTACTCTTGAATCTTCATTCTCTTGAATTGACAGATAGATTTTTCTTTGTGGTTTTATGATTAGTGAAATTTTGGATTGAAAACTTTTGATATTGAGATAATCTGTGTTTCTATTATATACGGGTTTTTATAGCGAGAAATCATATTTGATACTTTAAATGAGCGACTAGGAGAAATTATATAACAACATTTTACTCTTGAATCTTCATTCTCTTGAATTGACAAATAGATTTTTCTTTGTGGTTTTATGATTAGTGAAATTTTGGATTGAAAAGTTTTGATATTGAGATAATCTGTGTTTCTATTATATATGGGTTTTTATAGCGAGAAATCATATTGGATACTTTAAATGAGCGACTAGGAGAAATTATATAACAACATTTTACTCTTGAATCTTCATTCTCTTGAATTGACAAATAGATTTTTCTTTGTGGTTTTATGATTAGTGAAATTTTGGATTGAAAACTTTTGATATTGAGATAATCTGTGTTTCTATTATATATGGGTTTTTATAGCGAGAAATCATATTCGATACTTTGAATGAGCGACTAGGAGAAATTATATAACAACATTTTACTCTTAAATCTTCATTTTATCGAATTGATAGATAGATTTTTCTTTGTGGTTTTATGATTAGGGAAATTTTGGATTGAAAACTTTTGATATTGAGATAATCTGTGTTTCTATTATATACGGGTTTTTATAGCGAGAAATCATATTTGATACTTTAAATGAGCAACTAGGAGAAATTATATAACAACATTTTACTCTTTAATCTTTATTCTCTTGAATTAACAAATAGATTTTTCTTTGTGGTTTTATGATTAGTGAAATTTTGGATTGAAAACTTTTGATATTGAGATAATCTGTGTTTCTATTATATATGGGTTTTTATAGCGAGAAATCATATTTGATACTTTAAATGAGCGACTAGGAGAAATTATATAACAACATTTTACTCTTGAATCTTCATTCTCTTGAATTGACAAATAGATTTTTCTTTGTGGTTTTATGATTAGTGAAATTTTGGATTGAAAACTTTTGATATTGAGATAATCTGTGTTTCTATTATATATGGGTTTTTATAGCGAGAAATCATATTCGATACTTTAAATGAGCGACTAGGAGAAATTATATAACAACATTTTACTCTTAAATCTTCATTTTATCGAATTGATAGATAGATTTTTCTTTGTGGTTTTATGATTAGTGAAATTTTGGATTGAAAACTTTTGATATTGAGATAATCTGTGTTTCTATTATATACGGGTTTTTATAGCGAGAAATCATATTTGATACTTTAAATGAGCAACTAGGAGAAATTATATAACAACATTTTACTCTTGAATCTTTATTCTCTTGAATTAACAAATAGATTTTTCTTTGTGGTTTTATGATTAGTGAAATTTTGGATTGAAAACTTTTGATATTGAGATAATCTGTGTTTCTATTATATATGGGTTTTTATAGCGAGAAATCATATTTGATACTTTAAATGAGCGACTAGGAGAAATTGTATAACAACATTTTACTCTTGAATCTTCATTCTCTTGAATTGACAAATAGATTTTTCTTTGTGGTTTTATGATTAGTGAAATTTTGGATTGAAAACTTTTGATATTGAGATAATCTGTGTTTCTATTATATATGGGTTTTTATAGCGAGAAATCATATTCGATACTTTAAATGAGCGACTAGGAGAAATTATATAACAACATTTTACTCTTAAATCTTCATTTTATCGAATTGATAGATAGATTTTTCTTTGTGGTTTTATGATTAGTGAAATTTTGGATTGAAAACTTTTGATATTGAGATAATCTGTGTTTCTATTATATACGGGTTTTTATAGCGAGAAATCATATTTGATACTTTAAATGAGCAACTAGGAGAAATTATATAACAACATTTTACTCTTGAATCTTTATTCTCTTGAATTAACAAATAGATTTTTCTTTGTGGTTTTATGATTAGTGAAATTTTGGATTGAAAACTTTTGATATTGAGATAATCTGTGTTTCTATTATATATGGGTTTTTATAGCGAGAAATCATATTTGATACTTTAAATGAGCGACTAGGAGAAATTATATAACAACATTTTACTCTTGAATCTTCATTCTCTTGAATTGACAAATAGATTTTTCTTTGTGGTTTTATGATTAGTGAAATTTTGGATTGAAAAGTTTTGATATTGAGATAATCTGTGTTTCTATTATATATGGGTTTTTATAGCGAGAAATCATATTGGATACTTTAAATGAGCGACTAGGAGAAATTATATAACAACATTTTACTCTTGAATCTTCATTCTCTTGAATTGACAAATAGATTTTTCTTTGTGGTTTTATGCTTAGTGAAATTTTGGATTGAAAACCTTTGACATTGAGATAATCTGTGTTTCTATTATATACGGGTTTTTATAGCGAGAAATCATATTTGATACTTTAAATGAGCGACTAGGAGAAATTATATAACAACATTTTACTCTTAAATCTTCATTCTCTTGAATTAACAAATAGATTTTTCTTTGTGGTTTTATGATTAGTGAAATTTTGGATTGAAAACTTTTGATATTGAGATAATCTGTGTTTCTATTATATATGGGTTTTTATAGCGAGAAATCATATTTGATACTTTAAATGAGCGACTAGGAGAAATTATATAACAACATTTTACTCTTGAATCTTCATTCTCTTGAATTGACAAATAGATTTTTCTTTGTGGTTTTATGATTAGTGAAATTTTGGATTGAAAACTTTTGATATTGAGATAATCTGTGTTTCTATTATATATGGGTTTTTATAGCGAGAAATCATATTCGATACTTTAAATGAGCGACTAGGAGAAATTATATAACAACATTTTACTCTTAAATCTTCATTTTATCGAATTGATAGATAGATTTTTCTTTGTGGTTTTATGATTAGTGAAATTTTGGATTGAAAACTTTTGATATTGAGATAATCTGTGTTTCTATTATATACGGGTTTTTATAGCGAGAAATCATATTTGATACTTTAAATGAGCAACTAGGAGAAATTATATAACAACATTTTACTCTTGAATCTTCATTCTCTTGAATTAACAAATAGATTTTTCTTTGTGGTTTTATGATTAGTGAAATTTTGGATTGAAAACTTTTGATATTGAGATAATCTGTGTTTCTATTATATATGGGTTTTTATAGCGAGAAATCATATTTGATACTTTAAATGAGCGACTAGGAGAAATTATATAACAACATTTTACTCTTGAATCTTCATTCTCTTGAATTGACAAATAGATTTTTCTTTGTGGTTTTATGATTAGTGAAATTTTGGATTGAAAACTTTTGATATTGAGATAATCTGTGTTTCTATTATATATGGGTTTTTATTGCGAGAAATCATATTGGATACTTTAAATGAGCGACTAGGAGAAATTATATAACAACATTTTACTCTTGAATCTTCATTCTCTTGAATTGACAAATAGATTTTTCTTTGTGGTTTTATGCTTAGTGAAATTTTGGATTGAAAACCTTTGACATTGAGATAATCTGTGTTTCTATTATATACGGGTTTTTATAGCGAGAAATCATATTTGATACTTTAAATGAGCGACTAGGAGAAATTATATAACAACATTTTACTCTTAAATCTTCATTCTCTTGAATTAACAAATAGATTTTTCTTTGTGGTTTTATGATTAGTGAAATTTTGGATTGAAAACTTTTGATATTGAGATAATCTGTGTTTCTATTATATATGGGTTTTTATAGCGAGAAATCATATTTGATACTTTAAATGAGCGACTAGGAGTAATTATATAACAACATTTTACTCTTGAATCTTCATTCTCTTGAATTGACAAATAGATTTTTCTTTGTGGTTTTATGATTAGTGAAATTTTGGATTGAAAACTTTTGATATTGAGATAATCTGTGTTTCTATTATATACGGGTTTTTATAGCGAGAAATCATATTTGATACTTTAAATGAGCGACTAGGAGAAATTATATAACAACATTTTACTCTTGAATCTTCATTCTCTTGAATTGACAAATAGATTTTTCTTTGTGGTTTTATGATTAGTGAAATTTTGGATTGAAAAGTTTTGATATTGAGATAATCTGTGTTTCTATTATATATGGGTTTTTATAGCGAGAAATCATATTGGATACTTTAAATGAGCGACTAGGAGAAATTATATAACAACATTTTACTCTTGAATCTTCATTCTCTTGAATTGACAAATAGATTTTTCTTTGTGGTTTTATGATTAGTGAAATTTTGGATTGAAAACTTTTGATATTGAGATAATCTGTGTTTCTATTATATATGGGTTTTTATAGCGAGAAATCATATTCGATACTTTAAATGAGCGACTAGGAGAAATTATATAACAACATTTTACTCTTAAATCTTCATTTTATCGAATTGATAGATAGATTTTTCTTTGTGGTTTTATGATTAGTGAAATTTTGGATTGAAAACTTTTGATATTGAGATAATCTGTGTTTCTATTATATACGGGTTTTTATAGCGAGAAATCATATTTGATACTTTAAATGAGCAACTAGGAGAAATTATATAACAACATTTTACTCTTGAATCTTTATTCTCTTGAATTAACAAATAGATTTTTCTTTGTGGTTTTATGATTAGTGAAATTTTGGATTGAAAACTTTTGATATTGAGATAATCTGTGTTTCTATTATATATGGGTTTTTATAGCGAGAAATCATATTTGATACTTTAAATGAGCGACTAGGAGAAATTATATAACAACATTTTACTCTTGAATCTTCATTCTCTTGAATTGACAAATAGATTTTTCTTTGTGGTTTTATGATTAGTGAAATTTTGGATTGAAAAGTTTTGATATTGAGATAATATGTGTTTCTATTATATATGGGTTTTTATAGCGAGAAATCATATTTGATACTTTAAATGAGCGACTAGGAGAAATTATATAACAACATTTTACTCTTGAATCTTGATTCTCTTGAATTGACAAATAGATTTTTCTTTGTGGTTTTATGATTAGTGAAATTTTGGATTGAAAACTTTTGATATTGAGATAATCTGTGTTTCTATTATATATGGGTTTTTATAGCGAGAAATCATATTCGATACTTTAAATGAGCGACTAGGAGAAATTATATAACAACATTTTACTCTTAAATCTTCATTTTATCGAATTGATAGATAGATTTTTCTTTGTGGTTTTATGATTAGTGAAATTTTGGATTGAAAACTTTTGATATTGAGATAATCTGTGTTTCTATTATATACGGGTTTTTATAGCGAGAAATCATATTTGATACTTTAAATGAGCAACTAGGAGAAATTATATAACAACATTTTACTCTTGAATCTTTATTCTCTTGAATTAACAAATAGATTTTTCTTTGTGGTTTTATGATTAGTGAAATTTTGGATTGAAAACTTTTGATATTGAGATAATCTGTGTTTCTATTATATATGGGTTTTTATAGCGAGAAATCATATTTGATACTTTAAATGAGCGACTAGGAGAAATTATATAACAACATTTTACTCTTGAATCTTCATTCTCTTGAATTGACAAATAGATTTTTCTTTGTGGTTTTATGATTAGTGAAATTTTGGATTGAAAACTTTTGATATTGAGATAATCTGTGTTTCTATTATATATGGGTTTTTATAGCGAGAAATCATATTCGATACTTTAAATGAGCGACTAGGAGAAATTATATAACAACATTTTACTCTTAAATCTTCATTTTATCGAATTGATAGATAGATTTTTCTTTGTGGTTTTATGATTAGTGAAATTTTGGATTGAAAACTTTTGATATTGAGATAATCTGTGTTTCTATTATATACTGGTTTTTATAGCGAGAAATCATATTTGATACTTTAAATGAGCAACTAGGAGAAATTATATAACAACATTTTACTCTTGAATCTTTATTCTCTTGAATTAACAAATAGATTTTTCTTTGTGGTTTTATGATTAGTGAAATTTTGGATTGAAAACTTTTGATATTGAGATAATCTGTGTTTCTATTATATATGGGTTTTTATAGCGAGAAATCATATTTGATACTTTAAATGAGCGACTAGGAGAAATTATATAACAACATTTTACTCTTGAATCTTCATTCTCTTGAATTGACAAATAGATTTTTCTTTGTGGTTTTATGATTAGTGAAATTTTGGATTGAAAAGTTTTGATATTGAGATAATCTGTGTTTCTATTATATATGGGTTTTTATAGCGAGAAATCATATTGGATACTTTAAATGAGCGACTAGGAGAAATTATATAACAACATTTTACTCTTGAATCTTCATTCTCTTGAATTGACAAATAGATTTTTCTTTGTGGTTTTATGCTTAGTGAAATTTTGGATTGAAAACCTTTGACATTGAGATAATCTGTGTTTCTATTATATACGGGTTTTTATAGCGAGAAATCATATTTGATACTTTAAATGAGCGACTAGGAGAAATTATATAACAACATTTTACTCTTAAATCTTCATTCTCTTGAATTAACAAATAGATTTTTCTTTGTGGTTTTATGATTAGTGAAATTTTGGATTGAAAACTTTTGATATTGAGATAATCTGTGTTTCTATTATATATGGGTTTTTATAGCGAGAAATCATATTTGATACTTTAAATGAGCGACTAGGAGAAATTATATAACAACATTTTACTCTTGAATCTTCATTCTCTTGAATTGACAAATAGATTTTTCTTTGTGGTTTTATGATTAGTGAAATTTTGGATTGAAAACTTTTGATATTGAGATAATCTGTGTTTCTATTATATATGGGTTTTTATAGCGAGAAATCATATTCGATACTTTAAATGAGCGACTAGGAGAAATTATATAACAACATTTTACTCTTAAATCTTCATTTTATCGAATTGATAGATAGATTTTTCTTTGTGGTTTTATGATTAGTGAAATTTTGGATTGAAAACTTTTGATATTGAGATAATCTGTGTTTCTATTATATACGGGTTTTTATAGCGAGAAATCATATTTGATACTTTAAATGAGCAACTAGGAGAAATTATATAACAACATTTTACTCTTGAATCTTCATTCTCTTGAATTAACAAATAGATTTTTCTTTGTGGTTTTATGATTAGTGAAATTTTGGATTGAAAACTTTTGATATTGAGATAATCTGTGTTTCTATTATATATGGGTTTTTATAGCGAGAAATCATATTTGATACTTTAAATGAGCAACTAGGAGAAATTATATAACAACATTTTACTCTTGAATCTTCATTCTCTTGAATTGACAAATAGATTTTTCTTTGTGGTTTTATGCTTAGTGAAATTTTGGATTGAAAACCTTTGACATTGAGATAATCTGTGTTTCTATTATATACGGGTTTTTATAGCGAGAAATCATATTTGATACTTTAAATGAGCGACTAGGAGAAATTATATAACAACATTTTACTCTTAAATCTTCATTCTCTTGAATTAACAAATAGATTTTTCTTTGTGGTTTTATGATTAGTGAAATTTTGGATTGAAAACTTTTGATATTGAGATAATCTGTGTTTCTATTATATATGGGTTTTTATAGCGAGAAATCATATTTGATACTTTAAATGAGCGACTAGGAGTAATTATATAACAACATTTTACTCTTGAATCTTCATTCTCTTGAATTGACAAATAGATTTTTCTTTGTGGTTTTATGATTAGTGAAATTTTGGATTGAAAACTTTTGATATTGAGATAATCTGTGTTTCTATTATATATGGGTTTTTATAGCGAGAAATCATATTCGATACTTTAAATGAGCGACTAGGAGAAATTATATAACAAAATTTTACTCTTGAATCTTCATTCTCTCGAATTGATAGATAGATTTTTCTTTGTGGTTTTATGATTAGTGAAATTTTGGATTGAAAACTTTTGATATTGAGATAATCTGTGTTTCTATTATATATGGGTTTTTATAGCGAGAAATCATATTTGATACTTTAAATGAGCGACTAGGAGAAATTATATAACAATATTTTACTCTTGAATCTTCATTCTCTTAAATTGACAAATAGATTTTTCTTTGTGGTTTTATGCTTAGTGAAATTTTGGATTGAAAACCTTTGACATTGAGATAATCTGTGTTTCTATTATATACGGGTTTTTATAGCGAGAAATCATATTTGATACTTTAAATGAGCAACTAGGAGAAATTATATAACAACATTTAACTCTTGAATCTTCATTCTCTTGAATTGACTGATAGATTTTTCTTTGTGGTTTTATGATTAGTGAAATTTTGGATTGAAAAGTTTTGATATTGAGATAATCTGTGTTTCTATTATATATGGGTTTTTATAGCGAGAAATCATATTGGATACTTTAAATGAGCGACTAGGAGAAATTATATAACAACATTTTACTCTTGAATCTTCATTCTCTTGAATTGACAAATAGATTTTTCTTTGTGGTTTTATGATTAGTGAAATTTTGGATTGAAAACTTTTGATATTGAGATAATCTGTGTTTCTATTATATATGGGTTTTTATAGCGAGAAATCATATTCGATACTTTAAATGAGCGACTAGGAGAAATTATATAACAACATTTTACTCTTAAATCTTCATTTTATCGAATTGATAGATAGATTTTTCTTTGTGGTTTTATGATTAGTGAAATTTTGGATTGAAAACTTTTGATATTGAGATAATCTGTGTTTCTATTATATACGGGTTTTTATAGCGAGAAATCATATTTGATACTTTAAATGAGCAACTAGGAGAAATTATATAACAACATTTTACTCTTGAATCTTTATTCTCTTGAATTAACAAATAGATTTTTCTTTGTGGTTTTATGATTAGTGAAATTTTGGATTGAAAACTTTTGATATTGAGATAATCTGTGTTTCTATTATATATGGGTTTTTATAGCGAGAAATCATATTTGATACTTTAAATGAGCGACTAGGAGAAATTATATAACAACATTTTACTCTTGAATCTTCATTCTCTTGAATTGACAAATAGATTTTTCTTTGTGGTTTTATGATTAGTGAAATTTTGGATTGAAAAGTTTTGATATTGAGATAATATGTGTTTCTATTATATATGGGTTTTTATAGCGAGAAATCATATTTGATACTTTAAATGAGCGACTAGGAGAAATTATATAACAACATTTTACTCTTGAATCTTGATTCTCTTGAATTGACAAATAGATTTTTCTTTGTGGTTTTATGATTAGTGAAATTTTGGATTAAAAACTTTTGATATTGAGATAATCTGTGTTTCTATTATATATGGGTTTTTATAGCGAGAAATCATATTCGATACTTTAAATGAGCGACTAGGAGAAATTATATAACAACATTTTACTCTTAAATCTTCATTTTATCGAATTGATAGATAGATTTTTCTTTGTGGTTTTATGATTAGTGAAATTTTGGATTGAAAACTTTTGATATTGAGATAATCTGTGTTTCTATTATATACGGGTTTTTATAGCGAGAAATCATATTTGATACTTTAAATGAGCAACTAGGAGAAATTATATAACAACATTTTACTCTTGAATCTTTATTCTCTTGAATTAACAAATAGATTTTTCTTTGTGGTTTTATGATTAGTGAAATTTTGGATTGAAAACTTTTGATATTGAGATAATCTGTGTTTCTATTATATATGGGTTTTTATAGCGAGAAATCATATTTGATACTTTAAATGAGCGACTAGGAGAAATTATATAACAACATTTTACTCTTGAATCTTCATTCTCTTGAATTGACAAATAGATTTTTCTTTGTGGTTTTATGATTAGTGAAATTTTGGATTGAAAACTTTTGATATTGAGATAATCTGTGTTTCTATTATATATGGGTTTTTATAGCGAGAAATCATATTCGATACTTTAAATGAGCGACTAGGAGAAATTATATAACAACATTTTACTCTTAAATCTTCATTTTATCGAATTGATAGATAGATTTTTCTTTGTGGTTTTATGATTAGTGAAATTTTGGATTGAAAACTTTTGATATTGAGATAATCTGTGTTTCTATTATATACTGGTTTTTATAGCGAGAAATCATATTTGATACTTTAAATGAGCAACTAGGAGAAATTATATAACAACATTTTACTCTTGAATCTTTATTCTCTTGAATTAACAAATAGATTTTTCTTTGTGGTTTTATGATTAGTGAAATTTTGGATTGAAAACTTTTGATATTGAGATAATCTGTGTTTCTATTATATATGGGTTTTTATAGCGAGAAATCATATTTGATACTTTAAATGAGCGACTAGGAGAAATTATATAACAACATTTTACTCTTGAATCTTCATTCTCTTGAATTGACAAATAGATTTTTCTTTGTGGTTTTATGATTAGTGAAATTTTGGATTGAAAAGTTTTGATATTGAGATAATCTGTGTTTCTATTATATATGGGTTTTTATAGCGAGAAATCATATTGGATACTTTAAATGAGCGACTAGGAGAAATTATATAACAACATTTTACTCTTGAATCTTCATTCTCTTGAATTGACAAATAGATTTTTCTTTGTGGTTTTATGCTTAGTGAAATTTTGGATTGAAAACCTTTGACATTGAGATAATCTGTGTTTCTATTATATACGGGTTTTTATAGCGAGAAATCATATTTGATACTTTAAATGAGCGACTAGGAGAAATTATATAACAACATTTTACTCTTAAATCTTCATTCTCTTGAATTAACAAATAGATTTTTCTTTGTGGTTTTATGATTAGTGAAATTTTGGATTGAAAACTTTTGATATTGAGATAATCTGTGTTTCTATTATATATGGGTTTTTATAGCGAGAAATCATATTTGATACTTTAAATGAGCGACTAGGAGAAATTATATAACAACATTTTACTCTTGAATCTTCATTCTCTTGAATTGACAAATAGATTTTTCTTTGTGGTTTTATGATTAGTGAAATTTTGGATTGAAAACTTTTGATATTGAGATAATCTGTGTTTCTATTATATATGGGTTTTTATAGCGAGAAATCATATTCGATACTTTAAATGAGCGACTAGGAGAAATTATATAACAACATTTTACTCTTAAATCTTCATTTTATCGAATTGATAGATAGATTTTTCTTTGTGGTTTTATGATTAGTGAAATTTTGGATTGAAAACTTTTGATATTGAGATAATCTGTGTTTCTATTATATACGGGTTTTTATAGCGAGAAATCATATTTGATACTTTAAATGAGCAACTAGGAGAAATTATATAACAACATTTTACTCTTGAATCTTCATTCTCTTGAATTAACAAATAGATTTTTCTTTGTGGTTTTATGATTAGTGAAATTTTGGATTGAAAACTTTTGATATTGAGATAATCTGTGTTTCTATTATATATGGGTTTTTATAGCGAGAAATCATATTTGATACTTTAAATGAGCAACTAGGAGAAATTATATAACAACATTTTACTCTTGAATCTTCATTCTCTTGAATTGACAAATAGATTTTTCTTTGTGGTTTTATGCTTAGTGAAATTTTGGATTGAAAACCTTTGACATTGAGATAATCTGTGTTTCTATTATATACGGGTTTTTATAGCGAGAAATCATATTTGATACTTTAAATGAGCGACTAGGAGAAATTATATAACAACATTTTACTCTTAAATCTTCATTCTCTTGAATTAACAAATAGATTTTTCTTTGTGGTTTTATGATTAGTGAAATTTTGGATTGAAAACTTTTGATATTGAGATAATCTGTGTTTCTATTATATATGGGTTTTTATAGCGAGAAATCATATTTGATACTTTAAATGAGCGACTAGGAGTAATTATATAACAACATTTTACTCTTGAATCTTCATTCTCTTGAATTGACAAATAGATTTTTCTTTGTGGTTTTATGATTAGTGAAATTTTGGATTGAAAACTTTTGATATTGAGATAATCTGTGTTTCTATTATATATGGGTTTTTATAGCGAGAAATCATATTCGATACTTTAAATGAGCGACTAGGAGAAATTATATAACAAAATTTTACTCTTGAATCTTCATTCTCTCGAATTGATAGATAGATTTTTCTTTGTGGTTTTATGATTAGTGAAATTTTGGATTGAAAACTTTTGATATTGAGATAATCTGTGTTTCTATTATATATGGGTTTTTATAGCGAGAAATCATATTTGATACTTTAAATGAGCAACAAGGAGAAATTATATAACAACATTTTACTCTTGAATCTTCATTCTCTTGAATTGACAGATAGATTTTTCTTTGTGGTTTTATGATTAGTGAAATTTTGGATTGAAAACTTTTGATATTGAGATAATCTGTGTTTCTATTATATATGGGTTTTTATAGCGAGAAATCATATTCGATACTTTAAATGAGCGACTAGGAGAAATTATATAACAACATTTTACTCTTAAATCTTCATTTTATCGAATTGATAGATAGATTTTTCTTTGTGGTTTTATGATTAGTGAAATTTTGGATTGAAAACTTTTGATATTGAGATAATCTGTGTTTCTATTATATATGGGTTTTTATAGCGAGAAATCATATTCGATACTTTAAATGAGCGACTAGGAGAAATTATATAACAACATTTTACTCTTAAATCTTCATTTTATCGAATTGACAAATAGATTTTTCTTTGTGGTTTTATGCTTAGTGAAATTTTGGATTGAAAACTTTTGATATTGAGATAATCTGTGTTTCTATTATATACGGGTTTTTATAGCGAGAAATCATATTTGATACTTTAAATGAGCGACTAGGAGAAATTATATAACAACATTTTACTCTTAAATCTTCATTCTCTTGAATTAACAAATAGATTTTTCTTTGTGGTTTTATGATTAGTGAAATTTTGGATTGAAAACTTTTGATATTGAGATAATCTGTGTTTCTATTATATATGGGTTTTTATAGCGAGAAATCATATTTGATACTTTAAATGAGCGACTAGGAGAAATTATATAACAACATTTTACTCTTGAATCTTCATTCTCTTGAATTGACAAATAGATTTTTCTTTGTGGTTTTATGATTAGTGAAATTTTGGATTGAAAACTTTTGATATTGAGATAATCTGTGTTTCTATTATATATGGGTTTTTATAGCGAGAAATCATATTCGATACTTTAAATGAGCGACTAGGAGAAATTATATAACAACATTTTACTCTTAAATCTTCATTTTATCGAATTGATAGATAGATTTTTCTTTGTGGTTTTATGATTAGTGAAATTTTGGATTGAAAACTTTTGATATTGAGATAATCTGTGTTTCTATTATATACGGGTTTTTATAGCGAGAAATCATATTTGATACTTTAAATGAGCAACTAGGAGAAATTATATAACAACATTTTACTCTTGAATCTTCATTCTCTTGAATTAACAAATAGATTTTTCTTTGTGGTTTTATGATTAGTGAAATTTTGGATTGAAAACTTTTGATATTGAGATAATCTGTGTTTCTATTATATATGGGTTTTTATAGCGAGAAATCATATTTGATACTTTAAATGAGCAACTAGGAGAAATTATATAACAACATTTTACTCTTGAATCTTCATTCTCTTGAATTGACAAATAGATTTTTCTTTGTGGTTTTATGCTTAGTGAAATTTTGGATTGAAAACCTTTGACATTGAGATAATCTG
Source organism: Sisyra nigra (assembly GCA_958496155.1). Taxonomy (NCBI): domain Eukaryota; kingdom Metazoa; phylum Arthropoda; class Insecta; order Neuroptera; family Sisyridae; genus Sisyra; species Sisyra nigra. The sequence goes on along the minus strand of OY292319.1, from coordinate 18,797,121 downwards.
TGTTTCTATTATATACGGGTTTTTATAGCGAGAAATCATATTTGATACTTTAAATGAGCGACTAGGAGAAATTATATAACAACATTTTACTCTTAAATCTTCATTCTCTTGAATTAACAAATAGATTTTTCTTTGTGGTTTTATGATTAGTGAAATTTTGGATTGAAAACTTTTGATATTGAGATAATCTGTGTTTCTATTATATATGGGTTTTTATAGCGAGAAATCATATTTGATACTTTAAATGAGCGACTAGGAGTAATTATATAACAACATTTTACTCTTGAATCTTCATTCTCTTGAATTGACAAATAGATTTTTCTTTGTGGTTTTATGATTAGTGAAATTTTGGATTGAAAACTTTTGATATTGAGATAATCTGTGTTTCTATTATATATGGGTTTTTATAGCGAGAAATCATATTCGATACTTTAAATGAGCGACTAGGAGAAATTATATAACAAAATTTTACTCTTGAATCTTCATTCTCTCGAATTGATAGATAGATTTTTCTTTGTGGTTTTATGATTAGTGAAATTTTGGATTGAAAACTTTTGATATTGAGATAATCTGTGTTTCTATTATATATGGGTTTTTATAGCGAGAAATCATATTTGATACTTTAAATGAGCGACTAGGAGAAATTATATAACAATATTTTACTCTTGAATCTTCATTCTCTTAAATTGACAAATAGATTTTTCTTTGTGGTTTTATGCTTAGTGAAATTTTGGATTGAAAACCTTTGACATTGAGATAATCTGTGTTTCTATTATATACGGGTTTTTATAGCGAGAAATCATATTTGATACTTTAAATGAGCAACTAGGAGAAATTATATAACAACATTTAACTCTTGAATCTTCATTCTCTTGAATTGACTGATAGATTTTTCTTTGTGGTTTTATGATTAGTGAAATTTTGGATTGAAAACTTTTGATATTGAGATAATCTGTGTTTCTATTATATATGGGTTTTTATAGCGAGAAATCATATTTGATACTTTAAATGAGCGACTAGGAGAAATTATATAACAACATTTTACTCTTGAATCTTCATTCTCTTGAATTGACAAATAGATTTTTCTTTGTGGTTTTATGATTAGTGAAATTTTGGATTGAAAACTTTTGATATTGAGATAATCTGTGTTTCTATTATATATGGGTTTTTATAGCGAGAAATCATATTCGATACTTTAAATGAGCGACTAGGAGAAATTATATAACAAAATTTTACTCTTGAATCTTCATTCTCTCGAATTGATAGATAGATTTTTCTTTGTGGTTTTATGATTAGTGAAATTTTGGATTGAAAACTTTTGATATTGAGATAATCTGTGTTTCTATTATATATGGGTTTTTATAGCGAGAAATCATATTTGATACTTTAAATGAGCAACAAGGAGAAATTATATAACAACATTTTACTCTTGAATCTTCATTCTCTTGAATTGACAGATAGATTTTTCTTTGTGGTTTTATGATTAGTGAAATTTTGGATTGAAAACTTTTGATATTGAGATAATCTGTGTTTCTATTATATATGGGTTTTTATAGCGAGAAATCATATTCGATACTTTAAATGAGCGACTAGGAGAAATTATATAACAACATTTTACTCTTAAATCTTCATTTTATCGAATTGATAGATAGATTTTTCTTTGTGGTTTTATGATTAGTGAAATTTTGGATTGAAAACTTTTGATATTGAGATAATCTGTGTTTCTATTATATATGGGTTTTTATAGCGAGAAATCATATTCGATACTTTAAATGAGCGACTAGGAGAAATTATATAACAACATTTTACTCTTAAATCTTCATTTTATCGAATTGACAAATAGATTTTTCTTTGTGGTTTTATGCTTAGTGAAATTTTGGATTGAAAACTTTTGATATTGAGATAATCTGTGTTTCTATTATATACGGGTTTTTATAGCGAGAAATCATATTTGATACTTTAAATGAGCGACTAGGAGAAATTATATAACAACATTTTACTCTTAAATCTTCATTCTCTTGAATTAACAAATAGATTTTTCTTTGTGGTTTTATGATTAGTGAAATTTTGGATTGAAAACTTTTGATATTGAGATAATCTGTGTTTCTATTATATATGGGTTTTGATAGCGAGAAATCATATTTGATACTTTAAATGAGCGACTAGGAGAAATTATATAACAACATTTTACTCTTGAATCTTCATTCTCTTGAATTGACAAATAGATTTTTCTTTGTGGTTTTATGATTAGTGAAATTTTGGATTGAAAACTTTTGATATTGAGATAATCTGTGTTTCTATTATATACGGGTTTTTATAGCGAGAAATCATATTTGATACTTTAAATGAGCAACTAGGAGAAATTATATAACAACATTTTACTCTTGAATCTTCATTCTCTTGAATTGACAAATAGATTTTTCTTTGTGGTTTTATGATTAGTGAAATTTTGGATTGAAAACTTTTGATATTGAGATAATCTGTGTTTCTATTATATATGGGTTTTGATAGCGAGAAATCATATTTGATACTTTAAATGAGCGACTAGGAGAAATTATATAACAACATTTTACTCTTGAATCTTCATTCTCTTGAATTGACAAATAGATTTTTCTTTGTGGTTTTATGATTAGTGAAATTTTGGATTGAAAACTTTTGATATTGAGATAATCTGTGTTTCTATTATATACGGGTTTTTATAGCGAGAAATCATATTTGATACTTTAAATGAGCGACTAGGAGAAATTATATAACAACATTTTACTCTTAAATCTTCATTCTCTTGAATTAACAAATAGATTTTTCTTTGTGGTTTTATGATTAGTGAAATTTTGGATTGAAAACTTTTGATATTGAGATAATCTGTGTTTCTATTATATATGGGTTTTGATAGCGAGAAATCATATTTGATACTTTAAATGAGCGACTAGGAGAAATTATATAACAACATTTTACTCTTGAATCTTCATTCTCTTGAATTGACAAATAGATTTTTCTTTGTGGTTTTATGATTAGTGAAATTTTGGATTGAAAACTTTTGATATTTAGATAATCTGTGTTTCTATTATATACGGGTTTTTATAGCGAGAAATCATATTTGATACTTTAAATGAGCAACTAGGAGAAATTATATAACAACATTTTACTCTTGAATCTTCATTCTCTTGAATTGACAAATAGATTTTTCTTTGTGGTTTTATGATTAGTGAAATTTTGGATTGAAAACTTTTGATATTGAGATAATCTGTGTTTCTATTATATACGGGTTTTTATAGCGAGAAATCATATTTGATACTTTAAATGAGCGACTAGGAGAAATTATATAACAACATTTTACTCTTAAATCTTCATTCTCTTGAATTAACAAATAGATTTTTCTTTGTGGTTTTATGATTAGTGAAATTTTGGATTGAAAACTTTTGATATTGAGATAATCTGTGTTTCTATTATATATGGGTTTTTATAGCGAGAAATCATATTTGATACTTTAAATGAGCGACTAGGAGAAATTATATAACAATATTTTACTCTTGAATCTTCATTTTCTTAAATTGACAAATAGATTTTTTTTTGTGGTTTTATGCTTAGTGAAATTTTGGATTGAAAACCTTTGACATTGAGATAATCTGTGTTTCTATTATATACGGGTTTTTATAGCGAGAAATCATATTTGATACTTTAAATGAGCAACTAGGAGAAATTATATAACAACATTTTACTCTTGAATCTTCATTCTCTTGAATTGACAGATAGATTTTTCTTTGTGGTTTTATGATTAGTGAAATTTTGGATTGAAAACTTTTGATATTGAGATAATCTGTGTTTCTATTATATATGGGTTTTTATAGCGAGAAATCATATTGGATACTTTAAATGAGCGACTAGGAGAAATTATATAACAACATTTTACTCTTGAATCTTCATTCTCTTGAATTGACAAATAGATTTTTCTTTGTGGTTTTATGCTTAGTGAAATTTTGGATTGAAAACTTTTGATATTGAGATAATCTGTGTTTCTATTATATACGGGTTTTTATAGCGAGAAATCATATTTGATACTTTAAATGAGCGACTAGGAGAAATTATATAACAACATTTTACTCTTAAATCTTCATTCTCTTGAATTAACAAATAGATTTTTCTTTGTGGTTTTATGATTAGTGAAATTTTGGATTGAAAACTTTTGATATTGAGATAATCTGTGTTTCTATTATATATGGGTTTTTATAGCGAGAAATCATATTTGATACTTTAAATGAGCGACTAGGAGAAATTATATAACAATATTTTACTCTTGAATCTTCATTTTCTTAAATTGACAAATAGATTTTTTTTTGTGGTTTTATGCTTAGTGAAATTTTGGATTGAAAACCTTTGACATTGAGATAATCTGTGTTTCTATTATATACGGGTTTTTATAGCGAGAAATCATATTTGATACTTTAAATGAGCAACTAGGAGAAATTATATAACAACATTTAACTCTTGAATCTCCATTCTCTTGAATTGACAGATAGATTTTTCTTTGTGGTTTTATAATTAGTGAAATTTTGGATTGAAAACTTTTGATATTGAGATAATCTGTGTTTCTATTATATATGGGTTTTTATAGCGAGAAATCATATTTGATACTTTAAATGAGCAACTAGGAGAAATTATATAACAACATTTTACTCTTGAATCTTCATTCTCTTGAATTGACTCATAGATTTTTCTTTGTGGTTTTATGATTAGTGAAATTTTGGATTGAAAACTTTTGATATTGAGATAATCTGTGTTTCTATTATATATGGGTTTTTATAGCGAGAAATCATATTCGATACTTTAAATGAGCGACTAGGAGAAATTATATAACAACATTTTACTCTTAAATCTTCATTTTATCGAATTGATAGATAGATTTTTCTTTGTGGTTTTATGATTAGTGAAATTTTGGATTGAAAACTTTTGATTTTGAGATAATCTGTGTTTCTATTATATATGGGTTTTTATAGCGAGAAATCAGATTCGATACTTTAAATGAGCGACTAGGAGAAATTATATAACAACATTTTACTCTTAAATCTTCATTTTATCGAATTGATAGATAGATTTTTCTTTGTGGTTTTATGATTAGTGAAATTTTGGATTGAAAACTTTTGATATTGAGATAATCTGTGTTTCTATTATATACGGGTTTTTATAGCGAGAAATCATATTTGATACTTTAAATGAGCGACTAGGAGAAATTATATAACAAAATTTTACTCTTGAATCTTCATTCTCTCGAATTGATAGATAGATTTTTCTTTGTGGTTTTATGATTAGTGAAATTTTGGATTGAAAACTTTTGATATTGAGATAATCTGTGTTTCTATTATATATGGGTTTTTATAGCGAGAAATCATATTTGATACTTTAAATGAGCGACTAGGAGAAATTATATAACAATATTTTACTCTTGAATCTTCATTTTCTTAAATTGACAAATAGATTTTTTTTTGTGGTTTTATGCTTAGTGAAATTTTGGATTGAAAACCTTTGACATTGAGATAATCTGTGTTTCTATTATATACGGGTTTTTATAGCGAGAAATCATATTTGATACTTTAAATGAGCAACTAGGAGAAATTATATAACAACATTTAACTCTTGAATCTCCATTCTCTTGAATTGACAGATAGATTTTTCTTTGTGGTTTTATAATTAGTGAAATTTTGGATTGAAAACTTTTGATATTGAGATAATCTGTGTTTCTATTATATATGGGTTTTTATAGCGAGAAATCATATTTGATACTTTAAATGAGCAACTAGGAGAAATTATATAACAACATTTTACTCTTGAATCTTCATTCTCTTGAATTGACTCATAGATTTTTCTTTGTGGTTTTATGATTAGTGAAATTTTGGATTGAAAACTTTTGATATTGAGATAATCTGTGTTTCTATTATATATGGGTTTTTATAGCGAGAAATCATATTCGATACTTTAAATGAGCGACTAGGAGAAATTATATAACAACATTTTACTCTTAAATCTTCATTTTATCGAATTGATAGATAGATTTTTCTTTGTGGTTTTATGATTAGTGAAATTTTGGATTGAAATCTTTTGATTTTGAGATAATCTGTGTTTCTATTATATATGGGTTTTTAAAGCGAGAAATCATATTCGATACTTTAAATGAGCGACTAGGAGAAATTATATAACAACATTTTACTCTTAAATCTTCATTTTATCGAATTGATAGATAGATTTTTCTTTGTGGTTTTATGATTAGTGAAATTTTGGATTGAAAACTTTTGATATTGAGATAATCTGTGTTTCTATTATATACGGGTTTTTATAGCGAGAAATCATATTTGATACTTTAAATAAGCAACTAGGAGAAATTATATAACAACATTTTACTCTTGAATCTTCATTCTCTTGAATTGACAGTTAGATTTTTCTTTGTGGTTTTATGATTAGTGAAATTTTGGATTAAAAACTTTTGATATTGAGATAATCTGTGTTTCTATTATATACGGGTTTTTATAGCGAGAAATCATATTTGATACTTTAAATGAGCAACTAGGAGAAATTATATAACAACATTTTACTCTTGAATCTTCATTCTCTTGAATTGACAGATAGATTTTTCTTTGTGGTTTTATGATTAGTGAAATTTTGGATTGAAAACTTTTGATATTGAGAAAATCTGTGTTTCTATTATATACGGGTTTTTATAGCGAGAAATCATATTTGATACTTTAAATGAGCAACTAGGAGAAATTTTATAACAACATTTTACTCTTGAATCTTCATTCTCTTGAATTGACAAATAGACTTTTCTTTGTGGTTTTATGATTAGTGAAATTTTGGATTGAAAACTTTTGATATTGAGATAATCTGTGTTTCTATTATATACGGGTTTTTATAGCGAGAAATCATATTTGATACTTTAAATGAGCAACTAGGAGAAATTATATTACAACATTTTAATCTTGAATCTTTATTCTCTTGAATTGACAAATAGATTTTTCTTTGTGGTTTTATGATTAGTGAAATTTTGGATTGAAAACTTTTGATATTGAGATAATCTGTGTTTCTATTATATATGGGTTTTTTTGCGAGAAATCATATTTGATACTTTAAATGAGCGACTAGGAGAAATTATATAACAATATTTTACTCTTGAATCTTCATTTTCTTAAATTGACAAATAGATTTTTTTTTGTGGTTTTATGCTTAGTGAAATTTTGGATTGAAAACCTTTGACATTGAGATAATCTGTGTTTCTATTATATACGGGTTTTTATAGCGAGAAATCATATTTGATACTTTAAATGAGCGACTAGGAGAAATTATATAACAACATTTTACTCTTGAATCTTCATTCTCTTGAATTGACAGTTAGATTTTTCTTTGTGGTTTTATGATTAGTGAAATTTTGGATTGAAAACTTTTGATATTGAGATAATCTGTGTTTCTATTATATATGGGTTTTTATAGCGAGAAATCATATTTGATACTTTAAATGAGCGACTAGGAGAAATTATATAACAACATTTTACTCTTGAATCTTCATTCTCTTGAATTGACAGTTAGATTTTTCTTTGTGGTTTTATGATTAGTGAAATTTTGGATTGAAAACTTTTGATATTGAGATAATCTGTGTTTCTATTATATACGGGTTTTTATAGCGAGAAATCATATTTGATACTTTAAATGAGCAACAAGGAGAAATTATATAACAACATTTTACTCTTGAATCTTCATTCTCTTGAATTGACAGATAGATTTTTCTTTGTGGTTTTATGATTAGTGAAATTTTGGATTGAAAACTTTTGATATTGAGATAATCTGTGTTTCTATTATATATGGGTTTTTATAGCGAGAAATCATATTTGATACTTTAAATGAGCGACTAGGAGAAATTATATAACAACATTTTACTCTTGAATCTTCATTCTCTTGAATTGACAGTTAGATTCTTCTTTGTGGTTTTATGATTAGTGAAATTTTGGATTGAAAACTTTTGATATTGAGATAATCTGTGTTTCTATTATATACGGGTTTTTATAGCGAGAAATCATATTTGATACTTTAAATGAGCAACTAGGAGAAATTATATAACAACATTTTACTCTTGAATCTTCATTTTCTTGAATTGACAGATAGATTTTTCTTTGTGGTTTTATGATTAGTGAAATTTTGGATTGAAAACTTTTGATATTGAGATAATCTGTGTTTCTATTATATATGGGTTTTTATAGCGAGAAATCATATTTGATACTTTAAATGAGCAACAAGGAGAAATTATATAACAACATTTTACTCTTGAATCTTCATTCTCTTGAATTGACAGATAGATTTTTCTTTGTGGTTTTATGATTAGTGAAATTTTGGATTGAAAACTTTTGATATTGAGATAATCTGTGTTTCTATTATATATGGGTTTTTATAGCGAGAAATCATATTTGATACTTTAAATGAGCGACTAGGAGAAATTATATAACAACATTTTACTCTTGAATCTTCATTCTCTTGAATTGACAGTTAGATTTTTCTTTGTGGTTTTATGATTAGTGAAATTTTGGATTGAAAACTTTTGATATTGAGATAATCTGTGTTTCTATTATATATGGGTTTTTATAGCGAGAAATCATATTCGATACTTTAAATGAGCGACTAGGAGAAATTATATAACAACATTTTACTCTTAAATCTTCATTTTATCGAATTGATAGATAGATTTTTCTTTGTGGTTTTATGATTAGTGAAATTTTGGATTGAAAACTTTTGATTTTGAGATAATCTGTGTTTCTATTATATATGGGTTTTTAAAGCGAGAAATCATATTCGATACTTTAAATGAGCGACTAGGAGAAATTATATAACAACATTTTACTCTTAAATCTTCATTTTATCGAATTGATAGATAGATTTTTCTTTGTGGTTTTATGATTAGTGAAATTTTGGATTGAAAACTTTTGATATTGAGATAATCTGTGTTTCTATTATATACGGGTTTTTATAGCGAGAAATCATATTTGATACTTTAAATAAGCAACTAGGAGAAATAATATAACAACATTTTACTCTTGAATCTTCATTCTCTTGAATTGACAGTTAGATTTTTCTTTGTGGTTTTATGATTAGTGAAATTTTGGATTAAAAACTTTTGATATTGAGATAATCTGTGTTTCTATTATATACGGGTTTTTATAGCGAGAAATCATATTTGATACTTTAAATGAGCAACTAGGAGAAATTATATAACAACATTTTACTCTTGAATCTTCATTCTCTTGAATTGACAGATAGATTTTTCTTTGTGGTTTTATGATTAGTGAAATTTTGGATTGAAAACTTTTGATATTGAGAAAATCTGTGTTTCTATTATATACGGGTTTTTATAGCGAGAAATCATATTTGATACTTTAAATGAGCAACTAGGAGAAATTTTATAACAACATTTTACTCTTGAATCTTCATTCTCTTGAATTGACAAATAGACTTTTCTTTGTGGTTTTATGATTAGTGAAATTTTGGATTGAAAACTTTTGATATTGAGATAATCTGTGTTTCTATTATATACGGGTTTTTATAGCGAGAAATCATATTTGATACTTTAAATGAGCAACTAGGAGAAATTATATTACAACATTTTAATCTTGAATCTTTATTCTCTTGAATTGACAAATAGATTTTTCTTTGTGGTTTTATGATTAGTGAAATTTTGGATTGAAAACTTTTGATATTGAGATAATCTGTGTTTCTATTATATATGGGTTTTTTTGCGAGAAATCATATTTGATACTTTAAATGAGCGACTAGGAGAAATTATATAACAATATTTTACTCTTGAATCTTCATTTTCTTAAATTGACAAATAGATTTTTTTTTGTGGTTTTATGCTTAGTGAAATTTTGGATTGAAAACCTTTGACATTGAGATAATCTGTGTTTCTATTATATACGGGTTTTTATAGCGAGAAATCATATTTGATACTTTAAATGAGCAACTAGGAGAAATTATATAACAACATTTAACTCTTGAATCTTCATTCTCTTGAATTGACAGATAGATTTTTCTTTGTGGTTTTATGATTAGTGAAATTTTGGATTGAAAACTTTTGATATTGAGATAATCTGTGTTTCTATTATATATGGGTTTTTATAGCGAGAAATCATATTTGATACTTTAAATGAGCAACAAGGAGAAATTATATAACAACATTTTACTCTTGAATCTTCATTCTCTTGAATTGACAGATAGATTTTTCTTTGTGGTTTTATGATTAGTGAAATTTTGGATTGAAAACTTTTGATATTGAGATAATCTGTGTTTCTATTATATATGGGTTTTTATAGCGAGAAATCATATTTGATACTTTAAATGAGCGACTAGGAGAAATTATATAACAACATTTTACTCTTGAATCTTCATTCTCTTGAATTGACAGTTAGATTTTTCTTTGTGGTTTTATGATTAGTGAAATTTTGGATTAAAAACTTTTGATATTGAGATAATCTGTGTTTCTATTATATACGGGTTTTTATAGCGAGAAATCATATTTGATACTTTAAATGAGCAACTAGGAGAAATTATTTAACAACATTTTACTCTTGAATCTTCATTCTCTTGAATTGACAGATAGATTTTTCTTTGTGGTTTTATGATTAGTGAAATTTTGGAATGAAAACTTTTGATATTGAGATAATCTGTGTTTCTATTATATATGGGTTTTTATAGCGAGAAATCATATTTGATACTTTAAATGAGCGACTAGGAGAAATTATATAACAACATTTTACTCTTGAATCTTCATTCTCTTGAATTGACAAATAGATTTTTCTTTGTGGTTTTATGATTAGTGAAATTTTGGATTGAAAACTTTTGATATTGAGATAATCTGTGTTTCTATTATATATGGGTTTTTATAGCGAGAAATCATATTTGATACTTTAAATGAGCAACAAGGAGAAATTATATAACAACATTTTACTCTTGAATCTTCATTCTCTTGAATTGACAGATAGATTTTTCTTTGTGGTTTTATGATTAGTGAAATTTTGGATTGAAAACTTTTGATATTGAGATAATCTGTGTTTCTATTATATATGGGTTTTTATAGCGAGAAATCATATTTGATACTTTAAATGAGCAACTAGGAGAAATTATATAACAACATTTAACTCTTGAATCTTCATTCTCTTGAATTGACAGATAGATTTTTCTTTGTGGTTTTATGATTAGTGAAATTTTGGATTGAAAACTTTTGATATTGAGATAATCTGTGTTTCTATTATATATGGGTTTTTATAGCGAGAAATCATATTTGATACTTTAAATGAGCAACAAGGAGAAATTATATAACAACATTTTACTCTTGAATCTTCATTCTCTTGAATTGACAGATAGATTTTTCTTTGTGGTTTTATGATTAGTGAAATTTTGGATTGAAAACTTTTGATATTGAGATAATCTGTGTTTCTATTATATATGGGTTTTTATAGCGAGAAATCATATTTGATACTTTAAATGAGCGACTAGGAGAAATTATATAACAACATTTTACTCTTGAATCTTCATTCTCTTGAATTGACAGTTAGATTTTTCTTTGTGGTTTTATGATTAGTGAAATTTTGGATTAAAAACTTTTGATATTGAGATAATCTGTGTTTCTATTATATACGGGTTTTTATAGCGAGAAATCATATTTGATACTTTAAATGAGCAACTAGGAGAAATTATTTAACAACATTTTACTCTTGAATCTTCATTCTCTTGAATTGACAGATAGATTTTTCTTTGTGGTTTTATGATTAGTGAAATTTTGGAATGAAAACTTTTGATATTGAGATAATCTGTGTTTCTATTATATATGGGTTTTTATAGCGAGAAATCATATTTGATACTTTAAATGAGCGACTAGGAGAAATTATATAACAACATTTTACTCTTGAATCTTCATTCTCTTGAATTGACAAATAGATTTTTCTTTGTGGTTTTATGATTAGTGAAATTTTGGATTGAAAACTTTTGATATTGAGATAATCTGTGTTTCTATTATATATGGGTTTTTATAGCGAGAAATCATATTCGATACTTTAAATGAGCGACTAGGAGAAATTATATAACAAAATTTTACTCTTGAATCTTCATTCTCTCGAATTGATAGATAGATTTTTCTTTGTGGTTTTATGATTAGTGAAATTTTGGATTGAAAACTTTTGATATTGAGATAATCTGTGTTTCTATTATATATGGGTTTTTATAGCGAGAAATCATATTTGATACTTTAAATGAGCGACTAGGAGAAATTATATAACAATATTTTACTCTTGAATCTTCATTTTCTTAAATTGACAAATAGATTTTTTTTTGTGGTTTTATGCTTAGTGAAATTTTGGATTGAAAACCTTTGACATTGAGATAATCTGTGTTTCTATTATATACGGGTTTTTATAGCGAGAAATCATATTTGATACTTTAAATGAGCAACTAGGAGAAATTATATAACAACATTTAACTCTTGAATCTTCATTCTCTTGAATTGACAGATAGATTTTTCTTTGTGGTTTTATGATTAGTGAAATTTTGGATTGAAAACTTTTGATATTGAGATAATCTGTGTTTCTATTATATATGGGTTTTTATAGCGAGAAATCATATTTGATACTTTAAATGAGCAACAAGGAGAAATTATATAACAACATTTTACTCTTGAATCTTCATTCTCTTGAATTGACAGATAGATTTTTCTTTGTGGTTTTATGATTAGTGAAATTTTGGATTGAAAACTTTTGATATTGAGATAATCTGTGTTTCTATTATATATGGGTTTTTATAGCGAGAAATCATATTCGATACTTTAAATGAGCGACTAGGAGAAATTATATAACAACATTTTACTCTTAAATCTTCATTTTATCGAATTGATAGATAGATTTTTCTTTGTGGTTTTATGATTAGTGAAATTTTGGATTGAAAAATTTGATTTTGAGATAATCTGTGTTTCTATTATATATGGGTTTTTATAGCGAGAAATCATATTCGATACTTTAAATGAGCGACTAGGAGAAATTATATAACAACATTTTACTCTTAAATCTTCATTTTATCGAATTGATAGATAGATAATTCTTTGTGGTTTTATGATTAGTGAAATTTTGGATTGAAAACTTTTGATATTGAGATAATCTGTGTTTCTATTATATACGGGTTTTTATAGCGAGAAATCATATTTGATACTTTAAATGAGCAACTAGGAGAAATTATATAACAACATTTTACTCTTGAATCTTCATTCTCTTGAATTGACAGATAGATTTTTCTTTGTGGTTTTATGATTAGTGAAATTTTGGATTGAAAACTTTTGATATTGAGATAATCTGTGTTTCTATTATATACGGGTTTTTATAGCGAGAAATCATATTTGATACTTTAAATGAGCAACTAGGAGAAATTATATAACAACATTGTACTCTTGAATCTTCATTCTCTTGAATTGACAGATAGATTTTTCTTTGTGGTTTTATGATTAGTGAAATTTTGGATTGAAAACTTTTGATATTGAGATAATCTGTGTTTCTATTATATACGGGTTTTTATAGCGAGAAATCATATTTGATACTTTAAATGAGCAACTAGGAGAAATAATATAACAACATTTTACTCTTGAATCTTCATTCTCTTGAATTGACAGATAGATTTTTCTTTGTGGTTTTATGATTAGTGAAATTTTGGATTGAAAACTTTTGATATTGAGATAATCTGTGTTTCTATTATTTTCGGGTTTTTATAGCGAGAAATCATATTTGATACTTTAAATGAGCAACTAGGAGAAATTATATAACAACGTTTTACTCTTGAATCTTCTTTCTCTTGAATTGATAGATAGATTTTTCTTTGTGGTTTTATGATTAGTGAAATTTTGGATTGAAAACTTTTGATATTGAGATAATCTGTGTTTCTATTATATACGGGTTTTTATAGCGAGAAATCATATTTGATACTTTAAATGAGCAACTAGGAGAAATTATATAACAACATTTTACTCTTGAATCTTCATTCTCTTGAATTGACAGATAGATTTTTCTTTGTGGTTTTATGATTAGTGAAATTTTGGATTGAAAACTTTTGATATTGAGATAATCTGTGTTTCTATTATATACGGGTTTTTATAGCGAGAAATCATATTTGATACTTTAAATGAGCAACTAGGAGAAATTATATAACAACCATTTACTCTTGAATCTTCATTCTCTTGAATTGACAGATAGATTTTTCTTTGTGGTTTTATGATTAGTGAAATTTTGGATTGAAAACTTTTGATATTGAGATAATCTGTGTTTCTATTATATATGGGTTTTTATAGCGAGAAATCATATTTGATACTTTAAATGAGCGACTAGGAGAAATTATATAACAATATTTTACTCTTGAATCTTCATTCTCTTAAATTGACAAATAGATTTTTCTTTGTGGTTTTATGCTTAGTGAAATTTTGGATTGAAAACTTTTGATATTGAGATAATCTGTGTTTCTATTATATACGGGTTTTTATAGCGAGAAATCATATTTGATACTTTAAATGAGCAACTAGGAGAAATTATATAACAACATTTTACTCTTGAATCTTCATTTTCTTGAATTGACAGATAGATTTTTCTTTGTGGTTTTATGATTAGTGAAATTTTGGATTGAAAACTTTTGATATTGAGATAATCTGTGTTTCTATTATATACGGGTTTTTATAGCGAGAAATCATATTTGATACTTTAAATGAGCAACTAGGAGAAATTATATAACAACATTTTACTCTTGAATTTTCATTCTCTTGAATTGACAGATAGATTTTTCTTTGTGGTTTTATGATTAGTGAAATTTTGGATTGAAAACTTTTGATATTGAGATAATCTGTGTTTCTATTATATATGGGTTTTTATAGCGAGAAATCATATTGGATACTTTAAATGAGCGACTAGGAGAAATTATATAACAACATTTTACTCTTGAATCTTCAATTACTTGAATTGACAGATAGATTTTTCTTTGTGGTTTTATGATTAGTGAAATTTTGGATTGAAAACTTTTGATATTGAGATAATCTGTGTTTCTATTATATACGGGTTTTTATAGCGAGAAATCATATTTGATACTTTAAATGAGCAACTAGGAGAAATTATATAACAACATTTTACTCTTGAATCTTCATTCTCTCGAATTGATAGATAGATTTTTCTTTGTGGTTTTATGATTAGTGAAATTTTGGATTGAAAACTTTTGATATTGAGATAATCTGTGTTTCTATTATATATGGGTTTTTATAGCGAGAAATCATATTTGATACTTTAAATGAGCGACTAGGAGAAATTATATAACAATATTTTACTCTTGAATCTTCATTCTCTTAAATTGACACATAGATTTTTCTTTGTGGTTTTATGCTTAGTGAAATTTTGGATTGAAAACTTTTGATATTGAGATAATCTGTGTTTCTATTATATACGGGTTTTTATAGCAAGAAATTATATTTGATACTTTAAATGAGCAACTAGGAGAAATTATATAACAACATTGTACTCTTGAATCTTCATTCTCTTGAATTGACAGATAGATTTTTCTTTGTGGTTTTATGATTAGTGAAATTTTGGATTGAAAACTTTTGATATTGAGATAATCTGTGTTTCTATTATATACGGGTTTTTATAGCGAGAAATCATATTTGAAACTTTAAATGAGCAACTAGGAGAAATTATATAACAACATTTTACTCTTGAATCTTCATTCTCATGAATTGACAGATAGATTTTTCTTTGTGGTTTTATGATTAGTGAAATTTTGGATTGAAAACTTTTGATATTGAGATAATCTGTGTTTCTATTATATACGGGTTTTTATAGCGAGAAATCATATTTGATACTTTAAATGAGCAACTAGGAGAAATTATATAACAACATTTTACTCTTGAATCTTCATTTTCTTGAATTGACAGATAGATTTTTCTTTGTGGTTTTATGATTAGTGAAATTTTGGATTGAAAACTTTTGATATTGAGATAATCTGTGTTTCTATTATATACGGGTTTTTATAGCAAGAAATCATATTTGATACTTTAAATGAGCAACTAGGAGAAATTATATAACAACATTTTACTCTTGAATTTTCATTCTCTTGAATTGACAGATAGATTTTTCTTTGTGGTTTTATGATTAGTGAAATTTTGGATTGAAAACTTTTGATATTGAGATAATCTGTGTTTCTATTATATATGGGTTTTTATAGCGAGAAATCATATTGGATACTTTAAATGAGCGACTAGGAGAAATTATATAACAACATTTTACTCTTGAATCTTCATTCTCTTGAATTGACAAATAGATTTTTCTTTGTGGTTTTATGATTAGTGAAATTTTGGATTGAAAACTTTTGATATTGAGATAATCTGTGTTTCTATTATATACGGGTTTTTATAGCGAGAAATCATATTTGATACTTTAAATGAGCAACTAGGAGAAATTATATAACAACATTTTAATCTTAAATCTTTATTCTCTTGAATTGACAAATAGATTTTTCTTTGTGGTTTTATGATTAGTGAAATTTTGGATTGAAAACTTTTGATATTGAGATAATCTGTGTTTCTTTTATATACGGGTTTTTATAGCGAGAAATCATATTTGATACTTTAAATGAGCAACTAGGAGAAATTATATAACAACATTGTACTCTTGAATCTTCATTCTCTTGAATTGACAGATAGATTTTTCTTTGTGGTTTTATGCTTAGTGAAATTTTGGATTGAAAACTTTTGATATTGAGATAATCTGTGTTTCTATTATATACGGGTTTTTATAGCAAGAAATCATATTTGATACTTTAAATGAGCAACTAGGAGAAATTATATAACAACATTGTACTCTTGAATCTTCATTCTCTTGAATTGACAGATAGATTTTTCTTTGTGGTTTTATGATTAGTGAAATTTTGGATTGAAAACTTTTGATATTGAGATAATCTGTGTTTCTATTATATACGGGTTTTTATAGCGAGAAATCATATTCGATACTTTAAATGAGCGACTAGGAGAAATTATATAACAACATTTTACTCTTGAATCTTCATTCTCATGAATTGACAGATAGATTTTTCTTTGTGGTTTTATGATTAGTGAAATTTTGGATTGAAAACTTTTGATATTGAGATAATCTGTGTTTCTATTATATACGGGTTTTTATAGCGAGAAATCATATTTGAAACTTTAAATGAGCAACTAGGAGAAATTATATAACAACATTTTACTCTTGAATCTTCATTCTCATGAATTGACAGATAGATTTTTCTTTGTGGTTTTATGATTAGTGAAATTTTGGATTGAAAACTTTTGATATTGAGATAATCTGTGTTTCTATTATATACGGGTTTTTATAGCGAGAAATCATATTTGATACTTTAAATGAGCGACTAGGAGAAATTATATAACAACATTTTACTCTTAAATCTTCATTCTCTTGAATTAACAAATAGATTTTTCTTTGTGGTTTTATGATTAGTGAAATTTTGGATTGAAAACTTTTGATATTGAGATAATCTGTGTTTCTATTATATATGGGTTTTTATAGCGAGAAATCATATTTGATACTTTAAATGAGCGACTAGGAGAAATTATATAACAACATTTTACTCTTGAATCTTCATTCTCTTGAATTGACAAATAGATTTTTCTTTGTGGTTTTATGATTAGTGAAATTTTGGATTGAAAACTTTTGATATTGAGATAATCTGTGTTTCTATTATATATGGGTTTTTATAGCGAGAAATCATATTCGATACTTTAAATGAGCGACTAGGAGAAATTATATAACAACATTTTACTCTTGAATCTTCATTCTCTTGAATTGACAGATAGATTTTTCTTTGTGGTTTTATGATTAGTGAAATTTTGGATTGAAAACTTTTGATATTGAGATAATCTGTGTTTCTATTATATACGGGTTTTTATAGCAAGAAATCATATTTGATACTTTAAATGAGCAACTAGGAGAAAAAATATAACAACATTTTACTCTTGAATTTTCATTCTCTTGAATTGACAGATAGATTTTTCTTTGTGGTTTTATGATTAGTGAAATTTTGGATTGAAAACTTTTGATATTGAGATAATCTGTGTTTCTATTATATATGGGTTTTTATAGCGAGAAATCATATTGGATACTTTAAATGAGCGACTAGGAGAAATTATATAACAACATTTTACTCTTGAATCTTCATTCTCTTGAATTGACAAATAGATTTTTCTTTGTGGTTTTATGATTAGTGAAATTTTGGATTGAAAACTTTTGATATTGAGATAATCTGTGTTTCTATTATATACGGGTTTTTATAGCGAGAAATCATATTTGATACTTTAAATGAGCAACTAGGAGAAATTATATAACAACATTTTAATCTTAAATCTTTATTCTCTTGAATTGACAAATAGATTTTTCTTTGTGGTTTTATGATTAGTGAAATTTTGGATTGAAAACTTTTGATATTGAGATAATCTGTGTTTCTTTTATATACGGGTTTTTATAGCGAGAAATCATATTTGATACTTTAAATGAGCAACTAGGAGAAATTATATAACAACATTGTACTCTTGAATCTTCATTCTCTTGAATTGACAGATAGATTTTTCTTTGTGGTTTTATGCTTAGTGAAATTTTGGATTGAAAACTTTTGATATTGAGATAATCTGTGTTTCTATTATATACGGGTTTTTATAGCAAGAAATCATATTTGATACTTTAAATGAGCAACTAGGAAAAATTATATAACAACATTGTACTCTTGAATCTTCATTCTCTTGAATTGACAGATAGATTTTTCTTTGTGGTTTTATGATTAGTGAAATTTTGGATTGAAAACTTTTGATATTGAGATAATCTGTGTTTCTATTATATACGGGTTTTTATAGCGAGAAATCATATTTGAAACTTTAAATGAGCAACTAGGAGAAATTATATAACAACATTTTACTCTTGAATCTTCATTCTCATGAATTGACAGATAGATTTTTCTTTGTGGTTTTATGATTAGTGAAATTTTGGATTGAAAACTTTTGATATTGAGATAATCTGTGTTTCTATTATATACGGGTTTTTATAGCGAGAAATCATATTTGATACTTTAAATGAGCAACTAGGAGAAATTATATAACAACATTTTACTCTTGAATCTTCATTTTCTTGAATTGACAGATAGATTTTTCTTTGTGGTTTTATGATTAGTGAAATTTTGGATTGAAAACTTTTGATATTGAGATAATCTGTGTTTCTATTATATACGGGTTTTTATAGCGAGAAATCATATTTGATACTTTAAATGAGCGACTAGGAGAAATTATATAACAACATTTTACTCTTAAATCTTCATTCTCTTGAATTAACAAATAGATTTTTCTTTGTGGTTTTATGATTAGTGAAATTTTGGATTGAAAACTTTTGATATTGAGATAATCTGTGTTTCTATTATATATGGGTTTTTATAGCGAGAAATCATATTTGATACTTTAAATGAGCGACTAGGAGAAATTATATAACAACATTTTACTCTTGAATCTTCATTCTCTTGAATTGACAAATAGATTTTTCTTTGTGGTTTTATGATTAGTGAAATTTTGGATTGAAAACTTTTGATATTGAGATAATCTGTGTTTCTATTATATATGGGTTTTTATAGCGAGAAATCATATTCGATACTTTAAATGAGCGACTAGGAGAAATTATATAACAACATTTTACTCTTGAATCTTCATTCTCTTGAATTGACAGATAGATTTTTCTTTGTGGTTTTATGATTAGTGAAATTTTGGATTGAAAACTTTTGATATTGAGATAATCTGTGTTTCTATTATATATGGGTTTTTATAGCGAGAAATCATATTCGATACTTTAAATGAGCGACTAGGAGAAATTATATAACAACATTGTACTCTTGAATCTTCATTCTCTTGAATTGACAGATAGATTTTTCTTTGTGGTTTTATGATTAGAGAAATTTTGGATTGAAAACTTTTGATATTGAGATAATCTGTGTTTCTATTATATACGGGTTTTTATAGCGAGAAATCATATTTGATACTTTAAATGAGCAACTAGGAGAAATTATATAATAACATTTTACTCTTGAATCTTCATTCTCTTGAATTGACAGATAGATTTTTCTTTGTGGTTTTATGATTAGTGAAATTTTGGATTGAAAACTTTTGATATTGAGATAATCTGTGTTTCTATTATATATGGGTTTTTATAGCGAGAAATCATATTCGATACTTTAAATGAGCGACTAGGAGAAATTATATAACAACATTTTACTCTTAAATCTTCATTTTATCGAATTGATAAATAGATTTTTCTTTGTGGTTTTATGATTAGTGAAATTTTGGATTGAAAACTTTTGATATTGAGATAATCTGTGTTTCTATTATATACGGGTTTTTATAGCGAGAAATCATATTTGATACCCTAAATGAGCAACTAGGAGAAATTATATAACAACATTTTACTCTTGAATCTTCATTCTCTTGAATTGACAGATAGATTTTTCTTTGTGGTTTTATGATTAGTGAAATTTTGGATTGAAAACTTTTGATATTGAGATAATCTGTGTTTCTATTATATATGGGTTTTTATAGCGAGAAATCATATTGGATACTTTAAATGAGCGACTAGGAGAAATTATATAACAACATTTTACTCTTGAATCTTCAATTACTTGAATTGACAGATAGATTTTTCTTTGTGGTTTTATGATTAGTGAAATTTTGGATTGAAAACTTTTGATATTGAGATAATCTGTGTTTCTATTATATACGGGTTTTTATAGCGAGAAATCATATTTGATACTTTAAATGAGCAACTAGGAGAAATTATATAACAACATTTTACTCTTGAATCTTCATTCTCTCGAATTGATAGATAGATTTTTCTTTGTGGTTTTATGATTAGTGAAATTTTGGATTGAAAACTTTTGATATTGAGATAATCTGTGTTTCTATTATATATGGGTTTTTATAGCGAGAAATCATATTTGATACTTTAAATGAGCGACTAGGAGAAATTATATAACAATATTTTACTCTTGAATCTTCATTCTCTTAAATTGACACATAGATTTTTCTTTGTGGTTTTATGCTTAGTGAAATTTTGGATTGAAAACTTTTGATATTGAGATAATCTGTGTTTCTATTATATACGGGTTTTTATAGCAAGAAATTATATTTGATACTTTAAATGAGCAACTAGGAGAAATTATATAACAACATTGTACTCTTGAATCTTCATTCTCTTGAATTGACAGATAGATTTTTCTTTGTGGTTTTATGATTAGTGAAATTTTGGATTGAAAACTTTTGATATTGAGATAATCTGTGTTTCTATTATATACGGGTTTTTATAGCGAGAAATCATATTTGAAACTTTAAATGAGCAACTAGGAGAAATTATATAACAACATTTTACTCTTGAATCTTCATTCTCATGAATTGACAGATAGATTTTTCTTTGTGGTTTTATGATTAGTGAAATTTTGGATTGAAAACTTTTGATATTGAGATAATCTGTGTTTCTATTATATACGGGTTTTTATAGCGAGAAATCATATTTGATACTTTAAATGAGCAACTAGGAGAAATTATATAACAACATTTTACTCTTGAATCTTCATTTTCTTGAATTGACAGATAGATTTTTCTTTGTGGTTTTATGATTAGTGAAATTTTGGATTGAAAACTTTTGATATTGAGATAATCTGTGTTTCTATTATATACGGGTTTTTATAGCAAGAAATCATATTTGATACTTTAAATGAGCAACTAGGAGAAATTATATAACAACATTTTACTCTTGAATTTTCATTCTCTTGAATTGACAGATAGATTTTTCTTTGTGGTTTTATGATTAGTGAAATTTTGGATTGAAAACTTTTGATATTGAGATAATCTGTGTTTCTATTATATATGGGTTTTTATAGCGAGAAATCATATTGGATACTTTAAATGAGCGACTAGGAGAAATTATATAACAACATTTTACTCTTGAATCTTCATTCTCTTGAATTGACAAATAGATTTTTCTTTGTGGTTTTATGATTAGTGAAATTTTGGATTGAAAACTTTTGATATTGAGATAATCTGTGTTTCTATTATATACGGGTTTTTATAGCGAGAAATCATATTTGATACTTTAAATGAGCAACTAGGAGAAATTATATAACAACATTTTAATCTTAAATCTTTATTCTCTTGAATTGACAAATAGATTTTTCTTTGTGGTTTTATGATTAGTGAAATTTTGGATTGAAAACTTTTGATATTGAGATAATCTGTGTTTCTTTTATATACGGGTTTTTATAGCGAGAAATCATATTTGATACTTTAAATGAGCAACTAGGAGAAATTATATAACAACATTGTACTCTTGAATCTTCATTCTCTTGAATTGACAGATAGATTTTTCTTTGTGGTTTTATGCTTAGTGAAATTTTGGATTGAAAACTTTTGATATTGAGATAATCTGTGTTTCTATTATATACGGGTTTTTATAGCAAGAAATCATATTTGATACTTTAAATGAGCAACTAGGAGAAATTATATAACAACATTGTACTCTTGAATCTTCATTCTCTTGAATTGACAGATAGATTTTTCTTTGTGGTTTTATGATTAGTGAAATTTTGGATTGAAAACTTTTGATATTGAGATAATCTGTGTTTCTATTATATACGGGTTTTTATAGCGAGAAATCATATTTGAAACTTTAAATGAGCAACTAGGAGAAATTATATAACAACATTTTACTCTTGAATCTTCATTCTCATGAATTGACAGATAGATTTTTCTTTGTGGTTTTATGATTAGTGAAATTTTGGATTGAAAACTTTTGATATTGAGATAATCTGTGTTTCTATTATATACGGGTTTTTATAGCGAGAAATCATATTTGAAACTTTAAATGAGCAACTAGGAGAAATTATATAACAACATTTTACTCTTGAATCTTCATTCTCATGAATTGACAGATAGATTTTTCTTTGTGGTTTTATGATTAGTGAAATTTTGGATTGAAAACTTTTGATATTGAGATAATCTGTGTTTCTATTATATACGGGTTTTTATAGCGAGAAATCATATTTGATACTTTAAATGAGCGACTAGGAGAAATTATATAACAACATTTTACTCTTAAATCTTCATTCTCTTGAATTAACAAATAGATTTTTCTTTGTGGTTTTATGATTAGTGAAATTTTGGATTGAAAACTTTTGATATTGAGATAATCTGTGTTTCTATTATATATGGGTTTTTATAGCGAGAAATCATATTTGATACTTTAAATGAGCGACTAGGAGAAATTATATAACAACATTTTACTCTTGAATCTTCATTCTCTTGAATTGACAAATAGATTTTTCTTTGTGGTTTTATGATTAGTGAAATTTTGGATTGAAAACTTTTGATATTGAGATAATCTGTGTTTCTATTATATATGGGTTTTTATAGCGAGAAATCATATTCGATACTTTAAATGAGCGACTAGGAGAAATTATATAACAACATTTTACTCTTGAATCTTCATTCTCTTGAATTGACAGATAGATTTTTCTTTGTGGTTTTATGATTAGTGAAATTTTGGATTGAAAACTTTTGATATTGAGATAATCTGTGTTTCTATTATATACGGGTTTTTATAGCAAGAAATCATATTTGATACTTTAAATGAGCAACTAGGAGAAAAAATATAACAACATTTTACTCTTGAATTTTCATTCTCTTGAATTGACAGATAGATTTTTCTTTGTGGTTTTATGATTAGTGAAATTTTGGATTGAAAACTTTTGATATTGAGATAATCTGTGTTTCTATTATATATGGGTTTTTATAGCGAGAAATCATATTGGATACTTTAAATGAGCGACTAGGAGAAATTATATAACAACATTTTACTCTTGAATCTTCATTCTCTTGAATTGACAAATAGATTTTTCTTTGTGGTTTTATGATTAGTGAAATTTTGGATTGAAAACTTTTGATATTGAGATAATCTGTGTTTCTATTATATACGGGTTTTTATAGCGAGAAATCATATTTGATACTTTAAATGAGCAACTAGGAGAAATTATATAACAACATTTTAATCTTAAATCTTTATTCTCTTGAATTGACAAATAGATTTTTCTTTGTGGTTTTATGATTAGTGAAATTTTGGATTGAAAACTTTTGATATTGAGATAATCTGTGTTTCTTTTATATACGGGTTTTTATAGCGAGAAATCATATTTGATACTTTAAATGAGCAACTAGGAGAAATTATATAACAACATTGTACTCTTGAATCTTCATTCTCTTGAATTGACAGATAGATTTTTCTTTGTGGTTTTATGCTTAGTGAAATTTTGGATTGAAAACTTTTGATATTGAGATAATCTGTGTTTCTATTATATACGGGTTTTTATAGCAAGAAATCATATTTGATACTTTAAATGAGCAACTAGGAAAAATTATATAACAACATTGTACTCTTGAATCTTCATTCTCTTGAATTGACAGATAGATTTTTCTTTGTGGTTTTATGATTAGTGAAATTTTGGATTGAAAACTTTTGATATTGAGATAATCTGTGTTTCTATTATATACGGGTTTTTATAGCGAGAAATCATATTTGAAACTTTAAATGAGCAACTAGGAGAAATTATATAACAACATTTTACTCTTGAATCTTCATTCTCATGAATTGACAGATAGATTTTTCTTTGTGGTTTTATGATTAGTGAAATTTTGGATTGAAAACTTTTGATATTGAGATAATCTGTGTTTCTATTATATACGGGTTTTTATAGCGAGAAATCATATTTGATACTTTAAATGAGCAACTAGGAGAAATTATATAACAACATTTTACTCTTGAATCTTCATTTTCTTGAATTGACAGATAGATTTTTCTTTGTGGTTTTATGATTAGTGAAATTTTGGATTGAAAACTTTTGATATTGAGATAATCTGTGTTTCTATTATATACGGGTTTTTATAGCGAGAAATCATATTTGATACTTTAAATGAGCGACTAGGAGAAATTATATAACAACATTTTACTCTTAAATCTTCATTCTCTTGAATTAACAAATAGATTTTTCTTTGTGGTTTTATGATTAGTGAAATTTTGGATTGAAAACTTTTGATATTGAGATAATCTGTGTTTCTATTATATATGGGTTTTTATAGCGAGAAATCATATTTGATACTTTAAATGAGCGACTAGGAGAAATTATATAACAACATTTTACTCTTGAATCTTCATTCTCTTGAATTGACAAATAGATTTTTCTTTGTGGTTTTATGATTAGTGAAATTTTGGATTGAAAACTTTTGATATTGAGATAATCTGTGTTTCTATTATATATGGGTTTTTATAGCGAGAAATCATATTCGATACTTTAAATGAGCGACTAGGAGAAATTATATAACAACATTTTACTCTTGAATCTTCATTCTCTTGAATTGACAGATAGATTTTTCTTTGTGGTTTTATGATTAGTGAAATTTTGGATTGAAAACTTTTGATATTGAGATAATCTGTGTTTCTATTATATATGGGTTTTTATAGCGAGAAATCATATTCGATACTTTAAATGAGCGACTAGGAGAAATTATATAACAACATTGTACTCTTGAATCTTCATTCTCTTGAATTGACAGATAGATTTTTCTTTGTGGTTTTATGATTAGAGAAATTTTGGATTGAAAACTTTTGATATTGAGATAATCTGTGTTTCTATTATATACGGGTTTTTATAGCGAGAAATCATATTTGATACTTTAAATGAGCAACTAGGAGAAATTATATAATAACATTTTACTCTTGAATCTTCATTCTCTTGAATTGACAGATAGATTTTTCTTTGTGGTTTTATGATTAGTGAAATTTTGGATTGAAAACTTTTGATATTGAGATAATCTGTGTTTCTATTATATATGGGTTTTTATAGCGAGAAATCATATTCGATACTTTAAATGAGCGACTAGGAGAAATTATATAACAACATTTTACTCTTAAATCTTCATTTTATCGAATTGATAAATAGATTTTTCTTTGTGGTTTTATGATTAGTGAAATTTTGGATTGAAAACTTTTGATATTGAGATAATCTGTGTTTCTATTATATACGGGTTTTTATAGCGAGAAATCATATTTGATACCCTAAATGAGCAACTAGGAGAAATTATATAACAACATTTTACTCTTGAATCTTCATTCTCTTGAATTGACAGATAGATTTTTCTTTGTGGTTTTATGATTAGTGAAATTTTGGATTGAAAACTTTTGATATTGAGATAATCTGTGTTTCTATTATATACGGGTTTTTATAGCGAGAAATCATATTTGATACTTTAAATGAGCAACTAGGAGAAATTATATAACAACATTTTACTCTTGAATCTTCATTTTCTTGAATTGACAGATAGATTTTTCTTTGTGGTTTTATGATTAGTGAAATTTTGGATTGAAAACTTTTGATATTGAGATAATCTGTGTTTCTATTATATATGGGTTTTTATAGCGAGAAATCATATTTGATACTTTAAATGAGCGACTAGGAGAAATTATATAACAACATTTTACTCTTAAATCTTCATTTTATCGAATTGATAAATAGATTTTTCTTTGTGGTTTTATGATTAGTGAAATTTTGGATTGAAAACTTTTGATATTGAGATAATCTGTGTTTCTATTATATACGGGTTTTTATAGCGAGAAATCATATTTGATACTTTAAATGAGCAACTAGGAGAAATTATATAACAACATTTTACTCTTGAATCTTCATTCTCTTGAATTGACAGATAGATTTTTCTTTGTGGTTTTATGATTAGTGAAATTTTGGATTGAAAACTTTTGATATTGAGATAATCTGTGTTTCTATTATATATGGGTTTTTATAGCGAGAAATCATATTTGATACTTTAAATGAGCAACTAGGAGAAATTATATAACAACATTTTACTCTTGAATCTTCATTCTCTTGAATTGACAGATAGATTTTTCTTTGTGGTTTTATGATTAGTGAAATTTTGGATTGAAAACTTTTGATATTGAGATAATCTGTGTTTCTATTATATACGGGTTTTTATAGCGAGAAATCATATTTGATACTTTAAATGAGCAACTAGGAGAAATTATATAACAACATTTTACTCTTGAATCTTCATTCTCTTGAATTGACAGATAGATTTTTCTTTGTGGTTTTATGATTAGTGAAATTTTGGATTGAAAACTTTTGATATTGAGATAATCTGTGTTTCTATTATATATGGGTTTTTATAGCGAGAAATCATATTCGATACTTTAAATGAGCGACTAGGAGAAATTATATAACAACATTGTACTCTTGAATCTTCATTCTCTTGAATTGACAAATAGATTTTTCTTTGTGGTTTTATGATTAGTGAAATTTTGGATTGAAAACTTTTGATATTGAGATAATCTGTGTTTCTATTATATACGGGTTTTTATAGCGAGAAATCATATTTGAAACTTTAAATGAGCAACTAGGAGAAATTATATAACAACATTTTACTCTTGAATCTTCATTCTCTTGAATTGACAGATAGATTTTTCTTTGTGTTTTTATGATTAGAGAAATTTTGGATTGAAAACTTTTGATATTGAGATAATCTGTGTTTCTATTATATACGGGTTTTTATAGCGAGAAATCATATTTGATACTTTAAATGAGCAACTAGGAGAAATTATATAATAACATTTTACTCTTGAATCTTCATTCTCTTGAATTGACAGATAGATTTTTCTTTGTGGTTTTATGATTAGTGAAATTTTGGATTGAAAACTTTTGATATTGAGATAATCTGTGTTTCTATTATATATGGGTTTTTATAGCGAGAAATCATATTCGATACTTTAAATGAGCGACTAGGAGAAATTATATAACAACATTTTACTCTTAAATCTTCATTTTATCGAATTGATAAATAGATTTTTCTTTGTGGTTTTATGATTAGTGAAATTTTGGATTGAAAACTTTTGATATTGAGATAATCTGTGTTTCTATTATATACGGGTTTTTATAGCGAGAAATCATATTTGATACCCTAAATGAGCAACTAGGAGAAATTATATAACAACATTTTACTCTTGAATCTTCATTCTCTTGAATTGACAGATAGATTTTTCTTTGTGGTTTTATGATTAGTGAAATTTTGGATTGAAAACTTTTGATATTGAGATAATCTGTGTTTCTATTATATACGGGTTTTTATAGCGAGAAATCATATTTGATACTTTAAATGAGCAACTAGGAGAAATTATATAACAAAATTTTACTCTTGAATTTTCATTCTCTTGAATTGACAGATAGATTTTTCTTTGTGGTTTTATGATTAGTGAAATTTTGGATTGAAAACTTTTGATATTGAGATAATCTGTGTTTCTATTATATATGGGTTTTTATAGCGAGAAATCATATTCGATACTTTAAATGAGCGACTAGGAGAAATTATATAACAACATTGTACTCTTGAATCTTCATTCTCTTGAATTGACAGATAGATTTTTCTTTGTGGTTTTATGATTAGTGAAATTTTGGATTGAAAACTTTTGATATTGAGATAATCTGTGTTTCTATTATATACGGGTTTTTATAGCGAGAAATCATATTTGAAACTTTAAATGAGCAACTAGGAGAAATTATATAACAACATTTTACTCTTGAATCTTCATTCTCTTGAATTGACAGATAGATTTTTCTTTGTGGTTTTATGATTAGAGAAATTTTGGATTGAAAACTTTTGATATTGAAATAATCTGTGTTTCTATTATATACGGGTTTTTATAGCGAGAAATCATATTTGATACTTTAAATGAGCAACTAGGAGAAATTATATAATAACATTTTACTCTTGAATCTTCATTCTCTTGAATTGACAGATAGATTTTTCTTTGTGGTTTTATGATTAGTGAAATTTTGGATTGAAAACTTTTGATATTGAGATAATCTGTGTTTCTATTATATATGGGTTTTTATAGCGAGAAATCATATTCGATACTTTAAATGAGCGACTAGGAGAAATTATATAACAACATTTTACTCTTAAATCTTCATTTTATCGAATTGATAAATAGATTTTTCTTTGTGGTTTTATGATTAGTGAAATTTTGGATTGAAAACTTTTGATATTGAGATAATCTGTGTTTCTATTATATATGGGTTTTTATAGCGAGAAATCATATTCGATACTTTAAATGAGCGACTAGGAGAAATTATATAACAACATTGTACTCTTGAATCTTCATTCTCTTGAATTGACAGATAGATTTTTCTTTGTGGTTTTATGATTAGTGAAATTTTGGATTGAAAACTTTTGATATTGAGATAATCTGTGTTTCTATTATATACGGGTTTTTATAGCGAGAAATCATATTTGAAACTTTAAATGAGCAACTAGGAGAAATTATATAACAACATTTTACTCTTGAATCTTCATTCTCTTGAATTGACAGATAGATTTTTCTTTGTGGTTTTATGATTAGAGAAATTTTGGATTGAAAACTTTTGATATTGAGATAATCTGTGTTTCTATTATATACGGGTTTTTATAGCGAGAAATCATATTTGATACTTTAAATGAGCAACTAGGAGAAATTATATAACAACATTTTACTCTTGAATCTTCATTCTCTTGAATTGACAGATAGATTTTTCTTTGTGGTTTTATGATTAGTGAAATTTTGGATTGAAAACTTTTGATATTGAGATAATCTGTGTTTCTATTATATATGGGTTTTTATAGCGAGAAATCATATTCGATACTTTAAATGAGCGACTAGGAGAAATTATATAACAACATTGTACTCTTGAATCTTCATTCTCTTGAATTGACAGATAGATTTTTCTTTGTGGTTTTATGATTAGTGAAATTTTGGATTGAAAACTTTTGATATTGAGATAATCTGTGTTTCTATTATATACGGGTTTTTATAGCGAGAAATCATATTTGAAACTTTAAATGAGCAACTAGGAGAAATTATATAACAACATTTTACTCTTGAATCTTCATTCTCTTGAATTGACAGATAGATTTTTCTTTGTGGTTTTATGATTAGAGAAATTTTGGATTGAAAACTTTTGATATTGAGATAATCTGTGTTTCTATTATATACGGGTTTTTATAGCGAGAAATCATATTTGATACTTTAAATGAGCAACTAGGAGAAATTATATAATAACATTTTACTCTTGAATCTTCATTCTCTTGAATTGACAGATAGATTTTTCTTTGTGGTTTTATGATTAGTGAAATTTTGGATTGAAAACTTTTGATATTGAGATAATCTGTGTTTCTATTATATATGGGTTTTTATAGCGAGAAATCATATTCGATACTTTAAATGAGCGACTAGGAGAAATTATATAACAACATTTTACTCTTAAATCTTCATTTTATCGAATTGATAAATAGATTTTTCTTTGTGGTTTTATGATTAGTGAAATTTTGGATTGAAAACTTTTGATATTGAGATAATCTGTGTTTCTATTATATACGGGTTTTTATAGCGAGAAATCATATTTGATACCCTAAATGAGCAACTAGGAGAAATTATATAACAACATTTTACTCTTGAATCTTCATTCTCTTGAATTGACAGATAGATTTTTCTTTGTGGTTTTATGATTAGTGAAATTTTGGATTGAAAACTTTTGATATTGAGATAATCTGTGTTTCTATTATATACGGGTTTTTATAGCGAGAAATCATATTTGATACTTTAAATGAGCAACTAGGAGAAATTATATAACAACATTTTACTCTTGAATCTTCATTTTCTTGAATTGACAGATAGATTTTTCTTTGTGGTTTTATGATTAGTGAAATTTTGGATTGAAAACTTTTGATATTGAGATAATCTGTGTTTCTATTATATACGGGTTTTTATAGCGAGAAATCATATTTGATACTTTAAATGAGCAACTAGGAGAAATTATATAACAACATTTTACTCTTGAATTTTCATTCTCTTGAATTGACAGATAGATTTTTCTTTGTGGTTTTATGATTAGTGAAATTTTGGATTGAAAACTTTTGATATTGAGATAATCTGTGTTTCTATTATATATGGGTTTTTATAGCGAGAAATCATATTGGATACTTTAAATGAGCGACTAGGAGAAATTATATAACAACATTTTACTCTTGAATCTTCATTCTCTTGAATTGACAAATAGATTTTTCTTTGTGGTTTTATGCTTAGTGAAATTTTGGATTGAAAACCTTTGACATTGAGATAATCTGTGTTTCTATTATATACGGGTTTTTATAGCGAGAAATCATATTTGATACTTTAAATGAGCGACTAGGAGAAATTATATAACAACATTTTACTCTTAAATCTTCATTCTCTTGAATTAACAAATAGATTTTTCTTTGTGGTTTTATGATTAGTGAAATTTTGGATTGAAAACTTTTGATATTGAGATAATCTGTGTTTCTATTATATACGGGTTTTTATAGCGAGAAATCATATTTGATACCCTAAATGAGCAACTAGGAGAAATTATATAACAACATTTTACTCTTGAATCTTCATTCTCTTGAATTGACAGATAGATTTTTCTTTGTGGTTTTATGATTAGTGAAATTTTGGATTGAAAACTTTTGATATTGAGATAATCTGTGTTTCTATTATATATGGGTTTTTATAGCGAGAAATCATATTTGATACTTTAAATGAGCAACTAGGAGAAATTATATAACAACATTTTACTCTTGAATCTTCATTCTCTTGAATTGACAGATAGATTTTTCTTTGTGGTTTTATGATTAGTGAAATTTTGGATTGAAAACTTTTGATATTGAGATAATCTGTGTTTCTATTATATACGGGTTTTTATAGCGAGAAATCATATTTGATACTTTAAATGAGCAACTAGGAGAAATTATATAACAACATTTTACTCTTGAATCTTCATTCTCTTGAATTGACAGATAGATTTTTCTTTGTGGTTTTATGATTAGTGAAATTTTGGATTGAAAACTTTTGATATTGAGATAATCTGTGTTTCTATTATATATGGGTTTTTATAGCGAGAAATCATATTCGATACTTTAAATGAGCGACTAGGAGAAATTATATAACAACATTGTACTCTTGAATCTTCATTCTCTTGAATTGACAGATAGATTTTTCTTTGTGGTTTTATGATTAGTGAAATTTTGGATTGAAAACTTTTGATATTGAGATAATCTGTGTTTCTATTATATACGGGTTTTTATAGCGAGAAATCATATTTGAAACTTTAAATGAGCAACTAGGAGAAATTATATAACAACATTTTACTCTTGAATCTTCATTCTCTTGAATTGACAGATAGATTTTTCTTTGTGGTTTTATGATTAGAGAAATTTTGGATTGAAAACTTTTGATATTGAGATAATCTGTGTTTCTATTATATACGGGTTTTTATAGCGAGAAATCATATTTGATACTTTAAATGAGCAACTAGGAGAAATTATATAATAACATTTTACTCTTGAATCTTCATTCTCTTGAATTGACAGATAGATTTTTCTTTGTGGTTTTATGATTAGTGAAATTTTGGATTGAAAACTTTTGATATTGAGATAATCTGTGTTTCTATTATATACGGGTTTTTATAGCGAGAAATCATATTTGATACTTTAAATGAGCAACTAGGAGAAATTATATAACAACATTTTACTCTTGAATCTTCATTCTCTTGAATTGACTGATAGATTTTTCTTTGTGGTTTTATGATTAGTGAAATTTTGGATTGAAAACTTTTGATATTGAGATAATCTGTGTTTCTATTATATATGGGTTTTTATAGCGAGAAATCATATTCGATACTTTAAATGAGCGACTAGGAGAAATTATATAACAACATTTTACTCTTAAATCTTCATTTTATCGAATTGATAAATAGATTTTTCTTTGTGGTTTTATGATTAGTGAAATTTTGGATTGAAAACTTTTGATATTGAGATAATCTGTGTTTCTATTATATACGGGTTTTTATAGCGAGAAATCATATTTGATACCCTAAATGAGCAACTAGGAGAAATTATATAACAACATTTTACTCTTGAATCTTCATTCTCTTGAATTGACAGATAGATTTTTCTTTGTGGTTTTATGATTAGTGAAATTTTGGATTGAAAACTTTTGATATTGAGATAATCTGTGTTTCTATTATATACGGGTTTTTATAGCGAGAAATCATATTTGATACTTTAAATGAGCAACTAGGAGAAATTATATAACAACATTTTACTCTTGAATCTTCATTTTCTTGAATTGACAGATAGATTTTTCTTTGTGGTTTTATGATTAGTGAAATTTTGGATTGAAAACTTTTGATATTGAGATAATCTGTGTTTCTATTATATACGGGTTTTTATAGCGAGAAATCATATTTGATACTTTAAATGAGCAACTAGGAGAAATTATATAACAACATTTTACTCTTGAATTTTCATTCTCTTGAATTGACAGATAGATTTTTCTTTGTGGTTTTATGATTAGTGAAATTTTGGATTGAAAACTTTTGATATTGAGATAATCTGTGTTTCTATTATATATGGGTTTTTATAGCGAGAAATCATATTGGATACTTTAAATGAGCGACTAGGAGAAATTATATAACAACATTTTACTCTTGAATCTTCATTCTCTTGAATTGACAAATAGATTTTTCTTTGTGGTTTCATGCTTAGTGAAATTTTGGATTGAAAACCTTTGACATTGAGATAATCTGTGTTTCTATTATATACGGGTTTTTATAGCGAGAAATCATATTTGATACTTTAAATGAGCGACTAGGAGAAATTATATAACAACATTTTACTCTTAAATCTTCATTCTCTTGAATTAACAAATAGATTTTTCTTTGTGGTTTTATGATTAGTGAAATTTTGGATTGAAAACTTTTGATATTGAGATAATCTGTGTTTCTATTATATATGGGTTTTTATAGCGAGAAATCATATTTGATACTTTAAATGAGCGACTAGGAGAAATTATATAACAACATTTTACTCTTGAATCTTCATTCTCTTGAATTGACAAATAGATTTTTCTTTGTGGTTTTATGATTAGTGAAATTTTGGATTGAAAACTTTTGATATTGAGATAATCTGTGTTTCTATTATATATGGGTTTTTATAGCGAGAAATCATATTCGATACTTTAAATGAGCGACTAGGAGAAATTATATAACAAAATTTTACTCTTGAATCTTCATTCTCTCGAATTGATTGATAGATTTTTCTTTGTGGTTTTATGATAAGTGAAATTTTGGATTGAAAACTTTTGATATTGAGATAATCTGTGTTTCTATTATATATGGGTTTTTATAGCGAGAAATCATATTTGATACTTTAAATGAGCGACTAGGAGAAATTATATAACAACATTTTACTCTTGAATCTTCATTCTCTTGAATTGACAAATAGATTTTTCTTTGTGGTTTTATGATTAGTGAAATTTTGGATTGAAAACTTTTGATATTGAGATAATCTGTGTTTCTATTATATACGGGTTTTTATAGCGAGAAATCATATTTGAAACTTTAAATGAGCAACTAGGAGAAATTATATAACAACATTTTACTCTTGAATCTTCATTCTCTTGAATTGACAGATAGATTTTTCTTTGTGGTTTTATGATTAGAGAAATTTTGGATTGAAAACTTTTGATATTGAGATAATCTGTGTTTCTATTATATACGGGTTTTTATAGCGAGAAATCATATTTGATACTTTAAATGAGCAACTAGGAGAAATTATATAATAACATTTTACTCTTGAATCTTCATTCTCTTGAATTGACAGATAGATTTTTCTTTGTGGTTTTATGATTAGTGAAATTTTGGATTGAAAACTTTTGATATTGAGATAATCTGTGTTTCTATTATATATGGGTTTTTATAGCGAGAAATCATATTCGATACTTTAAATGAGCGACTAGGAGAAATTATATAACAACATTTTACTCTTAAATCTTCATTTTATCGAATTGATAAATAGATTTTTCTTTGTGGTTTTATGATTAGTGAAATTTTGGATTGAAAACTTTTGATATTGAGATAATCTGTGTTTCTATTATATACGGGTTTTTATAGCGAGAAATCATATTTGATACCCTAAATGAGCAACTAGGAGAAATTATATAACAACATTTTACTCTTGAATCTTCATTCTCTTGAATTGACAGATAGATTTTTCTTTGTGGTTTTATGATTAGTGAAATTTTGGATTGAAAACTTTTGATATTGAGATAATCTGTGTTTCTATTATATACGGGTTTTTATAGCGAGAAATCATATTTGATACTTTAAATGAGCAACTAGGAGAAATTATATAACAACATTTTACTCTTGAATCTTCATTTTCTTGAATTGACAGATAGATTTTTCTTTGTGGTTTTATGATTAGTGAAATTTTGGATTGAAAACTTTTGATATTGAGATAATCTGTGTTTCTATTATATACGGGTTTTTATAGCGAGAAATCATATTTGATACTTTAAATGAGCAACTAGGAGAAATTATATAACAACATTTTACTCTTGAATTTTCATTCTCTTGAATTGACAGATAGATTTTTCTTTGTGGTTTTATGATTAGTGAAATTTTGGATTGAAAACTTTTGATATTGAGATAATCTGTGTTTCTATTATATATGGGTTTTTATAGCGAGAAATCATATTGGATACTTTAAATGAGCGACTAGGAGAAATTATATAACAACATTTTACTCTTGAATCTTCATTCTCTTGAATTGACAAATAGATTTTTCTTTGTGGTTTTATGCTTAGTGAAATTTTGGATTGAAAACCTTTGACATTGAGATAATCTGTGTTTCTATTATATACGGGTTTTTATAGCGAGAAATCATATTTGATACTTTAAATGAGCGACTAGGA
Organism: Sisyra nigra; assembly: GCA_958496155.1. NCBI lineage: Eukaryota > Metazoa > Arthropoda > Insecta > Neuroptera > Sisyridae > Sisyra > Sisyra nigra. The sequence continues at coordinate 18,761,149 of OY292319.1, read as the reverse complement.
GAAATTATATAACAACATTTTACTCTTAAATCTTCATTCTCTTGAATTAACAAATAGATTTTTCTTTGTGGTTTTATGATTAGTGAAATTTTGGATTGAAAACTTTTGATATTGAGATAATCTGTGTTTCTATTATATACGGGTTTTTATAGCGAGAAATCATATTTGATACCCTAAATGAGCAACTAGGAGAAATTATATAACAACATTTTACTCTTGAATCTTCATTCTCTTGAATTGACAGATAGATTTTTCTTTGTGGTTTTATGATTAGTGAAATTTTGGATTGAAAACTTTTGATATTGAGATAATCTGTGTTTCTATTATATATGGGTTTTTATAGCGAGAAATCATATTTGATACTTTAAATGAGCAACTAGGAGAAATTATATAACAACATTTTACTCTTGAATCTTCATTCTCTTGAATTGACAGATAGATTTTTCTTTGTGGTTTTATGATTAGTGAAATTTTGGATTGAAAACTTTTGATATTGAGATAATCTGTGTTTCTATTATATACGGGTTTTTATAGCGAGAAATCATATTTGATACTTTAAATGAGCAACTAGGAGAAATTATATAACAACATTTTACTCTTGAATCTTCATTCTCTTGAATTGACAGATAGATTTTTCTTTGTGGTTTTATGATTAGTGAAATTTTGGATTGAAAACTTTTGATATTGAGATAATCTGTGTTTCTATTATATATGGGTTTTTATAGCGAGAAATCATATTCGATACTTTAAATGAGCGACTAGGAGAAATTATATAACAACATTGTACTCTTGAATCTTCATTCTCTTGAATTGACAGATAGATTTTTCTTTGTGGTTTTATGATTAGTGAAATTTTGGATTGAAAACTTTTGATATTGAGATAATCTGTGTTTCTATTATATACGGGTTTTTATAGCGAGAAATCATATTTGAAACTTTAAATGAGCAACTAGGAGAAATTATATAACAACATTTTACTCTTGAATCTTCATTCTCTTGAATTGACAGATAGATTTTTCTTTGTGGTTTTATGATTAGAGAAATTTTGGATTGAAAACTTTTGATATTGAGATAATCTGTGTTTCTATTATATACGGGTTTTTATAGCGAGAAATCATATTTGATACTTTAAATGAGCAACTAGGAGAAATTATATAATAACATTTTACTCTTGAATCTTCATTCTCTTGAATTGACAGATAGATTTTTCTTTGTGGTTTTATGATTAGTGAAATTTTGGATTGAAAACTTTTGATATTGAGATAATCTGTGTTTCTATTATATACGGGTTTTTATAGCGAGAAATCATATTTGATACTTTAAATGAGCAACTAGGAGAAATTATATAACAACATTTTACTCTTGAATCTTCATTCTCTTGAATTGACTGATAGATTTTTCTTTGTGGTTTTATGATTAGTGAAATTTTGGATTGAAAACTTTTGATATTGAGATAATCTGTGTTTCTATTATATATGGGTTTTTATAGCGAGAAATCATATTCGATACTTTAAATGAGCGACTAGGAGAAATTATATAACAACATTTTACTCTTAAATCTTCATTTTATCGAATTGATAAATAGATTTTTCTTTGTGGTTTTATGATTAGTGAAATTTTGGATTGAAAACTTTTGATATTGAGATAATCTGTGTTTCTATTATATACGGGTTTTTATAGCGAGAAATCATATTTGATACCCTAAATGAGCAACTAGGAGAAATTATATAACAACATTTTACTCTTGAATCTTCATTCTCTTGAATTGACAGATAGATTTTTCTTTGTGTTTTTATGATTAGAGAAATTTTGGATTGAAAACTTTTGATATTGAGATAATCTGTGTTTCTATTATATACGGGTTTTTATAGCGAGAAATCATATTTGATACTTTAAATGAGCAACTAGGAGAAATTATATAATAACATTTTACTCTTGAATCTTCATTCTCTTGAATTGACAGATAGATTTTTCTTTGTGGTTTTATGATTAGTGAAATTTTGGATTGAAAACTTTTGATATTGAGATAATCTGTGTTTCTATTATATATGGGTTTTTATAGCGAGAAATCATATTCGATACTTTAAATGAGCGACTAGGAGAAATTATATAACAACATTTTACTCTTAAATCTTCATTTTATCGAATTGATAAATAGATTTTTCTTTGTGGTTTTATGATTAGTGAAATTTTGGATTGAAAACTTTTGATATTGAGATAATCTGTGTTTCTATTATATACGGGTTTTTATAGCGAGAAATCATATTTGATACCCTAAATGAGCAACTAGGAGAAATTATATAACAACATTTTACTCTTGAATCTTCATTCTCTTGAATTGACAGATAGATTTTTCTTTGTGGTTTTATGATTAGTGAAATTTTGGATTGAAAACTTTTGATATTGAGATAATCTGTGTTTCTATTATATACGGGTTTTTATAGCGAGAAATCATATTTGATACTTTAAATGAGCAACTAGGAGAAATTATATAACAAAATTTTACTCTTGAATTTTCATTCTCTTGAATTGACAGATAGATTTTTCTTTGTGGTTTTATGATTAGTGAAATTTTGGATTGAAAACTTTTGATATTGAGATAATCTGTGTTTCTATTATATATGGGTTTTTATAGCGAGAAATCATATTCGATACTTTAAATGAGCGACTAGGAGAAATTATATAACAACATTGTACTCTTGAATCTTCATTCTCTTGAATTGACAGATAGATTTTTCTTTGTGGTTTTATGATTAGTGAAATTTTGGATTGAAAACTTTTGATATTGAGATAATCTGTGTTTCTATTATATACGGGTTTTTATAGCGAGAAATCATATTTGAAACTTTAAATGAGCAACTAGGAGAAATTATATAACAACATTTTACTCTTGAATCTTCATTCTCTTGAATTGACAGATAGATTTTTCTTTGTGGTTTTATGATTAGAGAAATTTTGGATTGAAAACTTTTGATATTGAAATAATCTGTGTTTCTATTATATACGGGTTTTTATAGCGAGAAATCATATTTGATACTTTAAATGAGCAACTAGGAGAAATTATATAATAACATTTTACTCTTGAATCTTCATTCTCTTGAATTGACAGATAGATTTTTCTTTGTGGTTTTATGATTAGTGAAATTTTGGATTGAAAACTTTTGATATTGAGATAATCTGTGTTTCTATTATATATGGGTTTTTATAGCGAGAAATCATATTCGATACTTTAAATGAGCGACTAGGAGAAATTATATAACAACATTTTACTCTTAAATCTTCATTTTATCGAATTGATAAATAGATTTTTCTTTGTGGTTTTATGATTAGTGAAATTTTGGATTGAAAACTTTTGATATTGAGATAATCTGTGTTTCTATTATATATGGGTTTTTATAGCGAGAAATCATATTCGATACTTTAAATGAGCGACTAGGAGAAATTATATAACAACATTGTACTCTTGAATCTTCATTCTCTTGAATTGACAGATAGATTTTTCTTTGTGGTTTTATGATTAGTGAAATTTTGGATTGAAAACTTTTGATATTGAGATAATCTGTGTTTCTATTATATACGGGTTTTTATAGCGAGAAATCATATTTGAAACTTTAAATGAGCAACTAGGAGAAATTATATAACAACATTTTACTCTTGAATCTTCATTCTCTTGAATTGACAGATAGATTTTTCTTTGTGGTTTTATGATTAGAGAAATTTTGGATTGAAAACTTTTGATATTGAGATAATCTGTGTTTCTATTATATACGGGTTTTTATAGCGAGAAATCATATTTGATACTTTAAATGAGCAACTAGGAGAAATTATATAACAACATTTTACTCTTGAATCTTCATTCTCTTGAATTGACAGATAGATTTTTCTTTGTGGTTTTATGATTAGTGAAATTTTGGATTGAAAACTTTTGATATTGAGATAATCTGTGTTTCTATTATATATGGGTTTTTATAGCGAGAAATCATATTCGATACTTTAAATGAGCGACTAGGAGAAATTATATAACAACATTGTACTCTTGAATCTTCATTCTCTTGAATTGACAGATAGATTTTTCTTTGTGGTTTTATGATTAGTGAAATTTTGGATTGAAAACTTTTGATATTGAGATAATCTGTGTTTCTATTATATACGGGTTTTTATAGCGAGAAATCATATTTGAAACTTTAAATGAGCAACTAGGAGAAATTATATAACAACATTTTACTCTTGAATCTTCATTCTCTTGAATTGACAGATAGATTTTTCTTTGTGGTTTTATGATTAGAGAAATTTTGGATTGAAAACTTTTGATATTGAGATAATCTGTGTTTCTATTATATACGGGTTTTTATAGCGAGAAATCATATTTGATACTTTAAATGAGCAACTAGGAGAAATTATATAATAACATTTTACTCTTGAATCTTCATTCTCTTGAATTGACAGATAGATTTTTCTTTGTGGTTTTATGATTAGTGAAATTTTGGATTGAAAACTTTTGATATTGAGATAATCTGTGTTTCTATTATATATGGGTTTTTATAGCGAGAAATCATATTCGATACTTTAAATGAGCGACTAGGAGAAATTATATAACAACATTTTACTCTTAAATCTTCATTTTATCGAATTGATAAATAGATTTTTCTTTGTGGTTTTATGATTAGTGAAATTTTGGATTGAAAACTTTTGATATTGAGATAATCTGTGTTTCTATTATATACGGGTTTTTATAGCGAGAAATCATATTTGATACCCTAAATGAGCAACTAGGAGAAATTATATAACAACATTTTACTCTTGAATCTTCATTCTCTTGAATTGACAGATAGATTTTTCTTTGTGGTTTTATGATTAGTGAAATTTTGGATTGAAAACTTTTGATATTGAGATAATCTGTGTTTCTATTATATACGGGTTTTTATAGCGAGAAATCATATTTGATACTTTAAATGAGCAACTAGGAGAAATTATATAACAACATTTTACTCTTGAATCTTCATTTTCTTGAATTGACAGATAGATTTTTCTTTGTGGTTTTATGATTAGTGAAATTTTGGATTGAAAACTTTTGATATTGAGATAATCTGTGTTTCTATTATATACGGGTTTTTATAGCGAGAAATCATATTTGATACTTTAAATGAGCAACTAGGAGAAATTATATAACAACATTTTACTCTTGAATTTTCATTCTCTTGAATTGACAGATAGATTTTTCTTTGTGGTTTTATGATTAGTGAAATTTTGGATTGAAAACTTTTGATATTGAGATAATCTGTGTTTCTATTATATATGGGTTTTTATAGCGAGAAATCATATTGGATACTTTAAATGAGCGACTAGGAGAAATTATATAACAACATTTTACTCTTGAATCTTCATTCTCTTGAATTGACAAATAGATTTTTCTTTGTGGTTTTATGCTTAGTGAAATTTTGGATTGAAAACCTTTGACATTGAGATAATCTGTGTTTCTATTATATACGGGTTTTTATAGCGAGAAATCATATTTGATACTTTAAATGAGCGACTAGGAGAAATTATATAACAACATTTTACTCTTAAATCTTCATTCTCTTGAATTAACAAATAGATTTTTCTTTGTGGTTTTATGATTAGTGAAATTTTGGATTGAAAACTTTTGATATTGAGATAATCTGTGTTTCTATTATATACGGGTTTTTATAGCGAGAAATCATATTTGATACCCTAAATGAGCAACTAGGAGAAATTATATAACAACATTTTACTCTTGAATCTTCATTCTCTTGAATTGACAGATAGATTTTTCTTTGTGGTTTTATGATTAGTGAAATTTTGGATTGAAAACTTTTGATATTGAGATAATCTGTGTTTCTATTATATATGGGTTTTTATAGCGAGAAATCATATTTGATACTTTAAATGAGCAACTAGGAGAAATTATATAACAACATTTTACTCTTGAATCTTCATTCTCTTGAATTGACAGATAGATTTTTCTTTGTGGTTTTATGATTAGTGAAATTTTGGATTGAAAACTTTTGATATTGAGATAATCTGTGTTTCTATTATATACGGGTTTTTATAGCGAGAAATCATATTTGATACTTTAAATGAGCAACTAGGAGAAATTATATAACAACATTTTACTCTTGAATCTTCATTCTCTTGAATTGACAGATAGATTTTTCTTTGTGGTTTTATGATTAGTGAAATTTTGGATTGAAAACTTTTGATATTGAGATAATCTGTGTTTCTATTATATATGGGTTTTTATAGCGAGAAATCATATTCGATACTTTAAATGAGCGACTAGGAGAAATTATATAACAACATTGTACTCTTGAATCTTCATTCTCTTGAATTGACAGATAGATTTTTCTTTGTGGTTTTATGATTAGTGAAATTTTGGATTGAAAACTTTTGATATTGAGATAATCTGTGTTTCTATTATATACGGGTTTTTATAGCGAGAAATCATATTTGAAACTTTAAATGAGCAACTAGGAGAAATTATATAACAACATTTTACTCTTGAATCTTCATTCTCTTGAATTGACAGATAGATTTTTCTTTGTGGTTTTATGATTAGAGAAATTTTGGATTGAAAACTTTTGATATTGAGATAATCTGTGTTTCTATTATATACGGGTTTTTATAGCGAGAAATCATATTTGATACTTTAAATGAGCAACTAGGAGAAATTATATAATAACATTTTACTCTTGAATCTTCATTCTCTTGAATTGACAGATAGATTTTTCTTTGTGGTTTTATGATTAGTGAAATTTTGGATTGAAAACTTTTGATATTGAGATAATCTGTGTTTCTATTATATACGGGTTTTTATAGCGAGAAATCATATTTGATACTTTAAATGAGCAACTAGGAGAAATTATATAACAACATTTTACTCTTGAATCTTCATTCTCTTGAATTGACTGATAGATTTTTCTTTGTGGTTTTATGATTAGTGAAATTTTGGATTGAAAACTTTTGATATTGAGATAATCTGTGTTTCTATTATATATGGGTTTTTATAGCGAGAAATCATATTCGATACTTTAAATGAGCGACTAGGAGAAATTATATAACAACATTTTACTCTTAAATCTTCATTTTATCGAATTGATAAATAGATTTTTCTTTGTGGTTTTATGATTAGTGAAATTTTGGATTGAAAACTTTTGATATTGAGATAATCTGTGTTTCTATTATATACGGGTTTTTATAGCGAGAAATCATATTTGATACCCTAAATGAGCAACTAGGAGAAATTATATAACAACATTTTACTCTTGAATCTTCATTCTCTTGAATTGACAGATAGATTTTTCTTTGTGGTTTTATGATTAGTGAAATTTTGGATTGAAAACTTTTGATATTGAGATAATCTGTGTTTCTATTATATACGGGTTTTTATAGCGAGAAATCATATTTGATACTTTAAATGAGCAACTAGGAGAAATTATATAACAACATTTTACTCTTGAATCTTCATTTTCTTGAATTGACAGATAGATTTTTCTTTGTGGTTTTATGATTAGTGAAATTTTGGATTGAAAACTTTTGATATTGAGATAATCTGTGTTTCTATTATATACGGGTTTTTATAGCGAGAAATCATATTTGATACTTTAAATGAGCAACTAGGAGAAATTATATAACAACATTTTACTCTTGAATTTTCATTCTCTTGAATTGACAGATAGATTTTTCTTTGTGGTTTTATGATTAGTGAAATTTTGGATTGAAAACTTTTGATATTGAGATAATCTGTGTTTCTATTATATATGGGTTTTTATAGCGAGAAATCATATTGGATACTTTAAATGAGCGACTAGGAGAAATTATATAACAACATTTTACTCTTGAATCTTCATTCTCTTGAATTGACAAATAGATTTTTCTTTGTGGTTTCATGCTTAGTGAAATTTTGGATTGAAAACCTTTGACATTGAGATAATCTGTGTTTCTATTATATACGGGTTTTTATAGCGAGAAATCATATTTGATACTTTAAATGAGCGACTAGGAGAAATTATATAACAACATTTTACTCTTAAATCTTCATTCTCTTGAATTAACAAATAGATTTTTCTTTGTGGTTTTATGATTAGTGAAATTTTGGATTGAAAACTTTTGATATTGAGATAATCTGTGTTTCTATTATATATGGGTTTTTATAGCGAGAAATCATATTTGATACTTTAAATGAGCGACTAGGAGAAATTATATAACAACATTTTACTCTTGAATCTTCATTCTCTTGAATTGACAAATAGATTTTTCTTTGTGGTTTTATGATTAGTGAAATTTTGGATTGAAAACTTTTGATATTGAGATAATCTGTGTTTCTATTATATACGGGTTTTTATAGCGAGAAATCATATTTGATACTTTAAATGAGCAACTAGGAGAAATTATATAACAACATTTTACTCTTGAATCTTCATTTTCTTGAATTGACAGATAGATTTTTCTTTGTGGTTTTATGATTAGTGAAATTTTGGATTGAAAACTTTTGATATTGAGATAATCTGTGTTTCTATTATATACGGGTTTTTATAGCGAGAAATCATATTTGATACTTTAAATGAGCAACTAGGAGAAATTATATAACAACATTTTACTCTTGAATTTTCATTCTCTTGAATTGACAGATAGATTTTTCTTTGTGGTTTTATGATTAGTGAAATTTTGGATTGAAAACTTTTGATATTGAGATAATCTGTGTTTCTATTATATATGGGTTTTTATAGCGAGAAATCATATTGGATACTTTAAATGAGCGACTAGGAGAAATTATATAACAATATTTTACTCTTGAATCTTCATTCTCTTGAATTGACAAATAGATTTTTCTTTGTGGTTTCATGCTTAGTGAAATTTTGGATTGAAAACCTTTGACATTGAGATAATCTGTGTTTCTATTATATACGGGTTTTTATAGCGAGAAATCATATTTGATACTTTAAATGAGCGACTAGGAGAAATTATATAACAACATTTTACTCTTAAATCTTCATTCTCTTGAATTAACAAATAGATTTTTCTTTGTGGTTTTATGATTAGTGAAATTTTGGATTGAAAACTTTTGATATTGAGATAATCTGTGTTTCTATTATATATGGGTTTTTATAGCGAGAAATCATATTCGATACTTTAAATGAGCGACTAGGAGAAATTATATAACAACATTTTACTCTTAAATCTTCATTTTATCGAATTGATAAATAGATTTTTCTTTGTGGTTTTATGATTAGTGAAATTTTGGATTGAAAACTTTTGATATTGAGATAATCTGTGTTTCTATTATATACGGGTTTTTATAGCGAGAAATCATATTTGATACCCTAAATGAGCAACTAGGAGAAATTATATAACAACATTTTACTCTTGAATCTTCATTCTCTTGAATTGACAGATAGATTTTTCTTTGTGGTTTTATGATTAGTGAAATTTTGGATTGAAAACTTTTGATATTGAGATAATCTGTGTTTCTATTATATACGGGTTTTTATAGCGAGAAATCATATTTGATACTTTAAATGAGCAACTAGGAGAAATTATATAACAACATTTTACTCTTGAATCTTCATTTTCTTGAATTGACAGATAGATTTTTCTTTGTGGTTTTATGATTAGTGAAATTTTGGATTGAAAACTTTTGATATTGAGATAATCTGTGTTTCTATTATATACGGGTTTTTATAGCGAGAAATCATATTTGATACTTTAAATGAGCAACTAGGAGAAATTATATAACAACATTTTACTCTTGAATTTTCATTCTCTTGAATTGACAGATAGATTTTTCTTTGTGGTTTTATGATTAGTGAAATTTTGGATTGAAAACTTTTGATATTGAGATAATCTGTGTTTCTATTATATATGGGTTTTTATAGCGAGAAATCATATTGGATACTTTAAATGAGCGACTAGGAGAAATTATATAACAACATTTTACTCTTGAATCTTCATTCTCTTGAATTGACAAATAGATTTTTCTTTGTGGTTTCATGCTTAGTGAAATTTTGGATTGAAAACCTTTGACATTGAGATAATCTGTGTTTCTATTATATACGGGTTTTTATAGCGAGAAATCATATTTGATACTTTAAATGAGCGACTAGGAGAAATTATATAACAACATTTTACTCTTAAATCTTCATTCTCTTGAATTAACAAATAGATTTTTCTTTGTGGTTTTATGATTAGTGAAATTTTGGATTGAAAACTTTTGATATTGAGATAATCTGTGTTTCTATTATATATGGGTTTTTATAGCGAGAAATCATATTTGATACTTTAAATGAGCGACTAGGAGAAATTATATAACAACATTTTACTCTTGAATCTTCATTCTCTTGAATTGACAAATAGATTTTTCTTTGTGGTTTTATGATTAGTGAAATTTTGGATTGAAAACTTTTGATATTGAGATAATCTGTGTTTCTATTATATATGGGTTTTTATAGCGAGAAATCATATTCGATACTTTAAATGAGCGACTAGGAGAAATTATATAACAAAATTTTACTCTTGAATCTTCATTCTCTCGAATTGATTGATAGATTTTTCTTTGTGGTTTTATGATAAGTGAAATTTTGGATTGAAAACTTTTGATATTGAGATAATCTGTGTTTCTATTATATTTGGGTTTTTATAGCGAGAAATCATATTTGATACTTTAAATGAGCGACTAGGAGAAATTATATAACAACATTTTACTCTTGAATCTTCATTCTCTTGAATTGACAAATAGATTTTTCTTTGTGGTTTTATGATTAGTGAAATTTTGGATTGAAAACTTTTGATATTGAGATAATCTGTGTTTCTATTATATACGGGTTTTTATAGCGAGAAATCATATTTGAAACTTTAAATGAGCAACTAGGAGAAATTATATAACAACATTTTACTCTTGAATCTTCATTCTCTTGAATTGACAGATAGATTTTTCTTTGTGGTTTTATGATTAGAGAAATTTTGGATTGAAAACTTTTGATATTGAGATAATCTGTGTTTCTATTATATACGGGTTTTTATAGCGAGAAATCATATTTGATACTTTAAATGAGCAACTAGGAGAAATTATATAATAACATTTTACTCTTGAATCTTCATTCTCTTGAATTGACAGATAGATTTTTCTTTGTGGTTTTATGATTAGTGAAATTTTGGATTGAAAACTTTTGATATTGAGATAATCTGTGTTTCTATTATATATGGGTTTTTATAGCGAGAAATCATATTCGATACTTTAAATGAGCGACTAGGAGAAATTATATAACAACATTTTACTCTTAAATCTTCATTTTATCGAATTGATAAATAGATTTTTCTTTGTGGTTTTATGATTAGTGAAATTTTGGATTGAAAACTTTTGATATTGAGATAATCTGTGTTTCTATTATATACGGGTTTTTATAGCGAGAAATCATATTTGATACCCTAAATGAGCAACTAGGAGAAATTATATAACAACATTTTACTCTTGAATCTTCATTCTCTTGAATTGACAGATAGATTTTTCTTTGTGGTTTTATGATTAGTGAAATTTTGGATTGAAAACTTTTGATATTGAGATAATCTGTGTTTCTATTATATACGGGTTTTTATAGCGAGAAATCATATTTGATACTTTAAATGAGCAACTAGGAGAAATTATATAACAACATTTTACTCTTGAATCTTCATTTTCTTGAATTGACAGATAGATTTTTCTTTGTGGTTTTATGATTAGTGAAATTTTGGATTGAAAACTTTTGATATTGAGATAATCTGTGTTTCTATTATATACGGGTTTTTATAGCGAGAAATCATATTTGATACTTTAAATGAGCAACTAGGAGAAATTATATAACAACATTTTACTCTTGAATTTTCATTCTCTTGAATTGACAGATAGATTTTTCTTTGTGGTTTTATGATTAGTGAAATTTTGGATTGAAAACTTTTGATATTGAGATAATCTGTGTTTCTATTATATATGGGTTTTTATAGCGAGAAATCATATTGGATACTTTAAATGAGCGACTAGGAGAAATTATATAACAACATTTTACTCTTGAATCTTCATTCTCTTGAATTGACAAATAGATTTTTCTTTGTGGTTTTATGCTTAGTGAAATTTTGGATTGAAAACCTTTGACATTGAGATAATCTGTGTTTCTATTATATACGGGTTTTTATAGCGAGAAATCATATTTGATACTTTAAATGAGCGACTAGGAGAAATTATATAACAACATTTTACTCTTAAATCTTCATTCTCTTGAATTAACAAATAGATTTTTCTTTGTGGTTTTATGATTAGTGAAATTTTGGATTGAAAACTTTTGATATTGAGATAATCTGTGTTTCTATTATATACGGGTTTTTATAGCGAGAAATCATATTTGATACCCTAAATGAGCAACTAGGAGAAATTATATAACAACATTTTACTCTTGAATCTTCATTCTCTTGAATTGACAGATAGATTTTTCTTTGTGGTTTTATGATTAGTGAAATTTTGGATTGAAAACTTTTGATATTGAGATAATCTGTGTTTCTATTATATATGGGTTTTTATAGCGAGAAATCATATTTGATACTTTAAATGAGCAACTAGGAGAAATTATATAACAACATTTTACTCTTGAATCTTCATTCTCTTGAATTGACAGATAGATTTTTCTTTGTGGTTTTATGATTAGTGAAATTTTGGATTGAAAACTTTTGATATTGAGATAATCTGTGTTTCTATTATATACGGGTTTTTATAGCGAGAAATCATATTTGATACTTTAAATGAGCAACTAGGAGAAATTATATAACAACATTTTACTCTTGAATCTTCATTCTCTTGAATTGACAGATAGATTTTTCTTTGTGGTTTTATGATTAGTGAAATTTTGGATTGAAAACTTTTGATATTGAGATAATCTGTGTTTCTATTATATATGGGTTTTTATAGCGAGAAATCATATTCGATACTTTAAATGAGCGACTAGGAGAAATTATATAACAACATTGTACTCTTGAATCTTCATTCTCTTGAATTGACAGATAGATTTTTCTTTGTGGTTTTATGATTAGTGAAATTTTGGATTGAAAACTTTTGATATTGAGATAATCTGTGTTTCTATTATATACGGGTTTTTATAGCGAGAAATCATATTTGAAACTTTAAATGAGCAACTAGGAGAAATTATATAACAACATTTTACTCTTGAATCTTCATTCTCTTGAATTGACAGATAGATTTTTCTTTGTGGTTTTATGATTAGAGAAATTTTGGATTGAAAACTTTTGATATTGAGATAATCTGTGTTTCTATTATATACGGGTTTTTATAGCGAGAAATCATATTTGATACTTTAAATGAGCAACTAGGAGAAATTATATAATAACATTTTACTCTTGAATCTTCATTCTCTTGAATTGACAGATAGATTTTTCTTTGTGGTTTTATGATTAGTGAAATTTTGGATTGAAAACTTTTGATATTGAGATAATCTGTGTTTCTATTATATACGGGTTTTTATAGCGAGAAATCATATTTGATACTTTAAATGAGCAACTAGGAGAAATTATATAACAACATTTTACTCTTGAATCTTCATTCTCTTGAATTGACTGATAGATTTTTCTTTGTGGTTTTATGATTAGTGAAATTTTGGATTGAAAACTTTTGATATTGAGATAATCTGTGTTTCTATTATATATGGGTTTTTATAGCGAGAAATCATATTCGATACTTTAAATGAGCGACTAGGAGAAATTATATAACAACATTTTACTCTTAAATCTTCATTTTATCGAATTGATAAATAGATTTTTCTTTGTGGTTTTATGATTAGTGAAATTTTGGATTGAAAACTTTTGATATTGAGATAATCTGTGTTTCTATTATATACGGGTTTTTATAGCGAGAAATCATATTTGATACCCTAAATGAGCAACTAGGAGAAATTATATAACAACATTTTACTCTTGAATCTTCATTCTCTTGAATTGACAGATAGATTTTTCTTTGTGGTTTTATGATTAGTGAAATTTTGGATTGAAAACTTTTGATATTGAGATAATCTGTGTTTCTATTATATACGGGTTTTTATAGCGAGAAATCATATTTGATACTTTAAATGAGCAACTAGGAGAAATTATATAACAACATTTTACTCTTGAATCTTCATTTTCTTGAATTGACAGATAGATTTTTCTTTGTGGTTTTATGATTAGTGAAATTTTGGATTGAAAACTTTTGATATTGAGATAATCTGTGTTTCTATTATATACGGGTTTTTATAGCGAGAAATCATATTTGATACTTTAAATGAGCAACTAGGAGAAATTATATAACAACATTTTACTCTTGAATTTTCATTCTCTTGAATTGACAGATAGATTTTTCTTTGTGGTTTTATGATTAGTGAAATTTTGGATTGAAAACTTTTGATATTGAGATAATCTGTGTTTCTATTATATATGGGTTTTTATAGCGAGAAATCATATTGGATACTTTAAATGAGCGACTAGGAGAAATTATATAACAACATTTTACTCTTGAATCTTCATTCTCTTGAATTGACAAATAGATTTTTCTTTGTGGTTTCATGCTTAGTGAAATTTTGGATTGAAAACCTTTGACATTGAGATAATCTGTGTTTCTATTATATACGGGTTTTTATAGCGAGAAATCATATTTGATACTTTAAATGAGCGACTAGGAGAAATTATATAACAACATTTTACTCTTAAATCTTCATTCTCTTGAATTAACAAATAGATTTTTCTTTGTGGTTTTATGATTAGTGAAATTTTGGATTGAAAACTTTTGATATTGAGATAATCTGTGTTTCTATTATATATGGGTTTTTATAGCGAGAAATCATATTTGATACTTTAAATGAGCGACTAGGAGAAATTATATAACAACATTTTACTCTTGAATCTTCATTCTCTTGAATTGACAAATAGATTTTTCTTTGTGGTTTTATGATTAGTGAAATTTTGGATTGAAAACTTTTGATATTGAGATAATCTGTGTTTCTATTATATATGGGTTTTTATAGCGAGAAATCATATTCGATACTTTAAATGAGCGACTAGGAGAAATTATATAACAAAATTTTACTCTTGAATCTTCATTCTCTCGAATTGATAGATAGATTTTTCTTTGTGGTTTTATGATAAGTGAAATTTTGGATTGAAAACTTTTGATATTGAGATAATCTGTGTTTCTATTATATACGGGTTTTTATAGCGA
Organism: Sisyra nigra; assembly: GCA_958496155.1. Classification (NCBI taxonomy): domain Eukaryota; kingdom Metazoa; phylum Arthropoda; class Insecta; order Neuroptera; family Sisyridae; genus Sisyra; species Sisyra nigra. The sequence continues at coordinate 18,745,905 of OY292319.1, read as the reverse complement.
GAAATCATATTTGATACTTTAAATGAGCGACTAGGAGAAATTATATAACAACATTTTACTCTTAAATCTTCATTCTCTTGAATTAACAAATAGATTTTTCTTTGTGGTTTTATGATTAGTGAAATTTTGGATTGAAAACTTTTGATATTGAGATAATCTGTGTTTCTATTATATATGGGTTTTTATAGAGAGAAATCATATTTGATACTTTAAATGAGCAACTAGGAGAAATTATATAACAACATTTTACTCTTGAATCTTCATTCTCTTGAAGTGACAGATAGATTTTTCTTTGTGGTTTTATGATTAGTGAAATTTTGGATTGAAAACTTTTGATATTGAGATAATCTGTGTTTCTATAATATACGGGTTTTTATAGCGAGAAATCATATTTGATACTTTAAATGAGCAACTAGGAGAAATTATATAACAACATTTTACTCTTGAATCTTCATTCTCTTGAATTGACAGATAGATTTTTCTTTGTGGTTTTATGATTAGTGAAATTTTGGATTGAAAACTTTTGATATTGAGATAATCTGTGTTTCTATTATATATGGGTTTTTATAGCGAGAAATCATATTCGATACTTTAAATGAGCGACTAGGAGAAATTATATAACAACATTTTACTCTTAAATCTTCATTTTATCGAATTGATAAATAGATTTTTCTTTGTGGTTTTATGATTAGTGAAATTTTGGATTGAAAACTTTTGATATTGAGATAATCTGTGTTTCTATTATATACGGGTTTTTATAGCGAGAAATCATATTTGATACCCTAAATGAGCAACTAGGAGAAATTATATAACAACATTTTACTCTTGAATCTTCATTCTCTTGAATTGACAGATAGATTTTTCTTTGTGGTTTTATGATTAGTGAAATTTTGGATTGAAAACTTTTGATATTGAGATAATCTGTGTTTCTATTATATACGGGTTTTTATAGCGAGAAATCATATTTGATACTTTAAATGAGCAACTAGGAGAAATTATATAACAACATTTTACTCTTGAATCTTCATTCTCTTGAATTGACAAATAGATTTTTCTTTGTGGTTTTATGATTATTGAAATTTTGGATTGAAAACTTTTGATATTGAGATAATCTGTGTTTCTATTATATACGGGTTTTTATAGCGAGAAATCATTTTTGATACTTTAAATGAGTAACTAGGAGAAATTATATAACAACATTTTACTCTTGAATCTTCATTCTCTTGAATTGACAGATAGATTTTTCTTTGTGGTTTTATGATTAGTGAAATTTTGGATTGAAAACTTTTGATATTGAGATAATCTGTGTTTCTATTATATACGGGTTTTTATAGCGAGAAATCATATTTGATACTTTAAATGAGCAACTAGGAGAAATTATATAACAACATTTTACTCTAAAATCTTCATTCTCTTGAATTGACAGATAGATTTTTCTTTGTGGTTTTATGATTAGTGAAATTTTGGATTGAAAACTTTTGATATTGAGATAATCTGTGTTTCTATTATATACGGGTTTTTATAGCGAGAAATCATATTTGATACTTTAAATGAGCAAGTAGGAGAAATTATATAACAACATTTTACTCTTGAATCTTCATTCTCTTGAATTGACAGATAGATTTTTCTTTGTGGTTTTATGATTAGTGAAATTTTGGATTGAAAACTTTTGATATTGAGATAATCTGTGTTTCTATTATATACGGGTTTTTATAGCGAGAAATCATATTTGATACTTTAAATGAGCAACTAGGAGAAATTATATAACAACATTTTACTCTTGAATCTTCATTCTCTTGAATTGACAAATAGATTTTTCTTTGTGGTTTTATGATTAGTGAAATTTTGGATTGAAAACTTTTGATATTGAGATAATCTGTGTTTCTATTATATACGGGTTTTTATAGCGAGAAATCATATTTGATACTTTAAATGAGCAACTAGGAGAAATTATATAACAACATTTTACTCTTGAATTTTCATTCTCTTGAATTGACAGATAGATTTTTCTTTGTGGTTTTATGATTAGTGAAATTTTGGATTGAAAACTTTTGATATTGAGATAATCTGTGTTTCTATTATATATGGGTTTTTATAGCGAGAAATCATATTGGATACTTTAAATGAGCGACTAGGAGAAATGATATAACAACATTTTACTCTTGAATCTTCATTCTCTTGAATTGACAAATAGATTTTTCTTTGTGGTTTTATGCTTAGTGAAATTTTGGATTGAAAACCTTTGACATTGAGATAATCTGTGTTTCTATTATATACGGGTTTTTATAGCGAGAAATCATATTTGAAACTTTAAATGAGCGACTAGGAGAAATTATATAACAACATTTTACTCTTAAATCTTCATTCTCTTGAATTAACAAATAGATTTTTCTTTGTGGTTTTATGATTAGTGAAATTTTGGATTGAAAACTTTTGATATTGAGATAATCTGTGTTTCTATTATATATGGGTTTTTATAGCGAGAAATCATATTTGATACTTTAAATGAGCGACTAGGAGAAATTATATAACAACATTTTACTCTTGAATCTTCATTCTCTTGAATTGACAAATAGATTTTTCTTTGTGGTTTTATGATTAGTGAAATTTTGGATTGAAAACTTTTGATATTGAGATAATCTGTGTTTCTATTATATATGGGTTTTTATAGCGAGAAATCATATTCGATACTTTAAATGAGTGACTAGGAGAAATTATATAACAAAATTTTACTCTTGAATCTTCATTCTCTCGAATTGATAGATAGATTTTTCTTTGTGGTTTTATGATTAGTGAAATTTTGGATTGAAAACTTTTGATATTGAGATAATCTGTGTTTCTATTATATATGGGTTTTTATAGCGAGAAATCATATTTGATACTTTAAATGAGCGACTAGGAGAAATTATATAACAATATTTTACTCTTAAATCTTCATTCTCTTAAATTGACAAATAGATTTTTCTTTGTGGTTTTATGCTTAGTGAAATTTTGGATTGAAAACCTTTGACATTGAGATAATCTGTGTTTCTATTATATACGGGTTTTTATAGCGAGAAATCATATTTGATACTTTAAATGAGCAACTAGGAGAAATTATATAACAACATTTAACTCTTGAATCTTCATTATCTTGAATTGACAGATAGATTTTTCTTTGTGGTTTTATGATTAGTGAAATTTTGGATTGAAAACTTTTGATATTGAGATAATCTGTGTTTCTATTATATATGGGTTTTTATAGCGAGAAATCATATTTGATACTTTAAATGAGCAACAAGGAGAAATTATATAACAACATTTTACTCTTGAATCTTCATTCTCTTGAATTGACAGATAGATTTTTCTTTGTGGTTTTATGATTAGTGAAATTTTGGATTGAAAACTTTTGATATTGAGATAATCTGTGTTTCTATTATATATGGGTTTTTATAGCGAGAAATCATATTCGATACTTTAAATGAGCGACTAGGAGAAATTATATAACAACATTTTACTCTTGAATCTTCATTCTCTTGAATTGACAGATAGATTTTTCTTTGTGGTTTTATGATTAGTGAAATTTTGGATTGAAAACTTTTGATATTGAGATAATCTGTGTTTCTATTATATACGGGTTTTTATAGCGAGAAATCATATTTGATACTTTAAATGAGCAACTAGGAGAAATTATATAACAACATTTTACTCTTGAATCTTCATTCTCTTGAATTGACAGATAGATTTTTCTTTGTGGTTTTATGATTAGTGAAATTTTGGATTGAAAACTTTTGATATTGAGATAATCTGTGTTTCTATTATATATGGGTTTTTATAGCGAGAAATCATATTTGATACTTTAAATGAGCAACTAGGAGAAATTATATAACAACATTTTACTCTTGAATCTTCATTCTCTTGAATTGACAGATAGATTTTTCTTTGTGGTTTTATGATTAGTGAAATTTTGGATTGAAAACTTTTGATATTGAGATAATCTGTGTTTCTATTATATACGGGTTTTTATAGCGAGAAATCATATTTGATACTTTAAATGAGCAACTAGGAGAAATTATATAACAACATTGTACTCTTGAATCTTCATTCTCTTGAATTGACAGATAGATTTTTCTTTGTGGTTTTATGATTAGTGAAATTTTGGATTGAAAACTTTTGATATTGAGATAATCTGTGTTTCTATTATATACGGGTTTTTATAGCGTGAAATCATATTTGATACTTTAAATGAGCAACTAGGAGAAATTATATAACAACATTGTACTCTTGAATCTTCATTCTCTTGAATTGACAGATAGATTTTTCTTTGTGGTTTTATGATTAGTGAAATTTTGGATTGAAAACTTTTGATATTGAGATAATCTGTGTTTCTATTATATACGGGTTTTTATAGCGAGAAATCATATTTGATACTTTAAATGAGCAACTAGGAGAAATTATATAACAACATTTTACTCTTGAATCTTCATTCTCTTGAATTGACAGATAGATTTTTCTTTGTGGTTTTATGATTAGTGAAATTTTGGATTGAAAACTTTTGATATTGAGATAATCTGTGTTTCTATTATATACGGGTTTTTATAGCAAGAAATCATATTTGATACTTTAAATGAGCAACTAGGAGAAATTATATAACAACATTTTACTCTTGAATCTTCATTCTCTTGAATTGACAAATAGATTTTTCTTTGTGGTTTTATGATTAGTGAAATTTTGGATTGAAAACTTTTGATATTGAGATAATCTGTGTTTCTATTATATACGGGTTTTTATAGCGAGAAATCATATTTGATACTTTAAATGAGCAACTAGGAGAAATTATATAACAACATTTTACTCTTGAATTTTCATTCTCTTGAATTGACAGATAGATTTTTCTTTGTGGTTTTATGATTAGTGAAATTTTGGATTGAAAACTTTTGATATTGAGATAATCTGTGTTTCTATTATATATGGGTTTTTATAGCGAGAAATCATATTGGATACTTTAAATGAGCGACTAGGAGAAATGATATAACAACATTTTACTCTTGAATCTTCATTCTCTTGAATTGACAAATAGATTTTTCTTTGTGGTTTTATGCTTAGTGAAATTTTGGATTGAAAACCTTTGACATTGAGATAATCTGTGTTTCTATTATATACGGGTTTTTATAGCGAGAAATCATATTTGATACTTTAAATGAGCGACTAGGAGAAATTATATAACAACATTTTACTCTTAAATCTTCATTCTCTTGAATTAACAAATAGATTTTTCTTTGTGGTTTTATGATTAGTGAAATTTTGGATTGAAAACTTTTGATATTGAGATAATCTGTGTTTCTATTATATATGGGTTTTTATAGCGAGAAATCATATTTGATACTTTAAATGAGCGACTAGGAGAAATTATATAACAACATTTTACTCTTGAATCTTCATTCTCTTGAATTGACAAATAGATTTTTCTTTGTGGTTTTATGATTAGTGAAATTTTGGATTGAAAACTTTTGATATTGAGATAATCTGTGTTTCTATTATATATGGGTTTTTATAGCGAGAAATCATATTCGATACTTTAAATGAGCGACTAGGAGAAATTATATAACAACATTTTACTCTTGAATCTTCATTCTCTCGAATTGATAGATAGATTTTTCTTTGTGGTTTTATGATTAGTGAAATTTTGGATTGAAAACTTTTGATATTGAGATAATCTGTGTTTCTATTATATATTGGTTTTTATAGCGAGAAATCATATTTGATACTTTAAATGAGCGACTAGGAGAAATTATATAACAATATTTTACTCTTAAATCTTCATTCTCTTAAATTGACAAATAGATTTTTCTTTGTGGTTTTATGCTTAGTGAAATTTTGGATTGAAAACCTTTGACATTGAGATAATCTGTGTTTCTATTATATACGGGTTTTTATAGCGAGAAATCATATTTGATACTTTAAATGAGCAACTAGGAGAAATTATATAACAACATTAACTCTTGAATCTTCATTATCTTGAATTGACAGATAGATTTTTCTTTGTGGTTTTATGATTAGTGAAATTTTGGATTGAAAACTTTTGATATTGAGATAATCTGTGTTTCTATTATATATGGGTTTTTATAGCGAGAAATCATATTTGATACTTTAAATGAGCAACAAGGAGAAATTATATAACAACATTTTACTCTTGAATCTTCATTCTCTTGAATTGACAGATAGATTTTCTTTGTGGTTTTGTGATTAGTGAAATTTTGGATTGAAAACTTTTGATATTGAGATAATCTGTGTTTCTATTATATATGGGTTTTTATAGCGAGAAATCATATTTGATACTTTAAATGAGCAACAAGGAGAAATTATATAACAACATTTTACTCTTAAATCTTCATTTTATCGAATTGATAGATAGATTTTTCTTTGTGGTTTTATGATTAGTGAAATTTTGGATTGAAAACTTTTGATATTGAGATAATCTGTGTTTCTATTATATATGGGTTTTTATAGCGAGAAATCATATTCGATACTTTAAATGAGCGACAAGGAGAAATTATATAACAACATTTTACTCTTAAATCTTCATTTTATCGAATTGATAGATAGATTTTTCTTTGTGGTTTTATGATTAGTGAAATTTTGGATTGAAAACTTTTGATATTGAGATAATCTGTGTTTCTATTATATACGGGTTTTTATAGCGAGAAATCATATTTGATACTTTAAATGAGCAACTAGGAGAAATTATATAACAACATTTTACTCTTGAATTTTCATTCTCTTGAATTGACAGATAGATTTTTCTTTGTGGTTTTATGATTAGTGAAATTTTGGATTGAAAACTTTTGATATTGAGATAATCTGTGTTTCTATTATATATGGGTTTTTATAGCGAGAAATCATATTGGATACTTTAAATGAGCGACTAGGAGAAATGATATAACAACATTTTACTCTTGAATCTTCATTCTCTTGAATTGACAAATAGATTTTTCTTTGTGGTTTTATGCTTAGTGAAATTTTGGATTGAAAACCTTTGACATTGAGATAATCTGTGTTTCTATTATATACGGGTTTTTATAGCGAGAAATCATATTTGATACTTTAAATGAGCGACTAGGAGAAATTATATAACAACATTTTACTCTTAAATCTTCATTCTCTTGAATTAACAAATAGATTTTTCTTTGTGGTTTTATGATTAGTGAAATTTTGGATTGAAAACTTTTGATATTGAGATAATCTGTGTTTCTATTATATATGGGTTTTTATAGCGAGAAATCATATTTGATACTTTAAATGAGCGACTAGGAGAAATTATATAACAACATTTTACTCTTGAATCTTCATTCTCTTGAATTGACAAATAGATTTTTCTTTGTGGTTTTATGATTAGTGAAATTTTGGATTGAAAACTTTTGATATTGAGATAATCTGTGTTTCTATTATATATGGGTTTTTATAGCGAGAAATCATATTCGATACTTTAAATGAGCGACTAGGAGAAATTATATAACAAAATTTTACTCTTGAATCTTCATTCTCTCGAATTGATAGATAGATTTTTCTTTGTGGTTTTATGATTAGTGAAATTTTGGATTGAAAACTTTTGATATTGAGATAATCTGTGTTTCTATTATATATTGGTTTTTATAGCGAGAAATCATATTTGATACTTTAAATGAGCGACTAGGAGAAATTATATAACAATATTTTACTCTTAAATCTTCATTCTCTTAAATTGACAAATAGATTTTTCTTTGTGGTTTTATGCTTAGTGAAATTTTGGATTGAAAACCTTTGACATTGAGATAATCTGTGTTTCTATTATATACGGGTTTTAATAGCGAGAAATCATATTTGATACTTTAAATGAGCAACTAGGAGAAATTATATAACAACATTTAACTCTTGAATCTTCATTATCTTGAATTGACAGATAGATTTTTCTTTGTGGTTTTATGATTAGTGAAATTTTGGATTGAAAACTTTTGATATTGAGATAATCTGTGTTTCTATTATATATGGGTTTTTATAGCGAGAAATCATATTTGATACTTTAAATGAGCAACAAGGAGAAATTATATAACAACATTTTACTCTTGAATCTTCATTCTCTTGAATTGACAGATAGATTTTCTTTGTGGTTTTGTGATTAGTGAAATTTTGGATTGAAAACTTTTGATATTGAGATAATCTGTGTTTCTATTATATATGGGTTTTTATAGCGAGAAATCATATTCGATACTTTAAATGAGCGACTAGGAGAAATTATATAACAACATTTTACTCTTAAATCTTCATTTTATCGAATTGATAGATAGATTTTTCTTTGTGGTTTTATGATTAGTGAAATTTTGGATTGAAAACTTTTGATATTGAGATAATCTGTGTTTCTATTATATATGGGTTTTTATAGCGAGAAATCATATTCGATACTTTAAATGAGCGACAAGGAGAAATTATATAACAACATTTTACTCTTAAATCTTCATTTTATCGAATTGATAGATAGATTTTTCTTTGTGGTTTTATGATTAGTGAAATTTTGGATTGAAAACTTTTGATATTGAGATAATCTGTGTTTCTATTATATACGGGTTTTTATAGCGAGAAATCATATTTGATACTTTAAATGAGCAACTAGGAGAAATTATATAACAACATTTTACTCTTGAATCTTCATTCTCTTGAATTGACAGATAGATTTTTCTTTGTGGTTTTATGATTAGTGAAATTTTGGATTGAAAACTTTTGATATTGAGATAATCTGTGTTTCTATTATATATGGGTTTTTATAGCGAGAAATCATATTTGATACTTTAAATGAGCAACAAGGAGAAATTATATAACAACATTTTACTCTTGAATCTTCATTCTCTTGAATTGACAGATAGATTTTTCTTTGTGGTTTTATGATTAGTGAAATTTTGGATTGAAAACTTTTGATATTGAGATAATCTGTATTTCTATTATATATGGGTTTTTATAGCGAGAAATCATATTCGATACTTTAAATGAGCGACTAGGAGAAATTATATAACAACATTTTACTCTTAAATCTTCATTTTATCGAATTGATAGATAGATTTTTCTTTGTGGTTTTATGATTAGTGAAATTTTGGATTGAAAACTTTTGATATTGAGATAATCTGTGTTTCTATTATATACGGGTTTTTATAGCGAGAAATCATATTTGATACTTTAAATGAGCAACTAGGAGAAATTATATAACAACATTTTACTCTTGAATCTTCATTCTCTTGAATTGACAAATAGATTTTTCTTTGTGGTTTTATGATTAGTGAAATTTTGGATTGAAAACTTTTGATATTGAGATAATCTGTGTTTCTATTATATACGGGTTTTTATAGCGAGAAATCATATTTGATACTTTAAATGAGCAACTAGGAGAAATTATATAACAACATTTTACTCTTGAATCTTCATTCTCTTGAATTGACAGATAGATTTTTCTTTGTGGTTTTATGATTAGTGAAATTTTGGATTGAAAACTTTTGATATTGAGATAATCTGTGTTTCTATTATATATGGGTTTTTATAGCGAGAAATCATATTCGATACTTTAAATGAGCGACTAGGAGAAATTATATAACAACATTTTACTCTTAAATCTTCATTTTATCGAATTGATAGATAGATTTTTCTTTGTGGTTTTATGATTAGTGAAATTTTGGATTGAAAACTTTTGATATTGAGATAATCTGTGTTTCTATTATATACGGGTTTTTATAGCGAGAAATCATATTTGATACTTTAAATGAGCAACTAGGAGAAATTATATAACAACATTTTACTCTTGAATCTTCATTCTCTTGAATTGACAGATAGATTTTTCTTTGTGGTTTTATGATTAGTGAAATTTTGGATTGAAAACTTTTGATATTGAGATAATCTGTGTTTCTATTATATATGGGTTTTTATAGCGAGAAATCATATTCGATACTTTAAATGAGCGACTAGGAGAAATTATATAACAACATTGTACTCTTGAATCTTCATTCTCTTGAATTGACAGATAGATTTTTCTTTGTGGTTTTATGATTAGTGAAATTTTGGATTGAAAACTTTTGATATTGAGATAATCTGTGTTTCTATTATATACGGGTTTTTATAGCGAGAAATCATATTTGATACTTTAAATGAGCAACTAGGAGAAATTATATAACAACATTTTACTCTTGAATCTTCATTCTCTTGAATTGACAGATAGATTTTTCTTTGTGGTTTTATGATTAGTGAAATTTTGGATTGAAAACTTTTGATATTGAGATAATCTGTGTTTCTATTATATACGGGTTTTTATAGCGAGAAATCATATTTGATACTTTAAATGAGCAACTAGGAGAAATTATATAACAACATTTTACTCTTGAATCTTCATTCTCTTGAATTGACAGATAGATTTTTCTTTGTGGTTTTATGATTAGTGAAATTTTGGATTGAAAACTTTTGATATTGAGATAATCTGTGTTTCTATTATATATGGGTTTTTATAGCGAGAAATCATATTTGATACTTTAAATGAGCGACTAGGAGAAATTATATAACAACATTTTACTCTTGAATCTTCATTCTCTTGAATTGACAGATAGATTTTTCTTTGTGGTTTTATGATTAGTGAAATTTTGGATTGAAAACTTTTGATATTGAGATAATCTGTGTTTCTATTATATACGGGTTTTTATAGCGAGAAATCATATTTGATACTTTAAATGAGCAACTAGGAGAAATTATATAACAACATTTTACTCTTAAATCTTCATTCTCTTGAATTGACAGATAGATTTTTCTTTGTGGTTTTATGATTAGTGAAATTTTGGATTGAAAACTTTTGATATTGAGATAATCTGTATTTCTATTATATATGGGTTTTTATAGCGAGAAATCATATTCGATACTTTAAATGAGCGACTAGGAGAAATTATATAACAACATTTTACTCTTAAATCTTCATTTTATCGAATTGATAGATAGATTTTTCTTTGTGGTTTTATGATTAGTGAAATTTTGGATTGAAAACTTTTGATATTGAGATAATCTGTGTTTCTATTATATACGGGTTTTTATAGCGAGAAATCATATTTGATACTTTAAATGAGCAACTAGGAGAAATTATATAACAACATTTTACTCTTGAATCTTCATTCTCTTGAATTGACAAATAGATTTTTCTTTGTGGTTTTATGATTAGTGAAATTTTGGATTGAAAACTTTTGATATTGAGATAATCTGTGTTTCTATTATATATGGGTTTTTATAGCGAGAAATCATATTCGATACTTTAAATGAGCGACTAGGAGAAATTATATAACAAAATTTTACTCTTGAATCTTCATTCTCTCGAATTGATAGATAGATTTTTCTTTGTGGTTTTATGATTAGTGAAATTTTGGATTGAAAACTTTTGATATTGAGATAATCTGTGTTTCTATTATATATGGGTTTTTATAGCGAGAAATCATATTTGATACTTTAAATGAGCGACTAGGAGAAATTATATAACAACATTTTACTCTTGAATCTTCATTCTCTTGAATTGACAAATAGATTTTTCTTTGTGGTTTTATGATTAGTGAAATTTTGGATTGAAAACTTTTGATATTGAGATAATCTGTGTTTCTATTATATATGGGTTTTTATAGCGAGAAATCATATTCGATACTTTAAATGAGCGACTAGGAGAAATTATATAACAAAATTTTACTCTTGAATCTTCATTCTCTCGAATTGATAGATAGATTTTTCTTTGTGGTTTTATGATTAGTGAAATTTTGGATTGAAAACTTTTGATATTGAGATAATCTGTGTTTCTATTATATATTGGTTTTTATAGCGAGAAATCATATTTGATACTTTAAATGAGCGACTAGGAGAAATTATATAACAATATTTTACTCTTAAATCTTCATTCTCTTAAATTGACAAATAGATTTTTCTTTGTGGTTTTATGCTTAGTGAAATTTTGGATTGAAAACCTTTGACATTGAGATAATCTGTGTTTCTATTATATACGGGTTTTTATAGCGAGAAATCATATTTGATACTTTAAATGAGCAACTAGGAGAAATTATATAACAACATTTAACTCTTGAATCTTCATTATCTTGAATTGACAGATAGATTTTTCTTTGTGGTTTTATGATTAGTGAAATTTTGGATTGAAAACTTTTGATATTGAGATAATCTGTGTTTCTATTATATATGGGTTTTTATAGCGAGAAATCATATTTGATACTTTAAATGAGCAACAAGGAGAAATTATATAACAACATTTTACTCTTGAATCTTCATTCTCTTGAATTGACAAATAGATTTTCTTTGTGGTTTTGTGATTAGTGAAATTTTGGATTGAAAACTTTTGATATTGAGATAATCTGTGTTTCTATTATATATGGGTTTTTATAGCGAGAAATCATATTCGATACTTTAAATGAGCGACTAGGAGAAATTATATAACAACATTTTACTCTTAAATCTTCATTTTATCGAATTGATAGATAGATTTTTCTTTGTGGTTTTATGATTAGTGAAATTTTGGATTGAAAACTTTTGATATTGAGATAATCTGTGTTTCTATTATATATGGGTTTTTATAGCGAGAAATCATATTCGATACTTTAAATGAGCGACAAGGAGAAATTATATAACAACATTTTACTCTTAAATCTTCATTTTATCGAATTGATAGATAGATTTTTCTTTGTGGTTTTATGATTAGTGAAATTTTGGATTGAAAACTTTTGATATTGAGATAATCTGTGTTTCTATTATATACGGGTTTTTATAGCGAGAAATCATATTTGATACTTTAAATGAGCAACTAGGAGAAATTATATAACAACATTTTACTCTTGAATCTTCATTCTCTTGAATTGACAGATAGATTTTTCTTTGTGGTTTTATGATTAGTGAAATTTTGGATTGAAAACTTTTGATATTGAGATAATCTGTGTTTCTATTATATATGGGTTTTTATAGCGAGAAATCATATTTGATACTTTAAATGAGCAACAAGGAGAAATTATATAACAACATTTTACTCTTGAATCTTCATTCTCTTGAATTGACAGATAGATTTTTCTTTGTGGTTTTATGATTAGTGAAATTTTGGATTGAAAACTTTTGATATTGAGATAATCTGTATTTCTATTATATATGGGTTTTTATAGCGAGAAATCATATTCGATACTTTAAATGAGCGACTAGGAGAAATTATATAACAACATTTTACTCTTAAATCTTCATTTTATCGAATTGATAGATAGATTTTTCTTTGTGGTTTTATGATTAGTGAAATTTTGGATTGAAAACTTTTGATATTGAGATAATCTGTGTTTCTATTATATACGGGTTTTTATAGCGAGAAATCATATTTGATACTTTAAATGAGCAACTAGGAGAAATTATATAACAACATTTTACTCTTGAATCTTCATTCTCTTGAATTGACAAATAGATTTTTCTTTGTGGTTTTATGATTAGTGAAATTTTGGATTGAAAACTTTTGATATTGAGATAATCTGTGTTTCTATTATATATGGGTTTTTATAGCGAGAAATCATATTTGATACTTTAAATGAGCGACTAGGAGAAATTATATAACAACATTTTACTCTTGAATCTTCATTCTCTTGAATTGACAGATAGATTTTTCTTTGTGGTTTTATGATTAGTGAAATTTTGGATTGAAAACTTTTGATATTGAGATAATCTGTGTTTCTATTATATACGGGTTTTTATAGCGAGAAATCATATTTGATACTTTAAATGAGCAACTAGGAGAAATTATATAACAACATTTTACTCTTAAATCTTCATTCTCTTGAATTGACAGATAGATTTTTCTTTGTGGTTTTATGATTAGTGAAATTTTGGATTGAAAACTTTTGATATTGAGATAATCTGTATTTCTATTATATATGGGTTTTTATAGCGAGAAATCATATTCGATACTTTAAATGAGCGACTAGGAGAAATTATATAACAACATTTTACTCTTAAATCTTCATTTTATCGAATTGATAGATAGATTTTTCTTTGTGGTTTTATGATTAGTGAAATTTTGGATTGAAAACTTTTGATATTGAGATAATCTGTGTTTCTATTATATACGGGTTTTTATAGCGAGAAATCATATTTGATACTTTAAATGAGCAACTAGGAGAAATTATATAACAACATTTTACTCTTGAATCTTCATTCTCTTGAATTGACAAATAGATTTTTCTTTGTGGTTTTATGATTAGTGAAATTTTGGATTGAAAACTTTTGATATTGAGATAATCTGTGTTTCTATTATATATGGGTTTTTATAGCGAGAAATCATATTCGATACTTTAAATGAGCGACTAGGAGAAATTATATAACAAAATTTTACTCTTGAATCTTCATTCTCTCGAATTGATAGATAGATTTTTCTTTGTGGTTTTATGATTAGTGAAATTTTGGATTGAAAACTTTTGATATTGAGATAATCTGTGTTTCTATTATATATGGGTTTTTATAGCGAGAAATCATATTTGATACTTTAAATGAGCGACTAGGAGAAATTATATAACAACATTTTACTCTTGAATCTTCATTCTCTTGAATTGACAAATAGATTTTTCTTTGTGGTTTTATGATTAGTGAAATTTTGGATTGAAAACTTTTGATATTGAGATAATCTGTGTTTCTATTATATATGGGTTTTTATAGCGAGAAATCATATTCGATACTTTAAATGAGCGACTAGGAGAAATTATATAACAAAATTTTACTCTTGAATCTTCATTCTCTCGAATTGATAGATAGATTTTTCTTTGTGGTTTTATGATTAGTGAAATTTTGGATTGAAAACTTTTGATATTGAGATAATCTGTGTTTCTATTATATATTGGTTTTTATAGCGAGAAATCATATTTGATACTTTAAATGAGCGACTAGGAGAAATTATATAACAATATTTTACTCTTAAATCTTCATTCTCTTAAATTGACAAATAGATTTTTCTTTGTGGTTTTATGCTTAGTGAAATTTTGGATTGAAAACCTTTGACATTGAGATAATCTGTGTTTCTATTATATACGGGTTTTTATAGCGAGAAATCATATTTGATACTTTAAATGAGCAACTAGGAGAAATTATATAACAACATTTAACTCTTGAATCTTCATTATCTTGAATTGACAGATAGATTTTTCTTTGTGGTTTTATGATTAGTGAAATTTTGGATTGAAAACTTTTGATATTGAGATAATCTGTGTTTCTATTATATATGGGTTTTTATAGCGAGAAATCATATTTGATACTTTAAATGAGCAACAAGGAGAAATTATATAACAACATTTTACTCTTGAATCTTCATTCTCTTGAATTGACAGATAGATTTTCTTTGTGGTTTTGTGATTAGTGAAATTTTGGATTGAAAACTTTTGATATTGAGATAATCTGTGTTTCTATTATATATGGGTTTTTATAGCGAGAAATCATATTCGATACTTTAAATGAGCGACTAGGAGAAATTATATAACAACATTTTACTCTTAAATCTTCATTTTATCGAATTGATAGATAGATTTTTCTTTGTGGTTTTATGATTAGTGAAATTTTGGATTGAAAACTTTTGATATTGAGATAATCTGTGTTTCTATTATATATGGGTTTTTATAGCGAGAAATCATATTCGATACTTTAAATGAGCGACAAGGAGAAATTATATAACAACATTTTACTCTTAAATCTTCATTTTATCGAATTGATAGATAGATTTTTCTTTGTGGTTTTATGATTAGTGAAATTTTGGATTGAAAACTTTTGATATTGAGATAATCTGTGTTTCTATTATATACGGGTTTTTATAGCGAGAAATCATATTTGATACTTTAAATGAGCAACTAGGAGAAATTATATAACAACATTTTACTCTTGAATCTTCATTCTCTTGAATTGACAGATAGATTTTTCTTTGTGGTTTTATGATTAGTGAAATTTTGGATTGAAAACTTTTGATATTGAGATAATCTGTGTTTCTATTATATATGGGTTTTTATAGCGAGAAATCATATTTGATACTTTAAATGAGCAACAAGGAGAAATTATATAACAACATTTTACTCTTGAATCTTCATTCTCTTGAATTGACAGATAGATTTTTCTTTGTGGTTTTATGATTAGTGAAATTTTGGATTGAAAACTTTTGATATTGAGATAATCTGTATTTCTATTATATATGGGTTTTTATAGCGAGAAATCATATTCGATACTTTAAATGAGCGACTAGGAGAAATTATATAACAACATTTTACTCTTAAATCTTCATTTTATCGAATTGATAGATAGATTTTTCTTTGTGGTTTTATGATTAGTGAAATTTTGGATTGAAAACTTTTGATATTGAGATAATCTGTGTTTCTATTATATACGGGTTTTTATAGCGAGAAATCATATTTGATACTTTAAATGAGCAACTAGGAGAAATTATATAACAACATTTTACTCTTGAATCTTCATTCTCTTGAATTGACAAATAGATTTTTCTTTGTGGTTTTATGATTAGTGAAATTTTGGATTGAAAACTTTTGATATTGAGATAATCTGTGTTTCTATTATATACGGGTTTTTATAGCGAGAAATCATATTTGATACTTTAAATGAGCAACTAGGAGAAATTATATAACAACATTTTACTCTTGAATCTTCATTCTCTTGAATTGACAGATAGATTTTTCTTTGTGGTTTTATGATTAGTGAAATTTTGGATTGAAAACTTTTGATATTGAGATAATCTGTGTTTCTATTATATATGGGTTTTTATAGCGAGAAATCATATTCGATACTTTAAATGAGCGACTAGGAGAAATTATATAACAACATTTTACTCTTAAATCTTCATTTTATCGAATTGATAGATAGATTTTTCTTTGTGGTTTTATGATTAGTGAAATTTTGGATTGAAAACTTTTGATATTGAGATAATCTGTGTTTCTATTATATACGGGTTTTTATAGCGAGAAATCATATTTGATACTTTAAATGAGCAACTAGGAGAAATTATATAACAACATTTTACTCTTGAATCTTCATTCTCTTGAATTGACAGATAGATTTTTCTTTGTGGTTTTATGATTAGTGAAATTTTGGATTGAAAACTTTTGATATTGAGATAATCTGTGTTTCTATTATATATGGGTTTTTATAGCGAGAAATCATATTCGATACTTTAAATGAGCGACAAGGAGAAATTATATAACAACATTTTACTCTTAAATCTTCATTTTATCGAATTGATAGATAGATTTTTCTTTGTGGTTTTATGATTAGTGAAATTTTGGATTGAAAACTTTTGATATTGAGATAATCTGTGTTTCTATTATATACGGGTTTTTATAGCGAGAAATCATATTTGATACTTTAAATGAGCAACTAGGAGAAATTATATAACAACATTTTACTCTTGAATCTTCATTCTCTTGAATTGACAGATAGATTTTTCTTTGTGGTTTTATGATTAGTGAAATTTTGGATTGAAAACTTTTGATATTGAGATAATCTGTGTTTCTATTATATATGGGTTTTTATAGCGAGAAATCATATTTGATACTTTAAATGAGCAACAAGGAGAAATTATATAACAACATTTTACTCTTGAATCTTCATTCTCTTGAATTGACAGATAGATTTTTCTTTGTGGTTTTATGATTAGTGAAATTTTGGATTGAAAACTTTTGATATTGAGATAATCTGTATTTCTATTATATATGGGTTTTTATAGCGAGAAATCATATTCGATACTTTAAATGAGCGACTAGGAGAAATTATATAACAACATTTTACTCTTAAATCTTCATTTTATCGAATTGATAGATAGATTTTTCTTTGTGGTTTTATGATTAGTGAAATTTTGGATTGAAAACTTTTGATATTGAGATAATCTGTGTTTCTATTATATACGGGTTTTTATAGCGAGAAATCATATTTGATACTTTAAATGAGCAACTAGGAGAAATTATATAACAACATTTTACTCTTGAATCTTCATTCTCTTGAATTGACAAATAGATTTTTCTTTGTGGTTTTATGATTAGTGAAATTTTGGATTGAAAACTTTTGATATTGAGATAATCTGTGTTTCTATTATATACGGGTTTTTATAGCGAGAAATCATATTTGATACTTTAAATGAGCAACTAGGAGAAATTATATAACAACATTTTACTCTTGAATCTTCATTCTCTTGAATTGACAGATAGATTTTTCTTTGCGGTTTTATGATTAGTGAAATTTTGGATTGAAAACTTTTGATATTGAGATAATCTGTGTTTCTATTATATATGGGTTTTTATAGCGAGAAATCATATTTGATACTTTAAATGAGCAACAAGGAGAAATTATATAACAACATTTTACTCTTGAATCTTCATTCTCTTGAATTGACAGATAGATTTTTCTTTGTGGTTTTATGATTAGTGAAATTTTGGATTGAAAACTTTTGATATTGAGATAATCTGTGTTTCTATTATATATGGGTTTTTATAGCGAGAAATCATATTCGATACTTTAAATGAGCGACTAGGAGAAATTATATAACAACATTTTACTCTTAAATCTTCATTTTATCGAATTGATAGATAGATTTTTCTTTGTGGTTTTATGATTAGTGAAATTTTGGATTGAAAACTTTTGATATTGAGATAATCTGTGTTTCTATTATATACGGGTTTTTATAGCGAGAAATCATATTTGATACTTTAAATGAGCAACTAGGAGAAATTATATAACAACATTTTACTCTTGAATCTTCATTCTCTTGAATTGACAAATAGATTTTTCTTTGTGGTTTTATGATTAGTGAAATTTTGGATTGAAAACTTTTGATATTGAGATAATCTGTGTTTCTATTATATACGGGTTTTTATAGCGAGAAATCATATTTGATACTTTAAATGAGCAACTAGGAGAAATTATATAACAACATTTTACTCTTGAATCTTCATTCTCTTGAATTGACAGATAGATTTTTCTTTGTGGTTTTATGATTAGTGAAATTTTGGATTGAAAACTTTTGATATTGAGATAATCTGTGTTTCTATTATATATGGGTTTTTATAGCGAGAAATCATATTCGATACTTTAAATGAGCGACTAGGAGAAATTATATAACAACATTTTACTCTTAAGTCTTCATTTTATCGAATTGATAGATAGATTTTTCTTTGTGGTTTTATGATTAGTGAAATTTTGGATTGAAAACTTTTGATATTGAGATAATCTGTGTTTCTATTATATACGGGTTTTTATAGCGAGAAATCATATTCGATACTTTAAATGAGCGACTAGGAGAAATTATATAACAACATTTTACTCTTAAATCTTCATTTTATCGAATTGATAAATAGATTTTTCTTTGTGGTTTTATGATTAGTGAAATTTTGGATTGAAAACTTTTGATATTGAGATAATCTGTGTTTCTATTATATACGGGTTTTTATAGCGAGAAATCATATTTGATACCCTAAATGAGCAACTAGGAGAAATTATATAACAACATTTTACTCTTGAATCTTCATTCTCTTGAATTGACAGATAGATTTTTCTTTGTGGTTTTATGATTAGTGAAATTTTGGATTGAAAACTTTTGATATTGAGATAATCTGTGTTTCTATTATATATGGGTTTTTATAGCGAGAAATCATATTTGATACTTTAAATGAGCAACTAGGAGAAATTATATAACAACATTTTACTCTTGAATCTTCATTCTCTTGAATTGACAGATAGATTTTTCTTTGTGGTTTTATGATTAGTGAAATTTTGGATTGAAAACTTTTGATATTGAGATAATCTGTGTTTCTATTATATACGGGTTTTTATAGCGAGAAATCATATTTGATACTTTAAATGAGCAACTAGGAGAAATTATATAACAACATTTTACTCTTGAATCTTCATTCTCTTGAATTGACAGATAGATTTTTCTTTGTGGTTTTATGATTAGTGAAATTTTGGATTGAAAACTTTTGATATTGAGATAATCTGTGTTTCTATTATATATGGGTTTTTATAGCGAGAAATCATATTCGATACTTTAAATGAGCGACTAGGAGAAATTATATAACAACATTGTACTCTTGAATCTTCATTCTCTTGAATTGACAGATAGATTTTTCTTTGTGGTTTTATGATTAGTGAAATTTTGGATTGAAAACTTTTGATATTGAGATAATCTGTGTTTCTATTATATATGGGTTTTTATAGCGAGAAATCATATTTGATACTTTAAATGAGCAACTAGGAGAAATTATATAACAACATTTTACTCTTGAATCTTCATTCTCTTGAATTGACAAATAGATTTTTCTTTGTGGTTTTATGATTAGTGAAATTTTGGATTGAAAACTTTTGATATTGAGATAATCTGTGTTTCTATTATATACGGGTTTTTATAGCGAGAAATCATATTTGATACTTTAAATGAGCAACTAGGAGAAATTATATAACAACATTTTACTCTTTAATCTTCATTCTCTTGAATTGACAGATAGATTTTTCTTTGTGGTTTTATGATTAGTGAAATTTTGGATTGAAAACTTTTGATATTGAGATAATCTGTGTTTCTATTATATATGGGTTTTTATAGCGAGAAATCATATTCGATACTTTAAATGAGCGACTAGGAGAAATTATATAACAACATTTTACTCTTAAATCTTCATTTTATCGAATTGATAGATAGATTTTTCTTTGTGGTTTTATGATTAGAGAAAATTTGGATTGAAAACTTTTGATATTGAGATAATCTGTGTTTCTATTATATACGGGTTTTTATAGCGAGAAATCATATTTGATAATTTAAATGAGCAACTAGGAGAAATTATATAACAACATTTTACTCTTGAATCTTCATTCTCTTGAATTGACAGATAGATTTTTCTTTGTGGTTTTATGATTAGTGAAATTTTGGATTGAAAACTTTTGATATTGAGATAATCTGTGTTTCTATTATATACGGGTTTTTATAGCGAGAAATCATATTTGATACTTTAAATGAGCAACTAGGAGAAATTATATAACAACATTTTACTCTTGAATCTTCATTCTCTTGAATTGACAGATAGATTTTTCTTTGTGGTTTTATGATTAGTGAAATTTTGGATTGAAAACTTTTGATATTGAGATAATCTGTGTTTCTATTATATACGGGTTTTTATAGCGAGAAATCATATTTGATACTTTAAATGAGCAACTAGGAGAAATTATATAACAACATTTTACTCTTGAATCTTCATTCTCTTGAATTGACAGATAGATTTTTCTTTGTGGTTTTATGATTAGTGAAATTTTGGATTGAAAACTTTTGATATTGAGATAATCTGTGTTTCTATTATATACGGGTTTTTATAGCGAGAAATCATATTTGATACTTTAAATGAGCAACTAGGAGAAATTATATAACAACATTTTACTCTTGAATCTTCATTCTCTTGAATTGACAGATAGATTTTTCTTTGTGGTTTTATGATTAGTGAAATTTTGGATTGAAAACTTTTGATATTGAGATAATCTGTGTTTCTATTATATATGGGTTTTTATAGCGAGAAATCATATTTGATACTTTAAATGAGCAACAAGGAGAAATTATATAACAACATTTTACTCTTGAATCTTCATTCTCTTGAATTGACAGATAGATTTTTCTTTGTGGTTTTATGATTAGTGAAATTTTGGATTGAAAACTTTTGATATTGAGATAATCTGTGTTTCTATTATATATGGGTTTTTATAGCGAGAAATCATATTCGATACTTTAAATGAGCGACTAGGAGAAATTATATAACAACATTTTACTCTTAAATCTTCATTTTATCGAATTGATAGATAGATTTTTCTTTGTGGTTTTATGATTAGTGAAATTTTGGATTGAAAACTTTTGATATTTAGATAATCTGTGTTTCTATTATATACGGGTTTTTATAGCGAGAAATCATATTTGATACTTTAAATGAGCAACTAGGAGAAATTATATAACAACATTTTACTCTTGAATCTTCATTCTCTTGAATTGACAGATAGATTTTTCTTTGTGGTTTTATGATTAGTGAAATTTTGGATTGAAATCTTTTGATATTGAGATAATCTGTGTTTCTATTATATACGGGTTTTTATAGCGAGAAATCATATTTGATACTTTAAATGAGCAACTAGGAGAAATTATATAACAACATTTTACTCTTGAATCTTCATTCTCTTGAATTGACAGATAGATTTTTCTTTGTGGTTTTATGATTAGTGAAATTTTGGATTGAAAACTTTTGATATTGAGATAATCTGTGTTTCTATTATATACGGGTTTTTATAGCGAGAAATCATATTTGATACTTTAAATGAGCAACTAGGAGAAATTATATAACAACATTTTACTCTTGAATCTTCATTCTCTTGAATTGACAGATAGATTTTTCTTTGTGGTTTTATGATTAGTGAAATTTTGGATTGAAAACTTTTGATATTGAGATAATCTGTGTTTCTATTATATACGGGTTTTTATAGCGAGAAATCATATTTGATACTTTAAATGAGCAACTAGGAGAAATTATATAACAACATTTTACTCTTGAATCTTCATTCTCTTGAATTGACAGATAGATTTTTCTTTGTGGTTTTATGATTAGTGAAATTTTGGATTGAAAACTTTTGATATTGAGATAATCTGTGTTTCTATTATATACGGGTTTTTATAGCGAGAAATCATATTTGATACTTTAAATGAGCAACTAGGAGAAATTATATAACAACATTTTACTCTTGAATCTTCATTCTCTTGAATTGACAGATAGATTTTTCTTTGTGGTTTTATGATTAGTGAAATTTTGGATTGAAAACTTTTGATATTGAGATAATCTGTGTTTCTATTATATACGGGTTTTTATAGCGAGAAATCATATTTGATACTTTAAATGAGCAACTAGGAGAAATTATATAACAACATTTTACTCTTGAATCTTCATTCTCTTGAATTGACAGATAGATTTTTCTTTGTGGTTTTATGATTAGTGAAATTTTGGATTGAAAACTTTTGATATTGAGATAATCTGTGTTTCTATTATATACGGGTTTTTATAGCGAGAAATCATATTTGATACTTTAAATGAGCAACTAGGAGAAATTATATAACAACATTTTACTCTTGAATCTTCATTCTCTTGAATTGACAGATAGATTTTTCTTTGTGGTTTTATGATTAGTGAAATTTTGGATTGAAAACTTTTGATATTGAGATAATCTGTGTTTCTATTATATACGGGTTTTTATAGCGAGAAATCATATTTGATACTTTAAATGAGCAACTAGGAGAAATTATATAACAACATTTTACTCTTGAATCTTCATTCTCTTGAATTGACAGATAGATTTTTCTTTGTGGTTTTATGATTAGTGAAATTTTGGATTGAAAACTTTTGATATTGAGATAATCTGTGTTTCTATTATATACGGGTTTTTATAGCGAGAAATCATATTTGATACTTTAAATGAGCAACTAGGAGAAATTATATAACAACATTTTACTCTTGAATCTTCATTCTCTTGAATTGACAGATAGATTTTTCTTTGTGGTTTTATGATTAGTGAAATTTTGGATTGAAAACTTTTGATATTGAGATAATCTGTGTTTCTATTATATATGGGTTTTTATAGCGAGAAATCATATTTGATACTTTAAATGAGCAACAAGGAGAAATTATATAACAACATTTTACTCTTGAATCTTCATTCTCTTGAATTGACAGATAGATTTTTCTTTGTGGTTTTATGATTAGTGAAATTTTGGATTGAAAACTTTTGATATTGAGATAATCTGTATTTCTATTATATATGGGTTTTTATAGCGAGAAATCATATTCGATACTTTAAATGAGCGACTAGGAGAAATTATATAACAACATTTTACTCTTAAATCTTCATTTTATCGAATTGATAGATAGATTTTTCTTTGTGGTTTTATGATTAGTGAAATTTTGGATTGAAAACTTTTGATATTGAGATAATCTGTGTTTCTATTATATACGGGTTTTTATAGCGAGAAATCATATTTGATACTTTAAATGAGCAACTAGGAGAAATTATATAACAACATTTTACTCTTGAATCTTCATTCTCTTGAATTGACAAATAGATTTTTCTTTGTGGTTTTATGATTAGTGAAATTTTGGATTGAAAATTTTTGATATTGAGATAATCTGTGTTTCTATTATATACGGGTTTTTATAGCGAGAAATCATATTTGATACTTTAAATGAGCAACTAGGAGAAATTATATAACAACATTTTACTCTTGAATCTTCATTCTCTTGAATTGACAGATAGATTTTTCTTTGTGGTTTTATGATTAGTGAAATTTTGGATTGAAAACTTTTGATATTGAGATAATCTGTGTTTCTATTATATACGGGTTTTTATAGCGAGAAATCATATTTGATACTTTAAATGAGCAACTAGGAGAAATTATATAACAACATTTTACTCTTGAATCTTCATTCTCTTGAATTGACAGATAGATTTTTCTTTGTGGTTTTATGATTAGTGAAATTTTGGATTGAAAACTTTTGATATTGAGATAATCTGTGTTTCTATTATATATGGGTTTTTATAGCGAGAAATCATATTCGATACTTTAAATGAGCGACTAGGAGAAATTATATAACAACATTTTACTCTTAAATCTTCATTTTATCGAATTGATAGATAGATTTTTCTTTGTGGTTTTATGATTAGTGAAATTTTGGATTGAAAACTTTTGATATTGAGATAATCTGTGTTTCTATTATATACGGGTTTTTATAGCGAGAAATCATATTTGATACTTTAAATGAGCAACTAGGAGAAATTATATAACAACATTTTACTCTTGAATCTTCATTCTCTTGAATTGACAGATAGATTTTTCTTTGTGGTTTTATGATTAGTGAAATTTTGGATTGAAAACTTTTGATATTGAGATAATCTGTGTTTCTATTATATACGGGTTTTTATAGCGAGAAATCATATTTGATACTTTAAATGAGCAACTAGGAGAAATTATATAACAACATTTTACTCTTGAATCTTCATTCTCTTGAATTGACAGATAGATTTTTCTTTGTGGTTTTATGATTAGTGAAATTTTGGATTGAAAACTTTTGATATTGAGATAATCTGTGTTTCTATTATATACGGGTTTTTATAGCGAGAAATCATATTTGATACTTTAAATGAGCAACTAGGAGAAATTATATAACAACATTTTACTCTTGAATCTTCATTCTCTTGAATTGACAGATAGATTTTTCTTTGTGGTTTTATGATTAGTGAAATTTTGGATTGAAAACTTTTGATATTGAGATAATCTGTGTTTCTATTATATACGGGTTTTTATAGCGAGAAATCATATTTGATACTTTAAATGAGCAACTAGGAGAAATTATATAACAACATTTTACTCTTGAATCTTCATTCTCTTGAATTGACAGATAGATTTTTCTTTGTGGTTTTATGATTAGTGAAATTTTGGATTGAAAACTTTTGATATTGAGATAATCTGTGTTTCTATTATATATGGGTTTTTATAGCGAGAAATCATATTTGATACTTTAAATGAGCAACAAGGAGAAATTATATAACAACATTTTACTCTTGAATCTTCATTCTCTTGAATTGACAGATAGATTTTTCTTTGTGGTTTTATGATTAGTGAAATTTTGGATTGAAAACTTTTGATATTGAGATAATCTGTGTTTCTATTATATATGGGTTTTTATAGCGAGAAATCATATTTGATACTTTAAATGAGCAACTAGGAGAAATTATATAACAACATTTTACTCTTGAATCTTCATTCTCTTGAATTGACAAATAGATTTTTCTTTGTGGTTTTATGATTAGTGAAATTTTGGATTGAAAACTTTTGATATTGAGATAATCTGTGTTTCTATTATATACGGGTTTTTATAGCGAGAAATCATATTTGATACTTTAAATGAGCAACTAGGAGAAATTATATAACAACATTTTACTCTTGAATCTTCATTCTCTTGAATTGACGGATAGATTTTTCTTTGTGGTTTTATGATTAGTGAAATTTTGGATTGAAAACTTTTGATATTGAGATAATCTGTGTTTCTATTATATACGGGTTTTTATAGCGAGAAATCATATTTGATACTTTAAATGAGCAACTAGGAGAAATTATATAACAACATTTTACTCTTGAATCTTCATTCTCTTGAATTGACAAATAGATTTTTCTTTGTGGTTTTATGATTAGTGAAATTTTGGATTGAAAACTTTTGATATTGAGATAATCTGTGTTTCTATTATATACGGGTTTTTATAGCGAGAAATCATATTTGATACTTTAAATGAGCAACTAGGAGAAATTATATAACAACATTTTACTCTTGAATTTTCATTCTCTTGAATTGACAGATAGATTTTTCTTTGTGGTCTTATGATTAGTGAAATTTTGGATTGAAAACTTTTGATATTGAGATAATCTGTGTTTCTATTATATATGGGTTTTTATAGCGAGAAATCATATTGGATACTTTAAATGAGCGACTAGGAGAAATGATATAACAACATTTTACTCTTGAATCTTCATTCTCTTGAATTGACAAATAGATTTTTCTTTGTGGTTTTATGCTTAGTGAAATTTTGGATTGAAAACCTTTGACATTGAGATAATCTGTGTTTCTATTATATACGGGTTTTTATAGCGAGAAATCATATTTGATACTTTAAATGAGCGACTAGGAGAAATTATATAACAACATTTTACTCTTAAATCTTCATTCTCTTGAATTAACAAATAGATTTTTCTTTGTGGTTTTATGATTAGTGAAATTTTGGATTGAAAACTTTTGATATTGAGATAATCTGTGTTTCTATTATATATGGGTTTTTATAGCGAGAAATCATATTTGATACTTTAAATGAGCGACTAGGAGAAATTATATAACAACATTTTACTCTTGAATCTTCATTCTCTTGAATTGACAAATAGATTTTTCTTTGTGGTTTTATGATTAGTGAAATTTTGGATTGAAAACTTTTGATATTGAGATAATCTGTGTTTCTATTATATATGGGTTTTTATAGCGAGAAATCATATTCGATACTTTAAATGAGTGACTAGGAGAAATTATATAACAAAATTTTACTCTTGAATCTTCATTCTCTCGAATTGATAGATAGATTTTTCTTTGTGGTTTTATGATTAGTGAAATTTTGGATTGAAAACTTTTGATATTG
Source organism: Sisyra nigra (assembly GCA_958496155.1). NCBI lineage: Eukaryota > Metazoa > Arthropoda > Insecta > Neuroptera > Sisyridae > Sisyra > Sisyra nigra. The sequence goes on along the minus strand of OY292319.1, from coordinate 18,718,638 downwards.
AGATAATCTGTGTTTCTATTATATATGGGTTTTTATAGCGAGAAATCATATTTGATACTTTAAATGAGCGACTAGGAGAAATTATATAACAATATTTTACTCTTAAATCTTCATTCTCTTAAATTGACAAATAGATTTTTCTTTGTGGTTTTATGCTTAGTGAAATTTTGGATTGAAAACCTTTGACATTGAGATAATCTGTGTTTCTATTATATACGGGTTTTTATAGCGAGAAATCATATTTGATACTTTAAATGAGCAACTAGGAGAAATTATATAACAACATTTAACTCTTGAATCTTCATTATCTTGAATTGACAGATAGATTTTTCTTTGTGGTTTTATGATTAGTGAAATTTTGGATTGAAAACTTTTGATATTGAGATAATCTGTGTTTCTATTATATACGGGTTTTTATAGCGAGAAATCATATTTGATACTTTAAATGAGCAACTAGGAGAAATTATATAACAACATTTTACTCTTGAATCTTCATTCTCTTGAATTGACAGATAGATTTTTCTTTGTGGTTTTATGATTAGTGAAATTTTGGATTGAAAACTTTTGATATTGAGATAATCTGTGTTTCTATTATATATGGGTTTTTATAGCGAGAAATCATATTTGATACTTTAAATGAGCAACAAGGAGAAATTATATAACAACATTTTACTCTTGAATCTTCATTCTCTTGAATTGACAGATAGATTTTTCTTTGTGGTTTTATGATTAGTGAAATTTTGGATTGAAAACTTTTGATATTGAGATAATCTGTGTTTCTATTATATATGGGTTTTTATAGCGAGAAATCATATTTGATACTTTAAATGAGCAACTAGGAGAAATTATATAACAACATTTTACTCTTGAATCTTCATTCTCTTGAATTGACAAATAGATTTTTCTTTGTGGTTTTATGATTAGTGAAATTTTGGATTGAAAACTTTTGATATTGAGATAATCTGTGTTTCTATTATATACGGGTTTTTATAGCGAGAAATCATATTTGATACTTTAAATGAGCAACTAGGAGAAATTATATAACAACATTTTACTCTTGAATCTTCATTCTCTTGAATTGACGGATAGATTTTTCTTTGTGGTTTTATGATTAGTGAAATTTTGGATTGAAAACTTTTGATATTGAGATAATCTGTGTTTCTATTATATACGGGTTTTTATAGCGAGAAATCATATTTGATACTTTAAATGAGCAACTAGGAGAAATTATATAACAACATTTTACTCTTGAATCTTCATTCTCTTGAATTGACAAATAGATTTTTCTTTGTGGTTTTATGATTAGTGAAATTTTGGATTGAAAACTTTTGATATTGAGATAATCTGTGTTTCTATTATATACGGGTTTTTATAGCGAGAAATCATATTTGATACTTGAAATGAGCAACTAGGAGAAATTATATAACAACATTTTACTCTTGAATTTTCATTCTCTTGAATTGACAGATAGATTTTTCTTTGTGGTTTTATGATTAGTGAAATTTTGGATTGAAAACTTTTGATATTGAGATAATCTGTGTTTCTATTATATATGGGTTTTTATAGCGAGAAATCATATTGGATACTTTAAATGAGCGACTAGGAGAAATGATATAACAACATTTTACTCTTGAATCTTCATTCTCTTGAATTGACAAATAGATTTTTCTTTGTGGTTTTATGCTTAGTGAAATTTTGGATTGAAAACCTTTGACATTGAGATAATCTGTGTTTCTATTATATACGGGTTTTTATAGCGAGAAATCATATTTGATACTTTAAATGAGCGACTAGGAGAAATTATATAACAACATTTTACTCTTAAATCTTCATTCTCTTGAATTAACAAATAGATTTTTCTTTGTGGTTTTATGATTAGTGAAATTTTGGATTGAAAACTTTTGATATTGAGATAATCTGTGTTTCTATTATATATGGGTTTTTATAGCGAGAAATCATATTTGATACTTTAAATGAGCGACTAGGAGAAATTATATAACAACATTTTACTCTTGAATCTTCATTCTCTTGAATTGACAAATAGATTTTTCTTTGTGGTTTTATGATTAGTGAAATTTTGGATTGAAAACTTTTGATATTGAGATAATCTGTGTTTCTATTATATATGGGTTTTTATAGCGAGAAATCATATTCGATACTTTAAATGAGTGACTAGGAGAAATTATATAACAAAATTTTACTCTTGAATCTTCATTCTCTCGAATTGATAGATAGATTTTTCTTTGTGGTTTTATGATTAGTGAAATTTTGGATTGAAAACTTTTGATATTGAGATAATCTGTGTTTCTATTATATATGGGTTTTTATAGCGAGAAATCATATTTGATACTTTAAATGAGCGACTAGGAGAAATTATATAACAATATTTTACTCTTAAATCTTTATTCTCTTAAATTGACAAATAGATTTTTCTTTGTGGTTTTATGCTTAGTGAAATTTTGGATTGAAAACCTTTGACATTGAGATAATCTGTGTTTCTATTATATACGGGTTTTTATAGCGAGAAATCATATTTGATACTTTAAATGAGCAACTAGGAGAAATTATATAACAACATTTAACTCTTGAATCTTCATTATCTTGAATTGACAGATAGATTTTTCTTTGTGGTTTTATGATTAGTGAAATTTTGGATTGAAAACTTTTGATATTGAGATAATCTGTGTTTCTATTATATATGGGTTTTTATAGCGAGAAATCATATTTGATACTTTAAATGAGCAACAAGGAGAAATTATATAACAACATTTTACTCTTGAATCTTCATTCTCTTGAATTGACAGATAGATTTTTCTTTGTGGTTTTATGATTAGTGAAATTTTGGATTGAAAACTTTTGATATTGAGATAATCTGTGTTTCTATTATATATGGGTTTTTATAGCGAGAAATCATATTCGATACTTTAAATGAGCGACTAGGAGAAATTATATAACAACATTTTACTCTTGAATCTTCATTCTCTTGAATTGACAGATAGATTTTTCTTTGTGGTTTTATGATTAGTGAAATTTTGGATTGAAAACTTTTGATATTGAGATAATCTGTGTTTCTATTATATACGGGTTTTTATAGCGAGAAATCATATTTGATACTTTAAATGAGCAACTAGGAGAAATTATATAACAACATTTTACTCTTGAATCTTCATTCTCTTGAATTGACAGATAGATTTTTCTTTGTGGTTTTATGATTAGTGAAATTTTGGATTGAAAACTTTTGATATTGAGATAATCTGTGTTTCTATTATATACGGGTTTTTATAGCGAGAAATCATATTTGATACTTTAAATGAGCAACTAGGAGAAATTATATAACAACATTTTACTCTTGAATCTTCATTCTCTTGAATTGACAGATAGATTTTTCTTTGTGGTTTTATGATTAGTGAAATTTTGGATTGAAAACTTTTGATATTGAGATAATCTGTGTTTCTATTATATACGGGTTTTTATAGCGAGAAATCATATTTGATACTTTAAATGAGCAACTAGGAGAAATTATATAACAACATTGTACTCTTGAATCTTCATTCTCTTGAATTGACAGATAGATTTTTCTTTGTGGTTTTATGATTAGTGAAATTTTGGATTGAAAACTTTTGATATTGAGATAATCTGTGTTTCTATTATATACGGGTTTTTATAGCGAGAAATCATATTTGATACTTTAAATGAGCAACTAGGAGAAATTATATAACAACATTGTACTCTTGAATCTTCATTCTCTTGAATTGACAGATAGATTTTTCTTTGTGGTTTTATGATTAGTGAAATTTTGGATTGAAAACTTTTGATATTGAGATAATCTGTGTTTCTATTATATACGGGTTTTTATAGCGAGAAATCATATTTGATACTTTAAATGAGCAACTAGGAGAAATTATATAACAACATTTTACTCTTGAATCTTCATTCTCTTGAATTGACAGATAGATTTTTCTTTGTGGTTTTATGATTAGTGAAATTTTGGATTGAAAACTTTTGATATTGAGATAATCTGTGTTTCTATTATATACGGGTTTTTATAGCGAGAAATCATATTTGATACTTTAAATGAGCAACTAGGAGAAATTATATAACAACATTTTACTCTTGAATCTTCATTCTCTTGAATTGACAAATAGATTTTTCTTTGTGGTTTTATGATTAGTGAAATTTTGGATTGAAAACTTTTGATATTGAGATAATCTGTGTTTCTATTATATACGGGTTTTTATAGCGAGAAATCATATTTGATACTTTAAATGAGCAACTAGGAGAAATTATATAACAACATTTTACTCTTGAATTTTCATTCTCTTGAATTGACAGATAGATTTTTCTTTGTGGTTTTATGATTAGTGAAATTTTGGATTGAAAACTTTTGATATTGAGATAATCTGTGTTTCTATTATATATGGGTTTTTATAGCGAGAAATCATATTGGATACTTTAAATGAGCGACTAGGAGAAATGATATAACAACATTTTACTCTTGAATCTTCATTCTCTTGAATTGACAAATAGATTTTTCTTTGTGGTTTTATGCTTAGTGAAATTTTGGATTGAAAACCTTTGACATTGAGATAATCTGTGTTTCTATTATATACGGGTTTTTATAGCGAGAAATCATATTTGATACTTTAAATGAGCGACTAGGAGAAATTATATAACAACATTTTACTCTTAAATCTTCATTCTCTTGAATTAACAAATAGATTTTTCTTTGTGGTTTTATGATTAGTGAAATTTTGGATTGAAAACTTTTGATATTGAGATAATCTGTGTTTCTATTATATATGGGTTTTTATAGCGAGAAATCATATTTGATACTTTAAATGAGCGACTAGGAGAAATTATATAACAACATTTTACTCTTGAATCTTCATTCTCTTGAATTGACAAATAGATTTTTCTTTGTGGTTTTATGATTAGTGAAATTTTGGATTGAAAACTTTTGATATTGAGATAATCTGTGTTTCTATTATATATGGGTTTTTATAGCGAGAAATCATATTCGATACTTTAAATGAGCGACTAGGAGAAATTATATAACAAAATTTTACTCTTGAATCTTCATTCTCTCGAATTGATAGATAGATTTTTCTTTGTGGTTTTATGATTAGTGAAATTTTGGATTGAAAACTTTTGATATTGAGATAATCTGTGTTTCTATTATATATTGGTTTTTATAGCGAGAAATCATATTTGATACTTTAAATGAGCGACTAGGAGAAATTATATAACAATATTTTACTCTTAAATCTTCATTCTCTTAAATTGACAAATAGATTTTTCTTTGTGGTTTTATGCTTAGTGAAATTTTGGATTGAAAACCTTTGACATTGAGATAATCTGTGTTTCTATTATATACGGGTTTTTATAGCGAGAAATCATATTTGATACTTTAAATGAGCAACTAGGAGAAATTATATAACAACATTTAACTCTTGAATCTTCATTATCTTGAATTGACAGATAGATTTTTCTTTGTGGTTTTATGATTAGTGAAATTTTGGATTGAAAACTTTTGATATTGAGATAATCTGTGTTTCTATTATATATGGGTTTTTATAGCGAGAAATCATATTTGATACTTTAAATGAGCAACAAGGAGAAATTATATAACAACATTTTACTCTTGAATCTTCATTCTCTTGAATTGACAGATAGATTTTCTTTGTGGTTTTGTGATTAGTGAAATTTTGGATTGAAAACTTTTGATATTGAGATAATCTGTGTTTCTATTATATATGGGTTTTTATAGCGAGAAATCATATTCGATACTTTAAATGAGCGACTAGGAGAAATTATATAACAACATTTTACTCTTAAATCTTCATTTTATCGAATTGATAGATAGATTTTTCTTTGTGGTTTTATGATTAGTGAAATTTTGGATTGAAAACTTTTGATATTGAGATAATCTGTGTTTCTATTATATATGGGTTTTTATAGCGAGAAATCATATTCGATACTTTAAATGAGCGACAAGGAGAAATTATATAACAACATTTTACTCTTAAATCTTCATTTTATCGAATTGATAGATAGATTTTTCTTTGTGGTTTTATGATTAGTGAAATTTTGGATTGAAAACTTTTGATATTGAGATAATCTGTGTTTCTATTATATACGGGTTTTTATAGCGAGAAATCATATTTGATACTTTAAATGAGCAACTAGGAGAAATTATATAACAACATTTTACTCTTGAATCTTCATTCTCTTGAATTGACAGATAGATTTTTCTTTGTGGTTTTATGATTAGTGAAATTTTGGATTGAAAACTTTTGATATTGAGATAATCTGTGTTTCTATTATATACGGGTTTTTATAGCGAGAAATCATATTTGATACTTTAAATGAGCAACTAGGAGAAATTATATAACAACATTTTACTCTTGAATCTTCATTCTCTTGAATTGACAGATAGATTTTTCTTTGTGGTTTTATGATTAGTGAAATTTTGGATTGAAAACTTTTGATATTGAGATAATCTGTGTTTCTATTATATATGGGTTTTTATAGCGAGAAATCATATTTGATACTTTAAATGAGCAACAAGGAGAAATTATATAACAACATTTTACTCTTGAATCTTCATTCTCTTGAATTGACATATAGATTTTTCTTTGTGGTTTTATGATTAGTGAAATTTTGGATTGAAAACTTTTGATATTGAGATAATCTGTATTTCTATTATATATGGGTTTTTATAGCGAGAAATCATATTCGATACTTTAAATGAGCGACTAGGAGAAATTATATAACAACATTTTACTCTTAAATCTTCATTTTATCGAATTGATAGATAGTCTTTTCTTTGTGGTTTTATGATTAGTGAAATTTTGGATTGAAAACTTTTGATATTGAGATAATCTGTGTTTCTATTATATACGGGTTTTTATAGCGAGAAATCATATTTGATACTTTAAATGAGCAACTAGGAGAAATTATATAACAACATTTTACTCTTGAATCTTCATTCTCTTGAATTGACAAATAGATTTTTCTTTGTGGTTTTATGATTAGTGAAATTTTGGATTGAAAACTTTTGATATTGAGATAATCTGTGTTTCTATTATATACGGGTTTTTATAGCGAGAAATCATATTTGATACTTTAAATGAGCAACTAGGAGAAATTATATAACAACATTTTACTCTTGAATCTTCATTCTCTTGAATTGACAGATAGATTTTTCTTTGTGGTTTTATGATTAGTGAAATTTTGGATTGAAAACTTTTGATATTGAGATAATCTGTGTTTCTATTATATACGGGTTTTTATAGCGAGAAATCATATTTGATACTTTAAATGAGCAACTAGGAGAAATTATATAACAACATTTTACTCTTGAATCTTCATTCTCTTGAATTGACAGATAGATTTTTCTTTGTGGTTTTATGATTAGTGAAATTTTGGATTGAAAACTTTTGATATTGAGATAATCTGTGTTTCTATTATATACGGGTTTTTATAGCGAGAAATCATATTTGATACTTTAAATGAGCAACTAGGAGAAATTATATAACAACATTTTACTCTTGAATCTTCATTCTCTTGAATTGACAGATAGATTTTTCTTTGTGGTTTTATGATTAGTGAAATTTTGGATTGAAAACTTTTGATATTGAGATAATCTGTGTTTCTATTATATATGGGTTTTTATAGCGAGAAATCATATTTGATACTTTAAATGAGCAACAAGGAGAAATTATATAACAACATTTTACTCTTGAATCTTCATTCTCTTGAATTGACAGATAGATTTTTCTTTGTGGTTTTATGATTAGTGAAATTTTGGATTGAAAACTTTTGATATTGAGATAATCTGTGTTTCTATTATATATGGGTTTTTATAGCGAGAAATCATATTTGATACTTTAAATGAGCAACTAGGAGAAATTATATAACAACATTTTACTCTTGAATCTTCATTCTCTTGAATTGACAAATAGATTTTTCTTTGTGGTTTTATGATTAGTGAAATTTTGGATTGAAAACTTTTGATATTGAGATAATCTGTGTTTCTATTATATACGGGTTTTTATAGCGAGAAATCATATTTGATACTTTAAATGAGCAACTAGGAGAAATTATATAACAACATTTTACTCTTGAATCTTCATTCTCTTGAATTGACAGATAGATTTTTCTTTGTGGTTTTATGATTAGTGAAATTTTGGATTGAAAACTTTTGATATTGAGATAATCTGTGTTTCTATTATATATGGGTTTTTATAGCGAGAAATCATATTCGATACTTTAAATGAGCGACTAGGAGAAATTATATAACAACATTTTACTCTTAAATCTTCATTTTATCGAATTGATAGATAGATTTTTCTTTGTGGTTTTATGATTAGTGAAATTTTGGATTGAAAACTTTTGATATTGAGATAATCTGTGTTTCTATTATATACGGGTTTTTATAGCGAGAAATCATATTTGATAATTTAAATGAGCAACTAGGAGAAATTATATAACAACATTTTACTCTTGAATCTTCATTCTCTTGAATTGACAGATAGATTTTTCTTTGTGGTTTTATGATTAGTGAAATTTTGGATTGAAAACTTTTGATATTGAGATAATCTGTGTTTCTATTATATACGGGTTTTTATAGCGAGAAATCATATTTGATACTTTAAATGAGCAACTAGGAGAAATTATATAACAACATTTTACTCTTGAATCTTCATTCTCTTGAATTGACAGATAGATTTTTCTTTGTGGTTTTATGATTAGTGAAATTTTGGATTGAAAACTTTTGATATTGAGATAATCTGTGTTTCTATTATATACGGGTTTTTATAGCGAGAAATCATATTTGATACTTTAAATGAGCAACTAGGAGAAATTATATAACAACATTTTACTCTTAAATCTTCATTTTATCGAATTGATAGATAGTCTTTTCTTTGTGGTTTTATGATTAGTGAAATTTTGGATTGAAAACTTTTGATATTGAGATAATCTGTGTTTCTATTATATACGGGTTTTTATAGCGAGAAATCATATTTGATACTTTAAATGAGCAACTAGGAGAAATTATATAACAACATTTTACTCTTGAATCTTCATTCTCTTGAATTGACAAATAGATTTTTCTTTGTGGTTTTATGATTAGTGAAATTTTGGATTGAAAACTTTTGATATTGAGATAATCTGTGTTTCTATTATATACGGGTTTTTATAGCGAGAAATCATATTTGATACTTTAAATGAGCAACTAGGAGAAATTATATAACAACATTTTACTCTTGAATCTTCATTCTCTTGAATTGACAGATAGATTTTTCTTTGTGGTTTTATGATTAGTGAAATTTTGGATTGAAAACTTTTGATATTGAGATAATCTGTGTTTCTATTATATACGGGTTTTTATAGCGAGAAATCATATTTGATACTTTAAATGAGCAACTAGGAGAAATTATATAACAACATTTTACTCTTGAATCTTCATTCTCTTGAATTGACAGATAGATTTTTCTTTGTGGTTTTATGATTAGTGAAATTTTGGATTGAAAACTTTTGATATTGAGATAATCTGTGTTTCTATTATATACGGGTTTTTATAGCGAGAAATCATATTTGATACTTTAAATGAGCAACTACGAGAAATTATATAACAACATTTTACTCTTGAATCTTCATTCTCTTGAATTGACAGATAGATTTTTCTTTGTGGTTTTATGATTAGTGAAATTTTGGATTGAAAACTTTTGATATTGAGATAATCTGTGTTTCTATTATATACGGGTTTTTATAGCGAGAAATCATATTCGATACTTTAAATGAGCGACTAGGAGAAATTATATAACAACATTTTACTCTTAAATCTTCATTTTATCGAATTGATAGATAGTCTTTTCTTTGTGGTTTTATGATTAGTGAAATTTTGGATTGAAAACTTTTGATATTGAGATAATCTGTGTTTCTATTATATACGGGTTTTTATAGCGAGAAATCATATTTGATACTTTAAATGAGCAACTAGGAGAAATTATATAACAACATTTTACTCTTGAATCTTCATTCTCTTGAATTGACAAATAGATTTTTCTTTGTGGTTTTATGATTAGTGAAATTTTGGATTGAAAACTTTTGATATTGAGATAATCTGTGTTTCTATTATATACGGGTTTTTATAGCGAGAAATCATATTTGATACTTTAAATGAGCAACTAGGAGAAATTATATAACAACATTTTACTCTTGAATCTTCATTCTCTTGAATTGACAGATAGATTTTTCTTTGTGGTTTTATGATTAGTGAAATTTTGGATTGAAAACTTTTGATATTGAGATAATCTGTGTTTCTATTATATACGGGTTTTTATAGCGAGAAATCATATTTGATACTTTAAATGAGCAACTAGGAGAAATTATATAACAACATTTTACTCTTGAATCTTCATTCTCTTGAATTGACAGATAGATTTTTCTTTGTGGTTTTATGATTAGTGAAATTTTGGATTGAAAACTTTTGATATTGAGATAATCTGTGTTTCTATTATATACGGGTTTTTATAGCGAGAAATCATATTTGATACTTTAAATGAGCAACTAGGAGAAATTATATAACAACATTTTACTCTTGAATCTTCATTCTCTTGAATTGACAGATAGATTTTTCTTTGTGGTTTTATGATTAGTGAAATTTTGGATTGAAAACTTTTGATATTGAGATAATCTGTGTTTCTATTATATATGGGTTTTTATAGCGAGAAATCATATTTGATACTTTAAATGAGCAACAAGGAGAAATTATATAACAACATTTTACTCTTGAATCTTCATTCTCTTGAATTGACAGATAGATTTTTCTTTGTGGTTTTATGATTAGTGAAATTTTGGATTGAAAACTTTTGATATTGAGATAATCTGTGTTTCTATTATATATGGGTTTTTATAGCGAGAAATCATATTTGATACTTTAAATGAGCAACTAGGAGAAATTATATAACAACATTTTACTCTTGAATCTTCATTCTCTTGAATTGACAAATAGATTTTTCTTTGTGGTTTTATGATTAGTGAAATTTTGGATTGAAAACTTTTGATATTGAGATAATCTGTGTTTCTATTATATACGGGTTTTTATAGCGAGAAATCATATTTGATACTTTAAATGAGCAACTAGGAGAAATTATATAACAACATTTTACTCTTGAATCTTCATTCTCTTGAATTGACAGATAGATTTTTCTTTGTGGTTTTATGATTAGTGAAATTTTGGATTGAAAACTTTTGATATTGAGATAATCTGTGTTTCTATTATATATGGGTTTTTATAGCGAGAAATCATATTCGATACTTTAAATGAGCGACTAGGAGAAATTATATAACAACATTTTACTCTTAAATCTTCATTTTATCGAATTGATAGATAGATTTTTCTTTGTGGTTTTATGATTAGTGAAATTTTGGATTGAAAACTTTTGATATTGAGATAATCTGTGTTTCTATTATATACGGGTTTTTATAGCGAGAAATCATATTTGATAATTTAAATGAGCAACTAGGAGAAATTATATAACAACATTTTACTCTTGAATCTTCATTCTCTTGAATTGACAGATAGATTTTTCTTTGTGGTTTTATGATTAGTGAAATTTTGGATTGAAAACTTTTGATATTGAGATAATCTGTGTTTCTATTATATACGGGTTTTTATAGCGAGAAATCATATTTGATACTTTAAATGAGCAACTAGGAGAAATTATATAACAACATTTTACTCTTGAATCTTCATTCTCTTGAATTGACAGATAGATTTTTCTTTGTGGTTTTATGATTAGTGAAATTTTGGATTGAAAACTTTTGATATTGAGATAATCTGTGTTTCTATTATATACGGGTTTTTATAGCGAGAAATCATATTTGATACTTTAAATGAGCAACTAGGAGAAATTATATAACAACATTTTACTCTTGAATCTTCATTCTCTTGAATTGACAGATAGATTTTTCTTTGTGGTTTTATGATTAGTGAAATTTTGGATTGAAAACTTTTGATATTGAGATAATCTGTGTTTCTATTATATACGGGTTTTTATAGCGAGAAATCATATTTGATACTTTAAATGAGCAACTAGGAGAAATTATATAACAACATTTTACTCTTGAATCTTCATTCTCTTGAATTGACAGATAGATTTTTCTTTGTGGTTTTATGATTAGTGAAATTTTGGATTGAAAACTTTTGATATTGAGATAATCTGTGTTTCTATTATATACGGGTTTTTATAGCGAGAAATCATATTTGATACTTTAAATGAGCAACTAGGAGAAATTATATAGAAACATTTTACTCTTGAATCTTCATTCTCTTGAATTGACAGATAGATTTTTCTTTGTGGTTTTATGATTAGTGAAATTTTGGATTGAAAACTTTTGATATTGAGATAATCTGTGTTTCTATTATATATGGGTTTTTATAGCGAGAAATCATATTTGATACTTTAAATGAGCAACAAGGAGAAATTATATAACAACATTTTACTCTTGAATCTTCATTCTCTTGAATTGACAGATAGATTTTTCTTTGTGGTTTTATGATTAGTGAAATTTTGGATTGAAAACTTTTGATATTGAGATAATCTGTGTTTCTATTATATATGGGTTTTTATAGCGAGAAATCATATTTGATACTTTAAATGAGCAACTAGGAGAAATTATATAACAACATTTTACTCTTGAATCTTCATTCTCTTGAATTGACAAATAGATTTTTCTTTGTGGTTTTATGATTAGTGAAATTTTGGATTGAAAACTTTTGATATTGAGATAATCTGTGTTTCTATTATATACGGGTTTTTATAGCGAGAAATCATATTTGATACTTTAAATGAGCAACTAGGAGAAATTATATAACAACATTTTACTCTTGAATCTTCATTCTCTTGAATTGACAGATAGATTTTTCTTTGTGGTTTTATGATTAGTGAAATTTTGGATTGAAAACTTTTGATATTGAGATAATCTGTGTTTCTATTATATATGGGTTTTTATAGCGAGAAATCATATTCGATACTTTAAATGAGCGACTAGGAGAAATTATATAACAACATTTTACTCTTAAATCTTCATTTTATCGAATTGATAGATAGATTTTTCTTTGTGGTTTTATGATTAGTGAAATTTTGGATTGAAAACTTTTGATATTGAGATAATCTGTGTTTCTATTATATACGGGTTTTTATAGCGAGAAATCATATTTGATAATTTAAATGAGCAACTAGGAGAAATTATATAACAACATTTTACTCTTGAATCTTCATTCTCTTGAATTGACAGATAGATTTTTCTTTGTGGTTTTATGATTAGTGAAATTTTGGATTGAAAACTTTTGATATTGAGATAATCTGTGTTTCTATTATATACGGGTTTTTATAGCGAGAAATCATATTTGATACTTTAAATGAGCAACTAGGAGAAATTATATAACAACATTTTACTCTTGAATCTTCATTCTCTTGAATTGACAGATAGATTTTTCTTTGTGGTTTTATGATTAGTGAAATTTTGGATTGAAAACTTTTGATATTGAGATAATCTGTGTTTCTATTATATACGGGTTTTTATAGCGAGAAATCATATTTGATACTTTAAATGAGCAACTAGGAGAAATTATATAACAACATTTTACTCTTGAATCTTCATTCTCTTGAATTGACAGATAGATTTTTCTTTGTGGTTTTATGATTAGTGAAATTTTGGATTGAAAACTTTTGATATTGAGATAATCTGTGTTTCTATTATATACGGGTTTTTATAGCGAGAAATCATATTTGATACTTTAAATGAGCAACTAGGAGAAATTATATAACAACATTTTACTCTTGAATCTTCATTCTCTTGAATTGACAGATAGATTTTTCTTTGTGGTTTTATGATTAGTGAAATTTTGGATTGAAAACTTTTGATATTGAGATAATCTGTGTTTCTATTATATATGGGTTTTTATAGCGAGAAATCATATTTGATACTTTAAATGAGCAACAAGGAGAAATTATATAACAACATTTTACTCTTGAATCTTCATTCTCTTGAATTGACAGATAGATTTTTCTTTGTGGTTTTATGATTAGTGAAATTTTGGATTGAAAACTTTTGATATTGAGATAATCTGTGTTTCTATTATATATGGGTTTTTATAGCGAGAAATCATATTCGATACTTTAAATGAGCGACTAGGAGAAATTATATAACAACATTTTACTCTTAAATCTTCATTTTATCGAATTGATAGATAGATTTTTCTTTGTGGTTTTATGATTAGTGAAATTTTGGATTGAAAACTTTTGATATTGAGATAATCTGTGTTTCTATTATATACGGGTTTTTATAGCGAGAAATCATATTTGATACTTTAAATGAGCAACTAGGAGAAATTATATAACAACATTTTACTCTTGAATCTTCATTCTCTTGAATTGACAGATAGATTTTTCTTTGTGGTTTTATGATTAGTGAAATTTTGGATTGAAAACTTTTGATATTGAGATAATCTGTGTTTCTATTATATACGGGTTTTTATAGCGAGAAATCATATTCGATACTTTAAATGAGCGACTAGGAGAAATTATATAACAACATTTTACTCTTAAATCTTCATTTTATCGAATTGATAGATAGTCTTTTCTTTGTGGTTTTATGATTAGTGAAATTTTGGATTGAAAACTTTTGATATTGAGATAATCTGTGTTTCTATTATATACGGGTTTTTATAGCGAGAAATCATATTTGATACTTTAAATGAGCAACTAGGAGAAATTATATAACAACATTTTACTCTTGAATCTTCATTCTCTTGAATTGACAAATAGATTTTTCTTTGTGGTTTTATGATTAGTGAAATTTTGGATTGAAAACTTTTGATATTGAGATAATCTGTGTTTCTATTATATACGGGTTTTTATAGCGAGAAATCATATTTGATACTTTAAATGAGCAACTAGGAGAAATTATATAACAACATTTTACTCTTGAATCTTCATTCTCTTGAATTGACAGATAGATTTTTCTTTGTGGTTTTATGATTAGTGAAATTTTGGATTGAAAACTTTTGATATTGAGATAATCTGTGTTTCTATTATATACGGGTTTTTATAGCGAGAAATCATATTTGATACTTTAAATGAGCAACTAGGAGAAATTATATAACAACATTTTACTCTTGAATCTTCATTCTCTTGAATTGACAGATAGATTTTTCTTTGTGGTTTTATGATTAGTGAAATTTTGGATTGAAAACTTTTGATATTGAGATAATCTGTGTTTCTATTATATACGGGTTTTTATAGCGAGAAATCATATTTGATACTTTAAATGAGCAACTAGGAGAAATTATATAACAACATTTTACTCTTGAATCTTCATTCTCTTGAATTGACAGATAGATTTTTCTTTGTGGTTTTATGATTAGTGAAATTTTGGATTGAAAACTTTTGATATTGAGATAATCTGTGTTTCTATTATATATGGGTTTTTATAGCGAGAAATCATATTTGATACTTTAAATGAGCAACAAGGAGAAATTATATAACAACATTTTACTCTTGAATCTTCATTCTCTTGAATTGACAGATAGATTTTTCTTTGTGGTTTTATGATTAGTGAAATTTTGGATTGAAAACTTTTGATATTGAGATAATCTGTGTTTCTATTATATATGGGTTTTTATAGCGAGAAATCATATTTGATACTTTAAATGAGCAACTAGGAGAAATTATATAACAACATTTTACTCTTGAATCTTCATTCTCTTGAATTGACAAATAGATTTTTCTTTGTGGTTTTATGATTAGTGAAATTTTGGATTGAAAATTTTGATATTGAGATAATCTGTGTTTCTATTATATACGGGTTTTTATAGCGAGAAATCATATTTGATACTTTAAATGAGCAACTAGGAGAAATTATATAACAACATTTTACTCTTGAATCTTCATTCTCTTGAATTGACAGATAGATTTTTCTTTGTGGTTTTATGATTAGTGAAATTTTGGATTGAAAACTTTTGATATTGAGATAATCTGTGTTTCTATTATATATGGGTTTTTATAGCGAGAAATCATATTCGATACTTTAAATGAGCGACTAGGAGAAATTATATAACAACATTTTACTCTTAAATCTTCATTTTATCGAATTGATAGATAGATTTTTCTTTGTGGTTTTATGATTAGTGAAATTTTGGATTGAAAACTTTTGATATTGAGATAATCTGTGTTTCTATTATATACGGGTTTTTATAGCGAGAAATCATATTTGATAATTTAAATGAGCAACTAGGAGAAATTATATAACAACATTTTACTCTTGAATCTTCATTCTCTTGAATTGACAGATAGATTTTTCTTTGTGGTTTTATGATTAGTGAAATTTTGGATTGAAAACTTTTGATATTGAGATAATCTGTGTTTCTATTATATACGGGTTTTTATAGCGAGAAATCATATTTGATACTTTAAATGAGCAACTAGGAGAAATTATATAACAACATTTTACTCTTGAATCTTCATTCTCTTGAATTGACAGATAGATTTTTCTTTGTGGTTTTATGATTAGTGAAATTTTGGATTGAAAACTTTTGATATTGAGATAATCTGTGTTTCTATTATATATGGGTTTTTATAGCGAGAAATCATATTTGATACTTTAAATGAGCAACAAGGAGAAATTATATAACAACATTTTACTCTTGAATCTTCATTCTCTTGAATTGACAGATAGATTTTTCTTTGTGGTTTTATGATTAGTGAAATTTTGGATTGAAAACTTTTGATATTGAGATAATCTGTGTTTCTATTATATATGGGTTTTTATAGCGAGAAATCATATTTGATACTTTAAATGAGCAACTAGGAGAAATTATATAACAACATTTTACTCTTGAATCTTCATTCTCTTGAATTGACAAATAGATTTTTCTTTGTGGTTTTATGATTAGTGAAATTTTGGATTGAAAACTTTTGATATTGAGATAATCTGTGTTTCTATTATATACGGGTTTTTATAGCGAGAAATCATATTTGATACTTTAAATGAGCAACTAGGAGAAATTATATAACAACATTTTACTCTTGAATCTTCATTCTCTTGAATTGACAGATAGATTTTTCTTTGTGGTTTTATGATTAGTGAAATTTTGGATTGAAAACTTTTGATATTGAGATAATCTGTGTTTCTATTATATATGGGTTTTTATAGCGAGAAATCATATTCGATACTTTAAATGAGCGACTAGGAGAAATTATATAACAACATTTTACTCTTAAATCTTCATTTTATCGAATTGATAGATAGATTTTTCTTTGTGGTTTTATGATTAGTGAAATTTTGGATTGAAAACTTTTGATATTGAGATAATCTGTGTTTCTATTATATACGGGTTTTTATAGCGAGAAATCATATTTGATAATTTAAATGAGCAACTAGGAGAAATTATATAACAACATTTTACTCTTGAATCTTCATTCTCTTGAATTGACAGATAGATTTTTCTTTGTGGTTTTATGATTAGTGAAATTTTGGATTGAAAACTTTTGATATTGAGATAATCTGTGTTTCTATTATATACGGGTTTTTATAGCGAGAAATCATATTTGATACTTTAAATGAGCAACTAGGAGAAATTATATAACAACATTTTACTCTTAAATCTTCATTCTCTTGAATTGACAGATAGATTTTTCTTTGTGGTTTTATGATTAGTGAAATTTTGGATTGAAAACTTTTGATATTGAGATAATCTGTGTTTCTATTATATACGGGTTTTTATAGCGAGAAATCATATTTGATACTTTAAATGAGCAACTAGGAGAAATTATATAACAACATTTTACTCTTGAATCTTCATTCTCTTGAATTGACAGATAGATTTTTCTTTGTGGTTTTATGATTAGTGAAATTTTGGATTGAAAACTTTTGATATTGAGATAATCTGTGTTTCTATTATATACGGGTTTTTATAGCGAGAAATCATATTTGATACTTTAAATGAGCAACTAGGAGAAATTATATAACAACATTTTACTCTTGAATCTTCATTCTCTTGAATTGACAGATAGATTTTTCTTTGTGGTTTTATGATTAGTGAAATTTTGGATTGAAAACTTTTGATATTGAGATAATCTGTGTTTCTATTATATATGGGTTTTTATAGCGAGAAATCATATTTGATACTTTAAATGAGCAACAAGGAGAAATTATATAACAACATTTTACTCTTGAATCTTCATTCTCTTGAATTGACAGATAGATTTTTCTTTGTGGTTTTATGATTAGTGAAATTTTGGATTGAAAACTTTTGATATTGAGATAATCTGTGTTTCTATTATATATGGGTTTTTATAGCGAGAAATCATATTCGATACTTTAAATGAGCGACTAGGAGAAATTATATAACAACATTTTACTCTTAAATCTTCATTTTATCGAATTGATAGATAGATTTTTCTTTGTGGTTTTATGATTAGTGAAATTTTGGATTGAAAACTTTTGATATTGAGATAATCTGTGTTTCTATTATATACGGGTTTTTATAGCGAGAAATCATATTTGATACTTTAAATGAGCAACTAGGAGAAATTATATAACAACATTTTACTCTTGAATCTTCATTCTCTTGAATTGACAGATAGATTTTTCTTTGTGGTTTTATGATTAGTGAAATTTTGGATTGAAATCTTTTGATATTGAGATAATCTGTGTTTCTATTATATACGGGTTTTTATAGCGAGAAATCATATTTGATACTTTAAATGAGCAACTAGGAGAAATTATATAACAACATTTTACTCTTGAATCTTCATTCTCTTGAATTGACAGAT
Organism: Sisyra nigra; assembly: GCA_958496155.1. Taxonomy (NCBI): domain Eukaryota; kingdom Metazoa; phylum Arthropoda; class Insecta; order Neuroptera; family Sisyridae; genus Sisyra; species Sisyra nigra. The sequence continues at coordinate 18,699,790 of OY292319.1, read as the reverse complement.
AGATTTTTCTTTGTGGTTTTATGATTAGTGAAATTTTGGATTGAAAACTTTTGATATTGAGATAATCTGTGTTTCTATTATATACGGGTTTTTATAGCGAGAAATCATATTTGATACTTTAAATGAGCAACTAGGAGAAATTATATAACAACATTTTACTCTTGAATCTTCATTCTCTTGAATTGACAGATAGATTTTTCTTTGTGGTTTTATGATTAGTGAAATTTTGGATTGAAAACTTTTGATATTGAGATAATCTGTGTTTCTATTATATATGGGTTTTTATAGCGAGAAATCATATTTGATACTTTAAATGAGCAACAAGGAGAAATTATATAACAACATTTTACTCTTGAATCTTCATTCTCTTGAATTGACAGATAGATTTTTCTTTGTGGTTTTATGATTAGTGAAATTTTGGATTGAAAACTTTTGATATTGAGATAATCTGTGTTTCTATTATATACGGGTTTTTATAGCGAGAAATCATATTTGATACTTTAAATGAGCAACTAGGAGAAATTATATAACAACATTTTACTCTTGAATCTTCATTCTCTTGAATTGACAGATAGATTTTTCTTTGTGGTTTTATGATTAGTGAAATTTTGGATTGAAAACTTTTGATATTGAGATAATCTGTGTTTCTATTATATACGGGTTTTTATAGCGAGAAATCATATTTGATACTTTAAATGAGCAACTAGGAGAAATTATATAACAACATTTTACTCTTGAATCTTCATTCTCTTGAATTGACAGATAGATTTTTCTTTGTGGTTTTATGATTAGTGAAATTTTGGATTGAAAACTTTTGATATTGAGATAATCTGTGTTTCTATTATATACGGGTTTTTATAGCGAGAAATCATATTTGATACTTTAAATGAGCAACTAGGAGAAATTATATAACAACATTTTACTCTTGAATCTTCATTCTCTTGAATTGACAGATAGATTTTTCTTTGTGGTTTTATGATTAGTGAAATTTTGGATTGAAAACTTTTGATATTGAGATAATCTGTGTTTCTATTATATACGGGTTTTTATAGCGAGAAATCATATTTGATACTTTAAATGAGCAACAAGGAGAAATTATATAACAACATTTTACTCTTGAATCTTCATTCTCTTGAATTGACAGATAGATTTTTCTTTGTGGTTTTATGATTAGTGAAATTTTGGATTGAAAACTTTTGATATTGAGATAATCTGTGTTTCTATTATATATGGGTTTTTATAGCGAGAAATCATATTCGATACTTTAAATGAGCGACTAGGAGAAATTATATAACAACATTTTACTCTTAAATCTTCATTTTATCGAATTGATAGATAGATTTTTCTTTGTGGTTTTATGATTAGTGAAATTTTGGATTGAAAACTTTTGATATTGAGATAATCTGTGTTTCTATTATATACGGGTTTTTATAGCGAGAAATCATATTTGATACTTTAAATGAGCAACTAGGAGAAATTATATAACAACATTGTACTCTTGAATCTTCATTCTCTTGAATTGACAGATAGATTTTTCTTTGTGGTTTTATGATTAGTGAAATTTTGGATTGAAAACTTTTGATATTGAGATAATCTGTGTTTCTATTATATACGGGTTTTTATAGCGAGAAATCATATTTGATACTTTAAATGAGCAACTAGGAGAAATTATATAACAACATTTTACTCTTGAATCTTCATTCTCTTGAATTGACAGATAGATTTTTCTTTGTGGTTTTATGATTAGTGAAATTTTGGATTGAAAACTTTTGATATTGAGATAATCTGTGTTTCTATTATATACGGGTTTTTATAGCGAGAAATCATATTTGATACTTTAAATGAGCAACTAGGAGAAATTATATAACAACATTTTACTCTTGAATCTTCATTCTCTTGAATTGACAGATAGATTTTTCTTTGTGGTTTTATGATTAGTGAAATTTTGGATTGAAAACTTTTGATATTGAGATAATCTGTGTTTCTATTATATACGGGTTTTTATAGCGAGAAATCATATTTGATACTTTAAATGAGCAACAAGGAGAAATTATATAACAACATTTTACTCTTGAATCTTCATTCTCTTGAATTGACAGATAGATTTTTCTTTGTGGTTTTATGATTAGTGAAATTTTGGATTGAAAACTTTTGATATTGAGATAATCTGTGTTTCTATTATATATGGGTTTTTATAGCGAGAAATCATATTCGATACTTTAAATGAGCGACTAGGAGAAATTATATAACAACATTTTACTCTTAAATCTTCATTTTATCGAATTGATAGATAGATTTTTCTTTGTGGTTTTATGATTAGTGAAATTTTGGATTGAAAACTTTTGATATTGAGATAATCTGTGTTTCTATTATATACGGGTTTTTATAGCGAGAAATCATATTTGATACTTTAAATGAGCAACTAGGAGAAATTATATAACAACATTTTACTCTTGAATCTTCATTCTCTTGAATTGACAGATAGATTTTTCTTTGTGGTTTTATGATTAGTGAAATTTTGGATTGAAAACTTTTGATATTGAGATAATCTGTGTTTCTATTATATATGGGTTTTTATAGCGAGAAATCATATTTGATACTTTAAATGAGCAACAAGGAGAAATTATATAACAACATTTTACTCTTGAATCTTCATTCTCTTGAATTGACAGATAGATTTTTCTTTGTGGTTTTATGATTAGTGAAATTTTGGATTGAAAACTTTTGATATTGAGATAATCTGTGTTTCTATTATATACGGGTTTTTATAGCGAGAAATCATATTTGATACTTTAAATGAGCAACTAGGAGAAATTATATAACAACATTTTACTCTTGAATCTTCATTCTCTTGAATTGACAGATAGATTTTTCTTTGTGGTTTTATGATTAGTGAAATTTTGGATTGAAAACTTTTGATATTGAGATAATCTGTGTTTCTATTATATACGGGTTTTTATAGCGAGAAATCATATTTGATACTTTAAATGAGCAACTAGGAGAAATTATATAACAACATTTTACTCTTGAATCTTCATTCTCTTGAATTGACAGATAGATTTTTCTTTGTGGTTTTATGATTAGTGAAATTTTGGATTGAAAACTTTTGATATTGAGATAATCTGTGTTTCTATTATATACGGGTTTTTATAGCGAGAAATCATATTTGATACTTTAAATGAGCAACTAGGAGAAATTATATAACAACATTTTACTCTTGAATCTTCATTCTCTTGAATTGACAGATAGATTTTTCTTTGTGGTTTTATGATTAGTGAAATTTTGGATTGAAAACTTTTGATATTGAGATAATCTGTGTTTCTATTATATATGGGTTTTTATAGCGAGAAATCATATTTGATACTTTAAATGAGCAACAAGGAGAAATTATATAACAACATTTTACTCTTGAATCTTCATTCTCTTGAATTGACAGATAGATTTTTCTTTGTGGTTTTATGATTAGTGAAATTTTGGATTGAAAACTTTTGATATTGAGATAATCTGTGTTTCTATTATATATGGGTTTTTATAGCGAGAAATCATATTCGATACTTTAAATGAGCGACTAGGAGAAATTATATAACAACATTTTACTCTTAAATCTTCATTTTATCGAATTGATAGATAGATTTTTCTTTGTGGTTTTATGATTAGTGAAATTTTGGATTGAAAACTTTTGATATTGAGATAATCTGTGTTTCTATTATATACGGGTTTTTATAGCGAGAAATCATATTTGATACTTTAAATGAGCAACTAGGAGAAATTATATAACAACATTTTACTCTTGAATCTTCATTCTCTTGAATTGACAGATAGATTTTTCTTTGTGGTTTTATGATTAGTGAAATTTTGGATTGAAATCTTTTGATATTGAGATAATCTGTGTTTCTATTATATACGGGTTTTTATAGCGAGAAATCATATTTGATACTTTAAATGAGCAACTAGGAGAAATTATATAACAACATTTTACTCTTGAATCTTCATTCTCTTGAATTGACAGATAGATTTTTCTTTGTGGTTTTATGATTAGTGAAATTTTGGATTGAAAACTTTTGATATTGAGATAATCTGTGTTTCTATTATATACGGGTTTTTATAGCGAGAAATCATATTTGATACTTTAAATGAGCAACTAGGAGAAATTATATAACAACATTTTACTCTTGAATCTTCATTCTCTTGAATTGACAGATAGATTTTTCTTTGTGGTTTTATGATTAGTGAAATTTTGGATTGAAAACTTTTGATATTGAGATAATCTGTGTTTCTATTATATATGGGTTTTTATAGCGAGAAATCATATTTGATACTTTAAATGAGCAACAAGGAGAAATTATATAACAACATTTTACTCTTGAATCTTCATTCTCTTGAATTGACAGATAGATTTTTCTTTGTGGTTTTATGATTAGTGAAATTTTGGATTGAAAACTTTTGATATTGAGATAATCTGTGTTTCTTTTATATACGGGTTTTTATAGCGAGAAATCATATTTGATACTTTAAATGAGCAACTAGGAGAAATTATATAACAACATTTTACTCTTGAATCTTCATTCTCTTGAATTGACAGATAGATTTTTCTTTGTGGTTTTATGATTAGTGAAATTTTGGATTGAAAACTTTTGATATTGAGATAATCTGTGTTTCTATTATATACGGGTTTTTATAGCGAGAAATCATATTTGATACTTTAAATGAGCAACTAGGAGAAATTATATAACAACATTTTACTCTTGAATCTTCATTCTCTTGAATTGACAGATAGATTTTTCTTTGTGGTTTTATGATTAGTGAAATTTTGGATTGAAAACTTTTGATATTGAGATAATCTGTGTTTCTATTATATACGGGTTTTTATAGCGAGAAATCATATTTGATACTTTAAATGAGCAACTAGGAGAAATTATATAACAACATTTTACTCTTGAATCTTCATTCTCTTGAATTGACAGATAGATTTTTCTTTGTGGTTTTATGATTAGTGAAATTTTGGATTGAAAACTTTTGATATTGAGATAATCTGTGTTTCTATTATATACGGGTTTTTATAGCGAGAAATCATATTTGATACTTTAAATGAGCAACAAGGAGAAATTATATAACAACATTTTACTCTTGAATCTTCATTCTCTTGAATTGACAGATAGATTTTTCTTTGTGGTTTTATGATTAGTGAAATTTTGGATTGAAAACTTTTGATATTGAGATAATCTGTGTTTCTATTATATATGGGTTTTTATAGCGAGAAATCATATTCGATACTTTAAATGAGCGACTAGGAGAAATTATATAACAACATTTTACTCTTAAATCTTCATTTTATCGAATTGATAGATAGATTTTTCTTTGTGGTTTTATGATTAGTGAAATTTTGGATTGAAAACTTTTGATATTGAGATAATCTGTGTTTCTATTATATACGGGTTTTTATAGCGAGAAATCATATTTGATACTTTAAATGAGCAACTAGGAGAAATTATATAACAACATTGTACTCTTGAATCTTCATTCTCTTGAATTGACAGATAGATTTTTCTTTGTGGTTTTATGATTAGTGAAATTTTGGATTGAAAACTTTTGATATTGAGATAATCTGTGTTTCTATTATATACGGGTTTTTATAGCGAGAAATCATATTTGATACTTTAAATGAGCAACTAGGAGAAATTATATAACAACATTTTACTCTTGAATCTTCATTCTCTTGAATTGACAGATAGATTTTTCTTTGTGGTTTTATGATTAGTGAAATTTTGGATTGAAAACTTTTGATATTGAGATAATCTGTGTTTCTATTATATACGGGTTTTTATAGCGAGAAATCATATTTGATACTTTAAATGAGCAACTAGGAGAAATTATATAACAACATTTTACTCTTGAATCTTCATTCTCTTGAATTGACAGATAGATTTTTCTTTGTGGTTTTATGATTAGTGAAATTTTGGATTGAAAACTTTTGATATTGAGATAATCTGTGTTTCTATTATATACGGGTTTTTATAGCGAGAAATCATATTTGATACTTTAAATGAGCAACTAGGAGAAATTATATAACAACATTGTACTCTTGAATCTTCATTCTCTTGAATTGACGGATAGATTTTTCTTTGTGGTTTTATGATTAGTGAAATTTTGGATTGAAAACTTTTGATATTGAGATAATCTGTGTTTCTATTATATACGGGTTTTTATAGCGAGAAATCATATTTGATACTTTAAATGAGCAACTAGGAGAAATTATATAACAACATTTTACTCTTGAATCTTCATTCTCTTGAATTGACAGATAGATTTTTCTTTGTGGTTTTATGATTAGTGAAATTTTGGATTGAAAACTTTTGATATTGAGATAATCTGTGTTTCTATTATATACGGGTTTTTATAGCGAGAAATCATATTTGATACTTTAAATGAGCAACTAGGAGAAATTATATAACAACATTTTACTCTTGAATCTTCATTCTCTTGAATTGACAGATAGATTTTTCTTTGTGGTTTTATGATTAGTGAAATTTTGGATTGAAAACTTTTGATATTGAGATAATCTGTGTTTCTATTATATACGGGTTTTTATAGCGAGAAATCATATTTGATACTTTAAATGAGCAACTAGGAGAAATTATATAACAACATTGTACTCTTGAATCTTCATTCTCTTGAATTGACAGATAGATTTTTCTTTGTGGTTTTATGATTAGTGAAATTTTGGATTGAAAACTTTTGATATTGAGATAATCTGTGTTTCTATTATATACGGGTTTTTATAGCGAGAAATCATATTTGATACTTTAAATGAGCAACTAGGAGAAATAATATAACAACATTTTACTCTTGAATCTTCATTCTCTTGAATTGACAGATAGATTTTTCTTTGTGGTTTTATGATTAGTGAAATTTTGGATTGAAAACTTTTGATATTGAGATAATCTGTGTTTCTATTATATACGGGTTTTTATAGCGAGAAATCATATTTGATACTTTTAATGAGCAACTAGGAGAAATTATATAACAACATTTTACTCTTGAATCTTCATTCTCTTGAATTGACCGATAGATTTTTCTTTGTGGTTTTATGATTAGTGAAATTTTGGATTGAAAACTTTTGATATTGAGATAATCTGTGTTTCTATTATATACGGGTTTTTATAGCGAGAAATCATATTTGATACTTTAAATGAGCAACTAGGAGAAATTATATAACAACATTTTACTCTTGAATCTTCATTCTCTTGAATTGACAGATAGATTTTTCTTTGTGGTTTTATGATTAGTGAAATTTTGGATTGAAAACCTTTGAAATTGAGATAATCTGTGTTTCTATTATATACGGGTTTTTATAGCGAGAAATCATATTTGATACTTTAAATGAGCAACTAGGAGAAATTATATAACAACATTTTACTCTTGAATCTTCATTCTCTTGAATTGACAGATAGATTTTTCTTTGTGGTTTTATGATTAGTGAAATTTTGGATTGAAAACTTTTGATATTGAGATAATCTGTGTTTCTATTATATACGGGTTTTTATAGCGAGAAATCATATTTGATACTTTAAATGAGCAACTAGGAGAAATAATATAACAACATTTTACTCTTGAATCTTCATTCTCTTGAATTGACAGATAGATTTTTCTTTGTGGTTTTATGATTAGTGAAATTTTGGATTGAAAACTTTTGATATTGAGATAATCTGTGTTTCTATTATATACGGGTTTTTATAGCGAGAAATCATATTTGATACTTTTAATGAGCAACTAGGAGAAATTATATAACAACATTTTACTCTTGAATCTTCATTCTCTTGAATTGACCGATAGATTTTTCTTTGTGGTTTTATGATAAGTGAAATTTTGGATTGAAAACTTTTGATATTGAGATAATCTGTGTTTCTATTATATACGGGTTTTGATAGCGAGAAATCATATTTGATACTTTAAATGAGCAACTAGGAGAAATTATATAACAACATTTTACTCTTGAATCTTCATTCTCTTGAATTGACAGATAGATTTTTCTTTGTGGTTTTATGATTAGTGAAATTTTGGATTGAAAACCTTTGACATTGAGATAATCTGTGTTTCTATTATATACGGGTTTTTATAGCGAGAAATCATATTTGATACTTTAAATGAGCAACTAGGAGAAATTATATAACAACATTTTACTCTTGAATCTTCATTCTCTTGAATTGACAGATAGATTTTTCTTTGTGGTTTTATGATTAGTGAAATTTTGGATTGAAAACTTTTGACATTGAGATAATCTGTGTTTCTATTATATACGGGTTTTTATAGCGAGAAATCATATTTGATACTTTAAATGAGCAACTAGGAGAAATTATATAACAACATTTTACTCTTAAATCTTCATTCTCTTGAATTGAGTGATAGATTTTTCTTTGTGGATTTATGATTAGTGAAATTTTGGATTGAAAACTTTTGATATTGAGATAATCTTTCTTTCTATTATATACGGGTTTTTATAGCGAGAAATCATATTTGATACTTTAAATGAGCAACTAGGAGAAATTATATAACAACATTTTACTCTTGAATCTTCATTCTCTTGAATTGACAGATAGATTTTTCTTTGTGGTTTTATGATTAGTGAAATTTTGGATTGAAAACTTTTGATATTGAGATAATCTGTGTTTCTATTATATACGGGTTTTTATAGCGAGAAATCATACTTGATACTTTAAATGAGCAACTAGGAGAAATTATATAACAATATTTTACTCTTGAATCTTCATTCTCTTGAATTGACAGATAGATTTTTCTTTATGGTTTTATGATTAGTGAAATTTTGGATTGAAAACTTTTGATATTGAGATAATCTGTGTTTCTATTATATACGGGTTTTTATAGCGAGAAATCATATTTGATACTTTAAATGAGCAACTAGGAGAAATTATATAACAACATTTTACTCTTGAATCTTCATTCTCTTGAATTGACAGATAGATTTTTCTTTGTGGTTTTATGATTAGTGAAATTTTGGATTGAAAACTTTTGATATTGAGATAATCTGTGTTTCTATTATATACGGGTTTTTATAGCGAGAAATCATATTTGATACTTTAAATGAGCAACTAGGAGAAATTATATAACAACATTTTACTCTTGAATCTTCATTCTCTTGAATTGACAGATAGATTTTTCTTTGTGGTTTTATGATTAGTGAAATTTTGGATTGAAAACTTTTGATATTGAGATAATCTGTGTTTCTATTATATACGGGTTTTTATAGCGAGAAATCATATTTGATACTTTAAATGAGCAACTAGGAGAAATTATATAACAACATTTTACTCTTGAATCTTCATTCTCTTGAATTGACAGATAGATTTTTCTTTGTGGTTTTATGATTAGTGAAATTTTGGATTGAAAACTTTTGATATTGAGATAATCTGTGTTTCTATTATATACGGGTTTTTATAGCGAGAAATCATATTTGATACTTTAAATGAGCAACTAGGAGAAATTATATAACAACATTTTACTCTTGAATCTTCATTCTCTTGAATTGACAGATAGATTTTTCTTTGTGGTTTTATGATTAGTGAAATTTTGGATTGAAAACTTTTGATATTGAGATAATCTGTGTTTCTATTATATATGGGTTTTTATAGCGAGAAATCATATTTGATACTTTAAATGAGCAACAAGGAGAAATTGTATAACAACATTTTACTCTTTAATCTTCATTCTCTTGAATTGACAGATAGATTTTTCTTTGTGGTTTTATGATTAGTGAAATTTTGGATTGAAAACTTTTGATATTGAGATAATCTGTGTTTCTATTATATATGGGTTTTTATAGCGAGAAATCATATTCGATACTTTAAATGAGCGACTAGGAGAAATTATATAACAACATTTTACTCTTGAATCTTCATTCTCTTGAATTGACAGATAGATTTTTCTTTATGGTTTTATGATTAGTGAAATTTTGGATTGAAAACTTTTGATATTGAGATAATCTGTGTTTCTATTATATACGGGTTTTTATAGCGAGAAATCATATTTGATACTTTAAATGAGCAACTAGGAGAAATTATATAACAACATTTTACTCTTGAATCTTCATTCTCTTGAATTGACAGATAGATTTTTCTTTGTGGTTTTATGATTAGTGAAATTTTGGATTGAAAACTTTTGATATTGAGATAATCTGTGTTTCTATTATATACGGGTTTTTATAGCGAGAAATCATATTTGATACTTTAAATGAGCAACTAGGAGAAATTATATAACAACATTTTACTCTTGAATCTTCATTCTCTTGAATTGACAGATAGATTTTTCTTTGTGGTTTTATGATTAGTGAAATTTTGGATTGAAAACTTTTGATATTGAGATAATCTGTGTTTCTATTATATACGGGTTTTTATAGCGAGAAATCATATTTGATACTTTAAATGAGCAACTAGGAGAAATTATATAACAACATTTTACTCTTGAATCTTCATTCTCTTGAATTGACAGATAGATTTTTCTTTGTGGTTTTATGATTAGTGAAATTTTGGATTGAAAACTTTTGATATTGAGATAATCTGTGTTTCTATTATATACGGGTTTTTATAGCGAGAAATCATATTTGATACTTTAAATGAGCAACTAGGAGAAATTATATAACAACATTTTACTCTTGAATCTTCATTCTCTTGAATTGACAGATAGATTTTTCTTTGTGGTTTTATGATTAGTGAAATTTTGGATTGAAAACTTTTGATATTGAGATAATCTGTGTTTCTATTATATATGGGTTTTTATAGCGAGAAATCATATTTGATACTTTAAATGAGCAACAAGGAGAAATTATATAACAACATTTTACTCTTTAATCTTCATTCTCTTGAATTGACAGATAGATTTTTCTTTGTGGTTTTATGATTAGTGAAATTTTGGATTGAAAACTTTTGATATTGAGATAATCTGTGTTTCTATTATATACGGGTTTTTATAGCGAGAAATCATATTTGATACTTTAAATGAGCAACTAGGAGAAATTATATAACAACATTTTACTCTTGAATCTTCATTCTCTTGAATTGACAGATAGATTTTTCTTTGTGGTTTTATGATTAGTGAAATTTTGGATTGAAAACTTTTGATATTGAGATAATCTGTGTTTCTATTATATACGGGTTTTTATAGCGAGAAATCATATTTGATACTTTAAATGAGCAACTAGGAGAAATTATATAACAACATTTTACTCTTGAATCTTCATTCTCTTGAATTGACAGATAGATTTTTCTTTGTGGTTTTATGATTAGTGAAATTTTGGATTGAAAACTTTTGATATTGAGATAATCTGTGTTTCTATTATATATGGGTTTTTATAGCGAGAAATCATATTTGATACTTTAAATGAGCAACAAGGAGAAATTATATAACAACATTTTACTCTTTAATCTTCATTCTCTTGAATTGACAGATAGATTTTTCTTTGTGGTTTTATGATTAGTGAAATTTTGGATTGAAAACTTTTGATATTGAGATAATCTGTGTTTCTATTATATATGGGTTTTTATAGCGAGAAATCATATTCGATACTTTAAATGAGCGACTAGGAGAAATTATATAACAACATTTTACTCTTAAATCTTCATTTTATCGAATTGATAGATAGATTTTTCTTTGTGGTTTTATGATTAGTGAAATTTTGGATTGAAAACTTTTGATATTGAGATAATCTGTGTTTCTATTATATACGGGTTTTTATAGCGAGAAATCATATTTGATACTTTAAATGAGCAACTAGGAGAAATTATATAACAACATTGTACTCTTGAATCTTCATTCTCTTGAATTGACGGATAGATTTTTCTTTGTGGTTTTATGATTAGTGAAATTTTGGATTGAAAACTTTTGATATTGAGATAATCTGTGTTTCTATTATATACGGGTTTTTATAGCGAGAAATCATATTTGATACTTTAAATGAGCAACTAGGAGAAATTATATAACAACATTTTACTCTTGAATCTTCATTCTCTTGAATTGACAGATAGATTTTTCTTTGTGGTTTTATGATTAGTGAAATTTTGGATTGAAAACTTTTGATATTGAGATAATCTGTGTTTCTATTATATACGGGTTTTTATAGCGAGAAATCATATTTGATACTTTAAATGAGCAACTAGGAGAAATTATATAACAACATTTTACTCTTGAATCTTCATTCTCTTGAATTGACAGATAGATTTTTCTTTGTGGTTTTATGATTAGTGAAATTTTGGATTGAAAACTTTTGATATTGAGATAATCTGTGTTTCTATTATATACGGGTTTTTATAGCGAGAAATCATATTTGATACTTTAAATGAGCAACTAGGAGAAATTATATAACAACATTGTACTCTTGAATCTTCATTCTCTTGAATTGACAGATAGATTTTTCTTTGTGGTTTTATGATTAGTGAAATTTTGGATTGAAAACTTTTGATATTGAGATAATCTGTGTTTCTATTATATACGGGTTTTTATAGCGAGAAATCATATTTGATACTTTAAATGAGCAACTAGGAGAAATTATATAACAACATTTTACTCTTGAATCTTCATTCTCTTGAATTGACAGATAGATTTTTCTTTGTGGTTTTATGATTAGTGAAATTTTGGATTGAAAACTTTTGATATTGAGATAATCTGTGTTTCTATTATATACGGGTTTTTATAGCGAGAAATCATATTTGATACTTTTATGAGCAACTAGGAGAAATTATATAACAACATTTTACTCTTGAATCTTCATTCTCTTGAATTGACCGATAGATTTTTCTTTGTGGTTTTATGATTAGTGAAATTTTGGATTGAAAACTTTTGATATTGAGATAATCTGTGTTTCTATTATATACGGGTTTTTATAGCGAGAAATCATATTTGATACTTTAAATGAGCAACTAGGAGAAATTATATAACAACATTTTACTCTTGAATCTTCATTCTCTTGAATTGACAGATAGATTTTTCTTTGTGGTTTTATGATTAGTGAAATTTTGGATTGAAAACCTTTGAAATTGAGATAATCTGTGTTTCTATTATATACGGGTTTTTATAGCGAGAAATCATATTTGATACTTTAAATGAGCAACTAGGAGAAATTATATAACAACATTTTACTCTTGAATCTTCATTCTCTTGAATTGACAGATAGATTTTTCTTTGTGGTTTTATGATTAGTGAAATTTTGGATTGAAAACTTTTGATATTGAGATAATCTGTGTTTCTATTATATACGGGTTTTTATAGCGAGAAATCATATTTGATACTTTAAATGAGCAACTAGGAGAAATAATATAACAACATTTTACTCTTGAATCTTCATTCTCTTGAATTGACAGATAGATTTTTCTTTGTGGTTTTATGATTAGTGAAATTTTGGATTGAAAACTTTTGATATTGAGATAATCTGTGTTTCTATTATATACGGGTTTTTATAGCGAGAAATCATATTTGATACTTTTAATGAGCAACTAGGAGAAATTATATAACAACATTTTACTCTTGAATCTTCATTCTCTTGAATTGACCGATAGATTTTTCTTTGTGGTTTTATGATAAGTGAAATTTTGGATTGAAAACTTTTGATATTGAGATAATCTGTGTTTCTATTATATACGGGTTTTGATAGCGAGAAATCATATTTGATACTTTAAATGAGCAACTAGGAGAAATTATATAACAACATTTTACTCTTGAATCTTCATTCTCTTGAATTGACAGATAGATTTTTCTTTGTGGTTTTATGATTAGTGAAATTTTGGATTGAAAACCTTTGACATTGAGATAATCTGTGTTTCTATTATATACGGGTTTTTATAGCGAGAAATCATATTTGATACTTTAAATGAGCAACTAGGAGAAATTATATAACAACATTTTACTCTTGAATCTTCATTCTCTTGAATTGACAGATAGATTTTTCTTTGTGGTTTTATGATTAGTGAAATTTTGGATTGAAAACTTTTGACATTGAGATAATCTGTGTTTCTATTATATACGGGTTTTTATAGCGAGAAATCATATTTGATACTTTAAATGAGCAACTAGGAGAAATTATATAACAACATTTTACTCTTAAATCTTCATTCTCTTGAATTGAGTGATAGATTTTTCTTTGTGGATTTATGATTAGTGAAATTTTGGATTGAAAACTTTTGATATTGAGATAATCTGTGTTTCTATTATATACGGGTTTTTATAGCGAGAAATCATATTTGATACTTTAAATGAGCAACTAGGAGAAATTATATAACAACATTTTACTCTTGAATCTTCATTCTCTTGAATTGACAGATAGATTTTTCTTTGTGGTTTTATGATTAGTGAAATTTTGGATTGAAAACTTTTGATATTGAGATAATCTGTGTTTCTATTATATACGGGTTTTTATAGCGAGAAATCATATTTGATACTTTAAATGAGCAACTAGGAGAAATTATATAACAACATTTTACTCTTGAATCTTCATTCTCTTGAATTGACAGATAGATTTTTCTTTGTGGTTTTATGATTAGTGAAATTTTGGATTGAAAACTTTTGATATTGAGATAATCTGTGTTTCTATTATATACGGGTTTTTATAGCGAGAAATCATATTTGATACTTTAAATGAGCAACTAGGAGAAATTATATAACAACATTTTACTCTTGAATCTTCATTCTCTTGAATTGACAGATAGATTTTTCTTTGTGGTTTTATGATTAGTGAAATTTTGGATTGAAAACTTTTGATATTGAGATAATCTGTGTTTCTATTATATACGGGTTTTTATAGCGAGAAATCATATTTGATACTTTAAATGAGCAACTAGGAGAAATTATATAACAACATTTTACTCTTGAATCTTCATTCTCTTGAATTGACAGATAGATTTTTCTTTGTGGTTTTATGATTAGTGAAATTTTGGATTGAAAACTTTTGATATTGAGATAATCTGTGTTTCTATTATATACGGGTTTTTATAGCGAGAAATCATATTTGATACTTTAAATGAGCAACTAGGAGAAATTATATAACAACATTTTACTCTTGAATCTTCATTCTCTTGAATTGACAGATAGATTTTTCTTTGTGGTTTTATGATTAGTGAAATTTTGGATTGAAAACTTTTGATATTGAGATAATCTGTGTTTCTATTATATACGGGTTTTTATAGCGAGAAATCATATTTGATACTTTAAATGAGCAACTAGGAGAAATTATATAACAACATTTTACTCTTGAATCTTCATTCTCTTGAATTGACAGATAGATTTTTCTTTGTGGTTTTATGATTAGTGAAATTTTGGATTGAAAACTTTTGATATTGAGATAATCTGTGTTTCTATTATATATGGGTTTTTATAGCGAGAAATCATATTTGATACTTTAAATGAGCAACAAGGAGAAATTATATAACAACATTTTACTCTTGAATCTTCATTCTCTTGAATTGACAGATAGATTTTTCTTTGTGGTTTTATGATTAGTGAAATTTTGGATTGAAAACTTTTGATATTGAGATAATCTGTGTTTCTATTATATATGGGTTTTTATAGCGAGAAATCATATTCGATACTTTAAATGAGCGACTAGGAGAAATTATATAACAACATTTTACTCTTAAATCTTCATTTTATCGAATTGATAGATAGATTTTTCTTTGTGGTTTTATGATTAGTGAAATTTTGGATTGAAAACTTTTGATATTGAGATAATCTGTGTTTCTATTATATACGGGTTTTTATAGCGAGAAATCATATTTGATACTTTAAATGAGCAACTAGGAGAAATTATATAACAACATTGTACTCTTGAATCTTCATTCTCTTGAATTGACAGATAGATTTTTCTTTGTGGTTTTATGATTAGTGAAATTTTGGATTGAAAACTTTTGATATTGAGATAATCTGTGTTTCTATTATATACGGGTTTTTATAGCGAGAAATCATATTTGATACTTTAAATGAGCAACTAGGAGAAATTATATAACAACATTTTACTCTTGAATCTTCATTCTCTTGAATTGACAGATAGATTTTTCTTTGTGGTTTTATGATTAGTGAAATTTTGGATTGAAAACTTTTGATATTGAGATAATCTGTGTTTCTATTATATACGGGTTTTTATAGCGAGAAATCATATTTGATACTTTAAATGAGCAACTAGGAGAAATTATATAACAACATTTTACTCTTGAATCTTCATTCTCTTGAATTGACAGATAGATTTTTCTTTGTGGTTTTATGATTAGTGAAATTTTGGATTGAAAACTTTTGATATTGAGATAATCTGTGTTTCTATTATATACGGGTTTTTATAGCGAGAAATCATATTTGATACTTTAAATGAGCAACTAGGAGAAATTATATAACAACATTGTACTCTTGAATCTTCATTCTCTTGAATTGACGGATAGATTTTTCTTTGTGGTTTTATGATTAGTGAAATTTTGGATTGAAAACTTTTGATATTGAGATAATCTGTGTTTCTATTATATACGGGTTTTTATAGCGAGAAATCATATTTGATACTTTAAATGAGCAACTAGGAGAAATTATATAACAACATTTTACTCTTGAATCTTCATTCTCTTGAATTGACAGATAGATTTTTCTTTGTGGTTTTATGATTAGTGAAATTTTGGATTGAAAACTTTTGATATTGAGATAATCTGTGTTTCTATTATATACGGGTTTTTATAGCGAGAAATCATATTTGATACTTTAAATGAGCAACTAGGAGAAATTATATAACAACATTTTACTCTTGAATCTTCATTCTCTTGAATTGACAGATAGATTTTTCTTTGTGGTTTTATGATTAGTGAAATTTTGGATTGAAAACTTTTGATATTGAGATAATCTGTGTTTCTATTATATACGGGTTTTTATAGCGAGAAATCATATTTGATACTTTAAATGAGCAACTAGGAGAAATTATATAACAACATTGTACTCTTGAATCTTCATTCTCTTGAATTGACAGATAGATTTTTCTTTGTGGTTTTATGATTAGTGAAATTTTGGATTGAAAACTTTTGATATTGAGATAATCTGTGTTTCTATTATATACGGGTTTTTATAGCGAGAAATCATATTTGATACTTTAAATGAGCAACTAGGAGAAATAATATAACAACATTTTACTCTTGAATCTTCATTCTCTTGAATTGACAGATAGATTTTTCTTTGTGGTTTTATGATTAGTGAAATTTTGGATTGAAAACTTTTGATATTGAGATAATCTGTGTTTCTATTATATACGGGTTTTTATAGCGAGAAATCATATTTGATACTTTTAATGAGCAACTAGGAGAAATTATATAACAACATTTTACTCTTGAATCTTCATTCTCTTGAATTGACCGATAGATTTTTCTTTGTGGTTTTATGATTAGTGAAATTTTGGATTGAAAACTTTTGATATTGAGATAATCTGTGTTTCTATTATATACGGGTTTTTATAGCGAGAAATCATATTTGATACTTTAAATGAGCAACTAGGAGAAATTATATAACAACATTTTACTCTTGAATCTTCATTCTCTTGAATTGACAGATAGATTTTTCTTTGTGGTTTTATGATTAGTGAAATTTTGGATTGAAAACCTTTGAAATTGAGATAATCTGTGTTTCTATTATATACGGGTTTTTATAGCGAGAAATCATATTTGATACTTTAAATGAGCAACTAGGAGAAATTATATAACAACATTTTACTCTTGAATCTTCATTCTCTTGAATTGACAGATAGATTTTTCTTTGTGGTTTTATGATTAGTGAAATTTTGGATTGAAAACTTTTGATATTGAGATAATCTGTGTTTCTATTATATACGGGTTTTTATAGCGAGAAATCATATTTGATACTTTAAATGAGCAACTAGGAGAAATAATATAACAACATTTTACTCTTGAATCTTCATTCTCTTGAATTGACAGATAGATTTTTCTTTGTGGTTTTATGATTAGTGAAATTTTGGATTGAAAACTTTTGATATTGAGATAATCTGTGTTTCTATTATATACGGGTTTTTATAGCGAGAAATCATATTTGATACTTTTAATGAGCAACTAGGAGAAATTATATAACAACATTTTACTCTTGAATCTTCATTCTCTTGAATTGACCTATAGATTTTTCTTTGTGGTTTTATGATAAGTGAAATTTTGGATTGAAAACTTTTGATATTGAGATAATCTGTGTTTCTATTATATACGGGTTTTGATAGCGAGAAATCATATTTGATACTTTAAATGAGCAACTAGGAGAAATTATATAACAACATTTTACTCTTGAATCTTCATTCTCTTGAATTGACAGATAGATTTTTCTTTGTGGTTTTATGATTAGTGAAATTTTGGATTGAAAACCTTTGACATTGAGATAATCTGTGTTTCTATTATATACGGGTTTTTATAGCGAGAAATCATATTTGATACTTTAAATGAGCAACTAGGAGAAATTATATAACAACATTTTACTCTTGAATCTTCATTCTCTTGAATTGACAGATAGATTTTTCTTTGAGGTTTTATGATTAGTGAAATTTTGGATTGAAAACTTTTGACATTGAGATAATCTGTGTTTCTATTATATACGGGTTTTTATAGCGAGAAATCATATTTGATACTTTAAATGAGCAACTAGGAGAAATTATATAACAACATTTTACTCTTAAATCTTCATTCTCTTGAATTGAGTGATAGATTTTTCTTTGTGGATTTATGATTAGTGAAATTTTGGATTGAAAACTTTTGATATTGAGATAATCTGTGTTTCTATTATATACGGGTTTTTATAGCGAGAAATCATATTTGATACTTTAAATGAGCAACTAGGAGAAATTATATAACAACATTTTACTCTTGAATCTTCATTCTCTTGAATTGACAGATAGATTTTTCTTTGTGGTTTTATGATTAGTGAAATTTTGGATTGAAAACTTTTGATATTGAGATAATCTGTGTTTCTATTATATACGGGTTTTTATAGCGAGAAATCATATTTGATACTTTAAATGAGCAACTAGGAGAAATTATATAACAACATTTTACTCTTGAATCTTCATTCTCTTGAATTGACAGATAGATTTTTCTTTGTGGTTTTATGATTAGTGAAATTTTGGATTGAAAACTTTTGATATTGAGATAATCTGTGTTTCTATTATATACGGGTTTTTATAGCGAGAAATCATATTTGATACTTTAAATGAGGAACTAGGAGAAATTATATAACAACATTTTACTCTTGAATCTTCATTCTCTTGAATTGACAGATAGATTTTTCTTTGTGGTTTTATGATTAGTGAAATTTTGGATTGAAAACTTTTGATATTGAGATAATCTGTGTTTCTATTATATACGGGTTTTTATAGCGAGAAATCATATTTGATACTTTAAATGAGCAACTAGGAGAAATTATATAACAACATTTTACTCTTGAATCTTCATTCTCTTGAATTGACAGATAGATTTTTCTTTGTGGTTTTATGAGTAGTGAAATTTTGGATTGAAAACTTTTGATATTGAGATAATCTGTGTTTCTATTATATATGGGTTTTTATAGCGAGAAATCATATTTGATACTTTAAATGAGCAACAAGGAGAAATTATATAACAACATTTTACTCTTGAATCTTCATTCTCTTGAATTGACAGATAGATTTTTCTTTGTGGTTTTATGATTAGTGAAATTTTGGATTGAAAACTTTTGATATTGAGATAATCTGTGTTTCTATTATATATGGGTTTTTATAGCGAGAAATCATATTCGATACTTTAAATGAGCGACTAGGAGAAATTATATAACAACATTTTACTCTTAAATCTTCATTTTATCGAATTGATAGATAGTTTTTTCTTTGTGGTTTTATGATTAGTGAAATTTTGGATTGAAAACTTTTGATATTGAGATAATCTGTGTTTCTATTATATATGGGTTTTTATAGCGAGAAATCATATTCGATACTTTAAATGAGCGACAAGGAGAAATTATATAACAACATTTTACTCTTAAATCTTCATTTTATCGAATTGATAGATAGATTTTTCTTTGTGGTTTTATGATTAGTGAAATTTTGGATTGAAAACTTTTGATATTGAGATAATCTGTGTTTCTATTATATACGGGTTTTTATAGCGAGAAATCATATTTGATACTTTAAATGAGCAACTAGGAGAAATTATATAACAACATTTTACTCTTGAATCTTCATTCTCTTGAATTGACAAATAGATTTTTCTTTGTGGTTTTATGATTAGTGAAATTTTGGATTGAAAACTTTTGATATTGAGATAATCTGTGTTTCTATTATATATGGGTTTTTATAGCGAGAAATCATATTCGATACTTTAAATGAGCGACTAGGAGAAATTATATAACAACATTTTACTCTTAAATCTTCATTCTCTTGAATTAACAAATAGATTTTTCTTTGTGGTTTTATGATTAGTGAAATTTTGGATTGAAAACTTTTGATATTGAGATAATCTGTGTTTCTATTATATATGGGTTTTTATAGCGAGAAATCATATTTGATACTTTAAATGAGCGACTAGGAGAAATTATATAACAACATTTTACTCTTGAATCTTCATTCTCTTGAATTGACAAATAGATTTTTCTTTGTGGTTTTATGATTAGTGAAATTTTGGATTGAAAACTTTTGATATTGAGATAATCTGTGTTTCTATTATATATGGGTTTTTATAGCGAGAAATCATATTCGATACTTTAAATGAGTGACTAGGAGAAATTATATAACAAAATTTTACTCTTTAATCTTCATTCTCTCGAATTGATAGATAGATTTTTCTTTGTGGTTTTATGATTAGTGAAATTTTGGATTGAAAACTTTTGATATTGAGATAATCTGTGTTTCTATTATATATGGGTTTTTATAGCGAGAAATCATATTTGATACTTTAAATGAGCGACTAGGAGAAATTATATAACAATATTTTACTCTTAAATCTTCATTCTCTTAAATTGACAAATAGATTTTTCTTTGTGGTTTTATGCTTAGTGAAATTTTGGATTGAAAACCTTTGACATTGAGATAATCTGTGTTTCTCTTATATACGGGTTTTTATAGCGAGAAATTATATTTGATACTTTAAATGAGCAACTAGGAGAAATTATATAACAACATTTAACTCTTGAATCTTCATTATCTTGAATTGACAGATAGATTTTTCTTTGTGGTTTTATGATTAGTGAAATTTTGGATTGAAAACTTTTGATATTGAGATAATCTGTGTTTCTATTATATATGGGTTTTTATAGCGAGAAATCATATTTGATACTTTAAATGAGCAACAAGGAGAAATTATATAACAACATTTTACTCTTGAATCTTCATTCTCTTGAATTGACAGATAGATTTTTCTTTGTGGTTTTATGATTAGTGAAATTTTGGATTGAAAACTTTTGATATTGAGATAATCTGTGTTTCTATTATATATGGGTTTTTATAGCGAGAAATCATATTCGATACTTTAAATGAGCGACTAGGAGAAATTATATAACAACATTTTACTCTTAAATCTTCATTTTATCGAATTGATAGATAGATTTTTCTTTGTGGTTTTATGATTAGTGAAATTTTGGATTGAAAACTTTTGATATTGAGATAATCTGTGTTTCTATTATATATGGGTTTTTATAGCGAGAAATCATATTCGATACTTTAAATGAGCGACAAGGAGAAATTATATAACAACATTTTACTCTTAAATCTTCATTTTATCGAATTGATAGATAGATTTTTCTTTGTGGTTTTATGATTAGTGAAATTTTGGATTGAAAACTTTTGATATTGAGATAATCTGTGTTTCTATTATATACGGGTTTTTATAGCGAGAAATCATATTTGATACTTTAAATGAGCAACTAGGAGAAATTATATAACAACATTTTACTCTTGAATCTTCATTCTCTTGAATTGACAGATAGATTTTTCTTTGTGGTTTTATGATTAGTGAAATTTTGGATTGAAAACTTTTGATATTGAGATACTCTGTGTTTCTATTATATATGTGTTTTTATAGCGAGAAATCATATTTGATACTTTAAATGAGCAACAAGGAGAAATTATATAACAACATTTTACTCTTGAATCTTCATTCTCTTGAATTGACAGATAGATTTTTCTTTGTGGTTTTATGATTAGTGAAATTTTGGATTGAAAACTTTTGATATTGAGATAATCTGTATTTCTATTATATATGGGTTTTTATAGCGAGAAATCATATTCGATACTTTAAATGAGCGACTAGGAGAAATTATATAACAACATTTTACTCTTAAATCTTCATTTTATCGAATTGATAGATAGATTTTTCTTTGTGGTTTTATGATTAGTGAAATTTTGGATTGAAAACTTTTGATATTGAGATAATCTGTGTTTCTATTATATACGGGTTTTTATAGCGAGAAATCATATTTGATACTTTAAATGAGCAACTAGGAGAAATTATATAACAACATTTTACTCTTGAATCTTCATTCTCTTGAATTGACAAATAGATTTTTCTTTGTGGTTTTATGATTAGTGAAATTTTGGATTGAAAACTTTTGATATTGAGATAATCTGTGTTTCTATTATATACGGGTTTTGATAGCGAGAAATCATATTTGATACTTTAAATGAGCAACTAGGAGAAATTATATAACAACATTTTACTCTTGAATCTTCATTCTCTTGAATTGACAGATAGATTTTTCTTTGTGGTTTTATGATTAGTGAAATTTTGGATTGAAAACTTTTGATATTGAGATAATCTGTGTTTCTATTATATACGGGTTTTTATAGGGAGAAATCATATTTGATACTTTAAATGAGCAACTAGGAGAAATTATATAACAACATTTTACTCTTGAATCTTCATTCTCTTGAATTGACAGATAGATTTTTCTTTGTGGTTTTATGATTAGTGAAATTTTGGATTGAAAACTTTTGATATTGAGATAATCTGTGTTTCTATTATATATGGGTTTTTATAGCGAGAAATCATATTCGATACTTTAAATGAGCGACTAGGAGAAATTATATAACAACATTTTACTCTTAAATCTTCATTTTATCGAATTGATAGATAGATTTTTCTTTGTGGTTTTATGATTAGTGAAATTTTGGATTGAAAACTTTTGATATTGAGATAATCTGTGTTTCTATTATATACGGGTTTTTATAGCGAGAAATCATATTTGATACTTTAAATGAGCAACTAGGAGAAATTATTCACAACATTTTACTCTTGAATCTTCATTCTCTTGAATTGACAGATAGATTTTTCTTTGTGGTTTTATGATTAGTGAAATTTTGGATTGAAAACTTTTGATATTGAGATAATCTGTGTTTCTATTATATACGGGTTTTTATAGCGAGAAATCATATTTGATACTTTAAATGAGCAACTAGGAGAAATTATATAACAACATTTTACTCTTGAATCTTCATTCTCTTGAATTGACAGATAGATTTTTCTTTGTGGTTTTATGATTAGTGAAATTTTGGATTGAAAACTTTTGATATTGAGATAATCTGTGTTTCTATTATATATGGGTTTTTATAGCGAGAAATCATATTCGATACTTTAAATGAGCGACTAGGAGAAATTATATAACAACATTTTACTCTTAAATCTTCATTTTATCGAATTGATAGATAGATTTTTCTTTGTGGTTTTATGATTAGTGAAATTTTGGATTGAAAACTTTTGATATTGAGATAATCTGTGTTTCTATTATATACGGGTTTTTATAGCGAGAAATCATATTTGATACTTTAAATGAGCAACTAGGAGAAATTATATAACAACATTTTACTCTTGAATCTTCATTCTCTTGAATTGACAGATAGATTTTTCTTTGTGGTTTTATGATTAGTGAAATTTTGGATTGAAAACTTTTGATATTGAGATAATCTGTGTTTCTATTATATACGGGTTTTTATAGCGAGAAATCATATTTGATACTTTAAATGAGCAACTAGGAGAAATTATATAACAACATTTTACTCTTGAATCTTCATTCTCTTGAATTGACAGATAGATTTTTCTTTGTGGTTTTATGATTAGTGAAATTTTGGATTGAAAACTTTTGATATTGAGATAATCTGTGTTTCTATTATATACGGGTTTTTATAGCGAGAAATCATATTTGATACTTTAAATGAGCAACTAGGAGAAATTATATAACAACATTTTACTCTTGAATCTTCATTCTCTTGAATTGACAGATAGATTTTTCTTTGTGGTTTTATGATTAGTGAAATTTTGGATTGAAAACTTTTGATATTGAGATAATCTGTGTTTCTATTATATACGGGTTTTTATAGCGAGAAATCATATTTGATACTTTAAATGAGCAACTAGGAGAAATTATTCACAACATTTTACTCTTGAATCTTCATTCTCTTGAATTGACAGATAGATTTTTCTTTGTGGTTTTATGATTAGTGAAATTTTGGATTGAAAACTTTTGATATTGAGATAATCTGTGTTTCTATTATATACGGGTTTTTATAGCGAGAAATCATATTTGATACTTTAAATGAGCAACTAGGAGAAATTATATAACAACATTTTACTCTTGAATCTTCATTCTCTTGAATTGACAGATAGATTTTTCTTTGTGGTTTTATGATTAGTGAAATTTTGGATTGAAAACTTTTGATATTGAGATAATCTGTGTTTCTATTATATATGGGTTTTTATAGCGAGAAATCATATTCGATACTTTAAATGAGCGACTAGGAGAAATTATATAACAACATTTTACTCTTAAATCTTCATTTTATCGAATTGATAGATAGATTTTTCTTTGTGGTTTTATGATTAGTGAAATTTTGGATTGAAAACTTTTGATATTGAGATAATCTGTGTTTCTATTATATACGGGTTTTTATAGCGAGAAATCATATTTGATACTTTAAATGAGCAACTAGGAGAAATTATATAACAACATTTTACTCTTGAATCTTCATTCTCTTGAATTGACAGATAGATTTTTCTTTGTGGTTTTATGATTAGTGAAATTTTGGATTGAAAACTTTTGATATTGAGATAATCTGTGTTTCTATTATATACGGGTTTTTATAGCGAGAAATCATATTTGATACTTTAAATGAGCAACTAGGAGAAATTATATAACAACATTTTACTCTTGAATCTTCATTCTCTTGAATTGACAGATAGATTTTTCTTTGTGGTTTTATGATTAGTGAAATTTTGGATTGAAAACTTTTGATATTGAGATAATCTGTGTTTCTATTATATACGGGTTTTTATAGCGAGAAATCATATTTGATACTTTAAATGAGCAACTAGGAGAAATTATATAACAACATTTTACTCTTGAATCTTCATTCTCTTGAATTGACAGATAGATTTTTCTTTGTGGTTTTATGATTAGTGAAATTTTGGATTGAAAACTTTTGATATTGAGATAATCTGTGTTTCTATTATATACGGGTTTTTATAGCGAGAAATCATATTTGATACTTTAAATGAGCAACTAGGAGAAATTATATAACAACATTTTACTCTTGAATCTTCATTCTCTTGAATTGACAGATAGATTTTTCTTTGTGGTTTTATGATTAGTGAAATTTTGGATTGAAAACTTTTGATATTGAGATAATCTGTGTTTCTATTATATACGGGTTTTTATAGCGAGAAATCATATTTGATACTTTAAATGAGCAACTAGGAGAAATTATATAACAACATTTTACTCTTGAATCTTCATTCTCTTGAATTGACGGATAGATTTTTCTTTGTGGTTTTATGATTAGTGAAATTTTGGATTGAAAACTTTTGATATTGAGATAATCTGTGTTTCTATTATATACGGGTTTTTATAGCGAGAAATCATATTTGATACTTTAAATGAGCAACTAGGAGAAATTATATAACAACATTGTACTCTTAAATCTTCATTCTCTTGAATTGACAGATAGATTTTTCTTTGTGGTTTTATGATTAGTGAAATTTTGGATTGAAAACTTTTGATATTGAGATAATCTGTGTTTCTATTATATACGGGTTTTTATAGCGAGAAATCATATTTGATACTTTAAATGAGCAACTAGGAGAAATTATATAACAACATTTTACTCTTGAATCTTCATTCTCTTGAATTGACAGATAGATTTTTCTTTGTGGTTTTATGATTAGTGAAATTTTGGATTGAAAACTTTTGATATTGAGATAATCTGTGTTTCTATTATATACGGGTTTTTATAGCGAGAAATCATATTTGATACTTTAAATGAGCAACTAGGAGAAATTATATAACAACATTTTACTCTTGAATCTTCATTCTCTTGAATTGACAGATAGATTTTTCTTTGTGGTTTTATGATTAGTGAAATTTTGGATTGAAAACTTTTGATATTGAGATAATCTGTGTTTCTATTATATACGGGTTTTTATAGCGAGAAATCATATTTGATACTTTAAATGAGCAACTAGGAGAAATTATATAACAACATTGTACTCTTGAATCTTCATTCTCTTGAATTGACAGATAGATTTTTCTTTGTGGTTTTATGATTAGTGAAATTTTGGATTGAAAACTTTTGATATTGAGATAATCTGTGTTTCTATTATATACGGGTTTTTATAGCGAGAAATCATATTTGATACTTTAAATGAGCAACTAGGAGAAATAATATAACAACATTTTACTCTTGAATCTTCATTCTCTTGAATTGACAGATAGATTTTTCTTTGTGGTTTTATGATTAGTGAAATTTTGGATTGAAAACTTTTGATATTGAGATAATCTGTGTTTCTATTATATACGGGTTTTTATAGCGAGAAATCATATTTGATACTTTTAATGAGCAACTAGGAGAAATTATATAACAACATTTTACTCTTGAATCTTCATTCTCTTGAATTGACCGATAGATTTTTCTTTGTGGTTTTATGATTAGTGAAATTTTGGATTGAAAACTTTTGATATTGAGATAATCTGTGTTTCTATTATATACGGGTTTTTATAGCGAGAAATCATATTTGATACTTTAAATGAGCAACTAGGAGAAATTATATAACAACATTTTACTCTTGAATCTTCATTCTCTTGAATTGACAGATAGATTTTTCTTTGTGGTTTTATGATTAGTGAAATTTTGGATTGAAAACTTTTGATATTGAGATAATCTGTGTTTCTATTATATACGGGTTTTTATAGCGAGAAATCATATTTGATACTTTAAATGAGCAACTAGGAGAAATTATATAACAACATTTTACTCTTGAATCTTCATTCTCTTGAATTGACAGATAGATTTTTCTTTGTGGTTTTATGATTAGTGAAATTTTGGATTGAAAACTTTTGATATTGAGATAATCTGTGTTTCTATTATATACGGGTTTTTATAGCGAGAAATCATATTTGATACTTTAAATGAGCAACTAGGAGAAATTATATAACAACATTGTACTCTTGAATCTTCATTCTCTTGAATTGACAGATAGATTTTTCTTTGTGGTTTTATGATTAGTGAAATTTTGGATTGAAAACTTTTGATATTGAGATAATCTGTGTTTCTATTATATACGGGTTTTTATAGCGAGAAATCATATTTGATACTTTAAATGAGCAACTAGGAGAAATAATATAACAACATTTTACTCTTGAATCTTCATTCTCTTGAATTGACAGATAGATTTTTCTTTGTGGTTTTATGATTAGTGAAATTTTGGATTGAAAACTTTTGATATTGAGATAATCTGTGTTTCTATTATATACGGGTTTTTATAGCGAGAAATCATATTTGATACTTTTAATGAGCAACTAGGAGAAATTATATAACAACATTTTACTCTTGAATCTTCATTCTCTTGAATTGACCGATAGATTTTTCTTTGTGGTTTTATGATTAGTGAAATTTTGGATTGAAAACTTTTGATATTGAGATAATCTGTGTTTCTATTATATACGGGTTTTTATAGCGAGAAATCATATTTGATACTTTAAATGAGCAACTAGGAGAAATTATATAACAACATTTTACTCTTGAATCTTCATTCTCTTGAATTGACAGATAGATTTTTCTTTGTGGTTTTATGATTAGTGAAATTTTGGATTGAAAACCTTTGACATTGAGATAATCTGTGTTTCTATTATATACGGGTTTTTATAGCGAGAAATCATATTTGATACTTTAAATGAGCAACTAGGAGAAATTATATAACAACATTTTACTCTTGAATCTTCATTCTCTTGAATTGACAGATAGATTTTTCTTTGTGGTTTTATGATTAGTGAAATTTTGGATTGAAAACTTTTGATATTGAGATAATCTGTGTTTCTATTATATACGGGTTTTTATAGCGAGAAATCATATTTGATACTTTAAATGAGCAACTAGGAGAAATTATATAACAACATTTTACTCTTGAATCTTCATTCTCTTGAATTGACAGATAGATTTTTCTTTGTGGTTTTATGATTAGTGAAATTTTGGATTGAAAACTTTTGATATTGAGATAATCTGTGTTTCTATTATATACGGGTTTTTATAGCGAGAAATCATATTTGATACTTTTAATGAGCAACTAGGAGAAATTATATAACAACATTTTACTCTTGAATCTTCATTCTCTTGAATTGACCGATAGATTTTTCTTTGTGGTTTTATGATTAGTGAAATTTTGGATTGAAAACTTTTGATATTGAGATAATCTGTGTTTCTATTATATACGGGTTTTGATAGCGAGAAATCATATTTGATACTTTAAATGAGCAACTAGGAGAAATTATATAACAACATTTTACTCTTGAATCTTCATTCTCTTGAATTGACAGATAGATTTTTCTTTGTGGTTTTATGATTAGTGAAATTTTGGATTGAAAACCTTTGACATTGAGATAATCTGTGTTTCTATTATATACGGGTTTTTATAGCGAGAAATCATATTTGATACTTTAAATGAGCA
This sequence comes from Sisyra nigra, assembly GCA_958496155.1. Taxonomy (NCBI): domain Eukaryota; kingdom Metazoa; phylum Arthropoda; class Insecta; order Neuroptera; family Sisyridae; genus Sisyra; species Sisyra nigra. Next base: position 18,670,823 of record OY292319.1, on the reverse strand, counting down.
ACTAGGAGAAATTATATAACAACATTTTACTCTTGAATCTTCATTCTCTTGAATTGACAGATAGATTTTTCTTTGTGGTTTTATGATTAGTGAAATTTTGGATTGAAAACTTTTGATATTGAGATAATCTGTGTTTCTATTATATACGGGTTTTTATAGCGAGAAATCATATTTGATACTTTAAATGAGCAACTAGGAGAAATTATATAACAACATTTTACTCTTGAATCTTCATTCTCTTGAATTGACAGATAGATTTTTCTTTGTGGTTTTATGATTAGTGAAATTTTGGATTGAAAACTTTTGATATTGAGATAATCTGTGTTTCTATTATATACGGGTTTTTATAGCGAGAAATCATATTTGATACTTTAAATGAGCAACTAGGAGAAATTATATAACAACATTTTACTCTTGAATCTTCATTCTCTTGAATTGACAGATAGATTTTTCTTTGTGGTTTTATGATTAGTGAAATTTTGGATTGAAAACTTTTGATATTGAGATAATCTGTATTTCTAATATATATGGGTTTTTATAGCGAGAAATCATATTCGATACTTTAAATGAGCGACTAGGAGAAATTATATAACAACATTTTACTCTTGAATCTTCATTCTTTTGAATTGACAGATAGATTTTTCTTTGTGGTTTTATGATTAGTGAAATTTTGGATTGAAAACTTTTGACATTGAGATAATCTGTGTTTCTATTATATACGGGTTTTTATAGCGAGAAATCATATTTGATACTTTAAATGAGCAACTAGGAGAAATTATATAACAACATTTTACTCTTGAATCTTCATTCTCTTGAATTGACTGATAGATTTTTCTTTGTGGTTTTATGATTAGTGAAATTTTGGATTGAAAACTTTTGATATTGAGATAATCTGTGTTTCTATTATATACGGGTTTTTATAGCGAGAAATCATATTTGATACTTTAAATGAGCAACAAGGAGAAATTATATAACAACATTTTACTCTTGAATCTTCATTCTCTTGAATTGACAGATAGATTTTTCTTTGTGGTTTTATGATTAGTGAAATTTTGGATTGAAAACTTTTGATATTGAGATAATCTGTATTTCTAATATATATGGGTTTTTATAGCGAGAAATCATATTCGATACTTTAAATGAGCGACTAGGAGAAATTATATAACAACATTTTACTCTTGAATCTTCATTCTTTTGAATTGACAGATAGATTTTTCTTTGTGGTTTTATGATTAGTGAAATTTTGGATTGAAAACTTTTGACATTGAGATAATCTGTGTTTCTATTATATACGGGTTTTTATAGCGAGAAATCATATTTGATACTTTAAATGAGCAACTAGGAGAAATTATATAACAACATTGTACTCTTGAATCTTCATTCTCTTGAATTGACAGATAGATTTTTCTTTGTGGTTTTATGATTAGTGAAATTTTGGATTGAAAACTTTTGATATTGAGATAATCTGTATTTCTATTATATATGGGTTTTTATAGCGAGAAATCATATTCGATACTTTAAATGAGCGACTAGGAGAAATTATATAACAACATTTTACTCTTGAATCTTCATTCTCTTGAATTGACAGATAGATTTTTCTTTGTGGTTTTATGATTAGTGAAATTTTGGATTGAAAACTTTTGACATTGAGATAATCTGTGTTTCTATTATATACGGGTTTTTATAGCGAGAAATCATATTTGATACTTTAAATGAGCAACTAGGAGAAATTATATAACAACATTTTACTCTTAAATCTTCATTCTCTTGAATTAAGTGATAGATTTTTCTTTGTGGATTTATGATTAGTGAAATTTTGGATTGAAAACTTTTGATATTGAGATAATCTGTGTTTCTATTATATATGGGTTTTTATAGCGAGAAATCATATTTGATACTTTAAATGAGCAACAAGGAGAAATTATATAACAACATTTTACTCTTGAATCTTCATTCTCTTGAATTGACAGATAGATTTTTCTTTGTGGTTTTATGATTAGTGAAATTTTGGATTGAAAACTTTTGATATTGAGATAATCTGTATTTCTATTATATATGGGTTTTTATAGCGAGAAATCATATTCGATACTTTAAATGAGCGACTAGGAGAAATTATATAACAACATTTTACTCTTGAATCTTCATTCTTTTGAATTGACAGATAGATTTTTCTTTGTGGTTTTATGATTAGTGAAATTTTGGATTGAAAACTTTTGACATTGAGATAATCTGTGTTTCTATTATATACGGGTTTTTATAGCGAGAAATCATATTTGATACTTTAAATGAGCAACTAGGAGAAATTATATAACAACATTTTACTCTTGAATCTTCATTCTCTTGAATTGACAGATAGATTTTTCTTTGTGGTTTTATGATTAGTGAAATTTTGGATTGAAAACTTTTGATATTGAGATAATCTGTGTTTCTATTATATACGGGTTTTTATAGCGAGAAATCATATTTGATACTTTAAATGAGCAACTAGGAGAAATTATATAACAACATTTTACTCTTGAATCTTCATTCTCTTGAATTGACAGATAGATTTTTCTTTGTGGTTTTATGATTAGTGAAATTTTGGATTGAAAACTTTTGATATTGAGATAATCTGTGTTTCTATTATATACGGGTTTTTATAGCGAGAAATCATATTTGATACTTTAAATGAGCAACTAGGAGAAATTATATAACAACATTTTACTCTTAAATCTTCATTCTCTTGAATTGACAGATAGATTTTTCTTTGTGGTTTTATGATTAGTGAAATTTTGGATTGAAAACTTTTGACATTGAGATAATCTGTGTTTCTATTATATACGGGTTTTTATAGCGAGAAATCATATTTGATACTTTAAATGAGCAACTAGGAGAAATTATATAACAACATTTTACTCTTAAATATTCATTCTCTTGAATTGAGTGATAGATTTTTCTTTGTGGTTTTATGATTAGTGAAATTTTGGATTGAAAACTTTTGATATTGAGATAATCTGTGTTTCTATTATATACGGGTTTTTATAGCGAGAAATCATATTTGATACTTTAAATGAGCAACTAGGAGAAATTATATAACAACATTTTACTCTTGAATCTTCATTCTCTTGAATTGACTGATAGATTTTTCTTTGTGGTTTTATGATTAGTGAAATTTTGGATTGAAAACTTTTGACATTGAGATAATCTGTGTTTCTATTATATACGGGTTTTTATAGCGAGAAATCATATTTGATACTTTAAATGAGCAACTAGGAGAAATTATATAACAACATTTTACTCTTAAATCTTCATTCTCTTGAATTGAGTGATAGATTTTTCTTTGTGGATTTATGATTAGTGAAATTTTGGATTGAAAACTTTTGATATTGAGATAATCTGTGTTTCTATTATATACGGGTTTTTATAGCGAGAAATCATATTTGATACTTTAAATGAGCAACTAGGAGAATTATATAACAACATTTTACTCTTGAATCTTCATTCTCTTGAATTGACAGATAGATTTTTCTTTGTGGTTTTATGATTAGTGAAATTTTGGATTGAAAACTTTTGATATTGAGGTAATCTGTGTTTCTATTATATACGGGTTTTTATAGCGAGAAATCATATTTGATACTTTAAATGAGCAACTAGGAGAAATTATATAACAACAGTTTACTCTTGAATCTTCATTCTCTTGAATTGACAGATAGATTTTTCTTTGTGGTTTTATGATTAGTGAAATTTTGGATTGAAAACTTTTGATATTGAGATAATCTGTGTTTCTATTATATACGGGTTTTTATAGCGAGAAATCATATTTGATACTTTAAATGAGCAACTAGGAGAAATTATATAACAACATTTTACTCTTGAATCTTCATTCTCTTGAATTGACAGATAGATTTTTCTTTGTGGTTTTATGATTAGTGAAATTTTGGATTGAAAACTTTTGATATTGAGATAATCTGTGTTTCTATTATATACGGGTTTTTATAGCGAGAAATCATATTTGATACTTTAAATGAGCAACTAGGAGAAATTATATAACAACATTTTACTCTTGAATCTTCATTCTCTTGAATTGACAGATAGATTTTTCTTTGTGGTTTTATGATTAGTGAAATTTTGGATTGAAAACTTTTGACATTGAGATAATCTGTGTTTCTATTATATACGGGTTTTTATAGCGAGAAATCATATTTGATACTTTAAATGAGCAACTAGGAGAAATTATATAACAACATTTTACTCTTAAATCTTCATTCTCTTGAATTGAGGGATAGATTTTTCTTTGTGGATTTATGATTAGTGAAATTTTGGATTGAAAACTTTTGATATTGAGATAATCTGTGTTTCTATTATATATGGGTTTTTATAGCGAGAAATCATATTTGATACTTTAAATGAGCAACAAGGAGAAATTATAAAACAACATTTTACTCTTGAATCTTCATTCTCTTGAATTGACAGATAGATTTTTCTTTGTGGTTTTATGATTAGTGAAATTTTGGATTGAAAACTTTTGATATTGAGATAATCTGTATTTCTATTATATATGGGTTTTTATAGCGAGAAATCATATTCGATACTTTAAATGAGCGACTAGGAGAAATTATATAACAACATTTTACTCTTAAATCTTCATTTTATCGAATTGATAGATAGATTTTTCTTTGTGGGTTTATGATTAGTGAAATTTTGGATTGAAAACTTTTGATATTGAGATAATCTGTGTTTCTATTATATACGGGTTTTTATAGCGAGAAATCATATTTGATACTTTAAATGAGCAACTAGGAGAAATTATATAACAACATTTTACTCTAGAATCTTCATTCTCTTGAATTGACAGATAGATTTTTCTTTGTGGTTTTATGATTAGTGAAATTTTGGATTGAAAACTTTTGACATTGAGATAATCTGTGTTTCTATTATATACGGGTTTTTATAGCGAGAAATCATATTTGATACTTTAAATGAGCAACTAGGAGAAATTATATAACAACATTTTACTCTTAAATCTTCATTCTCTTGAATTGAGTGATAGATTTTTCTTTGTGGATTTATGATTAGTGAAATTTTGGATTGAAAACTTTTGATATTGAGATAATCTGTGTTTCTATTATATACGGGTTTTTATAGCGAGAAATCATATTTGATACTTTAAATGAGCAACTAGGAGAAATTATATAACAACATTTTACTCTTGAATCTTCATTCTCTTGAATTGACAGATAGATTTTTCTTTGTGGATTTATGATTAGTGAAATTTTGGATTGAAAACTTTTGATATTGAGATAATCTGTGTTTCTATTATATACGGGTTTTTATAGCGAGAAATCATATTTGATACTTTAAATGAGCAACTAGGAGAAATTATATAACAACATTTTACTCTTGAATCTTCATTCTCTTGAATTGACAGATAGATTTTTCTTTGTGGTTTTATGATTAGTGAAATTTTGGATTGAAAACTTTTGATATTGAGATAATCTGTGTTTCTATTATATACGGGTTTTTATAGCGAGAAATCATATTTGATACTTTAAATGAGCAACTAGGAGAAATTATATAACAACATTTTACTCTTGAATCTTCATTCTCTTGAATTGACAGATAGATTTTTCTTTGTGGTTTTATGATTAGTGAAATTTTGGATTGAAAACTTTTGATATTGAGATAATCTGTGTTTCTATTATATATGGGTTTTTATAGCGAGAAATCATATTCGATACTTTAAATGAGCGACTAGGAGAAATTATATAACAACATTTTACTCTTAAATCTTCATTTAATCGAATTGATAGATAGATTTTTCTTTGTGGTTTTATGATTAGTGAAATTTTGGATTGAAAACTTTTGATATTGAGATAATCTGTGTTTCTATTATATATGGGTTTTTATAGCGAGAAATCATATTCGATACTTTAAATGAGCGACTAGGAGAAATTATATAACAACATTTTACTCTAAAATCTTCATTTTATCGAATTGATAGATAGATTTTTCTTTGTGGTTTTATGATTAGTTAAATTTTGGATTGAAAACTTTTGATATTGAGATAATCTGTGTTTCTATTATATATGGGTTTTTATAGCGAGAAATCATATTCGATACTTTAAATGAGCGACTAGGAGAAATTATATAACAAAATTTTACTCTTGAATCTTCATTTTATCGAATTAATAGATAGATTTTTCTTTGTGGTTTTATGATTAGTGAAATTTTGGATTGAAAACTTTTGATATTGAGATAATCTGTGTTTCTATTATATATGGGTTTTTATAGCGAGAAATCATATTTGATAATTTAAATGAGCAACTAGGAGAAATTATATAACAACATTTAACTCTTGAATCTTCATTCTCTTGAATTGACAGATAGATTTTTCTTTGTGGTTTTATGATTAGTGAAATTTTGGATTGAAAACTTTTGATATTGAGATAATCTGTGTTTCTATTATATATGGGTTTTTATAGCGAGAAATCATATTTGATACTTTAAATGAGCAACAAGGAGAAATTATATAACAACATTTTACTCTTGAATCTTCATTCTCTTGAATTGACAGATAGATTTTTCTTTGTGGTTTTATGATTAGTGAAATTTTGGATTGAAAACTTTTGATATTGAGATAATCTGTGTTTCTATTATATATGGGTTTTTATAGCGAGAAATCATATTCGATACATTAAATGAGCGACTAGGAGAAATTATATAACAACATTTTACTCTTAAATCTTCATTTTATCGAATTGATAGATAGATTTTTCTTTGTGGTTTTATGATTAGTTAAAATTTGGATTGAAAACTTTTGATATTGAGATAATCTGTGTTTCTATTATATATGGGTTTTTATAGCGAGAAATCATATTCGATACTTTAAATGAGCGACTAGGAGAAATTATATAACAACATTTTACTCTAAAATCTTCATTTTATCGAATTGATAGATAGATTTTTCTTTGTGGTTTTATGATTAGTGAAATTTTGGATTGAAAACTTTTGATATTGAGATAATCTGTGTTTCTATTCTATTCGGGTTTTTATAGCGAGAAATCATATTCGATACTTTAAATGAGCGACTAGGAGAAATTATATAACAAAATTTTACTCTTGAATCTTCATTTTATCGAATTAATAGATAGATTTTTCTTTGTGGTTTTATGATTAGTGAAATTTTGGATTGAAAACTTTTGATATTGAGATAATCTGTGTTTCTATTATATATGGGTTTTTATAGCGAGAAATCATATTCGATACTTTAAATGAGCGACTAGGAGAAATTATATAACAACATTTTACTCTTAAATCTTCATTTTCTCGAATTGACAGATAGATTTTTCTTTGTGGTTTTATGATTAGTGAAATTTTGGATTGAAAACTTTTGATATTGAGATAATCTGTGTTTCTAGTATATATGGGTTTTTATAGCGTGAAATCATATTCGATACTTTAAATGAGCGACTAGGAGAAATTATATAACAAAATTTTACTGTTGAATGATATACCTAGAAATCATATTCGATACCTTAAATGAGCGAATAAGAAAAATTATATAACAGAATTTTACTCTTGAATCTTCATTATCTCGAATTGACAAATACATTTTTCTTTGTGGTTTTTTGATTGGTGAAATTTTGGATTGAAAACTTTTGACATTGAGATAATCTGTGTTTCTATTCTATACGGGTTTTTATAGCGAGAAATCATTTTCGATACCTTAAATGAGCGAATAAGAAAAATTATATAACAAAATTTTACTCTTGAATCTTCATTCTCTCGAATTTATAGATAGATTTTTCTTTGTGGTTTTATGATTAGTGAAATTTTGGATTGAAAACTTTTGATATTGAGATAATCTGTGTTTCTATTATATATGGGTTTTTATAGCGAGAAATCATATTCGATACTTTAAATGAGCGACTAGGAGAAATTATATAACAACATTTTACTCTTGAATCTTAATTTTATTGAAATGACGGATACATTTTTCTTTGTGGTTTTTTGATTTGGTGAAAATTTGGATTGAAAACTTTTGACTTGATGAAATCTGTGTTTTTATTCTATATGGGTTTTTATAGCGAGAAATCATATTCGATACCTTAAATGAGCGACTAAGAGAAATTATATAACAGAATTTTACTTTTGAATCTTAATTTTATTGAAATGACGGATACATTTTTCTTTGTGGTTTTTTGATTTGGTGAAATTTTGGATTGAAAACTTTTGACTTGATGAAATCTGTGTTTTTATTCTATATGGGTTTTTATAGCGAGAAATCATATTCGATACCTTAAATGAGCGACTAAGAGAAATTATATAACAGAATTTTACTTTTGAATCTTAATTTTATTGAAATGACGGATACATTTTTCTTTGTGGTTTTTTGATTTGGTGAAATTTTGGATTGAAAACTTTTGACTTGATGAAATCTGTGTTTTTATTCTATATGGGTTTTTATAGCGAGAAATCATATTCGATACCTTAAATGAGCGACTTAGAGAAATTATATAACAGAATTTTACTTTTAAATCTTAATTTTATTGAAATGACGGATACATTTTTCTTTGTGGTTTTTTGATTTGGTGAAAATTTGGATTGAAAACTTTTGATTTGATGAAATCTGTGTTTTTATTCTATATGGGTTTTTAAAGCGAGAAATCATATTCGATACCTTAAATAAGCGACTAAGAGAAATTATATAACAGAATTTTACTCTTGAATCTTCATTTTCTCGAATTGACAAATACATTTTTCTAAGTGGTTTTTTGATTGGTGAAATTTTGGATTGAAAACTTTTGACATTGAGATAATCTGTGTTTCTATTCTATACGGGTTTTTATAGCGAGAAATCATATTCGATACCTTAAATGAGCGAATAAGAAAAATTATAAAACAGAATTTTACTCTTGAATCTTTATTTAATTGAAATGACAAATACATTTTTCTTTGTGGTTTTTTGATTTGGTGAAATTTTGGATTGAAAACTTTTGATATTGAGATAATCTGTGTTTCTATTATATATGGGTTTTTATAGCGAGAAATCATATTCGATACTTTAAATGAGCGACTAGGAGAAATTATATAACAACATTTTACTCTTAAATCTTCATTTTATCGAATTGATAGATAGATTTTTCTTTGTGGTTTTATGATTAGTGAAATTTTGGATTGAAAACTTTTGATATTGAGATAATCTGTGTTTCTATTCTATTCGGGTTTTTATAGCGAGAAATCATATTTGATACTTTAAATGAGCAACTAGGAGAAATTATATAACAACATTGTACTCTTGAATCTTCATTCTCTTGAATTGACAGATAGATTTTTCTTTGTGGTTTTATGATTAGTGAAATTTTGGATTGAAAACTTTTGATATTGAGATAATCTGTGTTTCTATTATATATGGGTTTTTATAGCGAGAAATCATATTTGATACTTTAAATGAGCAACTAGGAGAAATTATATAACAACATTTAACTCTTGAATCTTCATTCTCTTGAATTGACAGATAGATTTTTCTTTGTGGTTTTATGATTAGTGAAATTTTGGATTGAAAACTTTTGATATTGAGATAATCTGTGTTTCTATTATATATGGGTTTTTATAGCGAGAAATCATATTTGATACTTTAAATGAGCAACAAGGAGAAATTATATAACAACATTTTACTCTTGAATCTTCATTCTCTTGAATTGACAGATAGATTTTTCTTTGTGGTTTTATGATTAGTGAAATTTTGGATTGAAAACTTTTGATATTGAGATAATCTGTGTTTCTATTATATATGGGTTTTTATAGCGAGAAATCATATTCGATACTTTAAATGAGCGACTAGGAGAAATTATATAACAACATTTTACTCTAAAATCTTCATTTTATCGAATTGATAGATAGATTTTTCTTTGTGGTTTTATGATTAGTTAAATTTTGGATTGAAAACTTTTGATATTGAGATAATCTGTGTTTCTATTATATATGGGTTTTTATAGCGAGAAATCATATTCGATACTTTAAATGAGCGACTAGGAGAAATTATATAACAAAATTTTACTCTTGAATCTTCATTTTATCGAATTAATAGATAGATTTTTCTTTGTGGTTTTATGATTAGTGAAATTTTGGATTGAAAACTTTTGATATTGAGATAATCTGTGTTTCTATTATATATGGGTTTTTATAGCGAGAAATCATATTTGATACTTTAAATGAGCAACTAGGAGAAATTATATAACAACATTTAACTCTTGAATCTTCATTCTCTTGAATTGACAGATAGATTTTTCTTTGTGGTTTTATGATTAGTGAAATTTTGGATTGAAAACTTTTGATATTGAGATAATCTGTGTTTCTATTATATATGGGTTTTTATAGCGAGAAATCATATTCGATACTTTAAATGAGCGACTAGGAGAAATTATATAACAAAATTTTACTCTTGAATCTTCATTATCTCGAATTGACAAATACATTTTTCTTTGTGGTTTTTTGATTGGTGAAATTTTGGATTGAAAACTTTTGACATTGAGATAATCTGTGTTTCTATTCTATACGGGTTTTTATAGCGAGAAATCATTTTCGATACCTTAAATGAGCGAATAAGAAAAATTATATAACAGAATTTTACTCTTGAATCTTCATTTTCTCGAATTGACAAATACATTTTTCTTAGTGGTTTTTTGATTGGTGAAATTTTGGATTGAAAACTTTTGACATTGAGATAATCTGTGTTTCTATTCTATACGGGTTTTTATAGCGAGAAATCATATTCGATACCTTAAATGAGCGAATAAGAAAAATTATATAACAGAATTTTACTCTTGAATCTTCATTATCTCGAATTGACAAATACATTTTTCTTTGTGGTTTATTGATTGGTGAAATTTTGGATTGAAAACTTTTGACATTGAGATAATCTGTGTTTCTATTATATATGGGTTTTTATAGCGAGAAATCATATTCGATACTTTAAATGAGCGACTAGGAGAAATTATATAACAACATTTTACTCTTAAATCTTCATTTTATCGAATTGATAGATAGATTTTTCTTTGTGGTTTTATGATTAGTGAAATTTTGGATTGAAAACTTTTGATATTGAGATAATCTGTGTTTCTAGTATATATGGGTTTTTATAGCGTGAAATCATATTCGATACTTTAAATGAGCGACTAGGAGAAATTATATAACAAAATTTTACTGTTGAATGATATACCTAGAAATCATATTCGATACCTTAAATGAGCGAATAAGAAAAATTATATAACAGAATTTTACTCTTGAATCTTCATTATCTCGAATTGACAAATACATTTTTCTTTGTGGTTTTTTGATTGGTGAAATTTTGGATTGAAAACTTTTGATATTGAGATAATCTGTGTTTCTATTATATATGGGTTTTTATAGCGAGAAATCATATTCGATACTTTAAATGAGCGACTAGGAGAAATTATATAACAACATTTTACTCTTGAATCTTAATTTTATTGAAATGACGGATACATTTTTCTTTGTGGTTTTTTGATTTGGTGAAAATTTGGATTGAAAACTTTTGACTTGATGAAATCTGTGTTTTTATTCTATATGGGTTTTTATAGCGAGAAATCATATTCGATACCTTAAATGAGCGACTAAGAGAAATTATATAACAGAATTTTACTTTTGAATCTTAATTTTATTGAAATGACGGATACATTTTTCTTTGTGGTTTTTTGATTTGGTGAAATTTTGGATTGAAAACTTTTGACTTGATGAAATCTGTGTTTTTATTCTATATGGGTTTTTATAGCGAGAAATCATATTCGATACCTTAAATGAGCGACTAAGAGAAATTATATAACAGAATTTTACTTTTGAATCTTAATTTTATTGAAATGACGGATACATTTTTCTTTGTGGTTTTTTGATTTGGTGAAATTTTGGATTGAAAACTTTTGACTTGATGAAATCTGTGTTTTTATTCTATATGGGTTTTTATAGCGAGAAATCATATTCGATACCTTAAATGAGCGACTTAGAGAAATTATATAACAGAATTTTACTTTTAAATCTTAATTTTATTGAAATGACGGATACATTTTTCTTTGTGGTTTTTTGATTTGGTGAAAATTTGGATTGAAAACTTTTGATTTGATGAAATCTGTGTTTTTATTCTATATGGGTTTTTATAGCGAGAAATCATATTCGATACCTTAAATAAGCGACTAAGAGAAATTATATAACAGAATTTTACTCTTGAATCTTCATTTTCTCGAATTGACAAATACATTTTTCTAAGTGGTTTTTTGATTGGTGAAATTTTGGATTGAAAACTTTTGACATTGAGATAATCTGTGTTTCTATTCTATACGGGTTTTTATAGCGAGAAATCATATTCGATACCTTAAATGAGCGAATAAGAAAAATTATAAAACAGAATTTTACTCTTGAATCTTTATTTAATTGAAATGACAAATACATTTTTCTTTGTGGTTTTTTGATTTGGTGAAATTTTGGATTGAAAACTTTTGATATTGAGATAATCTGTGTTTCTATTATATATGGGTTTTTATAGCGAGAAATCATATTCGATACTTTAAATGAGCGACTAGGAGAAATTATATAACAACATTTTACTCTTAAATCTTCATTTTATCGAATTGATAGATAGATTTTTCTTTGTGGTTTTATGATTAGTGAAATTTTGGATTGAAAACTTTTGATATTGAGATAATCTGTGTTTCTATTCTATTCGGGTTTTTATAGCGAGAAATCATATTTGATACTTTAAATGAGCAACTAGGAGAAATTATATAACAACATTGTACTCTTGAATCTTCATTCTCTTGAATTGACAGATAGATTTTTCTTTGTGGTTTTATGATTAGTGAAATTTTGGATTGAAAACTTTTGATATTGAGATAATCTGTGTTTCTATTATATATGGGTTTTTATAGCGAGAAATCATATTCGGTACTTTAAATGAGCGACTAGGAGAAATTATATAACAACAATTTACTCCTAAATCTTCATTTTCTCGAGTTGATAGATAGATTTTTCTTTGTGGTTTTATGATTAGTGAAATTTTGGATTGAAAACTTTTGATATTGAGATAATCTGTGTTTCTATTATATATGGGTTTTTATAGCGAGAAATCATATTCGATACTTTAAATGAGCGACTAGGAGAAATTATATAACAAAATTTTACTCTTGAATCTTCATTATCTCGAATTGACAAATACATTTTTCTTTGTGGTTTTTTGATTGGTGAAATTTTGGATTGAAAACTTTTGACATTGAGATAATCTGTGTTTCTATTCTATACGGGTTTTTATAGCGAGAAATCATTTTCGATACCTTAAATGAGCGAATAAGAAAAATTATATAACAGAATTTTACTCTTGAATCTTCATTTTCTCGAATTGACAAATACATTTTTCTTAGTGGTTTTTTGATTGGTGAAATTTTGGATTGAAAACTTTTGACATTGAGATAATCTGTGTTTCTATTCTATACGGGTTTTTATAGCGAGAAATCATATTCGATACCTTAAATGAGCGAATAAGAAAAATTATATAACAGAATTTTACTCTTGAATCTTCATTATCTCGAATTGACAAATACATTTTTCTTTGTGGTTTATTGATTGGTGAAATTTTGGATTGAAAACTTTTGACATTGAGATAATCTGTGTTTCTATTATATATGGGTTTTTATAGCGAGAAATCATATTCGATACTTTAAATGAGCGACTAGGAGAAATTATATAACAACATTTTACTCTTAAATCTTCATTTTATCGAATTGATAGATAGATTTTTCTTTGTGGTTTTATGATTAGTGAAATTTTGGATTGAAAACTTTTGATATTGAGATAATCTGTGTTTCTAGTATATATGGGTTTTTATAGCGTGAAATCATATTCGATACTTTAAATGAGCGACTAGGAGAAATTATATAACAAAATTTTACTGTTGAATGATATACCTAGAAATCATATTCGATACCTTAAATGAGCGAATAAGAAAAATTATATAACAGAATTTTACTCTTGAATCTTCATTATCTCGAATTGACAAATACATTTTTCTTTGTGGTTTTTTGATTGGTGAAATTTTGGATTGAAAACTTTTGACATTGAGATAATCTGTGTTTCTATTCTATACGGGTTTTTATAGCGAGAAATCATTTTCGATACCTTAAATGAGCGAATAAGAAAAATTATATAACAAAATTTTACTCTTGAATCTTCATTCTCTCGAATTTATAGATAGATTTTTCTTTGTGGTTTTATGATTAGTGAAATTTTGGATTGAAAACTTTTGATATTGAGATAATCTGTGTTTCTATTATATATGGGTTTTTATAGCGAGAAATCATATTCGATACTTTAAATGAGCGACTAGGAGAAATTATATAACAACATTTTACTCTTGAATCTTAATTTTATTGAAATGACGGATACATTTTTCTTTGTGGTTTTTTGATTTGGTGAAAATTTGGATTGAAAACTTTTGACTTGATGTAATCTGTGTTTTTATTCTATATGGGTTTTTATAGCGAGAAATCATATTCGATACCTTAAATGAGCGACTAAGAGAAATTATATAACAGAATTTTACTTTTGAATCTTAATTTTATTGAAATGACGGATACATTTTTCTTTGTGGTTTTTTGATTTGGTGAAATTTTGGATTGAAAACTTTTGACTTGATGAAATCTGTGTTTTTATTCTATATGGGTTTTTATAGCGAGAAATCATATTCGATACCTTAAATGAGCGACTAAGAGAAATTATATAACAGAATTTTACTTTTGAATCTTAATTTTATTGAAATGACGGATACATTTTTCTTTGTGGTTTTTTGATTTGGTGAAATTTTGGATTGAAAACTTTTGACTTGATGAAATCTGTGTTTTTATTCTATATGGGTTTTTATAGCGAGAAATCATATTCGATACCTTAAATGAGCGACTTAGAGAAATTATATAACAGAATTTTACTTTTAAATCTTAATTTTATTGAAATGACGGATACATTTTTCTTTGTGGTTTTTTGATTTGGTGAAAATTTGGATTGAAAACTTTTGATTTGATGAAATCTGTGTTTTTATTCTATATGGGTTTTTATAGCGAGAAATCATATTCGATACCTTAAATAAGCGACTAAGAGAAATTATATAACAGAATTTTACTCTTGAATCTTCATTTTCTCGAATTGACAAATACATTTTTCTAAGTGGTTTTTTGATTGGTGAAATTTTGGATTGAAAACTTTTGACATTGAGATAATCTGTGTTTCTATTCTATACGGGTTTTTATAGCGAGAAATCATATTCGATACCTTAAATGAGCGAATAAGAAAAATTATAAAAAAGAATTTTACTCTTGAATCTTAATTTTATTGAAATGACGGATACATTTTTCTTTGTGGTTTTTTGATTTGGTGAAAATTTGGATTGAAAACTTTTGACTTGATGAAATCTGTGTTTTTATTCTATATGGGTTTTTATAGCGAGAAATCATATTCGATACCTTAAATGAGCGACTAAGAGAAATTATATAACAGAATTTTACTTTTGAATCTTAATTTTATTGAAATGACGGATACATTTTTCTTTGTGGTTTTTTGATTTGGTGAAATTTTGGATTGAAAACTTTTGACTTGATGAAATCTGTGTTTTTATTCTATATGGGTTTTTATAGCGAGAAATCATATTCGATACCTTAAATGAGCGACTAAGAGAAATTATATAACAGAATTTTACTTTTGAATCTTAATTTTATTGAAATGACAAATACATTTTTCTTTGTGGTTTTTTGATTTGGTGAAATTTTGGATTGAAAACTTTTGATATTGAGATAATCTGTGTTTCTATTATATATGGGTTTTTATAGCGAGAAATCATATTCGATACTTTAAATGAGCGACTAGGAGAAATTATATAACAACATTTTACTCTTAAATCTTCATTTTATCGAATTGATAGATAGATTTTTCTTTGTGGTTTTATGATTAGTGAAATTTTGGATTGAAAACTTTTGATATTGAGATAATCTGTGTTTCTATTATATATGGGTTTTTATAGCGAGAAATCATATTCGATACTTTAAATGAGCGACTAGGAGAAATTATATAACAACATTTTACTCTTAAATCTTCATTTTATCGAATTGATAGATAGATTTTTCTTTGTGGTTTTATGATTAGTGAAATTTTGGATTGAAAACTTTTGATATTGAGATAATCTGTGTTTCTATTATATATGGGTTTTTATATCGAGAAATCATATTCGATACTTTAAATGAGCGACTAGGAGAAATTATATAACAACATTTTACTCTTAAATCTTCATTTTATCGAATTGATAGATAGATTTTTCTTTGTGGTTTTATGATTAGTGAAATTTTGGATTGAAAACTTTTGACATTGAGATAATCTGTGTTTCTATTCTATACGGGTTTTTATAGCGAGAAATCATATTCGATACCTTAAATGAGCGAATAAGAAAAATTATATAACAGAATTTTACTCTTGAATCTTCATTTCTCGAATTGACAAATACATTTTTCTTTGTGGTTTATTGATTGGTGAATTTTGGATTGAAAACTTTTGACATTGAGATAATCTGTGTTTCTATTATATATGGGTTTTTATAGCGAGAAATCATATTCGATACTTTAAATGAGCGACTAGGAGAAATTATATAACAACATTTTACTCTTAAATCTTCATTTTATCGAATTGATAGATAGATTTTTCTTTGTGGTTTTATGATTAGTGAAATTTTGGATTGAAAACTTTTGATATTGAGATAATCTGTGTTTCTATTATATATGGGTTTTTATAGCGAGAAATCATATTCGATACTTTAAATGAGCGACTAGGAGAAATTATATAACAACATTTTACTCTTAAATCTTCATTTTATCGAATTGATAGATAGATTTTTCTTTGTGGTTTTATGATTAGTGAAATTTTGGATTGAAAACTTTTGATATTGAGATAATCTGTGTTTCTATTATATATGGGTTTTTATAGCGAGAAATCATATTCGATACTTTAAATGAGCGACTAGGAGAAATTATATAACAACATTTTACTCTTAAATCTTCATTTTATCGAATTGATAGAAAGATTTTTCTTTGTGGTTTTATGATTAGTGAAATTTTGGATTGAAAACTTTTGATATTGAGATAATCTGTGTTTCTATTCTATTCGGGTTTTTATAGCGAGAAATCATATTTGATACTTTAAATGAGCAACTAGGAGAAATTATATAACAACATTGTACTCTTGAATCTTCATTCTCTTGAATTGACAGATAGATTTTTCTTTGTGGTTTTATGATTAGTGAAATTTTGGATTGAAAACTTTTGATATTGAGATAATCTGTGTTTCTATTATATATGGGTTTTTATAGCGAGAAATCATATTCGGTACTTTAAATGAGCGACTAGGAGAAATTATATAACAACAATTTACTCCTAAATCTTCATTTTCTCGAGTTGATAGATAGATTTTTCTTTGTGGTTTTATGATTAGTGAAATTTTGGATTGAAAACTTTTGATATTGAGATAATCTGTGTTTCTATTATATATGGGTTTTTATAGCGAGAAATCATATTCGATACTTTAAATGAGCGACTAGGAGAAATTATAAAACAAAATTTTACTCTTGAATCTTCATTATCTCGAATTGACAAATACATTTTTCTTTGTGGTTTTTTGATTGGTGAAATTTTGGATTGAAAACTTTTGACATTGAGATAATCTGTGTTTCTATTCTATACGGGTTTTTATAGCGAGAAATCATTTTCGATACCTTAAATGAGCGAATAAGAAAAATTATATAACAGAATTTTACTCTTGAATCTTCATTTTCTCGAATTGACAAATACATTTTTCTTAGTGGTTTTTTGATTGGTGAAATTTTGGATTGAAAACTTTTGACATTGAGATAATCTGTGTTTCTATTCTATACGGGTTTTTATAGCGAGAAATCATATTCGATACCTTAAATGAGCGACTAAGAGAAATTATATAACAGAATTTTACTTTTGAATCTTAATTTTATTGAAATGACGGATACATTTTTCTTTGTGGTTTTTTGATTTGGTGAAATTTTGGATTGAAAACTTTTGACTTGATGAAATCTGTGTTTTTATTCTATATGGGTTTTTATAGCGAGAAATCATATTCGATACCTTAAATGAGCGACTAAGAGAAATTATATAACAGAATTTTACTTTTGAATCTTAATTTTATTGAAATGACAAATACATTTTTCTTTGTGGTTTTTTGATTTGGTGAAATTTTGGATTGAAAACTTTTGATATTGAGATAATCTGTGTTTCTATTATATATGGGTTTTTATAGCGAGAAATCATATTCGATACTTTAAATGAGCGACTAGGAGAAATTATATAACAACATTTTACTCTTAAATCTTCATTTTATCGAATTGATAGATAGATTTTTCTTTGTGGTTTTATGATTAGTGAAATTTTGGATTGAAAACTTTTGATATTGAGATAATCTGTGTTTCTATTATATATGGGTTTTTATAGCGAGAAATCATATTCGATACTTTAAATGAGCGACTAGGAGAAATTATATAACAACATTTTACTCTTAAATCTTCATTTTATCGAATTGATAGATAGATTTTTCTTTGTGGTTTTATGATTAGTGAAATTTTGGATTGAAAACTTTTGACATTGAGATAATCTGTGTTTCTATTCTATACGGGTTTTTATAGCGAGAAATCATATTCGATACCTTAAATGAGCGAATAAGAAAAATTATATAACAGAATTTTACTCTTGAATCTTCATTTCTCGAATTGACAAATACATTTTTCTTTGTGGTTTATTGATTGGTGAATTTTGGATTGAAAACTTTTGACATTGAGATAATCTGTGTTTCTATTATATATGGGTTTTTATAGCGAGAAATCATATTCGATACTTTAAATGAGCGACTAGGAGAAATTATATAACAACATTTTACTCTTAAATCTTCATTTTATCGAATTGATAGATAGATTTTTCTTTGTGGTTTTATGATTAGTGAAATTTTGGATTGAAAACTTTTGATATTGAGATAATCTGTGTTTCTATTATATATGGGTTTTTATAGCGAGAAATCATATTCGATACTTTAAATGAGCGACTAGGAGAAATTATATAACAACATTTTACTCTTAAATCTTCATTTTATCGAATTGATAGATAGATTTTTCTTTGTGGTTTTATGATTAGTGAAATTTTGGATTGAAAACTTTTGATATTGAGATAATCTGTGTTTCTATTATATATGGGTTTTTATAGCGAGAAATCATATTCGATACTTTAAATGAGCGACTAGGAGAAATTATATAACAACATTTTACTCTTAAATCTTCATTTTATCGAATTGATAGAAAGATTTTTCTTTGTGGTTTTATGATTAGTGAAATTTTGGATTGAAAACTTTTGATATTGAGATAATCTGTGTTTCTATTCTATTCGGGTTTTTATAGCGAGAAATCATATTTGATACTTTAAATGAGCAACTAGGAGAAATTATATAACAACATTGTACTCTTGAATCTTCATTCTCTTGAATTGACAGATAGATTTTTCTTTGTGGTTTTATGATTAGTGAAATTTTGGATTGAAAACTTTTGATATTGAGATAATCTGTGTTTCTATTATATATGGGTTTTTATAGCGAGAAATCATATTCGGTACTTTAAATGAGCGACTAGGAGAAATTATATAACAACAATTTACTCCTAAATCTTCATTTTCTCGAGTTGATAGATAGATTTTTCTTTGTGGTTTTATGATTAGTGAAATTTTGGATTGAAAACTTTTGATATTGAGATAATCTGTGTTTCTATTATATATGGGTTTTTATAGCGAGAAATCATATTCGATACTTTAAATGAGCGACTAGGAGAAATTATAAAACAAAATTTTACTCTTGAATCTTCATTATCTCGAATTGACAAATACATTTTTCTTTGTGGTTTTTTGATTGGTGAAATTTTGGATTGAAAACTTTTGACATTGAGATAATCTGTGTTTCTATTCTATACGGGTTTTTATAGCGAGAAATCATTTTCGATACCTTAAATGAGCGAATAAGAAAAATTATATAACAGAATTTTACTCTTGAATCTTCATTTTCTCGAATTGACAAATACATTTTTCTTAGTGGTTTTTTGATTGGTGAAATTTTGGATTGAAAACTTTTGACATTGAGATAATCTGTGTTTCTATTCTATACGGGTTTTTATAGCGAGAAATCATATTCGATACCTTAAATGAGCGAATAAGAAAAATTATATAACAGAATTTTACTCTTGAATCTTCATTTCTCGAATTGACAAATACATTTTTCTTTGTGGTTTATTGATTGGTGAATTTTGGATTGAAAACTTTTGACATTGAGATAATCTGTGTTTCTATTATATATGGGTTTTTATAGCGAGAAATCATATTCGATACTTTAAATGAGCGACTAGGAGAAATTATATAACAACATTTTACTCTTAAATCTTCATTTTATCGAATTGATAGATAGATTTTTCTTTGTGGTTTTATGATTAGTGAAATTTTGGATTGAAAACTTTTGATATTGAGATAATCTGTGTTTCTATTATATATGGGTTTTTATAGCGAGAAATCATATTCGATACTTTAAATGAGCGACTAGGAGAAATTATATAACAACATTTTACTCTTAAATCTTCATTTTATCGAATTGATAGATAGATTTTTCTTTGTGGTTTTATGATTAGTGAAATTTTGGATTGAAAACTTTTGATATTGAGATAATCTGTGTTTCTATTATATATGGGTTTTTATATCGAGAAATCATATTCGATACTTTAAATGAGCGACTAGGAGAAATTATATAACAACATTTTACTCTTAAATCTTCATTTTATCGAATTGATAGATAGATTTTTCTTTGTGGTTTTATGATTAGTGAAATTTTGGATTGAAAACTTTTGACATTGAGATAATCTGTGTTTCTATTCTATACGGGTTTTTATAGCGAGAAATCATATTCGATACCTTAAATGAGCGAATAAGAAAAATTATATAACAGAATTTTACTCTTGAATCTTCATTTCTCGAATTGACAAATACATTTTTCTTTGTGGTTTATTGATTGGTGAATTTTGGATTGAAAACTTTTGACATTGAGATAATCTGTGTTTCTATTATATATGGGTTTTTATAGCGAGAAATCATATTCGATACTTTAAATGAGCGACTAGGAGAAATTATATAACAACATTTTACTCTTAAATCTTCATTTTATCGAATTGATAGATAGATTTTTCTTTGTGGTTTTATGATTAGTGAAATTTTGGATTGAAAACTTTTGATATTGAGATAATCTGTGTTTCTATTATATATGGGTTTTTATAGCGAGAATTCATATTCGATACTTTAAATGAGCGACTAGGAGAAATTATATAACAACATTTTACTCTTAAATCTTCATTTTATCGAATTGATAGATAGATTTTTCTTTGTGGTTTTATGATTAGTGAAATTTTGGATTGAAAACTTTTGATATTGAGATAATCTGTGTTTCTATTATATATGGGTTTTTATAGCGAGAAATCATATTCGATACTTTAAATGAGCGACTAGGAGAAATTATATAACAACATTTTACTCTTAAATCTTCATTTTATCGAATTGATAGAAAGATTTTTCTTTGTGGTTTTATGATTAGTGAAATTTTGGATTGAAAACTTTTGATATTGAGATAATCTGTGTTTCTATTCTATTCGGGTTTTTATAGCGAGAAATCATATTTGATACTTTAAATGAGCAACTAGGAGAAATTATATAACAACATTGTACTCTTGAATCTTCATTCTCTTGAATTGACAGATAGATTTTTCTTTGTGGTTTTATGATTAGTGAAATTTTGGATTGAAAACTTTTGATATTGAGATAATCTGTGTTTCTATTATATATGGGTTTTTATAGCGAGAAATCATATTCGGTACTTTAAATGAGCGACTAGGAGAAATTATATAACAACAATTTACTCCTAAATCTTCATTTTCTCGAGTTGATAGATAGATTTTTCTTTGTGGTTTTATGATTAGTGAAATTTTGGATTGAAAACTTTTGATATTGAGATAATCTGTGTTTCTATTATATATGGGTTTTTATAGCGAGAAATCATATTCGATACTTTAAATGAGCGACTAGGAGAAATTATAAAACAAAATTTTACTCTTGAATCTTCATTATCTCGAATTGACAAATACATTTTTCTTTGTGGTTTTTTGATTGGTGAAATTTTGGATTGAAAACTTTTGACATTGAGATAATCTGTGTTTCTATTCTATACGGGTTTTTATAGCGAGAAATCATTTTCGATACCTTAAATGAGCGAATAAGAAAAATTATATAACAGAATTTTACTCTTGAATCTTCATTTTCTCGAATTGACAAATACATTTTTCTTAGTGGTTTTTTGATTGGTGAAATTTTGGATTGAAAACTTTTGACATTGAGATAATCTGTGTTTCTATTCTATACGGGTTTTTATAGCGAGAAATCATATTCGATACCTTAAATGAGCGAATAAGAAAAATTATATAACAGAATTTTACTCTTGAATCTTCATTTCTCGAATTGACAAATACATTTTTCTTTGTGGTTTATTGATTGGTGAATTTTGGATTGAAAACTTTTGACATTGAGATAATCTGTGTTTCTATTATATATGGGTTTTTATAGCGAGAAATCATATTCGATACTTTAAATGAGCGACTAGGAGAAATTATATAACAACATTTTACTCTTAAATCTTCATTTTATCGAATTGATAGATAGATTTTTCTTTGTGGTTTTATGATTAGTGAAATTTTGGATTGAAAACTTTTGATATTGAGATAATCTGTGTTTCTATTATATATGGGTTTTTATAGCGAGAAATCATATTCGATACTTTAAATGAGCGACTAGGAGAAATTATATAACAACATTTTACTCTTAAATCTTCATTTTATCGAATTGATAGATAGATTTTTCTTTGTGGTTTTATGATTAGTGAAATTTTGGATTGAAAACTTTTGATATTGAGATAATCTGTGTTTCTATTATATATGGGTTTTTATAGCGAGAAATCATATTCGATACTTTAAATGAGCGACTAGGAGAAATTATATAACAACATTTTACTCTTAAATCTTCATTTTATCGAATTGATAGAAAATTTTTCTTTGTGGTTTTATGATTAGTGAAATTTTGGATTGAAAACTTTTGATATTGAGATAATCTGTGTTTCTATTCTATTCGGGTTTTTATAGCGAGAAATCATATTTGATACTTTAAATGAGCAACTAGGAGAAATTATATAACAACATTGTACTCTTGAATCTTCATTCTCTTGAATTGACAGATAGATTTTTCTTTGTGGTTTTATGATTAGTGAAATTTTGGATTGAAAACTTTTGATATTGAGATAATCTGTGTTTCTATTATATATGGGTTTTTATAGCGAGAAATCATATTCGGTACTTTAAATGAGCGACTAGGAGAAATTATATAACAACAATTTACTCCTAAATCTTCATTTTCTCGAGTTGATAGATAGATTTTTCTTTGTGGTTTTATGATTAGTGAAATTTTGGATTGAAAACTTTTGATATTGAGATAATCTGTGTTTCTATTATATATGGGTTTTTATAGCGAGAAATCATATTCGATACTTTAAATGAGCGACTAGGAGAAATTATATAACAAAATTTTACTCTTGAATCTTCATTATCTCGAATTGACAAATACATTTTTCTTTGTGGTTTTTTGATTGGTGAAATTTTGGATTGAAAACTTTTGACATTGAGATAATCTGTGTTTCTATTCTATACGGGTTTTTATAGCGAGAAATCATTTTCGATACCTTAAATGAGCGAATAAGAAAAATTATATAACAGAATTTTACTCTTAAATCTTCATTTTCTCGAATTGACAAATACATTTTTCTTAGTGGTTTTTTGATTGGTGAAATTTTGGATTGAAAACTTTTGACATTGAGATAATCTGTGTTTCTATTCTATACGGGTTTTTATAGCGAGAAATCATATTCGATACCTTAAATGAGCGAATAAGAAAAATTATATAACAGAATTTTACTCTTGAATCTTCATTATCTCGAATTGACAAATACATTTTTCTTTGTGGTTTATTGATTGGTGAAATTTTGGATTGAAAACTTTTGACATTGAGATAATCTGTGTTTCTATTATATATGGGTTTTTATAGCGAGAAATCATATTCGATACTTTAAATGAGCGACTAGGAGAAATTATATAACAACATTTTACTCTTAAATCTTCATTTTATCGAATTGATAGATAGATTTTTCTTTGTGGTTTTATGATTAGTGAAATTTTGGATTGAAAACTTTTGATATTGAGATAATCTGTGTTTCTATTATATATGGGTTTTTATAGCGAGAAATCATATTCGATACTTTAAATGAGCGACTAGGAGAAATTATATAACAACTTTTTACTCTTAAATCTTCATTTTATCGAATTGATAGATAGATTTTTCTTTGTGGTTTTATGATTAGTGAAATTTTGGATTGAAAACTTTTGATATTGAGATAATCTGTGTTTCTATTATATATGAGTTTTTATAGCGAGAAATCATATTCGATACTTTAAATGAGCGACTAGGAGAAATTATATAACAAAATTTTACTCTTGAATGATATACCTAGAAATCATATTCGATACCTTAAATGAGCGAATAAGAAAAATTATATAACAGAGTTTTACTCTTGAATCTTCATTATCTCGAATTGACAAATACATTTTTCTTTGTGGTTTTTTGATTGGTGAAATTTTGGATTGAAAACTTTTGACATTGAGATAATCTGTGTTTTTATTCTATACGGGTTTTTATAGCGAGAAATCATTTTCGATACCTTAAATGAGCGAATAAGAAAAATTATATGACAGAATTTTACTCTTGAATCTTCATTTTCTCGAATTGACGAATACGTTTTTCTTTGTGGTTTTTTGATTTGGTGAAATTTTGGATTGAAACCTTTTGACTTGATGAAATCTGTGTTTTTATTCTATATGGGTTTTTATAGCGAGAAATCATTTTCGATACCTTAAATGAGCGACTAAGAGAAAATATATAACAGAATTTTACTCTTGAATCTTAATTTTATTGAAATGACAGATACATTTTTCTTTGTGGTTTTTTGATTTGGTGAAAATTTGGATTGAAAACTTTTGACTTGATGAAATCTGTGTTTTTATTCTATATGGGTTTTTATAGCGAGAAATCATATTCGATACCTTAAATGAGCGACTAAGAGAAATTATATTACAGAATTTTACTCTTGAATCTTGATTTAATTGAAATGACAAATACATTTTTTTTGTGGTTTTTTGATTTGGTGAAATTTTGGATTGAAAACTTTTGACTTGATGAAATCTGTGTTTTTATTCTATATGGGTTTTTATAGCGAGAAATCATATTCGATACCTTAAATGAGCGATTTAGAGAAATTATATAATAGAATTTTACTCTTAGATCTTCATTTTATTGAAATGACAGATACATTTTTCTTTGTGGTTTTTTGATTTGGTGAAATTTTGGATTGAAAACTTTTGACTTGATGAAATCTGTGTTTTTATTCTATATGGGTTTTTATAGCGAGAAATCATATTCGATACCTTAAATGAGCGATGTAGAGAAATTATATAACAGAATTTTACTTTTGAATCTTCATTCTATTGAAATGACATATACATTTTTCTATGTGGTTTTTTGATTTGGTGAAATTTTGGATTGAAAACTTTTGACTTGATGAAATCTGTGTTTTTATTCTATATGGGTTTTTATAGCGAGAAATCATATTCGATACCTTAAATGAGTGACTAAGAGAAATTATATTACAGAATTTTACTCTTGAATCTTGATTTAATTGAAATGACAGATACATTTTTTTTGTGGTTTTTTGATTTGGTGAAATTTTGGATTGAAAACTTTTGACTTGATGAAATCTGTGTTTTTATTCTATATGGGTTTTTATAGCGAGAAATCATATTCGATACCTTAAATGAGCGATTTAGAGAAATTATATAATAGAATTTTACTCTTAGATCTTCATTTTATTGAAATGACAGATACATTTTTCTTTGTGGTTTTTTGATTTGGTGAAATTTTGGATTGAAAACTTTTGACTTGATGAAATCTGTGTTTTTATTCTATATGGGTTTTTATAGCGAGAAATCATATTCGATACCTTAAATGAGCGATTTAGAGAAATTATATAACAGAATTTTACTCTTGAACCTTCATTTTATTGAAATGACAGATACATTATTCTTTGTGGTTTTTTGATTTGGTGAAATTTTGGTTTTTATAGCGAGAAATCATATTCGATACCCTAAATGAGCGACTTAGAGAAATTATATAACAGAATTTAACTTTTGAATCTTCATTTTATCTAAATGACAAATACATTTTACTTTGTGGTTTTTTGATTCGGTGAAAATTTGAATTGAATAATTTCGGACATTATACCTTATGTTCTTTGAATTATGTAAGTTCATGGAAAAATTCTATTAGGATAACGTAAAATTTGACTAGTCGCCGTTAAAGTGACTTTAAACAAATAAAATTAAAATAAATTCTTTGGATCAGATTTTTTAAAAAGTTATCTATTAATATTTGGTCCCACAAAAAGTTAAAGCTTTGAGAAGTTAAACTTTTGAAACATCTAAAAACAAAGGAGAACGACCTGTATCATGGACCATTTAAATATTTAACAAATTTAAGTTAATCTTCAATGAAGGTTACCCATTTTTTTGTTCTACAACTACAATAATAAATTAAATTAAATCTCTAGAGGATACGAAATTTTGACTTTAAAAGAAACACGGGTTTATTTTATGTTTCCTTTAGGCAACCATTTATACATTAATGACATTTACTTGAGAGACAAGTTATAATAATATTTTTGCATTAAAAAAGGTTTTTCTTGCAGTTTTTTTTTGTTTTTTTGTTTTCACCTTTTTGGGGTTATTTACTTATATTTGATCTTACAAAATGTTAAAATTTTTGGAAGAATTACTTTAGCTTTTGAAACAACTAAGAATTAAGGTTAACGGCAATTGCCATGAACTATTTTTATAATGAACACATTTAAGTTCATCAACAGAGAAAGTTTTCGACTCTTGACTCTATAATTTAAATAATAAATGAAATTGGACACTCGAGATTATGAAACTTTGATGATATAAGAAACACTGGTTTATCTAATGTTTTGTGTAGGCAATCCATTATACGTGTGTGACATTTAGGTACATGAAAGGCATGTTATAATATTTTAGGTGAAAACAAACTTAATCGTTTGGACGTCATTTAAGACTATTTTAGAAGTTTTGTAAGATTATCTAACTTGTGGAGCCATCAGTTTTACATAATAAACTGTCCCGCAATGGACATGCGGAGCAAATGTCAGTTATGGAAGGTAGAAAAATTCATCTAATGAAATAAACACATTTATAAACCAAGAAAACCACTTGAATTAGTGTTTTTTAAATCTTTTTCTAGCAAATGACATAAAATTTTTTGATTAATTTCAATTTTAACCTTTGAAAATCCTTCAAGAAAAGTCAACTAAAAGATATTTTAATAGATGAAATCTTCATGGCTCAAAATAATGGGGTTTTTTATTTAAATAAGACATACGTAGGATGTAGGATAATTGGAATATAGTGTTAAAATTTTTTTCTGGTGCAGAACTCATCTTACAGTTATTTACCTCACAAGCACGACGGCAGCGATCGAATTTTTGAATCCAATTTTCAGTGATTCATTCTCACTTATAGCCCTGAAAATTGGCGATTTTGTTATCGATATTGTTTTTGAGGTACTCTAATTTTGTTGGATTGTTGGCATCTAAACCTTCAGTTTGAGATAATCCCATAAAAAAAATCCAACTTGATTTCACTTTCCATAGCATCTTCGACAACTCTGTATACATGAAAACTAATTCAGAAGGAATAAGCCCATATGCAGTATAACCAAAATTCAAGCCTCCATTTCAGTAGGTATTCTAGCAGAAGCAGGTGAGCTTCCACTAGCTTATTGAAGGAAATACGAAACAATCAAATTCTTCGTACAGGCAGTACAAAAAACTAACAATCGAGTTAGTGACTGCAATAAAAAAAAGTTTGGCTAGTGAAGCCATGATCCCAAAATGGCGTCGGCTACCAATACGAATCAGAGCCAGGGAATACCTTAAAGAGTTACAAATGGAATTACCAAATAAGCGGGCCAAAGGACTCCAGTTCACACCTCCCTTGAAAAGATAAAAACCCACGGTGAATCTAACCTTAAACTATCCCCGATAGAATCTATACCCCCACAACTATCCAAGAGTTTACATCTAGAACAGCTAAATAAATATGCGCAACATAAAAAATATTACACGATGGGTCCATCGTAAATGGAAAATGGGGTTATGCAATTGTTGGCGATGGTACAACAGGTTAGACAAAGGGTACCAGACGGAACGTCGTTATACACTTACGAGACCGCAGCAATAAGAAAATGTCTGGAAATAATTGAGAGGAAACCGATTCCAGAACCATCAGTCACATTCTCTAACTCACAAGCCAGTCTAAAAGTCATATTCAGCGAGAAAAATACAAACACTATGATCTTCCAGCTGCGGGTATACCTTAGAAAACTGAGTACGAAAGAGTTCAAGGTGAATCTGATATGGATCCCAGGACATCAAGAAATTGGAGAAAATGAAGCAGCTGACAAGAAATCAAAAAAGGCCACATAGGAGGAACTCGATCCAGACTTAAAACTATCGATGGAACAGCATCAAATTGTGCTTCAACAATACCACAGAGAAGTGGAACAATGATTGGCTGTTGCATCCCTAGAAACTTTTAAGGGCTCGAAAATCAATTAAGGACAAAACACCTGGCGAGGTATTCATGAGAGGAGTGAGTGGGGCCTTGCTCAGACTTAGAATGGCCCGAGTCGAAATTTCAAACCTCTTTTGCCCCTAAAATGGTGCTTTTACCCTCTTTTGGATCTCCAAAGAGTAAAATGAGCCTCATATAAACCTTAACGATTCCATCGTCTTAATTTTTACCTACATGAAGTTTTGATTATATTTTGTGAACATATCGTCTCGTCTTTAAAATAGGTTTATGATCATCAAACATAAAATATGGTTGTAAATTTCTTTTTTTTTTTATAATACCTATTGCAAATATTATTTACTAATAACCCAAATTTTTGATCTCTCTCTTTCCTATACTTAGATGCTTAGTATAATATTGTGTATTCTTGTATCCATTACTGGTTTGATCCGTAATCCTGTTCACTCTGGTTCATTTTTACTCATTTTTACTCAGCTTTAGTCTCTTGTTAACCGTTCGAGTGCTACACGAGTAATTATACAACAATTGAATAAACTTATTTCACGATTTGATTATTTTTCAATATTGTCTATATCAACAGGCCTAAAAGTGTAAATGTAAAAAATTTAAACGTGAAAAACCGAGTTTAAAAGAAAAAGTGTGAAGAAATTTGCATTAATGTTGAAATAAGACAGACTTATCCGGCCTCACGTGGAGTCGATGAAGTCGAACGAATCTCGTTCAAATAGAAATTTAAAAAAAAAATGTTTAAAAAATAATAATTATAAAAAGTTGAAAATTTTTGGGTGTGTAAGGGACGGGGAATCTTTGATTTTTCGAAACTGTTGATCCACCACCAAAATCAAGAATTTTGAAGGACTTACCTTGGTGGTCGCCTTGCTCATAGCTTGAAACGAATTTTTTAACTAAATAAAACACTACACTGTTAAAAATATTTTACTGAAATTTCAGGAAAAAATACAAAAAAGTTATTCACTATAATTTTGTCTGAAAATAAATTCAGTAAATATTCTTACTTAAAATTCAGTATATATACTGAAAATAAATTCAGTAAATATTCTTATTTAAAATTCAGTAAAAATTTACAGCAAAATATTTTTATAAGGCTCTAAAAATTTCGGGAAAAGTCGTGAAAAAAATTACTATAAAGTAGATTTTATAAAATTTTATTTATTGCTAATACATTATAGAAAGTTTAAAAATTAAATATTATGTATTTGCCGGTCCTTCTTCAGAAATCAATTTCTTTTAACAAAATTAGCAAATCTTATTCGATTGTCAATAGATCTTGATAACGTATGTATCTCCTACGACTGATTTACCAATCAAGTCTTGAAAAGGAATTTTGTAGGCTTCAACTAACTTTGTGGCTATGTGACGACACGTTGCAGGAGAGAAATTATCTTTAATGTCTGTTGTTATATAATTCGCCAAAATTTGGACTATCATCCTTCGATCTGTTGGTATCGGTCGTTTATTTTCTTTCAAATGGTTCATCAAGCGGTTTGGAAGTTGGTGCCAAGGAATACATGATCAATACCTTTGGCAAAATTTTCTGCTGTCACGCTTTCGTTTAGCGTCATCAGAGAGCGAGTATTCTCTGAAATAAATTGATAAATAAGTTAACGATATATTTAATTTCTTGTAAATACTAAGTGCAATAGCAAAATAAAATGTGTTACCATACCTCTTTCATTAAAAATATTACTTGACTCAATGCTTATCGTTTTATTTTGTGGTTTCCATGAGTCATTTTGCTCCAAAATCATTGAAGTTATTGCTTTGAGATGCATCACAAAATATTTGCAGTGATATAGTATACTGAACTTCACTACCGTCTTCCCCTAATACAATTTAAAAAATGACTTTATATATAACATATTGCATTATCATTAATATAAGAATTTAGTATCATACAATTTATCTAATACCTTATACCCGATATCTGCATCAGGTAGCTGTAGTTTTTGCTGAGCAGAAAATAAGAGCTCATCAAGAGTCTCAGCCACCGCGACAACTTTTCGACAACGGTCTTGCCCAAGAACTTTAAAAGCCCGCATTTTCCTTTTGCTACAAAAAAAAAATATATATATTACACAAAAAAAGTTACTAAGTCCATATAGAGTGCGTAGATATAAAATATTTTTTTTTTGTCTATTTTATAATACCGAATTACTTAATTTGCAAAAATTTAAAACAATTCCGGATTTTGATTTCTGATCTATTTGTGAATGTAAAAAATATTTTACTAAATTGTATGCAATTTAATGCAATTTACATTAGCATTATTTAATTTTATTTATACGTTAATAGACATTTTATTTAAAATAGATAGTGTAGGCAATTGTAATATATTTGAAGCATGATTATAATAGAACTGCAGTAACTTTTTGGAAATGAATAAATAATTAAAGTAAAAAAATATATATATTTACTTACGTATATAATTTTCTAGCCGTAATCACTTAAAACCAAAAATACAAATGAATCTTTACTGCTCGATATTTGGTTTGGTAATGAATATACTTGAGTAACAAAAAGTTTGTTATCTTTACTTTCGTACCTACCTGACCCAAAAATCCAAGTACCTGGGGTAATAAAATCCACTCAAAACAGGCTTTCTAATCGTTAAATGATTAACTTGTTACTGAATAGTTAGTATGATTCAGTATTTTATCCTTAAAACACTTTCAGGATATAGATACTGAAAGTTCACGGTAAAATATTCTTAAAAGATTTTCAGCATATAGATACTGAAAATTCACGGTAAAATATTCTTAAAACACTTTCAGTATGATCATTTAGGAATTTAAGTATAATTTCCTCCTGAAATTTTAAGATATTTTTAACAGTGTAATTAATGATAGCAAAACAAAATAATTTATTCTTATAAATTAAAGAAAATCAAAATTAAAACAAAAATATATTATAAGTAATAAAATTATTGAAAAATAAGTTTCAATTAACAACACGGCGAGGCTCGCTCTTCGGCTGGCGGAATCAGAGTCTTGTTGAGTTTTTCCATTTGCCTCGAAATCCAGTTGACTGCGCTCCTACCCGATGCCCTCAAAGTCAACGACAAAACAACCAAATTTGACTTGTTTTTCCTAGACGACCCAAAGACACCGGTTCTCCAACTGGACCTGAAACAAATCGAAAAGCTCTGTCCGCAGCAAATTAGCTCGCTTACGAAAACATAATAAAAAAAAAAACTTAACGCCTCGTTACAATGTATTACCCATACAAAGTTTGGCGACAGGGCCATTAATGGCCCATTGCTTAGCCAGAGATGCTAGTTGTTGGCCCAACATCGGCAACTGTTAACGGTCCAAGTACGGTTGCCGGCTGGATGATAACCCCGGGCCGCTAATGGCAGTCGACTATCGGCCGACTGCAGTAAAAGTTACCGGGCCGTTAATGGCGATTAACAATCGGCCGACTGAAGCAAAGGTTACAGGGCCGTTAATAGAAACCAACAATCGGCCGACTGCAGTAAAAATTACTGGACCGTTAATGGCAAATATTATAAATTAATAAAACTACTTAAATATTGAAAAAAATGATATAAAATCAGCTCAACGATTATTATGATACAATAATTTATTCACTTTATAATACATACAATCTTAATAAAAAATCAGACAACATCAATAATTAATACAAAAGTAGAATTTTAAACCTGGCGTACATAACACGCACTCTAAAATCAAAAGGGAATTTTTGGTGGTTTATAATGAAGATCCTCTTTCTTATCGCCCATTCTCACGGTCCACCCAATCAGAAAGCCATCGGGCTACTTTGCCAGCGAAAATTATCACCAAACTTTTCAGTTACAACATCTAGAATATGCAAAATCAATTATAAATAAACTTGTTTTTAAGACACAATATGTGTGAGTGAAGGAGTTAGAACTAAAATAGTATAAGAGGTGAAAAAAGAAGATTTATTTTCATAATGGTATGAAAAAAAAAATGTTAATTGTAAAACCAATTTTAAGATGAGAAAAAATTTTCTAGAAAAATAACAAACTAACTCACCTGCATAATAGAGAATTTCGACTAGATATTTATCCCAATTTTCATTTGCATCGCTTAAGTCTGCAGCAAACTTATCATTTTTAGGATACTCATCAGCCGGTGGATATTTACAAAGTAATATGCCATTAAAATCCTTCCATCTGTAACATTAAATTTAACTATTAATATTTTTTTATTTGATTATTTCACACTATGAGAAAACTATTAGACTATCAGGTAAATAAATATAAATTATCTATAGTTTAATTCGAGAGAATGTATTATTATTCAATTATTAAATAGAACTACTTACTTTAGTCAGAGACTGCAATAGACTGGTTATCAACAAGCGATATAGACGAACTATTCTGAAATACAATAATACACTTTAAACACTTTACCATGCGACTATTGTTTAACGACAATTTCTGTGTTAGCGAAACGAATCCTCTTGCCCCTGTTCTACCGTTAAAAGTATAATAATTTACCACCAGATAGCACTTAAATGAAGGATATATTCATACTTTGCGTTCATTGGTTAATTTTGTAATACATTTGGAAAGTATTTATATGGTGCGAATATTTAAAAATAATTGACGCAATTGCACAGAAGAAAAATTCATTTGAAATGTATGTTTCAAATTAAAGATGTATCGCTTTGTCGCTGTTTACTATTATTATTGTCACTATCCACATTATTTATAAAATCTACACTACTTACAAGTTTTTTTAATTGTCGAAATTTTTTTACGCGTTTATTTGACATTGTAGGTACAATTATTCTGAACGTTGATGCTCAATAAATCTTAAAACACAAATCACCTTAAACATACATAAGTCAAATATAATAGACTCAAAGTGATGAATAACTCAGGGTGACTTAGGGCCCCTTCAAAGTATTTAAGGTTTATAGTAAGTCATCTAACTTTTAATTATTTGTGCGTGAGCAAAAAATTATTTAGCCAGACTTTGGCCTATCGTTGGCCGACGAACGAATATTGAATGATCAAATAGACGGCGACCGGCAATTAACCAGATATGGCCCATTAACAAATTCCCATTAATAGGCCAAGCGTTGATAGCCAGACATGGGCCGATAAACGGGGCTTTTGTCATTAACGGCGACTTTGTATGGGTATCTTGAAAGTAATCAGAGAGATGTTATAGAATTAAATAAAATTTCTATAGAAATGCACATAGTTGGGTATAGGTATGGTGGATTATAATAAAAGGAAATCATGGAAAAAAATGATGGCAATGGCGATAATAAAAGAGCTGGTAAAAGAGAATAAGGAAATTAATAATTAAGAACTGATATTTGTAATAGTCTTATTACTTTTAAATTTATCGCTTATATTAATGAAACTTGTATATTGAATGAATAAAAAAAAAACAAAATATTGAAGTAAAAATCTTATTCTTTTTGAAAAAAAAAAGAAAAGAGAGAGAGGTCTATTTGAAGTTTTTGCTGTCAACCTCTTTTGGGCCTAAACATGGTATTTTGTCCGATAAATGCCACTTGTAGGTTCAAAAGAGGTCTAAAATTCAAATGCAAATGGTCATGTTTCAATCTACTTGAACCCAGATTTTAAGATTTTATAACCTTTATTATTAAATAAATTTCTATTTCTACTAACTATTTATTCACTATTAATAGTTATAACGACTATAAATAAAGAAAAAATAACATTTCAAGCACGCTCTTTGCAATTATAAAACTGGTAAGTAAAGAATTTATAGGAAGAACAGAGTTGTGTGTAGTACAAATCCCAAATGCAAGACAGAGAGTACAGAAAGAAAAGCAAACTTTGATTTAACTCAAAACACCTACACGCACTCTACAACTACCAAAAAATAATAGAAAACTCCTATAAGTAAGACAGAGGTGGATATAGCATTAATTCGGTACAATATTAAAAAAAAAAAAACTTTGAGGTTCGAATTATATTATATTGTTAACACCCGATTTCACTTTTAATTAAATTATCGTCTATAATCTATGTGAGGAAATTAATCTCTATATTAATAAGAAGTAAACTCCAGAAAAGTTTCTGAATTTATTTCTTTTGCCAGGAAAATGTGGTTACCTAAAAAACGCTACTTAAAAATGATAAATTTAAGATTTAATCAAAAAATTACTTTAGGTAACTTAATAAAGACCAAGTTTTGTTAAAATTTATCTTAAATTCCCCAATTTTTAGAAGTAAATCAATTTTGCCCATTCAAAACCCTGAAATATCCACGGGGTATCATCGTTTTTCTTATTTGTTCCGTAATATACAAAGTTACATCGAATTTTTCGGCTGAAATCACTTAAGATATCATTCGAGAAAACAATAACACAAAAATATCAAGCTCGTTTCCGGGAAATTTTCTTCTAAAACGATTTTTCTTCCGGCAAAATTAACTTGAGTTAACCTCATATGTATAAAGTCTTAATACATAGTTATATTGATGAAAAATCCTCATTAAAACTGCTTAAATAATTAAAGAACTAAATTAGAACGTTAAATTAAAAACTTACAATTTTCCACAACTTGCTAATCCATGGAAAATAAGATTTTCCCAGGCCGAAGTCGAAATTTTCCAAGAAATGCGCTGCGATTATTTCATATTTACATGACAACAAGTTAAAATCATTGCAATTTTTTTCAGGCAACACATACCACTGATTTTTAAGTACACTGTAACATATTTTTTGGGAACTGACACTAACAGAAATTCAGGATAATCAAGGAATAGTTCAGGAATATTTCACCGCGTGTATTTTGGATGTGTTCACGTGATCAACGAATGCTTCAAATGTCAACACATGTGTTGTTTTCTAATGCGTGCGCAGCTAATTTCATTCGTTTCAGCAGCTCCAAATTCAAATTGGATCTTTAAAATTTCTATGAAAATCAAGAAAACTCAAAGAAAAACACTGGAATTTGAGATTTTCTTGTCGTATTAGTGTTACATTTTATGTTTCTTTCATTTAAGTCACAATCCCTTGATTTAAATCAATGTTTTGAAGAATTTGGAAAAGTTGGTTTTACACTCAACCAAAGTAATATTTACACAGGGCCAAAATCATATAGTCAACATAAATATTATTATAAAAAATTTTTTGATTTCAATTTTTAATTTATTTTTAATAAAATAATGATTTTAATATATTTGATTCATATTTAACGGGAGTAAAAATTAATTAGGGAAATATAAGACACAAATGGTTTTATCTGGTCATTTAGATATGTTTTCCCTTGTATCTCATAAAGGGTATTTTAAATCAAAAAATTGATTCTTATTGAAATAAAAGATAATAAAATATACTACAAAATATGATATGAGCAATTTTTTGTAAGCCTCATTAATTAAGTAGAAATCTTCGATTGAAACTAGTAAACATTGAAATGGAAACATTTTTAGGTTATATCTCGAAAAGTATCAACTTTAGCAAAATTTTTATAATAAACTAATTTAAAGAGTTTTAAATAAACTATAAATGTTGTTTTGTAAAATTTTTTGATATTCCCATAATTTTTGAGATATCGTTATTTTCTTAGTAAAATTCTTTTTTTTTTTTAAATATCAAGATCCATTTTACCCAAACTGAGCCGATTATGACCCTTTTTGTATATAATTAAATCTTCTTTAATTTTTCTCCAAACACATTTTTTCGTAAGTCAAGTAGTTTTCGAATAAGAACTTTAAAATGATACGAACCCAAGTTTGATTTATACTCGTCACTCGATATTTAGGAAACTGCTAGTTTTAATAAAACAATTTAAAGAACATGTTTTGTAAAAAAATTAACTGTCCATAATTTTGGTAATTATAATTTTTTCCATAAAATGTGCGGTTTTGATGTTACAGACCAAAATAAGTTTTCATAAAAAAGTGGTTGCGTGTACT
This sequence comes from Sisyra nigra, assembly GCA_958496155.1. NCBI lineage: Eukaryota > Metazoa > Arthropoda > Insecta > Neuroptera > Sisyridae > Sisyra > Sisyra nigra. The sequence goes on along the minus strand of OY292319.1, from coordinate 18,633,983 downwards.
TATGTACGCGCGTGGGAAGTTATACTTCTTTGGTATCATTAAAAATTAGTTTTTATTAATTGCATTCACATAGTCAATTTTAAGAAATTGTAAATTAATATTTAATATTAATAATATATATATTTAAAGATATAAATATTAAAAATAAAATTAAGAGAATAATATTTTAATTTGTATCACTAAATAATATCCAAAGAAAGCGGCAAGACGTTTATAAAATTTGTCAGGATCATTTTTCTGGTTAAAAATTCATGCATGTCATGAAAACGAAGCTCCATAGAAATTGCGAAATAAAGTAAGTAGCTCCTTTTCAAAGTAAATGTCTTAATCTTGTTCATGTCTTATTTTAATTAATTATTATTCTAAGATGGTTGAATAATTTCAGAATCCCAGATTTTGTGATAACTAAGAATATGCATGGAATGCAGACGTCATTTTCATCATTAAATTTCAAATAGTATAACAGCTACTGCAAAATTCGAGAAAAGTAATAACTTATTTTTATTAATATGTGTCATTTGTATGTATAATTATTTTTAATTTAAATATAAAAATTAATAAATTAGTAAATAAATACAACAAACATTCAAATTACGCGCGTCTAGTTAAAAATACCGAGCCGTTTTGCGGGCAACTCCATCTTGTTAATTTGTGATGATAAAATTCAATGCTACTAATGCTTCTGAAACCGCGCCGAGATGCAGACGTCATTTTCATTATTAAACGTCAAAAAGTACCTATAACAACTACTGCAAAAATCGAGAAAAGTAATAACTTATTTATTAATAATATGTGTCATTTGTATATATAATTATTTTTTATTTAAATATAAAAAAAAATAAATTAGAAAATAAATATAACAAACATTCAAATTACGCGCGCCAGGAAACCTAGTGGTTTTGCGACTTACTTATTTTTGTTAATTTTTATCTTAAAATGCCCGCGCATCTTAAAATTTCACTCTCATCATTTGTTCATAACGCGCCTAAAGAAGTATAACTTCAAAAAGACATAATTTTGGAATCTTGAAAAAAATATTTTCTTGCATTTATTATTAAATATGAACGATATAAGTAAAAAGATATAAATTAAATTTTTATCATTTACAATCAAATTCAGTGCAAGTATTTATGTGGGTTGTATAAAATTTGCTTTATGCACAATAGCCATAAGGTCGTGTTTAGTAAGTACTAAAATTGAGAGGTATTAATATTATAGTGTAGGCAGCCCACGATACACACAGGAAATCAAAGCAACCGTTAAGATGAGGAGACTCTCATCGAATAGGTGTTCAAAACCCGTCAGGTATAGTGCAAGGATTTTAAGAACTTCAAGTAAATACAAAATGTTCAGAATGTTGATAAGATAAAATTATAAGCAACATTTTTGTTCAGTTAAATCTAAAATATTTACAACGTCCCAATTGCGATGATAAAGGTTCGCCGGGGTTGAAGAGAGACGCGCGTACTTAGGTCTCAAGTTCTTTACCTTACACACTTACACATGTTTACGCACAAGCTGTGTTATATTGCCTTCAAATTTAGTAATGTTAGTGTGTTAATGTCAATGTGTGAGTAGGCAACATTTCCAGGTAATAAACTCGTTACAATTTGGGATTTGGGTTCATTTTAAATGAATTCTTCGACATAAACATTAGACGCATTAGACTAACAATTTTTCGATTATTTCTTTTATTACCTCTATTATTTTGGCAAATACTTCTTTTAACCGTTAAAAAGTGTTAAACACCTTACCAATTTTCTTTCAAAAAATTTCTTCAAATGGGTAAGTTGAAGTTTTTTTTGATTGAATACCAATGTGATAATTTTTCATTTAGGTGTCAAGTGCTGTGCTTTCATCTGCATAAGTGGATTCTCGCAATTTGAATGGAATTGGCATTACACAAAGGTGCGATTACATTAAGAGGATTATCGGATTATTGTATTATGAACTGGTTTCGTGATGAACAAGTCCATGCTCGATTATCAAGTGCAATACAACAGGTAACCCAGCAGTCCTTATTATATTCGTATAGGTTCTTGATGAATTTTTTACAAATTTTACGATTTATCAAGGATTAAATTTAAAGGATAACAATAATTTTAAGTTTTTATTTTTTTAATGAAAAATTTACTAACCAAAGAATTAAGTTTATAAATAAATATTATAAAAAAATGAAAAACCGACTTCAAAATATATAAAAATTTTTAAACAAAAAATGCACTAAAAAGTAACAAAATAATGGCGTATCCTTGCAGTATCTACAACTTACAAATTATTAGGATGGTACAATGTACAACTATTGTTGGAGTTGGTGTAAGTCAAAGAAATACGACTATATTGGTACTTAGCAAAAAACGAGAATACCTTATGAAAATTATTTTTCAAATGAACTTTTAAACAATATACTCGAACTGTAACAATATCTAGCGACCTTTAAACTACAAAATACCAATACCAACTAAATCTTTTTAATATTTTTACAAATTACTATTAATATTTATTTTCTTGACTGACACCAACTCTAAAAATAATAATAGTTGTACATTGTATCATCCTAATAATTTGTAAGTTGTAGATACTGCAAGGATACGCCATTATTTTGTTACTTTTTAGTGCATTTTTTGTTTAAGAATTTTTATATACCTATTTTGAAGTCGGTTTTTCATTTTTTTAAAATATTTATTTATTTCTCGCGTTTTAGTGATCTGAAGTTTGATAACTGATTTTATTTTCTTGAAAATGGTTAACCTTACACGCCGTTAACGTTAACCGTTAACTCGGTGCTCATATGAGGCAGCGCCGTTTAATATTAAAAGTTACTACATCATCCCTTTTTGCCCTTAAAGGTTGAAATTTTTTGCTTTTAAATTAATTAAAACTAAGTAGATTATTCTTTCAAACAGAAAAAAAAATTATCAAAATTCGGTTAAATGTCACTATTTCATCCCCTATTTTCATCTTTAAGAGGTGGATTTTTTTCCTCAAATTGAAATGTGAACAATTTAAAGGTACGTTGTACGTAATAGAAACAATATTATCAAAATCGGGTTAGCCAGAAAAAAATTATTTTATCTCTTATTTGTAACCCCTTATGAGTGGAATTTTTTTTTTTAAATGGATAGGAGATGAATTTAAGGTTGTGTTCTACAAATAAAAAAAGAATTTTCAAAATCGAGCTATCCAGTAAGAAGTTAATATGTCATTCCTTAGTTTTTAACCCATTAGAAGTGGAAGATTTCTTTCAAATTAAAACTGGACCCCACGAAAAGCACCAGCTTTCAAATAAAAAAAGAATTATCAAAATCCAGCTATCTAATAAGAAGTTAATATTTCATCCCTTAGTTTTCAACCTTTTAGAAGTAAACGATTTCCTTCAAATTAAAATGGAACCACACGAAAAGCACAGGCTTTCAAATAAAAAAATAATTTTTAAAATTGAGCCATCCAATAAGAAGTTAGTATTTCATCCCTTAGTTTTCAACCCTTTAGAAGTAAACGATTTCCTTCAAATTAAAATGGGACCATTCGGGAAGCACCAGCTTGCAGATAAAAAAAGAATCATCAAAATCGCCTCACCCAGTCGGAAATGCTGAGGTAACAAACATAAAAAAAAATACAGTCGAATTGAGAACCTCCTCCTTTTTTTGAAGTCGGTTAAAAATACTTAATAGACTGTCAAGTTCTAAACGTGGGGACGTGGGTACACTAATTAAAAGTGCAATTTTTAATTATCATCTATTGATTTTAGATTTTCCTGTTGTCATCTGTAAAAATCATTGGAAAGAAAAAAATCGTAAGGATTAAAAATCACTCCTAAACTAAAGAAGAACATTCCAATGATTAAATTGGTGATCATTCAACACTTCTTAAGCAACACACGAACCCAAAAAGTATTGTATGGTATAAAAATCGAAACTATTTTCCAATCTCTTTTGATTTATAGATGAAACTCTGTTCGTGATGAAAGCAATCTAATAAAAGCCTCAACTGATGAACTTAAATTTGAAACCGAACCGCCATATTAGTCTTGGATAAGCCTTTGGAAGTGAAGCTGAAGACCCTAAAAATATAGAGAGGCTTCGCAACCTTATATCAATTGGTTAACCGTTTTAACGGGTCTTCAGAGTCTACCTGCAGAACCGGAAATCGTGTGTTAACCATGATGAAGAAACACAAAGAACTGGTTTATATCAAGGGGCTTCTGACGTACCACAAAATGGCTTATTGGGGCCCAGCCCTTAACACGACGCCCTTCCCTTTTGTACGACCAGAACAATGTCCGCAAATGCAAAAGAAGTCTCGAGAGAGTCCACGCAGAGTTTATTTCTTCATCCAACCAGTATGGTAATAAAGATATAATCAAGCTTAATTAGGGATTCATCAAGTCAAGTAGTTGGACATTTTATTCAATGAATTTTTACTTGTATTTGGTTTAAAGGAAATATATTTAAATATTAATAATTGACTTGAGTTTGACTTGATTTTTAAAGTCCCATATGGTGCTTGAAAATCAAGTCAAGTGGTGAAACTCTGATTTAAAATAATTAATTTTAAGTTAAGAAATAATGAAGTTGTATTAATCGAAAATAGATAAAAGTGCGATACACCATGCGGTCACATTGTAATTTCTTAGAAATCTTATATACCAGGGTAGATAATTTTTAAACAGAAAAAAATTATAGTAGGATGAACATATAAGAAGAGAAAGAGAATATAAAAAAAATGAAAGGAAAAATAAATTACGGTCGTCTGAGGTGGGGAAGTGGAAAATGAGGGGTTTTTAAGGGTAGAAACGGTTTATCTCGATTTTCGACCAAACTAGAAATCCTTTGGAAAAAAGTTAAACAGCAAAGTTGTAGATAATAATTAGATCTACAACTTTTGTCCGAATCCTTTTTCCAAATAGCCTCAAAATTTATGTGAAAAATTCAAATTAACAAGTTTTTGGTTTTTAATTTTATCTTTAAAAAAAAAAATTTGGTTGGAAATTTGGTGAAAACTTACCTTTTAATGTACCAAACACACTGTAATTTTTTTTATTTGAAATATTAATTTTTTGATCTTATAATTGTATTATGAACAAATTTGAACAATTTATTAAAATGTACACTTTAATTATTGCATTTTCCGGGAACATTTAACATTGTAATGCATATATTTTTTGCACCACCAGAAAGTACAGGTTTTAACGAACAAAAAACTTACCGACTTTTTTAAAAAAAATCTGATGTTTTGAAGTGCGCATTTTTGATATTAAGTCTTTATAAGATCAAAAAATTAATATTTTAAATAAAAAAAATTACAATGCGTTTGGGACATTAAAAGGTAAGTTTTACCTAAATTTCGTAAAATTTTTTTTTTTTTGTAAAAGATAAAAATTAAAAACCAAAGACTTTGGAATTTGAATTTTTCACATTAATTTTGAGGTTATATGAAAAAAGTGTATGCATAAAAGTTGTAAATCTAGTTATTATCTACAACTTTGCCATTAGTAGTTTTGTCGAAAATCGAGATAAACCGTTTCAACCCTTAAAAACCCCTCATTTTCCACTTCTCTACTTCAGATCGACCGTAATTTATTTTTCCTTTCATTTTTGTTATATTCTCTTCCTTTTCCAATAGGTTTCATAATACTATAATTTTTTTTCACTTTTTACCATTTTCAAAGGCTAATAAAAAGCACAGGTCTATTAGTGAACAAAGTTCTTCTAGATATTTAATCTTTGTTTAATTAGTTCATGATGCCTGCTTAAATGCTAAAATGTGGTCAATATTTGCAATATCGAAAAACGTGACCACATGGTGTGTCACATTTTTTTATTTTTTTGAGTTTCAAAACCCATTTGAACGAATTTTGTGTGGGTTTAGGTATTTACTTTTAAGTTATTAAATTGTATTAAAAATTGTAAGGTGTGGCACACCGTGTGAACACATTGTTGATCAAATCTTAAGAAGAAAAACATTTTTTTATTAAAAGTTTCTACTTTTTTTAATATCGAAATGTGTGACCACAAGGTGTATCGCATAAGATCGCAACAAGATTTTTAAGACCCGAATTTTTTTTACCCTACAACTGGGTACAATTGAAGGGCATAGTGAAAGTCCTGACTAAAAAAGTTTCGGTAATCGTTGAATGAAAATAAAGATGACGTTATAAAGTAATGGCCTTTACCTTTCCAATATTATTTACCACAAAGGACAGTACTAATGTTACATTTTGCTGCGGTTCTTTGACCAATCAGAAGAGTAATATTGTACCTACCAAAAAATGCTAAAAGAACAAAATTGAAACATTTGGACTTACCGGGTTCTTACACCAGGCCCTTTAATTTGTGACCACACTGTGTGGTCACGCTTTTCGATGCAAAGAATCTTGAAGAATTTTCTGATTTTTAGTCTAAATGTTCTATACTAATAATTAAACTTATAAACTCAAATAACTTTGTACCTATAGGTACATAAATTAATATTACTTTTAATGTTCTCATCCATGATGCATTATATATATATATTAAAAATCTTGGGTATTTGGACAGTATTTAATTAGCGACGTTATATTTTAAAAAATTACAAATTTTCTTCGGCTTTATTTCGACTTCATTGGGTAAATTTTAAGATTAACATCTAATTTTGTAATAGTTAATAATTGATTGTATAAAATAAGACTTCATATATGAAGTCTTATCATATATGATTATATATATCATCATATATGATTAGATGATTAACAATATTTTTTTTTTAAAATTAGATATAAAAATATAAAGAATTTATATTTATTATTATAGAAAAGAAATAATAATTTTTAATATTTTTATATCTAATTAAAAAAAAATTATTGTTAAACATCTAATCATATGAAGTCTTATTTTATACAATCAATTATTAACTATTACAAAATTAGATGTTAATCTTAAAATTTACCCAATGAAGTCGAAATAAAGCCGAAGAAAATTTGTAATTTTTTAAAATATAACGTCGCTAATTAAATACTGTCCAAATACCCAAGATTTTTAATATATATATATATAAATTAAGAGGTTTATTTTAAATATTTTTAAAAAATGCATAATATCAAATATATAGAAAGAAGTGGGACACACCGTGTGATCACATTATTACTATGTCTAAATTAAATTTGATTAGCGAAATTTACAAAAAACTTATTTTAAAATTCATTTTAAGAAGATTATTGGAAGGTATGATCGGGTCACCATCGAAGGCTGAATCGCGTCGTTACCATTCAGATATAACCACTAACACCTTAAGGTACCCCCTAAGGGTACGTTCTTCCCCACCTGTTTATTTTTTAGGTATATTTGCTTAATGTCCAGGGACAGATTGCGAATTAGTAAAGCGAAAAAAATACAACAATAGAATAAGATTGAATAGGAAGAATATAAATTATGCAAATCTCTTATTTTTAATTTTTTATAATAATTAAAGTCTAAGTTTGTATTGCATACTTACAACTGAATTTGAACAAATCAATTTTAGATCAACACCATGCTTGTTGACGAGGAGAGATGAAGGGACAAATGCCCCAAGAGGATTTCTTGGAATCGACAAGAATAGCAGAAGACCAACTAGGCGGAGACACAAACTCAACCCAGATCGACATCGGCAATGGCTGACCGTCTCAAGATCTACTACTACGACGACCAAATACACCAGAACTTTAAGAGAAAGTAGCTGCGACTATATCGATAAATAATACTTTGTTTCTTCGTGGTAATTACATAATGATTTTCAGAAAAAATATTTTTAATCTCCAAATTATTTTCTTTTAGCCCATCACCAAACAAAAATTATACTAAAACTGGAATAATAAGGCGTTAAAAAATGTTGTTCAATAACACAGAATTTATATCCTATCAAAAATATGATGATACTCACAACAACAAAGACTTACTTCAAATACTACAGGAAGAAAATTAACTTAATAAACACCTTCTTGATTTGTCAAGTGCTCAATGTCCATTTATTTTAGAGATTCATCAAGTCAAGTCGTTTCTTAACGTTTGACTCGATTTCACGTTTAAATATTATTAACATTTGATTTGTGTTTGACTCAAGTCTTTAAGTCAAATAAAAGTCAGAGTGAATCTCTAATTTATTTATACAATCAGCATCGATTTAATTTATATTAAGTTATTTGTTGTAAAGAATAATCAACCTAAAACATCATTTGGGAACATAAAAGTGTTAAAGAATGTTGTTTAATAACACAATGAACATTTTGTAAGAATTATTTTATCAACAAAACATTGTACTATAAATGTATGAATTCTTAATTTCCAAAGCGTTCATTGTCAATTTATTTAAAAGATGCATCAAGTCAAGTAGTTTTTATTTTAAATGCTTGACTTGATATTTCAATATTATTATCTGACTATAGACCAGTTTTTCCTTTAATAATTTGTCTTCCTTTCACACGACGTTTCGTCAGTCTTATTGTGACTTCATCAGGTATAAAAATTAAATTAAAAAGTAATACATAAACAATAAACAAATTTAATACCTTGAAAATAGTTATATCAAATATAATAAAAATATAATTTGAATATAAAGTTAACAATACAAAATTTCAGGTGTCAAATATTAGGTAGGCAAATGTTTAAATTTTTTGTTTAAATTATTAAAATTATCAATTAATTTGATAAAAAAGTATAAATATAATAAAAATAAAATAAAAAAAGTTGAGATCAGTAGTATTAATTTAAAAAAAAAATAAATTAAAAGTTAATTGATAATTTTAATAATTTATAACAAAAAATTTAAACACTTGCCTATCTAATATTTGACACCTGAAATTTTTTATTGTTAAATTTATATTGAAATTATATTTTTATTATATTTGATATAACAATTTTTAAGGTATTAAATTTTTTTATTGTTTATGTATTACTTTTTAACTTAATTTTTATAAATTGTCTGTCTTGCCAGATACCTGATGAAGTCAGAATAAGACTGACGAAACGTCGTGTGAAAAGAAAATAAATTATTAAAAGAAAAAACTGGTCTTTAATAACCTGATAATTACCTATTAAATATAAAACTATTAAGACCTGAAAATTAATATTATTTGACTATAGGTTTTAAGTTAAATTTAAGTTTAGTAGTGAATCTTTAATATGTAATTTTCACAATAACCATTCGTTTAATTTAAATATTAATTTTGAGTTTAAATCTCAAAGGTTCAAGGAAGAAGTTGACAAAAATTAATTAAAAGAAGATGTTAAAGACTGCTGTTTGATTATACTCAATAAATATTGATTTGTAAAAATTAATTTTGTTAACAACAAAGATTGTTCTTTAAACGTGTAAGATCATGCTGTTTCAAGTGTTCGTATACTTATAGTTTTATTGAAGAGAATTATCAAGTTAAATTAAGACTATTACCAGATTTAAACTTAAGTATAGCTTGAAAATCAAATCCAGTAGTGAATTATTAATTTTCTTGACACAATAAGTTTCCTTTTTTTATTCTTCTTAACCCCAGGCTTTTCCCAGATTCTGGGTCGCCGTTCCGTATCTTTTACCTCCATCCTATTCTTGGCGTCCAACTCTATCAATCCTTTTTCTCTCATGTCTTCTGAGACACAGTCCTTCCACTTGAATTTTGTCTACTCTAATTCTGTCCACTACCTTTTGTCACATGTCCATACCACTGCAGCCTTCTTTCCCGTATCTTCTTTGATCATTCCACCACTTCAACTGTCTCTCTTATCCATTCGTTCCCGATCCTATCCTTTTTCGTCTTCCCCAGCATCCACCTTAACACTCACCCACTTCTTATTGAAGTTTTTGCGTTATTAATCATTTAATATACTGTAAGAATGGATTTTATCAACAACAAAACATTGCGGTACTAAAACGAGTCAATTCTTGATTTGCTAAGTGAATTCATTTACTTTTACATTTATTTTTGGGATTAATCAAGTCATTCAATAGTTTTAATGCTTAATGTGATTTGATGTTTAAATTTTAATATTTGGCTAAACTTTCAAGTCAAATAGGATGAAAATCAAGTTTAGTGAATCCTAGTTTTTTAAAATTCTCATTTAAGGTGTTAAAAATTGTTGTTGTTATAGCCAATGACTAATTTGTAAGAATACAATTTATGAACAACAAAATCTTGTAGATACTTAAGACGTGTAAATACTTGATTTTATAAGTTCCCATTGTTTCAAGACTTTTTTGAAAGAGATTGTGCTTGAAAATTTGGCTTGACTTGATTAAAGCTTGATTTGATATTTTAATTTTAATATTTAACTAGATTTCTAGTTAATTTTAAGGCTTTTAGTTGTAAAAATCAGGCCTCTAAAGAATCCTTCATTGATTGGCACATGCTGAGCATAATTAGTAAAATGTATCAAAATGAAAGTTGTTAATCTAAAAAATTGGCTAATTTACCCGTAATAAAAATAGATTAAATATGGTTGATTTCCTGTTATTTTTAAACATTGATTAAAAGTTAATAATTGACTTAAGTTAATAATTTACACGGAAATTTTTTTTTGTCTAACCATATATATAATCAGGTCTGAAAATTGACCAGGTATGATCATATATAGTTCCTATATGATTAGACAAAGATATTTTTCCCGGACAATCAATAACTACAAGCAAAAGCACATTTTTTCGAGAGAATTATTATAAGAACTAAATAAAATAAAATAAAATAAAAAATACCAAGTATTGCGATAACTAAAAAGATATTACAATATGAGTGAGTACCAGACAAAAATATTTTTATCTAATCATATTGAATTTTATATAATCAGATCTGAAATTTGCCCAGGTATGATCATATATAATTATATATGATTAGACAAAATATTTTTTTCCCGGGTAAGTATAAATACATGATTTTTTATGTTCCAATTGTCTCAAGACTTTTTTGAAAGATTGTGCTTGAAATTTTGGCTTGACTTGACCAAGGCAATACTTAGCTTGATTTGATATTTTAACTCTAATATTTGACTATAGATATCAAGCCAATTTTAAAGCCATTAACTGTAAAAATCAGACCTCTAAAGAATCCTCCATTGATTGGCCCACTGAGCATTATTTAGTAAAATATATCAAAATGAAAGTTGTTAATCTAAAAAAATCGGCTAATTTAACCGTAATAATAATAAATTAAATATGATTGATGCCTTGTTTTTTTAAACATTAATTTAAAGTTGATAATTGACTTAAATTAATAATTTAAGAAGGTAATGTAATATATAAAAGTCAGTTGTCTTGGTTTTATTTAGAAAATTCGTGTTTTTAAAATGCACAATGCACAAATATGCATCTAAATTTAAAACAGTTATAATTTTAAGACAAAATTTTTGGATATGAAACATGCCTATAATTTTATTAAGGGAGCCTAAATTAAATCCCTTAAGTTATCAAAAATCTTTTAATTTAATATTCAAAAAATTAAAAATCTATTAAAAAAAATCTCTCTAAAAAGTGTTTCGATTTATCTTCGATCATATTTAGATTAAGAAAAGCATGGACATTAATCAAATCTTATAAAATCGATAGAAATAAAAATTTAAAAAAATTATTAGTCAAATTTTGAATTTCCCGCATCATAAATTCGTGGTTATTTCCTTTACGAACAATTAGAAGACATACGCGCCACCGCTTAAATTTTGTTTGCAAGTTCGATCAATGGAGAAGCAACGCGTCCCGTTCTTATGAGGCTCCAACAAATCGAGTCATCAAAGTGATAGTTTTGTGTTATATTAATCAAAAATTAGTGCAAATCGAAGTCCTATCAATTGGTCATCGATGGACATAATTATTTCTGTTCGGGGTAAGTGAAAAATGCTTGATTCTTATAATAAATGGTAGCATCATTGAGGCCTTCCTTTGTGGCTATGTTATCTCTATATCAAAGAAAGGATTTGATTGCAAATCGATGATTTTCTCAAATTAAATCATTACGTATCATTTTGATTGATTTTGTAAAAGATTTTTAATAATTGCATCCAAATCTATAAGGGCATTAAACGAACGAAAAAAACAGGTACGATTCTATCGAAAAGTCGTTAGTTGAGAATCCATAATGATCTTCTCCTCTCTTTCATCTATATGATGGTAACGCATAAGAAGTTGATCCTTTCTTTTTCTATTTCAATTCTAAGCGGTTAAGATTTTGAATTTTTCATTTCGCCCTCTATCACCTTTCGTTGCAATCTCGCAATACCGGCCAAAGCGCAGCCGTTTCGTTCATTTCTTTCTTCTAGATTCTAGAACTTTTCTCTTGGCGACAAGCTCATCGCTTAAGATGGCGTCTGGTGATTTCTAATATTTTTTAATAATTCGTGTGATAATTAATAATCGTTGTTTTCTTAAAAAAAAAATGTGTTTAATTAAAGTGCATTTATTTCTCTATCGATGAAACATATTATATTTATTCGGGGTGAGTTAAATACTTTTCATTTAGAACTTTGAAAAATGTATCGATAATATCATCCATGGCGGCATCACTGAAGCCTTTTTAAATGTGGATGATGCCATCGCTTATATCAAAAGACGAATTTGATTGCAAATTAAATTCAATCCATGTTTATCAAACATTTTTAATAATAACATCTAAATCTTTAAGGGCATTACATGAACAAAAAAATCAATTACGAATCTATCGAAGAGTCGTTAGATTAGAATTGCAATCTTCTCCTCTCTCTCTCAACTCTATGTTGGTGACCGTTTAGAAAATATTTCCTTCTTTTTCTCGTACAAGTCTTACCAGTTCAAAATTTGAACTTTTCACTTCCCATCTATCATCCATTGATTATATCCCTTAACTCAGGTAGCCCAAACGCCCTTCATTTCTTTGTTCTGAAGACATGTTGAGCGATAATGATGGCGTCTCGTGATTTTTAATCTTGATTGTAATCCGTGTGATCAATTGATAATAATTGGGTGAAATAAAAAAAAAATATGTGCAACTAAAGTGCATTTAATGTTTTATCAGTGGGAAATATTATTTTTGTTCGGGGTTAGTTAAATTTGTTTAATTTCGCACTTAAAAAAAAATTAATCGATAATAGCGTATATTGATTGCGTTCCTATTATGGAGTTACCTCTAATAAAATCAATTTTGATAAATTGTCTTAATGCGATTTCCGATCGATAACTTTAATTATTGCATTTCATCGATTTTATCATATTGGGAGATTTTAAGGACATCGCATATTGCATTGGAAAAATTGTTCGACAATTTCATGATTAGTTTTTTAATGTAAATTAGTTAGAAGTTGAAATTTCGAAGGTAAATTCGTTGAGTTAGACGATGTTTTATTGTTCTCCAGCAGGTAAAGCGGTGATGCATTTTGATTGGTCGATACAAAACCATCTGCCTTCTCATCCCACTCGCTTCGCATCTGCTGTGTGCTGAAGCGTTTGGCTTTAGTTTGGGCTTCTTCAAAAATTATTTTGTTAACTTCTTATAATATTACCTGCATTTAATTGAAACAAAAAATTTTTTTTTCGATAGTCTCGATTCAGATTTAAATTTAAGATTATTTTCCCCTCCAGCCTCAATACATTTTTATGCTATTTTCCAAATCGTTTGTTCTTTCGTTATTCTCTTTCGACCAATTCTATTTTTTTTAACACTAAGGGACAGTCACAATAATCGATAAAACTTACAAAATATAGATTTCCGATGATAAAAAAATTGATAAAGCTTGGTCTCATTTGCTACGAAAATTCATTTTTTAAATGCTCTCAAATATTTCTTTGTATAGGCATTTGGTTATGCATTACTGTATAACTGACTGCCTACCCATAAACATGTTATTTGACAACAGTATTCGAAAGAGTTATCAGGTTAAAAGACCCGAGTTATATGTTTTAACTATTTTTTTTAAATATAACACTTAGTCGGTCTTATTCCGACTTCATCAGGTATACATAATAATAAAAGAGATATTATAAAAATTACATTAAAAAGTTTTAAAACAATAATAAATACGAAGTATGAAAATTAATACCTTGAAATATAGTCGGTTAAAACAAAATCATACCATATGTTCATTACAACACAATTTTTATTTCAGGTGTCTAATATTCAGATAGGTAAATGTTGTATTATTAAAACTTTCATTTAAAAATTATTATCAATATTTACCTAATAATAATTTAAACATTTTTTAGTTTTCCATAGTTTAATAATAATTTTGAATTGATAATTTTAATAATTTATAACCACATTTTTAAAACTTGCCTTACTGAATTTTTGACACCTGATTTTTATATTGTTTAGTTTATTCAATTTAAATTTTTTTTTATATTTATTTTTTAAAGTTTAACTAAAATTTGTACCTAAATAAAAACTGTGTCGTAATGAACATATGGTATTAATTTTCATAGTTTTTACTTATGTATTATTGTTAGATCCCTGAAGAAGTCCGAATAAGACCGACGAAACGTTGTATAAAAGAAAAACAAATAGTTAAAAATATAACTATGGTTTTTTCACCTGATAATTTCTTCGTATATCAAGTATTAAGACCTGAAGATTATAGTACCATTAGCATAAAGTACTAGTTACTGATTGCTTTGATTGTATATGTGTAAAGCATAAAGAGATGCACCTGACAACATTTAAATCGTATTAAAAAGGTTTCGTTTATAAATGAAAGTTGAACGTTGAGAATTTACAACGACAAAAAATCGAAGATTATATTTTGAAAATTCATTGATCAAAACTAAGTACTAAGTAAAAAAAAAATCAAAAGTTCCGGAATAAAAATCCGGAAGTTGACACTAAAATCATTATATCAAATGGCATGCCCTTTGTTTTTAACTAACTCGATTAAATTAACAATGGTGTAACCGGAAGTGTCAGAGAACTAAAAATATTTTAGGAAGGTAGTTCCATTCTAGTTAGGCTATAATCTAAATTTTCAGATTTCTTTTATGGTTTTCTGGAATCTTCTGATGGTTGATCACGCTGAGATACGCTGTATATTCATATAAGTACAGAAGATTCTATTAAAAAAAGTGTTCGAAACAACTTGAAAATTGAATTAATTTATTAATTTTGTTTCAGACGCAACATTAAAGTGATTCGACTTCAAGGCTGGATTTTAGAAGATGAAGCTGGAGCTGCTGTTTTCAGGAGCGTTCAGGATTTGGCGTTTACTAACATCCACAAGGATGTTGGTAGCTGATGTCGCTTGGATCCCATCAGCAAAGTTAAGTTCGTAGGTTTTTTTAAACTAACCCCTTTCTTAGCCTTTCTTTCAGCTAGGGGGTTGGGCTGATAGGAGGAACTGTTTTGGTCACTACGTTTTCGTTCGCGCGCGTTATAAAATTTTTTAAAATTAAACTAAATTTAAAGGACAAGAACATTCAAGAACTAGAAGAAAATGTCCAAAATAAACGCGTCGCTTAGCATTGGAAAACCAGGGTGTCTATTGGCACTATGTACGAGTTCAAATCCTGGTTCTAGGTGTAGAAATTATTCTCATAGCAGTGGTAGCCAAACAGTTTTTGTTTTGAGGCAGGCAATTGGGGGGAAACTCCTTGTAGCAGGAGATTGTATCAAATACTCTTTTGTAGCAAAGAGTTAGCTTTTATTGTTTTACTATGTTTTTTTCTTCCCCTCGTCCTTTTTTTTTGTTTTTGGGCACCGCGTGGCCCTTGGACAGATAACGTTTTTCAAGCATCTTCATCTTCATAATGTAACGTATCGTCCATTATAAAGTAAAGTGGTTTTAAAATCAAAAATCAAATTCGTATTAATGTAAAAATTAAATTTTCAAAAATTCAATAACCTGAACATGAAAATTAAATAATTAACAATTGCATGAAAAAGCAAAAAAAAAAAAACGAAAATGATGAAGAAATGAAAATTGAAGAAGACAAGGAGAAGAATCTAGAGAAATCGAAGACAACTTACCTACAAAGAGGTCATCTTAAGAAGCTAATTGGCGTTAAAAAAATGCAACCCTTCCTTTTTCCACTCATCGTTGCGAGGAATACCGTGCCACCATTGGGGCTTTGTAAAGCTCCCCTTCCACCATTTCCTGGGTTGCTAAATTCAATCATTTATGGAACTATAAAACAACCCTAAAGGCTTGGTAATCGACACTTGAAAAAACTGCAACACTGAAGACTTCGTCAACTACATGAGAATCGTAAACGTACAACACGAGAATAAACTGCAACAAAAACTTTTCCAGTTGATGGACCATCTATGGTTTTGCACGAAAATAAGACGCCAACCACAGCAAGATCATCCAAAGTTTATAGTTTGAAAGTTTCAAATAAAAAGTAATTAAAAGTAATGCTAAATATATTAATAGAATAGTTTCTAATACTAATTGATTTCTTACAGACAAAAATTGGTTCGATTTGAAATCGTTATTAAAATAATGCTTTATCAATTTAATGAACTGGGAAGATGAAAACCGTGATGACATTTGAAATTTCGCATCACTAAAGGTAATTAACCGAGGAACTTTCTTATTGAAGTTTTTAATGTAACTTGTACTAAATATTTCTTTTTAGTATTTTGTTTTGTGGGCGTTGCAATACGGAAGCCTGTCAGAGAACAGCAATAGGTATTCTAGTTCTCATCATTACTAACTAGAATAGATTTATTTTTAACTCAACCAATCAGCAATGATTTCAAATTAAATCAATATTTGTCCTGGGTATGACATTAAACTGCCCCCGTCAAGATGGCCATATACAAGTCAAATGGTCTAGATTTTGAAAGTCTTCGTACGAGGTATGCATAGTACAAAATAAACCAATTTTTTTTCAATCTTAATTTCTTAAATAATTGTTTTTCATTTTATTCAGTTTTGAGGTATTGGACAAAAGACTGAAGCTGAGGTTTGAAGGTGCTGGAGCCTGTGCTGTTTTCTGGAGTGTAGCTGTTGGAATGGATTCCTAGAGACTTGCCTGCAGCCGTTGGTGACTGAAGAAAAAGCTGATATCTGGTGTGTAGGCGTTGAAAATGGATTGTGGTTGAACATCTACAAAGGTGTTGGTTGCTGATGTCGCTGGGATCCCATCAGCAAAGATAAGTCTCTATAGAATTATGACATGGACCCTAATAACTTAACTTATTTTTTGTGATTTACTAATCATAATCCCAAAAATGAGGCATTGCTTATAATATATTTATTTAAGGATACTTAAAAGTCCCGTAGGGTAGTAAGGATGGTGACTTAACAACTCACCGTCTTGGGACATGTTCATATACCCTGTAAATTAGCCATTGGTTCGTAATAGTTATTTAGACTTTAGGTTTGTCACAAAGTTTGTAGGTTAAGAAGGATGGTGACTTAACACCTCACCATCTGGGGACTTAATTTTATTCTTAGTAGTTAAATCTTTGTTTTTATTTGTTGAGATTCTCATTTTGATTCCCATCTGACTGGGTGTATGCCTGGGTATGGCTTCTTGTTGGTGGGTGTATGTGGGTGAATTGTTGTTTTTAAATTTTCTTAAATATTTCGTGAAAATATTGGAGTTTAAAAACGCAATCACTTACATACGCTCAAACATGACCAAATAACAGGAATAGATAGTCTGTTAAGTCTTTGTTGGATTTTTTTTCATCGTTTCCGGTTAGTTCGAAGTGTCGTTGCGGTTAGTCAGGATGGTGACTTAACAACTCACCGTTTCGGGACATTTTCATATACCCTGTAAATTAGCCATTGGTTCTTAAATAGTTATTTAGACTTCAGGTTTGACACTAGTTTTGTAGGTTAAGAAGGATGGTGACTTAACACCTCACCATCTGGGGACTTAATTTTATTCTTAGTAGTTAAATCTTTGTTTTTATTTGTTGAGATTTCAGGTTTTAGGTACTTTCAACTCCTCGACCGTGACCTGTTTGAAAGTTGTGTCGAATGCATAAAATCGAACTTTCTCATACATTTCCTCGAAGAAATTGAGAAGTTCGATAAAATTTGTTGAGAATTGAATGTAGTTAAATTGGTCTACATTATCTCGATGAATTACTTAAATAACAAGAAATTGTACCCAGATATCAACCACCCATCTGACTGGGTGTATGTCTGGGTATGGTTTTTTGTTGGTGGGTCTATGTGGGTGAATTGTTGTTTTTAAATTTTCATAAATATTTTGTGAAAATATTGGAGTTTAAAAACGCAACCACTTCCATACGCTCAAACATGACCGAATAACAGGAATAGATAGTCTGTTAAGTCTTTGTTGGATTTTTTTTCATCGTTTCCGGTTAGTTCGAAGTGTCGTTGCGGTTAGTGAGGATGGTGACTTAACAACTCACCGTTTCGGGACATTTTCATATACCCTGTAAATTAGCCATTGGTTCTTAAATAGTTATTTAGACTTCAGGTTTGTCACAAGTTTTGTAGGTTAAGAAGGATGGTGACTTAACACCTCACCATCTGGGGACTTAATTTTATTCTTAGTAGTTTAATCTTTGTTTTTATTTGTTGAGATTTCAGGTTTTAGGTACTTTCAACTCCTCGACCGTGACCTGTTTGAAAGTTGTGTCGAATGCATAAAATCGAACTTTCTCATACATTTCCTCGAAGAAATTGAGAAGTTCGATAAAATTTGTTGAGATTTGAATGTAGTTAAATTGGTCTACATTATCTCGATGAATTACTTAAATAACAAGAAATTGTACCCAGATATCAACCACCCATCTGACTGGGTGTATGTCTGGGTATGGTTTTTTGTTGGTGGGTCTATGTGGGTGAATTGTTGTTTTTAAATTTTCATAAATATTTTGTGAAAATATTGGAGTTTAAAAACGCAACCACTTCCATACGCTCAAACATGACCGAATAACAGGAATAGATAGTCTGTTAAGTCTTTGTTGGATTTTTTTTCATCGTTTCCGGTTAGTTCGAAGTGTCGTTGCGGTTAGTCAGGATGGTGACTTAACAACTCACCGTTTCGGGACATTTTCATATACCCTGTAAATTAGTCATTGGTTTTTAAATAGTTATTTAGACTTCAGGTTTGTCACAAGTTTTGTAGGTTAAGAAGGATGGTGACTTAACACCTCACCATCTGGGGACTTAATTTTATTCTTAGAAGTTAAATCTTTGTTTTAATTTGTTGAGATTTCAGGTTTTAGGTACTTTCAACTCCTCGACCGTGACCTGTTTGAAAGTTGTGTCGAATGCATAAAATCGAACTTTCTCATACATTTCCTCGAAGAAATTGAGAAGTTCGATAAAATTTGTTGAGAATTGAATGTAGTTAAATTGGTCTACATTATCTCGATGAATTACTTAAATAACAAGAAATTGTACCCAGATATCAACCACCCATCTGACTGGGTGTATGTCTGGGTATGGTTTTTTGTTGGTGGGTCTATGTAGGTGAATTGTTGTTTTTAAATTTTCATAAATATTTCGTGAAAATATTGGAGTTTAAAAACGCAACCACTTCCATACGCTCAAACATGACCTAATAACAGGAATAGATAGTCTGTTAAGTCTTTGTTGGATTTTTTTTCATCGTTTCCGGTTAGTTTGAAGTTTCGTTGCGGTTAGTCAGGATGGTGACTTAACAACCCACCGTTCCGGGACATTTTCATATACCCTGTAAATTAGTCATTGGTTCTTAAATAGTTATTTAGACTTCAGGTTTGTCACAAGTTTTGTAGGTTAAGAAGGATGGTGACTTAACACCTCACCATCTGGGGACTTATATTTATTCTTAGAAGTTAAATCTTTGTTTTTATTTGTTGAGATTTCAGGTTTTAGGTACTTTCAACTCCTCGACCGTGACCTGTTTGAAAGTTGTGTCGAATGCATAAAATCGAACTTTCTCATACATTTCCTCGAAGAAATTGAGAAGTTCGATAAAATTTGTTGAGAATTGAATGTAGTTAAATTGGTCTACATTATCTCGATGAATTACTTAAATAACAAGAAATTGTACCCAGATATCAACCACCCATCTGACTGGGTGTATGTCTGGGTATGGTTTTTTGTTGGTGGGTCTATGTGGGTGAATTGTTGTTTTTAAATTTTCATAAATATTTCGTGAAAATATTGGAGTTTAAAAACGCAACCACTTCCATACGCTCAAACATGACCTAATAACAGGAATAGATAGTCTGTTAAGTCTTTGTTGGATTTTTTTTCATCGTTTCCGGTTAGTTCGAAGTTTCGTTGCGGTTAGTCAGGATGGTGACTTAACAACTCACCGTTTCGGGACATTTTCATATACCCTGTAAATTAGTCATTGGTTCTTAAATAGTTATTTAGACTTCAGGTTTGTCACAAGTTTTGTAGGTTAAGAAGGATGGTGACTTAACACCTCACCATCTGGGGACTTATATTTATTCTTAGAAGTTAAATCTTTGTTTTTATTTGTTGAGATTTCAGGTTTTAGGTACTTTCAACTCCTCGACCGTGACCTGTTTGACAGTTGTGTCGAATGCATAAAATCGAACTTTCTCATACATTTCCTCGAAGAAATTGAGAAGTTCGATAAAATTTGTTGAGATTTGAATGTAGTTAAATTGGTCTACATTATCTCGATGAATTACTTAAATAACAAGAAATTGTACCCAGATATCAACCACCCATCTGACTGGGTGTATGTCTGGGTATGGTTTTTTGTTGGTGGGTCTATGTGGGTGAATTGTTGTTTTTAAATTTTCATAAATATTTCGTGAACATATTGGAGTTTAAAAACGCCACCACTTCCATACGCTCAAACATGACCTAATAACAGGAATAGATAGTCTGTTAAGTCTTTGTTGGATTTTTTTTCATCGTTTCCGGTTAGTTTGAAGTTTCGTTGCGGTTAGTCAGGATGGTGACTTAACAACCCACCGTTTCGGGACATTTTCATATACCCTGTAAATTAGTCATTGGTTCTTAAATAGTTATTTAGACTTCAGGTTTGTCACAAGTTTTGTAGGTTAAGAAGGATGGTGACTTAACACCTCACCATCTGGGGACTTAATTTTATTCTTAGTAGTTTAATCTTTGTTTTTATTTGTTGAGATTTCAGGTTTTAGGTACTTTCAACTCCTCGACCGTGACCTGTTTGAAAGTTGTGTCGTATGCATAAAATCGAACTTTCTCATACATTTCCTCGAAGAAATTGAGAAGTTCGATAAAATTTCTTGAGAATTGAATGTGTGGTGGATGAATGTATATGGATATACTGAATGATGGCTTAACAAGTCTATCGTCTCGAGACATTTTTTTTTTCCAATAATAGGCTTTCGTGGATTACCTATCTGGATTACCTTTGGATTACAGTGAATGTTAAATTAAGTTTATGTTAGCCATTTTATGGTCTTTTAAAACGTGTGTTTGTGAAAGAGTATTTGGTCTTTAATTGAGAAAGAAGCGCTGTGTGTGAAGTGAAACAGGATTACATTCGCCTTTGGATTACTTTTGGATTATCTTTGGATTATTCATGGATTCTCTATAAATGCTGTCGATAACGGGAGATGTTTCCAGGTCTAATGCGGGATTGTCGCTGCATCCTGTTAAATAAATGATAAGTGAACATTGTTGTTTGATTACCATGTAGTTACAGTCTTTTTCGCTTGATTTCGTTTTTTTAGTTTCCTGAATAATGCTTACTGGGCTTTCGTGTTGTTTTAAGTAGTTTAGTATTTTTTTCACTGCGAGTAGGGGCTGTTAAAAGGCGCTCCGAAGCATACTTTTGTAGTTTTTTTTTGAAATGTGTGTGCTTTGTAGTTAGATTTTTTAGTTGATAAGGGTTTTGCGTTCCATATGTTTTGGGAGGGCATTGAACAGGCGGCCAAACCTGACAACGTCTCTTCCTGAACATTTTAATTTTAAGGCATCGTTGTATCATTGAATCCTGAGTTAGATTTTAAGGCATCGATTTATAATTGTGTAGGGAAATGGACGCGGTGTCGCCAGATCCTGAACACTATCGTATTATAAACATTCATTTTAAGGCATGCGTTTGTTTGTGTGTGTAGTTATATTAGAAGTTTTTGTGTGGTTTTTATTAGTTTGGTTTTTTAACTGCGAGTTTTTTTGGTAGTTTAGAATTCTTACTGCGAGTAGGGGCTGTTAAAAGGCGCTCCGAAGCATACTTTTGTAGTTTCATTGACCTGTGTGCGCTTTGTAGTTTGATTTTTAGTTTGTAAGGGGTTTGCGTTCCATATGTTTTGAGAGGGCGTTGGACAGGCGGTAAAACCTGACAATGTCTCTTCTAGAACATTTTAGTTTTAAGGCATCGTTGTATCATTGAATCTTGAGTTAGATTTTAAGGCATCGATTTGTAATTGTGTAAGGAAATGGACGCGGTGTCGCCAGATCCCCACCACTAACGTATTATAAGTTTAATTTATTGGGAGGACATTGGACAGGCGGTCAAACCTGACAAAGTCTCTTCCAAACTGCATCAACATTGATCAAGGGCGTTGTTTTTCCGTTTATTTCTTTGTTTGTTTCTTTGGTTTGCATCGTTTCGGTTTTGCTGAAGGGTGATGGACGCGGCGTCGCCTGATCCTGACAGCATCTAGTATTTAAGGCATGTGTTTGTGTGTGTGTGTTGTAGTAGTAGTAGTAGTAGTAGTAGTATGAGTAGTAGTTGTTTCGTTTTGTTGTGAGTTGTAGTTTATAGTTTTCGACTAAATTTGTGTTATAAATCCATCTTGTAATGTCCTCCATTTACTTTAAGTTTCTGAAATTTTTGTTCCAGAGAAAATTACGACGAAGGCTTTGGATCTTTGGATTACTTTTGGATTTAACCTTTGGATTACTTTTGGATTATGCCTTTGGATTACTTTTGGATTTCGCCTTTGGATTACTTTTGGATTTCGCCTTTGGATTACTTTTGGATATAACCTTTGGATTACTTTTGGATATAGCCTTTGGATTACTTTTGGATTTCGCCTTTGGATTTCTTTTGGAAGTCGCCTTTGGATTACTTTTGAAGATCTCAATATTTTTGGATATCTATCACCTTTGGAATATGTGAATAAGTGCATGGTGTACCTATTTATAGGATCAATGTGTAGTGTATAAGTGAATATGTGGGGCTCTGTGTTAAGTGGTGCAGGATTACCTTCAACAAGCTTCTGATATTACCTTTGGATTACTTTTGGATTTCACCTTTGGATTACTTTTGGATATCGCCTTTGGATTACTTAGGATTTCACCTTTGGATTACTTTTGGATTTCACCTTTGGATTACTTTTGGATATTGCCTTTGGATTACTTTTGGATTTCATCTTTGGATTACTTTTGGATTTCGCCTTTGGATTACTTTTGGATTTCACCTTTGGATTACTTTTGGATTTAACTTAAAATGGCTATGCCAAAAAGGTTTTTATTGATTTTTTTACATAAATTTGTAATCTTTTACAAATCCTTTGTTTTGTATTTTAGATTTTTTCCCTAATGATAAACAATTTCTATTTTGAAGTCACCACGGCTTAGTTCAAAGCGAAAGCCGAAGTTGCGCGGACTGAAGTTTTTGCAACTTACATTGATGATCCTGGGCATCGTAAAATATCTAAGTATGCATTGATATTTTGAAAATATTTTTTGTTTTATTTTTTTTTTAATGCAATTATACATTTCTTAAATCAGAGAGGCGGAATAGAAGCAATTTTTGAAGCAAGCGTTGAAGATGGATCATTTGGAGTTGAAGCTGGTGATAGAAGATGATGGAGTAGCTGTCTATTCAGATCGACCACTTGTTCGGAGCGTGCTCTGACTACGCCGATCACAGAAACCCCATACACCTCATAACCAGAAACAATCTCAAACAACGAAAAATAAGTTTTATTATTAAAGTTGGGTACTTCTACAACCACAAGATTACGAGTTTGTGTTGGCTGTTCCGGGTATGACTTGAAACTACGTCCAAATATCGCTATAACAAGAATTTCAAGGTAAGCATTAGTCATAAACGAGGAAAAAATTATTTCTTTAAAATAATTAAGTTCTTTTTTTTTAACAGGAACAGGATCTAATCAGTTTTCCGAAAATAAGGCTGACGGAGTTGGCAACCTCAGAAGGTGTCGTATATTAACGCGGGAGTCGGAGCTGGATATTGAAGGTGTTAGAGCTGATTCTGTTTTCTGATAACCTGTCTCCAAAAAATTGAAATAATTTGAAATTGCTTTGCAGAAAAGGTCTTTATTGATATTTTTACATAAATTAGTATTTTTTTTTTACATTTTCTTGGATTTGTATTTTAGATTTTTTTCCCTGATGATTTACAATTTCTATTTTGAAGTCACCACGGCTTAGTTCAAAGTGAAAACCGAAGCTGCGAGGACTCAAATTTTTGAAACTTACATTGATGGTCCTGGACATGACTTTAAACTGTCCCCAACGAAGTGAGGGCCAGTATAAATGTAGTTATTTCTTACCTTTAAACATTTGTGGACAAAAAAATTATTTTAAATGCGATCGAAATATATCTTGGTATGCATTTGTTAAAATTATTTTTTTTTAATAAATTTTTTTAATGCAAATTTTTTTTAAGTCTTTTAACTTTGAAATTGAGGATACGGATTTGAAGTTGGACTAGTTGGAGATGAAGGTGGCGATTTAAGATGATGGAGCCAGAGTTGTCACCTGGAGCAAGGATGTTTTTTTCAGATCGACCACTTGTTCAGAGCGTGCTCTGACTACGCCGATCACAGAAACCCCATATATTTACATAATCAGCGACAATTTCAAATAGAGAAAAACTAATCAGAGGTAAAGGCCCAAAAAATTGTTATTATTAAAGTTAGATACTTATATCGCAAGATTACAAGATGTGGTCCAAGGTACAAATCTACTTAAGCGAAAAAAAAATAGGTATGTAATGATGCTTTTGTTTACAGTTTGATCAAGTTTTTCAAATCTTGGTTTCATTGGCTTCTGTTGTTACTTCTGTCATCATCGGGAACTTCAATACCAGTTGTATCTTAAACTTCAATAATAATCAAAGGTAAAAAGACTTTAAAAACATTTAAACCTTATTCAATATAAATGAACACACAAAATCCAGGGTAAATAGGTCAAGGACCAGAACAAATAATTTTTTAAATTCATTTGTTTTTTGTTTATTGTAGACTACAGAGTAAAATTTTTTCAATCGTCTTTAAAAAAATAACCCAAAATAAATTATGGACCCACAAGGCTTCATTGTTGTCACCTGAAAAAAGGGCAGAAATTTCAATATTTTGAAGTTCGTCTGTCATTAAGGATTGTCCTGGTCGTCCTGGGTACGACATAAAACTGCCCTCAGTAAAAAACCGTACGAGAAATTCCGAGGTAGGCATCGATTATAGAAGATAGTTTGTAACTGTTTTTATTTTTTATATAACCGTTTTTTTTAATAAAGAGAAAAGCAGATGGGACTTGGCTGGACTTGGAAGCTGGTGCAGCTGGACTTGAAGTTGACTATTGTGGATTTTGGACCCGATGTGGTGTACGGAAGCAGAGGCGTTGGATATGAAGCTGTTCCATTGGATTTTGGTTTAACTAACACCTACAAAGGTGTTGGTAGCTGATGTCGCTTGGATCCCATCAGCAAAGCTAAGTTTGTAGGTTTTTTTAAACTAACCCTTTTCTTAGCCTTTCTTTCAGCTAGGGGGTTGGGCTGATAGGAGTTACTGTTTTGGTCACTACGTTTTCGTTCGCGCGCGTTTTTAAATTTTTTTAAAAAATTAAAATAAATTTAAAATTAAATTCAAAGGACAAGAACATTCAAGAACTAGAAGAAAATGTCCAAAATAAACGCGTCGCTTAGCATGGAAAACCAGGGTGTCTATTGGCACTATGTACGAGTTCGAATCCTGGTTCTAGGTGTAGAAATTATTTTCATAGCAGTGGTGGCCAAACAGTTTTTGTTTTGAGGCAGGTAATTGGGGGGAAACTCCTTGTAGCAGGAGGTTGTATTTAATACTCTTTTGTAGCAAAGAGTTAGCTTTTAGTTTTTAAGTTTCTTTTTTTTCCTCTTCCATTTTTTTGTATTTGTTTTTGGGCCCCGCGTGGCCCTTGGACAGATAACGTTTGGCAAGAATCCACACAATATAACGTATCGTCCATATTAAAGTAAAGTAGTTGTAAAATCAAAAATAATTTAAAAAAAAAATAATCTCAAGACAATGAAGACAACGAACATAATGAAGAGGCCATCATCAGAAGCTTAGTATGGATTACTTCTGAATTACCTATGGATTACCGTGGAATACCCCTGGATAACCTTTGGATTACAGTGAATTTCTTTAGTGTTTTGTGTTAGTGCTTCAAGTGTTAGTGAGTTACACCATTGTATGGTTTGTTAGGAAAGAGTTTTTCCTCTAAAAGTGAGAAAGAAGTTCTATGTGTGAAGTGGAACAAGATTACATTCACCTTTGGATTACCTACGGATTACTTTTGGATTATCTATGGATTATCCTTTGCATCACGTTTGGATTATTCTTGGATTATCACTCAATTCTATCGATAAGTGGAGCATCTGTAGATTTCAACTGCTGCTTCCAGGTCATCTGATTGTCGCCTAATCCAGTTAAATAAAAGATAAGTGAACATTTTTGTTTGTATACAACGTAGTAACAGCTTTCTATTATCTTTCTTTAACTATGCTTACTGGGCTTATGGGGAAGCACTGTGTAGTTTTTAAGTAGTTTAGTATTTTTTTCCCTGCGAGTAGGGGCTGTTAAAAGGCGCTCCGAAGCATACTTTTGTAGTTTTTTTTTGAACTGTTAGTTATAAACAACAAAAAAAGTTAATGCTAAATTTTATTCTCAATAGAAGTAGTGAAATTAAACAGGGCCCCACTATTATTAAATCATGTTATCGATAAATAAACTTTGGTTTTTATATACACACTTATATTTTAGGTTAATTACAAGGTTCGTTGGTTTTCAAATGATAGTGACTTAACAACTCACCGTCTCGGGACAAGAGTTTATTCTCTCTATAACTAGGCTTTTGTTATTATTAGTTGATATTTGAGGTTATAGCTGCTTTTCAGTCTTTCAACTTTGTCCTGGTTAAGAGTTGTGGCGAATGTTATACAATCGAAGATTCTCATACATTTCGACTTAGAAATTGAGGATTATTCAGATTGGGTTTGTTGAGAACTGAATGTAGTTTAACTAGTCTACATTTTCTCGATGGATACCTTACATACCATGAAATGGTATCCAGATATTTAACACTCATTTGATTAGGTGTATAGCTGTGTATGATTTTGTGTGTGTGTGTGTGTGTGTTTGTGGGGGTATGTTTGGGAATTGTCGTTTTTATATTTTCTTAAATATTTCGTGAAAATATTGATATATAAAAACGCCATCCCTTACATAACCTTAAACATGACTTGATACCAGGACTACTCAACAGTCATCGGCCTTGTTGTTAAGATATTTCTTTCTATATTTTCAGGTTTGTTGTAAGTTCCGTAGGTTAGACAAGATGGTGACTTAACAACGCACCATCTCGAGACAAAAGTTTATTCCCAATAAATAGGATTTCGTTATTATTTGTATAGATTCCAGATTATAGCTGCTTTTCAGTCCTTCAACTCTGTCCTGTTTGAAAGTTGTGGCGAATGCTATACAATCAAACATTCTCCTGCATTTCAACTTAGAAATTGAGAATGATTGAGATTGGATTTGTTGAGAACTGAATGTAGTTTAATTCATCTACATTTTCTCGATGGATACCCTACATACCACAAAATGGTATCCAGATATTATAGACTCATTTGATTGGGTATATAGCTGTGTATGATTTCTTGTGTGTGTGTGTGTTTGTGGGGGTATGTTTGGGAACTGTCGTTTTTACATTTTCTTAAATATTTTGTGAAAATATTGAAAATTTTAAAACGCCATCTCATAACTACGCTTAAACATGACCTGATAACAGGACTAATAAGTAGTCATAAGCCGTTTTTTTCTGGTTCGTTTTATGTCTCGTAGGTGACTTAAAAACTCATCGTCTCGGGTCATTTTCATATTCCTTACACATAGACATTTTTTTTTATATATACTCCTTTATACTTTAGGGTCCTTACAAGTCCTGTAGGTCAGAAGTGACGGTGACCTAACAACTCATCGTATAGGGCCAAAATATGAATTTTAACAAATAGGCTTTGGTTTTTTTAAATTTCTATTTTAAATTAGATACAAGTCCTGTAGGTACGAAAGGATAGATGGCGACTTAACAACTCACCGTCATGGGACATTATTTTATTATCATTCAACGAGTTTTGGTTATAATATATTAAATTAAATTTTAGGTTATTTGCAAGTCTCGTTGTCTTGCAAGTCTCGATTTATTCATATTCTGATAGAGTAGCATTTTCCTCATAAATTTAGTTTTATTTAGCATTAGCTTTTAGCTGTTACTTGAAGCTTTGGTGTGGTTTTTTTGGTATTTTAGAACTTTTACTGCGAGTAGGGGCTGTTAAAAGGCGCTCCGAAGCATACTTTTGTAGTTTTTATTTGGAATGTGTGTGCTGTGTAGTAAGATTTTTTTTAGTTTTTAAGAGTCTTGCGTTCCATATGTTTTGGGAGGGCATTGGACAGGCGGTAAAACCTGACAAAGTCTCTTCCAGAATATTTTAGTTTTAAGGCATCGTTGTATCATTGAATCTTGAGTTAGATTTTAAGGCATCGATTTGTAATTGTGTAAGGAAATGGACGCGGTGTCGCCTGATCCTGAAGGCATCTAATATTTAAGGCATATTTTTGCGTGTATAGTAGTAGTAGTTTAGAGTTTTTGAGTTAATTTTTCAACTTGTAATGTCTATTTATTTGAAATATTTCAAATTTTTGTTCTAGAAAAAACAACGACTTAGACGATTCTTTTGGATAACTTCGGATCTTTGGAGTACCTATGGATATTACTTGGACCTTAGGATTACTCTTGGATATCGCCTTTGGATTACCTTTGGATATTACCTCTGGATATCTTTTGGATGGTTCGTTTGGATTACTTCTTGATATTACCTTTGGATAACCTCTGGACATTACCTTTGAATAACCTCTGGATACTCCCTTGAATGGCTTTTGGATTATATTTTGCATAAAGAGATTGTAACAATGCAATAATCGGTCTCCAAAAATATGAAATATTTTTAAATCGCTATGAAGAAAAGGTTTGTAATGAATTTTTTCATAATTTCGTATAATATTTTCTTACACATCCTGTTTTTTTGGCATCTTAGATTTTATAATATAAAATATTCATTTGAGGTCACCACCTCTCAGTTCGAAGCGAAAGTTGAAGCTGCGTGGACTTAAGTTTTTGAATCTTCCATTGATGGTCCTGGGCATGACATTAAACTGTCCCTAAGCGTTGTGACTGTCAGTACAAATGATTATTCCTTAATTAAATTTTTCGAAAAAATTAATTTGATAAAAAGTACGAGCGAAATATACCGCGGTATGCGTTTATTAAAGCTATTTAAGTTTTATATAAATATGGTTACAAAAAATTTTTTTCAAACAGAAATTTTTACTTTTGGTGTCTGAAATTGGAGAGACGAAATTTAAGTAATTTAAGTTAACTTTGAAGATGGATCAGTCCGAGATGAAGGTGGCGATTTAAGATGATGGAGCCAGAGTTGTCACCTGGAGCAAGGATGTTTATTCAGATCGACCACTTGTTCAGAGCGTGCTCTGACTACGCCGATCACAGAAACCCCATATATTTACATAATCAGCGACAATTTCAAATAGAGAAAAACTAATCAGAGGTAAAGGCCCAAAAAATTATTATTATTAAAGTTAGATACTTATATCGCAAGATTACAAGATGTGGTCCAAGGTACAAATCTACTTAAGCGAAAAAAAAAATAGGTATGTAATGATGCTTTTGTTTTAGTTTGATCAAGTTTTTCAAATCTTGGTTTCAATGGCTTCTGTTGTTACTTCTGTCATCATCGGGAACTTCAATACCAGTTGTATCTTAAACTTCAATAATAATCAAAGGTAAAAAGACTTTAAAAACATTTAAACCTTATTCAATATAAATGAACACACAAAATCCAGGGTAAATAGGTCATGGACCAGAACAAAAGATTTTTTAAACTCATTTGTTTTATGTTTATTGTAGACTGCAAAATTTTCAATCGTCTTTAAAATAACAACCCAAAATTAATGATGGACCGACAAGGCTTCATTGTTGTCATCTAAAATACAGCAGAAATTTTAAAATTGTGAAGTTGTCTGTCATTAAGGATTGTCCTGGGTATGACATAAAACTGCCCTCACTAAAACCGTACGAGGAATTCCGAGGTAGGCATCGATTATTGAAGATAGTTTATAACTGTTTCTATTTTTTATATAAAAATTTTTTTTAATAAAGAGATTGGATTTGGTTGAACTTGGAAGCTGGTGCAGCTGGTTTTGAAGTTGACAATTGTGGATTTCGGAACCGATGTGGTGTTCAGAAGCAGAGGCGTTGAACATCAAGCTGTTTCATTGGATTTTGGTTCAACTAACACCTACAAAGGTGTTGGTGGCTGATGTCGCTTGGATTCCATCAGCAAAGATAAGTCTCTATTGAATTATGACACGAACCCCATTTTCTTAGTCATTCTTTCAGCAGGGTGGTTGGGTTAAAAGGAGGAAAAATGTTTTACTTTTAGTGAAAAAAACCATGTTAAGTAAATATTATTCCCAACTTCTCAACACTTTAACTTATTTATCTTAATTTCGCTTAAAAAAATTTATTTCAAGTTACCTAAAGTAGGTTAAAAAGGATGGTGACTTAACAACTCACGACCTCTTACGACCAAACTTAATTTTGAGTAGTTCTATTAGTAGTTATATAATAAGTTATTTCATAAGTTTTAACATAAGTTTATTTTGTAGGTAGTTAATTGAGTAGTTGATTTATTTTTTTATTTTCTCTTAAAATGTCAGTTTAGAGCCTCTTTTCAACCCTTCAATGTAGTGCTGTATTTGAAAGTTGTGTCGAATGCATTGAAATCGAACATTCTCTCACATTTCCTTCAAGAAATTGAGAAGCCAGATTGAATTTGTTGAGATCTGAATGTAGCTAAACCCGTCTACATTATCTCGATGAATGACTTGAATGATAAGAAATTATACCCAGATATCTACCACCCATCTGATTGGGTGTATATCTGGGTATGGTTTCTTGTTGGTGGGTGTATGTGGGAGATTGGTTGTTTTTTGTACGTTTCAGCTTTGCTTAAATTTTACGTTGCTTGGTCAGAATGGTGACTTAACAACTCACCCTCTCACGACTAAACTTTATTTTGAGTAGTTATATTAGTAGTTATATAATAAGTTATTTCATAAGTTATTCCATAAGTTATACCATAATTTTTTAGAAGTTAGTTAATTAAGTAGTTATTTTATTTTTTTATTTTCTCTTAAAATGTCAGTTTAGAGCCTCTTTTCGACCCTTCAATGTAGTGCTGTGTTTGAAAGTTGTGTCGAATGCATTGAAATCGAACATTCTCTTACATTTCCTTCAAGAAATTGAGAAGCGAGATTGAATTTGTTGAGATCTGAATGTAGCTAAACCCGTCTACATTATCTCGATGAATGACTTGAATGATAAGAAATTATACCCAGATATCTACCACCCATCTGATTGGGTGTATATCTGGGTATGGTTTCTTGTTGGTGGGTGTATGTGGGAGACTGGTTGTTTTTTGTACGTTTCAGCTTTGCTTAAATTTTACGTTGCTTGGTCAGAATGGTGACTTAACAACTCACCCTCTCACGACTAAACTTTATTTTGAGTAGTTATATTAGTAGTTATATAATAAGTTATTTCATAAGTTATTCCATAAGTTATACCATAAGTTTTTAGAAGTTAGTTAATTAAGTAGTTATTTTATTTTTTTATTTTCTCTTAAAATGTCAGTTTAGAGCCTCTTTTCGACCCTTCAATGTAGTGCTGTGTTTGAAAGTTGTGTCGAATGCATTGAAATCGAACATTCTCTTACATTTCCTTCAAGAAATTGAGAAGCGAGATTGAATTTGTTGAGATCTGAATGTAGCTAAACCCGTCTACATTATCTCGATGAATGACTTGAATGATAAGAAATTATACCCAGATATCTACCACCCATCTGATTGGGTGTATATCTGGGTATGGTTTCTTGTTGGTGGGTGTATGTGGGAGACTGGTTGTTTTTTGTACGTTTCAGCTTTGCTTAAATTTTACGTTGCTTGGTCAGAATGGTGACTTAACAACTCACCCTCTCACGACTAAACTTTATTTTGAGTAGTTATATTAGTAGTTATATAATAAGTTATTTCATAAGTTATTCCATAAGTTATACCATAAGTTTTTAGTAGTTAGTTAATTAAGTAGTTATTTTATTTTTTTATTTTCTCTTAAAATGTCAGTTTAGAGCCTCTTTTCGACCCTTCAATGTAGTGCTGTGTTTGAAAGTTGTGTCGAATGCATTGAAATCGAACATTCTCTCACATTTCCTTCAAGAAATTGAGAAGCCAGATTGAATTTGTTGAGATCTGAATGTAGCTAAACCCGTCTACATTATCTCGATGAATGACTTGAATGATAAGAAATTATACCCAGATATCTACCACCCATCTGATTGGGTGTATATCTGGGTATGGTTTCTTGTTGGTGGGTGTATGTGGGAGATTGGTTGTTTTTTGTACGTTTCAGCTTTGCTTAAATTTTACGTTGCTTGGTCAGAATGGTGACTTAACAACTCACCCTCTCACGACTAAACTTTATTTTGAGTAGTTATATTAGTAGTTATATAATAAGTTATTTCATAAGTTATTCCATAAGTTATACCATAATTTTTTAGAAGTTAGTTAATTAAGTAGTTATTTTATTTTTTTATTTTCTCTTAAAATGTCAGTTTAGAGCCTCTTTTCGACCCTTCAATGTAGTGCTGTGTTTGAAAGTTGTGTCGAATGCATTGAAATCGAACATTCTCTTACATTTCCTTCAAGAAATTGAGAAGCGAGATTGAATTTGTTGAGATCTGAATGTAGCTAAACCCGTCTACATTATCTCGATGAATGACTTGAATGATAAGAAATTATACCCAGATATCTACCACCCATCTGATTGGGTGTATATCTGGGTATGGTTTCTTGTTGGTGGGTGTATGTGGGAGACTGGTTGTTTTTTGTACGTTTCAGCTTTGCTTAAATTTTACGTTGCTTGGTCAGAATGGTGACTTAACAACTCACCCTCTCACGACTAAACTTTATTTTGAGTAGTTATATTAGTAGTTATATAATAAGTTATTTCATAAGTTATTCCATAAGTTATACCATAAGTTTTTAGAAGTTAGTTAATTAAGTAGTTATTTTATTTTTTTATTTTCTCTTAAAATGTCAGTTTAGAGCCTCTTTTCGACCCTTCAATGTAGTGCTGTGTTTGAAAGTTGTGTCGAATGCATTGAAATCGAACATTCTCTTACATTTCCTTCAAGAAATTGAGAAGCGAGATTGAATTTGTTGAGATCTGAATGTAGCTAAACCCGTCTACATTATCTCGATGAATGACTTGAATGATAAGAAATTATACCCAGATATCTACCACCCATCTGATTGGGTGTATATCTGGGTATGGTTTCTTGTTGGTGGGTGTATGTGGGAGACTGGTTGTTTTTTGTACGTTTCAGCTTTGCTTAAATTTTACGTTGCTTGGTCAGAATGGTGACTTAACAACTCACCCTCTCACGACTAAACTTTATTTTGAGTAGTTATATTAGTAGTTATATAATAAGTTATTTCATAAGTTATTCCATAAGTTATACCATAAGTTTTTAGTAGTTAGTTAATTAAGTAGTTATTTTATTTTTTTATTTTCTCTTAAAATGTCAGTTTAGAGCCTCTTTTCGACCCTTCAATGTAGTGCTGTGTTTGAAAGTTGTGTCGAATGCATTGAAATCGAACATTCTCTCACATTTCCTTCAAGAAATTGAGAAGCCAGATTGAATTTGTTGAGATCTGAATGTAGCTAAACCCGTCTACATTATCTCGATGAATGACTTGAATGATAAGAAATTATACCCAGATATCTACCACCCATCTGATTGGGTGTATATCTGGGTATGGTTTCTTGTTGGTGGGTGTATGTGGGAGATTGGTTGTTTTTTGTACGTTTCAGCTTTGCTTAAATTTTACGTTGCTTGGTCAGAATGGTGACTTAACAACTCACCCTCTCACGACTAAACTTTATTTTGAGTAGTTATATTAGTAGTTATATAATAAGTTATTTCATAAGTTATTCCATAAGTTATACCATACGTTTTTAGTAGTTAGTTAATTAAGTAGTTATTTTATTTTTTTATTTTCTCTTAAGATGTCAGTTTAGAGCCTCTTTTCAACCCTTCAATGTAGTGCTGTGTTTGAAAGTTGTGTCGAATGCATTGAAATCGAACATTCTCTTACATTTCCTTCAAGAAATTGAGAAGCGAGATTGAATTTGTTGAGATCTGAATGTAGCTAAACCCGTCTACATTATCTCGATGAATGACTTGAATGATAAGAAATTATACCCAGATATCTACCACCCATCTGATTGGGTGTATATCTGGGTATGGTTTCTTGTTGGTGGGTGTATGTGGGAGACTGGTTGTTTTTTGTACGTTTCAGCTTTGCTTAAATTTTACGTTGCTTGGTCAGAATGGTGACTTAACAACTCACCCTCTCACGACTAAACTTTATTTTGAGTAGTTATATTAGTAGTTATATAATAAGTTATTTCATAAGTTATTCCATAAGTTATACCATAAGTTTTTAGTAATTAGTTAATTAAGTAGTTATTTTATTTTTTTATTTTCTCTTAAGATGTCAGTTTAGAGCCTCTTTTCAACCCTTCAATGTAGTGCTGTGTTTGAAAGTTGTGTCGAATGCATTGAAATCGAACATTCTCTTACATTTCCTTCAAGAAATTGAGAAGCGAGATTGAATTTGTTGAGATCTGAATGTAGCTAAACCCGTCTACATTATCTCGATGAATGACTTGAATGATAAGAAATTATACCCAGATATCTACCACCCATCTGATTGGGTGTATATCTGGGTATGGTTTCTTGTTGGTGGGTGTATGTGGGAGACTGGTTGTTTTTTGTACGTTTCAGCTTTGCTTAAATTTTACGTTGCTTGGTCAGAATGGTGACTTAACAACTCACCCTCTCACGACTAAACTTTATTTTGAGTAGTTATATTAGTAGTTATATAATAAGTTATTTCATAAGTTATTCCATAAGTTATACCATAAGTTTTTAGTAGTTAGTTAATTAAGTAGTTATTTTATTTTTTTATTTTCTCTTAAAATGTCAGTTTAGAGCCTCTTTTCGACCCTTCAATGTAGTGCTGTGTTTGAAAGTTGTGTCGAATGCATTGAAATCGAACATTCTCTTACATTTCCTTCAAGAAATTGAGAAGCCAGATTGAATTTGTTGAGATCTGAATGTAGCTAAACGCGTCTACATTATCTCGATGAATGACTTGAATGATAAGAAATTATACCCAGATATCTACCACCCATCTGATTGGGTGTATATCTGGGTATGGTTTCTTGTTGGTGGGTGTATGTGGGAGACTGGTTGTTTTTTGTACGTTTCAGCTTTGCTTAAATTTTACGTTGCTTGGTCAGAATGGTGACTTAACAACTCACCCTCTCACGACTAAACTTTATTTTGAGTAGTTATATTAGTAGTTATATAATAAGTTATTTCATAAGTTATTCCATAAGTTATACCATACGTTTTTAGTAGTTAGTTAATTAAGTAGTTATTTTATTTTTTTATTTTCTCTTAAGATGTCAGTTTAGAGCCTCTTTTCAACTCTTCAATGTAGTGCTGTGTTTGAAAGTTGTGTCGAATGCATTGAAATCGAACATTCTCTTACATTTCCTTCAAGAAATTGAGAAGCCAGATTGAATTTGTTGAGATCTGAATGTAGCTAAACGCGTCTACATTATCTCGATGAATGACTTGAATGATAAGAAATTATACCCAGATATCTACCACCCATCTGATTGGGTGTATATCTGGGTATGGTTTCTTGTTGGTGGGTGTATGTGGGAGACTGGTTGTTTTTTGTACGTTTCAGCTTTGCTTAAATTTTACGTTGCTTGGTCAGAATGGTGACTTAACAACTCACCCTCTCACGACTAAACTTTATTTTGAGTAGTTATATTAGTAGTTATATAATAAGTTATTTCATAAGTTATTCCATAAGTTATACCATACGTTTTCAGTAGTTAGTTAATTAAGTAGTTATTTTATTTTTTTATTTTCTCTTAAGATGTCAGTTTAGAGCCTCTTTTCAACTCTTCAATGTAGTGCTGTGTTTGAAAGTTGTGTCGAATGCATTGAAATCGAACATTCTCTTACATTTCCTTCAAGAAATTGAGAAGCCAGATTGAATTTGTTGAGATCTGAATGTAGCTAAACCCGTCTACATTATCTCGATGAATGACTTGAATGATAAGAAATTATACCCAGATATCTACCACCCATCTGATTGGGTGTATATCTGGGTATGGTTTCTTGTTGGTGGATGTATGTGGGAGACTGGTTGTTTTTTGTACGTTTCAGCTTTGCTTAAATTTTACGTCGCTTGGTCAGAATGGTGACTTAACAACTCACCCTCTCACGACTAAACTTTATTTTGAGTAGTTATATTAGTAGTTATATAATAAGTTATTTCATAAGTTATTCCATAAGTTATACCATACGTTTTTAGTAGTTAGTTAATTAAGTAGTTATTTTATTTTTTTATTTTCTCTTAAAATGTCAGTTTAGAGCCTCTTTTCAACCCTTCAATGTAGTGCTGTGTTTGAAAGTTGTGTCGAATGCATTGAAATCGAACATTCTCTTACATTTCCTTCAAGAAATTGAGAAGCCAGATTAAATTTGTTGAGATCTGAATGTAGCTAAACCCGTCTACATTATCTCGATGAATGACTTGAATGATAAGAAATTATACCCAGATATTTACCACCCATCTGATTGGGTGTATATCTGGGTATGGTTTCTTGTTGGTGGGTGTATGTGGGAGACTGGTTGTTTTTTGTACGTTTCAGCTTTGCTTAAATTTTACGTTGCTTGGTCAGAATGGTGACTTAACAACTCACCCTCTCACGACTAAACTTTATTTTGAGTAGTTATATTAGTAGTTATATAATAAGTTATTTCATAAGTTATTCCATAAGTTATACCATACGTTTTTAGTAGTTAGTTAATTAAGTAGTTATTTTATTTTTTTATTTTCTCTTAAAATGTCAGTTTAGAGCCTCTTTTCGACCCTTCAATGTAGTGCTGTGTTTGAAAGTTGTGTCGAATGCATTGAAATCGAACATTCTCTTACATTTCCTTCAAGAAATTGAGAAGCGAGATTGAATTTGTTGAGATCTGAATGTAGCTAAACCCGTCTACATTATCTCGATGAATGACTTGAATGATAAGAAATTATACCCAGATATCTACCACCCATCTGATTGGGTGTATATCTGGGTATGGTTTCTTGTTGGTGGGTGTATGTGGGAGACTGGTTGTTTTTTGTACGTTTCAGCTTTGCTTAAATTTTACGTTGCTTGGTCAGAATGGTGACTTAACAACTCACCCTCTCACGACTAAACTTTATTTTGAGTAGTTATATTAGTAGTTATATAATAAGTTATTTCATAAGTTATTCCATAAGTTATACCATAAGTTTTTAGAAGTTAGTTAATTAAGTAGTTATTTTATTTTTTTATTTTCTCTTAAAATGTCAGTTTAGAGCCTCTTTTCGACCCTTCAATGTAGTGCTGTGTTTGAAAGTTGTGTCGAATGCATTGAAATCGAACATTCTCTTACATTTCCTTCAAGAAATTGAGAAGCGAGATTGAATTTGTTGAGATCTGAATGTAGCTAAACCCGTCTACATTATCTCGATGAATGACTTGAATGATAAGAAATTATACCCAGATATCTACCACCCATCTGATTGGGTGTATATCTGGGTATGGTTTCTTGTTGGTGGGTGTATGTGGGAGACTGGTTGTTTTTTGTACGTTTCAGCTTTGCTTAAATTTTACGTTGCTTGGTCAGAATGGTGACTTAACAACTCACCCTCTCACGACTAAACTTTATTTTGAGTAGTTATATTAGTAGTTATATAATAAGTTATTTCATAAGTTATTCCATAAGTTATACCATACGTTTTTAGTAGTTAGTTAATTAAGTAGTTATTTTATTTTTTTATTTTCTCTTAAAATGTCAGTTTAGAGCCTCTTTTCGACCCTTCAATGTAGTGCTGTGTTTGAAAGTTGTGTCGAATGCATTGAAATCGAACATTCTCTTACATTTCCTTCAAGAAATTGAGAAGCGAGATTGAATTTGTTGAGATCTGAATGTAGCTAAACCCGTCTACATTATCTCGATGAATGACTTGAATGATAAGAAATTATACCCAGATATCTACCACCCATCTGATTGGGTGTATATCTGGGTATGGTTTCTTGTTGGTGGGTGTATGTGGGAGACTGGTTGTTTTTTGTACGTTTCAGCTTTGCTTAAATTTTACGTTGCTTGGTCAGAATGGTGACTTAACAACTCACCCTCTCACGACTAAACTTTATTTTGAGTAGTTATATTAGTAGTTATATAATAAGTTATTTCATAAGTTATTCCATAAGTTATACCATAAGTTTTTAGAAGTTAGTTAATTAAGTAGTTATTTTATTTTTTTATTTTCTCTTAAGATGTCAGTTTAGAGCCTCTTTTCAACCCTTCAATGTAGTGCTGTGTTTGAAAGTTGTGTCGAATGCATTGAAATCGAACATTCTCTTACATTTCCTTCAAGAAATTGAGAAGCCAGATTGAATTTGTTGAGATCTGAATGTAGCTAAACCCGTCTACATTATCTCGATGAATGACTTGAATGATAAGAAATTATACCCAGATATCTACCACCCATCTGATTGGGTGTATATCTGGGTATGGTTTCTTGTTGGTGGGTGTATGTGGGAGATTGGTTGTTTTTTCTACGTTTCAGCTTTGCTTAAATTTTACGTTGCTTGGTCAGAATGGTGACTTAACAACTCACCCTCTCACGACTAAACTTTATTTTGAGTAGTTATATTAGTAGTTATATAATAAGTTATTTCATAAGTTATTCCATAAGTTATACCATAAGTTTTTAGTAATTAGTTAATTAAGTAGTTATTTTATTTTTTTATTTTCTCTTAAGATGTCAGTTTAGAGCCTCTTTTCAACCCTTCAATGTAGTGCTGTGTTTGAAAGTTGTGTCGAATGCATTGAAATCGAACATTCTCTTACATTTCCTTCAAGAAATTGAGAAGCGAGATTGAATTTGTTGAGATCTGAATGTAGCTAAACCCGTCTACATTATCTCGATGAATGACTTGAATGATAAGAAATTATACCCAGATATCTACCACTCATCTGATTGGGTGTATATCTGGGTATGGTTTCTTGTTGGTGGGTGTATGTGGGAGACTGGTTGTTTTTTGTACGTTTCAGCTTTGCTTAAATTTTACGTTGCTTGGTCAGAATGGTGACTTAACAACTCACCCTCTCACGACTAAACTTTATTTTGAGTACTTATATTAGTAGTTATATAATAAGTTATTTCATAAGTTATTCCATAAGTTATACCATACGTTTTTAGTAGTTAGTTAATTAAGTAGTTATTTTATTTTTTTATTTTCTCTTAAAATGTCAGTTTAGAGCCTCTTTTCGACCCTTCAATGTAGTGCTGTGTTTGAAAGTTGTGTCGAATGCATTGAAATCGAACATTCTCTTACATTTCCTTCAAGAAATTGAGAAGCGAGATTGAATTTGTTGAGATCTGAATGTAGCTAAACCCGTCTACATTATCTCGATGAATGACTTGAATGATAAGAAATTATACCCAGATATCTACCACCCATCTGATTGGGTGTATATCTGGGTATGGTTTCTTGTTGGTGGGTGTATGTGGGAGACTGGTTGTTTTTTGTACGTTTCAGCTTTGCTTAAATTTTACGTTGCTTGGTCAGAATGGTGACTTAACAACTCACCCTCTCACGACTAAACTTTATTTTGAGTAGTTATATTAGTAGTTATATAATAAGTTATTTCATAAGTTATTCCATAAGTTATACCATAAGTTTTTAGTAGTTAGTTAGTTAAGTAGTTATTTTATTTTTTTATTTTCTCTTAAAATGTCAGTTTAGAGCCTCTTTTCAACCCTTCAATGTAGTGCTGTGTTTGAAAGTTGTGTCGAATGCATTGAAATCGAACATTCTCTTACATTTCCTTCAAGAAATTGAGAAGCCAGATTAAATTTGTTGAGATCTGAATGTAGCTAAACCCGTCTACATTATCTCGATGAATGACTTGAATGATAAGAAATTATACCCAGATATCTACCACCCATCTGATTGGGTGTATATCTGGGTATGGTTTCTTGTTGGTGGGTGTATGTGGGAGACTGGTTGTTTTTTGTACGTTTCAGCTTTGCTTAAATTTTACGTTGCTTGGTCAGAATGGTGACTTAACAACTCACCCTCTCACGACTAAACTTTATTTTGAGTAGTTATATTAGTAGTTATATAATAAGTTATTTCATAAGTTATTCCATAAGTTATACCATACGTTTTTAGTAGTTAGTTAATTAAGTAGTTATTTTATTTTTTTATTTTCTCTTAAGATGTCAGTTT
Organism: Sisyra nigra; assembly: GCA_958496155.1. Classification (NCBI taxonomy): domain Eukaryota; kingdom Metazoa; phylum Arthropoda; class Insecta; order Neuroptera; family Sisyridae; genus Sisyra; species Sisyra nigra. The sequence continues at coordinate 18,593,358 of OY292319.1, read as the reverse complement.
AGAGCCTCTTTTCAACCCTTCAATGTAGTGCTGTGTTTGAAAGTTGTGTCGAATGCATTGAAATCGAACATTCTCTTACATTTCCTTCAAGAAATTGAGAAGCCAGATTGAATTTGTTGAGATCTGAATGTAGCTAAACCCGTCTACATTATCTCGATGAATGACTTGAATGATAAGAAATTATACCCAGATATCTACCACCCATCTGATTGGGTGTATATCTGGGTATGGTTTCTTGTTGGTGGGTGTATGTGGGAGATTGGTTGTTTTTTCTACGTTTCAGCTTTGCTTAAATTTTACGTTGCTTGGTCAGAATGGTGACTTAACAACTCACCCTCTCACGACTAAACTTTATTTTGAGTAGTTATATTAGTAGTTATATAATAAGTTATTTCATAAGTTATTCCATAAGTTATACCATAAGTTTTTAGTAATTAGTTAATTAAGTAGTTATTTTATTTTTTTATTTTCTCTTAAGATGTCAGTTTAGAGCCTCTTTTCAACCCTTCAATGTAGTGCTGTGTTTGAAAGTTGTGTCGAATGCATTGAAATCGAACATTCTCTTACATTTCCTTCAAGAAATTGAGAAGCCAGATTGAATTTGTTGAGATCGGAATGTAGCTAAACCCGTCTACATTATCTCGATGAATGACTTGAATGATAAGAAATTATACCCAGATATATACCACCCATCTGATTGGGTGTATATCTGGGTATGGTTTCTTGTTGGTGGGTGTATGTGGGAGACTGGTTGTTTTTTGTACGTTTCAGCTTTGCTTAAATTTTACGTTGCTTGGTCAGAATGGTGACTTAACAACTCACCCTCTCACGACTAAACTTTATTTTGAGTAGTTATATTAGTAGTTATATAATAAGTTATTTCATAAGTTATTCCATAAGTTATACCATAAGTTTTTAGAAGTTAGTTAATTAAGTAGTTATTTTATTTTTTTATTTTCTCTTAAAATGTCAGTTTAGAGCCTCTTTTCGACCCTTCAATGTAGTGCTGTGTTTGAAAGTTGTGTCGAATGCATTGAAATCGAACATTCTCTTACATTTCCTTCAAGAAATTGAGAAGCGAGATTGAATTTGTTGAGATCTGAATGTAGCTAAACCCGTCTACATTATCTCGATGAATGACTTGAATGATAAGAAATTATACCCAGATATCTACCACCCATCTGATTGGGTGTATATCTGGGTATGGTTTCTTGTTGGTGGGTGTATGTGGGAGACTGGTTGTTTTTTGTACGTTTCAGCTTTGCTTAAATTTTACGTTGCTTGGTCAGAATGGTGACTTAACAACTCACCCTCTCACGACTAAACTTTATTTTGAGTAGTTATATTAGTAGTTATATAATAAGTTATTTCATAAGTTATTCCATAAGTTATACCATAAGTTTTTAGTAGTTAGTTAGTTAAGTAGTTATTTTATTTTTTTATTTTCTCTTAAAATGTCAGTTTAGAGCCTCTTTTCAACCCTTCAATGTAGTGCTGTGTTTGAAAGTTGTGTCGAATGCATTGAAATCGAACATTCTCTTACATTTCCTTCAAGAAATTGAGAAGCCAGATTAAATTTGTTGAGATCTGAATGTAGCTAAACCCGTCTACATTATCTCGATGAATGACTTGAATGATAAGAAATTATACCCAGATATCTACCACCCATCTGATTGGGTGTATATCTGGGTATGGTTTCTTGTTGGTGGGTGTATGTGGGAGACTGGTTGTTTTTTGTACGTTTCAGCTTTGCTTAAATTTTACGTTGCTTGGTCAGAATGGTGACTTAACAACTCACCCTCTCACGACTAAACTTTATTTTGAGTAGTTATATTAGTAGTTATATAATAAGTTATTTCATAAGTTATTCCATAAGTTATACCATACGTTTTTAGTAGTTAGTTAATTAAGTAGTTATTTTATTTTTTTATTTTCTCTTAAGATGTCAGTTTAGAGCCTCTTTTCAACCCTTCAATGTAGTGCTGTGTTTGAAAGTTGTGTCGAATGCATTGAAATCGAACATTCTCTTACATTTCCTTCAAGAAATTGAGAAGCCAGATTGAATTTGTTGAGATCTGAATGTAGCTAAACCCGTCTACATTATCTCGATGAATGACTTGAATGATAAGAAATTATACCCAGATATCTACCACCCATCTGATTGGGTGTATATCTGGGTATGGTTTCTTGTTGGTGGGTGTATGTGGGAGATTGGTTGTTTTTTCTACGTTTCAGCTTTGCTTAAATTTTACGTTGCTTGGTCAGAATGGTGACTTAACAACTCACCCTCTCACGACTAAACTTTATTTTGAGTAGTTATATTAGTAGTTATATAATAAGTTATTTCATAAGTTATTCCATAAGTTATACCATAAGTTTTTAGTAATTAGTTAATTAAGTAGTTATTTTATTTTTTTATTTTCTCTTAAGATGTCAGTTTAGAGCCTCTTTTCAACCCTTCAATGTAGTGCTGTGTTTGAAAGTTGTGTCGAATGCATTGAAATCGAACATTCTCTTACATTTCCTTCAAGAAATTGAGAAGCGAGATTGAATTTGTTGAGATCTGAATGTAGCTAAACCCGTCTACATTATCTCGATGAATGACTTGAATGATAAGAAATTATACCCAGATATCTACCACTCATCTGATTGGGTGTATATCTGGGTATGGTTTCTTGTTGGTGGGTGTATGTGGGAGACTGGTTGTTTTTTGTACGTTTCAGCTTTGCTTAAATTTTACGTTGCTTGGTCAGAATGGTGACTTAACAACTCACCCTCTCACGACTAAACTTTATTTTGAGTACTTATATTAGTAGTTATATAATAAGTTATTTCATAAGTTATTCCATAAGTTATACCATACGTTTTTAGTAGTTAGTTAATTAAGTAGTTATTTTATTTTTTTATTTTCTCTTAAAATGTCAGTTTAGAGCCTCTTTTCGACCCTTCAATGTAGTGCTGTGTTTGAAAGTTGTGTCGAATGCATTGAAATCGAACATTCTCTTACATTTCCTTCAAGAAATTGAGAAGCGAGATTGAATTTGTTGAGATCTGAATGTAGCTAAACCCGTCTACATTATCTCGATGAATGACTTGAATGATAAGAAATTATACCCAGATATCTACCACCCATCTGATTGGGTGTATATCTGGGTATGGTTTCTTGTTGGTGGGTGTATGTGGGAGACTGGTTGTTTTTTGTACGTTTCAGCTTTGCTTAAATTTTACGTTGCTTGGTCAGAATGGTGACTTAACAACTCACCCTCTCACGACTAAACTTTATTTTGAGTAGTTATATTAGTAGTTATATAATAAGTTATTTCATAAGTTATTCCATAAGTTATACCATAAGTTTTTAGTAGTAAGTTAGTTAAGTAGTTATTTTATTTTTTTATTTTCTCTTAAAATGTCAGTTTAGAGCCTCTTTTCAACCCTTCAATGTAGTGCTGTGTTTGAAAGTTGTGTCGAATGCATTGAAATCGAACATTCTCTTACATTTCCTTCAAGAAATTGAGAAGCCAGATTAAATTTGTTGAGATCTGAATGTAGCTAAACCCGTCTACATTATCTCGATGAATGACTTGAATGATAAGAAATTATACCCAGATATCTACCACCCATCTGATTGGGTGTATATCTGGGTATGGTTTCTTGTTGGTGGGTGTATGTGGGAGACTGGTTGTTTTTTGTACGTTTCAGCTTTGCTTAAATTTTACGTTGCTTGGTCAGAATGGTGACTTAACAACTCACCCTCTCACGACTAAACTTTATTTTGAGTAGTTATATTAGTAGTTATATAATAAGTTATTTCATAAGTTATTCCATAAGTTATACCATACGTTTTTAGTAGTTAGTTAATTAAGTAGTTATTTTATTTTTTTATTTTCTCTTAAGATGTCAGTTTAGAGCCTCTTTTCAACCCTTCAATGTAGTGCTGTGTTTGAAAGTTGTGTCGAATGCATTGAAATCGAACATTCTCTTACATTTCCTTCAAGAAATTGAGAAGCCAGATTGAATTTGTTGAGATCTGAATGTAGCTAAACCCGTCTACATTATCTCGATGAATGACTTGAATGATAAGAAATTATACCCAGATATCTACCACCCATCTGATTGGGTGTATATCTGGGTATGGTTTCTTGTTGGTGGGTGTATGTGGGAGATTGGTTGTTTTTTCTACGTTTCAGCTTTGCTTAAATTTTACGTTGCTTGGTCAGAATGGTGACTTAACAACTCACCCTCTCACGACTAAACTTTATTTTGAGTAGTTATATTAGTAGTTATATAATAAGTTATTTCATAAGTTATTCCATAAGTTATACCATAAGTTTTTAGTAATTAGTTAATTAAGTAGTTATTTTATTTTTTTATTTTCTCTTAAGATGTCAGTTTAGAGCCTCTTTTCAACCCTTCAATGTAGTGCTGTGTTTGAAAGTTGTGTCGAATGCATTGAAATCGAACATTCTCTTACATTTCCTTCAAGAAATTGAGAAGCGAGATTGAATTTGTTGAGATCTGAATGTAGCTAAACCCGTCTACATTATCTCGATGAATGACTTGAATGATAAGAAATTATACCCAGATATCTACCACCCATCTGATTGGGTGTATATCTGGGTATGGTTTCTTGTTGGTGGGTGTATGTGGGAGACTGGTTGTTTTTTGTACGTTTCAGCTTTGCTTAAATTTTACGTTGCTTGGTCAGAATGGTGACTTAACAACTCACCCTCTCACGACTAAACTTTATTTTGAGTAGTTATATTAGTAGTTATATAATAAGTTATTTCATAAGTTATTCCATAAGTTATACCATACGTTTTTAGTAGTTAGTTAATTAAGTAGTTATTTTATTTTTTATTTTCTCTTAAAATGTCAGTTTAGAGCCTCTTTTCGACCCTTCAATGTAGTGCTGTGTTTGAAAGTTGTGTCGAATGCATTGAAATCGAACATTCTCTTACATTTCCTTCAAGAAATTGAGAAGCCAGATTGAATTTGTTGAGATCTGAATGTAGCTAAACGCGTCTACATTATCTCGATGAATGACTTGAATGATAAGAAATTATACCCAGATATCTACCACCCATCTGATTGGGTGTATATCTGGGTATGGTTTCTTGTTGGTGGGTGTATGTGGGAGACTGGTTGTTTTTTGTACGTTTCAGCTTTGCTTAAATTTTACGTTGCTTGGTCAGAATGGTGACTTAACAACTCACCCTCTCACGACTAAACTTTATTTTGAGTAGTTATATTAGTAGTTATATAATAAGTTATTTCATAAGTTATTCCATAAGTTATACCATACGTTTTTAGTAGTTAGTTAATTAAGTAGTTATTTTATTTTTTTATTTTCTCTTAAGATGTCAGTTTAGAGCCTCTTTTCAAATCTTCAATGTAGTGCTGTGTTTGAAAGTTGTGTCGACTGCATTGAAATCGAACATTCTCTTACATTTCCTTCAAGAAATTGAGAAGCCAGATTGAATTTGTTGAGATCTGAATGTAGCTAAACCCGTCTACATTATCTCGATGAATGACTTGAATGATAAGAAATTATACCCAGATATCTACCACCCATCTGATTGGGTGTATATCTGGGTATGGTTTCTTGTTGGTGGGTGGATGTGGGTGATTGGTTGTTTTTTGTACGTTTCAGCTTTGCTTAAATTTTACGTTGCTTGGTCAGAATGGTGACTTAACAACTCACCCTCTCACGACTAAACTTTATTTTGAGTAGTTATATTATTAGTTATATAATAAGTTATTTCATAAGTTATTCCATAAGTTATACCATAAGTTTTTAGAAGTTAGTTAATTAAGTAGTTATTTTATTTTTTTATTTTCTCTTAAAATGTCAGTTTAGAGCCTCTTTTCGACCCTTCAACGTAGTGCTGTGTTTGAAAGTTGTGTCGAATGCATTGAAATCGAACATTCTCTTACATTTCCTTCAAGAAATTGAGAAGCCAGATTGAATTTGTTGAGATCTGAATGTAGCTAAACCCGTCTACATTATCTCGATGAATGACTTGAATGATAAGAAATTATACCCAGATATCTACCACCCATCTGATTGGGTGTATATCTGGGTATGGTTTCTTGTTGGTGGGTGTATGTGGGAGACTGGTTGTTTTTTGTACGTTTCAGCTTTGCTTAAATTTTACGTTGCTTGGTCAGAATGGTGACTTAACAACTCACCCTCTCACGACTAAACTTTATTTTGAGTAGTTATATTAGTAGTTATATAATAAGTTATTTCATAAGTTATTCCATAAGTTATACCATACGTTTTTAGTAGTTAGTTAATTAAGTAGTTATTTTATTTTTTTATTTTCTCTTAAAATGTCAGTTTAGAGCCTCTTTTCAACCCTTCAATGTAGTGCTGTGTTTGAAAGTTGTGTCGAATGCATTGAAATCGAACATTCTCTTACATTTCCTTCAAGAAATTGAGAAGCCAGATTAAATTTGTTGAGATCTGAATGTAGCTTAACCCGTCTACATTATCTCGATGAATGACTTGAATGATAAGAAATTATACCCAGATATCTACCACCCATCTGATTGGGTGTATATCTGGGTATGGTTTCTTGTTGGTGGGTGTATGTGGGAGACTGGTTGTTTTTTGTACGTTTCAGCTTTGCTTAAATTTTACGTTGCTTGGTCAGAATGGTGACTTAACAACTCACCCTCTCACGACTAAACTTTATTTTGAGTAGTTATATTAGTAGTTATATAATAAGTTATTTCATAAGTTATTCCATAAGTTATACCATAAGTTTTTAGAAGTTAGTTAATTAAGTAGTTATTTTATTTTTTTATTTTCTCTTAAAATGTCAGTTTAGAGCCTCTTTTCGACCCTTCAATGTAGTGCTGTGTTTGAAAGTTGTGTCGAATGCATTGAAATCGAACATTCTCTTACATTTCCTTCAAGAAATTGAGAAGCGAGATTGAATTTGTTGAGATCTGAATGTAGCTAAACCCGTCTACATTATCTCGATGAATGACTTGAATGATAAGAAATTATACCCAGATATCTACCACCCATCTGATTGGGTGTATATCTGGGTATGGTTTCTTGTTGGTGGGTGTATGTGGGAGACTGGTTGTTTTTTGTACGTTTCAGCTTTGCTTAAATTTTACGTTGCTTGGTCAGAATGGTGACTTAACAACTCACCCTCTCACGACTAAACTTTATTTTGAGTAGTTATATTAGTAGTTATATAATAAGTTATTTCATAAGTTATTCCATAAGTTATACCATAAGTTTTTAGAAGTTAGTTAATTAAGTAGTTATTTTATTTTTTTATTTTCTCTTAAAATGTCAGTTTAGAGCCTCTTTTCGACCCTTCAATGTAGTGCTGTGTTTGAAAGTTGTGTCGAATGCATTGAAATCGAACATTCTCTTACATTTCCTTCAAGAAATTGAGAAGCGAGATTGAATTTGTTGAGATCTGAATGTAGCTAAACCCGTCTACATTATCTCGATGAATGACTTGAATGATAAGAAATTATACCCAGATATCTACCACCCATCTGATTGGGTGTATATCTGGGTATGGTTTCTTGTTGGTGGGTGTATGTGGGAGACTGGTTGTTTTTTGTACGTTTCAGCTTTGCTTAAATTTTACGTTGCTTGGTCAGAATGGTGACTTAACAACTCACCCTCTCACGACTAAACTTTATTTTGAGTAGTTATATAATAAGTTATTTCATAAGTTATTCCATAAGTTATACCATAAGTTTTTAGTAGTTAGTTAGTTAAGTAGTTATTTTATTTTTTTATTTTCTCTTAAAATGTCAGTTTAGAGCCTCTTTTCAACCCTTCAATGTAGTGCTGTGTTTGAAAGTTGTGTCGAATGCATTGAAATCGAACATTCTCTTACATTTCCTTCAAGAAATTGAGAAGCCAGATTAAATTTGTTGAGATCTGAATGTAGCTAAACCCGTCTACATTATCTCGATGAATGACTTGAATGATAAGAAATTATACCCAGATATCTACCACCCATCTGATTGGGTGTATATCTGGGTATGGTTTCTTGTTGGTGGGTGTATGTGGGAGACTGGTTGTTTTTTGTACGTTTCAGCTTTGCTTAAATTTTACGTTGCTTGGTCAGAATGGTGACTTAACAACTCACCCTCTCACGACTAAACTTTATTTTGAGTAGTTATATTAGTAGTTATATAATAAGTTATTTCATAAGTTATTCCATAAGTTATACCATACGTTTTTAGTAGTTAGTTAATTAAGTAGTTATTTTATTTTTTTATTTTCTCTTAAGATGTCAGTTTAGAGCCTCTTTTCAACCCTTCAATGTAGTGCTGTGTTTGAAAGTTGTGTCGAATGCATTGAAATCGAACATTCTCTTACATTTCCTTCAAGAAATTGAGAAGCCAGATTGAATTTGTTGAGATCTGAATGTAGCTAAACCCGTCTACATTATCTCGATGAATGACTTGAATGATAAGAAATTATACCCAGATATCTACCACCCATCTGATTGGGTGTATATCTGGGTATGGTTTCTTGTTGGTGGGTGTATGTGGGAGATTGGTTGTTTTTTCTACGTTTCAGCTTTGCTTAAATTTTACGTTGCTTGGTCAGAATGGTGACTTAACAACTCACCCTCTCACGACTAAACTTTATTTTGAGTAGTTATATTAGTAGTTATATAATAAGTTATTTCATAAGTTATTCCATAAGTTATACCATAAGTTTTTAGTAATTAGTTAATTAAGTAGTTATTTTATTTTTTTATTTTCTCTTAAGATGTCAGTTTAGAGCCTCTTTTCAACCCTTCAATGTAGTGCTGTGTTTGAAAGTTGTGTCGAATGCATTGAAATCGAACATTCTCTTACATTTCCTTCAAGAAATTGAGAAGCGAGATTGAATTTGTTGAGATCTGAATGTAGCTAAACCCGTCTACATTATCTCGATGAATGACTTGAATGATAAGAAATTATACCCAGATATCTACCACTCATCTGATTGGGTGTATATCTGGGTATGGTTTCTTGTTGGTGGGTGTATGTGGGAGACTGGTTGTTTTTTGTACGTTTCAGCTTTGCTTAAATTTTACGTTGCTTGGTCAGAATGGTGACTTAACAACTCACCCTCTCACGACTAAACTTTATTTTGAGTACTTATATTAGTAGTTATATAATAACTTATTTCATAAGTTATTCCATAAGTTATACCATACGTTTTTAGTAGTTAGTTAATTAAGTAGTTATTTTATTTTTTTATTTTCTCTTAAAATGTCAGTTTAGAGCCTCTTTTCGACCCTTCAATGTAGTGCTGTGTTTGAAAGTTGTGTCGAATGCATTGAAATCGAACATTCTCTTACATTTCCTTCAAGAAATTGAGAAGCGAGATTGAATTTGTTGAGATCTGAATGTAGCTAAACCCGTCTACATTATCTCGATGAATGACTTGAATGATAAGAAATTATACCCAGATATCTACCACCCATCTGATTGGGTGTATATCTGGGTATGGTTTCTTGTTGGTGGGTGTATGTGGGAGACTGGTTGTTTTTTGTACGTTTCAGCTTTGCTTAAATTTTACGTTGCTTGGTCAGAATGGTGACTTAACAACTCACCCTCTCACGACTAAACTTTATTTTGAGTAGTTATATTAGTAGTTATATAATAAGTTATTTCATAAGTTATTCCATAAGTTATACCATAAGTTTTTAGTAGTTAGTTAGTTAAGTAGTTATTTTATTTTTTTATTTTCTCTTAAAATGTCAGTTTAGAGCCTCTTTTCAACCCTTCAATGTAGTGCTGTGTTTGAAAGTTGTGTCGAATGCATTGAAATCGAACATTCTCTTACATTTCCTTCAAGAAATTGAGAAGCCAGATTAAATTTGTTGAGATCTGAATGTAGCTAAACCCGTCTACATTATCTCGATGAATGACTTGAATGATAAGAAATTATACCCAGATATCTACCACCCATCTGATTGGGTGTATATCTGGGTATGGTTTCTTGTTGGTGGGTGTATGTGGGAGACTGGTTGTTTTTTGTACGTTTCAGCTTTGCTTAAATTTTACGTTGCTTGGTCAGAATGGTGACTTAACAACTCACCCTCTCACGACTAAACTTTATTTTGAGTAGTTATATTAGTAGTTATATAATAAGTTATTTCATAAGTTATTCCATAAGTTATACCATACGTTTTTAGTAGTTAGTTAATTAAGTAGTTATTTTATTTTTTTATTTTCTCTTAAGATGTCAGTTTAGAGCCTCTTTTCAACCCTTCAATGTAGTGCTGTGTTTGAAAGTTGTGTCGAATGCATTGAAATCGAACATTCTCTTACATTTCCTTCAAGAAATTGAGAAGCCAGATTGAATTTGTTGAGATCTGAATGTAGCTAAACCCGTCTACATTATCTCGATGAATGACTTGAATGATAAGAAATTATACCCAGATATCTACCACCCATCTGATTGGGTGTATATCTGGGTATGGTTTCTTGTTGGTGGGTGTATGTGGGAGATTGGTTGTTTTTTCTACGTTTCAGCTTTGCTTAAATTTTACGTTGCTTGGTCAGAATGGTGACTTAACAACTCACCCTCTCACGACTAAACTTTATTTTGAGTAGTTATATTAGTAGTTATATAATAAGTTATTTCATAAGTTATTCCATAAGTTATACCATACGTTTTTAGTAGTTAGTTAATTAAGTAGTTATTTTATTTTTTTATTTTCTCTTAAGATGTCAGTTTAGAGCCTCTTTTCAAATCTTCAATGTAGTGCTGTGTTTGAAAGTTGTGTCGACTGCATTGAAATCGAACATTCTCTTACATTTCCTTCAAGAAATTGAGAAGCCAGATTGAATTTGTTGAGATCTGAATGTAGCTAAACCCGTCTACATTATCTCGATGAATGACTTGAATGATAAGAAATTATACCCAGATATCTACCACCCATCTGATTGGGTGTATATCTGGGTATGGTTTCTTGTTGGTGGGTGGATGTGGGTGATTGGTTGTTTTTTGTACGTTTCAGCTTTGCTTAAATTTTACGTTGCTTGGTCAGAATGGTGACTTAACAACTCACCCTCTCACGACTAAACTTTATTTTGAGTAGTTATATTATTAGTTATATAATAAGTTATTTCATAAGTTATTCCATAAGTTATACCATAAGTTTTTAGAAGTTAGTTAATTAAGTAGTTATTTTATTTTTTTATTTTCTCTTAAAATGTCAGTTTAGAGCCTCTTTTCGACCCTTCAACGTAGTGCTGTGTTTGAAAGTTGTGTCGAATGCATTGAAATCGAACATTCTCTTACATTTCCTTCAAGAAATTGAGAAGCCAGATTGAATTTGTTGAGATCTGAATGTAGCTAAACCCGTCTACATTATCTCGATGAATGACTTGAATGATAAGAAATTATACCCAGATATCTACCACCCAACTGATTGGGTGTATATCTGGGTATGGTTTCTTGTTGGTGGGTGTATGTGGGAGACTGGTTGTTTTTTGTACGTTTCAGCTTTGCTTAAATTTTACGTTGCTTGGTCAGAATGGTGACTTAACAACTCACCCTCTCACGACTAAACTTTATTTTGAGTAGTTATATTAGTAGTTATATAATAAGTTATTTCATAAGTTATTCCATAAGTTATACCATACGTTTTTAGTAGTTAGTTAATTAAGTAGTTATTTTATTTTTTTATTTTCTCTTAAAATGTCAGTTTAGAGCCTCTTTTCAACCCTTCAATGTAGTGCTGTGTTTGAAAGTTGTGTCGAATGCATTGAAATCGAACATTCTCTGACATTTCCTTCAAGAAATTGAGAAGCCAGATTAAATTTGTTGAGATCTGAATGTAGCTAAACCCGTCTACATTATCTCGATGAATGACTTGAATGATAAGAAATTATACCCAGATATCTACCACCCATCTGATTGGGTGTATATCTGGGTATGGTTTCTTGTTGGTGGGTGTATGTGGGAGACTGGTTGTTTTTTGTACGTTTCAGCTTTGCTTAAATTTTACGTTGCTTGGTCAGAATGGTGACTTAACAACTCACCCTCTCACGACTAAACTTTATTTTGAGTAGTTATATTAGTAGTTATATAATAAGTTATTTCATAAGTTATTCCATAAGTTATACCATAAGTTTTTAGAAGTTAGTTAATTAAGTAGTTATTTTATTTTTTTATTTTCTCTTAAAATGTCAGTTTAGAGCCTCTTTTCGACCCTTCAATGTAGTGCTGTGTTTGAAAGTTGTGTCGAATGCATTGAAATCGAACATTCTCTTACATTTCCTTCAAGAAATTGAGAAGCGAGATTGAATTTGTTGAGATCTGAATGTAGCTAAACCCGTCTACATTATCTCGATGAATGACTTGAATGATAAGAAATTATACCCAGATATCTACCACCCATCTGATTGGGTGTATATCTGGGTATGGTTTCTTGTTGGTGGGTGTATGTGGGAGACTGGTTGTTTTTTGTACGTTTCAGCTTTGCTTAAATTTTACGTTGCTTGGTCAGAATGGTGACTTAACAACTCACCCTCTCACGACTAAACTTTATTTTGAGTAGTTATATTAGTAGTTATATAATAAATTATTTCATAAGTTATTCCATAAGTTATACCATACGTTTTTAGTAGTTAGTTAATTAAGTAGTTATTTTATTTTTTTATTTTCTCTTAAAATGTCAGTTTAGAGCCTCTTTTCAACCCTTCAATGTAGTGCTGTGTTTGAAAGTTGTGTCGAATGCATTGAAATCGAACATTCTCTTACATTTCCTTCAAGAAATTGAGAAGCCAGATTAAATTTGTTGAGATCTGAATGTAGCTAAACCCGTCTACATTATCTCGATGAATGACTTGAATGATAAGAAATTATACCCAGATATCTACCACCCATCTGATTGGGTGTATATCTGGGTATGGTTTCTTGTTGGTGGGTGTATGTGGGAGACTGGTTGTTTTTTGTACGTTTCAGCTTTGCTTAAATTTTACGTTGCTTGGTCAGAATGGTGACTTAACAACTCACCCTCTCACGACTAAACTTTATTTTGAGTAGTTATATTAGTAGTTATATAATAAGTTATTTCATAAGTTATTCCATAAGTTATACCATAAGTTTTTAGTAGTTAGTTAGTTAAGTAGTTATTTTATTTTTTTATTTTCTCTTAAAATGTCAGTTTAGAGCCTCTTTTCAACCCTTCAATGTAGTGCTGTGTTTGAAAGTTGTGTCGAATGCATTGAAATCGAACATTCTCTTACATTTCCTTCAAGAAATTGAGAAGCCAGATTAAATTTGTTGAGATCTGAATGTAGCTAAACCCGTCTACATTATCTCGATGAATGACTTGAATGATAAGAAATTATACCCAGATATCTACCACCCATCTGATTGGGTGTATATCTGGGTATGGTTTCTTGTTGGTGGGTGTATGTGGGAGACTGGTTGTTTTTTGTACGTTTCAGCTTTGCTTAAATTTTACGTTGCTTGGTCAGAATGGTGACTTAACAACTCACCCTCTCACGACTAAACTTTATTTTGAGTAGTTATATTAGTAGTTATATAATAAGTTATTTCATAAGTTATTCCATAAGTTATACCATACGTTTTTAGTAGTTAGTTAATTAAGTAGTTATTTTATTTTTTTATTTTCTCTTAAGATGTCAGTTTAGAGCCTCTTTTCAACCCTTCAATGTAGTGCTGTGTTTGAAAGTTGTGTCGAATGCATTGAAATCGAACATTCTCTTACATTTCCTTCAAGAAATTGAGAAGCCAGATTGAATTTGTTGAGATCTGAATGTAGCTAAACCCGTCTACATTATCTCGATGAATGACTTGAATGATAAGAAATTATACCCAGATATCTACCACCCATCTGATTGGGTGTATATCTGGGTATGGTTTCTTGTTGGTGGGTGTATGTGGGAGATTGGTTGTTTTTTCTACGTTTCAGCTTTGCTTAAATTTTACGTTGCTTGGTCAGAATGGTGACTTAACAACTCACCCTCTCACGACTAAACTTTATTTTGAGTAGTTATATTAGTAATTATATAATAAGTTATTTCATAAGTTATTCCATAAGTTATACCATAAGTTTTTAGTAATTAGTTAATTAAGTAGTTATTTTATTTTTTTATTTTCTCTTAAGATGTCAGTTTAGAGCCTCTTTTCAACCCTTCAATGTAGTGCTGTGTTTGAAAGTTGTGTCGAATGCATTGAAATCGAACATTCTCTTACATTTCCTTCAAGAAATTGAGAAGCGAGATTGAATTTGTTGAGATCTGAATGTAGCTAAACCCGTCTACATTATCTCGATGAATGACTTGAATGATAAGAAATTATACCCAGATATCTACCACTCATCTGATTGGGTGTATATCTGGGTATGGTTTCTTGTTGGTGGGTGTATGTGGGAGACTGGTTGTTTTTTGTACGTTTCAGCTTTGCTTAAATTTTACGTTGCTTGGTCAGAATGGTGACTTAACAACTCACCCTCTCACGACTAAACTTTATTTTGAGTACTTATATTAGTAGTTATATAATAAGTTATTTCATAAGTTATTCCATAAGTTATACCATACGTTTTTAGTAGTTAGTTAATTAAGTAGTTATTTTATTTTTTTATTTTCTCTTAAAATGTCAGTTTAGAGCCTCTTTTCGACCCTTCAATGTAGTGCTGTGTTTGAAAGTTGTGTCGAATGCATTGAAATCGAACATTCTCTTACATTTCCTTCAAGAAATTGAGAAGCCAGATTAAATTTGTTGAGATCTGAATGTAGCTAAACCCGTCTACATTATCTCGATGAATGACTTGAATGATAAGAAATTATACCCAGATATCTACCACCCATCTGATTGGGTGTATATCTGGGTATGGTTTCTTGTTGGTGGGTGTATGTGGGAGATTGGTTGTTTTTTCTACGTTTCAGCTTTGCTTAAATTTTACGTTGCTTGGTCAGAATGGTGACTTAACAACTCACCCTCTCACGACTAAACTTTATTTTGAGTAGTTATATTAGTAGTTATATAATAAGTTATTTCATAAGTTATTCCATAAGTTATACCATAAGTTTTTAGTAATTAGTTAATTAAGTAGTTATTTTATTTTTTTATTTTCTCTTAAGATGTCAGTTTAGAGCCTCTTTTCAACCCTTCAATGTAGTGCTGTGTTTGAAAGTTGTGTCGAATGCATTGAAATCGAACATTCTCTTACATTTCCTTCAAGAAATTGAGAAGCCAGATTGAATTTGTTGAGATCTGAATGTAGCTAAGCCCGTCTACATTATCTCGATGAATGACTTGAATGATAAGAAATTATACCCAGATATCTACCACCCATCTGATTGGGTGTATATCTGGGTATGGTTTCTTGTTGGTGGGTGTATGTGGGAGACTGGTTGTTTTTTGTACGTTTCAGCTTTGCTTAAATTTTACGTTGCTTGGTCAGAATGGTGACTTAACAACTCACCCTCTCACGACTAAACTTTATTTTGAGTAGTTATATTAGTAGTTATATAATAAGTTATTTCATAAGTTATTCCATAAGTTATACCATAAGTTTTTAGAAGTTAGTTAATTAAGTAGTTATTTTATTTTTTTATTTTCTCTTAAAATGTCAGTTTAGAGCCTCTTTTCGACCCTTCAATGTAGTGCTGTGTTTGAAAGTTGTGTCGAATGCATTGAAATCGAACATTCTCTTACATTTCCTTCAAGAAATTGAGAAGCGAGATTGAATTTGTTGAGATCTGAATGTAGCTAAACCCGTCTACATTATCTCGATGAATGACTTGAATGATAAGAAATTATACCCAGATATCTACCACCCATCTGATTGGGTGTATATCTGGGTATGGTTTCTTGTTGGTGGGTGTATGTGGGAGACTGGTTGTTTTTTGTACGTTTCAGCTTTGCTTAAATTTTACGTTGCTTGGTCAGAATGGTGACTTAACAACTCACCCTCTCACGACTAAACTTTATTTTGAGTAGTTATATTAGTAGTTATATAATAAGTTATTTCATAAGTTATTCCATAAGTTATACCATAAGTTTTTAGTAGTTAGTTAGTTAAGTAGTTATTTTATTTTTTTATTTTCTCTTAAAATGTCAGTTTAGAGCCTCTTTTCAACCCTTCAATGTAGTGCTGTGTTTGAAAGTTGTGTCGAATGCATTGAAATCGAACATTCTCTTACATTTCCTTCAAGAAATTGAGAAGCCAGATTAAATTTGTTGAGATCTGAATGTAGCTAAACCCGTCTACATTATCTCGATGAATGACTTGAATGATAAGAAATTATACCCAGATATCTACCACCCATCTGATTGGGTGTATATCTGGGTATGGTTTCTTGTTGGTGGGTGTATGTGGGAGACTGGTTGTTTTTTGTACGTTTCAGCTTTGCTTAAATTTTACGTTGCTTGGTCAGAATGGTGACTTAACAACTCACCCTCTCACGACTAAACTTTATTTTGAGTAGTTATATTAGTAGTTATATAATAAGTTATTTCATAAGTTATTCCATAAGTTATACCATACGTTTTTAGTAGTTAGTTAATTAAGTAGTTATTTTATTTTTTTATTTTCTCTTAAGATGTCAGTTTAGAGCCTCTTTTCAACCCTTCAATGTAGTGCTGTGTTTGAAAGTTGTGTCGAATGCATTGAAATCGAACATTCTCTTACATTTCCTTCAAGAAATTGAGAAGCCAGATTGAATTTGTTGAGATCTGAATGTAGCTAAACCCGTCTACATTATCTCGATGAATGACTTGAATGATAAGAAATTATACCCAGATATCTACCACCCATCTGATTGGGTGTATATCTGGGTATGGTTTCTTGTTGGTGGGTGTATGTGGGAGATTGGTTGTTTTTTCTACGTTTCAGCTTTGCTTAAATTTTACGTTGCTTGGTCAGAATGGTGACTTAACAACTCACCCTCTCACGACTAAACTTTATTTTGAGTAGTTATATTAGTAGTTATATAATAAGTTATTTCATAAGTTATTCCATAAGTTATACCATAAGTTTTTAGTAATTAGTTAATTAAGTAGTTATTTTATTTTTTTATTTTCTCTTAAGATGTCAGTTTAGAGCCTCTTTTCAACCCTTCAATGTAGTGCTGTGTTTGAAAGTTGTGTCGAATGCATTGAAATCGAACATTCTCTTACATTTCCTTCAAGAAATTGAGAAGCGAGATTGAATTTGTTGAGATCTGAATGTAGCTAAACCCGTCTACATTATCTCGATGAATGACTTGAATGATAAGAAATTATACCCAGATATCTACCACTCATCTGATTGGGTGTATATCTGGGTATGGTTTCTTGTTGGTGGGTGTATGTGGGAGACTGGTTGTTTTTTGTACGTTTCAGCTTTGCTTAAATTTTACGTTGCTTGGTCAGAATGGTGACTTAACAACTCACCCTCTCACGACTAAACTTTATTTTGAGTACTTATATTAGTAGTTATATAATAAGTTATTTCATAAGTTATTCCATAAGTTATACCATACGTTTTTAGTAGTTAGTTAATTAAGTAGTTATTTTATTTTTTTATTTTCTCTTAAAATGTCAGTTTAGAGCCTCTTTTCGACCCTTCAATGTAGTGCTGTGTTTGAAAGTTGTGTCGAATGCATTGAAATCGAACATTCTCTTACATTTCCTTCAAGAAATTGAGAAGCGAGATTGAATTTGTTGAGATCTGAATGTAGCTAAACCCGTCTACATTATCTCGATGAATGACTTGAATGATAAGAAATTATACCCAGATATCTACCACCCATCTGATTGGGTGTATATCTGGGTATGGTTTCTTGTTGGTGGGTGTATGTGGGAGACTGGTTGTTTTTTGTACGTTTCAGCTTTGCTTAAATTTTACGTTGCTTGGTCAGAATGGTGACTTAACAACTCACCCTCTCACGACTAAACTTTATTTTGAGTAGTTATATTAGTAGTTATATAATAAGTTATTTCATAAGTTATTCCATAAGTTATACCATACGTTTTTAGTAGTTAGTTAGTTAAGTAGTTATTTTATTTTTTTATTTTCTCTTAAAATGTCAGTTTAGAGCCTCTTTTCAACCCTTCAATGTAGTGCTGTGTTTGAAAGTTGTGTCGAATGCATTGAAATCGAACATTCTCTTACATTTCCTTCAAGAAATTGAGAAGCCAGATTAAATTTGTTGAGATCTGAATGTAGCTAAACCCGTCTACATTATCTCGATGAATGACTTGAATGATAAGAAATTATACCCAGATATCTACCACCCATCTGATTGGGTGTATATCTGGGTATGGTTTCTTGTTGGTGGGTGTATGTGGGAGACTGGTTGTTTTTTGTACGTTTCAGCTTTGCTTAAATTTTACGTTGCTTGGTCAGAATGGTGACTTAACAACTCACCCTCTCACGACTAAACTTTATTTTGAGTAGTTATATTAGTAGTTATATAATAAGTTATTTCATAAGTTATTCCATAAGTTATACCATACGTTTTTAGTAGTTAGTTAATTAAGTAGTTATTTTATTTTTTTATTTTCTCTTAAGATGTCAGTTTAGAGCCTCTTTTCAACCCTTCAATGTAGTGCTGTGTTTGAAAGTTGTGTCGAATGCATTGAAATCGAACATTCTCTTACATTTCCTTCAAGAAATTGAGAAGCCAGATTGAATTTGTTGAGATCTGAATGTAGCTAAACCCGTCTACATTATCTCGATGAATGACTTGAATGATAAGAAATTATACCCAGATATCTACCACCCATCTGATTGGGTGTATATCTGGGTATGGTTTCTTGTTGGTGGGTGTATGTGGGAGATTGGTTGTTTTTTCTACGTTTCAGCTTTGCTTAAATTTTACGTTGCTTGGTCAGAATGGTGACTTAACAACTCACCCTCTCACGACTAAACTTTATTTTGAGTAGTTATATTAGTAGTTATATAATAAGTTATTTCATAAGTTATTCCATAAGTTATACCATAAGTTTTTAGTAATTAGTTAATTAAGTAGTTATTTTATTTTTTTATTTTCTCTTAAGATGTCAGTTTAGAGCCTCTTTTCAACCCTTCAATGTAGTGCTGTGTTTGAAAGTTGTGTCGAATGCATTGAAATCGAACATTCTCTTACATTTCCTTCAAGAAATTGAGAAGCGAGATTGAATTTGTTGAGATCTGAATGTAGCTAAACCCGTCTACATTATCTCGATGAATGACTTGAATGATAAGAAATTATACCCAGATATCTACCACCCATCTGATTGGGTGTATATCTGGGTATGGTTTCTTGTTGGTGGGTGTATGTGGGAGACTGGTTGTTTTTTGTACGTTTCAGCTTTGCTTAAATTTTACGTTGCTTGGTCAGAATGGTGACTTAACAACTCACCCTCTCACGACTAAACTTTATTTTGAGTAGTTATATTAGTAGTTATATAATAAGTTATTTCATAAGTTATTCCATAAGTTATACCATACGTTTTTAGTAGTTAGTTAATTAAGTAGTTATTTTATTTTTTTATTTTCTCTTAAAATGTCAGTTTAGAGCCTCTTTTCGACCCTTCAATGTAGTGCTGTGTTTGAAAGTTGTGTCGAATGCATTGAAATCGAACATTCTCTTACATTTCCTTCAAGAAATTGAGAAGCCAGATTGAATTTGTTGAGATCTGAATGTAGCTAAACGCGTCTACATTATCTCGATGAATGACTTGAATGATAAGAAATTATACCCAGATATCTACCACCCATCTGATTGGGTGTATATCTGGGTATGGTTTCTTGTTGGTGGGTGTATGTGGGAGACTGGTTGTTTTTTGTACGTTTCAGCTTTGCTTAAATTTTACGTTGCTTGGTCAGAATGGTGACTTAACAACTCACCCTCTCACGACTAAACTTTATTTTGAGTAGTTATATTAGTAGTTATATAATAAGTTATTTCATAAGTTATTCCATAAGTTATACCATACGTTTTTAGTAGTTAGTTAATTAAGTAGTTATTTTATTTTTTTATTTTCTCTTAAGATGTCAGTTTAGAGCCTCTTTTCAAATCTTCAATGTAGTGCTGTGTTTGAAAGTTGTGTCGACTGCATTGAAATCGAACATTCTCTTACATTTCCTTCAAGAAATTGAGAAGCCAGATTGAATTTGTTGAGATCTGAATGTAGCTAAACCCGTCTACATTATCTCGATGAATGACTTGAATGATAAGAAATTATACCCAGATATCTACCACCCATCTGATTGGGTGTATATCTGGGTATGGTTTCTTGTTGGTGGGTGGATGTGGGTGATTGGTTGTTTTTTGTACGTTTCAGCTTTGCTTAAATTTTACGTTGCTTGGTCAGAATGGTGACTTAACAACTCACCCTCTCACGACTAAACTTTATTTTGAGTAGTTATATTATTAGTTATATAATAAGTTATTTCATAAGTTATTCCATAAGTTATACCATAAGTTTTTAGAAGTTAGTTAATTAAGTAGTTATTTTATTTTTTTATTTTCTCTTAAAATGTCAGTTTAGAGCCTCTTTTCGTCCCTTCAACGTAGTGCTGTGTTTGAAAGTTGTGTCGAATGCATTGAAATCGAACATTCTCTTACATTTCCTTCAAGAAATTGAGAAGCCAGATTGAATTTGTTGAGATCTGAATGTAGCTAAACCCGTCTACATTATCTCGATGAATGACTTGAATGATAAGAAATTATACCCAGATATCTACCACCCATCTGATTGGGTGTATATCTGGGTATGGTTTCTTGTTGGTGGGTGTATGTGGGAGACTGGTTGTTTTTTGTACGTTTCAGCTTTGCTTAAATTTTACGTTGCTTGGTCAGAATGGTGACTTAACAACTCACCCTCTCACGACTAAACTTTATTTTGAGTAGTTATATTAGTAGTTATATAATAAGTTATTTCATAAGTTATTCCATAAGTTATACCATAAGTTTTTAGAAGTTAGTTAATTAAGTAGTTATTTTATTTTTTTATTTTCTCTTAAAATGTCAGTTTAGAGCCTCTTTTCGACCCTTCAATGTAGTGCTGTGTTTGAAATTTGTGTCGAATGCATTGAAATCGAACATTCTCTTACATTTCCTTCAAGAAATTGAGAAGCCAGATTGAATTTGTTGAGATCTGAATGTAGCTAAACCCGTCTACATTATCTCGATGAATGACTTGAATGATAAGAAATTATACCCAGATATCTACCACCCATCTGATTGGGTGTATATCTGGGTATGGTTTCTTGTTGGTGGGTGATTAGTTGTTTTTTGTACGTTTCAGGTTTTCTTAAATTTTACTTTGCTTGGTCAGAATGGTGACTTAACAACTCACCCTCTCACGACTAAACTTTAGTTTGAGTAGTTCTATTAGTAGTTTAATAATAAGTTATTTCATAAGTTATTCGAAAGGTTTTTTTTTGGAGGTAGTTAATTAAGTTGTTATATTTTTTTTTTATTGTTTTCTCTTAAGATGTCGGATTAGAGCCTCTTTTCATCATTGAACTATTCATCGTCCATCGATTTTTACGATGTCAAATTTTTATCCCACGGATTTCGTTCAAACTTTGCACACACGTTAAGGGCCCCTTTGTGGATGCTAATTGATCGATGAAATTTTTTCCAGGCATATAAGGACTTGGCAATTTTTGCATTTTGAATAATAACTCTGCTGCATTAAATTCATAATTATTTTTATTAATTTAGTATTTTTTTAATATTATATTTTAATCATTGTTATTACATTTTATATTTATTTGCTTAACATAAAATAATTACTTATAATCCTATATATATATATATTTATATATATATATATTATGTATACGATTTTAAATTTTAATAAGTACATATTTGAACTGTTGAAATATTTCTTTTTATTTCTAGAACCATACCTATTATTTTTTCAGATATTTCTCCTTTCCTAGATGCTGCTAGATGTAATTCAGAAAAAATTTTTATCGGTCAGCACAGTTAATAACATTATACAGTCTAGGTAACTGTTATGTGGGTTAAGAAATAACAATTTTCAAAATTGAAAATCATGAATATATCGGGGAAGACGAAACATTTGGAAAATCGGCAACGACAACTATTCCGATCTTACTTTGGACTATTTATATTCTGAGTTTCATCGCAAAAATCAATCAGGAAGTCTTGACGAAACATTTTCTTGGCCCATGTTTGAAATATTGTATTTAAAATAGAAGTTTAAAGGAAGCATTTTCAGTTCTCTTGTAGCTACGTGGGATTATCGGTGGTCAGCATGCATAAGGGCTTCGGTTTGATTCCAACGCTCGGCGGTTAGGTTTTTTTCCTTTCTGTTTCGTTAATATTCTGGGATGTCTCTATTCGTTACAGTGTTTAGGTTACAGCATTCCATCGATCGTTTATCTTTCGTCCTTCAAGACTTAATCGATAAGTTTCTAAAGACGTAGTGATGATAATTACCGATCAATGACAGGGCAGTTTCTTTTTTACCTTTGTGAAAGAGGATTTTTGTTAATGGTTTTATTTGACGTCACAGGATTAAAAAAACAAATGAAAATTAGGATGGGAAAATTCTTGTTTGAATTTTCATATTTTTCAAAATAGGAAAGCTGGGCGTAAATCGTACTTGATGTTCCAAGCGAATCCCGAAATTTGATTTGGCATTTTTAATTTTTGTGTTGCGAAAATCCACCAAAATCTGAAAAACTCTTATATAAGTGACTAAAATTGGCATTTTTCGCGTTTTTTTTTGCAATTTTAACGTTGAATACCTCGTTAGCTATCGATCGTACGTTAACGAAAGTGAGTTCAATGGAATCAGCGTGGAAAACTCTAACGATCGGCAAAGCTTATGGGGAAGGTTACCGTTTTATTGATTTTTTCGTTTTCTCGAAACAACGACCAGATCACCCGCTGATTTTGATGCGGTCGCCGCAGAAAAACGTTGACACTTGTTTAGCTCCGATTGTGACGAAACTCGGAATATATATAGAGGATGATAAAATCGGCAAAAATGGTCTCAGCCAATTTTCCTAATTTTTGGTCCGTTCCGCGGTAAGCGTACTTTTCGATTTCAATTAGATCATTCTCAATTATATAGAGCTAACTGAATATTTTCAATGGACTTCATTCGGCAGCCTGCAGGTTTCCGGAAACACTGCAAACCCCAAGAAAATAAATAAAAAACGTCGTGAACTTTACAAAGTGCAATGATAAATACTTACAGAATATAATGCAATATAAATGTAGTTTATGCCATGATGAAATTTAATGTTATTTGATTATTACATTTGGGAGATTATAGGTTTCCGGAAA